>CM035847.1:312693807-313976307 GCA_020510985.1 Pholidichthys leucotaenia | reverse complement strand
TAACTCTGACTAGTGACTAGCCCTTAACATGAAGTTCAACAGTCTGCCATGATTAAAACGGCATCCATCATAATCTCACTTTATTCTCTCTTTTCAGTAGTACAACATAGATGTGTGTGTGGGGGGTATGTTCTGCCCACAACAGCGCTTGCACTGATGGTGCCGACATAAAAACTGCAACAAAACATCTCAACCAAGAAACTTTAGCACGACAACTGACCATTTTGTCATACTGTTTTCACATAATTTTGCTTATAGAGAACATGCTCACTCTTGGACATTAAACATTTCTCATCAGCCTTTGCGGTTGCATTCCCCCAGAATTTACAATATTTCTTTCTTTATAGCAGCCATTTTTTCTTTTTTTAGATATTGCATGTTTCATCTCCTCATAGGGTGGCATGAAAAGTCACTGTTCTCTTGGTGAAAAATCTGCTGCTCCTGTTTGTCTGCCGTCTTATCTGCAGTAGGATCAATGATTCTGTGATCCATCACGTGGTCTATTTAAGTTTGCCATGAACGTACACTTGTCCCAATTATCTACACTGGCTTGACAATGGTGCAACTGATGAAGCCAGGATATGCAGGTCCAACTATGTCGAGCCACAATTTTTCACTGATCCTAGCTTTCTTAATTCTACTTTGATGCAGTACCCCTCTGTTCCCATAGCCTTTACTTTGAACATGCTTGTCTGTCATTTTCTTTCTAATCTCCTGAGACAACTCTCTCCTGAGCTTTCTGGGGTCCATGTTCAGTGTGGTGCACACCATGATACCAAACAGCACAGTGACTACTTTTCAGCCTTTAAAAAGGCAAACTGACTGATTACCGCTTGAAGTTAATTACAGGACACGCCTTACTTTAACATTTCCCTATGGTCACATTAGTTTATATCTTTTCTACGAGTTCTCATTTTTGTCCAGGCCAATTTCAAGAGTTTGTTTTTTTAAAATGATTCTGTTGAACCAAAATTCAAAAGCAAAGTATGATTTTCATTAGTTAATTTTTTGAACATTTTTATTATTACCTTTTGTCATTTTCAAGTTATTTCAGTGACCATTGTTTGATTATTTTTCTTTCTTTAAGGGAAGGTTACCAACAGATTTGTCCACGTCTGTAAATCCTGACTTTCCTTCAGTAACGGTTGTTTATCTCTACCTCTGTTTTTGTTCAGGTAAAAAAGCCTTCACCAATCAAGGCCCCCCCAGTGCCTCACTTTGGACTCCCCTTCCAGCCCCAGCGCCCAGAGAACCACCAGGTGGAGGTGTGCGCCTTTTCCTTTGATCACAGGGACAAGGAGCGATGGGCGCTGAAGGAGAAAAAGCTCGAGGAGATGCGGAAGGAAGAGGTGGAGTCCCACTGCCACAGCGTTTGAACTTGGATCTGACATTAGAGAGAGAACCCTGCTTTAATCTGTCCTTCCTGTCAATTCACCATTTCCAGGTCCCACAGTTCAAGGCCCAGCCCCTGCCAGATTTTGATACGGTGCTGCTCCCCGAGAAGAAGAGGTTAGAGCCAACCAAACCCGAGCCCTTCAAGCTGCTCTTAGATGACCGGGGAGCTGTGAAGAACAGTCGCTGGGAACAGATGGTATGCTGAGGTCTGCTGCTGAGCACACTGATGTCTTTACCCAAGAAATAAAACCTGATGTGTTTGCCTGACAGGTGAAAGAAGAGCAGAAACGCCAAGAAAAGGCAGCCATGTTTAAAGCAAGACCCAATGAAGTCACATGCAAAGAGCCTTTCAGACCCAAGCTGGAGGCCAGGGCTGCAGTGGGTAAGAGCAAACACTTGGACGCTGATCTAGTCAGAAAATGAAACCTTAATTTTCCTCTACATACTGTATCATGGTGTCTACTGTTGAATACAACTGCATTCATTATTGGTGTGTTCACACTTGGCCAGTGGGTTATAGATGGGTTAATTCAATTCAATTCAACTTTATTTATATAGCGCCATTTCACAACAACAGTCATCTCATAGCACTATCAACTGTAGGGAAGACCCCCACAGTTGCAGAAAGACCCCAGCAATCAGGCGATCCCCTGTGAGCAAGCACTTGGCGACGGTGGAGAGGAAAAACTCCCTTTTAACAGGAAGAAACCTCCAGCAGAACCAGGCTCAGGGAGGGGCAGTCATCTGCTGCGACTGGCTGGGGGGTGAGGGGACAGAGAAGAAGAAAAGAACAGACATGTAGAGAGCAAACAGCACGATGGGGACTCAATCTATGGGAGAGAACAAACAAATGTTAATGACCAGCAAAAAAAAAATATTTCATAGAGAGTGAGGAAAGGAGTGAGGCCCAGTGCATTACTGGAGGTCCCCCGGCTGACTAAACCTATTAGCAGCATAACTAAGGGAGGGTTCAGAAACACATGATCCCTCCCTAATTGTAGGCTATATCAAAAAGGTAGGTTTTAGCCCTATTCTTAAAAACAGAGATCGAGTCTGACTCCCGAATCCAGATTGGCAGCTGATTCCACAGGAGAGGAGCTTGATAACTGAAGGCTCTGCCTCCCTTTGTACTTTTGGAGATTCTAGGTATTACAAGTAAACCTGCATTTTGGGAGCGTAGTGCTCTGTTAGGATGATACGGTAGTATCAGATCTTTTAAATAAAAAGGAGCCTGATTGTTTAGAGCTTTGTAAGTAAGAAGAAGGATTTTAAACTTAATTCTAAACTCTATGGGAAGCCAATGAAGGGAGGCCAGAACCGGAGAGATATGATCTCTCTTTCTAGTACCTGTTAAAACTCTTGCTGCAGCATTTTGGATCAGCTGAAGACTTTTTAAAGATGTTTTAGGACAGCCTGATAATAAAGAATTACAGTAATCTAATCTCGAGCTAACAAAAGCGTGGATCAGCTTCTCAGCATCACTCTGAGACAAGATGTTCCTAATCTTGGCAATATTACGCAAATGATAGAAGGCAGTCTTAGAAACAAATTTAATATGTGAATTGAAGGACAAATCCTGATCAAAAATAACTCCAAGGTTCCTCATAGAGCTATTAAGAGAAAGAGTAACTGCATCCAAACTGAAAGTTTGATTTGGAAAGGAATTTCTAAGGTTTTTTGGACCAACAAGAATGACTTCAGTCTTATCTGAATTTAATAGCAGGAAATTACAAGTCATCCAAGCTTTGATTTCCTTAAGACAGGCTTCTAACTTGGCTAATTGATTAGTATCATCTGGCTTCATTGACAGGTATAATTGTGTGTCATCTGCATAACAGTGAAAATGTATACAGTGCTTTCTAATAATGTTGCCTAACGGAAGCATATATAAACTAAAAAGAGTAGGGCCAAGCACAGATCCCTGTGGAACTCCATGACTAAGCTTTGAGCTGAGAGAAAACTCATCATTTACATGAACAAACTGGAACCTATCAGATAAATAAGATCTAAACCACTGCAACGAAGTTCCATTAAGTCCAACATAGTGTTCTAATCTATCAAGTAGAATATTATGATCGATAGTATCAAAAGCTGCACTAAGATCTAAAAGGACAAGTACAGAAACTAGTCCATTATCAGATGCAATGAGGAGGTCGTTAGTGACCTTCGCTAAGGCTGTTTCAGTACTATGATGGATTCTAAACCCAGATTGAAACTCCTCAAGTAAACCATTTCCCTGCAGGTGGTCAAATAATTGCGTAGCAACAACTCTTTCTAAGATTTTTGAAATGAAAGGGAGATTAGAGATTGGTCTATAGTTAGCTAAAGCTCCTGGATCTAGCGTTGGCTTTTTGAGTAAGGGTTTAATTACAGCCGTTTTAAAAGCCTGCGGTACATGGCCTAAAGTTAATGAAGAATTGATTATATGAAGAATAAAGCTACCAATAAGTGGGAAGACTTCTTTAAATAACCTGGTAGGAATAGGGTCTAAAAGACAAGTTGAAGGTTTGGATGAGGAAACTATTTTGTCTAACTCACAAAGGTCGATTGGAGTAAACTCATCAAGACAGACATCAATAGAAGGAGTTGTAATAGTTACAGTATTTAAGTTAACTGTGGGAAGAATCTGATTGATTTTATCTCTGATGGATGAAATTTTATTATTGAAAAAAGTTCATAAAGTTCTGACTAGTAAGCTCTAAGGGGATGCTAGGATTGACAGAGTCCTGACTCTTTGTCAACCTGGCTACAGTACTGAAAAGAAACCTGGGATTATTCTTGTTCTCTTCTATTAATGCAGAGTAATAACTCGTTCTAGCTTTTCTAAGAGATTTTTTATAAATTAAAAGATGATTTCTCCAAGCTAAATAGATTTCATCTAAATTAGTAGAGCGCCATTTTCTTTCTAATTGACGAGTCTTCTGTTTTAAGCTACGAGTTTCTGTGTTGAACCAAGGAGTTAAAAATCTCTGATTAGACTTTTTCTTTTTTAAGGGGGCCACCAAGTCTAGAGCCTGATGCAGAGAAGCTGAAACACTATCCACCATGTTATCAATTACAGAAGGAGCAAGCTGTCTATAGCTTATTTCCGTTGTGTTGACACATGGCATAGAGGAAACAATCTGCATAAATTTGGAAACAGCATCATCTGAGAGGCATCTACTGTGATAATATTTTTCTTTAGGAGCCAAATAGTCAGAAATAGTAAAATCAAAGGTTAACAGACAATGGTCTGACAGTACAGGGTTATGAGGAGACACTACAAGATTTTCTATTTCTATGCCATATGTCAGAACAAGGTCCAATGTATGGTGGAGGTAATGAGTAGAATTTCCTACTTTCTGAGAAAACCCAATCGAGTCTAATATTGAATTAAAAGCCACATTAAGGCAGTCACTATCTACATCCACATGTATATTAAAGTCCCCTACTATAATTATTCTATCAGATTTCAGCACTAAATCAGCTAAGAAATCAGCAAATTCGGATAAAAATTCTGAATAGGTTGATGGGGGACGATAAACTATGGCAAATAAAATTGGGTTTAACCTGGAATTGCTAAAGTGCCCAACACTGAGGACCAGGCCCTCAAAGGAATTATAACATGTTTTTTGCTTTACATTAACTAGTAATTTGGAATGGTAAATTGATGCTACTCCTCCTCCACGACCAGAACTTCTGGGATTTTGACAGTTTAAATAACCAGAGGGAGTTGATTCATTTAAACCAACATAATCCTCTTGCCCTAACCAAGTCTCTGTAAGGGAAATTAAATCAATCTGATGATCAATTAACAGATCATGGACTAACAGAGACTTGGGAGTTAGAGACCTAATATTTAATAAACCACATTTAATTTTTAAATTATGAGGAGGAACAGAGGCCAAATCATTCAATTTAGAGGCTTTATGTTTAATTTGAGTTTTACCAATATTTTGCTTTATCACTTTGGGATGCTTATATATTATATTTTTATTTACTTTGGAGGGAGCAGACAATGATTCTCTGATGGGGAAGACAGGGGCTAAGCTGAGGGGTGGCGGATGAAGAGGAGCTGCAGAGAGGCGTGTAAGACTGCGACTCTGCTTCCTGGTCCCAACTCTGAGTAGTCACGGTTTTGGAAATTTGGATAAAAAAGATGCCAGATTGTTAGATAAATGAGAAGCACCATCCAAAGTGGGATGAATGCTGTCTCGTCTCATAAGACCAGGTTTTCCCCTAAAAGAGCTCCAATTGTCAATGTAGCCCACGTCATTTGCAGGACACCACACAGACAGCCAGCGGTTCAAGGATGACGAGCGGCTAAACATGTCATCACTGGTCAGATTGGGGAGGGGTCCAGAGAATACTACAGTGGCAGACATCGTTTTGGCAAACTCACACACCGATTCTATATTAAGTTTCGTGACTTCCGACTGCCGGAGACGGATGTCATGGGTTACCAGATAGATACTTTTTATTAATCCCCATGGGGAAGTTCTGATATCTCATGGCTCACAATACATACAACAAAACATCATTAAAAATATAGCCCCTAAAATATCTCAAAATGTTCTCCCCATGTCTGTGTGGGTTTACTCCGGGATTTCTCCGGTTTCCTCCCACATGCCAAAAACATGCAAGTTAGGTTAATTGACATCAAAACTGGGGATTCTAAATTGTCCTTAGGTGTGACTGTGAGAGTGAATGATTGTCTGTCTCTCTGTGTTGGCCCTGCGATGGACTGGTGATCTGTCCAGGGTGGACCCTGCCTCTCGCCCAAAAGATGCTGGGATAGGCTCCAGCCCCCCCGCGTCCCAAAAAGGATTAAGCGGAAGAAGATGAATGAATGAATAAAATGATGCATAACAGCATGTATTAAATTTGTCCATTCCAGACAGCCTGACAGGCATTCTGTAAGCACACAGACAAACGCATGTGCGTGCATGCTGATGGTGTGTGTGTGTGGGGGGGGGGGGGGGTCAAGGATCTCTGGCTTCCAGGATACTGTTAAACATCCTGATGGCTGTTGGAACAAAGGATCTCCTGTACCGCTCAGTCCGTCAGCGCAGCGAGATCAACCGCTCACTTGGGCCACCAAGATGTAATGAAGGGGGTAGTTGGCATTGTTCATTATAACCCGCAACTTGTCCCTCATCCGCCTATCCACCACAACCCCCAGCGGGTCGAATTTCCTCCCCACCACTGAACCAGCCTTCTTGACCAGCCTATCCAGTTGCCTGGTGTCCCTTGCTGTTATGTTGCCTCCCCAACAAACAGCTGCATAAAAGATGACACTCGCCACCACAATCTGACAAAACATGGTCAGCATCTCCCTGCAGACATCAAAAGACCTAAGTCTCAGCAGAAAAAAACAATCTACTCTTTCCCTTCCTGTAGAGCACCTCCATGTTAGCAGACCACTCCAAGTTACTGTCCAGGTACACGCCCAGATATTTGTAGGTGTGTACTATCTCAATTGGTTCACCCTGGATAGTGACAAACTTCAGGGGAGGCTTGGACCTGTGAAAATCCATGATTGTCTCCTTGGCCTTAGTGGTGTTCAAAAGCAGGCCATTCCTCTCACTCCAAACACCGAAGGCATCAACCAGGTCCCTGTACTCCATTTCCTGTCTCCCCCTGCACATGTGCCCCAATGACTGCATCATCAGAATACTTCTGAATGTGGCATGACTCTGTGTTGTAATTGAAGTCTGATGTGTACAGAGTGATCAGGTACGGAGCCAGCACTGTCCCCTGTGGAGCCCCCATACTACTTTCCACAATCCCTGAGACACGGCCCCCAAGTCTGACAAACTGTGGTCTTCCTGTCAAATAGTCAGTGATCCAGGAAATACAGCCGTGGACAAAATTGTTGGTACCCCTCTGTTAATGAAAGAAAAACCCACAATGGTCACAGAAATAACTTGAATCTGACAAAAGTGGTAATAAATAAAAATTCTATGAAAATTAAACCAATGAAAATCAGACAATGCTTTTGAATTGTGGTTCAGCAGAATTACTTTAAAAAACAAATTCATGCCAGACGTGTCCCCCTTTTTAAGCCAGTACATGTCCAGGCCCGTCTGAAGTTTGCTAGAGAGCATTTGGATGATCCAGAAGAGGATTGGGAGAATGTCATATGGTCAGATGAAACCAAAATAGAACTTTTTGGTAAAAACGCAACTTGTCGTGTTTGGAGGAGAAAGAACACCATACCTACTGTGAAGCATGGGGTGGAAACATCATACTTTGGGGCCGTTTTTCTGCAAAGGGACCAGGACGACTGATCCGTGTAAAGGAAAGAATGAATGGGGCCATGTATCGTGAGATTTTGAGTGAAAACCTCCTTCCACCAGCAAGGGCATTGAAGATGAAATGTAGCTGGGTCTTTCAGCATGACAATGATCCCAAACACACCGCCCGGGTAACGAAGGAGTGGCTTCGTAAGAAGCATTTCAAGGTCCTGGAGTGGCCTAGCCAGTCTCCAGATCTCAACCCCATAGAAAATCTTTGGAGGGAGTTGAAAGTCCGTGTTGCCCAGCGACAGCCCCAAAACATCACTGCTCTAGAGGAGATCTGCATGGAGGAATGGGCCAAAATACCAGCAACAGTGTGTGAAAACCTTGTGAAAACTTACAGAAAGCGTTTGACCTCTGTCATTGCCAGCAAAGGGTATATAACAAAGTACTGAGATGAACTTTTGTTATTGACCAAATACTTATTTTACCGAGGAATTTACCAATTAATTCATTAAAAATCCTTCAATGTGATTTTCTGGATTTTTTTTTTTCTCATTTTGTCTCTCATAGTTGAGGTATACCTATGATGAAAATTGGAGACCTCTCTCATCTTTTAAGTGGGAGAACTCGCACAATTGGTGGCTGACTAAATACCTTTTTGCCCCACTGTACATATTATACATTCACCAGTTTGGAATTTACAAGGTCCGCACACATCATTCACCACCTTCTTCAAAAGTTATGTTTAAATTCTTTACATAATCAATGAAAGGTCTCCATATATTCTCAAACACAATTTCCTTTGATTTCAGTATGTATGTTATTCTTTCTAGTGGAAGGTTTGTTAACATCTGTTTTAACCACGGAGTCACATCTGGTCTATGAGTCTTTTTCCACAGTAGTGCAATACATTTTTTGGCGTTAAGCAAACTGAGGTCTATGAATGCTCTTTCACTCTTATTAAAAATCCTTCAATGTGATTTTCTGGATTTTTTTTCCTCATTTTGTCTCTCATAGTTGAGGTATACCTACGATGAAAATTGGAGACCTCTGTCATCTTTTAAGTGGGAGAACTTGCACAATTGGTGGCTGACTAAATACTTTGTTACCCCACTGTACATTTGGGAGGTGTTGTGCAGGCCAACTCGTGCCCTTCTTCTCCACATTTGCAGAAGACTGGTTTACTTTTACATCGTGCGGAGCCATGGCCAAACTTTTGGCAGTTAAACATCTCAATGGGTTTGGAATAACGGTATCAACAGTTACACTCAGGTATCCTACTTGGATTCTTTCTGGGAGTTGATGCCAGCTGTACATCAGAACATCAGTGCCAGTTTTTACTGTTAGGCCATCTTTTTTAGTGGTTATTCTCTTCACATGTGTTACTCCTTGTTGTTGCAGTTCTGAGGCTATTTCATCCTCTTCCATATCGTGGAGTTCTCTAGTACGAATTACTACTATAATCGTCTGGCACTGCAGGATTTGAGTCCCTGGCAGCGTAGTGTGTTTCTGATGTAGCCTTTGTTACTTTGGTCCCAGCTCTCTGCAGGTCATTCACTAGGTCCCCCCATGTGGTTCTGGGATTTTTGCTCACCGTTATCGTGATAATTTTGACCCCACGGGGTGAGATCTTGCGTGGAGCCCCAGATTGAGGGAGATTCAGTGGTCTTGTATGTCTCCCATTTTCTAATAATTGCTCCCACAGTTGATTTCTTCACACCAAGCTGCTTACCTATTGCAGATTCAGTCTTCCCAGTCTGGTGCAGGTCTACAATTTTGTTTCTGGTGTCCTTTGACAGCTCTTTGGTCTTGGCCATAGTGGAGTTTGGAGTCTGACTGTTTGAGGTTGTGGACAGGTGTCTTTTATACTGATAACGAGTTCAAACAGGTGCCATTAATACAGGTAACGAGTGGAGGACAGAGGAACCTCTTAAAGAAGAAGTTACAGGTCTGTGAGAGCCAGAAATCTTGCTTGTTTGTAAGTGACCAAATACTTATTTTACTGAGGAATTTACCAATTAATTCATTAAAAATCCTTCAATGGGATTTTCTGGATTTTTTTTCCCTCATTTTGTCTCTCATAGTTGAGGTATACCTATGATGAAAATTGGAGACCTCTCTCATCTTTTAAGTGGGAGAACTTGAACAATTGGTGGCTGACTAAATACTTTTTTGCCCCACTGTAGTAACTGTTTAGGCCAGGGGTGCTCAATATTCGTTGATCGCATTCATAAACATTCATAATAGTAATGTACTATGCATACTTAAATTATATGATCAGGTGGGTATAGTAACCAGAAATTCTACTCATGTAAAAGTAGTGCTTTGAAATTAATAATTAAAAGTAGGCAACCAAAAATTTCTAATTGAGTTAAGGGTACAAAGAGCACCCACTTTAAAACTTGAGTAATGACTTCAGTCTTCAAGGTTTGAGGTTTTTCTCAAAAATTTATAACAGTTTTCTTAGTTTTCTACTTTTCTCTGTAAATCTAAAGTTGAAACCATGTTCCTCAAATTTGTAATTTCCTCTTGTAAAATTGACTTTTCTCGTACATTTGAAACTTTATTTTAAATTTGTGGATTATTTTGACTAATTTTTGTCTGTTTTTTAAAATAAAATTACTGTTTTTAGATAAATTTGAAACAGACTGGTAATTATTTTTTTTTTTTTTTTTTTTTTTACTTTTTCCTTATAACAATTTACATTTTTGACCATAATTTTGCAGTCAGAACAGAACAATAATTTAACTCTGGTTACAAAGAAAAAATATTAATAAAATTGTATTTAATGAAATAAATTGGTTGCCGTTATTTCTATTATAATATTTCTTTATATTTATAGTTTGGTTTTTTTGTTTTTTAGAAATCTCCTCACCACCCAGACAGCAGGAAAAACCTCCCTTATTTTGAAATCAAATGTTGACACGTTTAGTTTGTCTGAAGGCTGCTGACAGATTAAAGTCATTGACTTGGTGAGTTTCGGTCAACTTAACCTGCCAGGTACATAATAGGGAACTGTAGCGGACTCTAAAGACATAATTCACCACAATATGCGTTCATGTACAGAAGGATCTGTTTAGGCAGTTATAAGTTGCGAAGTGACTACACGGCTGGTCTCCTAGTATCACAATATCTGGCCGGGAAGCGCCTACAATTCCATCCATCCATCCATCTTCTACCGCTTAATCCTTTCGGGTCGCGGGGGGGCTGGAGCCTATCCCAGCATCTTTGGGCGAGAGGCAGGGTCCACCCTGGACAGATCGCCAGTCCATCACAGGGCCAACACAGAGAGACAGACAACCATTCACTCTCACATCCATACCTAAGGACAATTTAGAATCCCCAGTTTTGATGCCAATTAACCTAACTTGCATGTTTTTGGCATGTGGGAGGAAACCGGAGTGCCCGGAGTAAACCCACGCAGACACGGGGAGAACATGCAAACTCCACACAGAAGGGTCACCGATGGTCTGGGGGTGGGATCGCCTACAATTCGATTCTTATAATAGTAGAAAATACACACAATACACACAAATTACAAATATGCTAATAATACAAGTAAATACCTCCTAATTTGGCTATTGGGTTAAAAAAAAAAATGCACATATTTATTTATTTTCCATCAGGCGCGTCAGAGAGCCCTTTGGGTCCAACAGCTCGGGCACTCGGCAGCTCGGGTGTTTCACACACACATACATCCACACTTCATTCATTCCCATTAACATGTTTTGGAGTTTTGTTCAATACAACGCACGAAACCACTCCTGCACGTGGGTTTTTAATTCACTAAGTGGCTTCTGGCCACTTAGTGCACACATAAATGGCCGGCTCCCGGTCGTTTAGCAATGGCCGTTATAGTTATGCGCTCAGGCTTTCTCATCAGGCACTTCTCTAGGCGGCCACTGAAGGACCTCAGTTTAGAGCTAGCGTTTTTAGCTGTTGCTTTGTCACTGTCGCTGGAGAATAAAAACGGCACCCCTGCTTGTGTGAGAAAAGAGAAATTGCCAGTCTTATAACTTAATATTGTAGTGGCTGGTGAAATATGTCCTCAGCAATTCATCAGTCCCTTGCCTTTCCCTTCATATCTTTCTTACCTTTCAAATCTTCAACCGGAGCCTGAAGCTGGGGAGGGTACCACAGTTGTGGAAAACATCTTGTGTGGTACCTGTACCAAAGACTTCCCACCCCAAAGATCTGAACAGCTACAGACCAGTGGCCCTGACGTCTCACATGATGAAGACCCTGGAGAGACTGCTCCTTGCTCACCTCCGCCCCCTGGTGGGACTAGCAATGGATCCACTCCAGTTCGCCTACCAGCATGGTATTGGGGTGGAGGATGCAGTGATCTTCCTCCTTCACCGTTCTCTGTCCCACCTGGAGAAGCCCGGGAATGCGGTGAGGATCTTATTCTTTGACTTCTCCAGTGCTTTCAACACCATCCAACCGATGATCCTGAAGGACAAGCTGCTGTGCGCGGGGGTGGACCAGCACCTGTCATGATGGATCCTGGACTACCTCACTAACCGGCCACAGTTTGTGAGAACCCGAGATTGTGTGTCTGACACGATCATCGGTAGCACAGGGGCCCCCCAGGGAACGGTTTTGGCTCCCTTCCTGTTCAGCCTTTATACTGCGGACTTCTCACATAACACAACACACTGCCATCTACAGAAGTTCTCTGACGACTCTGCGATCGTCGGCCTCATCTCCAACGGAGATGAAGCTGAGTACAGAGGACTTATCCAGGACTTCGTGGGCTGGTGCCATTGGAACTGCCTCCAGATCAACGCGAGGAAAACTAAGGAGCTGGTGGTGGACTGCCGCAGGCAAGGACAACCCCTCACAGCACCAGTAAACATACAGGGAACAGACATTGAGATGGTGACATCCTACAAGTACCTTGGTGTTCATCTGAGCAATAAACTAGACTGGTCACACAATACCGACGCACTCTACAAGAAGGGACAGCGCAGGCTGTTCCTACTGAGGAGGCTCGGGTCTTTTGGTGTACAAGGGGCGCTGCTGAAGACATTCTACAACACGGTGGTGGCATCAGCCATCACTTTTGGAGTGGTCTGCTGGGGCAGCGGCATTACAGCAGCCGATAGGAAGGGACTGAACAAACTGATCAAGAAAGCTAGATCTGTCCTGGGGCAACGCCTTAACCCAGTGGAGGAGATAGGAGAGAGAAGGATGGTGGCTAAACTGTCATCTCTGCTGGAGTCCGAGTCCCACCCTATGCAGGACATACTGAATGCACTGAGGAGCTCATTTAGCAGTAGACTACATCATCCTAGGTGCACAACCGAGAGGTTTCACAGGTCCTTCCTACCTACGGCTGTCAGACTGTATAACCTAAGCAGGGCTGCTCGCAGAGATAGCAAAAAAAAACCATGACGACCTAATAGTATTGAATGCAAAAGACGCAACAGACTTACACAAATGGTCCCCTCCAGTATACAAGTAGGACAATATCAGTCGCTACGGAGGGTGACAATATGTATGGGTGAGGCGGCATGCAAAAATAAGCAGCAGTGCTGTGGTTTTTATGTATGGGTGAGGCGGCATGCAAAAATAAGCAGCAGTGCTGTGGTTTTAAGCAGGTTTTATTAAATCATACCACCTTCACGGGATCCCCTCTCCGGTGCATAGTGGAGCAGCCCGGAGCGGGATCCCTAGGCTCTCAGAGAAGGAGAGGCGGACACGTGTGTCCACCTGTTGCAGGATCAGAGTGAGAGAGTAAGAGGCGGACACGTGTCTCTTTCTCTGAGAGCCGTGGGATCCCGCTCCGGGCTGCTCCACTATGCACCGGAGAGGGGATCCCGTGAAGGCGACACGATTAATAAAATCTGCTTAAAACCACAGCACTGCTGCTTATTTTTTCATGCCGCCTCATGGGTACATATTCATTACTGTGTAGGATAACTAAACAGACGGTTATGCTGTTTATTCCATCTTGCTACAATGCTCCGCACTTTGTATATATATTTATATATTTGTACGTATGTATATTCACTGCTCTTATTTTTTATTTTTCTTAAATTCTTAATTATTGCTCTGAGTGTTGCTATCCCTGTGCTGTTGCAATCCTGGAATTTCCCCATTTTGGGACTAATAAAGGCTTATCTTATCTTATATAAAGCTGGCTGCATTTGAATTCTAACCACATCTCTTAGCTAAGCCACTCTTCCATTATGGCTCCCATTTCCAGCGGGATAAAATCATGATAAACGCCAGTGCTTACATACCCCTTATGATTTTTTTTCCGCGTTTAAAGTACTTTAATAAACTCATGTTTCTGTCGGACAGTCACGCTAAGCGAGACACTGCTGACTGACTGGAAAACTCGTGAACGGGGCACTTCTAAACTCCGCACGGATGACGGCCACGCGCGTTGTTTGTGTGCGCGCTTGCGGAAAGTCATTGCTTCATATATTTTTATTAATAAAATCATATCGGCTTGGCGTGGCAGTACGATTTCTGGCAAGGCGGGCCGCCACGGAGAAATGTTACCGGAGGAAACCCTGCAGTTGGCTTCAGGAGGTGATCTAATGTAAATGTCACGCGACACCTCCGTTCCCTGAAGGAATGCTAATTTTATGTCCATAGAATGAAGTGACCATTGTTTTTGACAAATAACTGCTGTCAGTAGTCTTAAGGACTCTGAAGCACAGGTGGGTGAGTCCTTTTGCAGCTCAGACATCTCCATCTCCTCAAAACCTCTTGCCACCAGACAAGCTTTTGGTACTAATCCTGAGACTGTTTCTTCGAGAGTACACACCCACCTTGTTGAAATGCACTTTTGTCCCTCATTCTTCACTTCTGTAAACATATTGTCATCTCTCCAGGATTTTATTTCCTCTTGTTTGGCTTTGTCCAATGATAAATCATGAGCCACAAACACATCTTCATTAGTGTTAACATCAGTGACAGTGGGTTTTATCTCAAGACCCTGTACCTGTGTTAGATCAACAGCTTTTGTGTTACCATCTAGATATTCAGGCTCCATGAAAAGCAAGTTGTACCAATTTTTGTATTTCCCTGTTGCTTTGCCTGCATGCCCCAAAACTTTGGCTGTGTGTTTAACCTCACTGTCTTCGTCTATGTACTTCAGGACCTGCCCCATTTTCAAACAAATGCTGGATGTTTCAACTGTATTTCTTTCTCTGTTAGACATTTCTGGTTGTGTTTCATGAGTCTCTCTGTCACCATTCGTGGAAAGTGAAGCCTCACTCTGAACTCCAGTAGCTT
This sequence comes from Pholidichthys leucotaenia, assembly GCA_020510985.1. Taxonomy (NCBI): domain Eukaryota; kingdom Metazoa; phylum Chordata; class Actinopteri; order Cichliformes; family Pholidichthyidae; genus Pholidichthys; species Pholidichthys leucotaenia. The sequence continues at coordinate 313,961,440 of CM035847.1, read as the reverse complement.
CTTCGGTGCGCTGGGGCTGAAGCAGGTTTTCTTGAACCTCCATTTCATTTTCTGTGTTCTCCATGTTTTCAGCAGTTCCTGTCATTCCTTGTTTTTCCACCAATGTCTGTGTTGTTTTCTGGATTTCCATTTGTTGTCTGGTGTTCACTACTTTTAGGATTCACTTTTCTCAGTCTGAGATGATGCACTCTTATGCAGGTTCCTCCATGTGGAACAAACACCACTGCACCCTCCTGGTCAATAACAACTGCTGGCCCTTTCCACTCTGGACAGTCCACTCTTTTATAGTAGACTTTTATCACCCACTTCATACGTTTCATCTGTGTGAAGGATCTGTTTATGTAGTGCTCTCTGTATTCTTTCGGAACATTCTGCTTCTGTGAAAGCTCTTCTTGCAGTGTGCAAAGCAGAGATGGGTTTTGCAACCCATTTACTCTTTGTAGTGCCCTCTAAGGCTGGGAGTTTATCATTTAACACAGAGGGCAGGTTGGGATTCTGGCCAAACACCAGTTGATATGGGCTGTATCCATGAACATGGTGCATAGTGTTTTTCGCCATGAGTGCCCAGTCTAGTGCAGTGTTCCAGTCACAGCAATTAGTGGCTTTTATTTTCATTATGATCTCTGAGTGTTTGATTCTCTCTCTAGAAGACGATTGCTCCACGGGCTGTAGGCAGCTGTTGTCGTAACTTCTATGTTGAAATTCTCTGCCAGATCTCTAACTTCATCATTATTGAACTCTCCTCCATTGTCACTAAATAATTTCTGTGGTGGACCATGTACACTTACCCACACATGAATGAAGTGCTTCACTATTTCTGAGGCCTTTTTTGTAGTGAGAATGCTGCCTGCACTGAATCGTGTGAGTTGATCAATAATGTGAAGATACCACAGGCCGGGCTTCAATTCATGTAGATCAGCTGCCACAGTTTCATTATACTGAAATGCTAGTGGCAACCCAACAGCAGGCCTTGGTTTGGTCTTACTGTACCTTTGGCAAATGTCACATTCACTGATGATTTTTTTGTAGGATCATGTTGCATTCCGTGCCTTTATTTCCAGAGCTATCTAGCAGCTTCTGCAATTTGTCAGCAGAAGCATGGCCAAACGGCAAGCACAGATGCTGAAAAGACAAAACAAGATACAGGCAACATGGACAAGAAACTGTAGAGTTTGGATTAAACTAAATGGAACACCTGAGGAAGCAAAGGCCATAATAATTAAAGATCTCACTGACTTAATCAGTATTCTTCTATATTTATTTAAGAAAATTAAGAGAATACGATAATCCATGTCCACACACACAGCAAGAACAGTCCTTTTGTGACGTACCATGACAATGTACTTTAAAAAACAAAGTTGTATAGTAACAAGTTGTATAAACAGATTGTTGGGAACTTGGGTTGAGACATTCAGAGATAAGTTAGTCGAGTTGTACAATAATATAACTAATAAGAAAATGGTTATAATCTGTGGAGACTTCAATATTGATTTACTAAATCCATTTCAACAAAATGTACAGTGGGGCAAAAAAAGTATTTAGTCAGCCACCAATTGTGCAAGTTCTCCCACTTAAAAGATGAGAGAGGTCTCCAATTTTCATCATAGGTATACCTCAATTATGAGAGACAAAATGAGGGGAAAAAAATCCAGAAAATCACATTGTCTGATTTTTAAAGAATTTATTTGCAAATTATGGTGGAAAATAAGTATTTGGTCAATAACAAAAGTTCATCTCAGTACTTTGTTATATACCCTTTGTTGGCAATGACAGAGGTCAAACGTTTTCTGTTAGTCTTCACAAGGTTTTCACACACTGTTGCTGGTATTTTGGCCCATTTCTCCATACAGATCTCCTCTAGAGCAGTGATGTTTTGGGGCTGTCGCTGGGCAACACGGGCTTTCAACTCCCTCCAAAGATTTTCTATGGGGTTGAGATCTGGAGACTGGCTAGGCCACTCCAGGACCTTGAAATGCTTCTTACGAAGCCACTCCTTCGTTACCCGGGCGGTGTGTTTGGGATCATTGTCATGCTGTAAGACCCAGCCACGTTTCACCTTCAATGCCCTTGCTGATGGAAGGAGGTTTTCACTCAAAATCTTTTTTTTTTTTTTTGTTACTTATTTGTACCCGTAGGTAGATTTGGTTTGCAGTCTGGTGACAAGCCACCGGCTGCTGGTCGCTGCGTGCGCGAGCGCCCTAAACCTACATGTTTTTGGTATGCGGGAGGAAACCGGAGAAATCCCGGAGTAAACCCACGCAACACGGGGAGAACATGCAAACTCCACACAGCTCACTGTTGGTTGGGGGCTGGGATCGAACCCACGATCTCATGATCCCCGCAATCCCCCGGCCGAGGGTAAAACTGTGTTGCCACAGTGCTAAACCACTGCGCCACCGTGCAGCCGGTGGCCGGTGGCCAGTGGTTGCAATACATGGCCCCATTCATTCTTTCCTTTACACGGATCAGTCGTCCTGGTCCCTTTGCAGAAAAACAGCCCCAAAGCATGATGTTTCCACCCCCACGCTTCACAGTAGGTATGGTGTTCTTTGGATGCAACTCAGCATTCTTTCTTCTCCAAACACGACAAGTTGAGTTTCTATTTTCATTTCATCTGACCATATGACATTCTCCCAATCCTCTTCTGGATCATCCAAATGCTCTCTAGCAAACTTCAGATGGGCCTAGACATGTACTGGCTTAAGCAGGGGGACACGTCTGGCACTGCAGAATTTGAGTCCCTTGCGGCGTAGTGTGTTACTGATGGTAGCCTTTGTTACTTTGGTCCCAGCTCTCTACAGGTCATTCACAAGGTCCCCCTGTGTGGTTCTGGGATTTTTGCTCACTGTTCTCGTGATCATTTTGATCCCACAGGGTGAGATCTTGCGTGGAGCTCCAGATCGAGGGAGATTATCAGTGGTCTTGCAGGTCTTCCATTTTCTAATAATTGCTCCCACAGTTGATTTCTTTACACCAAGCTGCTTACCTATTGCAGATTCAGTCTTCCCAGCCTGGTGCAGGTCTACAATTTTGTTTCTGGTGTCCTTTGACAGCTCTTTGGTCTTGGCCGTAGTGCAGTTTGGAGTCTGACTGTTTGAGGTTGTGGACAGGTGTCTTTTATACTGATAACGAGTTCAAACAGGTGCCATTAATACAGGTAACGGGTGGAGGACAGAGGAGCCTCTTAAAGAAGAAGTTACAGGTCTGTGAAAGCCAGAAATCTTGCTTGTTTGTAGGTGACCAAATACTTATTTTACCGAGGAATTTACCAATTAATTCATTAAAAATCTTTCAATTTGATTTTCTGGATTTTTTTTTTCTCATTTTGTCTCTCATAGTTGCGGTATACCTATGATGAAAATTGGAGACCTCTCTCATCTTTTAAGTTGGAGAACTTGCACAATTGGTGGCTGACTAAATACTTTTTTGGCCCCACTGTATATAATGAGATGTAGTAAAAGAGACTATTATTGTAAAGAACTGGAGAAAAACAGAACTAACACTAAAAATACATGGACAATACTGAACACTATTCTTGGAAATAAAAACAAATACACGCTACCCAACCAATCTTTTAAAAAAAAAAAAAATACTCAAGAGTGTGAATGCAGTCTCACCTGCCGATGAATTTAATAAATTTTTTGTTGACATTGGTCGTAGTTTGGCTTGAAAAATACCCATTACGGCATCTACAGGTGATACAATAAGCAAAAACACTGCTATAAAAGACTCCATTTTCATAAGGAGCACAGACGAGAGAGAGTTCATTGAAACTGTTAAATCGTTTAAAAGTAAAACATCTACGGATTGTAATGGTATTGACATGCTTTTAGTCAAAACTATCATTGAATGCTTAGTGAAGCCCCTTAAAAAAGAAAAAGTCTAATCAGAGATTTCTAACTCCTTGGTTCAACGCAGGAACTTGTAGCTTAAAACAGAAGACTTGTCAGTTAGAAAGAAAATGGCGCTCCACTAATTTAGATGAAATCTATTTAGCTTGGAGAAATCATCTTTTAATTTATAAAAAATATCTTAGAAAAGCTAGAACGAGTTATTACTCTGCATTAATAGAAGAGAACAAGAATAATCCCAGGTTTCTTTTCAGTACTGTAGCCAGGTTGACAAAGAGTCAGGACTCTGTCAATCCTAGCATTCCCTTAGAGCTTACTAGTCAGGACTTTATGAACTTTTTCAATAATAAAATTTCATCCATCAGAGATAAAATCAATCAGATTCTTCCTACAGTTAACTTAAATACTGTAACTACTACAACTCCTTCTATTGATCCTTAATAGGATCTGTCCTTCAATTCACATATTAAATTTGTTTCTAAGACTGCCTTCTATCATTTGCGTAATATTGCCAAGATTAGGAGCATCTTGTCTCAGAGTGATGCTGAGAAACTGAGCCATGCTTTTGTTAGCTCGAGATTAGATTATTGTAATTCTTTATTATCAGTTTGTCCTAAAACATCTTTAAAAAGTCTTCAGCTGATCCAAAATGCTGCAGCAAGAGTTTTAACAGGTACTAGAAAGAGAGATCATATCTCTCCGGTTCTGGCCTCCCTTCATTGGCTTCCCATAGAGTTTAGAATTAAGTTTAAAATCCTTCTTCTTACTTACAAAGCTCTAAACAATCAGGCTCCTTTTTATTTAAAAGATCTGATACTACCGTATTATCTTAACAGAGCACTACACTCCCAAAATGCAGGATTACTTGTAATACCTAGAATCTCCAGAAGTACAATGGGAGGCAGAGCCTTCAGTTATCAAGCTCCTCTCCTGTGGAACCAGCTGCCATTCTGGATTCGGGAGTCAGACTCGATCTCTGTTTCTAAGAATAGGGTTAAAACCTTCCTTTTTGATATAGCCTACAATTAGGGAGGGATCATGCATTTCTGAACCCTCCCTTAGTTATGCTGCTAATAGGTTTCGTCAGCCGGGGGACCTCCAATAATGCACTGGGCCTCACTCCTTTGTTCACTCTCAATGAATTTTTTTTTTTTTTTTTAACATCTGTTTGTTCTCTCCCACAGATTGAGTCGCCGTCGTGCTGTTTGCTCTCTACATGTCTGTTCTTTTCATCTTTTCTGTCCCCTCACCCCCCAGCCAGTCGCAGCAGATGACTGCCCCTCCCTGAGCCTGGCTCTTCTGGAGGTTTCTTCCTGTTAAAAGGGAGTTTTTCCTCTCCACCGTCACCAAGTGCTTGCTCACAGAGGATGGCCTTATTGCTGGGGTCTTTCTGCAACTGTGGGGGTTCCCCCTACAGTTGAAAGTGCTATGAGATGACTGTTTTTGTGAAATAGCACTATATAAATAAAGTTGAATTGAATTGACAACTTTATAATGAAGAATAATTTATTGTGTGAGCAACAATTCTTGTTCAGACACAAGAGGACAACTGCACTTGCTGTAGTGGAATTTATAGAAAAAATATCAACTGCTGTTGAAAATAAAGAGTATTCAGTTGGAGTCCGAATCAGAATGAGATTTATTGCCATTGTTCATGTAGTACACAAACTAGGAATTTGTCTCGGTGCAATGCTGCAACATTCAACATGGAGTAGCACTAAAGATAAAAATAAAAAACTATGCATGCAATAAAATGTAGAATATGAATGAGTAATACTAATCTATGCAATTTCTAAATATATTAACAGGCAGCAGATATTGTGGAGTTCCACATAGTGCAGTCGGTAGTGCAAAAGAAAACAGTGATAATTATCATGAGTCCGGTTGAGCTGCTATACGTAGTGCACGAGAGACTAATAAGTCAGTTTTCAGCAGTCTAATGGCAGAGGGGAAGAAGCTATTCATGTAGCGGGAGGTTTTAGTCTGAATGGACCGAAGTCTTCTGCCTGAGGGGAGGGGGGCAAACAGAGCGTGTCCAGGGTGTGAAGGGTCGGCTATGATCCAACCTGCACGCCTCCGGGTCCTGGAGATGTACAGGTCCTGGATGGATGGGAGCTTGCAGCCGATCACCTTCTCAGCAGCGCGCACAACGCGCTGCAGCCTTAGTCTGTCCCTGGCGGTGGCTCCTGCGTACCACACGGTGATGGAGGTGGTGAGGATGGACTCGATGATGGCCGTGTAGAACTGCACCAACATCTTGGTGGGTAGCTTGAGCTTCCTCCGCTGCCGCAGGAAGAACATCCTCTGCTGGGCCTTTTTGATGAGGGAGCTGATGGTCGGCTTCCACTTGAGGTCCCGGGTGATGGTGGTGCCCAGGAAGCGGAAGGAGTCAGCAGTGGTGATGGGAGAGTCTGTGAGGGTGGGGGGGGGGGGGGGCATAGGGGCTGTGACTTTTCTGAAGTCCACGATCATCTCCACTGTCTTCAGAGCGTTCAGCTGCAGGTTGTTGTGGCTGTTGTGGCTGCACCAGGACGCCAGCTGGGCCACCTCTCTCCTGTAGATGGACTCGTCGCCGTTGGAGATGAGCCCCATGAGGGTGGTGTCATCCGCAAACTTGATCAGCTTGACAGACTGGTGGCTGGAGGTGCAGGAGTTGGTGTACAGGGAGAAGAGCAGGGGGGGAAGTACACAGCCCTGGGGTGATCCGGTGCTGATGCTAACAGAGTCTGAGACAGTCTTTCCCAGCCGCACATGCTGCCTCCGGTCCGTCAGGAAGTCGGTGATCCACCTGCAGAGGGAGTCGGGCACGTTGAGCAGGGACAGCTTGTCCTGGAGCAGAGTGGGGCAGATGGTATTGAATGCAGAGCTGAAGTCCACAAACAGGATCCTGGCGTAGGTTCCCGGGGAGTCCAGGTGTACAATAATAATAATAGTAATACAGGAGTATTCCTGTATCTTAAAAAAAAACCCATTTGATACAGTGGATCATAAATTATTGTTAAAGAAACTACAAAATTATGGTATTGGAAGGTAGCACTGTCCTGGTTATGTATTTACTTAAAGAACAGATATCAGTATGTATGTGTTGGTAGCAAAAACTCGCAGTTACTGAAGGTTACTTGTGGAGTCCCATAGGGTTCAGTTTTGGGGCCATTGTTATTCAATATGTATATAAATGATATATGTAAAGTTTCTGAAAAAATGGATTTAATATTGTTTGCAGATGACACTAATTTATTAAGCAGTGGAAGTAATTTGGAACAACCTTTGGATACACTCGGAAAGGAATTAGGAAAGCTTAAAGGCCAAATGTCACGTAACAGGGTACTTTAAATATCTTGAAACTAGATATAAAAGGGAACCGATCCGTTCGGGTCTTGGTGCATATACTTCAGTAACAACGGAATATTCGTTAATTTAAAACTGCCGCACTTGGCCTGACACGGCCCCTGGAATCGCCTGGGGAAGAAGGCGGAAGTGACGAAATAGATTGTACCCTAGTTTGATGCTTGGGGTATTTCAATTGATTGTTTATATGGAGACTGGAAGGTTGAAGTGAGCAACAAGAAAGAAAAAATTGGATATTTCACCCATACCTTAAAACGGGACTATCAGGGACAGCTGGGTAATAAGGGACACTTCTCTGGGAAATGTTTTCATACCTGTCAAGTGAGACGTTTTTGCCGTTCTTCAACACCGTAAAAAGCGGCTATAAGGGACGGCGGAGCAACAAGGGACACCTCTCTGGGAAATGCCCCAAATGCAACTCGTGTTGTTATTGTCAAATATTTTAAGGATTCATGGATATTTGACAATAACAACACAACTCAGCGTCCGACGCAAAATAAAAAAAAAAGCAGAATTCTGTATTTGTAAGGCGATCTCTGTCTGTTCCGCAACCGCTGCACAGCTGAAAGTGTTAAACCATTGTCCTAATGACTTCTCATTGTAGTGAGAATAGCTCCCGCTGAGCGATCTGCCCGCCCCGACAATCAGACTAATGATTGAGTCCACACTTCTAACAGTAGTGATAATAGCTCCCGCTGAGCGATCTGCCTGCCGCGGCCATCAGACTGATTGAGTCCACACTTCTCATTGTAGTGATAATAGCTCCCGCTGAGCCATCTGCCAGCACCAGCTGTGGGGGATCACACACAGGACGTGCTCCTCAACACACTCAATTTTTTTTCCCGTATATTTTTCTTTTGGGCGTACAGAAATGGCAATACGCCCGTTTTTGCTAAAATTGCATTTTCCCCGTATTTTCCTTAAAATATTTGACAATAACAACACGAACTACATTTAAAACATTTCCCAGAAAAGTGTCCCCCACCACTCCGCCGTCTCCCACAGCCGCGCTTGGCACCAAAATACGGCGAAAACGTCTCACTTGACAGGTATGCGCCTCCATTTTCATATTGATCTGGTCAATTTCTTGACAGCAGCGGCTCTCCTCCACTGTAATAATAATGGCTTCCGAAAAATCAATATTTATGGGGCGCCCTCGACAGACCCCCTTCGGCTTCGCAATTCTGGAGGCGATTAATGTCCAGTTCAATGACATTTTCCACTGGTTCTGCTCTCTGGTCATCGTTGGAACTGTTGTCATCAGACAAAGCATCTGATTCCGTCTCGGACGGCTCGAACCTGTAAGGTTCTATGCCTCTGTCACTGTCTGAACCACTGACAAAAAAAAAGACAAAACTAAACTAATTTGTTCACAATCGCTGTCACTTTCCGTCATGATTGTCCAATGTTGATAAGTGTGAATGTGGATAGGCAGGGCAGCCAGGGTACAACTGGTGATGTCAAAAACATGGGCGTGGTCTGGACTGGCTGTCACAAGCCAGCAAGCAAGGTGGGGCCTTCACCTGGTGTATTTTGTGCAATTATGTAAATACAGGTGGGTGATATGGTCTCCGGTATGAATATTTGGTTTAAGCTATGTGTATTTTATCTAAATTCGTTGTCATTTAGAAAAAAAAATTACGTGACATTTGGCCTTTAAACTGTGGTTTGATTCAAACAAATTAACGCTCAATATTAAGTAAGACAAAATTTATAATTTTTAACAACCATCACAACAAATTGGTGTCTAAACTTGGTGTAAATGGTGTAGAGATTGAAAGGGTATCCGAATTTAAATTTCTTGGAGTAATAATTGATAATAAACTGTGTTGGAAGTCACATATTAATTATATTAAAGGTAAAATATCCAAATCAATCGCAATACTACACAGAGTGAAATATTTGCTGAACGAACCCACACTATATACTTTGTATCATTCATTAATACTCCCATACATGACATATTGTACTGAAGTATGGGGAAATGCATATAAAACAAACATATATCCAGCCTTTATGCTTCAGAAGAGAGCTATTAGAATAATAAACAAAGCTGCTTACAGGGAACCAACAAACCCACTTTTTCTTAAATTAAAAGCTCTCAAGTTGAAAGATCTGGTTGACTTTAAAACTGCAATAATAATGTTTAAAGTGAAGAATCTATCACTGCCCGCAAATATCCAAAAGCTGTTCCAAATAAGGAAGAAACAATATCATTTCAGAGGAACATGTATATTTCAAAAACCTTCAGTGAGAACTACCACCAAGCAACACTGTGTTTCAGTGCAAGGAGACAGATTGTGGAACGCTTTTGGACCTGAATTAACATCATGTACAACGCTTGGACAATTTAAACAAAAACTAAAGGAAGAAATACTCCAAACATATTTACAAGATGACATGTAAAATCACATAAGAATTATCATATTCAGTCTGTGTTGTGCTGTTGCTTAGTTTTTTGTCACGTTTTGTCTTTGCTTTGTTCTGAATTGTAATCACTCTTACAGTGGGGCAAAAAAGTATTTAGTCAGCCACCAATTGTGCAAGTTCTTCCTCTTAAAAGATGAGAGAGGTCTCCAATTTTCATCATCGGTATGCCTCAACTATGAGAGACAAAATGAGAAAAAAAAAATCCAGAAAATCACATTGAAGGATTTTTTTGTAACTTAGATTTTTATTCATTTTTCATCATACATATTACATTCAGATCACCGTCTACATTTAAAAAATGTACTTGGTAACTAGTACTTGGTAAGTAGTTAGTATTAACTTAAGGTCATACTTGAAATTAAAAGGGTCAGTGATTGCACTTTTTCCACATTTTAACAGCTCACATGTCTTAATGAAATGTTTGTGACCTATTTTGTTCACATTTTCTTTAATTACTGAAGCAAAATTTTCTTTGTATTTTCCACGACTTTGTTGAAGTATTAACTTAAGGTCAGGGTGGCGCAGTGGCGGAGTGGTTAGCACTGCGGCAGCACAGCAACTCACCCTTGGCCGGGGGATCCTGGGTTCGATCCCAGCCCCCGACCAACAGCGATCTGTGTGGAGTTTGCATGTTCTCCCCGTGTCTGCGTGGGTTTACTCCGGGATTTCTCCGGTTTCCTCCCACATGCCAAAAACATGCAAGTTAGGTTAATTGGCATCAAACTGGGGATTCTAAATTGTCCTTAGGTATGACTGTGAGAGTGAATGGTTGTCTGTCTCTCTGTGTTGGCACTGCGATGGACTGGTGATCTGTCCAGGGTGGATCCTGCCTCTCACCCAAAGATGCTGGGATAGGCTCCAGCCCCACCGCGACCCAAAAAGGATTAAGCGGAAGAAGATGAATGAATGAATGAACTTAAGGTCAGTCTGACCATGGCTCGCCCAACTTCAAAAGTGAAAAACTGTTTTCACAGCAGTAGTTCTTGGGCATACCCACAATCCAGCTTGTTCCAAGAAAAGGAAGTGACCATGAGTTCTCCTGAAGAGTGCTTCAGCTTTGTGTTGTGAAGCACTCTTCAGTGCAGGGTGACTGTTGTCTTCTCTATCATCTGTCATGGCTCTCTTGACAAGGTATCCATTCTCCTGCAGCTGTAGAGCCCTTTGAACTGTCGACAGAGCAGCGGGCACGGGAGTGGCAGGAGATGCAGCAGCTAGTCGGTGAGAAGGAGGCTCTGAAGGCACGCATGGAGGCAGAACGGAGGAGAGAGGAGGGGCAGAGGGAGAAAGAGGAGATCGCCAGACTGAGACAGGAACAGGTAAGAATCTGGTTCTTTGATGCTGCTGAGTCATTGAAATAAATGGCTCGGTAACCAAAAACGGAATGAAGAATTGTAAAGCTGAATATGTGAATACTGCAGTGAACAGAAATGCCTTTGAAGATGAGAGAAATTACAATGATCCACACCTACGTATTGAGCAAATCCATGGTTGTGTCAAATGTGCATCCATTCTGATGACTTTGAAGTAGAGATGCAAGTTATCGATTAATTCATTAATTGAGGATTGATTCATCTTATCGATCAATTAATGATTAATTAATAAGCAGCGTTATTCCTGTGAATCTGAATTTCCCTCGGTACAATACAGGTTCTCAGTCTTTAACATATAAAAAGTTAAATGCTGTTTTTGATAGACTGAATAAAACATGAACATCATATTCCTCAATGATTTATTGTATATTTGTATTTTTTTACTACAGACAGTATTTTTGTAGTTTAATAAATTTTGTACTGTATAGTGTGTACTATGTGCGTCTCGGTAAATTACAATTACAAATGTCATGATTTTTATTTTATTTTAAAAACTATTACGATACCATAAATTGATCTTTATTTAACTATATTACAAGAAAAAAACTTTCACATTCTAATTTACTGAGATGCACGAGTAGACTGTTTCAACAGGAAATAAATTGTATCACAGTACCCTGGCAATCCAGGCAAACCCAGAACGATCAGGGTTGCCTCTGTCTGTTACCTCAGTGGTAACTTGAGTCCGGTCTGTTTTCCCATCTTGCAGCAAGGGGATATGTTTTTGCACTCGTGTAATCTTTATATTTGCTCTGGTCAGTTTCTCCGCTATGTTAATTTGAAGCAAGTGGACCTTCAAACTTGTGTGCTATTAGAACTTGTTGTGGCACTCTGACGTAACCCGGAAGCACATGCACTCTGGGGGGCTTGGCGTCTTCTGCTTTTTCGGGTGAAATGGAGCAGTGAGTGATCGCTTGCACCCCCGCCTGGACGGCGATGCCACTACATTTCATAGAATAAGCTCCCATTGAAAAGAACTGCTGAGTTATCAATTAACTGACAACTAATTTAATTTAGTCGACTAAATTCTTATCGACAATTAATTGAAAGTCAATTAATCATTAGCATCCCTACTTTGAAGGTAAACTTTTGGGACTGGCTTTTAGTCTGACATTTACTCTGTCGTGTGAAGATGTGAGGATGATGAAAAATAGTGGATCAGGTGTCGGTGACACAGTAGTGTCACTTCAGCAGTTCCATGAAGGCAGTGACGTAGCAGAGCTGATGTGTGGAAAAAGGCTGATATTGTTTGATTATGGATTGCCACCTTATTATGGTAGAGGGTTAGCGTGCCCTAGTGATCGCAGGAGCTGTGTTGTGCGGGGCAATTTGCCTCTGGTAAGGTGTCCCAAGACAAACTGTTCCTGGGTGAAGGGCCAGACCAAGAGCAATCCAAAAGATTCTCATGATAATGCACAACCAAGGATTCAATGTACCCCACCCCATATGGGGTTGGAGGGGCCCCACCCTGAAGCCAGGACTGGGGAAGGGGCTCGATGGAGAGCGTCTGGCAGTTTGGTTTCTGACCATGGGACCCTGCAAGGCTCAGCTTGAAGGAGTTGTATGGGTCCACCCTTAGGTGAGCTCACCACTTACAGAAGGGACCATGGGGGTCTGGTGCTATGTGGATCAAGTGGCGGTCAAAGGTCCTTGGTGGTCTGATCCCCAGCTTTCTAAACAGGCGTTTGGGACTTGGAATGTCACCTGTCAGGGATGGATGCCATTCAAACCTGGTAAATCCAAATGTACAGTATAGTGGAAGTGTGCTGGGAATTTCTGGCTGAGGCCCCATGTCCAAGAGGTCTTCAACTCCCCCTTCTGGAAGAATTTCAACCACATTTTGAGGGAGTCTGAAAGAGCTCCCTGTCGACACTGTACTGGTGTGGACTGGGGTGCTGCTGACTTGAACTGGAGTTATTGTTAAGCGGTGGAAGGAATACTTCGAGGATCTCCTCAGTCCCACTGATACACCTTCCACAGAGGAAGCAGAACTTGAGGACGAGGGGGATAACTCGCCCATCACAGGGACTGAGGTCACTGAAGTGGTTTAAAAAAAAAAAAAAAAAAAAAAAAAAAAACCTCTTCAGGGGCTCCAGGGGTGAATTCACCCTGAGTACCTCAAGGCTCTGGATGTTGTAGTTCTGTCATGGTCGACACAATTCTGCAATATTGCGTGGAGGTCGGAGACAGCACCTTTGGCATGGCAAACTGGGGTGGCGGTTCCTCTTTTAGAAGGGGGACCAGAGGGTGTGGTTCAACTTTAGGGGGATCACATTTCTCAGCCTCCCTGGGAAGGTCAATGGTGCAGTGGTTAGTACTGTCGTAGCACAATAAGAAGGTCATGGGATCAGTTCCACCCCTGACCATTGATGACCCTTATGTATGGAGTTTGCATGTTCTCCCCATGTTTGCGTGAGTTTACCCTGGGTATTCTGGTTTCCGCCCACAAGCCAAAAACATACAAGTTAGGTTAACTGGAGATTCTAAAGTGGCCCTAGGTGTGAATATGTGTGTGTTAATGGTGAAGGGACTGGCACCATACCGTAGCTGCCTCATCCATCCAAGTGGATGCCCGGAATTTCCCTCTGGGATTAATCAAGTATGCAAAATACAAAAAAAGGTCTATCCCAGGGTACTGGAGGGAGAGTGCGGCCGTTTGTTGAACCTCGGTTTCAGGAGGAGCATTGTGGTTTTCATCCTGGCTGTGGCACATTAGTCCAACTCTTTATCCTCTTGAGAATCCTCAAGGACTTGTGGGAGTTTGTCCAACCATTCTACATGTGTTTTGTGGAATTGGAGAAAGTATTCAACTGCACCCCTTGTGGTCTATTTTGTATGTGTGTGTGTGGGGGGGGGGGTATTGGGCTTGCTGCTATGAGCCGTCCATCTCTATGCAACTGTTGCCAAAGTTTGGTTCGTATTGCCAACACTCTGTCGAGCTTGTTGCCAGTGAGAGTTGTACTCTGTCAGGGCTGTCTTTTGTCACGATCCTGTTCATAATTTTTATGGACAGGATATCCAGGTGCAGCCAAGGAACAGAGGATGTCATGTTTGGTGACCACAGGATTTCAGCTCTGCTGTTCGCAGATGATGTTGTCCTGTTGGCTTCATCGAGCAATGATCTACAGGTCTTACTGGAGGGGTTTTCTGAGTGTGAAGTGGCTGGGATGAGAATCGGCACCTCCAAATCCGAGTCCATGGTCCTCAGCTGGAAAAAGGTGGATTATCCTCTCCAGGTTGGGAACAAGCTCCTGGCCCAAGTGGAGGAGTTCAGGTATCTCGGGGTCTTAGTCACGAGTGAGTGGAGCATGGAGTGGGAGATTGACAGATTGATCAGTGCCGCAGCTGCAGTGATGCAGACGTTGTACCGGTCTGCTGTGGTGATGAGGGAGCTGAGCTCTAAAGCCAAGCTGTCGATTTACCGCTCAATCTACAATCCTGTCCTCACCTTTGGTCATGAACTTTGGGTAATGACTGAAAGATTAAAATCACAGATACAAGCAGCTGAAAGGAGCTTTCTCCGTAGGATTGGTGGAGTCACCCTTAGAGAGAGGGTGAGGTGAGGAGCTCAGTCATCCGGGATCGGCTCAGAGTAGAACTGCTGCTCCTCCACACTGAAAGGAGCCAGTTGAGATGGTTTGGGTATCTGATCAGGATGCCTCCTGGATGCCTCCCAGTTGAGCTTTTTGAGGCATGTCCCACTGGGATGAGACCCCGCAGAAGACACAGAACATACTGGAGAGACTACGTCTCCCAGCTGGCCTGGGAATGCCTTGGTATCCTTTCTGAAGAGCTGGAGCAGGTGGCCGGGGAGAGGGAATTCTGGGCTTGTCTGCTTGATCTGATGCCTCTGTGAGCCAGACCTCTGGAGAGGCGGTAGAAGATGGATGGATGGATGTTTGATCAGTGGCTTAACCAACAGCCTGTAACTTGTCATCTTTGTTCTCTGCAGGTCCATCAGGCTCAGCCCATCAGGCATTACAAGCCCGTCATGGTGAAGAAAAGTGAAGTTCCTCTGACCGTCCCACACTCCCCAGAATTCTCGGATAGATTCCGCCTATAAATGGCCAAATATTGTTCTGCCACTGTTATTTTTTAATACAAGTTTTATGATGGCTTTTAACCCCCCCCCCCCCCCCCTTCATAGAAACGTGTTTCTTACCTGTTATTTCTTAATAAAGGCTTTTCATTACTACTAAGGTGTGTGAATGTATCATGTCTCAGCAGATTTAAAGGTGACAGATCAGTTTCCTGCTAGTCAGCAGGTGTCCTACACACTCTCATCCCACTGCAGGTGCATCTCAATAAATTACAATATCATCGTCAAAAAAAATTTGATTTTTAATAGAAATGCTGGCCGATTGAAAAGGATGTCCATGTACCACTCAGTACTTGGTCGGGGCTTCTTTTGCATAATTACTGCATCAATGCAGCATGGAGGTGATCAGCCTGTGTTACTGCTGAGGTGTTATGGAAGCCCAGGTTGCTTTGATAGCAGCCTTCAGCTCATCTGCATTATTGGGTCTGGTGTATTTCACCTTGCTCTTGACAATACACCATAGATTCTCTATGGGATTTAGGTCAGGAGAGTTTGCTGGCTAATCCAGCACAGTGATACCATTGTCATTAAACCAGGTATTTGTACTTTTGGCAGTGTGGGCAGGTACCAAGTTCTGCTGGAAAATGAAATCAGCATCTCCATAAAGCTTGTCAGCAGAGGGAAGCATGAAGTGCTCTAAAATTTCCTGTTTAAATGGCTGCACTGACATTGAACTTGATTAAACACAGTGGAAAAACAGCAGATGGCATGGCTCCACATATCATCATTGACTGTGGAAACTTCATACTGGACCCTCAAGCAACTTGGATTCCGTGCCTTTTCACTCTTCTGCCAGACTCTGGGACCTTGATTTCCACGTGACAGGACTTGGCACCTGATTTGGGGAGCCTGTCATGCGGTGGCCCTCGCAAGCCGCCATAAGACGCCAAAAGTCGCCAGTGAGTTTTGCAAAGATGCTTTAATACACGAACACAAGAAAACGTACACAAAGCAATGAGCTGCTGTGGGCTAAAACACACTACACGAGACACAAGGGACGGTAAGGCTACACCCAGCTACTTATGATCTTAATCAGGAACAAGGGAATTGGTGACGTCTGAGACGAGAACCGCTCGCTCAACGTCTGGCACAGAATATCGACATCAGACTGCTGCATTGTACTGCTGTCAGCGCCCGCTTAAATGCTGGGCTGCTGACAAGCCGTAAATGCAGCACAGCTGTTAGGCTTTGACAGCAGGAAGCCCCTCCGAGCGCTGTCACAATAAGAGCTTGGGGAGCCAGAAGGTAAACACTACTGTCAAAGCCGGCAGAGATGATGTATGGCCCGAGCGCGGACGAAATCGGCGCTCGGACCATAACAGAGCCATGTCATCTGCTGGTGTTAGTCCACTGTGTTTTCTCAAGTCCAAAGTCAATGCAGCTGTCTACCAGGACATTTTAGAACACTTCATGCTTCCCTCTGCTGACAAGCTTTATGGAGATGCTGATTTCATTTTCCAGCAGGACTTGGCACCTGCCCACACTGCTACCAGAAGCACCAAAGCCTGGTTTAATGACCATGGTATCACCATATTTTACTGGCCAGCAAATTCTCCTGACCTGAACCCCATACAGAATCTATGAAGTATCGTCAACAGGGAGATGAAACACCAGACCCAACAATGCAGATGAGCTGAAGGCTGTTATCAAAGCAACCTGGGCCTTCATAACGCCTCAGTAGTAACACAGGCTGATCACCTCCATGCCACAGTGATGCAGTTTTAATTCATTCAAAAGGAGCCCTGACCAAGTGTACTTTTTTTTAAAAAAAATTGAGCTTATGTAATAGTTATGTTATAGTTTAATTTTTTAAGAAACTGATTTTCAGGTTTTCATGAGCTGCAAGCCATAACCATCAATATTAAAAGAAATAAACACTTGAAATATATCACTCTGTCTGTAATGAATCTATATAAAATGAGTTTCATTTTATGAATGGAATTACTGAAATAAATCAATTTTTTGATATTCTAATTTAGTGAGATACACCTGTATAATGGTGTATTGGTTGCCAGGTTGAGACAAATATTAACTGGTCAAAGGTATCTGGCAGTTTCTGAGCTTCGTGGCAAATGACTGCATGTGATGGCTACCTACTTGTATGACAGGCTTTGGGGTCTTTACTGACCTCCTTCGGTCTCATCAGTCAACTGCTCAAATATAAATATTAGGATCCAAATCATTTTTCATCCTGAATATATTCAATTCAGCTTTATTTATATAGCCCCATTTCACAACAACAGTCATCTCATAGCACTATCAACTGTAGGGGGAACCCCCACAGTTGCAGAAAGACCCCAGCAATCAGGCGACTCCCTGTGAGCAAGCACTTGGCGACGGTGGAGAGGAAAAACTCCCTTTTAACAGGAAGAAACCTCCAGCAGAACCAGGCTCAGGGAGGGGCAGTCATCTGCTGCGACTGGCTGGGGGGTGAGGGGATAGAGAAGATGAAAAGAACAGACATGTATAATAATACAATAATAATAATACAATATATCAGTTTTTTCCTGAGAAAATAGATTTTCATTCTGTGCTTTTCTAAAAGGCTTTTTTTTTTTTTTTTAAATCCCCCGCTGGTCTTCACCCAAAGGAGCCCTAAATCAGCTCCTCCTACAGTGTGGTGATTGTTTTGAAACTTGGTACCATGGTTTGAGACACTATGATGATGCGCATATTGATTGATTGATTGATTGATTGATTCATTTATCAAGACAAAAAAAGATAAAAACAAGGAATCAAACCAAAAAATAAACATAATAAAAAATGTCCTTATTCAAAAGGAGTGGGATGAAGCCAACACTATAGTCCCACCCCTTCTCCATACCCAGTAAATTACAATATCATTATAGTCATGATCCATCCCATAATTACATTCATTATACAATACCCAAATATATAATGCATTATGCAGTAGAAATAATACAACAATGATAATTTATGATGACAATAATACCAACATTTAATAATTGTAATAATAAGTAAATACTTCTGGCATGTTTAATATAATTATAGACAATATTATCATAATCACAACATATACCACCATATACCCCCACATGGCTTACAGTTCTGAGGTACAATAAGTAACCATATAATAATAGGTAGCCATATAGTCTTTACAGTAAGAGTAATAACAATAATAATACTACCTGGCCTATATAATACTTTAAATAATTCCATCCTAAACAATTATAATACTGTAATGGAGTTGTAATATTCTAGTTATAATATCAGTAACAATAGTTACTGATATTATTGAGTTAAAGCCTATTCTTAACCACCACTGACATGTTTACCAGCAAACCTGCGTACCTCGATTGAAGATGGCGACAAGCGGATGAAACTTCCAACCCCGAACCGAGATTTGCTGCTAAATCTGTGAAAAAGACTTTGGTTGATTACCAGCAAATCCTGCAACCGGACCGGCGGCGGTGGGGCTTCGCCAACCAGCCTGGCAGGTGTGGGGTCGTCTGCTCTGCACCTGTTGTGGGAGACCAAGCGGCACCTCCGTTGGTGGTGTGTGGTGGCGCACTCGCGCGGCCCCCTTCTTCTACATCGGCCGGCGGATTGTCTGGGCTGCGGGACACCTTCATCGTGCGGTGGTGGGTGGCGGAGCTGACGGTGGAGAGGCTGACCGGGATTCCGGCCGGATCGGACGGCGGCGGCGGCGGCGGCGGAGCTCGGTGGAGGAGCTGGCTGAGGCTTCGGCTGAATCCGAGGTCGGCTGGACCAGATACTGGTAGCACCAGAGATTGTCCTGCTGTCATCGACTGCGGGATACACCAGGAGAGCTTTGGCTTTGCTGGCGGATACCTGCTGCCGGGCTGCGACCCAGGCTGGCGGTCTCTGTTGGCCACCGGGAGAGCTTCGGATTCGCCGCCTGGTGGAACAGCGCTAGCTGGAAGCCTCCACTAGCAACCGAGGGAGCATTGGCCTCCTCGGCTTCACCGGTGGATCCAGTTATTTAATTGCTAGTCAACAGGTGAGCCTGTCCCTTGATTCAAATCAAAGTCAACTAGTCATTATGCCTCCAAAAAAGAGTCAGACACATGGAGAGGAGCTGGAGGAGATTAAACTCTCCCTAAACTTTATGTCTGAGGAAATATCAAAAAGAGCTAAACAACAAACGCTGCTTGTTAACCTTATGGAACAAGTGCGCGAGCTAAAGGCTGAAATTGTGGACAAGGACAAGAAAATTAAATCCTTAGAAAAATGTGTGGATGAACTTGAACAATATAGGCAGAGTCGCACACTCTTGAGCAGCAGGTATTGACCTTTTTCAATTCTAATAACATTGTTGTGGACAATGAGACTATTTCGGCTTGCCACACATTACCCAATAAAAACAGTAAAGGAAAACCAGCGATTATCATCCGATTTGTCAGTAGGGAAGCAAAAATTGATCTTCTGCGACAAGCAAAAAAACTGAGAGGAACGGCTGTCTACATAAATGAACATTTAACAAAAAAGAACTCCGAAATAGCTAGACAAGCCAGGGCCCTCAGAAAACAAGGAAAAATACAGTCGACGTGGACAAGAAACTGTAAGGTGTGGATAAAACTGCTTGGCACTCCAGAAGACGTTAAAGTAATGATGATTAGAGAAATGGAGGAATTGGACAGATTTAAACCTTAGCCCTGATTCAGCAATAACGGTGCAGTAATCATGAGTGGAAATTTTGTGTTCCTTTTTTCTTCTTGGTGTACATGGTTGTCATAAATTATGTTTAGTACTTTAGTCAATCATTCTTCCTCATTTGATGATGGAGGTGTAGTGGGGCAAATTGAAGCTGGAAATTTTGTTAGTGCTGAACAGCAACCACAGGACGTTTTGGGAGGTGTTGACCCAGACAACAATTATTTTGGTCATATTAATAAGTGTGTTTATTATGAAGAACAACAATTAAATGGAATTATGAATTTGGATCAAACATTAACAATAATACATATTAATAGTAGGAGTCTCTATGCAAACTTTGATAGTATTAAGGAGTTTTTGAATCAATTTAATACACCATTTAGGATTATTGCAATAAGTGAAACATGGATTAATGAAGAAAAAGATGTAAATTTTGAACTAGATGGATATGAGATGTACACACAAAATAGGAAATGTAAAAGTGGTGGTGGGGTAGCACTGTATGTTGATAGAAAATTAAAAAGTAAAAAAGTAGACAGTATGACATCAGCAGTGAATGAAAGTATGGAATGTTTAACAATTGAGATAATGATGGAAAAAAGAAAAAATATAATAGTAAGTTGTATATATAGAGCACCGGGATCTGATATGGAAAAATTTAAAAATGGGATGGAAAAGATGTATGCAAAAATAAGACAAAAGGATATCTTTATTTGTGGTGACTTTAATATAGATTTGATGAAAACAAAACAACACAAACCAACTGAAGATTTCTTAGATACAATGTATAGCTTAACCTTATTTCCAAAGATTACAAAACCTACAAGAATAACGACACACTGTGCTACCCTGATAGACAACATTTTTACCAATGTTATTGAATATAATATGGTGAGTGATATAATAATAAATGATATTAGTGACCACTTGCCTGTATTTGTTTCTTTAGATGTTAATTATGGGGCTAATGAGAGTAAGAATAATAATAAACTATGTAAAAAGATTATCTATAAAAGAATACGAACATAAGATAGAATCAGTGATTTAAAAGAAGACTTAATGTTACAGAATTGGGATGTTGTCTATAGAGAGAAAAATGTGGACTTGGCATATGATAAATTTATTGATATATTTAAATTATTATATGATAAAAACTGTCCAATTAAAGAAATTAATAAAAAACACATATACAAAAATTGCCCATGGTTAACCAAAGGGTTACAAAATGCTTGTAAAAAGAAAAATTATCTCTATAAAAATTTTATTAAATTAAGAACTAAAGAATCTGAAAAAAGATATAAAACATATAAAAATAAATTAATTGATATAATACGAACTAGTAAAAAATTATATTATAGGAAAATGTTAAATGAAAATAAAAATAATATAAAAGGAGTCTGGGATATATTAAACAAATTAAGGAAAAATGGAACTAAGAAAATGATATATCCAGAGTATTTTACTGATAATTGTGGTGACATTTATGATAAGAATATGGTAGTAAATAAAATGAATAAATTTTTCTTAAGTGTTGGGCCAGAGTTGGCAGCAAAGATTCCAAATCAAGGAAAAGACACTGTGAGTGAGACTTTAATTGGAAGTAACCCTCGGTCAATTTTTCTTACAGCAGTGGATGAACTAGAGGTAAAATCTGTTGTTGAAAAGTGTAAAAATAAATTATCTACTGACTGTGATGGTATTGATATGGCACTAATAAAAAGAACTGTTGATGGTATATTAAAACCATTCACATATATTTGTAATTTCTCATTTCAAACTGGTTCATTCCCGCAGAAAATGAAAATAGCAAAAGTAATTCCATTATTTAAGCAAGGAAATAAACACCAATACACAAACTACAGACCAGTATCACTTCTCCCACAATTTTCAAAAATTCTGGAAAAACTTTTCAACAACAGATTAGAAAACTTTTTAAATAAACAGAATGTGCTGAATCGGAACCAATATGGGTTTAGAGCCAAGAGTACAACATCATTGGCGATAATGGATGCAACAGAGGAAATAATAAATGCATTAGATCAAGGAAAATATGCAATTGGTGTGTTTATAGATTTTAGAAAAGCATTTGATACAATAAATCATTCAATACTTCTTAATAAATTGCAAATGTATGGTATTGGGGGAATTGCTCTGAAATGGGTTACAAGTTATCTATCTGAGACTACAATTTGTGAAAATGGGAGAATATCTGTCTGGGTGTATGGGAATTGCCTGTGGGGTCCCCCAAGGGTCAGTATTGGGCCCCAAATTATTCAACATATATATAAATGATATATTCCAAGTTTCTAAATTATTAAAAATAATATTATTTGCTGATAATACTAATTTATTTTATTCTGGAAATAATTATAATCAACTAATCCATACTATAAATAATGAATTAAATAAGCTAAAAAAAATGGATGGATTGTAATAAACTATCACTAAATATAGATAAAACTAAGGTAATGATATTTGGTAATTGTAAAAATAAAGAAGATATACACATTCATATAGATAATGTAGTTATTGAAAAAGTTAAGGAGATCAAGTTTTTGGGTGTAGTACTGGATGATACAATTAGTTGGAAACCACATGTCAGTGTAGCATCATCGTCCTCCTCAAAACCAAGACAAGATCACTTCTCTCCAGTTTACAGGAATTTCAATTTATTCATTACACAGGAATATCACCTTTCTGCCTTCTCAGGAATATCACTGGCTTTTTGCTGACTCATGCAGGCTTCTTCCAGACCTGACCAAAGATGCTTGCTTTCCCAGGACCCCAATGTAAACAATTGCTGCTTGCAGAGATTGTAAGGATCAGAGTTTGCTTTTAAAGGCTCAAAGGAACATAAAACTCAGGAGACCAGACCTCTCAACATGAACACTGCATTTGATAACGTACCTTTTCACAGGAAACCAATGTTTTTAAAAGAGTCATAAACCACTTAATCTGACGGTTTTATAGCCTATGCTGTCCAGGCCTTCGCCAGATACTAAGGAAATCATCTACAGCTCAACAGTACCTCCTAGCGGATACCTACGGAATGTGTTTTCAGTACGTAGGATGACTTTTAATTTGTTCTAAATATTAAGTTTCTTTCAGCTTATCCTGGATCCTAAGGACACTGAAAATCATCCCCCTTATCACCAACCATGGTTTGCTGCATGTTCTGCTGTTCTAATCTTGATCTAAATGTGAATGCATGTATTATAATTATGTATAAGAAATGTTATATTCATGAGTGTTATTGAAGTAATGGTATAAATGCATGATCACCATATATTAGCCAAGTCATTTAATTTAGTTAGATTTTATATTGAGCATTTATCTTATAAGAACTGACTGTTGATTTTTCCCTCTGAAAATTCATGGGATGGTGTCTCCATTTGGTTGGCTGCTCTCAAACAAAGAAGTGTTTTCACATTGGATAACAGCCATTTCAAACTGATTCTGAAAGAGTAGATTGGTCAGTTGACGACTGACCTCATCAGTTTTACGACCCGGCGAGGTAACTTTAAAAGACAGAAGTTAGATTTGAGTAGAAAGAGAAAAAACAGAGGGGAAAACAGGGTTAACAGTTGAGTCACAGCACAGTTAAGAGTTTTAAAAAAAGTCAGAGATCAGACAACAGGCAGGAAGATTAGCTAGAAATAGAATTAAGAATTAGAAACACAGAAAGAAGAAAGAGATTTTGAGAAAGATTAGGAACTAAATTCAGATTAAAGAAGCAGAATAGTAATCTAGACCTCAGAAGATCTTATTCCACCGTTTCAAGGCCCTGTGAAGTTTTATTTTATTCTCTGTGTGTTTGTCAAATCTTTTCTTATATTCTGGAAACTGAGGAGAAACCATTTTTCTTTAGAGCTCGTCCCTTTTTAGAGAATCAAATTCTCAAACTTTTTCTTTCACCTCAGAAGCCATTCTTATCCTAGTAAATGTTTTTCTAACACTTTTTTTTTAAATGACTTTTCACGCCATTAAAGTGGACCTTTAATTTGCCTAGTTTAAAGTGAAGAGGCTGAGAAGATTTTCCTTCAGTTTCTTTGGTCTATCCTGCTACAAGAGACCCCAAATTTGGATTCTTTTCCAAAGGACTTTTCACGCCGCTCTGTGACAGACCACCCACGGCTGCCATTGTCTGGAGAGCCCCCAGCTGAGTTATCACCTCCAAGGCTGTGAGGAGGCATCTTGCAGCAGCTTCCTCCGACGTCCTAACTTCAAAACCCAGCGGTACCGACCCGCGGAGCTTGGACCAACGGCTGTGTGTGAGTGAGACTCTTATTTCTCCTATTTCCTGGGTTAAA
This sequence comes from Pholidichthys leucotaenia, assembly GCA_020510985.1. NCBI lineage: Eukaryota > Metazoa > Chordata > Actinopteri > Cichliformes > Pholidichthyidae > Pholidichthys > Pholidichthys leucotaenia. The sequence goes on along the minus strand of CM035847.1, from coordinate 313,937,394 downwards.
ACGTGATGTCCTAACAATTAAATTACAATTGAATATGGCCCGTATTTCAGGGCTCAATTAGTCTCTCAGCCGCAGGATAGAGCTGTAAACTGAAGCAAAAACTCTTAGTCATTTTAAGTAACTGCCCTTAAATTTTGTAGATTAATTCAGGAGTCATTTTTAGATAATTAGCTTATGAATTTTCCCCATAAAATTGCGATGTTTTGTTAAAACATTCCAGCCTCACTTACTGTTGAAACATAAGCCTATTTCTCCTTGGTTCTACAGAGGTGTAAAGCTGGATTTTATGTTCAGGAACCCAATATCAGTTGATGTGATATTTTACGCTGTCATCATCTGAATCTGTTTATTCATCATTTGAACGCCATGCCATGTAACCTGAATGATTTTAATAAATGAGTGAATAAGAGCAGTTGAAGCGTTTTCCTTTCGCATATACAGGTTTCCTAATCACGGCAGGACAAAAACTCACTGAAAGTTTGAGACTGATTCATTAAGTAATTTAAGGTACAAAATTAATTAAAATTAAAGTTAATCTTATTGTCTGTTAGGACTGGTGCCCCTTTTACGAGTGCTTTTATTTAATTTAGCGGGTGTAGAAGTGACTGTTCAACTCCGCCCCCTTTCACACCCACTATTAAATAAAATAAATAATTCCTGTACCTTATGACAAATAATTTTATAGGCTCTTCATCCTACATCAGATACATACAAAATAAAGTTGCAAAAAATATTGCAATTATAAATAAAATTAAGCAGGTCCTAGATTATAAATCACTTCATATTTTGTATTTTTTATTAGTACTTCCATACTTGACTTATTGTATAGAAGTTTGGGGTAACAGTTATAAAAGTAAACTTAATTCATTGTTAATATTACAAAAAAGGGCAGTCCGTGTTATACACAAAGTCGGGTACCTCGAACATACTAACTTATTGTTTTTACATTCGAAGTTATTGAAATTATGGGATCTGGTTCATTATTACACAGCACAATTAATGTTTAAAGTTAGTAAAAACCTCTTGCCACACAATATACAGAATCTATTCAGGGAGAGAGAAGGGAAATATAATTTACGGGGGAATACAAAATTTAAAATTCACTTAGTAAGATCTACACGGAAGAGTTTTTGTGTGTCTGTGTGTGGGGTAAAATTGTGGAATGGGTTGGGGGAGAAACACAGGCAATGTCCCAACATCCATATATTTAAATCAACATATAAAGAAATGATTTTTGAGCAGTATGAGAATGAAGGGCAGTGATGTTACATTGTGTCTTCAGTGAGGGAAGGTTGTTGTGTGTTATGGTGATTGTGAAGGTGATGGTGTTGTTTGTGTTTGCATTGAACATGCCAGAATTGTATGTTTATTGTTGTTGTAATATTGTTGGATATGGACTGTCATTGTTGTGTCATTTTTGTTGTATAATTTGACTATGGGTGTATTAAGGTGAATGTGGTTGTGGGATAATGATGATTATGAGTAATACTGTAATTTGTTTGGTGTGGAGAAAGGGTGGGACTGTATAAGTGTTGGCTTCTTCCCACTCCTTTTGAACATTTTATTTTTGGTTTGTTTTTTTTGTTGTGTTTTGAACTCTCTTTTTTCTTTCTTTAACAATGTTCAAATAAAAATCAATCAATCAATCAATAGTTCTTGCCATATATATTCAACAATGATTCAAATATATTCAACAATAACCTTTCTTCATTAAAGACACATTGTAATATTACAGCCCTTTACTTTTACATTGTTCAAAAATCATTTCTTTATATATTGATTTAAATATATGAATGTTTGGATATCGCCTGAGTTTCTTCCCCAACCCATTCCACAATTTTACTCCACACACAGACACACAAAAACTTTTCCTAGTAGATCTTACTAGGTGCATTTTAAATTTTGGATTTTTCCATAAATTGTATCCTCCTTCTCCCTGACTAAAAAGATTTTGTATATTGTGTGGCAAAAAGTTTTCACTGACTTTAAACATTAACTGTGCTGTATAATAATCAACAAGATCCTGTAATTTCAATAATTTTGAATGTAAAAACAATAAATTAGTATGTTCAAGATACCCGACTTTGTGTATAACACGGACTGCCCTTTTTTTTTTATAATTGTTACCCCAGACCTCTATACAATAGGTCAAGTATGAAAGTACTAATGAGCAATACAAGATATGAAGTGATTTGTAATCTAGGACTTGCTTAATTTTATTTATAATTGCAATATTTTTTTGCCACTTTCTTTTGTATGTAACTGATGTGTGGTTTCCAAGTAATTTATCATCTAGTATTACACCCAAAAATTTGGTCTCTTTAACAATTTAAATAATTGCATTATCTATATGACTATGAATATCTTCTTTATTCTTACAATTACCAGATATCATTACCTTAGTTTTATCTATACTTAGTGATAATTTATTACTATCCATCCATTTTTTTAAAAACTAATTTAATTGATTAGAGTATGGATTAGTTCCTTATAATTATTTCCAGAATGAGATATATTGGTATCATCAGCAAATAATAATAATTTTAATAATTTTGGAATATATCATTTATATATACCTGAAATAATTTGGGACGCAGTACTAACCCCCGGGGGTATTGCAATTTCACTCTCATTGGATGACCTTGAGGTCAAAGTTCAGAGGTCAGATTTTTTTCCCTAAATCTTCTAAACACAATAATGACTGAAAGAAATGACTTAGGCATTTCAAATCAATACAGGAGTTGTATTTACTGCACAGCTTGGATGACTTGCACCCTGACCTAACTATGGGTTTGAGGTCAAGGGGTCAAAGTTAACATTGCATTTGCACTGTTAAATGGTAAATGTTACATTTACTATTACTATAAAATGAGTAAAGCTAGGGCCACCAAACCTGGTATACAGGTTCACCTTGGAATCCTGACCTCTGACTGTGGGTTTGGGGTCTGTTAGAATAATTTTGAGCTTAAATTATTGAAAGTCAAATAGTCAAGCGGAAAGTTGAATTTATACATTTATTACAAAATCACCCCATTGGCCACTATGGGGGAGAGGTTACAAGGCATGACATTCAGACACACCTAGAATCTATAAAAGATCCATTCTTCCAAGTCTGATATATATAGGTAGGAGAAAGGAGAGGGAGGATAACGGAAGGGACAGAACGGGACAGTCCTGATAACTAAGCTTATCCAGGCGGACGTCAAACACTCTGGAGACATGGGTCATGAAGACATGAGATCCATAAAACTGACAGAATGTCCATCTACCACTGATCTGTACAGGCTGAGAAGTTCCTGTGCATTCTTGTGACCCAAAGCAGGTTATGTCAAAGAGATTATAATAAATGGCTTAGATAATTCCTTACGCATGTGCTGATCCTCAGTCTGAACTCACTGAAATTGCTCACAGAAACAGGCCAAGAATATATAAACTTATCCTGTGTGTAATGCACATATAAACATTAAACATGGGAAATGAAAGGTATGATACTTCTCAAATATACCAATACATTATTAATATCAATAATAGTATAGATAATATAGAATTTTTCTATCATATCCCCCCCCCCTTGATGCTTAATAAAGCATCAGGATTAAAAGAAAAATAATAGTGAATTAATTAATATGTGTAAGAATTTACATGCTGTTATATATCTTTGCAAGTTAAAAATGTGTATAGAATATATCAAAAGTGAATATGTGTGATGTGAGTAAAAGTAATCTCAGACAGTGTCAAATAAGAACATAAAATAAAATGAAACAGCCTTAAATTATATTGCAACCTTCAAAAACATCCTCAGGCCAGTATTGCCCCCCTCACCATCCTCATCATCATATTAAAGACTCACACAAGAAAAAATCTGAGGTTATAAAAATCATTACCAAGTTTATGATGAGACTTCTCCATTAAGAGAAACACTAACTTCTACGAGTATCTGAGGTATTAATATGACCAATGGCTTCATTTTCATGAATACAATAATCTCCTATAATAGGGCCTACACCCCTACGGGTGGTAACTAGTCAATCAAGGACCATTCTATTCTTTGTTATAATAAATAATTGTAGTCTGCAGTTAAGTGTTTTAATCCCTAAGGTATTTTGTTTCCACTCTCACTCAAAGAAACAATGAACAAAACCTCACTCCTGTACTTTCCATCTAAAATTGCATTCATGCTTCATGAATGGCATCATATGGTAGAAAAGCATCTCTCTTCACCCTGCCCACCTACCCTGCCGACATGATGAGGATATGGTCAGTTGCCAAAACGGGGTACACAGATCTGTCCACTGTCCAGCCAAATCCGAATAAGCCCAATGACAGAATTACCTTTGACAATGTACGTAGATCCTTGGTATAACACTTGCTCGCTTCGTTGGTCAAGCAGGGTAGCAGTACAGGGGAGAGACGCACTGTAAGCCGTTGCGTACTCAGAGAGTGTTAAGCTGTCGGAAAGGGGACATCACCACTTCAAAAAGAGGAATTCCCTGATGAAATTAACCTTGCATTCGCAGAGTAAGGAGTGTCATCATGTTTCCAATCAGTGGAGTGATGTGTTGTGTCAGGTGTGATTCAAAATGATGTTTGCTCTGTTATTTCTGTATATAGCCTTTCTGTAGAGGAGCTTGAAATAACGAGGCGATGTGATTCATAAACCAAAGTTTATTATCAGCTCCTCAAACAAGTCTCATCTAGGTGCAGCAGCAGAAGTAAGAGAGCGAACACCTTCGGCTCTACGAACTTATACTCGCACATAACAAAAGACATGCATATCAAAAGCTGACATCCCTCACTATCTTAATCCCCTCTTTTGTCTTCGTACTCCTCCACCTGGCCCTGGGGGGTCAGGGCAACCCATCCGGTCTCCACCGCAGTGCCTCGGATGCTCTTTGATCTTCACTGGCGGTTGAGACCCTTTGTCCTGTTCTGAGGTGTGAAGTCGCTTTACATATGTAATCACTAAACACTCTCACATGCTTAAACATATGTAGGTTATGGGATATATGATTAATATAGACCACAGCCCCCCCCCCCAAACGACTAAGAAAAGGACAATAGAAAAATTCACAGTTTAAGATAATTATTATGACATACTAACTGCTACACCTCTTGACGCAGAAGAAACTTTCCAGCAGCCATGCTCCTAAGAGAGTTCAGTGGTAATCATAACAGCATAGTAATATCACAAGTCAGTCCTAAACTGTTACAGCACAATTAGTGAACAACTGTTGAGTAGTTTGCATCAGTCTCTGTGCCGTCTGGGTTTTAATCTTCTCCCAAATCTGCTGTGGGTCCGCTTGGGCGTCCTGGTGGGACCTTCCTGTAAGGAATCTGCAGCTTGGGGAGGAGAGTGATTAATTGTTCCCTGCAGGGGGGCTGAGTCTTTTCTCTTGGGGGGTCTACCCCGCCGAGGTGCTCTCGCCAACCGTGCAGGTTCGTCTCTCAACAAGAAGACAGGTTTAAGTCTGTCAATGCTGACTGTTTCTTTTCTATCCCCAAAATCAAGCACAAAATGTTTATCACCAAGTTCCAGCACTCTGAATGGCCCATCGTATGGTGGGCGGAAAGTTGGTTTTAAAGCTTCATGCCTAACAAAAACGAATTCAGCGTTTTTTAAAGCTTGGGGGACAAAAACCCGTGGAAAAGAGTGATGTGCCGGTCCGGGGAGAGAGTCCGGTCCGTTGCTGCCTAAAAACCTCGGGGCTGGAAGATTCCCTGGCTCTGGGTTCTCTGGTAAAAATTCACCTGGGAGCCTGAGAGGTTGTGCAAAAACTAATTCTGCTGGGGAGGCGTCTAGATCCTCTTTGGGCGCAGCACGCAACCCCAATAAAACCCAGGGAAGTTTATTTACCCAATTTGTATCCGTTAGTGAGGCTCTGAGGGCGGCCTTTAAAGATTTGTGAAAACGCTCGCATAACCCATTAGCCTGAGGGTGATAAGCGGTGGTGCGGTGAATTGTCGCCCCTAAGCTGCTGGCCATGGCTGACCAAAGCTCCGAGACAAATTGAGGCCCCCTATCGGACGTGATGTCCGATGGGACGCCAAAACATGCCACCCAGTTTGTCAAAAAAACGCGAGCGACTTCCTCCGCTGTGGTTGACGCCAGAGGGACTGCCTCTGGCCAGTGCGTGGTGCGGTCTATCATTGTTAACAGGTGTGTGAAACCTTGGGAGGAAGGTAGTGGCCCCACGAGGTCAACATGAACGTGGTCGAACCTTCTAGCAGGGATTCGAAAAGGCTCCAGAGGGGCTTTTGTGTGTTTGTGTACTTTGGCGCGCTGACAAGAAATGCAAGTCTTTGCCCATTCTTTTACCTTTTTGCACAGGCCAGGCCACACAGACTTTTCAGCGACCATTTTAACCGAAGCGTGCACACCTGGGTGCGCGAGGGAGTGAATCAAGTCGAAAATACGGTGGCGCCATGCAGCTGGGACTAACGGGTGAGGTCGGCCGGTTGAGATGTCGCATGTTAGGGGGGGGCACACCGTCGCGTAAACCCCTTTCCTCCAGCCTTAACCCTGTTGGTCCAGACAGGAGTGCGCGCACGTCCGCGTCACTACTTTGCTCCTCTGCCATGGCTGCATAATCTATCCCTGCGTGGATTGGTGCTGCGTATGTGTCCACGTTGGCGAAGACTTCAGCGGCTGAGGTAGTATAATCTGTCTCCTCGCGCTCTGGCGATGTCACAGCGCGAGAGAGGCAGTCTGCTACCACGTTAAGTTTGCCTGCCACATGTCGAATGTTTGTGGTGAACTCTGAAATCGCAGCCAGCTGTCTTTGTTGCCTGCCTGACCACGGTTCGGAAATTTTAGCCATCGCAAAGGTGAGCGGTTTGTGGTCTACAAAAGTCGTGAAACGCCGCCCTTCCAACCAGAACTGGAAGTGGCGGATGGATAAATGAAGCGCTAGCAGCTCTCTGTCAAAAGTGCTGTATTTACGCTCAGTTTGGTTTAGCGATTTGCTGAAGAATGCCAAAGGTTGCCAGATTCCGCTGACGTGTTGTTCTACAACTGCCCCTATGGCCAGGTCTGAAGCGTCTGTGGTTAGCGCAGTGCGGGCCGAGGGATCGGGGTGAACCAACAATGTGGCTTTAGCTAGGGCACTTTTTACTTCCGCAAAGGCGCGTTCGCGCTCCAGGGTCCATTCGACCGCGTTGGAAGGTTTTTGTTTTCTGAGTGCGTCATATAGGGGCTGCATGAGCTGAGCTGCGTGGGGGAGGAAACGGTTGTAAAAATTAACCATTCCCAAAAATTCTTGCAGCGATTTGACTGTTTGTGGCCGTGGGAAACTTTTTACTGCGTGAACTTTGTCTGGCAGTGGGACTGCCCCCTTCGGAGAAACTCTGTGTCCTAAAAAATCAATTTGTGACACGCCGAATTTGCATTTGGCTGGATTGATTATTAACCCGTGCTCTTCTAGTCTCTGAAAAACCATAGTGAGATGCTGCTCGTGTTCTTCCTCAGACGAGCTGGCTACCAGTATATCGTCGAGGTAGACGAACACGAAAGGGAGGTCGCGTAATACTGCGTCCATCATCCGTTGAAAGGTTTGAGCAGCACCTTTGAGGCCGAAAGGCATCCGCAAAAATTCAAAAAGACCGAAGGGGGTTATTACAGCTGTTTTAGGAATGTCCTCTGCTCTAACTGGGACTTGATGATAACCGCAGACTAGGTCTATTTTTGAAAAAATGCGCGCACCCGCCAGATGTAGTGAAAAGTCTTGAATGTGAGGAATTGGGTAGCGGTCATGCGCTGCCGCATTGTTTAATCAGCGGTAATCGCCGCACGGCCTCCAAGAACCGTCAGATTTCGGGACCATGTGAAGTGGTGACGCCCAGGGGCTTTTCGAGCGTCTGATAATGCCTAATTTTTCAAGGGTGGTAAACTTGTCCCGAGCTATGGCGAGCTTGGTCGCGTCTAAGCGCCGAGCTTTGGCGAATACGGGTGGGCCCGTTGTGGGAATAAAGTGTTCGACCCCGTGTTTAGCCACTGGGGCTGAGAATTTGGGAATTGTGAGTGCTGGAAATTGGGTGAAGAGTTGATCAAACTTACCTCCTGCTGTGGTGACGCTAGCCTGCACAGGTGGTGGAGAAAGCCGAGCTGAGCAGGGAATAGAAGCAAAGGACAGTGCATTAACCAAGCGTCTGTTCGCTAGATCAACTAATAACCCATGTGCACACAAAAAATCTGCGCCCAACAAGTTAAAACTCACCGCCGCTACAACAAATGTCCATCTGTAGTTGCGGCCGTGGATGCAGAGTGGCAGGCTCTTTTCGCCAAAAGTGTCGATGATGGAGCTGTTGTCTGCCACCGCTCCATTGCCCCAGGGGCCCATGGCCCGGTCTGCTTGGGAGGGCATGACGAAACTTAGTTGAGCTCCCGTGTTGATAAGGAACCGCTTGCTGGTGTGTCCGTCCGTCACATATAAAAGCTTGCTTTTTTCGCCGAGAACCGCCGCTGTTAACGGCTCTCGGCTTCGGCGTTTTCCCGAAATCATGAATTTGCAGGGGGGAACGCATTTGTAAGCCTTCTCGGCGAAGCGGTGGTGGTAATAACAAACGTCGCTGTCACCGCGGGCTGATTCTGCTCGGTGATTTGTGGCTCCTTGTGGCTCCGGACATCAGCGTTGAGGTCTGCGGATGCTGCTGTGGGTGTCTGCTCCTTGCAGGCGTTGACGAGCCGTTGAGCTTCGTGAGCCAGCGTGCGGAAGTCTTGCTGGGTGCTGCATCGCATGTTGGCAAGCATCCCTCTCATGTGTGGCGGCAGCGTACTGAGGAATATGAAATGGAAGAGGAAGTTGTCATTGTCCTCTTCTTTAAGTTGCAGCAAGTCCTCCATGAGGGCCTTGGGTCTGCCTCCTCTGTGGCCGTAGACCGCCAGGATCCTCTCGGCTCTCTCCTCGGCTGAGGGGACGTAATTTGCCACGATGGTCGCTTTCAGTTCTTTATATTTGTCCTGGGCCGGCGGCCGCTGGATTATGCTCCGCGCACATCTCGAAGTGGCGGCGTCGAGTTTGGCGACGATGTGATAGAACTTTGTATCGTCAGCCGTGATGCCCGCAACTGCAAACTGGGCTTCAGCTTGCTGAAACCACGAGGCGGGGTCTTCCTGCCAGAAGTCCGGCAGCTTGACGGTGACGGCGTTTGTGTGGACCGTCACTGATGTGTCCGCAGGGTGAGAGTGCCTTGCTTCGGCTCTCTCCGCGGCGCTGGTGCTTGGTTGAGCCCTCTCTATCACTTCTGCCGTGGGGGAACGTCGTCCATCTGTTCCCCTGTCTGCATGGGCGCCGGCGTCTGCCTGGGTCGCCACAGATGAGTCGATCGCGGGGGAACGCCTCTGGTCCATTCTCGCGTCAGGGTCACCAGTGTAGAGGAGCTTGAAATAACGAGGCGATGTGATTCATAAACCAAAGTTTATTATCAGCTCCTCAAACAAGTCTCATCTAGGTGCAGCAGCAGAAGAAGTAAGAGAGCGAACACCTTCAGCTCTACGAACTTATACTCGCACATAACAAAAGACATGCATATCAAAAGCTGACATCCCTCACTATCTTAATCCCCTCTTTTGTCTTCGTACTCCTCCACCTGGCCCTGGGGGGTCAGGGCAACCCATCCGGTCTCCACCGCAGTGCCTCGGATGCTCTTTGATCTTCACTGGCGGTTGAGACCCTTTGTCCTGTTCTGAGGTGTGAAGTCGCTTTACATATGTAATCACTAAACACTCTCACATGCTTAAACATATGTAGGTTATGGGATATACGATTAATATAGACCACACTTTCTCTCTTTTTTTTTTTAACCAAACAGCCTGTAGTAGCTGCATTATTGTAGCAGTAAAGATATTTTGCCTAACTGCTAGTGTTATTAAGGAGCAAACATTCTCTACAATGTAAAAGTAATGGAACAACTTAATGATCAATATTAAGTATTACTAGAAGATGATAAGATAACAACACTGACCACACCTTTCCTTCAGCTTATTTTTTCCCTTGTCACAATAAACAAACAGCCTGCTTCTCTATCAGCAGAGGTCGTTACTGGACGCCAAGTCATCAGCTGACACTTGCATAGAGAAACAGTCATTTGTTGTTTTCCTCTTTTTTTTCCCAAATAAGTATACTAATATATATATATATATATACTGTATATATACAGTATATATATATATATATATAAGCAGTCTCTTGCTGAGGGTTTCAGGTGGGGTAAAACGTTAGATGCACCCAAGTGCCACATCCTTCGCTTTCCATGGCTGTTTAGGTCAGCAAGATAACCTTTGTGCTGTCCTTGCCAGGGAGTTTTGGTCAAGTTTCCTTTGATGACCAGATCCCCTGGTTTGCTCAAGAGATGGGTGCATCTCCTACGGTTCCTTTGTCACATGGTCCCTCCTGGGAAGGGCAGTATGGATGACATTGCTGTCAGTTGTCATCCTTTGCATGTAATCACCCAGAAACCCTTCCTCATCACCTAAGTTGAATGGCTTCAATAATAGGGTTTGTCATTCACAATCTCCCTATTTTCTTATTTGAATATTACACTACTCTTGTAAATTGTTGATGGTAAGCTAAATGGTTTCCTTGGTAAATGTTTGGTACTAATAATTTAGGAACTACACTTAAATGTGACATGATTTGATTTACAAAGTGTATTCCATTTCCATTATCTAAGTAAATCATTTCAGCTATTTTAAATCATATTGTTTTAGTTAAAACAATATAAACAATATAAATAAGTAGCAATATTTAAATTACTGTTAAAACTAAAACTAACTTCCTTGCATAAAACTAAGTTTATGCAAGGAAGATTAAATTATTTTGCTTTGAGCTCCCTAAGGCATTATTCCCTTAATTGGGTAAGAATCTGTATTGTCTTCGTAGTATATTCTAAATTAAGTCCCACAGTCAACATAAATTCAGCACAAGTTGGACTTTCCTTCGACATTTGGAATTTTTCTCATATTTGCATGGTTTTCTTCCTTATCAGTTTACCTTGTTCCTTATAAACATGATATTTCCTTTACAATAATCTACAGATATTTCCTTAAATATCTGGAAATTTATTGATGCAACTTTTAACTTCTCCTATTGAATGTTGTGATTTCATTACCAAGCGGTTTCATTTATATTTTTCTCTTCATTATTGATCATCTATTGATAATTTTTATGTATCTATTATCAATTATCAATGTATCTATTATCAATCCTCTATTTCTCTGAGGATTGCTAATTATTTTTTGCTAATTAATTTCTTTGGTACCCCCCTTTTGATGCATGGAGACGCACATGCAGCAAAGTTACAGGGTATTTGCTTGATGGGTAGTGTCTTTTACTGGAAGGAACCGTGTTACCACAGTTAATTTAGATGAAAATTTGTGAGTAGTACAGCTCCTTCAAAATGTGGTTTCAATAGTCATGTTTTTGTGGGGGTTTTTTTTTTGTGACGTCTCTTGAACTAATTTATAAATCCCATTTAGGAAAAAGCAATGTAGCTGTCTGTGCATATTTGATATGATTTAGCATTGATAACTCAGATCAGTTTGTCCAGTTGAACACAGACAGTTTGAATTTGTGTAAGTGAATCCTTGTGAAAAGTTGTGTCACACTCCTTCAGTCAATGGAAAGGTGGACATTTTGCCCAATTAGAATTTGGCTTAATTTTGTACAAGGAATGCCTCTTTTCATACATTCCTTGGTAAATTATGGGGTGGACTGTAGTCCCGAGGCCCAGCTCGGCCACGGCTGAGCATCGGGAAAACACATTCCTTATTACTGTCACATTTCTGAAATGTGATATTGTCACATCATTATGTGATGAGTGGCATCAGATGTATCCTGCAGTGTGAAGTCATATGGACACTACATTTTTAAAGTCAGTCATTTAAATTGTTATGCTTCATGTCATTTGCAATGTCATTTGTTCTACTTAGCTTAAAAAAAAAAATGCTTGTCAACTTAAGAGGTTCTTCCCCCTGTGGTCCCTCCAGCCAATGAGCTCGTCTGGCCTCCCCCCATCTCCCACAAAGATCAGATGCCGGTGCCATCCTGCAAAGAAAAATTTGGGGAAAGCCTGACGGCTTCCCCGTCTGCACCTTCAGTATTTACATCAACAGGAGTACAAATTTTATCACCTCATAAATTGGTTTTACTAATGTTCCAGTGATCATCATTATTTTTTGTGTCCCTTAAATGTTTATCCCAGTTGTTTATTATAATGTATAATGTTAAGAAACACAAGTGAATTATTGTTTGTTTTTTTTTTACATATTGCATATGTCACCAAGGATTTATTAAATTGAAAGGTAATGGTGATGTTATGATTCCTTGTTAATTTGGCAAATCTAATTCCTAGTGAAAAAGAAAAAAAATTTGTGAACGCTTTCCCTTTTCTGTTGAAAAACGAAGAATGAAGAATAGCAGAAAAACCTTTAAATTACACCTAAAGCTTCCACAATTTGAATGTTCTTTTGCTATTCACAGCAAGTATTCGCTAAATACTCTGTGAATCAGTAAATGTTTTACCAATTGACATGGGTAATCACTAGTTTAGGACAGTATCGTATGTTAGAAGCCCAGGGATGGCAATTTTCCGCCGATCCGCGGATTTCCGCTGATTTATTTTCAAATTGATCATTTCTGTGAATCGTCTAAATCCGTTGAGAAAATTTTAGGGGGGGTAAGGTACCTTATTGTTACCGATTTTAGCGAAAATCAACACGATTACATAAGCACTCAGCGCTTCCGCGGGTCAAGTCTCCCGCGATAACCCGGATGTGTTGATGTGTGATGGAGATTGAAACTGGTGATCTGAAATGAATGCTGAAATTATAAAAAATAATGGTATGTTGGAATTTTATTTCTATTATGGAATAGATAAAATTAACTGATTTTGATTTGATCAAGTGTTAAAGCATGTGATGGATAATGCTTGTTGAAATATTTTAGGAATGCTATCTTCTTGGAACATAAGTCAATATTATACAGTAATAAGTGGCATTCAACTGTTTGTTTTATGTCATTTAAGCACAGTTCTGGTACTTAAAAATCATAAAAACCCAGGAGCTTCGGGGGGCTTCGACCCCCTTGACCCCCCCCCCCCACCACCACCACCGCTGGGGGACTGCGTCCCGCAGACCCCCTGCTAAATTTTCAGATAATTTCTCCAACCCCAAATCACATCCCTGGTTCGTGTTGGAATTCTGAGCTTTCGGTATTGTTTTCAGCGGAATTATGAGATTTTTATCGAAGGATCAGGAGTCATCAGTGTTAGAAATAGACAAAAGTGTCAAAAATAAGTTCCGATGGAATTGGCTTGAGAGAAAAGTGACGGTAAAGGTGAAAATTGGCTCAAAGTTCGACGAGGTAACAGAAACACTCAGACAGTTTCTGAAGAAACCAGAAAAGGAGATGAAGTTCAAAGTTCAGAGACTGACAGCTTGCTGCCAAAAGGAAGAAATTTTCACATTAGAAGTGACTTGGTGACCAGTGTAAATAGCGTAATAAACTATTATAGAACTGTTAAATATGTTGGACTAAAGACAGTGAGACAACATTGAAGAAAAAGTAAGTTAACTTTTCATTAAATTTAATGATTTATCTGTCTAGTATTTCATTTTTTTTAATCATTTTTTTCAGTCTAAATTACTTCTGTTTTACTGAAAACCTCTCAGCTTCAGGGGGCTGTGCCCCCCCATAAGTCAATCGACCAAATTAGATTTCAGCTGAAATCAGAATTTCCTGTTGCCATCCCTGGAAGCCTTAAACCAATACAGCAGTTAGAATTAGTAACCGGAAATGCAGGCTTAATCTCTGTTTTCAGGAATTTCATTCTCATCTTGCTGTGTTCTTTTAGGAGGGAAAAAGTCACAGCATGAACTGTCTCAGATCCTGCTCTTGCGTTCTCCCCCCTTTTTTTTACATGGACAGGCCTAGGGTCAATGTAAATAAGATTGCATATGTCGTTTATTAAAAAGCGAGTATAGTATTATTTAAACAAAGCAACAATATGACATACAATTACCAAGACCTCTGTTTGATAATCAGTAGTCTCTGGCAAATCGTATGCACAAACACATTAATTATCAATCTCTTTTGAACCTCTATGCTTTGAATCATGTAATATAGGGTATACATAAAGCCTAAAGTGATTAGGCATTATTAAGTGACAGCATGATATTGTAATGGTCAGTTAATTTCATCATTGTCATGCTTGTAGCATTGATTAAGATGCAAGCATTTGTACTTAACTTAGATGTTCAGCCGCCTCTTTGATATCGATGGAGGGAGAGGTTACAGGAGGCTGGTTTTGTTTTGGCAGGGGGGAGAACGTCAGTCCTGCGTCCTTTTTCCCTGTAAAGTGCACTGTTATGCTTCAGTCAAAGAAAAAAAAGAAAAGTCAGTGATACGTCAAAAAATTGAATAAAAATAGCTCAATGTTTTTTCATTTTCCAAAGAAAAAAAACTGGAGGGAAAATGAAAATATTGGCTTTAAAAATATGTAAATAGTTCATTACGTACGCAACATTAGAGTGAAAACCCACAAAGTTAGGGTGAAAGAAAAAGTAAAATCCCAAAACTTTGCAAAAAAAATACCCATATATAGATTGTTTTTTCTTTCTCTTTCCTTTTACCAAGTTTTTACACACAAATCAGTAGCTACACATTTTTTTTTCTATATTTATTCCCAAATTCTCTCTCTCTCGTTTTTTTTTTTAACCCAAGGACACATACACAGAGACACAGATAGATAAACACACAGACACAGGGCCCACACAAGAATGCTTTCTTTTCGCGTTATCTCCACAAGGTCATACAATAAAGACTTTTAGGTTCATGCCAAAACTCCGTGGGAACTCAGCCTCTCTGTGTTGCACACCGGAGCGGATTTCATGTAACACTGAGACAAAAACAAATTCAGATTGCAATAACTTTTTTTTTTTTTTTTTTTTTTTTTTCATCTAGCGCTTCAACAAACTCACAAAATAAATTTTTTTTTTTTTTTTTTTTTTTCAGGGTTCACGTAGCCTCCCCACAAATGCCCAAGGTCCAAACACTGGACCATAAGCAGAAGCGGTCACAAGAAGCACAAATCTGTCCCCGAAAAATTCACTTCTGTGGGATCATGTGACTCTTCGACACAGGAACGAGACCACAAATCTTTCCCTTTTTTCTTTGCATGCAACTTCGGACCTCCACTGCACTTACTTAGACCGTAGAGAGCCGCGGATTTCTAGGAATTGCGATGACAGTCACCGTTTGCAGAGGAAGACCTCGTTCCTCCCAAGGGATTATTGCGAGATCGCTCACCATGGGTAGAAATAACTTAGCACTCAGGCAGCTAGTTTCACTCCTTTCAGTATACGCAGTGTGCTATCGGTCCGGAATATCTCACTATCTTTTATCCATAAACAACAACAAATGTACTTACATTCAAGCTGCCTTTAGGATTCTCAGATCCGTCACCCAGTCAGTTCCAGTGCCCCGGTCTAAAATGCCTTCACTGCAGTAACACTGAGCCCTTTTTTTTTTTTTTTTTCACTCAGCCTGGGAAGGTCTTTTTATCAGCTGTGCACTTGCTGAGATCAATTAGAGGCGTCAGAAAGACTGAGATATGTGGATCCACTGTTCGGATGCCAAATGTTAGAATAATTTTGAGCTTAAATTATTCAAAGTCAAATAATCAGGTGGAAAGTTGAATTTATGTACATTTATTACAAAATCACCCCATAGGCCACCATGGGGGAGAGGTTACAAGACATGACATTCAGACACACCTAGAATCTCTAAAAGATCCATTCTTCTAAGTCTGATACAGTGGGGCAAAAAAGTATTTAGTCAGCCACCAATTGTGCAAGTTCTCCCACTTAAAAGATGAGAGAGGTCTCCAATTTTCATCACAGGTATACCTCAACTATGAGAGAAAAATGAGGGGAAAAAAATCCAGAAAATCACATTGAAGGATTTTTAATGAATTAATTGGTAAATTCCTCGGTAAAATAAGTATTTGGTCAATAACAAAAGTTCATCTCAATACTTTGTTATATACCCTTTGTTGGCAATGACAGAGGTCAAACATTTTCTGTAAGTCTTCACAAGGTTTTCACACACTGTTGCTGGTATTTTGGCCCATTCCTCCATGCAGATCTCCTCTAGAGCAGTGATGTTTTGGGGCTGTCACTGGGCAACACGGACTTTCAACTCCCTTCAAAGATTTTCTATGGGGTTGAGATCTGGAGACTGGCTAGGCCGCTCCAGGACCTTGAAATGCTTCTTACGAAGCCACTCCTTCGTTGCCCGGGCGGTGTGTTTGGGATCATTGTCATGCTGAAAGACCCAGCCACGTTTCATCTTCAATGCCCTTGCTGATGGAAGGAGGTTTTCACTCAAAATCTCACGATACATGGCCCCATTCATTCTTTCCTTTACACAGATCAGTCGTCCTGGTCCCTTTGCAGAAAAACAGCCCCAAAGCATGATGTTTCCACCCCCATGCTTCACAGTAGGTATGGTGTTCTTTCTCCTCCAAACACGACAAGTTGAGTTTTTACCAAAAAGTTCTATTTTGATTTCATCTGACCATATGACATTCTCCCAATCCTCTTCTGGATCATCCAAATGCTCTCTAGCAAACTTCAGACAGGCCTGCAAGTGTACTGGCTTAAGCAGGGGGACACGTCTGGCACAGCAGGATTTGAGTCCCTGGCGGCGTAGTGTGTTACTGATGGTAGCCTTTGTTACTTTGGTCCCAGCTCTCTGCAGGTCATTCACTAGGTCCCCCTGTGTGGTTCTGGGATTTTTGCTCACCGTTCTCGTGATCATTTTGACCCTACAGGATGAGATCTTGCGTGGAGCCCCAGATCGAGGGAGATTATCAGTGGTCTTGTTTGTCTTCCATTTTCTAATAATTGTTCCCACAGTTGATTTCTTCACACCAAGCTGCTTACCTATTGTAGATTCAGTCTTCCCAGCCTGGTGCAGGTCTACAATTTTGTTTCTGGTGTCCTTTGACAGCTCTTTGGTCTTGGCCATAGTGGAGTTTGGAGTCTGACTGTTTGAGGTTGTGGACAGGTGTCTTTTATACTGATAACAAGTTCAAACAGGTGCCATTAATACAGGTAACGAGTGGAGGACAGAGGAACCTCTTAAAGAAGAAGTTACAGGTCTGTGAGAGCCAGAAATCTTGCTTGTTTGTAAGTGACCAAATACTTATTTTACTGAGGAATTTACCAATTAATTCATTAAAAATCCTTCAATGTGATTTTCTGGATTTTTTTTTTCCCATTTTGTCTCTCATAGTTGAGGTATACCTGTGATGAAAATTGGAGACCTCTCTCATCTTTCAAGTGGGAGAACTTGCACAATTGGTGGCTGACTAAATACTTTCTTGCCCCACTGTGTATATATAGGTAGGAGAAAGGAGAGGGAGGATGAGGATAAGGGAAGGGACAGAACGGGACAGTCCTGATAACTAAGCTTATCCAGGCAGACATCAGACACTCTGGAGACATGGGTCATGAAAACATGAGATCCATAAAACTGACAGAATGTCCATCTACCACTGATCTGTACAGGCTGAGAAGTTCCTGTGCATTCCTGTGACCCAAAACAGGTTATGTCAAAGAGATTATAATAAATGGCTTAGATAATTCCTTACACATGTACTGATCCTCAGTCTGAACTCGCTGAAATTGCTCACAGAAACAGGCCAAGAATATATAAACTTATCCTGTGTGTAATGCACATATAAACATTAAACATGGCATATGAAAGGTATGATACTTCTCAAATATAATAATACATTATTAATATCAATAATAGTATAGATAATATGGAATTTTTCTATCGGGGTCAAAATAGGGCTGTGCGATATGACGATATATGTCGGGTAATGATATAAAAACGTCTATCGTTTCATAGAATACTCTATTGTTTATATCGTTATTTAAAATGCACATACTCCGTTTATTCAGTAAAACTCCTCACCACTACTTATCAGCACCCTGTCTCTCCCCCACAGTGTGTGACTGTGCGCAGCAGAACAGGCTGGTGACTAGACTTCAGTCTGGTGGTTGCTAATGCTAACTCCAAACTACCGGTTCAGATAGCTGCAACCTTTTGCCAGAGATGTGGGACTGTTTTCCATCGTACTGCGTCAGAGAGGATAGCTAACTAACCTCGTTTTAATAGGAGCTAAGTAACGTGAACACCATGTCTAATTAAAAAATGCTAAAGAATGACGCTAAGTTGTGGTAATTGGAAACATGTAACAGACCATCGGTTCTTTGGTTTAAATTACTGATGAGTTTCTTAGTTTTGTCTGGAAAAAAAATTTAGTCAAGCTGCAAAAGTTCATGATGGTGGCATACACACACAAAAATAATAAATTAAAATGGGTCGGGGGAGTAAGTTGGCTGTTAAAGTAATTTATTTGATTTCTGATCATTTTAATTAGGCAAGTACTGACAATAAATAAAAGTTAAAATCATCACATGTATTTCATTGCAATACCTTTTGTGTCTGTTTTCAGATCATGATCAATGTGAAATATTTTTTACGAAGAAGCAAACAGGTTAAATCAGGCCAGAATGGCAGGCTGCAGGTGTACACTTAAATTTTTATTGATTTAAACTAACAGCTGATTTACATCTGTAGATGACAGCCATGGGTAATTTTCTCATTTTCAGACATTTTTTTTTGGGTTTTTTTCCTATTGTCCTCGGGCTCAGGAAATATTTAACTTATTAATATTTACTTTTTATTCATTTGATTTGACTCAGAAGAAAATACTGAAATTTATGAGAATCAAGTCTCAAATGCACATTAAATTTTTTTATAACAACACTGCAAAATTATGAGGGAAAATGGTACACGTTTAATTCAATTCAATTCAACTTTATTTATATAGCGCCATTTCACAACAACAGTCATCTCATAGCACTATCAACTGTAGGGGGAACCCCCACAGTTGCAGAAAGACCCCAGCAATCAGGCGATCCCCTGTGAGCAAGCACTTGGCGACGGTGGAGAGGAAAAACTCCCTTTTAACAGGAAGAAACCTCCAGCAGAACCAGGCTCAGGGAGGGGCAGTCATCTGCTGCAACTGGCTGGGGGGTGAGGGGATAGAGAAGAAGAAAAGAACAGACATGTAGAGAGCAAACAGCACGATGGGGACTCAATCTATGGGAGAGAACAAACAAATGTTAATGACCAGCAAAAAAAATATTTCATTGAGAGTGAGAAAAGGAGTGAGGCCCAGTGCATTACTGGAGGTCCCCCGGCTGACTAAACCTATTAGCAGCATAACTAAGGGAGGGTTCAGAAACACATGATCCCTCCCTAATTGTAGGCTATATCAAAAAGGTAGGTTTTAACCCTATTCTTAAAAACAGAGATCGAGTCTGACTCCCGAATCCAGATTGGCAGCTGATTCCACAGGAGAGGAGCTTGATAACTGAAGGCTCTGCCTCCCATTGTACTAAGATAAGATAAGATAAGATAAGCCTTTATTAGTCCCACAATGGGGAAATTCCAGGATTGCAACAGCATAGGGACAGCAACACTCAGAGCAACAATCAGAAGGCAAGAAAAAACAACATCTAGTAAACATATGTCCATATTACTTTTGGAGATTCTAGGTATTACAAGTAATCCTGCATTTTGGGAGCGTAGTGCTCTGTTAGGATAATACGGTAGTATCAGATCTTTTAAATAAAAAGGAGCCTGATTGTTTAGAGCTTTGTAAGTAAGAAGAAGGATTTTAAACTTAATTCTAAACTCTATGGGAAGCCAATGAAGGGAGGCCAGAACCGGAGAGATATGATCTCTCTTTCTAGTACCTGTTAAAACTCTTGCTGCAGCATTTTGGATCAGCTGAAGTCTTTTTAAAGATGTTTTAGGACAGCCTGATAATAAAGAATTACAATAATCTCGAGCTAACAAAAGTGTGGATCAGTTTCTCAGCATCACTCTGAGACAAAATGCTCCTAATCTTGGCAATGTTACGCAAATGATAGAAGGCAGTCTTAGAGACAAATTTAATATGTGAATTGAAGGACAAATCCTGATCAAAAATAACTCCAAGGTTCCTCACAGAGCTATTAAGAGAGAGAGTAACCGCATCCAAACTGAAAGTTTGATTTGGAAAGGAATTTCTAAGGTTTTTTGGACCAACAAGAATGACTTCAGTCTTATCTGAATTTAATAGCAGGAAATTACAAGTCATCCAAGCTTTGATTTCCTTAAGACAGGCTTCTAACTTGGCTAATTGATTACTATCATCTGGCTTCATTGACAGGTATAATTGTGTGTCATCAGCATAACAATGAAAATGTATACAGTGCTTTCTAATAATGTTGCCTAACGGAAGCATATATAAACTAAAAAGAGTAGGGCCTAGCACAGATCCCTGTGGAACTCCATGACTGAGCTTTGAGTTAAAAGAAAACTCATTATTTACATGAACAAACTGGAACCTATCAGATAAATAAGATCTAAACCACTGCAACGAAGTTCCATTAAGTCCAACATAGTGTTCTAATCTATCAAGTAGAATATTATGATCGATAGTATCAAAAGCTGCACTAAGGTCTAAAAGGACAAGTACAGAAACTAGTCCATTATCAGATGCAATGAGGAGGTCGTTAGTGACCTTCACTAAGGCTGTTTCAGTACTATGATGGATTCTAAACCCAGACTGAAACTCTTCAAGTAAACCATTTCCCTGTAGGTGGTCAAATAATTGCGTAGCAACAACTCTTTCTAAGATTTTTGAAATGAAAGGGAGATTAGAGATTGGTCTATAGTTAGCTAAAGCTCCTGGATCTAGCGTTGGCTTTTTGAGTAAGGGTTTAATTACAGCCGTTTTAAAAGCCTGCGGTACATGGCCTAAAGTTAATGAAGAATTGATTATATGAAGAATAAGGCTACCAATAAGTGGGAAGACTTCTTTAACCTGGTAGGAATAGGGTCTAAAAGACAAGTTGAAGGTTTGGATGAGGAAACTATTTTGTTAACTCACAAAGGTCGATTGGAGTAAACTCATCAAGACAGACATCAATAGATGGAGTTGTAGTAGTTACAGTATTTAAGTTAACTGTGGGAAGAATCTGATTGATTTTATCTCTGATGGATGAAATTTTATTATTGCAAAAGTTCATAAAGTCCTGACTAGTAAGCTCTAAGGGAATGCTAGGATTGACAGAGTCCTGACTCTTTGTCAACCTGGCTACAGTACTGAAAAGAAACCTGGGATTATTCTTGTTCTCTTCTATTAATGCAGAGTAATAACTCGTTCTAGCTTTTCTAAGATATTTTTTATAAATTAAAAGATGATTTCTCCAAGCTAAATAGATTTCATCTAAATTAGTGGAGCGCCATTTTCTTTCTAATTGACAAGTCTTCTGTTTTAAGCTACGAGTTTCTGTGTTGAACCAAGGAGTTAGAAATCTCTGATTAGACTTTTTCTTTTTTAAGGGGGCCACCAAGTCTAGAGCCTGATGCAGAGAAGCTGAAACACTATCCACCATGTTATCAATTACAGAAGGAGCAAGCTGTCGATAGCTTATTTCCGTTGTGTTGACACATGGCATAGAGGAAACAATCTGCATAAATTTGGTAACAGCATCATCTGAGAGGCATCTACTGTAATAATATTTTTCTTTAGGAGCCAAATAGTCAGAAATAGTAAAATCAAAGGTTAACAGACAATGCTCTGACAGTACAGGGTTATGAGGAGACACTACAAGATTTTCTATTTCTATGCCATATGTCAGAACAAGGTCCAATGTTTGGTGGAGGTAATGAGTAGAATTTCCGACTTTCTGAGAAAACCCAATCGAGTCTAATATTGAATTAAATGCCACATTAAGGCAGTCACTATCTACATCCACATGTATATTAAAGTCCCCTACTATAATTATTCTATCAGATTTCAGCACTAAATCAGCTAAGAAATCAGCAAATTCGGATAAAAATTCTGAGTAGGTTGATGGGGGACGATAAACTATGGCAAATAAAATTGGGTTTAACCTAAAATTGCTAAAGTGCCCAATACTGAGGACCAGGCCCTCAAAGGAATTATAACATGTTTTTTGCTTTACATTAACTAGTAATTTGGAATGGTAAATTGTTGCTACTCCTCCTCCACGACCAGAACTTCTAGGATTTTGACAGTTTAAATAACCAGAGGGAGTTGATTCATTTAAACCAACATAATCCTCTTGCCCTAACCAAGTCTTTGTAAGGGAAATTAATTCAATCTGATGATCAATTAACAGATCATGGACTAACAGAGACTTGGGAGTTAGAGACCTAATATTTAATAAACCACATTTAATTTTTAAATTATGAGGAGGAACAGAGGCCAATTCATTCAATTTAGAGGCTTTATGTTTAATTTGAGTTTTACCAATATTTTGCTTTATCACTTTGGGATGCTTATGCATGATATTTTTATTCACTTTGGAGGGAGCAGACAACGATTCTCTGATGGGGAAGACAGGGGCTAAGCTGAGGGGTGGCGGATGAAGAGGAGCTGCAGAGAGGCGTGTAAGACTGCGACTCTACTTCCTGATCCCAACTCTGAGTAGTCAGGGTTTTGGAAATTTGGATAAAAAAGATGCCAGATTGTTAGATAAATGAGAAGCACCATCCAAAGTGGGATGAATGCTGTCTCGTCTCATAAGACTAGGTTTTCCCCAAAAAGAGCTCCAATTGTCAATGTAGCTCACGTCATTTTTAGGACACCACACAGACAGCCAGCGGTTCAAGGATGACGAGCGGCTAAACATGTCATCACTGGTCAGATTGGGGAGGGGCCCAGAGAATACTACAGTGGCAGACATCGTTTTTGCAAAGTCACACGCCTATTCTATATTAAGTTTCGTGACTTCCGACTGCCGGAGACGGATGTCATTAATGCCAGCGTGAATAACAATTGTGGAATATTTACAGTTACTTTTAGCCAGCATTTTCAAATTTGACTCGATGTCGCCTGCTCTGGCCCCAGGAATGCATTTGACTATGGCTGCTGGAGTCTCTAGGTTCACGTTTCTGACTACAGAGTCGCCAATGATCAGAGTTTTTTCCTCAGCCGGTGTGTCGCTGAGCGGGGAAAAACGATTAGAAACGTGAACAGGTTGGTGGTGAACCGGGGCTTTGTGACTAGGCTTCCTTCTCACCGTCACCCACCCAGTCTCCTCGCTGCTGAGGAGAGCCGGGGAACCGCTTACAGGGGGGCCTAAGCTAGCTAGCTCCGCTGCAGCTAAGGGGCGTCCGTCGAGATTAACTGGCGCAGACGGTGTTTCAATGCAGCGGAGCCGGGATTCCAAATCAGACAACCTCGCCTCGAGTGCCTCAAAAAGACAACATTTATTGCATTTACCGTTATCACTAAAAGAGGCAGAGGTGTAGCTAAACATCTTACAGAGAGAGCACACCAGAGAAGGAGAGGAAAGAGAGCTAGTAGCCATAGCTAGTGGCTAGCTAGTGGCTGGAGAGCAAACCACACAGGCAGACAGCAAAACAGGAAGTGACGATACGTTACTACAAGGAAGTGACGATTTTTAAAAAAAAAAAGAAATTGTCCTTTTTATATGATGATCTAAACTGTAGAAATGTACAGTGGGGCAAAAAAGTATTTAGTCAGCCACCAATTGTGCAAGTTCTCCTACTTAAAAGATTTTTTTTTTTTTTTTGTTACTTATTTGTACCCGTAGGTAGACTTGGTTTGCAGTCTGGTGACAAGCCACCGGCTGCTGGTCGCTGCGTGCGCGAGCGCCCTAAACCTACATGTTTTTGGTGTGCGGGAGGAAACCGGAGAAATCCCGGAGTAAACCCGCGCAACACGGGGAGAACATGCAAACTCCACACAGTTCACTGTTGGTCGGGGGCTGGGATCGAACCCACGATCTCATGATCCCCACGGTCCCCCGGCCGAGGGTAAAACTGTGCTGCCACAGTGCTAAACCACTGCGCCACCGTGCAGCCCAAGGATGAGAGAGGTCTCCAATTTTCATCATAAGTATACCTCATCTGTGAGAGACTAAATGAGAAAAAAAAATCCAGAAAACCACATTGAAGGATTTTTAATGAATTAATTGGTAAATTCCTCAGTAAAATAAGTATTTGGTCACTTACAAACAACCAAGATTTCTGGCTCTCACAGACTTGTAACTTCTTCTTTAAGAGGCTCCTCTGTCCTCCACTCGTTACCTGTATTAATGGCACCTGTTTGAACTTGTTATCAGTATAAAAGACACCTGTCCACAACCTCAAACAGTCAGACTCCAAACTCCACTATGGCCAAGACCAAAGAGCTGTCAAAGGACACCAGAAACAAAATTGTAGACCTGCACCAGGCTGGGAAGACTGAATCTGCAATAGGTAAGCAGCTTGGTGTGAAGAAATCAACTGTGGGAGCAATTATTAGAAAATGGAAGACATACAAGACCACTGATAATCTCCCTCGATCTGGGGCTCCACGCAAGATCTCACCCCGTGTGGTCAAAATTATCACGAGAACGGTGAGCAAAAATCCCAGAACCACATGGGGGGACCTAGTGAATGACCTGCAGAGAGCTGGGACCAAAGTAACAAAGGCTACATCAGAAACACACTACGCCGCAAGGGACTCAAATCCTGCAGTGCCAGACGTGTCCCCCTGCTTAAGCCAGTACATGTCCAGGCCCGTCTAAAGTTTGCCAGAGAGCAGTTGGATGATCCAGAAGAGGATTGGGAGAATGTCATATGGTCAGATGAAACCAAAATAGAACTTTTTGGTAAAAACTCAACTTGTCGTGTTTGGAGGAGAAAGAACACCATACCTACTGTGAAGCATGGGGGTGGAAACATCATACTTTGGGGCTGTTTTTCTGCAAAGGGACCAGGACGACTGATCCGTGTAAAGGAAAGAATGAATGGGGTCATGTATCGTGAGATTTTGAGTGGAAACCTCCTTCCACCAGCAAGGGCATTGAAGATGAAACGTGGCTGGGTCTTTCAGCATGACAATGATCCCAAACACACCGCCTGGGCAACGAAAGAGTGGCTTCGTAAGAAGCATTTCAAGGTCCTGGAGTGGCCTAGCCAGTCTCCAGATCTCAACCCCATAGAAAATCTTTGGAGGGAGTTGAAAGTCTGTGTTGCCCAGCGACAGCCCCAAAACATCACTGCTCTAGAGGAGATCTGCATGGAGGAATGGGCCAAAATACCAGCAACAGTGTGTGAAAACCTTGTAAAAACTTACAGAAAATGTTTGACCTCTGTCATTGCCAACAAAGGGTATTTAACAAAGTATTTAGATGAACTTTTGTTATTGACCAAATACTTATTTTACCGAGGAATTTACCAATTAATTCATTAAAAATCCTTCAATGTGATTTTCTGGATTTTTTTTTTCTTATTTTGTCTCTCATAGTTGAGGTATACCTATGATGAAAATTGGAGACCTCTCTCATCTTTTAAGTGGGAGAACTTGCACAATTGGTGGCTGACTAAATACTTTTTCACCCCACTGTATATTGTGAGATATATAGTTATCGTGATATAAAATGACCTATATTGTGATATGAATTTTTTGTCATATTGCACAGCCCTAGGTCAAAAGGTCAAGGTTACCATTCTTTATGCCTTATTACTGTACAGCACATAAAGCTAGGGCCGCCAAAACTGGTACACAGGTTCACCTTGGGATCCTGACCTCTGACTATGGGTTTGGGGTAAAAAAGTCAAGGTGAACATTCCTTAAGCCTCATTACTGTACAATGAGTTTCAGTTTAGGTTTATTCACACACATATCACATATTATCAACAGCATGAATGAATTATAATTTGAATTATCAACAGCATGAGTAGCAGTTTCAAGGTTGTCATAGCCAGGAGCGACACTGGGGTTAAGCTCCCAGTGCTCATAAAATGCTCCTTACGGCGTGCGTCTCGAAAAGCCTCTGACAACTAAGTCCAACTCCTAGCCTGCCCGTGTGGTTTAGTCTCTAAGCCCGGCGGAACTGCTTTTACTAATAGGAGAAGGGGCGAGGGCGGATCTCTGGCGCCTTAAAACCAGATGCTTCGGGTAGATGGTGGCTCGTCAACCTGGGAAGGTAGCCCATCTAGGGGAAGGTAAACCCTGATTTCAAACCTCTGCTGCCTTGCGGCACACCCGGTCACGGGAAAGGCTTCGGGAGTCAACCCTGAGGAAAAATCCGAAGTCGGAGCCCCTAAGGGCAGAACGATGTTGAGCTCTGTTGTGCTCAACATCGTTCTGGCAGCTCCTGCGACGGCGCTGGTGCCAAACTATAGCAGCCCTGCTGTTCCTTTGGATTCATCAGTGATGTGGAGAGGGGGGACATGCTGCATGGGTAACATCTTGTCCTCCATATCTTCCTGCCCAGGCTTGAATCCTACCAACGCCCAATGCTGGAAGGTAGAACACCGGTGCGCATCGGCCTGTTCAGCCACAGGCGGTGCTGTTCCAGCAGAGTAGACGTTTAGGATTCTCTTCCATGGTCATCATAGACCGACGGAGACCGACGACGAGTAGCACTATACAATAGGCTTTTTTTCACATTGATTTGGAGTGTGAACGGGTCATCCAAAATGAGCTATTTAAAGCTTTTAGTAGGGAGCCCATTTCTACAATAAAATGATGGAAATCAGTCTGTCTTTGTGTACAGGAATAAACAAACAGACATATAGCACATAGTAAAGTGAGTAAAGTTAGGGTCACCAAAACTTGGTTCACAGGTTCACCTTGGGATCCTGAGCTCAGACTATGGGTTTGGGGTCAAAAGGTCAAGGTTAACAGTCCTTAAGCCTTATTACTGTACAATGAGTAAAGTTAGGTTCAACAAATTGGGTACGGAGTGGTGACCTAGGGGTAGAGCATCTGCCCCACAACCAGGAGGTCAGGGTTGAGGTCAGGTCAGTTGGGTCATGCCAAAGACCATAGAAAAGTGGAACTTCTTGCCGTCTAGCTTGGTGCTCCACAAAAATTGAGCAGAGGAGGGAAATGTGGGCAGCAGTGGCTCAGGAGGTTAAGCGGGTCATCCAACAACCAAAGCTTTGGCGGTTTAAATGCCGCTCTCCCTCAGCCATCCTGCAGTTGTGTCTCTGGGCAAGACACTTTCCCCACCTTGCCTCCAGTGTCCATGACACTTGGTATGAACGTGTATAAATGTTCAGTAGTGGTCGGAGAGGCCGTTGGCATGGATTGGCAGCCACGTTTCAGTCATTGTGCCCTGGGGCAGCTGTGGCTACAGTAGTAGCTTATCGCTACCATTGTCTGTCTGTGGAGTGAATGAATAATGGATTTTCTCTGTAAAGCGCTTTGGGTTTCTTGAAAGGCATTACATAAATGGGAACCTGAAGTGTGACTGTGGTTTTGGGATCGCAAGGTCAACATTAAAATAGCTTATAAAATATATCTTAACAACAAAGAAAGCTAGAGTCACCAAACTTGCTACATAGATTCACCATGGGATCCTGACCTCAGACTATGGGTTTGGGGACAAAAGGCCAGGGGTCAAGGTTAGCATTTCTTATGCCTTATTACTGTACAAGGAGTAAAGCTAGGGCCACCAAACTTGGTACAAAGGTTCACCCTGTGACCCTGAAGTGACTGGTTTTGGCATTGCATGGTCAATGTCAAAATGCCTTATAAATTACATCTCAACAACAAAGAAAGCTAGGGCCACCAAACCTGTTACAAAGGTTCACACTGAGACCATAATCTGACTACAAGTTTGGGGTCAAAAGGTCAAGGTTGGCATTCCATATGATCTCTTACTATAGAACATGTATAGTATCTCACAAAAGTGAGTGCACCCCTCACATTTTTGTAAATATTTTATTACATCTTTTCATGGGACAACACTGAAGATATGACACTTTGATACAATGTAGTCAGTGTACAGCTTGTATAAGTGTAAATTTGCTGTCCCCTCAAAATAACTTAATACACAGACCATGAATGTCGAAACCACTGGCAACAAAAGTGAGTACACCCCTAAGTGAAAATGTCCAAATTGTGCCCAATTAGCCATTTTCCTTCCCCGGTGTCATGTGACTCGTTAGTGGTACAAGGTCTCAGGTGTGAATGGGGAGCAGGTGTGTTAAATTTGGTGTTTTCACTCTCACACCCTCATACTGGTCACTGGTAGTTCAACATGGCACCTCATGGCAAAGAACTCTCTGAGGATCTGAGAAAAAGAATTGTTGCTCTACATAAAGATTGCCTAGGCTATAAGAAGATAGCCAACACCCTCAAACTGAGCTGCAGCACAGTGACCAAGACCGTACAGTGGTTTAACAGGACAGGTTCCACTCAGAACAGGCCTCGCCATGGTCAACCAAAGAAGTTGAGTGCACGTGCTAAGCGTCATATCCAGAGGTTCTCTTTTGAAAATAGATGTATGAGTGCTGCCAGCATTACTACAGAGGTTGAAGGGGTGGGGGAGTCAGCCTGTCAGTGCTCAGACCATACGCCGCACACTGCATCAAATTGGTCTGCATGGCTGTCATCCCAGAAGGAAGCCCCTTTTAAAAATGATGCACAAGAAAGCCCACAAACAGTTTGCTGAAGACAAGCAGACTAAGGAAATGGATTACTGGAACCATGTCCTGTGGACTGATGAGACCAAGATAAACTTATTTGGTTCAGATGGTGTCAAGTGTGTGTGGCGGTAACCAGGTAAGGAGTAAAAAGACAAGTGTGTCTTGTCTACAGTCAAGCATGGTCGTGGGAGTGTCTTGGTTTGGGGCTGTATGAGTGCTGCTGGCACTGGGGAGCTACAGTTCATTAAGGAAACCATAAATGCCAACATGTACTGTGACATACTGAAGCACAGCATGATCCCCTTCCTTCAGAAACTTGGCTGCAGGGCAATATTCCAACATGATAACAACCCCAAACACACCTCCAAGACAATCACTGCCTTGCTAAAGAAACTGAGGGTAAAGGTGATGGACTGGCCAAGCATGTCTCCAGATCTAAACCCTATTGAGCATCTGTGGGGCATCCTCAAATGAAAGGTGGAGGAGTGCAAGCTCTCTTACATCCACCAGCTCCGTGATGTTGTCATGGAAGAGTGGAAGAGGATTTCAATGGCAACCTGTGAAGCTCTAGTGAACTCCATGCCTGAGAGAGTTAAGGCAGTGCTGGAAAATAATGGTGGCCACACAAAATATTGACACGGGCACAATTTGGACATTTTCACGTAGGGGTGTACTCACTTTTGTTGCCAGCGGTTTAGACATTAATGGTTGAGTTATTTTGAGGGGACAGCGAATTTACACTGTTAAACAAGCAGTTTAACAGTGAGGGCTGCACGGTGGCGCAGTGGTTTAGCACTGTGGCAGCACAGTTTTACCCTCGGCCGGGGGATCGCGGGGATCATGAGATCGTGGGTTCGATCCCAGCCCCCGACCAACAGTGAGCTGTGTGGAGTTTGCATGTTCTCCCCGTGTTGCGCGGGTTTACTCCGGGATTTCTCCGGTTTCCTCCCGCACACCAAAAACATGTAGGTTTAGGGCGTTCGCGCACGCAGCGACCAGCAGCCGGTGGCTTGTCACCAGACTGCAAACCAAGTCTACCTACGGGTACAAATAAGTAACAAAAAAAAAAAAAAAAAAGCAGTACACTGACTACTTTACGTTATATCAAAGTGTCATATCTTCAGTGTTGTCCCATGAAAAGATATAATAAACTATTTACAAAAATGTGAGGGGTGTACTCACTTTTGTGAGATACTGTAAATCTCTCCAGGGTCACCATACTAGCTACACAGGTTCATCTTCTGCCCTACAACTATGGGTTGTTTACTTTGTTGTATATTTTTAGATTTTTTTAGATTTAGTATACTTTATTGATCCCCAGAGGGGAAATTGTATATTCATATATAATGGGCTTATAATTTGATTCTGCCACAGTAACTGTATTGAAAAGTTGAAAACTGCTCTCTTTCACTAAGTATTGGGATCATCAAAGAAAACTGAGGTGGGGGATGTTGCACTCGCCCCAGAGTGCATTCATGAAAATGCTATTAACATGAGCAGTAAAACAGTAGTTCCTCAATGTGCACTAGCTTGAGTACCATTTGGCCAGAGGTTGCTGAAAATCGCTATCCCAACTTTGATCATTAAAAATGTCAGTGTTCAACACTCTGAAGGACAAAACAGTCGACAGCTGTCCACTGCCCTCCCTCCACCCCCCTCTTACACCCCCAAGCTCTCAGTGCACATCCCTTGCGGTTTTTCCCCTCACAGACCCAACAGGCCCCCCCCCCCCGCACACAGCCCCCCTGCCCCAGTCTATCCCTCACTAAAACCCAGGTGAGAGCTGAGATGAAGACGATCAAGATGAGGAAGGCTGCAGGTTTGGACGGCATCAGGTCGAGGCTGCTCAAGTCCTGTACAGACCAGCTGTGCAGGATTGTGGAGCATATCTTCAGTCTGAGCCTGAAGCTAAGGAGGGTACCACAGCTGTGGAAAATGTCCTGCGTGGTACCCGTGCTGAAGACTCCGCACCCCAAGGGCCTGAACAGCTACATACCAGAGGCCCTCACATCACACCTAATGAAGATCCTGGAAAGGCTGCTCCTTGCCAACCTCCGCCCCCCTTGTGGGACCGGCGATGTACCCACTTCAGTTTGCCTACCAGTATGGCATTGGGGTGGAGAATGTAGTGATCTTCCTCCTACATAATACATTTTATTTGTATAGCGCTTTCCAAGGCACTCAAAGATGCTTCACATTAGAGGAAGAGAAAAAAAATGCACAATTAAGATTAAAGATTAAAAGCAAGTCTGTACAGGTGGGTTTTGAGTAATGATTTGAAGGAGTTTAAGTCTGTACAATCACAGATGCGTAGCATCAACTCCCTTTGGCTCTAATCTATAAAATCACTCTTCACCTTAAAGAAATTGTTTCACCCAAAAAGTCTGGTCAAGAATTGTTTCCTTCATCTAAGAACCACAGTTGGAAAACATATTCCATGGTAAAAGGTACGTTAAGGATCCCATTTCGTGCAAGGAACAGATTAGCTTGCCATCATAAATAACTGGAACTTCCTCCCAATCAGAGTTTTATGATTTAACAACCGTCTGAGACATTCCAGAGCCCTTGAGTGCATTCCACGGTCACTAGGATTTATCCACAGCTCAACATTACTCCCTGGTGGACGACTCTGGAATATGTTCCCTTTTGCCTCGACAAGCTGAACTGAGGTTAATGAATAAAATAAGATAAGATAAGATAAGCCTTTATTAGTCCCACAACGGGGAAATTCCAGGATTGCAACAGCACAGGGATAGCAACACTCAGAGCAACAATCAGAAGGCAAGAAAAAAAAAGCAAGAGCAGCTAATATACATATGTACATACCGTGATCCCTCACTTATCGCGGTTAATGGGTTCCAGAACCGACCGCGAAAAGTGAAAAACCGCGAAGTAGCGTCACCCCTAATGACGTCACCCATAAATAATACGTACGTTCATTCTCTCACTCTCTCTCTCATATGATACGTGTGTGTGTGTGTGTGTGTAAGTGTACATACATACGTAGATGTAAATAAAGTGTACATAAATATGTTTTTAGAACTCTTTTATTCTTATAACAAGATACGTAACTCAAGATGAAGATGATTTACTGCACAGGTTAATGAGAGCTTTACTGCTCCTCAGGTGACGCCTCATTGTCAGATGCTAGAGGCGCAGCATCGTCGAGGGCAGCTTCCGATAGAGCTGGAGAAGCTGCAGGAGGCGGCGTAGTGGCTCGACGGGAAGACTATTTCGCACAAAATGGCACAAGAGAACAGCAAAAAGTTCCACGCAGCGAGACTAAGCAACACAAGCGATAAAGAACAATGAATGCGGTCTTCCTTCGTTGCATGGGCGCTCGGCAGGGAGAGCAGGTGGGTGAAACGTCTCGGCCAATCAGCTTGCGGGGTGAAACGTCTCGGCCAATCAGCTTGCTAGATTTCCGAGCCGAGCCAACACGAGAACAGCGAACAGAGAGGTGGATTTTTGAGTTGTGCGGGCTCTCCGTGTTGATACCTGATGGTCTAATGTAGTCTCCCTGCCTTCTGCTAGCGCCCGCCCATTATTTCTCAATTTTGAATTTTTGATGAATATTTTTGAAAAATCCACGATGCACTGAGGGCGCGAAAGGTGAAGCACGAAGTAGCGAGGGATCACTGTATTACTATAAATATATATATATATACACACAGACACACAGTGCAGAGCGTTGTAGCTGGATGGAATAAATATATGAGTATATAAACACACAGTGCGGAGCATTGTAGCTAGATGGAATAAATATGTAGATATATAAACACCCACAGTACGGAGCATTGCAGCTAGGTGGAATAAATATGTAAATATATAAACACACACAGTGCGGAGCAATGTAGCTAGATGGAATAATATGTAGATATATAAATACACAGTGCGGAGCATTGTAGCTAGATGGAATAAATATGTAAATATATAAACACACACAGTGCAGAGCATTGTTGCTAGATGGGATGAAACAGCACAGCCGTCTACTTAGTTATCCTACATGGTATGATTATGTGCCCATACATATTCTCACCCTCCATAGCGACCGGTATTTTCCTAGTTGTATGCCGGAGGGGACCATTGTGTAAGTCTATTGCATCTTTTGCATTCAAAAAACTATTAGGTTGTTACGTCTTTTTTGCTATCTCTGCGAGCAGCCCTGCTTAGGTTGTACAGTCTGACAGCTGTTGGTAGGAAGGACCTGCGAAACCTCTCGGTTGTGCACCTGGGATGATGTAGTCTGCTGCCAAATGAGCTCCTCAGTGCATTCAGTATGTCCTGCATAGGGTGGAACTCGGACTCCAGCAGAGATGACAGTTTAGCCACCGTCCTTCTCTCTCCTATCTCCTCCACCGGATCAAGGCGCTGCCCCAGGACAGAGCTAGCTTTCTTGATCAGTTTGTTCAGTCTCTTCCTATCGGCTGCAGTAATGCCACTGCCCCAGCAGACCACTCCAAAAGTGATGGCTGATGCCACCACCGTGTCATAGAATGTCTTCAGCAGCGCCCCTTGTACACCAAAAGACCTGAGTCTCCTCAGTAGGAGCAGCCTGCGCTGTCCCTTCTTGTAGAGTGCGTTAGTATTGTGTGACCAGTCTAGTTTATTGTTC
This sequence comes from Pholidichthys leucotaenia, assembly GCA_020510985.1. NCBI lineage: Eukaryota > Metazoa > Chordata > Actinopteri > Cichliformes > Pholidichthyidae > Pholidichthys > Pholidichthys leucotaenia. Next base: position 313,904,235 of record CM035847.1, on the reverse strand, counting down.
AGATGAACACCCAGGTACTTGTAGGATGTCACCATCTCAATAGTGACATCTCAATGGTGAAATGACTTCCTTTTTACAAAAACTCTCAATTCTCAGATTATTTTCTTTTTCAGGACACTCTGGAAAATCAAGTGGGACTCTGACGTATCATTCTGGTTTGAATTGTTTCATTAATCATTGATTTTGAATGTGTTGCATGTTTGAAAATGCTTAAATTGTGGTGACACTAGACACCCATTCTCTCACACCCTGAAGCAGGAAGAGGGACACAGCTGTAGGGTTTCCTCACACCCAGAAAGACAAAGGGAGAAGAGAATAATGGACTGAAGGGGCAGCCCCCCGAGGAGTAACTAGACAGACAACGAGGCACCCTCGCCCCCTGCTGCTCCAAGCCACAGCATGAAGAGCAGGGGGTGAATGTATTGTTATGAATGAACAAGTGATATGTTAATGTGTCACACAATGCCTTTGTACACACACATGCATAATGCACCAGCCCAGCTCTCTATGCATGACTATTAAAGCTATATAAGTGGAATGCAGAGGGAGTTGGGGAGGCTCTTCTACATGACTTGGCCCCAGTGGGCCACGCTGGGGGCCACAGGCTGTACATATGTTAGAGGGTCAAAGAATCTGTGTCGACCTACGCTCGTGCCTCGCCTCCACATCCTTCCCTTTTACCCTCTACATTGGTGACCCTTGACGTGCCATGGAGCGTCTTTACCCTCTACATTGGTGACCTGACGTGAGATGGACTGTCTCTCCCTTTCGCCATGCTGTGAACTCTTTTTTTCTCCACACTGGTGACCTGACAAGAGACTGACCGTCTACTCTGTCTCACCGCGCTGTGGATTCCGGAGTATCGGAGATCGCCTGCATCCTCTTCATCTACACTGGAGCGCGCATGCCCATTCCCCTCTCCACGATGGTGTCCTCAAGGGCCGGGGAGAGAGTGCAGCGCGGGGACCAAGACGCACCAGGATCAGCGAGACGAGCACTGCACAGAAACAGCCTGAAAGGGGAAGATCGGCGTCGTCTGCACAATTGAATCAAGCTCCCCATCCCTGATTCACCTCCCAACAGCGGCGTTTTGGTGCACAGAAGCCCCGTGCGCACACCGCAGGATTACGAGGACAGCACAACTTACAGCTATGTGGTCACTGTGCCAGAGAACGCGACATGCACCAGGGACAAACCGGCTCCAAAGACTTATACATCGTCCTCAGCCGCTGCACATTCCCGGGGAACACGGCCAATCGCCATCCTCGGATACTTTAGGCTTCGTGCATCACAGCAAAAGCAGCCGGGCCACCTCACCCACAGGACATGTATCTGTTTCTCAGCCACTGTGCATCAATGGGATAATAGCCGATTGCTTTCCCCGGAAACTTTAGGACTGCCCCCGCACCTAAAGCAAGATCGCCAGTTTCCCTGACACAGCTTAAGTGTTTTCGCAGCCGCTACGCATCCTCAGGGAATTGGGCCGATCGCCTTCCCCACATCCTTACAGGACCGGGCCTGCACGAAGAGTCAGAGAGTTAATTTTTTCACAGTTGCTGCGGATCACCAGAGGGTTTACCGGAAAAGTTCCTCACCCAAGGCTGATCTGCACACAATTTTTGCACTGCCCAGGCTTTTAACGTCCTGGGCCAGCACTCCATTGTTTCCCCCCACCTCCTCCTCATCCTCCACATCGTTCTTCCCGCGCCTCCGTACCTAAAGCCTGCCGATTGCCGGTTTTGTTCCATTACGCATGACGCGCACCGGACCCCGTGCGCACACGAACTACGGCTGTTCAATGTGTCAGAACTGGGAGCGGAGCAACAAGCACTTTTCACCCATCCCCCTTTCCCCCCACAGACTGACATACCCTCCGACACACTTCACCAGCAGGGCAGTTCGACCGGAACGGCAAACCCCCGCTACAGACACCAGGGCCGCCGTCTTGAACCCTAAGGACCGGGGGGGTCACAGCCCCTTCTGGGTGTTCGGGGGGGGGGGGGGGCTGTGTGGTGACACTAGACACAGCATGTGGACATTCTCTCACACCCAGAAGCAGGAAGAGGGACACAGCTGTAGGGTTTCCTCACACCCCAGAAGACAAATGGAGAAGTGAATAATGGACTGAAGGGGGTAGCCCCCCGAGGAGTAGCTAGACAGACGATGAGGCACCTTCGCCCCCTGCTGCTCCAAGCCACAGCATGAAGAGCGGGGGGGAGGGGGGTGAATGTATTGTTATGAATTGTATTGTACAGCAGTTGCAGTCGATTTCCCCAGAGGCTCCAAATTTTATCCTTGGGGATTTTAACCATCCGTCTTTAAAGAAGACACTTAAAAACTTTTATCAGTACATCTCCTGCCCAACCAGGCGAGAAAAGACATTGGACCTGTGCTACGGTTCTATAGAGGGGGCCTACAAATCTCTTTCCCTTCCTCCTTTAGGATCATCAGATCACAACTGTGTACATTTGCTGCCCACATATAAAACTGCTCTCAAAAGAGAGAAAACAAAGACCAGGGACATAAACGTTTGGACAGATGATTCAGTGCTCTGCCTCCAGGAATGTTTTAACTCTATGGACTGGGAGGTGTTCACACTGTCCTGCGGGGATGATTTGGACTCTTTGCTGGACATCACATGTTCTTACATGGCTTTTTGCAGGGATATGATCATTCCACGTAAACGTGTCAGAATATATCCCAACAATAAGCCATGGGTTACTAAATCAGTTAAATCCTGCTTACAGAGGAAGGCATTTGCCTTTAAACGGGGGGTTGTTTCTGAGCTGCAGGTTGCCACAAAAGAACTGAAGTCCGAAATTTTAAGAGCAAAACAGAATTATAAATCAGAATTGGAAAGCAAGATGTCAGCAAAGAAGCTTGGTTCAGCCTGGGCCAGTATGAAAACTACTGCAGGCCTTCAGAGCACAGAGCGCAGTAATTGTGTGTTTTTAAATGGTGTTCACTTATATAGTGCTTTTATTCTCATCTCTTGATGACCAAAGCGCTTTACAGATCCTGCCATCCACCCATTCACGCACACATTTACACACTGATGGTGGCATGCTGCCTAACATGGCGCTTCCAGACCCACCAGGAGTAATTGGGGGTGAAGTGTCTTGCCCAGGGACACAGCGGCAGGATACTGGAGAGAGTGGGATTCGAACCGCCAATCATGTGGTTATTGGACAACCTGCTCTACCTCCTGAGCCACTGCTGCCCCCCCCCCTTTTTTTTTGAGATGGTTTAAATTCAGACAAAGCTGGCTAATGCTCTTAATTGTTTTTATGGTCGTTCTGATTCTTTTGATTTTAGCACAGAAACCCAGGATTTGAGACAGAAACTCAGACAATCAGCACTTTAATATTGAGTTGCAGGATGTTAAAAGGGCATTCTGTGCTGTAAAAGTGAACAAAAGTCGAGGCCCTGATAATATATGTGGGCACTTGTTAAAGTCCTGTGCACATGAACTGAGTCCTGTGTTTCACTACATTTTTAATAGGTCCTTACAGACACATGTGCCTAAGGTGTGGAAAGATGCTGTGGTTGTCCCTTTTTTTTTTCCTTTGAAAGACAAAAGTAAAATAGAAAGATGTCTTTACCTTCTTTACATGTTTCAACTGCACTGCAGCCTTCATCAGAAGAGTCAGCTGATTGCTGCCAGGTGACATTTATCAGCTGATTTTCGTAGGCGGGGCCAGCTCAGCAGATCTGTCAGATCCGCCGAGCCGGCCCCGCCTCCCGCCGTCAGATGGTCTCTGGAGAATGTGGTCCCAGGTGTGAGAAAGCATAAAGGCCCCCTCATCTCGGTTCATGGTGTCTTTTCCCCGCTTTCTGATCTCTATTGCCTCCTTGATCCAACGTTTGTGTCTGTTGCTCTCCGATCCAATAATTTTTGTGTTGTCCCAGTCCATGATGTGATTATTTCTTTTGCAGTGGTCCGATATAGCTGATTTTAATGTTTCTTGTTCTGCTTTTTCTTTTTGTGATCTTGTGAGTCGTCCTTGCGTTTCCTTCTCACATTCCTTTTGGTGTTCTTTTTTTCTTGTGGTGAATAATCTTCCGGTTTCTCCAATGTAGGTTTTGTTACATGATCTGCATGATATTTCATATAATACATTGCATTTATTGTCTTGTTCTATTCTGTCCTTGGGGTGTACTAATAACTGTCTTAATTTTTTGTGTGGTTTGACTGCTGTGTTTATTTTGTATTTTTTCATGATCCTTTGAATTGGTTCCGTGATCCCTCGTATGTATGGTATAGTTATGGTTTCCTTGTTTTTGATTTCAGCTTTTGTTCTGTGTCTTGTGTCCTGTTTATTTTCTTTGTTTTTGACTTGCTGTTTCCCTTTGTTTATGGCCCATACTGGATATTGGCAGCGTATAAGTGCATGTTTTATGTGGTTTTCCTCTTCCTGTCTGTCTTCTTGTTCCGTGATGATGGTGGCTCGTTCATATAATGTCCTGACGACTGATAGCTTGTGTGCTGTGGGGTGTTCCGATGTCCAAAGTAGGTATTGATCTGTGTGGGTTGGTTTCCTGTAGACTGTGATTTTTATGCTGCCATCCTCGTTGTGGTGGATTTTCATGTCCAGAAAGGCTATGGTGCCATTTTCCTCCTCTTCGTGTGTGAATTTTATGTTCCCCGTACTGTCTGTACTGTTCAGATGGTCAGTGAGTTCTTGTGTATGTCCTTTCCTTATTTTTTCCAGAATGTCATCTACGTATCTCTTCCAAAGGGTGGGTTTGCATATTGTGGGTGCTGTGTTGATGGCTTTATTTTCCAGATCCTCCATAAAAAAACTGCTCATGATGGCTGATAGTGGGTCTCCCATTGCAAATCCTTCTTTTTGTTTGTAGATTTTTCCTCTGAATTGAAAATAAGTGGATTTTGCAACAAACTGTAGTAATTTGGATATGTCATGGACTGTGAGGTTGGTGCGTCTTTTTAGGGTACTGTCCTTGTTGAGGCGTTCTTGCACTATATGTAGTGTGACGTCAATAGGAGTCTTTGTGAATAAAGAGATGACGTCATGTGAGATGAGGATCTCGTCTGATTCTATTTTTATGTCTTTGAGTTCTTGTGCCAGCTCTTTTGAATTTTTACAGTGAAAGTCTGATAGTCCAAGGAGGGGTTTGATGATTTCAGCTAGGGCTTTTGATAAGTTGTATGTGACTGATCCAATGCTGTCTATTATTGGCCGCAGTGGGATATCCTTTTTATGTATTTTCGGTGTTCCATAAATCCGAGGGGTGATGCTGGCTGTGGGGATCAGGTGATCATATGCGTCCTTTGTGATTTTATTGCTTTCTAATAGAGGTTTTAGAAGGGCTTTGAGCATTTTTTTCTTTTCTTCTGTCGGGTTTGTTTTAATGATTTCGTATGTGTTACTGTCTGCCAACATGGTTTCCATCTGTTTTTCGTATGTTTCCGTGTCCAAAATTACTGTTGTTCTGCCTTTATCTGCTGGGAGTATTGTGATCGTTTTATCTGTCTTGAGTGAGTTTAATGCTTTTTCTTCTTTTCTTGTAACGTTGCTTTGTGGTAATTTGGCCGTTTTGAGGATTCCTGCGACTGCGTTCCGGAGTGCTGCTTTTTCTCCTTGGTCCTGGATTTTTTCGCATGCCAGTTCTGTTGCGAGGATGTATTCTTCATGGGGGATTCTGGCTGGTGTGATGGCGAAGTTCAGTCTTCTGTTCAGCACTGTTTTCTCCGTGTCCGTGAGTGTGCGTTGTGATAGGTTTTTGACCCACTTATCGTTCTTTTCCGTGTGTGTTTGTCTTCGTCCGTTCTTCCTTTCTGTGAGTTTTTTTAATTTTTTCAATTGGCGGTTTTTCGTTGTGATGAATTCTTGTTCGTGTGCGTGTTTCAGTTGTGCTTTTATCTGCTCCTGCGTTTTCTGGTCCGTCGGGTAGCGTTGCTTAAACATGTCCGTTTCCTCTTTGATTTGGTTGTTTATTTTGTCTACTTTATTTGCCGTTATTCTTATACGTTCTTTTATAAGGTCTTTCCGTGCTTTGTTGATGATTTTTTCTGCGTTCTTGGTCGGGATTGGATTTCTTATATTGAGGCTTTGGGGTGTGACCTCCTCATCTCTGCAACGGAGGTTGAATCGTAGGTGGTTTCTGAAGCGTGCCCGTGTTTTCTCCAATTTCTCCAGCCGGCGGAAGTCTTTAATGCAAACTTGTCCATAACTTCCACGTAATACGTCAAACAGGTTCATTTTGTCTTCTTTCAATTATTTATCCTTTTTTTTTTTTTCCTTTGAAAGACAAAAGTAAAATAGAAAGATGGACTTCCGGTTATGGCTGCCACGTAGGACGGACGTGTCTCGCTCTGCTCTGCTCCTGGAAAAAAAAAATCGGCAAATAACTCTCTCATTTGGGACAGAACGTATCCCAGCATTTGGGCGAGGATATGTCGGCGAAGCCTAAGGCTGGAAAACCAGGAAAAGGAAAAAGCGAGCCGCCGAAACAGTCCAAATTAACGGACTTTCAGGTCTGTGACGCAGCAAACAAGGCTCCATATATGGCGGAGGAAGCTGGCAGCGGTGCGATTTCTGCGGGGAATGGCGCAGATGCGCTGATGGCTGCCATGAGTTCAATGAGAGCGGACTTTTCCTCTAGATTTGATGGGATTATGACAGCGCTGGAAGGAATAAGAAAGGAATTGGGTGACTGTGTAGAACGAACGGCGCAGATGGAGCTCCGTCTCGCTAGTGCTGAAGATGACGTCACCCGTCTTCAATTAAAGGTGCGCACTTTGGAAAAAAAAAATAAATCTCTGGAAGATAATATTTTGGATTTGGAATCTCGGTCGAGACAGAATAACTTGAGGCTGGTGGGTCTTCCAGAGGAATCAGAAGGTCGGGACGTATGTTCCTTTCTGGAAAAGTGGATTCCGGAGGTGCTGGGCAGCGAGGAGTTGCAATCAGCAGTGGTTCTGGAAAAAGCACATCGTATTGGCCCACGGAGAGATAAGGGACCGCCGAGGACCTTAATTATGAAGTTTCTAAGCAACAGAGACAGGATGAAGATCTTCAACGCTGCACGTGCTAAAGGAGAGATTAAACACCAGGACCAGCAGGTGCGGTTCTACCCAGATTTGGCCACAGGAATCCAGCAATTGAGGAAGCAGTTTGATCCCGTACGTAAGGAGCTGCGCAACCTTGGGATTCGTCATGGTGTAATCTATCCTGCGAGACTGCTGACCACGTATGAGGGCAGAACCCACATCTTCAAGACCCCAGAGGAGGCGCAGGAGTTCATCAAGAAGATCAAAGAAGAAGAAGAGACTGGTGGGAGCTAAGCATGAACAAAATATAAGGTAGAATAACTAAGCATTTGCACAGGCATCTGACTGACTTGAAGTAAATAGTAAGTTTACAAAATATAGATTGTATTATATATTAAAAAAAAACAAAACAAAAACAAAACAAACAAAAAAAAAAACTAGGATGTACAAAGTTGGTAAAAATTTTGGAGTTAAGTTGGAAAACTACAGAGGAGAGTTAATGTTACGTCATTAAAAGCAGTAGAGTTAGGGTGATTGGGAGGATGAAGAAGGAGTGGCTTAGGCTGTTCCCCGTGGATGTGGAACAGTCGATGGCTATATCGGGAGACAGAATTTTTTTTTTGATTTTGGGGGGTTTGCCACAAGTGTGGGAAGGGGGAATTTGTTTGTGTGTAGTTTGTAGGATGAATGTTCAACCACTCATGTTTTTGCTTCTCTGTATGAGCATGTTTACACTGCAAGGTAATCCCAAACTCTCTATTGATCATGGACCAAAGTGTTAATCTTAATTTAACTTCATGGAATTGCAGAGGTCTACAAAATTTAAAAAAACTTAAACAAGTTATGAATAAAATAAAGGACATGGGTTCAAGAATTGTGTTTTTACAAGAAACTCATCTGATAGAGGAGGATGTTAAAAGAATTAGGAGTAGATGGCAGGGAAGTGTATTCACCTCTTCATTTTCATCCCGAGCCAGGGGAGTTATGACTCTCATACATAAATCAGTTCCTTTTCAAGTGAAAAATGTAATTGGAGACAAATTTGGAAGATATGTAATCATTCAAGGTTCTTTGCTATTAGAAAATATAAATCTTGTGAACTTATATGGTCCCAATATAGATGACCAGAAGTTCTTTGCTAATTTATTTCTCATCTTATCATCACTTACAGGGCAACATATAATAGCAGGGGATTTTAATTGTACATTGAATCCAGGTGTGGATAGATCAACAGGACTGGATTGTACGCACATTGGATGTAGGATGACTATTAATCATTTTATGAAAGAATTGAGATTGTTAGATATATGGAGAGAAATGAAACCACAAGTTAAAGCCTATTCTTGTTATTCCAGTACCTACAAGACATTCTCACGTATTGATTATTTTTTGATTTCCACAGAATTAAGGTCCAAGATTCAAAACTGCTTTTATGATAACATCGTGATCTCTGACCATGCACCCTGTTGTCTAATATATGTAGATAAAAAATTGATAAAGGAATCAGGTAGATGGCAATTTCAGCATAAATGGCTTCAGGATGAGGAATTTGTCAAGTATATAGAAAAACAGATAGACGAGTTCTTTGACATCAATACTACACAAACATCAGCATGTGTAAAGTGGGAGGCTTTCAAAGCTTTTATTAGGGGACATATTATTAGTTATACAGGATCAAAATCTAAGAAGACTCGAGAGGAGAGAGCTAAATTGGAACATAAAATAAAAAATCTTCAGGAAAAAGTGTATGCAGGAAGTGACCCAAGGTTGGAGAATGAATTACTGATTTTGAGAGCTGAATACGACAAAAAATCAGCGAATAGAGCTGCCTCGAGTCTTCTAAGATTGAAACAATCTTTTTATGAACAAGGTGAAAAATCAGGAAAATTATTAGCATGGCAGATTAAACAATTGGAAATTAAAACACCAATTACCAGTATTATAAGTAATGGACAGGTAGTTATAGATCCTTTAGAAATTAATAGAGCCTTTAGAGATTACTATGAAAAATTATATGATACCAAAAATGAACCTGAATTAACAAAACTAAATGGGTTTTTGAACGAACTATCTATACCGTGTATTCCAAATGAAAACAGGGAGATATTGGAGTCTAAAATTAGTCAAGAAGAAGTTGGGCTAGCCATTGATAATATGAAATCAGGAAAAAGTGCAGGACCAGATGGTCTTCCAGTTGACCTTTATAAAAAATTTAAGAATAAATTAATAAAACCTTTTTTGGAAATGGTTTTAGAAGCATTTCAAAATAATAATTTACCATCATACATAAATAATGCCTTAATTATACTGCTGCCAAAACCAGGTAAGCCCTCTAATAAATGTGAAAATATGAGACCAATAAGCCTATTAAACGCCGACCTTAAGATAATCTGTAAAATTTTAGCAAGACGAATACAAGAAATTTTACCAAATATTATTAATCGAGATCAGAATGGCTTTATAAAGGGTAGACAAGGCTTCCATAATGTAAGAAGACTATTTAATATTATTTATTTTAATAAAGAAGCACCGGATACAGCTCTCCTATCATTGGACGCCGAAAAGGCCTTTGATAGAGTTGAATGGCCCTTTCTTTTTGAAGTACTACAAAGGTTTGGACTTGGAAATAATTTCATAAAATGGGTTCAAATAATATACAATAATGCTACAGCAGAAATCCTAACAAATAACAATATTTCAAAACCAATAAAAATAAATAGAGGATGTCGACAAGGCTGTCCACTTTCACCTTTACTGTTTACTATGGCAATTGAACCTTTAGCGATAGCGATACGTTTACATTCACAAATATATGGAATTAAAGTTGGACCAACAGAACATAAAATCTCCCTGTACGCCGATGACATAATTTTGTTTATGTCGAATCTAAAAAAATCAATTCCAACCTTGTTGAATTTAATAAAGAATTTTGGGGAAATATCAGGATATAAAATAAATAAAACTAAATCTTCAATATTAATGCTAAATGAGACCCAGAGAAATTACCCAGCCCCTGAGGTAAATCAATTCAATGTTGTAAATCAGTTTAAATATTTAGGAATCCAAATTATGCCTAAGCTAGAATCAGTCGCCAGTGTCAACTATGAAGCCTTAATGTCAGATATCAGTGAGTTAACTCAGAGATGGATGTCACTACCAATGTCGATGATCGGGAGAATCAATATACTTAAAAGTAATATTTTACCTAAAATACTTTATTTATTTCAATACATTCCCTTATCACCACCTTTAGATCTATTCTCAAGAATAAAAAAAAAGTTAGTGGAATTTATATGGAACAACAGGAGGGCTAGATTACGTTTGTCTTTATTATATTTACCATTTGATCGTGGAGGTCTGAAATGTCCAAATTTTATGTTGTATTATTGGTCGGCACAACTGAGGTCTATGACATATTATTTTTCATCAAATGATCTCCCTCACTGGACTGAAATGGAATCATACAATTTACCTTTACCTCTTCCCATATTCATATACTCAGATTCGGCAAAAAAATTACAAAAACAAGTTAAAAATCCATTTGTAAAGCATATGATCAAAATATGGTGTGAAGCTAAAAACTATTTAAAAGAACCACAGTTATTGTCACAATTTAGTCCAATATGGGGTAATCAATATTTTAAACCAGGGAGAGCGGACGCTGTATTTAAAGTATGGAATTTAAAAGGGATACAAAAGATTCAGGATTTATATTTGCCAGGTGCAGACAACATAATGTCTTTTGAAGAGCTGAGGATCAAATTTAATCTCAATAGAACACATTTTTTTAAATATCTTCAACTTAGAAACTTTATTCGATCAAATCAAAATAAAGCTCTCACTCGACCTATTTATTCATCCTTGGAAAAAATGATGATGAAAGATAGTAAAAGAAAGGGTATTATTTCAGAGTTTTATAATTCATTGACACTATCTTCAAGTGAAAATTCACTGAAAAGATTAAACTACTGGAAAGAAGATCTGCAAATTGAAATTTCAGAGGAACAATGGGAATTGGCTTGTACAGAAGCTCAAACCAAATCAATAAATGCACGCCTTAAATTGATACATTTCAAATGGTTAATGCGGATGTATGTTACACCGGAGGAGTTAAATAGATATAACAAAAATATACCAGATACATGCACAAAATGCATGGAAAGTAAAGGAACCCTATTTCATTGTTTATGGGAATGTAGATTAATAAGAATGTTTTGGGAAGAGGTGAGGGTAACAATTGAAAAAATAATCTCAAAACAAATCATATTGAATCCTAAACTGTTTTTGTTGGGTCTGTACCCAGAAAAGCATAATTTTAATAAAAGTGAAAGAACATTCATAGACCTCAGTTTGCTTAATGCCAAAAAATGTATTGCACTATTATGGAAAAAGACTCATAGACCAGATGTGACTCAGTGGTTAAGACAGATGTTAACAAACCTTCCATTAGAAAGAATAACATATATACTAAAATCAAAGGAAATTGTGTTTGAGAATATATGGAGACCTTTTATTGATTATGTAAAAAATTTAAACATAACTCTTGAAGAAGAAGGTGAATGATGTGTGTGGACCTTGTAAATTCCAAACTGGTGAACATAATATGTATACTTATGTATTGGATTGTCTAGACTAAACAGAGGAGCATTGTTGAAGACTTGATTTTGTTGGTGGTTGTTGGTGTTTTTAGTGCATTTTTTTTTTGTAGTACTTTAGTGTTAGTGTTTGATTGTTTGTATCATGTTTGTTAAAAAAAAAAAAAAGAAAAGGTTCAATAAAGATATTGTGGAAAAAAAAAAATAGAAAGATGTCTTTACCTTCTTTACATGTTTCAACTGCACTGCAGCCTTCATCAGAAGAGTCAGCTGATTGCTGCCAGGTGACATTTATCAGCTGATTTTCGTAGGTGGGGCCAGCTCAGCAGATCTAGATTATTCACCACAAGAAAAAAAGAACACCAAAAGGAATGTGAGAAGGAAACGCAAGGACGACTCACAAGACCACAAAAAGAAAAAGCAGAACAAGAAACATTAAAATCAGCTATATCGGACCACTGCAAAAGAAATAATCACATCATGGACTGGGACAACACAAAAATTATTGGATCGGAGAGCAACAGACACAAACGTTGGATCAAGGAGGCAATAGAGATCAGAAAGCGGGGAAAAGACACCATGAACCGAGATGAGGGGGCCTTTATGCTTTCTCACACCTGGGACCACATTCTCCAGAGACCATCTGACGGCGGGAGGCGGGGCCGGCTCGGCGGATCTGACAGATCTGCTGAGCTGGCCCCGCCTACGAAAATCAGCTGATAAATGTCACCTGGCAGCAATCAGCTGACTCTTCTGATGAAGGCTGCAGTGCAGTTGAAACATGTAAAGAAGGTAAAGACATCTTTCTATTTTACTTTTGTCTTTCAAAGGAAAAAAAAAAAAAGGATAAATAATTGAAAGAAGACAAAATGAACCTGTTTGACGTATGTGGTTGTCCCTGTTCCAAAATCCAGCTGTCCTAAAACGGTAAATGATTTTAGACTAGTTGCCTTGACTTAAATTTTAATGAAAATTTTTGAAAAACTGGTCAGATTTGAGGTCCTAAAGCAGACTGAGCATGCATTGGATCCTCTGCAGTTTGCCTATAGGCCTCACAGAGGAGTGGAGGATGCCACTGTCATTCTGTTTAACATGCTTTTTTAAACATCTGGATTTTAATAGGACACACGCCAGGCTTTTATTTGTGGACTTTTCTTCTGCTTTTAATACAATCCAACCCCATATTTTACTTGAAAGGCTTCTGCAACAATTTGATTTGAGTAATAATCTGGTGAGTTGGATTCTGGATTTTTTAACCAACAGGACACAGAGAGTAAGGGTCAATGGTACATTGTCTGACCAAAAGTGTTCTTCTACTGGCTCTCCTCAGGGGTGTGTGTTGTCACTACTACTCTTCATCCCGTACACAAACGTATCAGAGCAGACATGACATGACAAACACATTATAAAGTATGCTGATGAATCAGTTATTGTCAGTCTCCTTCAGGATGGTGAGAGTGGCCACAGCCCAGTAGTTGATGATTTTGTTCACTGGTGTGAGGATTCCTACCTGCAGCTGAATACAACAAAAACTAAAGATATGATTATTGACTTTAGGAGGAAAACTCCCAGGCACAAAGTCACTGTACTAAAAGGCCAGACCATTGAATGTGTGCAATCTTACAAATATCTTGGGACGATTATTGATAGCAGTTTAAACTTTGAAGAGAACTGTGAAAGGGTGTGCAAAAAAGGTCAGTAACATTTGCATTGTTTAAGGAAACTCGCACTCTTCCAAATTGACCAAACCATAATGTCAGTGTTTTATCGGGTTTTTATTGAATCTGTTTTATCCTTTTCTTTAGTGTCACGGTTTGGTCAGATAAAACTGAAACAGAGGAAATCCTTAGACCAGGTAGTTAGATGGTCCAGTCATTTTCTTGGTGAGTCACAGCTGAGCCTGACATCCCTGTACACCAGACAGGTACAGAGGATTGCTACCTCCATTTTAAATGATGACTCCCACCCTTTGCACTGCCACTTTCAGCTTCTTCCCTCCAGACGGAGGTTTGTTGTCCCAAAATGTAAAACCCAGCGCTACAAAAACAGCTTTGTTCCTGCTGCCGTCAAAGAGTTGAACAAGATGTAGCAATACAGTATATTGCACATAATTTAGTTATCTATTTATCAATTTTTATTTTATATTTATTTTTGTAGGTTTTTTTATTTGGGTTTCAAATCTTTTATTAGGTTTTAGACTTTTATTGAGTTTTTAATCTCTTTGACTTAGTTTTTAACTTTTTTAATATGACTCTTCTCTCTTATCTCTTTGTTTTTTCTCTAATCTCTTTGTCTTATGTCCTGATTGGTGGAGCCTTGACTACTTTTACCGTGTTTATAGTCAGCGTCATGTGTGCCTGTGTTTGTGTTCATGTTGAATATAATTGTGGTTTGTAAATATGTGTCTAAAAGGATGTCACCTGACTGCAAAACAAATCTACCTATAGGTACAAATAAAGTAACCTGAACCTGAATGAACAAGTGTTAGTGTAACCCAGCTGAGAAAATGACCCCTTTTTTTCTCAGATGTCAATTGTATTAATACAATTGTGTGATTTTATTTTGAAAACCGATTATTTTGGGAAGAGGAAGTGTGATCCTCGTTATCCAACTTTTAAATTCCCGTTTCATGGTCACGTTGGGTGATCTGGGTCTTTTCATTCGTTAAGAGCGATATTAGCCCCGCCTTCCGAGCAGAGTGCCGAGGCGCTCTGCTGGTTTGTCGGTCTTTACGATCTGAGAGCGGACGAGAGAGGCTGTGGGCAGTCTGGTTCACACTGATACCTCTTCTTGGTGAGTTTAATTTAGAAAGATGCTATAAATGGATCTAAACACTCTCCAAATGCTAATTTGCAACCTTTATTATCCTAAGTTGCCGGGAGCACGAGCTTGAGAGGCATTGTGGCTGTGTCCTTTTGCTGTGTTCACATTGATACCTCATCTTGGTGAGTGAAAACCAAACAATACATGCTAATGTTAGTGTTATGCTAATGCTAATTGCGAGTGGATTTTTTTCTGTTTAAAAGCAATGGGAAAGGCTGTTTTTGTGTCTGTACGGTTTTCCTAAATGTGATTTCAGTTCCCAACAGTATGCTGAAGTACCTTTAGTTCTTATGCACTATTTCTGTCGAATGTAATGTGTAGTTTGATGCTAAAAGCACATGGTGTTGGTCTCCTATGTAAATCCATAGGTTATGCTAAACCCAGTAGCTCAGACAGGGTTTTACTGATTTTAAAAGGGAATGTTGGAAGTAATAGGACGGTATATTCCCTGGTTATGTGATAGATTAATTGTATTTCATTTCATGATTTACAAAGACAAGGTTAAAAGGGATTAATCATAATTTCATGGTTAAATGATGTAGAGATAAAAGGAGAAATTCATTTAACTGGTTACATGAGAGAAAAAGTATTTCATGTACTACCAGAGAGATTTTGAGAAAAGAAAACATGCATGTAAGGTGTGAAATGTGAATTGTAAGATCTTACTATATTACTGGATTGTAATAATAGTAATATAAGAGGAGAATTTAAACACTAAGCTATAGTGTTATATAAGAAGAGATCGGAAAACGAATTACTCTAGCTGTAAACAATAATACCATTATTAAATTAAATTAAATCACCCTTATTGTCATTCAACCGTATAACCAATCATGTACAGCAGAACTAGATTGTGTTTTACCTATCTACAGTGCAAATCACACCCCAAGTGTAGAATCAGAGGCCCGCTGCCATGCAAGGCACCGCCACAGAGATCCCTCCTGCATTCCAATATTGCTGAGCACCAAGCTGGATGGCAGGAAGTTCCACTTTTATATGGTCTTCGGCATGACCCGGCCGGGACTGGAACCCCTGCCTCCCGGGTGTGGAGCGGATGCTCTACCAACTGAGCTACCACTCCGGTGGTGTATTGTTGTGCAGGCTAGGTTTTATTGGTTGCCAATCAAGAACCTTCTGGATCCTGGATTCTCTCCGAATGGAGATGGTGAGCCTGACCCGAGACTGAACCGAGATCTAACCAAGATCTCAATTGAAGAGCATCCTTTCTCTCCCCAGTGCCCAAGATTCAAAGTGGTAACAACCCAAGTCGCTGCTTTAAAAGAGGAAAAGAAACCTGAGTCTGGAGATACAAGATATCTTGACTTGTCATTTCCTTGTGGTAACGTATCGTCACTTCCTGTTTTGCTGTCTGCCTGTGTGGTTTGCTTTGTGGTTTGCTCTCCAGCCACTAGCTATGGCTACTAGCTCTCCTTCCTCTCCTCTGGTGTGCTCTCTCTGTCAGATGTTTAGCTACACCTCTGCCTCTTTTAGCGATAACGGTAAATGTAATAAATGTTGTCTTTTTGAGGCGCTCGAGGCGAGGTTGTCTGATTTGGAATCCCGGCTCCGCTGCATTGAAACACCGTCTGCGCCAGTTAATCTTGACGGACGCCCATTAGCTGCAGCGGAGCTAGCTAGCTTAGGTCCCACTGTCAGCGGTCCCTCGGCTCTCCTCAGCAGCGAGGAGACTGGGTGGGTGACGGTGAGAAGGAAGCCTAGTCGCAAAGCCCCGGTACACCACCAACCTGTTCACGTTTCTAATCGTTTTTCCCCGCTCAGCGACACACCCGCTGAGGAAAAAACTCTGATCATTGGCGACTCTGTAGTCAGAAACGTGAACCTAGAGACTCCAGCGGCCATAGTCAAATGCATCCCTGGGGCCAGAGCAGGCGACATCGAGTCAAATTTGAAAATGCTGGCTAAAAGTAACTGTAAATATTCCACAATTGTTATTCACGCTGGCATTAATGACATCCGTCTCCGGCAGTCGGAAGTCACGAAACTTAATATAGAATCGGTGTGTGACTTTGCAAAAACGATGTCTGCCACTGTAGTATTCTCTGGGCCCCTCCCCAATCTGACCAGTGATGACATGTTTAGCCGCTCGTCATCCTTGAACTGCTGGCTGTCTGTGTGGTGTCCTAAAAATGACGTGGGCTACATTGACAATTGGAGCTCTTTTTGGGGAAAACCTGGTCTTATGAGACGAGACAGCATTCATCCCACTTTGGATGGTGCTTCTCATTTATCTAACAATCTGGCATCTTTTTTATCCAAATTTCCAAAACCATGACTACTCAGAGTTGGGACCAGGAAGCAGAGTGGCAGTCTTACACGCCTCTCTGCAGCTCCTCTTCATCCGCCACCCCTCAGCTTAGCCCCTGTCTTCCCCATCAGAGAATCATTGTCTGCTCCCTCCAAAGTGAATAAAAATATAATGTATAAGCATCCCAAAGTGATAAAGCAAAATATTGGTAAAACTCAAATTAAACATAAAGCCTCTAAATTGAATGATTTGGCCTCTGTTCCTCCTCATAATTTAAAAATTAAATGTGGTTTATTAAATATTAGGTCTCTAACTCCCAAGTCTCTGTTAGTCCATGATTTGTTAATTGATCATCAGATTGATTTAATTTCCCTTACAGAGACTTGGTTAGGGCAAGAGGATTATGTTGGTTTAAATGAATCAACTCCCTCTGGTTATTTAAACTGTCAAAATCCCAGAAGTTCTGGTCGTGGAGGAGGAGTAGCAACAATTTACCATTCCAAATTACTAGTTAATGTAAAGCAAAAAACATGTTATAATTCCTTTGAGGGCCTGGTCCTCAGTATTGGGCACTTTAGCAATTTTAGGTTAAACCCAATTTTATTTGCCATAGTTTATCGTCCCCCATCAACCTACTCAGAATTTTTATCCGAATTTGCTGATTTCTTAGCTGATTTAGTGCTGAAATCTGATAGAATAATTATAGTAGGGGACTTTAATATACATGTGGATGTAGATAGTGACTGCCTTAATGTGGCATTCAATTCAATATTAGATTCGATTGGGTTTTCTCAGAAAGTCGGAAATTCTACTCATTACCTCCACCATACATTGGACCTTGTTTTGACATATGGCATAGAAATAGAAAATCTTGTAGTGTCTCCTCATAACCCTGTACTGTCAGACCATTGTCTGCTAACCTTTGATTTTACTATTTCTGACTATTTGGCTCCTAAAGAAAAATATTATTACAGTAGATGCCTCTCAGATGATGCTGTTTCCAAATTTATGCAGATTGTTTCCTCTATGCCATGTGTCAACACAACGGAAATAAGCTATCGACAGCTTGCTCCTTCTGTAATTGATAACATGGTGGATAGTGTTTCAGCTTCTCTGCATCAGACTCTAGACTTGGTGGCCCCCTTAAAAAAGAAAAAGTCTAATCAGAGATTTCTAACTCCTTGGTTCAACACAGAAACTCGTACCTTAAAACAGAAGACTCGTCAATTAGAAAGAAAATGGCGCTCTACTAATTTAGATTAAATCTATTTAGCTTGGAGAAATCATCTTTTAATTTATAAAAAATCTCTTAGAAAAGCTAGAACGAGTTATTACTCTGCATTAATAGAAGAGAACAAGAATAATCCCAGGTTTCTTTTCAGTACTGTAGCCAGGTTGACAAAGAGTCAGGACTCTGTCAATCCTAGCATTCCCTTAGAGCTTACTAGTCAGGACTTTATGAACTTTTTCAATAATAAAATTTCATCCATCAGAGATAAAATCAATCAGATTCGTCCCACAGTTAACTTAAATGCTGTAACTGCTACAACTCCTTCTATTGATGTCTGTCTTGATGAGTTTACTCCAATCGACTTTTGTGAGTTAGACAAAATAGTTTCCTCATCCAAACCTTCAACTTGTCTTTTAGACCCTATTCCTACCAGGTTATTTAAAGAAGTCTTCCCACTTATTGGTAGCTTTATTCTTCATATAATCAATTCTTCATTAACTTTAGGCCATGTACCGCAGGCTTTTAAAACGGCTGTAATTAAACCCTTACTCAAAAAGCCAACGTTAGATCCAGGAGCTTTAGCTAACTATAGACCAATCTCTAATCTCCCTTTCATTTCAAAAATCTTAGAACGAGTTGTTGCTATGCAATTATTTGACCACCTGCAGGGAAATGGTTTACTTGAAGAGTTTCAATCTGGGTTTAGAATCCATCATAGTACTGAAACAGCCTTAGTGAAGGTCACTAACGACCTCCTCATTGCATCTGATAATGGACTAGTTTCTGTACTTGTCCTTTTAGACCTTAGTGCAGCTTTTGATACTATCGATCATAATATTCTACTTGATAGATTAGAACACTATGTTGGACTTAATGGAACTTCGTTGCAATGGTTTAGATCTTATTTATCTGATAGGTTCCAGTTTGTTCATGTAAATAATGAGTTTTCTTTCAACTCAAAGCTTAGTCATGGAGTTCCACAGGGATCTGTGCTAGGCCCTACTCTTTTTAGTTTATATATGCTTCCGTTAGGCAACATTATTAGAAAGCACTGTATACATTTTCATTGTTATGCAGATGACACACAATTATACCTGTCATTGAAGCCAGATGATAGTAATCAATTAGCCAAGTTAGAAGCCTGTCTTAAGGAAATCAAAGCTTGGATGACTTGTAATTTCCTGCTATTAAATTCAGATAAGACTGAAGTCATTCTTGTTGGTCCAAAAAACCTTAGAAATTCCTTTCCAAATCAAACTTTCAGTTTGGATGCGGTTACTCTTTTTCTTAATAGCTCTGTGAGGAACCTTGGAGTTATTTTTGATCAGGATTTGTCCTTCAATTCACATATTAAATTTGTTTCTAAGACTGCCTTCTATCATTTGCGTAATATTGCCAAGATTAGGAGCATCTTGTCTCAGAGTGATGCTGAGAAACTGATCCACGCTTTTGTTAGCTCGAGATTAGATTATTGTAATTCTTTATTATCAGGCTGTCCTAAAACATCTTTAAAAAGTCTTCAGCTAATCCAAAATGCTGCAGCAAGAGTTTTAACAGGTACTAGAAAGAGAGATCATATCTCTCCGATTCTGGCCTCCCTTCATTGGCTTCCCATAGAGTTTAGAATTAAGTTTAAAATCCTTCTTCTTACTTACAAAGCTCTAAACAATCAGGCTCCTTTTTATTTAAAAGCTCTGATACTACCGTATTATCCTAACAGAGCACTACGCTCCCAAAATGCAGGATTACTTGTAATACCTAGAATCTCCAAAAGTACAATGGGAGGCAGTGCCTTCAGTTATCAAGCTCCTCTCCTGTGGAATCAGCTGCCAATCTGGATTCGGGAGTCAGACTCGATCTCTGTTTTTAAGAATAGGGCTAAAACCTACCTTTTTGATATAGCCTACAATTAGGGAGGGATCATGTGTTTCTGAACCCTCCCTTAGTTATGCTGCTAATAGGTTTAGTCAGCCGGGGGACCTCCAGTAATGCACTGGGCCTTACTCCTTTCCTCACTCTCTGTGAAATATTTTTTTTTGCTGGTCATTAACATCTGTTTGTTCTCTCCCATAGATTGAGTCCCCATCGTGCTGTTTGCTCTCTACATGTCTGTTCTTTTCTTCTTCTCTATCCCCTCACCCCCCAGCCAGTCGCAGCAGATGACTGACCCTCCCTGAGCCTGGTTCTGCTGGAGGTTTCTTCCTGTTAAAAGGGAGTTTTTCCTCTCCACCGTCGCCAAGTGCTTGCTCACAGGGGATCGCCTGATTGCTGGGGTCTTTCTGCAACTGTGGGGGTTCCCCCCTACAGTTGATAGTGCTATGAGATGACTGTTGTTGTGAAATGGCGCTATATAAATAAAGTTGAATTGAATTGAATTGGTCAAACGACTAAACCGAAAGGACCAACAAACACTGAGCTCAGTAGGACATTTTGGGGGTTTTATTTCATGCCGGCCGTTGTTATATTTGTATAGTAGTAAATTGTTTGTATATATTTTTCGCTTTATCTCTACAAATTACCATTATTGCTCATTCCTTGCCTCCAGCTATTTCATTCCACACTCATTTTAATCCCCTATTGTAACCCTTACGAACCTAGCAACTGGTCTACACTTAATAATTTCCCTTACATAATTAACATAAGGCAAGGGTTACAATAAGAAGTGGCGAGCCCAGCCAGGAGCCTTTTTCTTCTTTCCCTTACGTTATTTCAAGCCTATAACGTACCCAAAATGGATATTGTTGAACGTGAATCTGTGAAAATTCCAAATGCAGTGATAGTGAGTGAAATCGCTGGAGATGAGCAACTTGATGAAGTGACTGAGTTTTTGAAATGGTATGGATCGATTTCAAGAGTCATAAAAGTAGCAGATAGTAAGTCTGAGTTTTCCCAGAGTGCTATTTTTGAGTAACATTCGGGTATTGCTTTTGAAGCTCTTGACCCATTGCCATGTACTCATGTATCTGATAGTGGAGCCAGCTATATGATACAATCTCTTGCCAGTGTTTATGCGCACCGTGTAGGGAGCGAATTGACCAAGTTATATCTCACTGACATTAAAAACCTAGCATGAGTGGCAGAGATTTTGCAGATGACCTGAAAGACGTGATGTTACAGATTTCTGAGGCAATCAAAGAATCTGAAAATCATCGATCAGAGCAAGTTAGGTTACCTGATAACTTACCTGAAGCTTTCTTGGATGAACCTCAACCTCAGCCTTCTGCAGCTGAGTCCAGTATTCAAGGTGCACAACCAACTAACCAGTCAAATCACACTGCGAGCACCCCAGCTCAAAGTATGCCCACCATTTCTGCACGTGATTTAAGTCCCCCAGAAGTGCAACGTGTGGTAGTTGAGCACATTGTAAAAAGGGAAGATTTTTCCGTGCAGCTGTTTTCACAAAAGCTCGGAGCTTTTTCTGGCAAAGACCTCCGACCAGCTTATGAGCTAGATTATGATACTTGGCGCTCCAGTGTAGAATTAATCTTGACTGATCCTGCTATGTCCAAATTGCAACAATCCCGAAAGATCATTGAGTCTCTTTTACCCCCAGCAGCTGATGTAGTCAAGTACGTGAACCCCAACAGCTCACCATCAGAATACCTTCAGCTGTTAGATTCTGCTTATGGTACAGTTCAAGATGGCGGAGAGCTTTACGCCAGGTTTATTGACACCTTCCAAAACACAGGTGAGAAACCCTCGTCATATCTACAACGTCTTCACGTAGCTTTGACTCACACTGTGAAGCGTGGTGGCGCTTCAAGCCAGGATTTTGACAGGCTGCTTGTCACACAGTTTTGTTGAGGTTGTTGGGATGATTCCCTTTTAACTGCACTCCAGTTAAAACAAAAACAATCAAGTCCCCCAACTTTTCCTGATTTGCTTCTCTTGCTACGCAGTGAAGAAGACCAAATTGATGCCAAAAACTAAAGGATGAGACAACATTTGAGCAGTTCAAAACAAAAAGTGACCTCCCACGTGCAAACTGTGCAATGCAGTTCAGATGAAGATGAGGACAATATCACGCTAAATTCACTCCAAGAACTCTCAAAACAAGTTGCAGAAATTCAAACACAATTAGTAAAACTAACTGCAGAACCAAAAGCTCAAAACTCAAAAAGTACACTCAGTACAAAGCCAAAAGAGAAACGAAAGTCGGAGGTTCGAAGACGACCAGATACCATCGTAGTTCCGACCATAAATGATACCGGATGGAGACAATACTGAAAATGATCACATTACAACTCAACCAATACTGACGATGGACAGTCTTGGTTGCACATGCAACGGGACGTGCATGATATTTAGCGCGGGAGAGTGGAACCCAGCTGAGAAAATGACCCCTTTTTTTCTCAGATGTCAATTGTATTAATACAATTGTGTGATTTTATTTTAAAAACCAATTATTTTGGGAAGAGGAAGTGTGATCCTCGTTATCCAACTTTTAAATTCCCGTTTCATGGTCACGTTGGGTGATCTGGGTCTTTTCATTCGTTAAGAGCGATATTAGCCCCGCCTTCCGAGCAGAGTGCCGAGGCACTCTGCTGGTTTGTCGGCCTTTACGATCTGAGAGCGGACGAGAGAGGCTGTGGGCAGTCTGGTTCACACTGATACCTCTTCTTGGTGAGTTTAATTTAGAAAGATGCTATAAATGGATCTAAACACTCTCCAAACGCTAATTTGCAACCTTTATTATCCTAAGTTGCCGGGAGCACGAGCTTGAGAGGCATTGTGGCTGTGTCCTTTTGCTGTGTTCACATTGATACCTCATCTTGGTGAGTGAAAACCAAACAATACATGCTAATGTTAGTGTTATGCTAATGCTAATCGCGAGTGGATTTTTTTCTGTTTAAAAGCAATGGAAAAGGCTGTTTTTGTGTCTGTATGGTTTTCCTAAATGTGATTTCAGTTCCCAACAGTATGCTGAAGTACTTTTAGTTCTTATGCACTATTTCTGTCGAATGTAATGTGTAGTTCGATGCTAAAAGCACATGGTGTTGGTCTCCTATGTAAATCCATAGGTTATGCAAAACCCAGTAGCTCAGACAGGGTTTTACTGATTTTAAAAGGGAATGTTGGAAGTAATAGGACGGTATATTCCCTGGTTATGTGATAGATTAATTGTATTTCATTTCATGATTTACAAAGACAAGGTTAAAAGGGATTAATCATAATTTCATGGTTAAATGATGTAGAGATAAAAGGAGAAATTCATTTAACTGGTTACATGAGAGAAAAAGTATTTCATGTACTACCAGAGAGATTTTGAGAAAAGAAAACATGCACGTAAGATGTGAAATATGAATTGTAAGATTTTACTATATTACTGGATTGTAATAATAGTAATATGAGAGGAGAATTTAAACACTAAGCTATAGTGTTAAATAAGAAGAGATTGGAAAACGAATTACTCTAGCTGTAAACAATAATACCATTATTGTTGTGCAGGCTAGGATTTTTTGGTTGCCGATCAAGAACCTTCTGGATCCTGGATTCTCTCCGAATGGAGATGGTGAGCCTGACCCGAGACTGAACCGAGACTGAACTGAGATCTAACCAAGATCTCAATTGAAGAGCATCCTTCCTCTCTCCAGTGCCCAAGATTCAAAGTGGTAACAACCCAAGTCGCCACTTTAAAAGAGGAAAAGAAACCTGAGTCTGGAGATACAAGATATCTTGATTGGTCAAACGACTAAACCGAAAGGACAAACAAACACTGAGCTCAGTAGGACATTTTTGGGGTTTTATTTCATGCCGGCCGTTGTTATATTTGTATAGTTGTAAATTGTTTGTATATATTGTTCGCTTTATCTCTACAAATAACAACCATTATTGCTCATTCCTTGCCTCCAGCTATTTCATTCCACACTCATTTTAATCCCCTATTGTAACCCTTACGAACCTAGCAACTGGTCTACACTTAATAATTTCCCTTACCTAATTAACATAAGGCAAAGGTTACATTATGTTAATGTGTCACACAATGCCTTTGTACACACACATGCATAATGCACCAGCCCAGGTCTCTATGCATGACTATTAAAGCTATATAAGTGGAACACAGAGGGAGTTGGGGAGGCTCTTCTACATGACTCGGCCCCAGCGGGCCACAGGCTGTACATATATTTGAGGGTCAAAAAAGAATCTGTGTTAACTTAGGCTCGTGCCTCGCCTCCACATCCTTCCCTTTTACCCTCTACAAAATGAACCTTATTCTAATGCATGCTAATTATGGAGTTTTTGCGTAGGGCCATAAAAGTCACGTGACTCGCGGGGGGTAAACATAAACACGCCGTAGGTGCCGCCATCTTGGATGGCAAGAGCAGCAGGTGCACTGTGACAACCCAGGCGTAACTTGTACTGTTTAGCGATCAGAATGAGTGAGGAGAACACACAGTCACAGTCTGACATAATAACATCCCTATCATCCTCTTCAACAACTGACACTGTGGCCTCTGACACTGTGTCTGCGATGTCTGTGTCAGATTCAGTGGAGTCATTGTCAGCAGTCATAACAGCAGACAAGTCCAGTAGTCCTGCTGCAGCTTCTTTCCGGCTTTCCTGCTCCCTTCTGCCTCTCATTGCTCATGATAGGGTTGCCACATCTTTTTTTTTTTTTAAAGTTCAGGACCAAAATCCTTAGTCGTTTAGCACACTGCAGAGCAAAATTTAAATGTGGATTAATTACGCAGCGCCCGACATGGACGGGATCACGATCAGAGGATGAAAGAGGAGTTTTGAATCATGGACGTTTCCCTGTAGTAGTCTGTTTCCTTTTCCAGCCCAGGACAGCAGCAGCACGTCTGGACAACACCGATCAGACAACAACAACAAAAAAAAAAGGTTGATTGTTTTCGCGTTTGTTTTTGGGCTGCACGGTGGCGCAGTGGTTAGCACTGCGGCAGCACAGTTTACCTTGGCCGGGGGATTGTGGGGATCGTGGGTTCGATCCCAGCCCCCGACCAACAGTGATCTGTGTGGAGTTTGCATGTTCTCCCCGTGTTGCGTGGGTTTACTCCGGGATTTCTCCGGTTTCCTCCCACATGCCAAAAACATGCATGTTAGGTTAATTGGCTGTTCTAAATTGTCCCTAGATATCTGTTTTCTGTAGGCCCTTAGAATAGAGGGTTAGTATTAATGAAAGCGCTTTGAGTGGTCTTTGTGACTAGAAAAGCGCTATATAAGTGCAGGTTAGTTAGTTAGTTAGTTAGTTTTTAATCTTGCTCCCGTGCGCTTCTCTGGTGTGCTGAAATGCCTCAGTTGAACGGAGGTGGCGGGGATGATTTGGGGGCAAACGATGAGATGATATCTTTCAAAGACGAAGGGGAGCAGGAGGAAAAGATATCGGAAAACGTGTCAGCGGAAAGGGATGTGGATGATGTGAAGTCCTCGCTGGTGAACGAGTCGGAAAACAACAGCAGCTCGTCGGACTCGGAGGTGAGTGAAGCGCGCTGCGTGTTTTGTTTTTTTTTAAAGGCTCTCCACGGCGCGCCGCGTTAAAACATACCTGATTTTATGCACATTTACAATAGTTTTTTCCCCTTTCATGTGTGCATTGTCCTTTGTAGCAAGCAGAGAGGCGCCCCCAAACCAGACCCGACTCAGAAAGATATGAGAAAGCGAGAGATTACGTCAGTGAAGGTAATTATTCAAAAATCCAACTTTTTTTTTTTTTTGCATTTCACACCGGCCATTTAATTTCCCTCTAATCCCCTTATCATTAATGACAACTTTCCCCTCATCCTTGCGGCATTGAGAAGGCAGCAAGATGGATCTCTGCATGTTTCCAAGCCAATCATTTCTGCGATTTTCATCTGCTGGAAACCTGTAGAATGACACATTTTCCAGTCCTGGTTGGCCGCATCTGTTGGTACATCCATGGGCAGCACAGGAGTACACCATTTTGCCGAGTTTGTAGGTACACGTGAGCTATGTTGTTTGTTTCACCCTGCTGCTGCTGTTGTTTCTTGCCATCCAATATGGCGGCACACTCTGGCTGGGCCAGTGCGGCACGCCCCCTTACGTCATACGCAAAAACTCCATAGAAGGATAAGTTTATAAAAGTGCATGCTCACTGAAGGTTAGTCATGAATCACTGAAGTTAGCTTAGATTTTATATATAAGCATAAAGTGAAGTTTTATCTTAATCAAAATGTTTCATCCTCTTGGAAAAGCTTACTCAAGTCATCTGACTGGCTCAGCCAATCACCAGCCAGTCTCTGTTGGACAATATCCCCTTTCATTCTATTGGTCGGTTACAGACAAAGGACTGCTTTCTTATTGGACCAGAGTTCATTCAAACCTCCCACGATGGGAGACAATTGGTTCCCTTTCATGTCAGTCAAGTTTTTCCCCGGGAAACTTACTGTTCTTAAGAGAGAAGCACCCTAGTTCAGTGAGAGTTGAAACCCTTAACTAAAACAATATCAAGATTTAAAATAGCTGAAATGATTTACTTAGATAATGGAAATAGAATACACTTTGTAAATCAAATCATGTCACATTTAAGTGCAGTTCCTAAATTATTAGTACCAAACATTTACCTAGGAAACCACTTAGCTTACCATCACAATCTACAAGATTAGTATAATATTCAAATAAGAAAATAGGGAAATTGTGAATGGCAAACCCTATAATTGAAGCCATTTAACTTAGGTGATGAGGAAGGGTTTCTAGGTGATTATATGCAAAGAATGACAACTGACAGCGATGTCATCCATACTGCCCTTCCCAGGAGGGACCATGTGACGAAGGAACCGTGGGAGGTGCACCCATCTCTTGAGGAAACCAGGGGATCTGGTCAGCAAAGGAAACTGGACCAAAACTCCCTGGCAAGGACAACACAAAGGTTATCCTGCTGACCTAAACAGCCGCGGAAAGCGAAGGATGTGGCGCTTGGGTGCATCTAACGTTTTACCCCACCTGAAACCCTCAGCAAGAGACTGTTTAATATACTGTATATACTGTATATTGTATACTTATTTGGAAAAAAAAAAGGAAAACAACAAATGACTGTTTAACTGTTTCTCTATGCAAGTGTCAGCTGATGACTTGGCACCCAGTAACGACCTCTGCTAATAGAGAAGCAGGCTGTTTGTTTATCATGACAAGGGAGAAAAAGAGAAAAAATACAAGGGAAAGAAAAGTGTGGTTGGTATTGTTACCTTATCATCCTCATCATCCTCTAGTAATACTTAATATTGGTTATTAAGTTGTTCCATTGCTTTTACACTGTAGAGAATGTTTACTCCTTAATGACATTAACAGTTGGACAAGATATCTTTTATTGCTAAAATAATGCAGCTACTACAGGCTGTTTGGTTTTTGTTTTTTTTTTAGAGAGGCTATATACAGAAATAACATAGCAAACTTCATTTTGAATCACACCTGACACACACGATTGTCACCTTATCGTGGTGGTGGTGGTGGGGGGGGGGGGGGGGGGGGGTTGCGTGCCCCAGTGATCCCAGGAGCTATGTTGTCCGGGGCAATTTGCCTCTGATAGGGTCACCCAAGACAAACTCATCCTGCGTGAAGGGCCAGACTAAGAACGATCCAACAGACTCTTGTGATAAATTCTATATCAAGGATTCAGTGTACCCCGCCCAGTATGGGGTTACTGGGGACCCACCCTGGAGCCAGGCCTGGGGTTGGGGCTTGATGGCTAGCGTCTGGTGGCTGGGTTTCCACCCATGGGACCCGGCCGGGCTCAGCCCAAAGGAGTTACATGGGTCCGCCCTCCAGTGGGCTCACCGCCTGCAGGAGGGATCATGGGGGTCCGGTGCTATGTGGATTAGGTGGCGGTCAAAGGCGGAGACCTTGGCGAACTGATCCCAAGCTTTCTAAACTGGCTTTTGGTACGTGGAATGTCACCTCTCTAGTGGGGAAGGAGCCTAAGCTGGTGTACGAGGTTGAGCGATACCGGCTAGATATAGTCGGCCTCACCTCAACACACAGCTCCGGTTCCGGAACCAGTCTCCTGGAGAGGGACTGGAGCTTGGCCTTTTCTGGAGTTGCCCCGGGCGAGAGGCGACGAGCAGGGGTGGGTATTCTTGTATCCCCCCATCTTGCTGCCTCTATATTGGAGTTTTCCCCAGTAGATGAAAGGGTTGCTTCCCTGCGCCTTCGGGTTGGGAAACGGGTCCTGACCATCATTTGTGCCTATGCACCAAATGATCTTTTAGAGTACCCACCCTTTTTGGAATCTGTGACTGGGGTGCTGGAGAGTGCTCCTCTTGGAGACTCCATTGTCCTACTGGGGGACTTCAATGCGCACGTGGGCAACAACAGTGAAACCTGGAGATGAGATGAGATGAGATTCAACTTTATTGTCATTACACATGTATGAATACAAGGTAACGAAACGTGACTTGGCATTTGGGCACGCTCTGCAGAGCGCATCCAAGGCCGGGGCAGCCGCTAGGCGCCAGTCATAAAGAAGAAAGGAAAAAAAAGAAAAGAGAGGATATGACACAATAGGCGAGAGAAAAAAACATGTTTTATCAAATTGACGCTTAATGAGTAAGCGAAATTTTGATTGCAGGCAAAAAAAAACCCTCAATGCATATTTAGCAGACGACCAAGAGAGTAGACAAATCACATGCAGAAGGAGAGCAGTGTGTGTATATCGTATGCATGTAGTGTTGTATGCATTGTGTAATGTAAATGTAACAGTTGTTAGTGAGCAGCAGAGGGCGCCTCCTGGCAGTGGATAGATGTTATAATCATGTGACTTATAAACCAGCTCCAGAGTCCAGAGGTCTCTCTCTCTCTCTCTTGCTTGCAGAGAGGCACATGGGCATTGTCCCTCGAGGGTCCGAATCCGCTGACGACAAAACAATCTGATTGTTGATTGTTTGGGTAGGACATGAGCCGATCCTTCCACTTATCTCAGTCAGGAGGAATGTAAACACGGGGCAAACAAGGTCAAATCAATCAGCACAGTGCACTCAGAGAATAGGAATTTGTCCTCATCCGTGTTAGTTCTGTGCTTCCATTATATATGCATGCTTTAAACTGTATTTTTCATAGAGAGCACAGGGCGCTTCAGATGTATTCCTTCACAGAATCACTGTCATTTCAGTTCACGCTATTGCCGGCCTTGCTGGGTCCCCCGCTTGATCAGCTCTCTCACTTTCCTTCATTTCTGATGCATCAGGTAACTCCACAGCCAAAAATAGAAGTCCTGAGATCATAACCCATAATGTTTCCATAGACGCATGAATTCCAATGTCCATGAGTCTCCTTGTAGGTTCCAATTCCTTGGGCTCCCCCTTGGCCCAATTCTTGTTGAAAAAAATAGTGACAATAGCACATTTAAGCCGCTTCCAAATCCATAATTTCCATTTAGAATAAGATTCAGCAGAAGAAGAGCGACTAAACACAGACAAAAACGCCAACATTGCAAAAGCTGGGAATAGATCAGGAAGGCAGGGGAGGGAGGGAAGAAAATGCGACTGCTCTCTCTCAAGGGCAAGATGGAGGGGGATGACCGGGAAGGAACGGCCTGCCCTTTCTGAACCCGAGTGGTGTTCAGTTATTGGACTTCTGTGCTAACCACAGTTTTGTCCATAACGAACACCATGTTCAAGCATAAGGGTGTCATATGTGTACCTAACTAACTAACTAACTAACCTGCACTTATATAGCGCTTTTCTAGTCACAAAGACCACTCAAAGCGCTTTCATTAATACTAACCCTCTATTCTAAGGGCCTATAGGAAACAGATATCTAGGGGACAATTTAGAACAGCCAATTAACCTAACATGCATGTTTTTGGCATGTGGGAGGAAACCGGAGAAATCCGGAGTAACCCACGCAACACGGGGGAGAACATGCAAACTCCCACACAGATCACTGTTGGTCGGGGGCCTGGGATCGAACCCACGATCCCACCGATCCCCACATCCCCCGGCCAAGGGGTAAACTGTGCTGCGCAGTGCTAACCACTGCGCCACCGTGCAGCCTGGCACCAGGACACCCTAGGTCGCAGGTCGATGATTGATTTTTTTTTTTTTTATTAAGTTTTTGTAAGGGTATACAGGTCATTACAGCAATGCATTGTTACATTTTCATCACATGTTCCCTTATTTTTTTGCTATTTGACAACATTGGAAGAATAATTATTACAACACCCCTTTTTTTTAAAGTGAAAGAAAAAGTGAAATTAAAGAGAATAAAATAAAAAAACAAACAAACAGAACAGCAAAAAAACAAACAAACAGAAAAATAAGTACTTAAAAAGTAAAAGAGCATCTGAATAGCGTTGGAACAAAGAGCGGAACCATTATTGAAATGGTATTTGTCCAAAGATTAGATCTAATGGAAGACACATATGCGATCCAGGGTTGCCAAAAGTTCATGAACCCATCCATGTCCTGTCTCAGTGCGAATGTCAACTTTTTCCATTGAGTAAATGTCTTGGATCACGTTTAGACCAATCTTCAGGTGTAGGACAGTCCTTCAACATCCATTTTTAGTTAGGGCTTTTTTACTTGCCAATAATAAAACATTGAATAAGTATTATTTCTCCCTCGTCTTTCAGTGAGTCCGGGTAGTAAACCCAAATACAAAGTTACAAAAGAAAAGGGAACTGTTATTTTAAATATTTTCCCCAATATTGTCTGAACATTGGTCCAATATTGGTGGATAGCTGGGCATGACCAAAACACATGAAAATGGTTTGCAGTCTTTTCACCACACAAGCGCCAACAGTTCAATCCATATGGGGGTAAATTTGTTTTGTGCAGGTGTTCTGAAAAATCTTACCAAGTTTTTCCATCCAAAATTCTCTCCACTGCAGGAAAGAGGTACTTTTCCATTGCTGTTTATTTAGCTTTTCCCATATTTCCAGTTATAAAGTGAAATTCCCCCTCATTTTCCCCATCTCTCTTTTAATATATGATGTGTTGTCTCCTTTTAAGTCTTGAAGACCTTGGTATATTTTAGAAAGTACTGATCCCCTGGGATCCCTTTATATGCATTAAGAAGACCTTCAGAACACCTGACTGGGCCCTTTCCAAATCCTCCTTTTTAAGTATATTGTTTGTGTGGTGTCTAAGCTGAAAGAACCTGTAAAGATCTTGATTTATTAGACCTTGTTTTTTCAAATCTTCAAAACTTCTTAAAGTTTGCCCCTTAAAAAAATCGTAATATTTTATCAGCCCTTTCTCTTTCCACTCTTTAAATCTAGTGTCTGTTTTATTAGTAGTAAAGTCTTGATCATAGGCAATCCATTGCAGAAGTCAATAGGGCTCTTTAGTTTGATTCTCTCTGACTATCTTAAACCAAATTTTTAGCGGGGTCTCTATCCACGGGTTAGTGTTATTCAAAAGTTTAGGTAAGGCATTGTTCCCTATTATCGCCTGTAGGGGGATGTCACTTGTTATTTGGCATTCCATCTCCTTCCATTGTGCAGTGTAGACTGGGTTACATACCTCTATTAAAGTTTTAATTTGTGCGGCTTTAAAATAGTCCCTGATATTTGGCAGCGCAAGCCCACCTTTGTCTTTGTTTAGCTGTAAGGTTCTATATCTGATTCTAGGTCTCTTGCCCTGCCATTTGAATCATGAGATCCTTCTGTCCAGCTCCTGCCATGTTTTTTTGGGGAGGTTCTACCGGTATTGTTTGGAAAAGGTATAGAAGACGTGGAAGTATAATAATAAATGATATTAGTGACCACTTGCCTGTATTTGTTTCTTTAGATGTTAATTATGGGGCTAATGAGAGTAAGAATAATAATAAACTATGTAAAAAGATTATCTATAAAAGAATACGAACAGAAGATAGAATCAGTGATTTAAAAGAAGACTTAATGTTACAGAATTGGGATGTTTGTCTATAGAGAGAAAAATGTGGACTGGCATATGATAAATTTATTGATATATTTAAATTACTATATGATAAAACTGTCCAATTAAAGAAATTAATAAAAAACACATTGTGGTAATATTACTCATATATTCCATACCTGCATACGTTAGAGCATGTGGAAATGTTTGGAGCAACATATGCAAAGGAACTTCACACCTCCGAAAGGACAAAGGAATCTCACCGCCGTGTGAAGACCCACGACGTCACAGGACGCGGCGGCGACAGACTTGACACCTTCACCCCCTAGGCGAGGAGAGGTTTTCCCATCACCTCCCAAGACGAAGGGAGGAGTTAACAGGGACAATGGGGGGGATTAAGATACGGGGGATGTCGGCTTGTGTTTTGCATGCCTTTGATGTGTGCCTGTATTTAACCAGCGAGCTGGGCAGAAATCTTTCTCTTTTGCCTTCTGCAAGCTCTGCACCAGATGAGACAAGATAGAGAGGTGTTCATTAAAGACTCTGTTTTTAATACAAAACCGCCTCATCATTTCCAGCTCTTCTACACTGGTGACCTTGACGCGAGTATGGACCTGAGGCGTTCTTCAAGCGACTCATCCATGGCGACTCTGACATACGCCAGCGACGACGCAGACGAGGGAACAAGCGGACAGCTGTTCCCCCCGGCAGAAGGAATTGAGAGGGCTCAACCGAGCTCCAGCACCGCCGTGAGAGCCGAGAAAAGGCACTCTCACCCGGCGGGCACAACACTGATGGTGTGCACGAACGCCGTCACTGTCCAGCTGCCAGACTTCTGGCGAGAAGACCCTGCCTCTTGGTTTCAACAAGCTGAAGCCCAGTTCATACTGGCGGGCATCACAGCAGACGATACAAAATTCTACCATATCGTCTCCAAACTCGACTCCGCCACTTCGAGGTGTGTGCGGAGCTTGATCCGGCGACCACCGGCCCGGGACAAGTATGAGACGCTCAAGGCAACCATCGTGGCGAACTATGTCCCACCAGCGGAGGAAAGAGCCGAGAGGATCCTGGCGATCTACGGCCACAGAGGGGGCAATCCGAAGGCCCTCATGGAGGATTTGCTGCAGCTCAAGGAGGAGGACAATGACAATTTCCTTTTCCAGTTTATTTTCCTCAGCACGCTTCCACCACACATGAGAGGGACACTCGCCAATACGAAGTGCAACACCCACCAAGACTTCCGCACACTGGCCAGCAAGGCTTATCGGCTCGTCAACGCCTGCAAGGAGCGGACACCTACAGCGGCATCCGCGGACCTCAAAACTGACGCCCCGAGCCACAGAGAGCCACGACCCACGGAGCAGACCCAGCCCACGGTGACAACGGCGCGGCCCAAGCGTAACAAACAGATCGACATCTGTTATTATCACCACCACTTCGCCGAGAAAGCCCACAAATGCTTTCCCCCCTGCAAGTTCACGATGTTGGGAAAACGCCAAAGCCAAGGGCCGTTAACAGCAGCGGTTCTCGGCAAGAAAAATAAGCTGTTATACGTGACGGACAGATACACAGGCAAGCAGTTCCTCATCGACACAGGAGCTCAGCTGAGTTTCGTCATGCCCTCCCACGCAGATTGAGCCATGGGTACCCGGGGCAACGGAGCAGTGGCAGCCAACGGCTCTGACATCGACACGTTTGGTGAAAAGAGCCTGCACCTCCTCATCCACGGCCGCAGCTACAGATGGACATTTGTTGTAGCAGCGGTGAGCTTTAACTTGTTAGGCGCAGATTTTTTTGTGTACACATGGGTTATTAGTGGATCTGGCAAATAGGCGCCTGGTTAATCTTTTGCTTCTATTCCATGCTCAGCTCGAGTTTCTCCACCACCTGTGCAGGCCAACGTCACCACGGCAGGAGGTAAGTTTGAGCAACTCCTCACCCAATTTCCAGCACTCACACCCCCCAGATTCTCAGCCACTGTAGCTAAACACGGGGTTAAACACTTCATTCCTACAACGGGACCTCCCGTTTTTGCCAAAGCCCGCCGCTTAGACGCGGCCAAGCTCAACATAGCACGTGACGAGTTTGCAACTCTAGAAAAATTGGGCATTGTTAGACGCTCAAAGAGCCCCTGGGCTTCACCACTTCACATGGTTCCTAAATCCGATGGTTCTTGGAGACCGTGCGGAGATTACCGCAGATTAAACAACGCTACAGCGCATGACCGCTACCCCATCCCTCACATACAGGACTTTTCACTACATTTAGCGGGTGCGCGCATTTTTTCAAAAATAGACTTAGTCCGCGGTTATCACCAAGTCCCAGTCCGAGCTGAAGACATTCCTAAAACAGCGGTTATAACCCCTTTCGGCCTTTTTGAATTCCTGCGAATGCCTTTCGGCCTCAAAGGCGCTGCTCAGACTTTTCAACGTATGATGGACGCAGTCTTACGCGACCTCCCCTTTGTTTTCGTCTACCTCGACGACATGCTGGTAGCCAGCTCATCTGAGGAAGAGCACGAGCAGCACCTCACTACCGTTTTTCAGAGGCTAGAAGAGCACGGATTAATAATTAATCCAGCCAAATGCAAATTCGGCGTATCGCAAATTGATTTTTTAGGACATAGTCTCCCCGAAAGGGGCAGTAACGCTTCCAGACAAAATTCATGCGATAGAAGGTTTTCCACGGCCCCAAACGGTCAAATCGCTACAGGAATTTTTGGGGATGGTTAATTTTTACAACCGTTTCCTCCTTCATGCAGCTCAGCTCATGCAGCCCCTGTATGACGCGCTCAAAAAAAAGAAAGCTTCCAACGCGGTCGAATGGACCCCGGAACGCGAACGCGCTTTTGCGGAAGTTAAAAACGCCCTAGCTAACGCCACAATGTTAGTCCACCCAGACCCCTCGGCCCGCATTGCTCTAACCACAGATGCTTCAGACTTGGCCATAGGGGCAGTTGTAGAACAACTTGTCAAGGGGGCCTGGCAACCTTTAGCATTCTTTAGCAAATCGCTAAACCCGACGGCACGCAAATACAGCACTTTTGACAGGGAGCTGCTGGCGCTCCATTTGTCCATCCGCCACTTCCAGTTTTGGTTAGAAGGGCGGAGTTTCACGGCTTTTGTGGACCATAAACCGCTCAGTTTTGCTATGGCTAAAATTTCAGAACCTTGGTCGGGCAGACAACAAAGACAGCTAGCTGCGATTTCAGAGTTCACCACAGACATTCGACATGTAGCGGGCAAACTTAACGTAGTAGCGGACTGTCTCTCTCGCGCTGTGGCACCACCAGAGCACGAGGAGACAGATTACACTGCCTCAGCAGCTGAGCTTTTCTCTAACGCAAACACATATGCAGCACCTATCCATGAAGGGATAGATTATGCAGCCATGGCGGAAGAACAAGGCAGTGATGCGGACATGCGCGCACTCCTGTCTGGACCAACAGGGTTAAGGCTGGAGAAAAAAGGGTTGCGCAACGGCGTGCCCCCCCTAATATGCGATGTTTCAACCGGCCGACCTCGCCCGTTAGTACCAGCTGCTTGGCGCCGCCGTATTTTCGACGCAATTCACTCCCTCGCGCACCCAGGTGTGCGCGCCTCGGTCAAAGTGGTTGCCGAAAAGTTTGTGTGGCCAGGCCTGCGCAAAAACGTAAAAGAATGGGCAAAAACTTGCATTCCTTGTCAGTGCGCCAAAGTACACAGACACACAAAAGCCCCTCTGGAGCCTTTTCCCATCCCTGCTAGAAGGTTCGACCACATTCATGTCGACCTCGTGGGGCCACTGCCTTCCTCCCAGGGTTTCACACACCTGCTAACAATGATAGACCGCACCACGCGCTGGCCAGAGGCAGTCCCTCTAGCGGCAACTACAGCGGAGGAAGTCGCTCGCGTTTTTCTAACAAATTGGGTGGCACGTTTCGGCGTCCCATCAGACATCACGTCAGATAGGGGGCCTCAATTTGTCTCAGAGCTCTGGTCAGCCATGTCCAACAGTTTAGGGGCAACAATTCACCGTACCACCGCTTATCACCCTCAGGCTAATGGGTTATGCGAGCGTTTTCACAGGTCCTTAAAGGCCGCCCTCAGAGCCTCATTAACGGACACAAATTAGAGCTACAATGCTCTGCACTGTGTGTCTGTGTGTGTGTGTGTATATATATATATATTTTATAGTAATATGTACATATGTATATTAGCTGCTCTTGCTTGCTTGTTTTTTTTTTTTTTTTGCCTTCTGATTGTTGCTGTGAGTGTTGCTATCCCTGTGCTGTTGCAATCCTGGAATTTCCCCGTTGTGGGACTAATAAAGGCTTATCTTATCTTAAATTGGGTAAATAAACTTCCCTGGGTTTTATTGGGGTTGCGTGCGGCACCTAAAGAGGATTTAGACGCTTCCCCTGCAGAATTAGTCTTTGCTCAGCCTATCAGACTACCAGGTGAATTTTTACCAGAAAACCCGGAACCAGGGCACCTCCCAGTCCCAAGGTTTTTAGGCAGTAATGGACCGGACTCTCTCCACGGTCCAGCTCATCACTCCTTTCCACGAGTTTTTTTTCCTCAAACTTTAAAAAACGCCAAGTTTGTTTTTGTTAAGCATGAAGCCCTAAAACCAACGTTACGCCCAGTATACGATGGCCCGTTCAGAGTGCTGGAAAATGGTGACAAACACTTTGTGCTTGATTATGGGGATAGAAATGAAACGGTCAGCATTGACAGACTCAAACCTGCCTTCTTGTTGAGAGACGAACCTGCACAGTTGGCGCGAGCACCTCGGCGAGGCAGACCCCCCAAGGAAAAAGTCTCAGCCCCCAGGCAGGGAACAAATAACCTCTCTCCTTCCCACACTGCAGATTCCTCACAACAAGGTCCCAGCAGGACGCCTAAACCAACCTACAGCAGCTTTGGGAGAAGATTAAAACCCAGACTGCACAGGGACTGATTACACCACTCTGCAATTTTTCGCTAATTGTGCCGCAACAGTTTAGGACTGACTTATGATTATACTATGCTGTTATGTTTTCACTGAACTCTCTTAGGAGCATGGCTGCTTGAAAGTTTCTTTTGTGGCAACAGCTGTAACATGTAGTATGTCTTAGTAATTACCCTAGACTGTGAATATTTCTGTGTCCTTTCCTAGTTGTTTGGGGGGCCTGTGGTATATATTACTCATATATTCCATACCTGCATACGTTAGAGCATGTGGAAATGTTTGGATCAACATATGCAAAGGAACTTCACACCTCCGAAAGGACAAAGGAATCTCACCGCCGTGTGAAGACCAACGACGTCACAGGACGCGGCGGCGACAGACTTGACACCTTCACCCCCTAAGGCGAGGAGAGGTTTTCCCATCACCTCCCAAGACGAAGGGAGGAGTTAACAGGACAATGGGGGGATTAAGATACGGGGGATGTCGGCTTGTGTTTTGCATGTCTTTGATGTGTGCCTGTATTTAACCAGCGAGCTGGGCAGAAATCTTTCTCTTTTGCCTTCTGCCAAGCTCTGCACCAGATGAGACAAGATAGAAGAGTTGTTCATTAAAGACTCTGTTTTTAATACAAAACCGCCTCATCATTTCCAGCTCTTCTACAACATATACAAAAATTGCCCATGGTTAACCAAAGGGTTACAAAATGCTTGTAAAAAGAAAAATTATCTCTATAAAAATTTTATTAAATTAAGAACTAAAGAATCTGAAAAAAGACATAAAACATATAAAAATAAATTAACTGATATAATACGAACTAGTAAAAAATTATATTATAGGAAAATGTTAAATGAAAATAAAAATAATATAAAAGGGGTCTGGGATATATTAAACAAATTAAGGAAAAATGGAACTAAGAAAATGATATATCCAGAGTATTTTACTGATAATTGTGGTGATATTTATGATAAGAATATGGTAGTAAATAAAATGAATAAATTTTTCATAAGTGTTGGGCCAGAGTTGGCAGCAAAGATTCCAAATCAAGGAAAAGACACTGTGAGTGAGACTTTAATTGGAAGTAACCCTCGGTCAATTTTTCTTACAGCGGTGGATGAACTAGAGGTAAAATCTGTTGTTGAAAAGTGTAAAAATAAATTATCTACTGACTGTGATGGTATTGATATGGCACTAATAAAAAGAACTCTTGATGGTATATTAAAACCATTCACATATATTTGTAATTTATCATTTCAAACTGGTTCATTCCCGCAGAAAATAGCAAAAGTAATTCCATTATTTAAGCAAGGAAATAAACACCAATACACAAACTACAGACCAGTATCACTTCTCCCACAATTTTCAAAAATTCTAGAAAAACTTTTCAACAACAGATTAGAAAACTTTTTAAATAAACAGGATGTGCTGAATCAGAACCAATATGGGTTTAGAGCCAAGAGTACAACATCGTTGGCGATAATGGATGCAACAGAGGAAATAATAAATGCATTAGATCAAGGAAAATATGCAATTGGTGTGTTTATAGATTTTAGAAAAGCATTTGATACAATAAATCATTCAATACTTCTTAATAAATTGCAAATGTATGGTATTAGGGGAATTGCTCTGAAATGGATTACAAGTTATCTATCTGAGAGACAACAATTTGTGAAAATGGGAGAATATCTGTCTGGGTGTATGGGAATTGCCTGTGGGGTCCCCCAAGGGTCAGTATTGGGCCCCAAATTATTTAACATATATATAAATGATATATTCCAAGTTTCTAAATTATTAAAAATAATATTATTTACTGATGATACTAATTTATTTTATTCTGGAAATAATTATAATCAACTAATCCATACTATAAATAATGAATTAAATAAGCTAAAAAAAATGGATGGATTGTAATAAACTATCACTAAATATAGATAAAACTAAGGTAATGATATTTGGTAATTGTAAAAATAAAGAAGATATACACATTCATATAGATAATGTAGTTATTGAAAAAGTTAAGGAGATCAAGTTTTTGGGTGTAGTACTGGATGATAAAATTAGTTGGAAACCACATGTCAGATGCATACAAAATAAAGTTGCAAAAAATATTGCAATTATAAATAAAATTAAGCAGGTCCTAGATTATAAATCACTTCATATTTTGTATTGTTCATTAGTACTTCCATACTTGACTTATTGTATAGAAGTTTGGGGTAACAGTTATAAAAGTAAACTTAATTCATTGTTAATATTACAAAAAAGGGCAGTCCGTGTTATACACAAAGTTGGGTACCTCGAACATACTAATTTATTGTTTTTACATTCAAAGTTATTGAAATTATGGGATCTGGTTCATTATTACACAGCACAATTAATGTTTAAAGTTAGTAAAAACCTCTTGCCACACAATATACAGAATCTATTCAGGGAGAGAGAAGGGAAATATAATTTACGGGGGAATACAAAATTTAAAATTCACTTCGTAAGATCTACACGGAAGAGTATTTGTGTGTCTGTGTGTGGGGTAAAATTGTGGAATGGGTTGGGGAGAAACACAGGCAATGTCCCAACATCCATATATTTAAATCAACATATAAAGAAATGATTTTTGAGCAGTATGAGAATGAAGGGCAGTGATGTTACATTGTGTCTTCAGTGAGGGAAGGTTGTTGTGTGTTATGGTGATTGTGAAGGTGATGGTGTTGTTTGTGTTTGCATTGAACATGCCAGAATTGTATGTTTATTGTTGTTGTAATATTGTTGGATATGGACTGTCATTGTTGTGTCATTTTTGTTGTATAATTTGACTATGGGTGTATTACGGTGAATGTGGTTGTGGGATAATGATGATTATGAGTAATACTGTAATTTGTTTAGTGTGGAGAAGGGGTGGGACTGTATAAGCGTTGGCTTCTTCCCACTCCTTTTGAACATTTTATTTTTGGTTTGTTTTTTTGTTGTGTTTTGAACTCTCTTTTTTCTTTCGTCAAAATGAATATTGATTGATTTTTATTTGAACATTGTTAGACTGCTTCAATTCTTTGTGCAGTACCCAAGAATGGTATCATAATCCATCTTGCTAGGTCAGATTTTATTTTTGTCACCAGTGGGTCATAGTTTAGTGTTATAATTTTGTTGAGTTGTTTCGGGATATTGACCCCCAGATATTTCATAGATTCCATCTCCCAGTTAGTTTTGAGTTCACTTAGTGAATAATGATTTGGGTCATAGTTGAATGTTAAAACTTGGGTTTTATGCATGTTTAATTTGTACCCCAATAAATCTCCATAGTCTGAAAAAACTGAGATTAGTTCTGGTAAAGAAGTGTCCGGCTGCCCTAGGTATATTAAAATGTCATCAGCAAAGAGTGCTATTTTATGTTCCTTCTGACCAAGTGTAATACCTTGAATTTCTTGATTTTGTCTTATCCATTGGCTCAGAGGTTCTATGAAGATTGCAAAGAGCAGTGGAGACAGGGGGCAGCCCTGACGACATCCTCTTTCCAGCTCAAAAGATGATGATAAATTACCGTTAATCCTTATTTTAGCTGTTGGTTTTTTATATAATGCCTGGATAGTTCTAATGAAGTTGTTATGAAAATTGAAACTGGATAAGATTCTATATAGGAAAGACCAGTCAACCGAATCGAATGCTTTTTCAGCATCTAATCCCAATATGACTGCATTTAAGTTATATTTTTTATATGATGAATTATGTGTAAAGTGCGTCTAATGTTGTCTTGTGTCTGTCTTTGTCTTATAAAACCTGTTTGGTCTAAGTGAATTAAGTCTGTCAGTGTATTTTCTAACCTTTTGGCAAGGATAATGGTAAAAAGCTTATAGTCCTGATTTAATACACTGATTGGTCTGTAGTTGGAGCATTCTAGTTTATCCTTTTCAGGTTTAGGTATGACTGCAATGACCCCTTCTCTCCAGGAGGGGGGGATTTCCCCTGTGTGGAGAACATAGTCAAATGTTTTCAGGAGGAGAGGAGATAGTTGCTGTTTAAAGGTTTTGTACCACTCTGCTGTATAGCCATCTGCTCCTGGGGATTTGTTAGCTTTAAGTTTCATAATTGCT
Organism: Pholidichthys leucotaenia; assembly: GCA_020510985.1. NCBI lineage: Eukaryota > Metazoa > Chordata > Actinopteri > Cichliformes > Pholidichthyidae > Pholidichthys > Pholidichthys leucotaenia. The sequence continues at coordinate 313,863,504 of CM035847.1, read as the reverse complement.
TTTTCCAATTCTTTAGGTTGTATTTCTGACAGTAGTGTTTTATTTTGTGACTCCGTAAGTTGGGGAAGGTTTAATGTGTTTAGGAATGCCTCGGATGCGTTTTTATGTTTTTTGTGGGAGTATAAGTTCTTATAGTAATTCTCAAAGCTTTTAAGAATATCCTGAATTCTGAATTTTATTTCCTTTGATACTGGGTCTCTGATTTTGTAGATTGCTCTTTCTGTTTGTTGTTTCCTCAATTTATAAGCTAGTAATTTTGCCGATTTACTGCCTGCTTCATAGTGTTTTTGTTTCAGAAATGTAAGTTTCTTCTGGATTTCTATTGTGTAGATCTCATTTATTTGATTTTTAATTTCTTTAATCTTGAGCGAGTCATTAGAATGAGTGTTGCCTTTGTGTTCTTTTTCTAGGTTCTTGAGTTCTGACTCTAATGTGATTAGTTTTTCTTGTCTCAGTTTCTTTTGGGTTGCCAGTTTTGCAATAATTTTTCCCCTTATTACAGCTTTGCACACATCCCACAGTATTAAAGGGGATACTTCTCTATTATCGTTTTCTTCCAAATATCTGAGAATATCTGATTCCAATTCATCTTTCAGTGGTCCTTTCAGGACATTTGAATTCAACCTCCAAGAAAATGTATTATTTGTGTATTTTTGGATGTTTAAGTCCATATAGATCGGACTGTGGTCAGAGAGATCCATCAGTCCTATTTTACATGTTTTTACTCTTCCAATGTCTCTATTAAACATAAAAAAGTAATCAATCCTTGAGTAAGATGAATGTGGCGTTGAATAAAATGTATAATCTTTTACATTGGGGTTGAATTCCCTCCACACGTCACAGATTCCCATTTCCTCCCATTTCAACGTGCCTGACTCCCTCTGCAGGTGGATCACCGACTTCCTGACGGACCGGAGACAGCATGTGCGGCTGGGGAAGTCTGTCTCAGACTCTGTTAGCATCAGCATTGGATCACCCCAGGGCTGTGTACTTTCCCCCCTACTCTTCTCCCTTTATACCAACTCCTGCACCTCCTCCCACCAGTCTGTTAAGCTGATTAAGTTTGCGGACGACACCACCCTCATTGGGCTCATCTTCAACGGCGACGAGTCCGCCTACAGGGAAGAGGTGGCCCAGCTGGTGTCCTGGTGCAGCCACAACAACCTGCAGCTGAATGCTCTGAAGACAGCGGAGATGATTGTGGACTTCAGGAAAGTCACAACCCCCCTGCCCCCCCTCACCATCACAGGCTCTCCCATCACCATTGCAGTTTCCTTCCGCTTCTTGGGCACCACCATCACCCGAGACCTCAAATGGGAGCCAACCATCAGCTCCCTCATCAAAAAGGCCCAGCAGAGGATGTTCTTTCTGCGGCAGCTGAGGAAGCTCAAGCTACCCACCAAGATGTTAATGCAGTTCTACACGGCCATCATCGAGTCCATCCTCACCTCCTCCATAACTGTGTGGTATGCAGGAGCCACTGCCAGGGACAGACTAAGGCTGCAGCGCGTTGTGCGCACTGTTGAGAAGGTGATAGGCTGCGAGCTCCCATCTCTCCAGGACCTGTACATCTCCAGGACCCGGAGGCGTGCTGGCCGGATCATAGCCGATCCTTCACATCCTGGTCACGTACTGTTTGCTCCCCTCCCCTCAGGTAGAAGACTTCGGTCCATTCGGACTAAAACCTCCCGGCACATGAACAGCTTTTTCCCCTCTGCCATCAGACTGCTGAACATTAAGTGACTTTTTGACTCTCGTGCACTATGTACAGCAGCTCAACCAGACTCACGTCATTCATCACTGTTTTCTGTTGCATTATCAACTGCACTATGTGGTACTTCACTTGCTAATTTTTTAAAACTGCCTTGACTAGTACTACTCATTATTACTAGTATTGTTATTATTATTATTATCATTATTATTATTACTTATTTTTCTACACTTATTGCACGTTTTCAGTCCTTTAGTTTTTTAGTTTATCTCTTTTTCTCATCATGTTTTTAATGTTGCAGCATGGCATCGAGACAAATTCCTAGTTTGTGTACTACATGGACAATGGCAATAAATCTGATTCTGATTCTGATTCTGATTCCTTTAGTAGCATCTGAGTTTTCCTACTTTGAGTGTTATTTTGATGTGAAGAATTACCTGTTGCATCCCAGTATGGATTCAGTCTTAGATTGAAGTCTCCACCACATATCACTAAACCTTGAGCTTTAGTTATCATTAGGTCAAATACATTTTTATAAAATTTCCATTTAGCCCCTGGTGGTGCATATACATTCAGCAGGGTGATATCTTCTCCCTCTAGCCGCCCAATTACCAAGCTGTACCTCCCTTCTTTATCTTTGTGTTCTGATTTTTTTTCAAATGTAATTTTGGTTGATATCAATGTTGCTACTCCCCTCCTCCTCCCTGACTTATATGAAGATGAAGAGATCATTTTAAACCCTTGTCTATTGAGTTTAGTGTGCTCCACGTCTGTTAGGTGGGTTTCTTGTAAAAATATTATTTCTGCTTTGTCTTTTTTCATTTTGCATAGAATCTTCAATCTTTTAACTGGATTCAGGATCCCTTTTACATTATATGAGACTATTTTGGTTACACCCTGTTTCTCCATTATATTTTCTTATTTGGTATAACAGTGTGGTGGCCCTCTTTTATGCTACTCAGAAACTGAAAGAACATTAAGAACATAAAAAACATTAAGAACATAGTGTACGAAACTTTAAAACAAAAAACTGTCAAAAAAACTTCCTGAGCTGAGGTCTTTTTAAAGACCCTGTAAGAGCCCTGATGGAGTGTTGGCTCTGAGGGAAATTCCTCAAACTCTGTTACGTGTTGAGGGCCCTCTCTTACCCCTGTAAGTTGTCCCATGTTTTTAACGTGAATTTCAGATCCCAATCCGAAGTTGTAATGATTTTTTTTTTTTTTTTTATGCCTATACCCTATGAAATTGTGTGCACCCTCCCACCCCCATCACAGCAAACATTCACTCTAATACAGTATTTGTTAGTGTGGGGAGAACATGTGGGTCATTGTCACAATTCTATTTTAACAAGTTTTTTTTTTTTTTTTAAATTAAGAAGACATTTGTTTCTAATGCTATGACTGCTTCATGAAATGTTTTACCACATGCTGATTCTGCATCTCCTTTAATGTTTGTTACCTTGTAGGAGGGGGGTTGGAAGTGCAGAATGACTGAAAAAAAAAAAAAAGGTTGTAGAGGAGCTTGGAAATGAAGAGGCGATTTGGTTTATAAGCAAAGTTTAATATTCAGCTCTTCTAACAAGTCTCATCTGGTGCAGAGAGTGGCAGAAGGGAAAAAGAGACAGAATGTCTCCAGCTCACTGACTTTATACTGGCACACAATAAAAGACATGCATAACAAAGGCCGACATCCCTCATTATCTTAATCCCCCCATTGTCTTGGTATTTCCTCTCCTCGCCTTAGGGGGTGAGGGTGGCTCCTCCGGTCTCCTCCGCCGCGTCCGGGAACGTCTTTGTTCTTCACTCGGCGGGTGAGAGCCCTTTGTCCTTTCAGAGGTGTGAAGTCCTTTACATATGTAATTACCAAACATTTCCACATGTTTCAACATATGTAGGTTATGGAATATATGGTTAATATAGACCACAGCCCCCCCAAACAACTAAGAAAAGACAACAGGAAGGTTCACAGTCTAAGATAGTTATTATGACATACTAAGTGTTACATCTGTTGCCACGGAAGAAACTTTCCAGCAGCCATGCTCCTAAGAGAGTTCAGTGGTAATTATAACAGCATAGTAAAATCATAAGTCAGTCCTAAACTGTTGCAGCACAATTAGTGAACAATTGTGGAGTGGTTTGTATCAGTCCCTGTGCTGTCAAGGTTTTAATCTTCTCCCAAAACTGCTGTAGGTTGGTTTAGGCGCCCTGCTGGGACCTTCTTGAGAGGAATCTGCAGTGTGGGAAGGAGAGAGGTTATTTGTTCCCTGCCTGGGGGCTGAGTCTTTTCTCTTGGGGGGTCTACCCCGCCGAGGTGTTCTCGCCAACTGTGCAGGCTCGTCTTTCAACAAGAAGGCAGGTTTAAGTCTGTCAATGATGACTGTTTCTTTTCTGTCCCCAAAATCAAGCACAAAGTGTTTATCACCATGTTCCGGCACTCTGAATGGCCCATCGAATGCTGGGCGAAAGGTAGGTTTTAAAGCTTCATGCTTAACAAAAACGAACTCAGCGTTTTTTAAAGCCTGAGGGACAAAAACCCGTGGGAAGGAGTGATGAGCTGGACCGGGGAGAGAGTCCGGTCCGTTGCTGCCTAAAAACCTTGGGACTGGAAGGCGCCCTGGCTCTGGGTTCTCTGGTAAAAATTCACCTGGGAGCCTGAGAGGTTGTGCAAAGACTAATTCTGCGGGAGAGGCGTCTAGATCCTCTTTAGGTGCAGCACGCAACCCCAATAAAACCCAGGGAAGTTTATTTACCCAATTTGTGTCCGTTAGTGAGGCTCTGAGGGCAGCCTTTAAAGACCTGTGAAAACGCTCGCATAACCCATTAGCCTGAGGGTGATAAGCGGTGGTGCAGTGAATTGTTGCCCCTAAGCTGTTGGACAGGGCTGACCAGAGCTCTGAGACAAATTGAGGCCCTCTATCGGACGTGATGTCCGATGGGATGCCGAAACGTGCCACCCAGTTTGTCAAAAAAACGCGAGCGACTTCCTCCGCTGTGGTTGCCGCTAGAGGGACTGCCTCTGGCCAGCGTGTGGTGCGGTCTATCATTGTTAACAGGTGTGTGAAACCTTGGGAGGAAGGTAGTGGCCCCACGAGGTCGACATGAACGTGGTCGAACCTTCTAGCAGGGATTGGAAAAGGCTCCAGAGGGGCTTTTGTGTGTCTGTGTATTTTGGCGCGTTGACAAGAAATGCAAGTTTTTGCCCATTCTTTTACGTTTTTGCGCAGGCCGGGCCACACAAACTTTTCGGCGACCATTTTAACCGAGGCGCGCACACCTGGGTGCGCGAGGGAGTGAACTGCGTCGAAAATACGGCGGCGCCATGTAGCTGGTACTAACGGGCGAGGTCGGCCGGTTGAAACATCGCATATTAGGGGGGGCACGCCGTCGCGTAAACCCTTTTTCTCCAGTCTTAACCCTGTTGGTCCAGACAGGAGTGCGCGCATGTCCGCGTCACTGCTTTGTTCCTCCGCCATGGCTGCATAATCTATCCCTGCATGGATAGGTGCTGCGTATGTGTCTGCGTTAGTGAAGAGTTCTGCTGCTGAGGCAGTATAATCTGTCTCCCCGCGCTCTGGTGGTGTCACAGCGCGAGAGAGACAGTCCGCTACTACGTTAAGTTTGCCTGCCACGTGACGAATGTCTGTGGTGAACTCTGAAATCGCAGCTAGCTGTCTTTGTTGCCTGCCTGACCATGGTTCTGAAATTTTAGCCATAGCAAAGGTGAGCGGTTTATGGTCTACAAAAGCCGTGAAACTCCGCCCTTCTAACCAGAACTGGAAGTGGTGGATGAATAAATGAAGCGCCAGCAGCTCTCTGTCAAAAGTGACAGAGAGCTGCTGTATTTACGTTCAGTTTGGTTTAGCGAATTTACGTGCTGTATTTACGTGCTGTACTGTATTTACGTTCAGTTTGGTTTAGCGATTTGCTAAAGAATGCTAAAGGTTGCCAGACCCCGCTGACAAGTTGTTCTACAACTGCCCCTATAGCTGGGTCTGAAGCATCTGTGGTTAGTGCGATGCGGGCCAAGGGATCTGGGTGAACTAACAATGTGGCGTTAGCTAGGGCGCTTTTTACTTCCGCGAAAGCGCGTTCGAGCTCCGGGGTCCATTCGACCGCGTTGGAAGCTTTCTTTTTTTTTGAGCGCGTCATATAGGGGCTGCATGAGCTGAGCTGAGTGGGGGAGGAAGCAGTTGTAAAAATTAACCATCCCTAAAAATTCCTGTAGCGATTTGACCGTTTGTGGCCATGGGAAACTTTCTATCGCGTGAACTTTGTCTGGAAGTGGAACTGCCCCCTTCGGAGAGACTTTGTGTCCTAAAAAATCAATTTGTGACACGCCGAATTTGCATTTGGCTGGATTGATAATTAGCCCGTGCTCTTCTAGCCTCTGAAAAACCGTAGTGAGGTGCTGCTCGTGTTCTTCCTCAGACGAGCTGGCTACCAGCATGTCGTCGAGGTAGACGAAGACAAAAGGAAGGTCGCGTAGGACCTCGTCCATCATTCATTGAAAAGTTTGAGCAGCGCCTTTGAGGCCGAAAGGCATTCGCAGGAATTCAAAAAGGCCGAAAGGGGTTATTACCGCTGTTTTAGGAACGTCTTCTGCTCGGACTTGGTGATAACCGCGGACTAAGTCTATTTTTGAAAAAATGCGCGCACCCGCTAGATGTAGTGAAAAATCTTGAATGTGAGGAATTGGGTAACGGTCATGCGCTGTAGCGTTGTTTAATCTGCGGTAATCTCCGCACGGTCTCCAAGAACCGTCGGATTTCGGAACCATGTGAAGTGGTGAGGCCCAGGGGCTCTTCGAGCGTCTAACAATGCCCAATTTTTCAAGAGTTGTAAACTCGTCCCGTGCTATGTTGAGCTTGGCCGCGTCTAAGCGGCGAGCTTTGGCAAAAACAGGAGGTCCCGTTGTGGGAATGAAGTGTTCAACCCCGTGTTTAGCCACAGTGGCTGAGAATTTGGGAATTGTGAGTGCTGGAAATTGGGTGAGGAGTTGCTCAAACTTACCTCCTGCCGTGGTGACGTTGGCCTGCACAGGTGGTGGAGAAACTCGGGCTGAGCAGGGAATAGAAGCAAAGGACAGTGCATTAACCAGGCGCCTATTTGCTAGATCCACTAATAACCCATGTGCTCACAAAAAATCTGCGCCTAATAAGTTAAAACTCACCGCCGCTACAACAAATGTCCATCTGTAGCTGTGGCCGTGGATGAGGAGGTGCAGGCTCTTTTCACCGAACGTGTCGATGCTAGAGCCGTTGGCTGCCACGGCTCCGTTGCCCCGGGTGCCCGTGGCTCGATCTGCGTGGGAGGGCATGACGAAACTCAGCTGGGCTCCTGTGTCGATGAGGAACTGCTTGCCTGTGTGTCCATCCGTCACGTACAACAGCTTGTTTTTCTCGCCGAGAACCGCTGCTGTTAACGGCTCTCGGCTTTGGCGTTTCCCGAAATCGCAAATTTGCAGGGGGGAACGCATTTGCGGGCCTTCTCAGCGAAGCGGTGGTGATAATAACAGACGTCGCTCTGTCTGTTACGTCTTGGCCGTGTCGCTGTCACCGTGGGCTGGGTCTTCTCCGTGGGTTGTGGCTCCTCGTGGCTCGGGGCGTCAGCTTTGAGGTCTGTGGATGCTGCTGTGGGTGTCAGCTCCTTGCAGGCGTTGACGAGCCGATGAGCTTCATTGGCCAGCACGCGGAAGTCTTGGTGGTTGTTGCACTTCATGCTGGCGAGTGTCCCTCTCATGTGTGGCGGCAGCGTGCTGAGGAAAATAAACTGGAAGAGGAAGTTGTCATTGTCCTCTTCTTTGAGCTGTAGCAAATCCTCCATGAGGGCCTTCGGTTTGCACCCTCTGTGGCCGTAGACCGCCAGGATCTTCTCGGCTCTCTCTTCCGCTGATGGGACGTAGTTCGCCACGATGGCCGTGGCGCCGTGATGCCCGCCAGTGTAAACTGGGCTTCAGCCTGCTGAAACCAAGAGGCGGGGTCTTCTTGCCAGAAGTCTGGCAGCTTGACAGCGACGGCATTCGTGCACACCATCACTGCTGTGCCCGCCGGGTGAGAGTGCCCTGCCTCGGCTCTCATGGCGGTGCTGGTGCTCGGCTGAGCTCTCTCAATTTCTTCTGCCGGGGGGAACAGTTGTCCATCTGTTCCCTCGTCTGCGTGGCCGCTGGCGTCTGCCTGGGTCGCCACGGATGAGTCGATTGCGGGGGAACGCCTCCGGTCCATACTCGCGTCAAGGTCACCAGTGTAGAGGAGCTTGGAAATGAAGAGGCGATTTGGTTTATAAGCAAAGTTTAATATTCAGCTCTTCTAACAAGTCTCATCTGGTGCAGAGAGTGGCAGAAGGGAAAAAGAGACAGAATGTCTCCAGCTCACTGACTTTATACTGGCACACAACAAAAGACATGCATAACAAAGGCCGACATCCCTCATTATCTTAATCCCCCCATTGTCTTGGTATTTCCTCTCCTCGCCTTAGGGGGTGAGGGTGGCTCCTCCGGTCTCCTCCGGTCTCCTCCGCCGCGTCCGGGAACGTCTTTGTTCTTCACTCGGCGGGTGAGAGCCCTTTGTCCTTTCAGAGGTGTGAAGTCCTTTACATATGTAATTACCAAACATTTCCACATGCTTCAACATATGTAGGTTATGGAATATATGGTTAATATAGACCACAAAGGTCGCTATTCCTTCCTGAAACTGTAAAGCTTATTCTTGTAGCTCTGGGGCTGGGTTTCCCGTTGCTGGCCCGTGGATTTTGAAGGTCTCTGTGTGGACCACGTTTGAGCCTTGATCCTATCGCTCGGGTCTGCTGCGGGTTTAAACACCGTTACCGGGAGCCCTCTTCTCGCCATGTCAATTGTTGCTTCTTCCGCCGAATTATAGAGACATGACTCTTCACCGTAAAAGACCCTTAACTTCGCAGGAAATGGTGTCTAAAAGCGCAGTTTCTGTTCCCGTAGCACCTTTTTGGCATTGTTGTACTCCCAGCGCTTTTTAAGAACCTCCGGGGCGTAATCGTGTTCCATGAAGACTTTTCTCTCTTGGTGCATAAATCCTTTTTTCTGCCAAGCCCGTCTTACAACCTCTTGTTTTATTTTGAAATTGGCGAATCTTACCACCACCGAACGTGGGGGCGCTTCCGCCGCTGGCTTTGCGGCTAATGTACGATGGGCCTTTTCTATCTTCAAATCAGTGGTTTGTGGAATATCCAACTTCTCGCTCAGTAAGGATTCCACGCATTCCGCCATTGTGTTGAAACTATCTTCAGCTCCTTCTTTCAGACCGTGAATTCTAATGTTGTCTCTTCTCTGTCTTCCTTCTTGGTTGGTTAGCTTAGCCTTCAGTCTTGACTGTTTTTTGTGTAAATCCAGCACAGAATCTTCAAGCAATTTTATTCTTTCTTCAGCTTCTAAGATTCGGTTCTCGGCCTGGTCCACTCTGCTGTTCGTCCTTTTTAATTCATCTCTGAATTCACGGAATTCGGCCCAAACCTCTCGGCAAAATCGTCGTAATTCTTCAAATAACGTTTTCAAGCTAACCTTCTTGTTAGCTACGTCCAGCTCCTCGTCTTCTGAACAGAGGTCCTTCAGTTCAGATTCTACGGCCGATGCGCGTCCTGGCCTGGAAAATGTCAGTTTCTTCTGTTTTTGGTTTGGCATGATGTTTTCGTCTTTTGATTTTTATTCTTCCAAAAATCCATTAAGTCCGATTTTGAAGATGTTTTCCTGGATTAGGTCTGGGAGCTTCAGCGTTAAGCTGCTATCACCATGGCATCCAGACCGGAAGTAGGTCGATGATTGATTTTGTTATCGTGTCATCAGACCTGCGACCGTATGTCTTGGACACTCGGGTAAAGAGAGGTGCAGAGCTGTCAACTGATCACCACCTGGTGGTGAGTTGGATCCGATGGCAGGGGAGGAAGCCATTCAGACCTGGTAGACCCAAACGTATAGTGAGGGTGTGCTGGGAACGTCTGGCTGAGGCCCCTGTCCGGGAGGTCTTCAACTCCCACCTCCGGAAGAACTTCAACCACATTCCGAGGGAGTCTGGAGACATGGAGTCTGAATGGGCCACGTTCTCCACCTCTGTTGTTGAAGCAGCAGCCCAGAGCTGCGGCCGCAAGGTGGTCGGTGCATCTCGTGGTGGCAACCCCTGAACCAAGTGGTGGACACCAGTGGTGAGGGGGGCCATTAAGCTGAAGAAGGAGTCCTATCAAGCTTGGTTGGCTTGTGGGACTCCCGAAGCAGCTGAGGTGTACCGGCAGGCCAAGCGGAGTGCAGCTCGGGTGGTTGCTGAAGCAAAAACCCAGGTATGGGAGGAGTTCGGTGAGGCTATGAAACAAGACTTTCAGTCAGCCTCAAAGAGATTCTGGCTAACTGTCCGGCGGCTCAGGAGGGGAACGCAGCTCCCTGTCCACACTGTGTATGGTGCGGATGGGGCGCTGTTGACTTCGACTGGGGATATCGTCGGGCGGTGGAAGGAATACTTCGAGGATCTCCTCAATCCCACTGATACACCTTCCACAGAGGAAGCAGGGTTTGTGGACAAGGGGGATGACTCACCTGTCACAGGGGCTGAGGTCACCAAGGTGGTTAAAAATCTCCTTGGTGGCCAGGCCCCGGGGGTGGACAAGATTCGCCCTGAGTACCTCAAGGCCCTGGATGGTGTTGGCATGTCATGGTTGACACGCCTCTGCAACATTGCGTGGAGGTCGGGGTCAGTGCCTTTGGCATGGCAAACCGGGGTGGTGGTTCCTCTCTTCAAAAAAGGGGACCGGAGGGTGTGGTCCAACTTTAGAGGGATCACACTCCTCAGTCTCCCTGGGAAGGTCTATGCCAAGGTACTGGAGAGGAGAGTCCGGCCGTTGGTCGAACCTCGGATCCAGGAGGAGCAATGTGGTTTTTGTCCTGGCCGTGGCACATCGGACCAGCTCTTTACCCTCTCAAGAATTCTCGAGGGTTCGTGGGAGTTTGCCCAACCAGTTTACATGTGTTTTGTGGACTTGGAGAAGGCATTTGACCACGTCCCTCATGGTTTTTTGTGGGGGGGTGCTTCAGGAGTATGGGGTATTGGGCTTGTTGTTACGAGCTATTTGGTCTCTGTACGACCGTTGTGAGAGTTTGGTTCGTATTGCCAACACTCGGTCGAACTCATTCCCAGTGAGAGTTGGACTCCGCCAGGGCTGCCCTTTGTCACCAATCCTGTTGATAATTTTTATGGACAGGATTTCTAGGCACAGCCAGGGAATGGAGGGTGTCATGCTTGGTGACCACAGGATCTCATCTCTGTTGTTTGCAGATGATGTTGTCCTGTTGGCTCCATCCAGACCTACAGCAGATCTACAGCTAGGTCTGTAGGGCAGACCTACAGCTCTTGCTGGGACGGTTTGCCGCTGAGTGTGAAGCGGCTGGGATGAGAATCAGCACCTTCAAGTCCGAGTCCATGGTCCTCAGCCAGCAAAAGGTGGATTGTCTTCTCTGGGTTGGGGACAGGCTCCTCCCCCAAGTGGAGGAGTTTAAGTATCTTGGGGTCTTATTCACGAGTGAGGGGGAAATGGAGCGAGAGATTGACAGACGGATTGGAGCAGCATCTGCAGTGATGCAGACGTTGTACTAGTCTGTTGTGGTGAAGAGGGAGCTTAGTTCTAAGGGAAAGCTGTCGATTTACCAATCAATCTACGTTCCTACTCTCACCTATGGTCACGAGCTTTGGGTAATGACCAAAAGAACGAGATCGCGGATACAAGAGGCTGAAATGAGCTTTCTCCGTAGGATTGCTGGACTCACCCTCAGAGATAGGGTGAGGAGCTCAGTCATCCGGGAGAGGCTCAGAGTAGAACCGCTGCTCCTCCACATTGAAAGGAGTCAGTTGAGGTGGTATGGGCATCTGATTAGGATGCCTCCTGGATGCCTCCCACTTGAGGTGTTTCAGGCACGTCCCACTGGGAGGAGACCCTGGGGAAGACCCAGGACTTGGTGGAGAGACTATGTCTCCCAGCTGGTCTGGGAACGCCTTGGTATCCTCTCTGAAGAGCTGGAGCAGGTGGCTGGGGAGAGGGAAGTCTGGGCTTCTCTGCTTGAACTGCTGCCTCCGTGACCCGGACCTCCGGAAAAGTGGTAGAAGATGGATGGATGGACCTGTGACAACCCATCACTTCACTGATTAGAAACATGATGACACTCCTTACTCTGCGAATGCAAGGTTAATTTCATCAGGGAACTCCTCTTTTTGAAGAGGGGATGTCCCCTTTCCAACAGCTTAACACTCTCTGAGTATGCAACGGCTTACAGTGTGTCTCTCCCCTGTACTGCTACCCTGCTTGACCAACGAAGCAAGCAGGTGTTATACCAAGGATCTACATTGTCAAAGGTCATTGAGTCATTGGGCGTATTCGCATCTGGCTGGACACTGGGCAGATCTGTGTACCCCATTTTGGCAACTGACCGTACCCTTATCATGTCGGCAGGGCAGGTGGGCAGGGTGAAGAGAGATGCTTTTCTACCACATGATACCATTTATGGAGCTGAATGTGATTTCAGATGGAAAGTACAGGAATGAGGTTTTTGTTCATTGTTTCTTTGACTCAGAGTGGAAACAAAATACCTTCGGGATTAAAATACTTAATTGTAGACTACAGTTATTTACAAAATTATAACAAAGGATAGAATGGTCCTTGATCGACTAATTACCACCCATAGGGGTGTAGGGCCTATTCTAGGAGTTTTGGTAAATTTCTATGATGCCCTTGTCTGTCTGAGAATGTTGATTAGTCTGCAGTTATATTTCTCCAACCTTCATCCTGCTTGCTTTGAGAATGTCAGTTATTCTGTAACTATGGTTTCATCCCTCATCCCGCTTGCTTCGCACGCCACACTGCCGCTTTTAGATTTCACCCAAGAATTCACTCGCTGAAACCAGATAGAATCAGCTCGGCCCTCAGCTGAGTTGGCATATAGTAGAAGGACACTGATGCATGTGAGGGGAGCCCTCCCTCCTGCGTGAGGGAGTGGCAGAGGTCTATAAAAAGCATAGGACCCACTGTTGAAGTAGTGCTCTCTCTTGATACGTCTTGAGAGTAGTGCTCCGGCGCTGTACCTTGTACTATATCTCAGCTTCAGTAAAATAAGTGAAACTATACTTCACTTCTCTGTCTGGTTATTTGGCCTTCGTACCAAAAGAACCGGAGGTTAAGATATTCTTAACGCAACAATTTGTTGTTTCTGCCTGGTTACGAGGCTAAATTTTCATTTTGTAGATGGCGTGAGGATTTTTTCTCTACAGTTCGGCGGCCGCAAAACTATAAAAGGTAAGCAGAAAACCTTTTTCAACAAATTTCTGCCTGTCCCTTCGAGGACAGACCTTTCTGTAGAGATTAAATATTCACACACATGTGTTTTATTTGAGAAATGAAACTGAGATATGGTCTTGAATTTATGATATGTTGTTTTTAAGGAGTATTTACTGAGTTTGATAAGGAAATCTTCAAGCGGTTTAACCCCGTGGGATAAGTCAGACGCGTTAATACTGTCCCTAAAAGAAGTCCGGTGGACATAAGAAAAAGACAAAAAAAATCCTATAGGGCCACCGGAAAGGTTGAAGATAGCTTGGGCAAGAGGTTGAAATCCCTGGGTGGACATAAAAGAAAGACAAAATAAATCCTGTAGGGCCACCTAAAAGAAGTACGGTGGACATAAGAAAAAGACAAAAAAAAATCCTCTAGGGCCATTGCATAGTCTGGGTAAAAGGTTTAAATCCCAAGGTGGACATAAGAAAAAGACAAAAAAAAAATCCTATAGGGCCACCTAAAAAGGTCGAGCGGACATAAGAAAAAGACTAAAAAAAATCCTGTAGGGCCGCCGACAAAAGAAGTGTTACCCGGCTGATGCATACCTTTGCCAAAAGGTTATAATCCCTTGAAATCATTGCTTGATTTCAAAAAGGAGAAGGTTGGTACCCCTAGCATATTTAGCTCAGACCAAAAGGTTTTAACTCCTAGAGAAATTGCAACAAGCGCATCTCTAAAAAACAGTTGGGCTTACTGCAAAGAGTTTTAAAATTGTGAAAAAGTTGAGATAAATAAGATCATAATAATTGCATTTTATGTTATAAGATATTGATATTAGACTATAGCATTTAAAGACGTTCGGATTAAAATGGCAATAGAACCAGATAACGATAAAATGGTCAATGAGAAGCACAGTTATTTTATTTTGTGAGTGTTAGAAGCTGCTGCGGTCAGGGTTGTTTTGTCTTTGTGTAATCTGCTCTGGTGTGGAAGAGGAAAAAAAAGTGAATTCTCCGCGGAGGCGGGGGGAGCAGGCTGTGAAATTGTTTGTGATTTTTTTCTTTCTGGTATTTGTGGAGTGTAAAAGAGTTGGTTAATTAATTGTTATCTTTTTGAGAAATATTTAAAATTATAAGTATTTGAAAATAGTAGCTTTGTGCAAAAGGAGTCGACTAGAGTTGTGTGTGTGTCACGGCAGTGTAGAAAAACTGGAAGGACCTTCACGCTGCTTCAACCTTGTGGAGATAACAGAGAGAGGAGCAATTCTGTGTTTGTGTGTGTGTGTGTGTGTGTGGTTGCTTGAGAAAAAAAGGAGAATGAAAAAACACAGGCTGTGTGGGTGCTGACCTGTGTGACAGGGGAGAAAGAAAGAGAAGTAATCTATATATGGGTATTTTTGCAAAGTTTTGGAGTTTTACTTTTTCAATCTAACTTTGCGGGTTTTTAACTAGTGTTGCGTACATGATAAACTATTTACATATTTTTTAAAGCAATTTTTTGATGTATCACTGCCTTTTTTTTGACTGAAGCATAACAGTGCACTTTACAGGGAAAAAAGACGCAGTGTGGAGTGTGTAAATGAAGAGGTATATTCATTTCAGACGATTTATTACACACTCACATCTCACAAGCAAGGAACAGACTGACTGGTCACATCAAGCATTCCTCTCTCTATATCAAGTCACACTTCACAAGGTTCAAGGCACTTCCTCATCACAGCATGACATCTACACTACACTTCATTCAACCCCCTCTCACCCACTTGGGCATTGTTCTCCCATGTGTATTCATTGTCTCTGTCTAAGGTGTGAAATAACCTGAGGCCCACACCGCCCCCCCAGCATCTTAGATAGAACAATAGAACATCAGTCTACATGCTGTTTCGGCTTCAGTCTCCTCCCATATCTGCTGTAACTGGGGTTTACTGCCTCCGTGGCACTGCTGTGCCGGTGGGAGGCTGCTGGGAGTGTGTCCGACTGCGGGTGAGCCGTGGGGGGGGGGGTCACTCTGTCCGTGTGGCTGCTCTGATGAATCGTTCCCCTGGGGAGGTCTCCGTGGGGGTCTTCCACGCCGAGGGACCCTCGCCAACAGCACTTGCTCCTCTGCCACTACAAAGGCTGGTTTGAGTCTGTCTATGCCAATTCTCTCCTGTCTACCCCCCAAGTCTAGCACAAAATGCTTATCCCCTGTTTCCAACACTCTGAACGGTCCATCATAGGGTGGGCGCAATGGAGAGTGGTGGGTGTCGTGTCTGACGAACACGAACTCCACGTTCTTCAAAGTTTTAGGCATGAAGGCACACGGAAAACTGTGGTGGGCAGGGCCCGGCAGCGTGCCTGTGTTTGCGCTACGCTGCAAAAGCTGAGACGGGGAGCTGCCCGGCGCGGGATTGTCCAGTAGAAATTCCCCTGGCAGCCGTAGGGGCTGCGCAAAAACGAGCTCTGCCGGGGAAGCTTCCAAATCCTCTTTTGGCGCGGAGCGCAACCCCAATAAAACCCACGGCAGCCTGTCCACCCAATTTGCATCTGTCAGTGAAGCCCTGAGTGCTGCATTCAGTGATCTATGAAAACGCTCACATAAACCATTGGCCTGTGGGTTGTACACGGTTGTGCGATGAATTGCAGCACCCAGGCTGTGGGCCATCGTGGACCAGAGGTTGGAAACAAATTGCGGGCCCCTGTTGGACGTAATGTCCGAGGGGACTCCAAAACACACCACCCATGTTGTTAAAAAAGCGCGTGCTACGTCCGCGGACGTGGTTGCTGCCAGCAGGACTGCTTCTGGCCAGCGCGTGGTGCGGTCCACCACTATCAGGAGGTGCATGTACCCCTGTGATGGTGGGAGGGGGCTCACGAGGCCCACGTGAACGTGGTCGAACCTCTTAGCCGGTACCGGAAACGGCTCCAAGGGAGCCTTCGTGTGCCTGTGTACCTTGGCTCGTTGGCACGCCACGCAGGCTGCAGCCCACTCTTTTACTTGTTTGTGTAGGCTCGGCCACACGAACTTCTCTCCCACCATTTTGACAGACGCGCGCACTCCTGGGTGCGCCAGAGTGTGAACTGACTCAAACATGCAGCGGCACCACGCGACCGGGACTACTGGACGCGGGCGTCCTGTGGAGACATCGCAGATTGGGGGGGGCCGCCATCTTGCAGCACCCTGCTCTCCAGTCTTAACCCTGTTGGTCCAGACTGGAGCGCGCACACGTCTGCATCACTAATCTGCTCCGCGGCCATGGCTGCGTAATCTATCCCCATGTAGACTGGGACCACCACGGCACGCGAGAGGCAGTCCGCCACCACATTCAGTTTACCCGACACATGCTGAATATCGGTAGTAAACTCTGAGATCGTGGCCAGCTGTCTCTGCTGCCGGCCCGACCACGGTTCTGAAACCTTGGCCATCGCGAATGTTAGTTGCTTGTGGTCTACGAACGCAGGGAAGTTGTGCCCTTCCAGCCAGAACTGGAAGTGGCGTATGGCCAGATGGAGAGCCAGCAACTCTCTGTCGAACACGCTGTATTTACGTTCACTGTCGCACAAAGTTCTGCTGAAAAATGCGAGCAGCTGCCAAGCCCCGGCGACGCGCTGCTCCACGACCGCCCCTATGGCCACGTCTGAAGCGTCGGTGGTAAGCGTTATCCGGGCCGTCGGGTCCGGATGTGCCAGCAGTGCGGCGTTTGCCAGGGCTGCTTTAACGTCCGAGAACGCCCGCTCTCGCTCCGGGGTCCATTCGACCCCATCCGCGGGTTTCTGTCTCTTGAGCGCGGTGTACAATAGTTGCATGAACCGCGCTGCGCAGGGAAGGAAACGGTTATAAAAATTCACCATCCCCAAAAATTCCTGCAGCGCCCTGACCGTCTGAGGCCGGGGAAAATCTGCCACGGCGCGCACTTTGTCAGGCAACGGGATCGCTCCTTCCGGAGAGACGCGGTGCCCCAAAAAATCAATCTCTGTCACGCCGAACTGGCATTTTGCCGGGTTGATTATCAGCCCGTGCTCCTCCAACCTCCGGAAAACTGTCCTGAGGTGAGTTTCATGTTCGTCTTCAGACGTACTGGCTACCAGGATATCGTCCAGGTAGATGAACACGAAGGGGAGATCGTGCAGCACTGCATCCATCATGCGCTGGAACGTCTGTGCTGCGCCTTTCAACCCGAATGGTATGCGCAGGAACTCGAATAAACTGAACGGAGTTATTACCGCTGTTTTGGGTACGTCCTCCGCGCGCACTGGGACCTGGTGTTAACCGCAGACCAGTTCTATTTTAGAAAAAACGCGTGCTCCGGCGAGGTGAATGGAAAAATCCTGTATGTGGGGAATTGGGTAGCAGTCGTGTGCTGTGGCGTTGTTCAACCTGCGGAAATCACTGCACGGTCGCCACGATCCCTCAGCCTTAGGGACCATGTGTAGCGGGGATGCCCATGGGCTGTTTGATCGTCCGATGACGCCCAACCTTTCCAGGTTGGCAAACTCCTCGCGCGCTATGGCCAGTTTAGCTGCGTCCAAGCGCCGAGGTCTTGCAAAAACGGGCGGCCCGGTGGTGGTGATAAAGTGCTCCACCCCGTGTTTAGCGATGGCCGCCGAAAACATCGGGACCGTGAGTGCTGGGAACTGAGTGAGCAGTGCGTGGAACTTACTGCCTGGAGTTGTGACACTGGTTTGTGCTGTTGGCCGGGTCCCTCGAGCTATACAGGGGAGAGATTCAAAGAACAGTGCATTAACCAGGCGCCTGTTAGCAACATCCACAAGTAAACCATGTGCACACAGAAAATCAGCGCCCAGGAGCGGCAACACAGTGCTGCTATGATAAAAGTCCACTCATACGAGCGGCCATGTAGAGATAAGGTCAATGTTCTCTCACCGAACGTCTTAATCTCCGAGCTGTTTACTGCCACCATTCCGGGGCCGCTAGATCCTGCCAGCTGGTCAGCGTAGGACGGCAGGATGACGCTCTTCTGGGCTCTGGTGTCGACGAGGAAGCGTCTCCCAGAGCACGAGTCCATCACGTAGAGCAGCTTGTTCTCTTCACCGGCGGTCGCAGCTGCTACTGACTGCCGGCCTTGGCGTTTCCCGAGCGCTTGAAGTGGCACGGTGGCACGCATCTGCGCGTGTTCCCTCCGAAGCGGTGGTGGTAGAAGCAGAGCGTGTCTTTCTGGCGCTCCTTGGCCCCCGTTGCCGCTACCGTCGGTGGCTCCTCGCCTCCCCTGGTCGTCTCGCTGGGCTCCGCTGCCGCCGCATTGACTGTGATTGCCCTGGTGGTTAGGATGATCCAGTCTGCCTCCTGGGCTAGTGCATGGTAGTCTTGCGCGGCCAGCAACGGTGAATTGGCCAGAACCGCTCTTGCTTCTGTTGGCAGGTTCTGGAGGAAAAGGTGGGCAAACAGAAGGTGCCCGTCGCCCGTGCCCATCAACGCCAGCATCTTCTCCATCAGGTCTATGGCCGATCCATCTCCTAACTCGGTCCGCGCCAGGAGCCTCTCCGCTCCCTCACATTCCAAGAGCGTGTATCGCCGGATGAGCGCAGCCTTGAGCGCCTCATATTTGCTGCTGACTGGTGGCTGATCGAGCAGGCTCGCTACCTGCTGGGCTGTGCGGGATTCCAGCGCTGCTATCACATGGTAGAACTTGGTGTCGTGTGCTGTTACCACCCGGAGGGCGAACTGGGCCTCGGTGTGGTGGAACCAAGAGCGCGGGTTGTGCTGCCAGAAATCCGGTAGCTTGACTGAAACTGCACACGCGTTGCTGGGGGTTCCAGTCCTGGCTGTCTGCGGATTGGCTTCTGTGTCTCTGGGGATTCCCGACTGGGCTGGCTCCGGGGTTCTTGCCTCGTGTTCCAAAATACGTCTTGGGTCACCAGTGTGGAGTGTGTAAATGAAGAGGCATATTCATTTCAGACGATTTATTACACACTCACATCTCACAAGCAAGGAACAGACTGACTGGTCACGTCAAGCATTCCTCTCTCTATATCAAGTCACACTTCACAAGGTTCAAGGCACTTCCTCATCACAGTATGACATCTACACTACACTTCATTCAACCCCCTCTCACCCACTTGGGCATTGTTCTCCCATGTGTATTCATTGTCTCTGTCTAAGGTGTGAAATAACCTGAGGCCCACAGCAGGACTAACGATTTCCCCGCTGTCGCCAAAATAACCGGCCTCTGCGATCCGGCCCCTCGCAGCTGTCCATACCTCCCTCGACGTGACCACAGGCACATAGAACACTAAGTTAAGTACAAATGCTTGCATCTTAATCAGTGTTACCAGCATGACAATGATGAAATTAATTGAATATCACAATATCATGCTGTCACTTAATAAAGTGACAGCATGATATTGACCAACCTTCAACCTTCAGTGATTAGGCATTATTATGCCTAATCACTGAAGGCTTTATGTATACCCTATATTACATGATTTAAAGCATAGAGGTTCAAAAGAGATTGATAATTAATGTGTTTGTGCATATGATTTGCCAGACTACTGATTATCAAACAGAGGTCTTGGTAATTGTATGTCATATTGTTGCTTTGTTTAAATAATACTACACTCACCTTTTAATAAATGACATATGCAATCTTATTTACATTTCAACCCTAGGCCTCACCGTGTAAAAAAAAAAGGGGGGAACGCGAGAGCAGGATCTGAGACAGTCCATGCTGTGACTTTTTCCCTCCTAAAGAACACAGCAAGATGATGATGAAGTTTTTATTACCGGGAGATGGTAAATTTATGAACAGAAAAGACAGAAATAACACAAGAGTTCTGATAAAATGAAGAAAGGGAAATTAATTTCAATGGTAAACTGAGACTGATTAGTGAGTTGTGTCAGTCTGACCTAGATAACAATAGACAGAATCAGCCTTCAAAGGGAAAAAACACACAGGCCACAGATTGTGGTCCTGTGCCATAAATTCCTGAAAACGGAGATTAGGTTTACACCTGCAGTTACTAATTCTAAATGCTGCATTGGTTTAAGGCTTCTAATATATGACATTGTTTTGTTTGAACATAATCTTAAATTAAGTGATTACCCATGTCAATTAGTAAAACCTTTACTGATTCACAGAATATTTAGCAAATACTTGTTGTGAGTAGCAAACTCACATTCAAATTGTGGAAGCTTTAGGTGTGATTTAAAGGTTTTTCTGCTATTCTTTATTCTTTGTTTTTCAAAAGGAAAGGGAAAGCATTCACAAAAGTTTTTTAGCTTTCACCAGGAATTAGATTTGCCAAATTAACAAGGAATCATAACATCATCATTACCTTTCAATTTAATAAATCCTTGGTGACATATGCAATATGTAATAAAATAATAAAAACAATAATTCACTTGTGTTTCTTAATATTAATAAACAACTGGGATAAACATTTAAGGGATATAAAACTAATGATGATCGCTGGAACATAAGTAAAATCAATTTATGAGGTGATAAAATTTGCACTCCTGTTGATGTAAACACTGATGTGCAGACTGGGAAGCCGTGAGGCTTTCCCCAAATTTTGCTTTGCAGCATAGCACCGAGATTTGATCTTTGTGGGAGATGGACAGAGGCCAGACAGTGGGTGTGTGTGTGTGGCGGGCTCATTGGTTGGAAGGGGCGACAGTGACTGACCACAGGGGAAAGGACCCCTAAATTGACAAGCATTTTTTTAAAGCTAAGTAGAACAAATGACATTGCAAATGACATAAAGCATAACAATTTGAATGACTCTGACTTTAAAAATGTAATATTTATATGACTTTACACTGCAGGATTCATCTGATGTTACTCACCACATAATGGTGTGACAATATCACATTTCAGAAATGTGACAGTAATAAGGAATATGTTTTCCCAATGCTCAGCTGTGGCCAAGCTGGGCCTCGGGACTACAGTCCACCCCATAATTTAAGATAAGATAAGATAAGATAAGCCTTTATTAGTCCCACAACGGGGAAATTCCAGGATTGCAACAGCACAGGGATAGCAACACTCAGAGCAACAATCAGAAGGCAAGAAAAAAAAAAAAAAAAACAAGCAAGCAAGAGCAGCTAATAAACATATGTACGTATTACTATAAAATATATATATATACACACACACACAGACACACAGTGCAGAGCATTGTAGCTGGATGGAATAAATATATGAATATATGAACACACAGTGCAGAGCATTGTAGCTAGATGGAATAAATATGTAAATATATAAACACCCACAGTACGGAGCATTGCAGCTAGGTGGAATAAATATGCAAGTATATAAACACACACAGTGCGGAGCAATGTAGCTAGATGGAATAACATGTAGATATATAAATATATAAACACCCACAGTACGGAGCATTGCAGCTAGACGGAACAAATATGCAAATATATAAACACACACAGTGCAGAGCATTGCCGCTAGATGGAATGAAACAGCATAACCGTCTACCCAGCTATCCTGCATGGTATGATTATGTGCCCATACACACTCTCACCCTCCATAGCGACCGGCATGCTCCTAGTTGTATGCCGGAGAGGACCACTGTGTAAGTCTATTGCATCTTCTGCATTCAAAAAACTATTAGTTTGTTACGTCTTTTTTGCTATCTCTGCGAGCAGCCCTGCTTAGGTTGTACAGTCTGACAGCCGTTGGTAGGAAGGACCTACGAAACCTCTCGGTTGTGCACCTGGGATGATGTAGTCTGCTGCTAAATGAGCTCCTCAGTGCATTCAGTATGACCTGCATAGGGTGGAACTCGGACTCCAGCAGAGATGACAGTTTAGCCACCGTCCTTCTCTCTCCTATCTCCTCCATCGGATCAAGGCGCTGCCCCAGGACAGAGCTAGCTTTCTTAATCAGTTTGTTCAGTCTCTTCCTATCGGCTGCAGTAATGCCACTGCCCCAGCAGACCACTCCAAAAGTGATGGCTGATGCCACCACCGTGTCATAGAATGACTTCAGCAGCGCCCCTTGTACACCAAAAGACCTGAGTCTCCTCAGCAGGAACAGCCTGCGCTGTCCCTTCTTGTAGAGTGCATCAGTATTGTGTGACCAGTCTAGTTTATTGTTCAGATGAATACCCAGGTACTTATAGGATGTCACCATCTCGATGTCTGTTCCCTGTATATTTACTGGTACTGTGAGGGGCTGCCCATGCCTGCGGCAGTCCACCACCAGCTCCTTAGTTTTCCTCGCGTTGATCTGGAGGCAGTTCCGATGGCACCAGTCCACGAAGTCCTGGATAAGCCCTCTGTACTCAGCTTCATCTCCATTGGAGATGAGGCCAACGATCGCAGAGTCATCAGAGAACTTCTGTAGATGGCAGTGTGTTGTGTTGTGTGAGAAGTCCGCAGTATAAAGAGTGAACAGGAAGGGAGCCAGCACCGTTCCCTGGGGGGCCCCCGTGCTACTGATGATCGTGTCGGACACACAGTCCCGGGTTCTCACAAACTGAGGCCGGTTCGTGAGGTAGTCCAGGATCCATGATGACAGGTGCTGGTCCACCCCTGCGCGCAGCAGCTTGTCCTTCAGGATCATCGGTTGGATGGTGTTGAAAGCACTGGAGAAGTCAAAGAACATGATCCTCACCATATTCCCGGGCTTCTCCAGGTGGGACAGAGAACGGTGAAGGAGGAAGATCACCGCATCCTCCACCCCAATGCCATGCTGGTAGGCGAACTGGAGTGGATCCATCGCTGGTTCCACCAGGGGGCGGAGGTGAGCAAGGAGCAGTCTCTCCAGGGTCTTCATCAAGTGGGACGTCAAGGCCACCGGTCTGTAGCTGTTCAGGTCTTTGGGGTGGGAAGTTTTTGGTACAGGTACCACACAAGATGTTTTCCACAGCTGTGGTACCCTCCCCAGTTTCAGGCTCATGTTGAAGATATACGTCACAATCCCACACAGCTGGTCTGCACAGGACTTGAGGAGCTTTGCGCTGATGCCGTCCGGTCCCGGCGCCTTCCTCGCCTTGATCTTCCTCAGCTCCGTCCTCACCTGGGTCCTGGTCAGGGTCAGGATGGGGGGCTGTGTGTTGGGAGTGGGGGGGTGTTGGTAGAGTGGGGAGTGGGCAGCAGGACTTGATTTCTTTAGAGGCAGCAGTGGTTGTTGTGCAGTCAGGGGGGAGGGCGGTTGGTCAAATCTATTGAAAAACAGATTTTATCAAGGAATATATAAAATGAGGCATTCCTTGTACAAAAATTAAGTCAAATTCTAATTAGGCAACATGCCCACCTTTCCATTGGCTGGAGGAGTGTGACACAACCTTTCACAAGGATTCACTTACACAAATTCAACCTGTCTGTGTTCAACTGGACAAACTGATCTTAGTTATCAATGCTAAATCATATCAAATCTGCACAGACAGCTATATTGTTTTTCTTAAATAGATTTTGTAAAATAGTTCAAGAGACGTCACAAAAGAAGCCATGATTATCGAAACCTCATTTTGAAGGAGCTGTACTACTCACAAATTTTCATCTGAATTAACTGTGTGTAACACATAAAAGTGGTAACACGGTTCCTTCCAGTAAAAGACACTACCCATCAAGCAAATACCCTGTAACTTTGCTGCATGTGCATCTCCATGCATCAAAAGGGGGTACCAAAGAAATTAATTAGAAAAATAATTAGTAATCCTCAGAAAAAATCGATAATACATAAAAATTATCAATAGATGATCAACAATGAAGAGAAAAATATAAATGAAACCGCTTGGTAATGAAATCGCAACATTCAATAGGAGAAGTTAAAAGTTACATCAATAAATTTCCAGATATTTAAGGAATATCTGTAGATTATTGTAAAGGAAATATGTTTATAAGAAACAAGGTAAATTGATAAGGAAGAAAACCATGCAAATTTATGAGAAAAGTTCCAAATGTCTAAGGAAAGTCCTACTTGTGCTTAATTTATGTTTACTGTGGGACTTGATTTAGAATCTACTACAAATACAATACAGATTCTCACATTTATTAAAATTGTTTCACAAAAAAAATTGAGTGGGTACTGGCACAAGTCCCACTGTATCAAGTGTCCAGTGCCTCCAGGAACTCGGACATTGGCAGAAGTCCGTGATTCATTATCTTCGTAACGCTAAAATTCTAATCAGATGCAAAAAGATGCAAAAAGACATGATATCATAAACATATACTTCATAAAACTTTCGAAATTTAAAAGAACGTTTATAACTTAACAAAAAAGAACTCCGAAATAGCTAGACAAGCCAGGGCTCTCAGAAAACAGGGGAAAATACAGTCAACATGGACAAAGAACTGTAAGGTGTGGATGAAACTGCTTGGAACTCCAGAAGAAGCTAAAGTAATAATGATTAGAGAAATGGAGGAATTAGACAAATTTAAACCTTAGTTCTGATGCACGAATAACAGTGCAGTAAGATTATGAGTGGAGATTTTTGTGTTCTTTTTTCCTGTGTGTTTCTTCTTTTTTTTTTCTTTTGGTGTACATTGTTGACATAACTTATGATTAGTACTTCAACCAATCATCCTTCCTCATTTAATAATGGAAGTGTTTTAGGGCAAATTGAAGCTAAAACCTTTGTCAATACTGAACAGTAACCACTAGACATTTTAGGAAATATTGACCCAGACAATAACTATTTTAATCATGTTAACAATAAGTGTGCTTATTATGATGAAATGAACTAGAGGTAAAATCTGTTGTTGAAAAGAGTAAAAATAAATTATCTACTGATTGTGATGGTATTGATATGGCACTAGTATAAAAGAATTGTTGATGGCATATTAAAACCATTTACATATATTTGTTATCTATCATTTCAAACTGGCTCATTCCCACAGAAAATGAAAATAGCAAAAGTAATACCATTATTTAAGCAAGGAAATAAACACCATTACACAAACTACAGACCAGTATCACTTCTCCTACAGTTTTTTCAAAGATTCTGGAAAAACTTTTCAACAACAGATTAGAGGACTTTTAAATAAACACGATGTGTTTAATCAGAATCAATATGGATTTAGAGCAAAAAGTACAACATCGTTGGCAATAATGGAAACAATAGAGGAAATAATAAATGCATTGGATCAAGGAAAATATGCAATTGGTGTATTTATAGATTTTAGAAAAGCATTTGATACAATAAATCATCCAATAGATAGACAGATAGATAGATAGATACATACTTTATTTCGAACAAAAAAGTAAAACAAAAACAAAACAAATGACAAATGCAATAAAGTAACATTATACAGTGTTTGAAAGGGAGAAGGAAGAAGTGAACACTTATTAATTCCAACTTCTCTTTTTCATAAATATGCCCATGTGAATTATATACAAATTACCACAGTTAAGACCCCAAGTAAACGATTAACTGTATTTTGTACATATCAATACCAATACTTCTTGATAAACTGCAAATGTATGGTATTAGGGGAGTGGCTCTGAATTGGGTTACAAGTTATTTGTCTGAGAGACAACAGTTTGTGAAGATGGGAGAATATCTGTCTGGGTGTATGGGAATTGCCTGTGGGGTCCCCCAGGGGTCAGTATTGAGCCCCAAATTATTTAACATATATATAAATGATATATTCCAAGTTTCTAAATTATTAAAAATAATATTATTTGCTGATGATACTAATATATTTTATTCTGGAAATAATTATAATCAAATAATCCATACTCTAAATAATGAATTAAACAAACAAAAAATGGATGGATTGTAATAAATTATCACTAAATATAGATAAAACTAAGGTATTGATATTTGGTAATTGTAAAAATAAAGAAGATTACATATTCATATAGATAATGCAATTATTGAAAATGTTAAGGAGATTAAGTTTTTGGGTGTAATACCAGATGATAAAATTAGTTGGAAACCACATGTTAGATACATACAAACAAAGTTGCAAAAAATATTGCAATTACAAATAAAATTAAGCAAGTCCTAGATTACAAATCACTTCATATCTTGTATTGCTCATTAGTACTTCCATACTTGACCTATTGTATAGAGGTCTGGGGTAACAGTTATAAAAGTACACTTAATTCATTGCTAATATTACAAAAAGGGGCAGTCCGTGTTATACACAAAGTCGGGTATCTTGGACATACTAATTTATTGTTTATACATTCAAAGTTATTGAAATTACGGGATCTGGTTGATTATTATACAGCACAATTAATGCTTAAAGTCTGTAAAAACCTTTTGCCATACAATATACAAAATCTTTTCAGTGAGAGAGAAGGGAAATATAATTTACGGGAGAAACACAGGCAATGTCCAAACATCCATATATTTAAATTAACATATAAGGAAATGATTTTTGAGCAATATAAAAATAAAGGGTAATATTACAATGTGTCGACAATGAAGAAAGGTTGTTATTGTGTGTGTTATTGTGTTATGGCGATTGTGATGGTGATGGTGTTGTCTGTGATTGTGTTGAACACACCAGAAGTATTTATTTATTATTGTTACAATTATTGTTGGATGTTGGTATTGTTGTCAATGTGAACTGTCGTTGTTGTGTCATAATTTGACTATGGGGTGTATCATGGTGAATGTGGTTGTGGGATGAATGATGACTAAGAGTAATGTTGTAATTTGTTGGGTATGGAAAAGGGGTGGGACTATATAAGCGTTGGCTTCTTCCCACTCCTTTTGAACATTTTATTTTTTGGCTTGATTTTTGTTTTAATTTTTTTTTTCTTTTTGTCAGAATGTTCAAATAAATAAGATCAATCAATCAATCAATCAATCAACTTACTAAAATAGTTATAAAATCCATAAGTTGCATATTTTTAATAAAATTATTATAAAGTATAGCTTAAATCTCAGAAAAAAATAAAAATCTTTATAAGAGCTAAAAGCTCAATCTGGCATTGACAATCATGTACGTAGTTGGTTTGATAATATATTTGGCAAATGGGGAAAAATAATTCAAGGGAGTCCTTGTAAGCATTATCATTAGTTTATTGATCTTTGTCTTCCGTGGATGTTGTTGTATTCCCATAATTAAACAACTTGTTGAAAGAACTATTTCAGCAGCTTTCTCTTGCAAGGATCCTCCTCCATACCAAGGTGTCCAGGAAGCTGCCCACCTGCTTTCCGACTGCAAGGATGGCGATGAAGTTGTGCCACGACTGGACCTAGACAGGGACTTTGAAGACGCACCGGAAATAGTTTAGGGTCTGAAATAGGGTCTACAATGCACACTTACATGATGTTAGCATTTGCTTCGCTGTGCCTCTGCTCCACAGGTTTCTTTTGTGAGATATGATTCATGGCATGTAGACGCATATAGGGGGATAGATTATTTTGATATATTTTACACATATAGAATTGTTAGCTATATTGACCCACAGTGCTTGCACCACACCTGATGTCCACCGGAGAGATGGCGACCTGAAGGGGGCAGGTCCACATGACTGCCGGAAGGGAACATCAGTTACATATAGAAACTTGGAAACACTACACTCAGGGGTTAGAGTAGGGTTACGAGATGGGTTTATGCCCATCTCAACAGGGGGAGATGCAAAAACACGAATATAAGTTGCTATTAAATTAGTGAGGTGCCCATTAGGACACCTCAACAGGGGGAATTGTTGGTAAATTTCTATGACGCCCTTGTCTGTCTGAGAATGTTGGTTAGTCTGCAATTATGTTTCTCCAACCTTCATCCTGCTTGCTTTGAGAATGTCAGTTATTCTGTAACTATGGTTTCATCCTTCATCCTGCTTGCTTCGCACGCCACACTGCCGCTTTTAGATTACACCCAAGGATTCACTCGCTGAAACCAGATAGAATCAGCTCGGCCCTCAGCTGAGTTGGCACATAGTAGAAGGGCACTGATGCACGTGAGGGGAGCCCTCCCTCCTGCGTGAGGGAGTGGCAGAGGTCTATAAAAAGCATAGGACCCACTGTTGAAGTTGCGCTCTCTCTTGATACATCTTGAGAGTGCTGCTCCGGCGCTGTACCTTGTACTATATCTCAGCTTCAGTAAAATAAGTGAAACTATACTTCACTTCTCTGTCTGGTTATTTGGCCTTTGTACCAAAAGAACCGGAGGTTAAGATATTCTTAGCGCAACAGGAGGTTATTGTTCTACTTCTATCAATGAAAGTGATGCAAATGTTCATATTAATACTTCAGATACACACAGCTTCATTGCTTTGTAGGCAATGATAACAAAACTAATTAAGTTAGTGTTTTTCTTCATGGAGAAGTCTCATCATAAACTTGGTAACGATTTTATAGTGATAACTCCAGACTTTTCTTGTGTGAGTCCTTAATATGATGATAAAGCTGGTTATTGTAAACTTAGTAATATGTCTTCATACAACTGCTGCAGATGATGAGGATGGTGAAAGGGATAATACTAAGGAGCTTGAAGGATGCAATATAATTTAAGGCTGTTTTCTAGTGCTTTCATATTATTTTCTATGTTCTTATTTGACGCTGTCTGAGATTAATTTTGGTCACATTGCACATTGCTGCATTGGTCACATTACACATTTTTAACTTGCAAGGACACACAACAGCACATAAATTCTTACACATATCCTTATATTAATTCATTCACTTTATTTTACTTTTATTTTTTCTTTTAATCCTGATGCTTTATTAAGCATCAAGGGGGAATATGATAGAAAAATTCCATATTATCTACATTATTATTGATATTAATAATGCATTATTATATTTGAGAAGCATCATACCATTCATATACCATGTTTAATGTTTATATGTGCATTCCATATAGGATAAGTTTATATTGTGGAGAGTGCAAATAAAGGAACCAGACCTGCACGACAGACGACTTTCTCACTCTCACTTCATTCATACACAGGAAAAGACCCTCTCAATACACCAGGGTCTCTCCTTTTATATCACTCCATTCCTTCCTCCTGTTGCCTGAAATCCTGCATCACAATACATTCACACATCCACCCCTTACTGTCCCCACAGCTACTCCTTCCTGCTGCATTACCATAACTTCTCCCATTACAATACGTACTGTCCTCCATTAAATCCCCCACGTTCTGCCGGCAGAGGGAATATTCCCCTCCCCTCTGCTTCCAGTCTGAGATGATTATCCCAGCATGGGTTCCCTCCCCCCTCCCCCCCAGAGTCTCAGACTGAGTTTCAACCCTCACGTCCTTTTGGCTTCAGTCCCCTCCCATATCTGCTGTAACGAGGGTCCTTCGACTCCGCGGTGCTGCTGTGCCAGTGGGGGGCTCTTGGGGGTGTGTCTGTCTGTGGGTGGGCAATGGCGAGGGAGGGGGAACATTCTACTTGCCCGTGTGGCTGCTCTGATGAATCTTCTACCTGAGGAGTTCTCAGTGGGGGTCTTCCACGCCGAGGGGCCCGAGCCAACATCATTTGCTCGTCCGCCACCACAAAGGCGGGCTTAAGTCTGTCTATACATATTTTCTCCCGACGACCCCCCAAATCTAACAAAAAATGTTTGTCCCCTGGTTCCAGCACTCTGAACGGGCCATCATGTTGTGAAAAGTAGCATGTGAAAAGTAGCATGGGGGCTCCACAGGGGACAGTGCTGGTTCCGTACCTGTACACTCTGTACACATCAGACTTCAATTACAACACAGAGTCATGCCACATTCAGAAGTATTCTGATGATACAGTCATTGTGGCACGTGTGCAGGGGGGAACAGGAAATGGAGTACAGGGACCTGGTTGATGCCTTCGGTGTTCGGAGCTTTTGAACACCACTAAGCTTTTGAACACCACTAAGACCAAAGAGATGGTCGTGGATTTTTGTAGGTCCAAGCCTCCCCTGCAGCCTGTCACTATCCAGGGTGAACCAATTGAGATAGTACACAACCACCCTCTTCATTACATTTTGGTAGGACAGAGAAGCGGCCCAAGTGAGTGGTTGATCTCGCTGCGCTCACAGACTGAGTGGTACAGGAGATCCTTTGTTCCAACAGCCATCAGGATGTTTAACAGTATCCTGGAAGCCAGAGATCCTTCCCCCACCCCCCACCCCCACCCCCAAACACACACACACCCCATCAGCATGTACAGACATGCATGTGGATACACATGCTTTTATCTATGTGCATACAGAATGCCTGCCAGGTTGTCTGGAATGGACTAAATGTAATACATACTGTTACACATTATTTTCTTTTATTGATTGAGATATTTTAAGGGCTATATTTTTAATGATATTTTGTTGTATGTATTGTGAACCATGAGATATCAGAACTTCCCCATGGAGATTAATAAAAGTATCTATCTGGTAACCTGTCAATAACCCATTGGCCAAGTGTGAACACACCAATAATGAATGCAGTTGTATTCAACAGTAGACACCATGATACAGTATGTAGAGGAAAATTACTGTTGCGTTTCCTGACTGGATCAGCGTCCAAGTGTTTGCTCTTACCCACTGCAGCCCTGGCCTCCAGCTTGGGTCTGAAAGGCTCTTTGCATGTGACTTCATTGGGTCTTGCTTTAAACATGGCTGCCTTTTCTTGGCGTTTCTGCTCTTCTTTCACCTGTCAGGCAAACACATCAGGTTTTATTTCTTGGATAAAGATATCAGTGTGCTCAGCAGCAGACCTCAGCATACCATCTGTTCCCAGCAACTGTTCTTCACAACTCCCCGGTCATCTAAAAGCAGCTTGAAGGGCTTGGGTTTGGTTGGCTTTAACCTCTTCTTCTCGGGGAGCAGCACCGTATCAAAATCTGGCAGGGGCTGGGCCTTGAACTGTGGAACCTGGAAATGTTGAGGTGGCAGAAAGGACAGATTAAAGCAGGGTTCTGTTATAGATTTATTTTGGTATTATTGTTGATGTGGTGCTTTATTGTTGTTGCTGTTTCTATGCCAGAAATTCCAATAAGTCACCAAATGATGTTTTGCAGACCCTATTGGGGTGTGATTTTAAGAAGCTGAACTACTGTTTGTATGATAAAGTTATACACTCTTTGATATGTTGCCATGTGAAGCAGTGATGTAAGCACCTCGCAGAAGTGTATAAAGGAGTGTGTTTTGTGACCTTGGGGCAGAGAGGGGAGTGCTTGGCTGTGAGGCAGATTTCAGCAGGCTCTCCTCTCCCTCTGCATTCAGAGAAATTAAAGGCCATCCAGATTTGCAGATCTTTGATGTTAATTATTTCAGGACCCAGGAAGAAAGGGCAAATAAATGTTTTTACGATAAATGGTGTCAGAAGGTGACGAGTGGGAGTTTGCCCAACCAGTTTACATGTGTTTTGTGGACTTAGAGAAGGCATTTGACCGCGTCCCTCGTGGATTTTTGTGGGGGGTGCTTCGGGAGTATGGGGTATCGGGCTTGTTGTTACGAGCTATTCGGTCTCTGTACGACCGTTGTGAGAGTTTGGTTCGTATTGCCAACACTCGGTCGGAGTCATTCCCAGTGAGAGTTGGACTCCGCCAGGGCTGCCCTTTGTCACCGATCCTGTTCATAATTTTTATGGACAGGATTTCTAGGCGCAGCCAGGGAATGGAGGGTGTCATGCTTGGTGACCACAGGATCTCATCTCTGTTGTTTGCAGATGATGTTGTCCTGTTGGCTTCATCCAGCAATGACCTATAGCTCTTGCTGGGACGGTTTGCCGCTGAGTGTGAAGCGGCTGGGATGAGAATCAGCACCTCCAAGTCTGAGTCCATGGTCCTCAGCCGGAAAAAGGTGGATTGTCCTCTCCGGGTTGGGGACAGGCTCCTGCCCCAAGTGGAGGAGTTTAAGTATCTTGGGGTCTTGTTCACGAGTGAGGGGAGAATGGAGCGAGAGATCGACAGACGGATTGGAGCAACATCTGCAGTGATGCGGACGTTGTACCGGTCTGTTGTGGTGAAGAGGGAGCTTAGTTCTAAGGCAAAGCTGTCGATTTACCAGTCAATCTACGTTCTTACTCTCACCTATGGTCACGAGCTTTGGGTAATGACCGAAAGAACGAGATCGCGGATACAAGCGGCTGAAATGAGCTTTCTCCGTAGGATTGCTGGACTCACCCTCAGAGATAGGGTGAGGAGCTCAGTCATCCGGGAGAGGCTCAAAGTAGAACCGCTGCTCCTCCACATTGAAAGGAGTCAATTGAGGTGGTACGGGCATCTGATTAGGATGCCTCCTGGACGCCTCCCACTTGAGGTGTTTCAGGCACGTCCCACTGGGAGGAGACCCCGGGGCAGACCCAGGACTCGGTGGAGAGACTATGTCTCCCAGCTGGTCTGGGAATGCCTTGGTATCCCCTCTGAAGAGCTGGAGCAGGTGGCTGGGGAGAGGGAAGTCTGGGCTTCTCTGCTTGAACTGCTGCCTCCGCGACCCGGACCTCCGGAAAAGCGGTAGAAGATGGATGGATGGATGGTGTCAGAAGGTGGGATAATTGATCGCCAATCTTCGTTTGTTGGCGTGGACTGATCATCCCGAACAGAGTTTGGCTCTTTCCACTCAGTTTGGCGACGGGATTGCGGCGGCGACGAAGGGGTGACACATTATCCCGAAGAATCTGTTTTACAAGCCTCCTAGGTTGAATGTAAATACATTTAAACTACCTTTTAGATTTATTAAAGATATTTGTTGATTTATCAGTCATGGATTTCACTCTTATTGGACCGTTTCTGTGGAGTCCGGCAGGATAATTTCCTGCAGCTGGACTAATTTCTGTGATGTCCGGTGGGTCATTTCCACGGCTGGACTATATTTCTGGAGTCCAGTGAATTAATTTCATGACAGGACTATTATTATTTGAGGTGTAGATGATGTCCGTGTTTATCAGGGTTAGGAATGCAGCTCTGAGTAGACGCACGCGGGGATGCCCGGTGGTCGAATTTTGTGTCCAGTAATAAGTCAAGATAGACACACAGAGACCCTGGAGTGAGTCCTGGGGTGAGATACATGACCGATAATTATGGCCCTGACTGTGTTGAGTTTTTGGGAAAATGGATCTGCAAAGGTGGATTTCCTTCGGAGGGTTCATTTTCTGTTGAAGTGATTATTGCTTTAAGGGACAAGATTAATGTTGAAATTCAAAAAGTTCAGACATGTAAGAAGCAGAGCAAGAAAGACAGAAAAGATGACAGTTACATTTAGAGAAGGGCATGGCAGAAATGTGGTTGACGGAAGCAAAGAAACGGAGAGATAAGCAGGAAGCAGGCAGACAGAAAAATGAACAGAAAAAAAAAAGACGGGGAACATCGTGCACAACAGCAATGTTTACACTCTGCTGGGGACCCCATTCCCCCTCCCTACAAACAAAACCGTCCGGTTCCCCCTACTCCCCATCCTACTAACTCTTTTACGGCCACATTGTACCCAGCACTGCCTCACTCTACCCGCGCTGTACACTTCCCAGAAGATGACGCTCCCCCCGCAGCGACAGCAACTCAAACCGATGACAGAAGTGATACACTAACTTTGTCAGGGGGAATGTCTCACAAAGGGCAGAGAGAATTAAGGAGCCTCACTAATCCTGCTTCTTTCCACAATTGTACCGTCTGCACGGAAAAAAGGAGAGAAGATAAAGAATGAAGGAGACATGGGGCACTTTGGGCACTGATGGCGACAACAAGAATAAAGATTACAAAGGGGCGCTTGAACACTTGACGAGAGCAATCACACTCAATTGTGCCAAATGTTCTGACTTGGGCAAGGTGTCGAATTGCAAACAGAAAGACAATGAGACCCCAGGGGACTACTTCCACAGATTAAGGAAAATCTTCAACGGGGCGGCGGCCATTCCATGCCCTGCAGATTGCATGACAGATAAGGGAGCATACGGCACGCATTTGAACATGTGGTTTATGGCGGGCCTTCTCCCCAGCCTGGCTGCAGATGTGAAACAGACGTGCATAGGATGGGAAACCCAGACATCACAGGAAATACTGCGTCTTGCAGAACGCCACAGAAAGGCCAAGAGTGCCACAAAGAAGAAGATCAAGGCAAAGCAGGATAACTTGGAAAAGGCTCTCCTCACCATGGCCAAGTGGGTTCCTACCCCTGCCCAGCCACACCCAGGATTATCTGCTGGCCCTGACCAGTGCCGTTACTGTGGAGAACACAGACAATGGGTGAAAGGCTGCCCTCAAGTTTCCAATTGTCACGTCTGCAAACAGGGGGGACACTGGGCCAAGGATTGTCCCCTTAAACCCAGAAACACCTTCCGAGGACGAGGGAGTGGCAGAGGAAGCTTTCAGTGTGGAGGACGTCGGCCTTGGCAACAGCGCACTATGTCACAGCCCTATGTGTAACCGCCGTCCCAAGTGTTGCCATCATAACAGCAGTGGTGAGGCAAGGCAGATAAGACTGGTACATGCTCGCCATCTTTACTCTCACCCCCAGCAGACGCGTACATGAGCTTGCTAATAAAAAACCCGCTGCAGCAACACATACACACACATATCACCACAACGATGTGCATGCCACTATAGCTAAGTATAACCTCTGACTTCAGGGGTCTCCCTGTTTTGCCAGTTAAAATTTCAGGGAAATTGATAGATTTTATAGTAGATTCTGGGGCAACTAACTCAGTTTTGTCATCATCATTGGGTTTAAAGCCCCCTCTCACCTCCCGCTCAGTCACATCACAAGTGGCAAGTGGAGGTTTCACACATGAGTTTTTCACTGAGCCACTGTCATGTGTAGTGAATGGACATGATTTCACTCACAAGTTCCTTTTTTCACCACAATGTCCCTTTAATCTGTTAGATAGAGACTTAACCCCTTGACGCCTATTGTCGCGAATTCGCATCAATCCAAAACAAAAAACAAAAAAACAACGATTTTCAATTATGAAAAAAATAATTAAAAAAAATTTGTTAACAGTTGGAAATAAATTCAGGCATCAAGGGGTTGTGTAGTTTGTCTCTCTCAGCCACATGCACACTGCATGGGACAAAGATAGAGACCCCTGACTTGACTTAAAAACTCCAACATCACTGTACATTTATGAGTGGACATTGTTAGATGAAAAACAGAGCTCTGACCTTGTCGAATTAGAGAGGGCTTTATCTCCAAATTCCACTGTTTCCATGCCTCAGTGCAGAACACACTGCACATCACATCTCTCACAGGGGCCTGACACACATTTTGAGAGCAAGTGGTTACAAATTAAACCCACTCCATTGCAATGCTCCCACATCATTTGGAATGCTGATTTCAGCATTTTGCTGATTAATCTTGCACCTGTTATGAACAGTTTGTTTTTAGTTCCCGGCAGCCACCCACAAATCTCACTCACTAAAGCCCCATTCTCAGCATGGCGTGACATGGGTCCATGAGCTCTGGCTGCATTTCATGGTGATGATTGGGAACCGTCAAGGCCACTCTCTCATTTAGGCTTGAATGCCATTTCATTTTCACCATCTCTGCAGATGTTTCGTGCAGAATACACGGTCTCCCTCCCCTGTGAACACTTCATACAGACGTTAGATGAGATCAGGCAGTACAGATGGATGCGTCCCTTCACTCTGTCCACCACATCTGAGGAAGACCTTGTATGCTATCACGTGCCCCTTCGTCTCTGTGGGCAAAGCACAAATATGATGTTGGTCTCATAAAGAACTGCCCTCCAGTGGTTATTACACCGAAGTCTGATTTCAGACCCAAATGCTCGCAATACCCACTCAGACTGGAAGCACATGGCATCATTCCTGTTTTTGAATCTCTTCTAAAAAGAAGGGATAGTTGTCCCAGCTCCACATTCACCAGTATGTACACCTATTTTTCCTGTAAAGAAAATCAGAAGTGAGGATCAACCCCCTGAGTGGCGGTTTGTTCAAGATCTCCAGGCAGTGGATGCTGCAGTCGTTCAGCGCACACCTGTAGTTCCTAACCCACACACCATTTTGAGTCAAATTCCATCGACCTCCACCTGCTTTACAGTAGTGGATCTCTCAAATGCATTTTTCAGAGTTCCCGTACATAAAGATTCACAATTCTGGTTCACAATTTTAGTTCAACGGGGTGCTCTACACTTTCACCAGATTGGCCCGAGGCTACTGTGAAAGTCCAGCCATTTACAATGCGGCCCTCCAAGATTCCCTGAGTTCTCTTCAGCTGACAGAAGGTTCTGTTTTGATTCAATATGTTGATGACCTCTTGTTGATGACCTCTTGTTGTGTGCGCCAAACAAACCACAATGCCAATCTGACTCACTGAAGCTTTTGTGTCACCTAGCTGCAGAAGGCCACAAAGCTTTCAAATCCAAATTGCAATTCTGTAAACCAACGGTCACATTCCTGGGCCACCAAATTTCTGCTCAGGGCAAATCTCTCTCTCCCAAACGTGTGGATGCAATCTGTCATATGGACAAACCAAAAACCAAAAAGGAGCTCTTTTCTTTTCTTGGCATGGCCTCCTATTTCCGCTCTTTCATCCCTGATTTTTCATGCATTGAAAGACCAATGCGGGACATCATTCCGTCAAAAGCTCCCTCACATTTCCCACTTGAGTGGACACCTACTGCAAATGACTCTTTTGACAATATGAAAAAAGCTCTTCTATCTCCTCACTCTTTCCCTCCCTGACCCCTCTAAACCTTTTGTTCAGTATGTTGATGAAAAGTCCGGATGTATGACCTCTGTCCTCCTGCAGCCCCACGGTGATGAACTGCCCTGTTGCATATTACTCCTGTAAATTGGATGCTGTCGTGGCAGGGCTCCCATTTTGTCTATGTGCTGTGGCTGCAGCAGAACGCGCTGTAGAGGCATCCCGTGACATTGTTCTGTATTCTTCGATCACCCTGTATTTTCCTCATGCTGTTGCACTGCTTCTGAATGAACAGAAGTTGTCACATCTCTCCCATGCCAGGTGGCTTAGATATCACTCTACCCTCCTTGAATCACCAAACCTCACTGTCAAATGTTGTGCTCAGTCAGTTAATCCGGCTTCACATCTTCCTATCTCCCCCTGTGAGGTGGATGATGATTATGATCATGATTGCCTCTCTTTGGTTCAACTGGTTACCAGTCCAAGATCTGATCTCTCCGACATGCCCTTGGCCAACCCTGATCTGGTTCTCTATGTTGATGGCTCTGCCTCAGTTGACCCCACTGTGGGCCGCAATAAAGTTGGTTGGGCGGTGTATGATGATCACTGTACTCTGCTGTCTGGCTCCTTGCCATCTCATCTTTCCACCCAGGCTGCAGAACTTGTTGCCCTGGCAGAAGCCTGCACTTATGCACCAGGTCAATCTGTTACCGTCTATACTGACTCATGCTACGCCTTTGGCGTAGTCCATGACTTCGGCGCCCTCTGGCGTGAACGTAATTTTCTCACGTCTGCAGGTACACCTGTAAAGAACTCTGTCTATGTTTCTAGGCTCCTTGAAGCCATCATTCTCCCCTCCTCTGTGGCGGTGTGCAAGTGCACCGCTCACACCTCCTCTGCTGACCTGGTGTCCAGGGGCAACGCTCGTGCTGATGCAGCAGCCAAGGCCGCTGCTCTCTCATTCTCACCTGCCCACCTCCCCTCTCCCTCCTCTTTTTCTCTTCCCTTTACCCCACCCACCGATTCCCTTGTCTCCATGCATTTTTCCTCCCCACAGGAACGCCAGAAGTGGAGAAAGAAAGGATGCTACAAAGACCAGGCTGGTGTGTGGAGCGGCCCAAATGCCCTCCCCTGCCTCCCAGCTCAATTTTTTCATCACAAGTTGACACATGGAAGACATCATATGTCAAAAGAGGGAATGATACAACCACTCCATACTAACTGGTTTACCACTGTGTTTCACTGTCTATACTGATAATTTTTGCAAAAAATGTTTAATCTGTGCTACTAACAATGTTCATAAGACTCCCAAACAGGGTTTAGCTGCTCATCCGCCCCCTGAAGGCCCTTTCCAGCATCTGATGATGGATTTCATTGAATTAACACCAGCTAAGGGTAAAAAGTACTGTTTGGTAATGGTTGACATGTGGTCCAAATGGGTAGAAGCCTTTCCAGCCAAACATGCAACAAGCACAGTTGTAGCTAGAGCATTGTTGTCAGAAATTATTCCCAGATGGGGAATACCAGAGAAAATCTCCAGTGATAATGGCAGACATTTTGTTAATGAAGCTCTAACTGACCTGAGCCTTTCACTGGGTTTTGACCTGAGAAAACACTGTGCCTACCACCCGCAGTCAGGTGGTGCTATCAAGCATGAAAATGGCACTCTAAAGAATAAACTGGCAAAACTTGAAGATGAAACTGGCCTGCCCTGGACTAAGTGCCTCCCATTAACACTCATGTTCATGCGCATGCGAGTTAGAAAGAAGCGTAACAGGTCTCTATTTGAAATCCTGTTTGCTCGTCCCCCAGCTCTAGGTTTCTCCATGGAAAAGAGACCTGCACTTCCACTAACCACATCACATTTTGTAAATGCCATGTTAGCCTATTGCTCTGCTCTGTCCTGCCAATTGCAAAACATCTCAACAGGTGAAAGCTGCGCTGCCCAAACCTGCTGAGGATGTTCTCCACGACATAAGCCCTGGCGATTGGGTGATGATCAAAGCTTCAAAAGAAAGAACTGGCATAGCAAACGGTGGTTGGGCCCCTACCAAGTCCTGCTGATGACATTCATGGCTGTGATGATCACAGAAAGGACAACGTGGGTCCATGTGGTGCATTGCAAGAAGGTCCCAGCGCTTGAGCCAGAAGAGCCCAGACCAGACAAGGACGAGAAGCAGAAGTAAGTGGTTAGCCACAACCACCACCCCACGTTGTACACTAGGACGAGAAGCAGAAGTAAGTGGTTAGCCACAACCACCACCCCACATTGTAGACTAAGACGAGAAGTAGCCGAGCCGTGTGAAGATACAAGATCACATACTGTTGCACCTGACAGCCATCATAAACAACCTGAGTGTACGCCGAACGCTGCTCAGCAGAAATATACAGCACACATTCACACTTATACTGATACTGATATGACGGACAATTCAGACTCACAGCAGCGTCAGGCTGCTGAAGAGGAATGCCACCGAAGACGCCAGCGGTGCTGTCAGTTTTGGACCAAAACGGACACGGGTGGGTGTGCTTTCTTATCACTTTCTTGCTTGGGGTAGTCATATACCTATTGATATACTGTTCTACCCAACCAAACAATCCTTTCCGGACAAGACACAAAGCAAGCCACCTGGAGTATAACTATGACAATTATTCTAGTGACACATATGACAATAATGCATGGTATCAGGTGGTGCGTTTGTCAGTCAGAAAAGCTAATGTGACTGGGTCTTGTTATGTCTGTACATACCTACCACATCATGTTACTCACTTTGTGCCTATGATTCCTTATCCTCTACACAGATCAGAAATGATGGGACCATTGTTAGCGCAGACTACAATTGAAAAGGTGCACCACAATGACACTGTGATAAGGGGTTTACTGTTGAAAATTGCGAGGAAATACAACAGAATACCATAAGTGGTTAAATGTCAGTGTAACAGATTTTATTTTCCGCCAAGTTAGAGTTCACAATGTAACCTGCATAAACAAGAAGGCTCAGAAACCTGTATTCACTGCCAACCCCACACTTTTTACAGCCCCAGTATGCTTTCACCTTAAGTGTAATTACAATGGGTCTACATATTTGGGAACTACACAACGGTGTGAGACCACCCTTAATGCCCCCTGTGGGTTTCATGTGACTGGTACCCCATGTTTAAATACACTGGGGGTACCATTTTTCACAACTCCAAACCTCACTCTGCCAAGGGCTACATGTGAACATCAGAATAAAAGCCAATATTCTGATAGCCCTCAATTGTTTTTCCCTAGCTCAGATGGTTATGGCAGCCTCACAGCCCATGTTTAGGTGTGTGGGTCACAAGTTTATCAGTATTTACCGCCAGGATGGTGCGGTATATGTTACATGGCTAAGCTGATTCCAACCATGCGCATCATGACCAGTCTCAGTTATCACGCCCACTATTCGTATTCACATTACTTCCCACCATACCAGCATCACCGTTGACGACGGGAGACACGGACAGATAGGGTTAGAATACATCCAGGAGTGAAATTCTTCGGTGCACTTATACCTTCTTGGGGTACTGTAAATAATGCACATAACATTGACAGACTAGCTATTGATTTAGAAAATCTCACTGCATTGACAGAAATGGGATTCTCAGCAATGACAGTTGAAATGCGGGCTATGCGGAATGTAGTGTTACAAAATAAACTGGCTTTAGATATAACTTTGGCAGCACAGGGTGGGGTATATCACATTATTGGTCAAGACTGTTACATGTACATACCTGATCAAGGTGATATGACACATGTTGTGAGCCATCT
This sequence comes from Pholidichthys leucotaenia, assembly GCA_020510985.1. Lineage (NCBI taxonomy): Eukaryota > Metazoa > Chordata > Actinopteri > Cichliformes > Pholidichthyidae > Pholidichthys > Pholidichthys leucotaenia. The sequence continues at coordinate 313,823,294 of CM035847.1, read as the reverse complement.
GAATGACCTACTTTCACGACAGCTACAGCAAGATGTGACTCCATCCTCTGGCTGGGATTTATGGTCCTGGCTTACCAGCAGTGGCTGGAGGGAATGACTTGATGTGGATAGGTATGATATTGTTAATGATTCTGTTAATTTTGTTGTTCTGTTGTTGCTGTTTGATTTCAATTATCCGTAATATGATGGTGAAAATGTTTGCCATTAACATGATGCATTACACAGCTCTCCCCACAGCTGAATAGGCTTCAGACACCATCCAGCAGAAAAGGTTGAATCACACTGCCTTAGATATGTCACACCTCCCTTTCCCTGATGCCCATGACAATGCTAACGAGTAAATAATAAATGTTTGCTGTTAATATGCTACACCACTCCTCCCTAATCATATCTTACCCTGATCCATAGCCATTCAAGGTTTTCCTGAACTCCCCTCCTTCCATTCATTTGGCTTGCTCCTTATCTGAGTGTCTCTGCTCGCAAAAAACAGCCTCTTGTGTTCCTTTACACATTGCCAATTTTTCACGTTAATGTTTATGATGCTCTTGTTAAAACTGTATAACGGGGTACAACAGTGGATGCTTTACATTGACATACTTGTGTATATATGATCATATATGATCAGAAGAGGGGAGATGTTATAGATTTATTTTGGTATTATTGTTGATGTGATGCTTTATTCAGTTTCTATGCCAGAAATTCCAAATGCCAAATGATGTTTTACAGACCCTATTTGGGTGTGATTTTAAGAAGCTGAACTACTGTTTGTATGATAAAGTTATGCACTGGATATGTTGCTATGTGAAGCAGTGATGTAAGCACCTCGCAGAAGTGTATAAAGGAGTGTGTTTTGTGATCTTGGGGCAGAGAGGGGAGTGCTTGGCTGGGAGGCAGATTTCAGCAGGCTCTCCTCTCCCTCTGCACGCTGAGAAAATAAAGGCCACCCAGATTTGCAGATCTTTGATGTTAATTATTTCAGGACCCAGGAAGAAAGGGCAAATAAACGTTTTGTAACATCGGGGCTGTATTGGGGGTGGAGGGGGGGAGCAGCAATTTTCCCCAGCATGCTTTGCAACAGAGGACGTTATTGTATGTGTGTATTAAATGTTATTACTGAGTTATTATACTGCTGTGTAATTATAACTGCGTTATAATGACCCAGCAGTATTTCATAGGCAAGATTTATTATGTGTGTGTAACCATGATTTAAACGGAGGTCTGGGAGAATGACCTCCCCTCCTGCCTGTGCTCAGAGTATGTGTGAATAAAGCCTGTTCGTCATAGCTATCTGCTCCTTTTCTTTGTGTGAACCTTGCAAACGTCACACTGGTGTCAGAAGTGGGGATGGAGCAGATGGAAGCCAGGATCAGAATAGCCAGGATCAGAATAGCGCTATATAAGTGCAGGTTAGTTAGTTAGTTAGATCCAGCAGCTGGAGCGATTCATTGCTCAGCTGACGACAGACGATGGGACCAAGACACCACCCACCCCCGGGAGCCGGGAGCCGGGACGAACGAAGCGGCAGACCTGATGGGGCCAGCGCACCCCGCCTTCTGCCTTTTTCAGCGCACCCCGCCTTCTACCTTTTTCTGCCTTTTTCAAGGCAGAATGGGCAGAGCGGAGCAAACCAGCCCCGCATCCCGCCCCTTTCAGGACAGGACGGGCTGGCGATCCCACGGCGATCAGGAGTGGCGATCGATCAGGAGGCGGCAGTCCCATTCGTCCGGCAGCGGGCCAAGATCCCCCGCTTCAACTGCGAGACCACGTTGGATGACTACCTGACCCAGGTTGAGCTGGCCGCTGCGCTGAACGGCTGGTCACCAGAGGAAACCGCCGTGTAAGTCGCGCTGGCTTTGGAAGGGAGAGCTCTCTGCACGCTCTCTGATCTCCTGCCTGAGGAGCGCTACAGCTGGCCAGCGCTACAAGGAGCGCTCCGGAGACGATTTGGGAGAACGGCGGACGCTGAGCACGCCCAGGAACAGCTGACCCGCCGCCGTCGAAGCAACCAGGAAAGCCTAGGAGCCTATGCTGCAGACATACGGCTGCTAACCCGGCGCAGCTACCCAGATTTCGCACCGGAGGTGGTAGAGAAGCTCGCCCTCCGGAACTTCATCCAAGGTCTCCGCCCGGCCCAGCTCCAGAGCCACGTACGGATCCACGCAGCGAGCGACTGGGAGACTGCAGTGGCAGAAGCAGAGCGGGTGGAGCCGCTGATGAATCGCACAATTGAAGCACCAACGCACAGTCAAAGAACCTTCCAGGCCACGGCGGAGAGCGAGGAGGAAGAGGAGGAATTACGACAGACCACGGCGGCACGTCCACGAAGAAGATGGCCGCGGCGGCGCGAGGAAGGGTGCTTCCGCTGCGGGGAGCTGGGACACATCGCACGGTACTGCCCCGCACCCACCCCACGACAAACTGGCCCCTCGCTGGCGTTAAACTAGAGCAAGGTGGCGTGAACAGGGACAGGCCACCTCCCGCAGATGTTTCCCCCGAGGAGCCGGCACCACGCGTGGGCCGAATTGGACACTCTCCAGGGATGTATCTACAGTGCAGCTTGGGGAAGACGTCGATCCGGGCCCTGATTGACACCGGCTCTACAATCTCCTTGGACCGACCCGGTGTGCTGCCAGGCACGAACAAGACGGCCCCACGGGGGTGGGAACCCACCAAGCGCTGCGTCACCACGGCTACCGGTGAGCATGCCAGACTGAGGGGGCGGAGAGTTCTGGTGGTAGGGGTGGCCGGCCAGAACATAAAACACCCATTCTGGCTGGCTGACATCCAAGACCCCTGTATTATTGGACTAGACCTGCTCACAGCCTGGAACGCCAAGATCGACACCGCGGGACCGTCCCTCCAGCTGGGAAACCAGACCATCATGCTCCACAGCAGAACCCAGAGAAGGAACACAGGGGCCTGCGCGATCGAGGGATCACCAAGACAGACCGGACCAGGCGGGCCACTGCGAGGACCGGACATGATGACGCCACCAGTGCAGGCAGAGAGAGCACGAACACACACAGGGACAGCAAGGGGAGGGGTCAACGTGTCAGCAGAGACGCAGCAGGCGGTCGAGGAATTATTTCAGCGGCGCTGCAGCGGGCTGAACCCGGAACAGAGACGCCAGCTGCGGGAGCTATTGGACTGTTATATGGGTGTTTTCGCCGCGAAGGATGAGGAATGCAGCCAGACCGGCTTGGTGCAGCACGAGATCGACACCGGTGAGACCAGGCCGATTCGACTCCACCCACGCCGGCTTCCCTTTTCAAGGCGGGCAGCGGCAGAACAAAAAGTGCGAGAAATGCTGGAGACAGATGTTATTGAGCCCTCCAGCAGCCCCTGGGCGGCACCGGTGGTGCTGGTCAAGAAAGAGGATGGGTCGTGGCGGTTCTGTGTGGATTACCGGCGCCTGAATGGCGTCACCTGGAAGGATTCCTACCCCCTGCCCCGCATCGATGACGCGCTGGACCACATCACCGGCTCCAGCTGGTTCAGCTCGCTGGATCTACGCAGCGGCTATTGGCAGGTAGAGCTGTCACCCGAGGCCCGCCAAAAAACAGCCTTCTCCATCGGGCAGGGACTGTACCAGTTTAAAGTGATGCCGTTTGGACTCTGCAACGCTCTGGCCACCTTTGAGCGCTTGATGGAGCGAGTGCTGGCTCACGTGCCCCGGAGTCGCTGCGTTGTTTACCTGGATGACCTACTGGTGCATGCAGCTGATTTTGACAACGCCCTGTCAAATCTCCGAGAGGTGCTGGGTGCCATCCAACAGGCGGGGCTATGGTTGCACCCAAGAAAATGCCACCTGTTCCGGCGGGAGACCACCTTCCTGGGCCACGTCGTCAGCGCAGCGGGGGTCGCCACCGACCCAGAAAAAGTGGCAGCGGTGAGAGGCTGGCCAGTGCCGCGGAACGTGGGAGAGCTGAGGAGTTTTCTTGGATTGGCCTCCTATTATAGGAGGTTTGTGAAAGACTTCGCCACCATCGCCAGCCCGCTGCATCAGCTGACGCAGAAAGGACGCATGTTTCAGTGGAGTGACAGCTGTGCTGCTGCTTTCTCCCAGCTCCGTGCGGCGCTCATCGGAGCCCCCGTCCTGCAGTATCCTGACCCGAACCGCCCATTCATTGTGGACACGGATGCCAGCAACCAGGGCATCGGGGCGGTATTATCCCAGGAGGGAGAGCAGGGAGAGCAGGCAGTCGCTTTTTTCAGCCGCACTCTCAGCAGAGCCGAGAGGAACTACTGTGCGACTCACAGAGAGCTGTTGGCTGTCATTCAAGGACTACGTCATTTCCGCCCGTATGTGTACGGGGGGAGGTTCCAGCTCAGGACGGATCACGCTTCCCTGACCTGGCTATTAAACTTCAAAGAGCCGGATGGACAGTTGGCGAGATGGCTGGAGGCACTGCAGGATTATAATTTCCAGATTGTGCATTGGGCAGGCCGCCTCCATGCCAACGCTGACGCGCTGTCTCGGCGTCCCTGTGCGACAGAGGAGTGTCGTCACTGCCAACAGGCTGAAGATCGAGACCAAGCCGCCCCACGGACTGCTGCTCTCCGGGCCACTGCGAGCAGGAATAACGCAGCGACGCGCAGCCCCCCCTCGGATGATCAGGCAGCTCTCCCCAGCGATGACGTCACAGAGGTTCTTGGCACGCAGCAGCTGCAGAGCGAGCAGGACAGAGACCCGGTCATTTCTCGGGTTTGGCAGTGGCTGGACGCAGGACAGCGGCCCGCCTGGGAGGTTGTGTCACCACTTGACCCAGAGACTAAGGCCCTACACTCCCAGTGGGCCAACCTCCGCTGCCACGAGGGCGTGGTGTATCGACAGTGGCAGACTCCAACTGGGCAGCGGCACGTCTGGCAGCTGCTGGTTCCTCGTCGACTCCGGCCCAACGTACTCCAGCTGGTTCATGGGGCGGTAGGAGCGGGCCACTTCGGAGTGACAAAGACGCTGCAGCGCCTTCGAGCCCGGTTCTACTGGCCCGGCTGTCATCAGGACGTGGAGCTCCACGTTCACCGCTGCGACACGTGCACAGCTCAGAAAGGGCCAACTCAGCGATCCCACGCTCCCCTGCAGCAGTACCGGGTTGGAGCGCCGATGGAGCGAGTGGGAGTGGACATCCTGGGCCCTTTTCCAACCACGGACCGGGGGAACCACTATGTGCTGGTCGCGATGGATTATTTCACTAAGTGGCCAGAGGTGTACGCGGTCCAGGACCAAAGCACCGCTACGACTGCATCAAAGTTGGTGGACGAAATGTTCTGTCGGTTTGGCGCACCGGAGGAGCTGCACAGCGATCAGGGTTGGAACTTTGAGGCGGAGGTCTTCGGAGAGGTCTGCAAGCGGCTGGGCATCCGGAAGACCTGGACCACCCCGCTGCATCCACAGAGCGATGGCCTGGTCGAACGATTCAACCGGACCCTCACCACCCAGCTTGCTATCCTAGTGGACCAGCGACAGCAAGACTGGGACCTGCATCTGCCTTTTGTTTTGTGTGCGTACCGGACAGCAGCTCAGGAATCTACTTGGTGCACCCCTGCAGCGCTCATGTTTGGACGCAAGCTGCGCACACCGGTGGATTTGGTATTCGGCCCCCCTCCTAAGCCGGAGGTGGAGGAAAAACCCGGGTTGGATTACTTTTTTTGTTTGAAAGAACGTCTCCACACGGTGCACGAACTGGCTCGAGAGGCCCTGGCAGCGGCAGGGGGTCGGCAGAAGCGAGCGTATGACTCCTGCTGCCAGGGGAGGGACTTTGCACTGGGAGATCGAGTCTGGGTTTTCTGCCCTGAGAGGAAAAGAGGACGATCACCGAAGCTAGCGAGCCATTGGTTGGGACCGTGCGTGGTTCTGCAGAGACTGTCGGATGTGGTGTACAGGGTGAGGCTTAGGAAAAGGGACGGGTCATGGTCCTTCACCGTGACCGTCTCGCCCCGTATCAGCCATCTGCACTGCTGGTGGACGAACCGGAGCTTTCATCCCGACCAAATACCCCGACCGAGACTCAGATGGACACTAGGGGGCCTGTATGTGTTGGTCGCCGGCACCGAATGCTGCCCCGACACCTGGATGAGTTTGTATTGGACTTTTGAATTGGACTTTAATTTTTCTGGGGACAGAAACCAGTCCAGGAGGGGGGCAGTGTAACGTCGGGGCTGTATTGGGGGGGGGGGGCAGCGATTTTCCCCAGCATGCTTTGCAACAGAGGACGTTATTGTATGTGTGTATTAAATGTTATTACTGAGTTATTATACTGCTGTGTCATTATAACTGCGTTATAATGACCCAGCAGTATTTCATAGGCAAGATTTATTATGTGTGTGTAACCATGATTTAAACGGAGGTCTGGGAGAATGACCTCCCCTCCTGCCTGTGCTCAGCGTGTGTGTGAATAAAGCCTGTTCGTCACAGCTGTCTGCTCCTTTTCTTTGTGTGAACCTTGCATACGTCACAGTTTCTATGACAGTTCTCTCTCTGATGTCAGATCCGAGTTCAAACGCTGTGGCAGTGGGACTCCACCTCTTCCTTCCGCATCTCCTCGAGCTTTTTCTCTTTCAGCGCTCATTGCTCCTTGTCCCTGTGATCAAAGGAAAAGGCGCACACCGCCACCTGGTGGTTCTCTGGGCGCCGGGGCTGGAAGGGGAGTCCAAAGTGAGGCACTGGGGGGGCCTTGATTGGTGAAGGCTTTTTTACCTGAACAAAAACAGAGGTAGAGATAAACAACCGTTACTGAAGAAAAGTCAGGATTTACAGACGTGGACAAATCTGTTGGTAACCTTCCCTTAAATCTTTCAAATTAGTGAATAATGACTCTGCCTCTAAACTGTTGCTATCATTGGGGAAATTTAACTTCTCTTAATTTCATTTTATTTCTGCCCTATGTACATTAAACCAATTTCCCAGTTTGTTTTTTATTGCTTTGACCTCATTTATTTGACTTATATAACTGTTTGTTTATAAAAATATTTCTTTTGTTCAATAAAGTTCTGGGGGGAAAAAAACAAAAGAAGAAGGAGCTCCACAATGCACCGCACCGTGACGTCATTCAGCGAGCTCTATTTAAAAAAACGTTAGCGTCTTTCGCGCTGAAGTTGTCTTCAAATGGTGAAGCTGCAAGACGACAGTTCGGATGTTGAGGAGGCTTTCAGCAGGTTTGTTAAAAAGAAAAAAAAATGTCATTTTCAAAGAACCACAGCTGTATTCAGCGTTTTAGACAACGCTGGAATTAATTTACGTCAAAAATGTTCTAAGTGATCCTACAGTGGAGAACCGTGAGGAACGTTCGCTTACCGCCGTGTTCTCTGTGCAGTGTTGCCTTATTATGTGAACAAACTAATCCACTAAACTAGCCTTGCTTTGCTAACACAAATGTGTATTTTCATCGTTGTAAATGTTTTGTATGAGCCGTGAAGCTGTCTGAGCTAGCTGCTTAGTTGGCTAACTGTAGGAAAACTTGAACCCATCATCCGTTTTTTTTCCTTTAACTAAACACAGACTTCACCAGGTACCCGCTCAGTCCCCCCATAACCAACTGATCCCAGCCAGTTACAGATGCCCCATAACCAGCTCGCTCCATGGCCAACTCGCCCCACAACAAAACTCACCCCGGATGGGCGTCTGACAAACACCACCAGGGCATCCAAAACAGAACATGCCGGGAGAAGCGGCGACCTGGCTCAAAGGCACGCTAACTGATGGTGATTAAAAAAAGTTTCTTTTTTTTTTTTTTTTTTTAATAAAGTGAAAAAACAAGATCATGCATGGCGTGTGTTTTAGCCAGGAGGCTTAGCCAACAGCAAAGTGTGATTTATCATGGAAAACAGCTGAGCTCTGGCTTCCAGCAGTCAGCTGATTGGCTCCACCTCCTCCTGTTTGCAGGACACATGTTTGAATTTCAAAGAAATTCAAAGTTGATGGGTTGAAAATGTATATTTTTATTAAAACTAACGCTGGAAAAAAAAAACTTGCAGGAAAAAAGTTATGGTCAGATATTCAGAGATTTCAACAAACAGAAAATGAGGCTGCTGAGTTAGGCTTGTTTGCTGTGCTGCGCCACAGGCCATCACTTGATGGGGTGAATCGGTTGTGGAGCAAGTCGGTTATGAGGCCGCTGTAACTGGCTGGGGCCAGTTGGTTATGGGGTGACTTGACAGTAAGCCCTTCACCAGACACTTGGGGCACATTCACACGGCCGCTGTTTGGTCCGGACTCAAGGACCAAAGTGTGTATTCTGTGGATGGTTTATTTTGTGCCGTCTGAACGCGCGTTGGAACTCTGATGCTTACCAAGCAAGTGAACTCTGGTCCCCCTGAAAATGGGGGGTCTCGGTTTGCTTGCAAACGCAGTCTGGTGCACTTTGGTGGCCGTGTGAATGCAAATGGAGGATCTAGCGTACCAAAGGGCGGACATGCCCCTCTGCGTTTGTGTACCCACAGCAACACACAGTGAGAAGAGAAAGTGGCGTTTACTGTAAAGGTGCCTTCACATCAAACGTGAACGGGCGAATTTTTCCCGCAGCGCTATTACATTATAACTCGGTGTAAATGCTTGAAAAGACATTAATTCACCGTCTGGGTGAGATGCAGACAAACGAAGTTCCCACTTACCTGAAAAAGTTATCCCTGTTGAAAACTTGATGTGTGTTTCCTGGCAGCACGTCCGTGGTAGGAATCTGTGGGTAAATAAATGAATCAAACCTCCCGATTCAGCTGCAGAGCTCCTGGTTCTTCAGCCTCCATTTTGGGTAGAAAATAACAAAGTGAACCGTGCGGCTTCAAGAAATACTCAAGAAAACAGAGGAGAAAGGTGTTTTGTTTTTTGTTTTTGTTTTTTTTAAATGTCTCGGAGGAGTGAGGAGTGAGGTGCAGGCTCTGATAGATATTTGGTCTGAAAACCAGATTTCTCAGCTGCTTGTGGCTACACAAAAATACCAGTGTTTTTAAAACGTTTGACGACATGATGGCAGCACGGTTGGTTTATACAGACAGTGGAGCTTTTCATTTTTTTAGTTTGTGGCGCATGAATGTGTTAGAAAAAATACCTGATTCTTTGAAAGCTCCAAGAACAAGCCGGCGATTTCTTCAATGTAAAGATTTATTTAGAAGTCACAAATAAAGCAAGCAGCGCTGGGTGCAGCGTGACACAGCTCCCTCTGGAGCGTCGCCACACTGACCATGACTTCCAGGTGCGACATACATTTATCTTCTCAGGTTGGCATGTCGGACCAACCCAGTACAATAGGATGGGCTTGTACGCGACCGTCTGATTGGCCAGTTTTAACTCTGACGTGAACGGGCCATCCGCTATTCAAGTTACCGATCTCCTACAATGTACTACCAAAAGTGTGTGTGAGAATGTTGGTTTGGGTGTGGACTAATGTGATAGACATGACTATAAAAAGAGAGAGAGAGCTCTATAGCTCTGCCTAATTCCAGTTTACCAGAGTTTAGCACCAAATATTTGTTCATAAGCATGCAAACAGAATATGTATGGAATATGTGTAGAGCATAAAGGGAGATTACCTACAGAATTATTATTTTGTAGGGATGAGAATCCTCCTCGGATCCGAGGAATTCCTCGGATTTGATCATGTCTAGGGTCATTCTTGTGAATCGTCTAAATTCGAGGAGAAAATTTTAGGGGGGGGGGGGTCTGGCGGCGAGTCGTATTTTCGATCGGCTGTGAAAATCCACCGCGCAGAACGCGCTACCCGGCGAGATCAGTAATGTAATGTAACAAGGCCACTGATAGGCTGATACTTATTGAAGCAACCAATCGGCGATGTTGTTAGATTTCCTATGTCATATCCGGATAACACGCGGAGCGAAATGCAAGTGGTGGACGGTTCAATCAGTTCAATCAACTGAGTTTTCCCGATTTCGTCAAAATGGTGAACCTAAAACTCACGAAAGACAACAAAGCAAGAATTTTAGAAATCGACAAAGGGACAACATTGAAAAAACCGTGTCAATGACTGTAAAGATCGGTAAAAATACCAAAGTTGTGGTTGAAAAAATGGCCGACTTCATAGCAAAATGCGAAGTACCAGGGAAAGCCCAGTGTGTTTATTGCAACGATTTATTGAGTTATGGATCTCGTGGTTGTGTTGCCTTAGTTGAGCACTGTTCAAAACAGAAACATCTCAAAATTGTGGCTACAAGGAGATCGAACTACTCACTCGGTGCTGCGTTCAAAACGATCGATGGACACAGTCAAACTCAGATGCCAGTCAGTCAAAGTTCATCACAGTCGCCCCCGATTACAGCAATTAGTGATCGGAAGACGCATTCCGAGGTAAGATTTTTTTTTTCTCGTTTAAGTAATGTACTGTACTTGAGAATTTTCGCGTAATGAATTTGTTATGAAATAGCATGTGTAAGTTGTGATGGCATGCCATCACAACTTACTGCATCACAGCATTACACAAAGCTGTTCTTCAACCCTTTGCAGCATCTTCATGGGGTTGGTCTCATTTAAAAGAAAATACTCTGAATTTTTTGGCAAAACAGTCATAATCTCTCTAAGTGCTCCTGCCACTGAGTAACAGGAAAGTTCACTTGGGTGTTTTTTAGATACAGATGCTTGCAAATAACATACAGCTGTCAGGTACTGGCTGGAAAACACAGCAGAAATGTAGAACCAAGTGTTTTCAAGCTCAGGTCAAAATTTTGTAAAAATACCACAAAAAATGAATATATATTACACAGCTTTTTTCTGAGATTGTAACAAGGCTGTGTCTGTACTGGAAGACCGGAAATACAGCTTTTTTTTTTTTTTTTTTTTTTTTTTCAGTGCGCACTGAGATGCAGAGACGTGACCGCCCGCTGAATTCACAAGAGTTCAAGGGGTTAAAATATACTAATATGCAACTTTTTTATATTCCTAGTAACACTAACAAATGCACACATTAATAAATCAAAATGTTTGCAGAATGTCAGTATATTTTAATAAATGGGTGATGGACTTGGTGATGGAATTTTGTTAATATTTATAATTTATTTTACTTGGTTAAATTATTTTGTCTGTTCTAGAACTATGTAAATGTAATTCTGTGTCAGTTCTAAACATATTAGATGGTAGTAAAATATAATTTAGTATTATTACATCAACATACTATTCAGATATCATAAATATAATACATATGTACTGTTTCACTTTATTTTGTGGTTGAAAAAATGGCCGACTTCATAGCGAAATGCAAAGTACCAGGGAAAGTGACACTGAATCAAAACAGTATTGAACATGATTACACATGTGATGCAGCAGCAGATTAAAAAGAAACTATAAATGCATTTGTACTTACTTCTAACTTTAAATATAAGACCACATTTGAGCATTCTAAAACACCAGATTTTGTTAGCTTCTGGGGGGCGTTGCAGGCCCCCTCCGCCTTGGATCCGGCTTGGGGGCCTGCATCCCCCAAGACCCCCAGCTAAGTTTCCTCTTTTTCCAAAACCCCATTCTCATCCCTGATTTTGGCACTGTAACTTTTCATTAACCCTTTCAAATGGAACGATGTTATGCTGAGAATTTCTCGCTTGCTGAGAATTGCATCCCATTGTCGAATAAACAATTTACAAGAGGTACAATTTTTACTTCTAAAAATGCACAAATGGTTGCAAGCCTGGCTGTAGCGTTATATTTCATAGATTTGGTGCATGGGATGCAATTCTTGGCAAGCGAGCAATTCTCGGCATAACACCAGTCCTGGCCAATCGATGACCCAGATTTTTCTTTGCTGAGATTTTTGGTTCCTGGTCATTGGTGGCTTCGGCTACAGCGCCACAAACGAGCAGCTGTTGTAACTGCTTGATGTTGTCCAAGCAGTTTGGTCTGCTTGAGTGAAGTGCTCTGTGAGTACAAACTGAACCAAATGAAGGTGTGAAAATTCTCACCATTCCTCGCCGAGTCAGAGACTCCCGGACTATCCTGGTGTGAATGCAGCCTTAAGCTACGTTCCGATCCACAGTGTGCTTCAACTGGATTCCCTGCTCCATTCTCAGGGAAAATCAGTGAAGTGAACTGCCCTTCACAGAATTTCTCCATTTGAAACGCCCTGGAACTGTCGGTTCTCTCCTCCGTCAGTGTTGCCAGGTTTCATGAGAGAAACAAGCAACCAGCTTGATGGAAAAAAAGCCCCCCAAAAAAGCCCACCAGGCAACCTACCACATCGTCATAGAGGCTGCTGCTTGATATCATATATAGCTAGATGTACTTTATTGATCACAAACTTGGAAATTACAGTGCAACAGCAGCATGACAGTAGACAACCAAACGGCTGACACACGCATGACAAAGGGATTACCCAAGGAAAGTAAAACTCGTCGGCCTCCGTCGGTCTATGATGACCATGGAAGAGAATCCTAAACGTCTACTCTGCTGGAACAGCACCGCCTGTGGCTGAACAGGCCGATGCGCGAATGACAGTCCCTGTCACACAGGTCACACTTGTGGGTGGTCTCCGTGCTGCTGGGTCTGTGGCGGTTCTTCCTGCGGGTCCTTTTTTTATCTGCTGCAGCAGTCAGTCTCTCTTCACCCGCCTTGAGCTGTCTGGTCAGGGTGCCTCTCCATTTGGAGCGGTCCGTTGCAAGGTCCTCCCAGCGCTCTGTGTTGATATCCAGGGCCTTCATGTCTCTCTTGCAGACGTCTCTAAAGCGCAGCTGTGGGCGGCCAACGTCTCTCCTGCCAGTTGCCAGTTCTCCATAGAGGACGTCTTTGGGGATTCTGCCATCCTCCATACGGTGAACGTGGCCTAGCCAGCGGAGCCTGCGCTGCCTGAGTAGAGTGAACATGGAGGGAAGGCCGGTGCGGGACAGAACTTCTGTGTTGGGCACTTTGTCCTGCCAGGATATGTCCAGGACGTGGCGAATGCAGCGCAAGTGGAAGGAGTTCAGTCTCTTTTCCTGCCGGGCGCAAGTTGTCCACGTCTCACTCCCATAGAGCAGTGTGCTGATGACGCAGGCGTTGTACACTGCCATTTTCGTCTTGACAGAGAGTTTGGGATTCTCCCACACTCGTGTGGTGAGGCGAGCGAGTGTGAAGGCTGATTTTCCAATCCTCTTGTTGATCTCTGTATCAAGGGAGAGGTTGTTGCTGATCGTGGACCCCAGGTACGTGAACTGATTCACGACCTCCAGCTTGTAGTCATCAATGGTGATGGTTGGTGGTGCTTCCGTGCCTTGCGCCAAGATGTTAGTCTTCTTCAGGCTGATGGTAAGCCCGAAGTCCTTGCATGCCTGGGAGAAGCGGTCCATCAGGGTCTGAAGCTCCTGCTGTGTGTGGGTTGTGACTGCAGCGTCGTCTGCGAACAGCATGTCTCTGATTAGAGCCTCGCGTACTTTGGTTCTGGCTTTCAGGCGGGCGAGGTTGAAAAGCCTGCCGTCAGATCTTGTGTGCAGGTAGATTCCCTCTGTTGCTGTGCTGAAGGCATGCCTCAGGAGCATAGCAAAGAAAATCCCAAAGAGGGTTGGTGCAAGTACCACAGCCCTGTTTCACTCCGCTGCGTATGTTGAATGGCTCTGAGACGTTGCCGTCGTGCTGCACTATCCCCTGCATGTTGGTGTGGAACGATTCGATGAGGCTTTGCAACTTTGGTGGGCATCCTATCTTTGGCAGGATCTTGAAAAGGCCCTCTCTGCTGACCAGATCGAACGCTTTGGTGAGGTCAATGAAGGCGACGTACAGAGGCATGTTCTGTTCTCTGCATTTCTCCTGGAGTTGGCGGATGGAGAATATCATGTCTACCGTCGATCGCTCAGCGCGGAAGCCACACTGAGACTCGGGGTAGACACGTTCGGCAAGCTTCTGTAGACGAACAAGAACAACTCGTGCGTAGACTTTGCCAACAACGCTGAGGAGGGAAATGCCCCTGTAGTTGTTGCAGTCGCTTCTCTCCCCTTTGTTTTTGTAGAGGGTGATGATCTTGGCGTCCCTCATGTCCTGTGGTACGGCACCTTCCTTCCAGCACTGGCAGAGGACGTCATGCAATGGCAGCAGTAGGGCGGTCTTGCAGTGCTTGATCAGGTCAGGGGGTATGCCGTCGTTGCCGGGTGCCTTGCCAGCGGCCAAGCTATCAATGGCCTTACTGAGTTCGTCGATGGTTGGCTCGGCGTCAAGTTCGTCCATGGATGGCAGGCAGTCGATGGCATCAAGGGCTGACGGTGTCACGGTGTTCTGTCTAGAGTAGAGGTCGGAGTAGTGTTCCACCCATCTCTCCATCTGCTTGTTCTTCTCTGTGATCATCTCCCCAGTGGAAGATTTGAGGGGGGCCGTCTTGCTCTGTGCCGGACCAAGTGCTTTCTTGATGCCATTGTACATACCACGGATGTTCCCTGTTATGGCAGCGGTTTGAATGTCTTGGCTGAGCTGAGTCCAGTACTCGTTGGCACAGTGCCAAGCAGTCTGCTGAACTTTGCTTCTCGCAGCCCTGAGAATCTGGAGATTCTTCTCGTTTGGGTACTTCTTGTACTCAGCAAGTGCTGAGCGCTTGGCTTCAATGACGGGGGTCATCTCGGTCAACTTGGCATCAAACCAGTCCTGTGACTTCGAGGTCTTCCTCCCAAAGGTAGCCAAGGCTGTGCGGTGGATGGTGTTTCGCAGCTCTTCCCACTTCTGCTTTGCAGATTCTCCTCCTTGTGGTACACCAAGTTCCTTCTCAAAGGTGGAGGCAAACTGCTCAACAAGTTCTGGTTGGGCCATCTTGCTGATGTCAATCCGTGCCTTTCCAGGTTGTCTAGCATGATGGAATTTCTTCAGCTGCAGCTTGACCTTGCAACACACCAATGAATGGTCTGTGTCGCAATCTGCACTCTGGAACGAACGGGTGATTAGCACGTTCTTCAGTGAGGTGCGCCTGGTCAGGATCAAGTCTAGCTGGTGCCAGTGCTTTGAGCGCGGATGTTGCCAGGAAACCTTGTGTTGGGGCTTGGTCTTGAAGAACGAGTTTGTGATGCACAGATCGTGATATGTGCAGAACTCGAGCAGTCGCTGTCCGTTGTCGTTCATTCTGCCCACGCCAAAAGGTCCAAGACAGGAGGGCCAGGAGTCGTGGCCCTGCAAAGGGATTACCCATGGAAAGTAAAACTAACACTACTATAAAAACCTATATACATCATAGCTTAGTATATGATGACCGGTGTAAACATAGGAATCATACCCGCCGCACAATGCAGGACTATCAGGAGCAGACTGAAATGTGAGGTACCAGTTTGACTGTAAGGTGCAGTATGGCAGCATAGGTATGACCAGAATACAACATCATAGTGAGTTATTGTACAGCAGGGGAGTCCAAACTTTTTGCAAAGAGGGCCAGATTTGGTGAGGTGAAAATGTATGGGGGGGCCGACCATTCAGCCTGACACTTTTTTTGAACCATTAACATTAAATGCAAATGAACCATTTCATGAAATTTTTATTGCAAATGGAATGCTTTTCATTTCTTCACACAGAACACAAATAAATCTAAAGTTTTTACCAAAATCACTCTGCCTTTCATATTTGAAGACCACATAAAATGAAGAAAATGTCTGTCAGGGGAAAAATACTTTATTTCGAACAAAAAAGTATAACATTTTAATATTTAATTTGTCGGGTTTACGAGACCCAGTTTGATTGTCAATTCAAAAACGAACAAATGATACGCTGATTAAAAAGCACATGATCAAAACCAGTTTTGAATATCACAAAAAAATCAATACACTGAGATTTTAGAATTTATTCACCTCAGAAGACTAAACAAATAACTATCCTGCACTAATGTGAAGGATGATGCTGAGATCTCGACTGCAGTAAATAGGCCAGGTCTGGCTCAAAAACTGTGGTTTTGATGTGCAAGATGTCACGCAGGTGAGTCACTTAGTCTCGTCCTCACACGGTTCTTGTTAATGTTCATAACCGAGAATGTCTTCTCGCACAAGTATGTTGAGCCAAACAAGCTCAGCATTTTCTTAGCAAATGTTCGAATCTCTTGGAACCTGCCTTTATCCAGCTGGCGGTAAAAGTTGACAAGAGGGAGCTGTTGGTGCCAACTGTGACACTCGGCGTAACACTGAAGCTCAATGAGTCAAGGTCCACGGAGAAAGGAGAGGGGAAAAAAGCGTGATCTCCTTTTCAATAGCTTCAAAATCCCGAAAGCGCCGTTGAAACTCTTCAGCCAGAGATGAGATATCTGCTGCATACCTCCTCGTTTGCACACTGATATTGTTCTGTGGAAAACCAGTCATCATTTACTGCAGCGATGGGAAATGTGTGGTATTGGGCTGCGTTTGTGACAGGCGCCTTTGGAAAAGTAGCAGCTTGGACCCAAAGGCTTTGATGTGTGAATACAGTTGGTTTACCACTGCATTTTGCCCCTGAAGGCTCCTGTTCAGCGCGTTCAGATGTTATGTCAACTAAAAATCCCAAATCAGCCAGCCAAATAGGATCAGATAGTTCTAGCATCGGCTGTCCCTTTTTTGCCAAGAATTGTCCAATTCCCTCCCTAAGAGAGTAGAAGTGCTGACCCCCGACTGAACAATCTTGTGTCGTTGTGATACAGAACATCTCCTTATTCAGCCTGGATGCTGAGTAGAAACTGTTGAAACTGGCGGTGGCACAGGGCTTTGGATCGAATATAATTAATACCCTTTATCACCGGTTTCATAACATGATCATATTTCAGATGTTTGGCACAGAGAACTTGTTGGTGAATAATACAGTGGAGTTTTATAGTTTTGCCTCCTTCTTCACTGACTTTGTTACAGACTAGAGTTGATAATCCACTTTGCTCACCAGCCATGGCAGGTGCGTCATCCGTAATAATCCCAGTGACTTTGTTCCACGGTAGTTTCATGTCATCTACGACGGAACAAATGGAAACAAATAAATCTGTTCCTCTTGTTTGGTCCTTAAAGTGCTGATGACACATTTTTGACTTCATCTAATTTTTCAACACATAATACAATATGATGAAATAGGTTGGTCTGTGCAGTTCTAAGTCGAACAGGCTTTTTTTTTTCACGGGAATATCTGACATTTTCATGAGCGCCATGTCACCAATTGCGTCAGTGGCTGGAACCCCCCCGGCCATGTTGTAATATCATCGACAGAACACGGCACTTGGCTGCCCATTGTACACACAGGATGGAAGCGGTAGAAAACATCGACGATGGTTCCAGCACATGTAGTCTGGAATTGGTTTGTGTTGTCCAATCTCAAGACGATTATAGTTCCGAAGAATGGGATGACAATGAAAAATCTGGGGGCATCAAACCGTATAGGTTTGAGCCGTGCCGAGTGGGCATTGTGCCTAGCGAGTCAGACTCAGTTACAGTCAGCTGTTCATGTTTTGTTTGCATCATCTGCCGTGTTGTCAGCCAGCCAATATTGCCAACACTATCACGACGTGTTAGCCACTCTACACAACCGTGGTTTTGTTGCGCCCTTGTAGCGATGTCGACTCTGGGGCGCAACCGTGGTTAACACGTTTCCTCTCCATGTTCGCTGGGTGATGTCGGCCCCGAACGCCTACTGTTTGTGTTTCTGGGTATTTTTGTAAGTCTTCACCTTTTGGGATCAGTCTTTATATTCAATACGTGTGCTGTGGTGAATCCTGCGCGTAAATCCATTCATCATAACCCTCCATGCACTCTTACGCAGGGCACGGAGAGGGAGGATGAAATAACGAGGATTTATGTGCAGGGTTCACCACAGCACATGTAATACAGAACGACAGACGATTCCCAAAAAGGTGAAGACATACAAAAAACACAAACACACTTACTGATGGCGTTTGGGAGCCGGCATCGCCCAGAGAACAAATGAGAGGAGACGTGTTAGCCACAGGTGCGCCCCAGAGCCGACATCGCTTCAAGGACGCATGAGAATCATGGCGAACATGGAGTGACTAACACGTCGTGAGAATGCTGAAAATACTGGCAGACTAACGGGAAAGATGACAATATTATACACCAGCAGTGCGTTACTGGCAAACGGCTGCGAAGTGCATGCACTGCTGGTGATGGTATGATGAGAAGCACCTGGGCGAGGACCGGGAAACGTGATCAGCAGGACTGGAATCAGCTAGTGATAATGAGAGGGGGGCCATGGCTGGACCGGTGAGAGTCAACATGCGATCACAGAAAGTAGGCCAAAGCTGCGCGCAAATCCATTAATCCTTCCCTTCCTCGTGCCCTCCTCCTGCGTAAAAGCGCACGAGGAGGCCTATGACAGTTGGAGCTGAAGCGTGTGATGTGGTCTTTCACGGCCTGCTGTTTATCCAAGTCTGCGACACAACGCGAAGGCATAGCTGTAAAATTAAAACAAGAAACCAGAGAAACTGAGCTACAAAGCTGTTGTCATTCCAGTCAATAACACCGGCATCCATTCTGTCGCTGACGTCATGCGGGTCCTGCCCTTAATTCGGTGGGCGGCACCACAGTTCAGTCAGCGGCTGCGGTTTTTTGATAACTGCACGGTGGTGCAGTGGTTAGCACTGCGGCAGCACAGTTTACCCTCGGCCGGGGGATCGCGGGGATCATGAGATCGTGGGTTCGATCCCTGCCCCCGGCCAACAGTGATCTGTGTGGAGTTTGCATGTTCTCCCCGTGTTGCGTGGGTTTACTCCGGGATTTCTCCGGTTTCCTCCCGCATGCCAAAAACATGCAGGTTAGGGATAAGGGGCGCTTGCGCACGCAGCGACCAGCAGCTGGTGGCTTGTCACCAGACTGCAAAACAAATCTACCTACTACGGGTACAAAAAAACCCACTAGTTTATGCAGGCGCGGTTGTAAATATTGATCATCGACAATGACTTTTGGGTTTACACAACATCCTAAAAAATGTCAAAATCATGTCATCAGCCCTTTAAGGCTCTGGAGGTCAAGTAGCTCTTCACTCACGTTCGTTTCATTGTCCACTCTTAAAAAAAAAAAAAAAAATAAATTAAAAAAAAAATAAAAAAATCAGTAACTGAGCGGTGTCGGATGCATCCGTGCTTTCGTCGCAGGCTAACGGGATAAAAAGTCAAACTCTAGTCCTTTTGCCTCTGTCTCTTAATATCAGATGAAACGTCTTCAATTTTCCGTACCACAGTGTTGCGTGCCAGGCAAACATTGGCAAACTCTTACTTCTTCTCAGGACAGATTTTCTCCACCATTTATCATGCAGCCTTTAATAAATTCACCCTCAGTAAAAGGTTTGCAGTGCTTGGCAATCAGCATTGCCACCTCGTAGCTCACTTTTGTGGCATTTTCATTTGACTCACTGGCTCTTGTGAAAAAGCGCTGCTGTGCCGTTTAAACATCTTCTAGTTGCTTCAACTTTTTTGCCACGTTTGTTTCCAATTAGCTTGTTGTAATTGGCATATTTTGTCTGGTAGTGCCTCTTGATATTGAATTCCTTGAAAACAGCCACAGTCTCTTGGCAAATTAGGCAGACACAGTTGTTTTGTATTTCAGTGAAAAAAATACTCCAATTTCCACTTGTCCTGGAAGCGCTGGCCTTCGCTGTCAACTTTCCTTTTTTTTTTTTTTAAAAGTTAGTCTCCATTTTAGTAATGTGCTGGAAAGGGTCACACAGCGGGAGTGCAGCCAAAGGGCTATTGTCATCTTCTGGTGAAAATATAAAATAGCTTTTTGTACGTTTGTATTTTATGCTGTTGTCAGAATCAGAAAAAGCTTTATTGCCAAGCATGTTAGAAACACACAAGGAATTTGACTTGACATTGGCGCGCATGTAAGTGCATCACAACGACACGGCAGCCATAACAAGGCGCCTCATCAAAACAGTGGGGGATAAGGGGGGGGTAAGAGGGAAGGGAAGGAATGACACAATGGGCGGAGAGAAAAAAACTTTATCAAAATACAGCTTATGATTGTGTAAGCAGAATTATGATTACAATGAAAAAAACCTCTCTATGGCACAGAGCAGACAATCGACCTCACAAAAACAAAGACAGCAGAGAGGCAGTGTGTGTATATGTACATCAGTGTAAATGAATCAGTCGTGTATGTTGAATGCAGTGTGTGCGTCAGTTATCGGTTACTGGTGGACAGCAAAAATCCTCTCTCAGCAGATGTTATGTCTTAGTGTCTGAAACTTAAAAAAGCATGTCCTTGTGAGAGCAACTCTCAGTGCATGGCAGATGGAAATTTCTAAGCCAGTCACATGGCGCTGTCCTTGAGAGTTCAGATTACTGTACGCCAGATTGTTTATGTAGGAGAGAAATCAGCCAAAACATTCTACTGCTTATCTACATCCAGGAGGAGTGAGAGCTGTAGGTCGCCGAAAACGAGGTCGAATAAGCACAGTCACTCAGAGGAGGAATTTTCATCTCTTATGCGTTCAGTGCTTCATAATTTCCAACATTGCCAGGCTTTAAAATCATTTCCTGGAGAGCTCCCAGCGGCATTGAGATGTTACCAATCTTCCTGTTCAGTTCGCCATTAGCCGCTATCAGAGTCCTCCCCAGCTGGTCAAATTGATGAAAGAGCTTCGTTGGGTCAGCATTTTGATAAGCTCTGTCCATCTTCTTCAATTTTCGATACATCAGAATCAGATTTATTGCCATTGTTCATGTAGTACACAAACTAGGAATTTGTCTCGGTGCAATGCTGCAACATTAAACATGATAAAATAAAAGAAATAAACTATACATGCAATAAAGTGTAGAATAAGAATGAGTAATACTAGTCAGCAGTTTAAATATATTAGCGAGCAGCAGATAATGTGGAGAACCATATAGTGCAGTCAGTAATGCAAAAAGAAAACAGTGATGATTGACATGAGTCTGGTTGAGCTGCTGTACATAGTGCACGAGAGTCAATAAGTCACTTAGTGTTCAGCAGTCTGATGGCAGAGGGGAAGAAGCTGTTCATGTGACGGGAGGTTTTAGTCTGAATGGACCGAAGTCTTCTACCTGAGGGGAGAGGGGCAAACAGTACGTGACCAGGGTGTGAAGGATCGGCTATGATCCGGCCAACACGCCTCCGGGTCCTGGAAATGTACAGATCCTGGAGAGATGGGAGCTTGCAGCCGATCACCTTCTCAGCAGTGCGCACGACGTGCTGCAGCCTTAGTCTGTCCCTGGCGGTGGCTCCTGCGTACCACACGGTTATGGAGGTGGTGAGGATGGACTCGATGATGGCTGTGTAGAACTGCACTAACATCTTGGTGGGTAGCTTGAGCTTCCTCAGCTGCCGCAGGAAGAACATCCTCTGCTGGGCCTTTTTGATGAGGGAGCTGATGGTCGGCTCCAACTTGAGGTCCCTGGTGATGGTGGTGCCTAGGAAGCGGAAGGAATCTGCAGTGGTGATGGGAGAGCCTGTGAGGGTGAGGGGGGGCAGAGGGGTTGTGACTTTCCTGAAGTCCACAATCATCTCCACTGTCTTCAGAGCGTTCAGCTGCAGGTTGTTGTTGTTGCACCAGGACGCCAGCTGGGCCACCTCTCTCCTGTAGGCGGACTCGTCGCCGTTGGAGATGAGCCCGATGAGGGTGGTGTTGTCCGCAAACTTGATCAGCTTGACAGACTGGTGGCTGGAGGTGCGGGAGTTGGTATAAAGGGAGAAGAGTAGGGGGGGAGAATACACAGCCCTGGGGTGATCCGGTGCTGATGCTAACAAAGTCTGAGACAGTCTTTCCCAGCCGCACATGCTGCCTCCGGTCCGTCAGGAAGTCGGTGATCCACCTGCAGAGGGAGTCAGGCACGTTGAGCAGGGACAGCTTGTCCCGGAGCAGAGCGGGGCGGATGGTGTTGAATGCAGAGCTGAAGTCCATAAACAGGATCCTGGCGTAGGTTCCCGGGGAGTCCAGGTGCTGCAGGATGGAGTGGAGGGCCAGGTTGACTGCGTCGTCTACAGACCTGTTGGCTCGGTAGGCAAACTGCAGCGGGTCCAGGAGGGGAGTGGTGATGGACTTGAGGTGGGGCAGGACCAGGCGCTCAAAGAACTTCATGACTACAGAGGTGAGCGCTACAGGTCTGTAGTCGTTAAGTCCAGTGATCCGTGGCTTCTTGGGGACAGGGATGATGGTGGAGGATTTGAGGCAGGTCGGCACGTGGCATAGCTTAAGGGAGGTGTTAAAAATGTCTGTGAAGACAGGAGCCAGCTCTTGCGCACAGTGTCTCAGGGTGGAGGGAGACACGCCGTCCGGACCGGGGGCCTTGTGCGGGTTCAGTCTGGAGAACTGTCTGAGCACGTCCTGCTCACTGATGACAAGGGCAGGGGGGGAGGAGGGGGGGCGCCTTTGATGAAGTAGGGACCGTGGAGGCAGTGGAGCTGGGGGGAGGGGGGGAGTTGGACACAGCTGACGAGGTGTCAAAACGGGCATAGTGTTGGGACAGTCTTTGACAAAGGGCTTTGTCATCCTGACCTTTAGGAGCCTGAGGCCGATAGTTGGTGATTTGCCTCAGTCCTCTCGACACAGAAGCAGAGTCGTTTGCAGTGAACTGCTGCTGGAGTCTCTCAGAATACACAGATTTAGCTCTCCTCAGCTCTCTGCTAAACCGATATTTAACCTCCCTGTAGCAGTCCCTGTCTCCACTTTTCAACGCTGCTTCCTTCTCCTTCCTGATCTGTTTGAGCTTAGCAGTGAACCAGGGCTTGTCATTTGAGTAACTCACCCTGGTGCGCGATGAAAGAATGCTCTCCTCACAAAAGTGGATATGAGTTCAGTGTCCGTGTACTCATCCAGATCATGCGTGGCTCCTTTAAACATGCCCCAGTCAGTTATTTCCATGCACGTTTCCAGCTTCTCCTCAGCTTCACTGGTTCAAAGCCGATCAGTAGAAGTCCTGAGATCGTGAAGCCGAATAGGTAGATGTCTTCCGCATCTTCAATCGAAAGGTCACACATAAGTTTCCAATTGTATGTGTCTCTCACATAACCCGCAGCAGCAGTACCTGCAGGACAGATGGGTTCCCCCGGGCCCAATTTCCTAGTTGAAAAGACGGTGTCAATTGTATTCAAAGCCCAGCTTACCAAATCCATAATTTTCCGTTTGGATCAAGAATCAGCCAGTAGAAGTGCAACGCAGACACAGACAGTAGCAAGCTGGGATTCAGTCAGTTAGGGAGGGAGAAGGAGGAGAAGAGAGAAAAAGCATCTGCTCTCTCTGAAAGCCGGAAGAAGAATCTTCAACAGTGCTGGCAGGCCGCAAATTATTGATTTTTATGACAGAGGCTGCAGGCCGGTGGAAATTTGAACACGGGCCACATTTGGCCCCCGGGCCAGACTTTGGACATGCCTGTTGTACAGTGAAATGTTATGCGGCAGGAAAGATTTCCTGTACTTACTGTAGCTGTTCGACAGCGAAGCTGTAGTAGTCTACTGGAGAAGGTGCTCCACTGTCTGTCCAGTGTGTGGTGGAGGGGGTGATCAGGATTGTTCATGATAGATCACAGTTTATTTGGTGTTCTCCTCCCCACCACCGTCTCAAAGGTCTCAGGCCTGAGACCTGAGCATCCTGCTGCACACGTTGAAGGATCTCAGCTTCCTCAGGAAGTAGTCTACTCATCCCCTTCTTGTGTGCAGCATCGGTGTTGGATCTCCAGTCCACCCGTTGCTGATCCTGACACCCAGATAGATATTTGTAGTCCTCAACCACCCCCACGTCCTCCCCCCTAATCTGCAATGGCTGAGAAGGCGTCCTCTTCTTCCTGAAGTCAATCACCATCTCTCCGGTCTTGCTGACATTCAGCCTCAGGTGATTCTGACTGATTCTCACTCCACAAATCTGTCTACCAGTGCCCTGTACTCCCCCTCCTCTCCCCCTCTTATACACCCTACAACAGCTGAATCGTCAGAGAATTTCTGCAGGTGGCATGACTCGGTGTTGTACTGAAAGTCAGTGGTGTATAAGGTGAAGAGAAAAGGAGAGAGCACAGTCCCCTGTGGAGCTCCTGTATCACTAACCACCACGCCAGACAAGACGCTGCCCAGCCGGACAAACTGTGGCCTGCCTGTTAGGTAGTCAGTAACCCAGGAGATCACAGAGCTGTCCACCCCCATCACTCGCAGCTTCTCACCCAGCAGCAGTGGCTGGATGGTGTTAAAGGCACTGGAGAAATCAAAAGTGATTCTCACAGTGTCTCCTCCGCCATCCAGGTTCAAATGGGCTCATTTCAGCAGGTAGATGACAGCATCTTCAACTCTTAAATGGGGCTGATATGCAAACTGCAGAGGGTCCAGCCACGTCTTCACCTGTGGCCTCAGGTGGGCTAAGACCAGTCTCTCCAGGACCTTCATCACATGAAATGTGAGGGCAACTGGTCGATAGTCATTCAGGTCCGATCGAGATGACTTCTTGGGGACAGGAACCAGGCAGGATGTCTTCCACAGCACCGGTACTCTCTCCAGGTTCAGGCTGTACAGGTGTTTCAGTACCGCACCTAGCTGGCACAGGTCCTCAGGATCCTCGCAGAGATGCCATCAGGGCCCGTCGCCTTCCACTGATGGAGTCTCTCCAACTGTTTAACCTGGTCTGTAGTCACAGTGATGTGAGAGAGGGTCCTGGTGTCCCCCAAGGAGGCGGGTGAGGGAAGATGGAGAGAGGTGCTGCACAGGAGGGTGGGTGGGGAGGGGTGTGTGGGGGGGGTCTGGCTGTGTTGTTGGGGTGACAGACTATGAGTTGAACCTGTTAAAAAAACAGATTCAGTTCATCAGCTCTCTCCTGGCTCCCAGATGTCTGCATGACTCTCCCCTTGCACCCAGTTATTTGTTTCATTCCCAGCCACACATCTTTAATGTTGTTTTGCCTAAGTTTATTCTCAAAGTTCCTTCTACAATTGTCCTTGCACCTCCTCAGCGTCTGTCTCAGCTCATGCTGCACTCCCCTCAGCCTCTCCTTGTTTCCGGACCTAAAAGCTCTCTTCTTTTTGTTCAGAAGTGCTTTGAGGTCTCCCGTGACCCATGGTCTGTTGTTGGAGAAGCAGTGTACAGTCTGAGCTGGCATGGTTGTCTTCACAGAATCTGATGTATTCTGTGATGCAGTCGGTCATATTGTCTGTCCACCCCATGTGGTTCAGAGTACGCCCCAGTCTGTTGTCTCGAAACAGTCCTGCAGTGCATCAGCAGTCTCCTTGATTATAGATTTATTTTTGTTTGCAGTGAATTGACTGTAAACCCAATCAGCATTGAATAATGGAATTTTATAAACTCTTTTATTAATGGAAAATGCATTCTGCATAAGCAACAGCAAATTTATAGTAAACACAGTCAACTTAAAAACTTTGAATAAATTAAATGTTTAAACTCTGATCAAAAGAAAAGACACGAGCATTCTGCGTAACGGCATTAAACACAATTCCATTTCAGTGGTGTGGGATGATGGGAGTTGTTTTCCGCTAGTCCTTGAAACAAAAACTAAATGTTACATGACAGCTGACAACTTTAATTATGTGGAAAATTATCTTTTAAGTTGACAAGCACCATATGTGTAACTCGTGGCAAAATTTGATCGGGATCAAAAGATAATTTTACTCTTGTCATTCATTTCTACGGAGAATTGTTCTTTTTAATTTAAGGACCCATATGCACTGATCTGTATTTAAAAAAAAAAAAAAAAAAAAAAAAAAAAAAAAAACCTGGATCGCTCACGCCCCATTAGTACAGAGCCGAGTGGAGTCGGGCCGGGCCACTGATCTCTGTAGAAAAACTGGATGGATCATTGGCTGCCAGAAGTGAAGCCCCTGG
Source organism: Pholidichthys leucotaenia (assembly GCA_020510985.1). Classification (NCBI taxonomy): domain Eukaryota; kingdom Metazoa; phylum Chordata; class Actinopteri; order Cichliformes; family Pholidichthyidae; genus Pholidichthys; species Pholidichthys leucotaenia. Next base: position 313,797,626 of record CM035847.1, on the reverse strand, counting down.
CTGGCCACTTTTACCTCAATAACTTCACCAAAAATTAAGATTTTGAGCTTCTTGGAGACACGGCATATAATCTTGTGTAACTGAGCTGGAAGAGCTGTCACACAGAGGGCAAAGCAAGCCCAGATAAGCAACTACACATTAAATAAATAAGCCCAGAAAACCGCGACTGACAAAATTTGCAAGTGACTTTAGGAAAAAAAACAAGCCCAAAGTTGTTTATAATAAGCAGACTTGGCAACTATGTCCTCCGTGCGTTACCACGGTAACTCCCTTGGGTTTAAAGTCTCACGGTGTGTTCCGATTGTCCAATAGTGTACTCCGAAGTGGACTGCACAGGGTATCCGCCATATTAACTGAGATTCCAAACTGAAGGGAGCCAGTGGTCTTCAGTTCAAAGGGAACTGAGAATTGAGCAGAGAAGAAGTGAACAATGGTACATCACTTCACCAGGAGTTGACAAGATTACCCTTAACCTCTTGCACTCCGTTGTACCGCGGGAGGGCAAGTCTCTGCGTCCCAGGGCGCACGAGAGCGCCCTCGTGCGCTCTAGGACGCATGATGGAGATGCTGATGATGGAGATGATGGAGATGCGTCCAAGCGCGCACTGAAAATAAAAGCTGCAGACACAGCCGCGAACAGATTAGTTCATCTGATTGACCTCTCATTCGACTAATAAGAGCCTTGAATTGGGTTTCTGAAACCTTGAAGAACCAATGACTGAAAACCTAGCAAGAAGGACCCGCCTACCAACGCAGCGAGCCAATTGAAGCACAGAAGTTCGCTGAGCTGTTTTGTCTACAAAGGCTGGGTGAAGAGAGAATTTTTTAATTCCAGCAGAGTGTTTAGGATTCTCTTATGGTCATCATAGACTGACGGAGGCCGATGACGAAGGTCGTAAATCATTCGCCAAAACCGCAATCATGGAATTATGTTTTGACTGGGTCGCGAGACCAGAACCACGAGCGGACCAGCGTCGCGTTCGTCTGACAATGAGGAAGAGAAGTTCGCCAGGACACTGCTGTGAAGAGGTAAGGTGTTCTAAGCTAAATTATTCTTTATCCCTGAAAATGGTAATCAAAAATGACTTTTGACCGATCGGTAAACTACAACTGTGCGGCGCACGATGTCCGAAGTGCGTGCGCCGCGGTACACGGGTCGTTCGTCGCGTCCGGACCATGAAACCCCCCCCCCCCCCGCTACTATTCTGTAGCGGGGTGGGGGGGGGGGCCCGCGGTGACTGCGCCGCGGTCGCCACATGAGTGTAATCCGTCATGTAGTGATGGCCGATCTCCGTCCTCTGTAGCGAGGGGGGGAGACAACCCCCCCCCCCCCCACACACACACAGTAGCGAGGGGGGGAAGCCGCGGTGACTGCGCTGCTAATCGCCACATGAGTGTAATCTGTCATGTAGCGATGGCCGATCTGTGTCCTCTGTAGCGAGGGGGGGGGGTTTGCCCACACACACACAGCCCTCAATGTCACCTTTCATTAGAGGCCAAGATGAAGCTTCTATATTGAATCATTTAAAAGTTACAGACGTTTTTCCAAACTGTGCCATTTGGCACAGTTCCAAAATGCCTGGGAACTACCTGAGAACAAAGCTGTGTAATATATTAATTTTTTGTGGTATTGTTACAAAATTTGGACCTCAGCTGGATAACGCTTGGTTCTACATTTCTGTTGCATTTTCCAGCCCGGATCTGAAGTTATTTGCAAGCATTTGTATCCAAAAAAACACCCAGGCCAAATTTATTTTCTTCAAGTTCAGTATGTTTAGATGACTGTAACTCAGTGGCTGGAGCACTTGGAGAGATTGACTGTTTTGCAAAAAAAATTCAAAGTGTTTTCTTTTAAATGAGACCAACCCCATGAAGATGCTGCAAAGGGTTGAAGAACAGCTTTGGATTTAATTTGGGCACGTTATTTTTTTGGCGTTTTTAGGGAAATTGACCGGAGTGCAAGGGGTTAAGACATTGTGCCTCAAATACAAGTAAAAAAAATATATATTGTTGCTAACGTTAACAAGCTAAATTTATGTTGGTTGTTGTATATATCAACTGATTGTAATAAAAAATATTAATATTTTAAGAAAAATAAGTTATCCACCATAGTATCAGTATGTGTCTATGGTTACCGTGGTAACGCACGGAGGAGGGAGCTGATGGTTACAGGGTGTTTCAGATGGAGAAATTTTGTGAAGGGCAGTTAACGTCACTGATATTCCCTGAGCAGGGAGTAGAGAATACAGTTGAAGTACACTGTGGATTGGAATGTAGCTTCAGTTAATATGGTGAATACCCTGTGCAGTCCACTTTGGCGGATACTATTGGACGATTGGAACACAGCCACAGTGGTTTGGCAGGGTTACTGGACACTCCGTACCATTGCCACTCTGTCCCAAGTCATTCCATAACCAAATCACAATGTACCCTAGACAAGTGGTTCCCAACCTTTTACCCAGGAGCCCCCCCCCCCCCCACACACACACACACCTGTGTCACAGAAGTGCTGGGCCCCCCCTTGCCCACACGATCATGCCAGAGGAATTAATCATTTTTAGAACATTTATTTAGGAAAAAAGTAACGTCAGTTTTGTGCTTAACCTGTTCCATTTGTTTTCCTTTATATGTAAACTAAATTGAATTATATGAACATGTGTATCACACACAGACAAAAATAAATGTGGCAAATGACTGCAATGGTATTAAAATATTTGTCCTTTTGTTTTAAGACGGCATTAATCAGTCAATCAATGACTTTATTCCAGACTCATGGTCCATCAAAAATAAATAAAACAAGACAGTTGAAACAGTTAATAAGAAAAACAATCAAAAAATTACAAAACAATAAGACACAACTACTAAAAGAAGTACAAAAACAGTACAGACTTTAAAAAGACTTAGACTACTGTACCAGTGCCTTCTAAACTGTGACTGACAGCGAATAGAACTGAGCTTAATGCTAGACATGACTTGAATGATTTCATTTCTAGATACATCAAGCCGACAGATGAATTTATACATATGATTCCTTATTACTGCATGCAGTGTATTTAACCGTTGCTGCCCGCCGTCTTTATAGTGTACGTGTGTGTGCGCGCGCGCGATTTGTACGACTGGGTAGATGAGTGAATCTGTTGAGCACTTTGGTCATCCAGCATTTTTTTTTTTTTTTTTTCTAAATCCTACATAAAAGAACAGCATTTTATTTTTACATGAGATGGAATTTAGAATCCTAAATGAACATTAAGAGGTTAGCCTTTAGGATTTACCAAAGGGTAAGGTTAAAAAGGTAATAAATAGATATTATTCACATATCTGGTGTGTTTTTAAACTGGACCTGTGAGTCCATTTGAGGATGCGCCTTCCATATCTGCAGACCACAGAGGCTGGAGTTACAGAAATCGAAGGCTTTTATCAACAATTGAAGAAGGAGAAGCCATCTCTATTGTCATTCAGTCCATACAGCCAATCATGTACTGTACAACGAAATCACATTAATCTACAATGTTAATCACATATAGAATCGGAGGAGTCGCTCCCATGCAAGATGCCGCAACAAACAACTTCTCCTTCCACCATTCTGTTATGCTGAGCACCAAACTAAAAGGCAGGAAGTACAGTTTTTATATGGTCTCTGGTATGACCCGGCCGGGACTTGAACCCCCAACCTCCCGGTTGTGGGGCAGATGCTCTGTCAACTAGGCCACCACTCCAGTTCTTCTTGTAGGACCTCAAATGTGTGTAGTGTGGGAACCCACTCAGCTGGAAGGACAAGCGGAATCGTCATGGGGGGGTCTGTGTGTTGATGCAGGGGTTGGTGTGTTGATGCAAACGGTGACAAAGAGAATGGGAATTGCAAAGTCTTTCATGTTACTGCAGCACCACAGCTGACTGAGCGGGTTGTAGGCTATAAAAGGAGAGGTGCCTGCGACTTGTGACTTTTTCTGATGCTTGTGATTCTGGATGATGTGAGAGAGAGAAATTAATAAAGCCTGCTTTGTTCTGGACCGCTCTGCCTGGTTATTCCTCTCTCCACACTAGTGAGGTTTTGGTGGAATGTAAAGAGGAGAACAAAGGAGTTATCAGAACGAGCTGGTATGATCCTGCAGGATTTTATTGCCCAACGAGCCCCTGAAGAAACACGACAATAACACAGAAGTGTTACATTAACCCATATTTTGTTTCGGTTTTTAAAATTAATTTACGTAATTAATTGCATATCCATAGACGGTGCCTAATCGTTTTGTGGTTTGTTTGTTGTTTTTCAATATTACAACCAGATATGGCCAAAGGATACTCCAACAATCCATCAGAGGATTATGAGTTTGATGCCCCCACACATGTCGTGGATTTTGGAGAACTGGTGGAGGCAGAAAACGACGACAGGTGGTTTGGTAAGTCTCCCTTAAGCAGTTTTCAGCGAGTTTTAAGCAATTATTATTAAGCAGTAGGTAAAAGAAGCTGGTATTTTGGAGACTTCAGTATTGATTTATTAAATCAAAATGGATTTAATAAATCCATAAACCTAACAAACCATTTCCAAATAAGTGAATTTATAAATTCCATGTTTTGTATGGGTTTTTCCCCTTCAGTAACGTACCCCACTAGAATAACCACAAATTCAGCAACGCTTATTGATAACATTTTCACAAGTGTCACTGAGGGGAATGGAACTGCTGGCCTTATTATTAATGATGTGACAGACCATCTGCCTGTTTTTGTTTCTTCAGACACTGGTGTAACGCAAAATGTTGAAATAGATAAAGTTTTTAAATGACTTGTAACTGAACCCGCCATCAATCATCTTAGAAATGATCTAAAAATGCAAGACAGGAGCAGTATTTATGTTGACGACATTGACACTGCATATGGAGAATTTGTTTCTATTTTATCCAAGCTATATAATAAACATTGCCCTCTAGTGGTAAAGGAAACTAACGTTAAATACAGATATAAGCCTTGGATCACCAAGGGCCTGCAAAATGCTTGTAAAAAGAAAAACTTGTTATACAAAACGTTTCTGAAATTAAGAACCGTGGAAGCTGAAAGAAATACAAGACTTATAAAAATACACTCTTTCATATCTTAAGATTGAGTAAAAAATTATATTAAGATAAGATAAGCCTTTATTAGTCCCACAATGGGGAAATTCCAGGATTGCAACAGCATAGGGATAGCGACACTCAGAGCAACAATCAGAAGGCAAGAAAAAACATCTAGTAAACATATGTCCATATTACTATAAATGTGTATATATATATATATAGACACACAGTGCAGAGCATTATGGCTGGTGAATGTGCAGCAGAAAGTCTAAGCTCTCTCTCCGCGGATGCAGCGGGCCAGCTGGAAGTCTTTGGGCATGATGGTGACCCCCTTAGCGAAGAAGAGACCACCAGGTGGGCCTCGCTGGTCTCCTGCAGAGCCATGACGGCGAAGCTCAGGAAACGCAGGACGGTCTTGAAGTCCTGAGCGATCTCCCTCACCAGGCGCTGGACGGGCAGCTTACGGATGAGCAGCTCCGTGGATTTCTGGCAGCGACAGATCTCTCTCAGAGCCACGGACCTGTGACGGCGAGGCCTCTTCACTCTGCCGGTGGCCGGAGCGCCTCTCCGAACAGCCCTGGTGGCTAGCTGTCTCCTGGGGGGGGGGGGGGGCTTCTTCCTCCAGTAGATTTTACGGGCGGTCTGCTTGGTTCTTGCCATCGCTCTTTATTATTCTGTCTTATATTTCTTTCACGCCGCCTAAACTCCAGCCCGGCACCCGCGTTATTTTCGCTACAGCTCCCGGTATGTCGAGTTTCCCATTAGCACCGGGCGGCGGCCAAGTGCTAGCTAGCACTAGCTCCTCCCCACTGTAACGTCTCCCGCTGCAAACCGTGGCTCCGTCCGCCGACCCGGGAGACCCCCGGGGCGATCCGTGCGTCCATGATATATATACAGAGTGAAAGGTGTAGAAAGAAGAAAGAAGATGGAAAAAAAAAAAAAAAAGCTGTTGCAACAGGCAGCCGACTCGTGTGGCGCCGCCGATCCGGCGGAACCGGACCGGCGGACATATTTATTACAGTATTACATTATTTATTACAGTAAATTATTGCAAAATAACAAAACTAATATATGGAAGGTGTTAAATAATATAACAGGAAAACTAAATTCCGACCACATCTCATTTAAATTCAGAAAATTGAATAATCGAGGAAAATAACTATCTCCAACACGTTTAATGAATATTTTGTTAATGTAGGAAAAATGATCGCCAACTCCACTGTATCATCAGCAAATACAAGTGGCGCTAACAAGGGTATCAGCATAAACGCTTAATGTTTATTAAAGAAATGGATAAAAAAGAAATTGCTGACATTGTTCACAAATTCATATACAAAAAATCAACTGATTGTAATGATTTCAGAATGTTCTTGGTAAAATGTATTATTGATTGTATTGTTAAACACTTCACTTACATGTACAACATGTCACTTAGCGCTGGTTAATTTCCAATGAAAATGGCAAGAGTCGTTCCTCTGTATCAGACTGGTGACAAACGCGTATTGTCAAACTACAGACCCATCTCACCGTTGCCTCAGTTGTCCAAAATACTGGAAAAAATATGTGTTAAGGGACTGTATGGATTCAGGAAGAACTGGACCACCTCACTGGGACTCATGGACTTTGTTGAACAGATTATGGACGCAACAGATGGAAGAGAATACACAGTTGGAATATTTCTGGATTTACAAAAGGCATTTGATACAATTGACCATAAATTACTCCTCAATAAATTACGTAAGTATGGCATCAGAGGAATTGCTTTTGACTGGTTACACAGCTATTTAGAAGATGGATGTCAATATGTTCATGTGAAGAATACGGACTCTGAGTTGCTGAGGATGACATGTAGGGTACCACAAGGTTCTGTACTTGGTCCATTGCTGTTTATTTTGTATATTAACCTTTTGCACTCCGTTGTACCGCGGGCGGGCAAGTCTCTGCGTCCCAGAGCGCACGAGGGCGCAGGAGAGTGCACTGGGGGAAAGGAGAAGAGGAAGAAAAAAAAAAAAAAAAAAGTCCTTCCACTACAGACACAGCCGCGAACAGATTGGATATGATTGACCTCTCATTCGACTAATAAGAGCCTTGAATTGGGTTTCTGAAACCTTGAAAAACCAATGACTGAAAACCTAGCAAGAAGGACCCGCCTACCAAAGCTGTGAATGCAGTGAGCCAATTGAAGCAGAGAAGTTCGCGAGCGGTTTTTTTTTTTTTTTTTTTAAAGGCTGGGTGAAGACAGACTGCTGCCTGCAGCAGATAAAGGACCCGCAGGAAGAACCCCACAGACCCAGCAGCACGGAGACCATCCACAAGTGGAACCTGTGTGACAGCAACTGCCATTCGCGCATCGGCATGTTCGGCCAGGCGGTGCTTATTTTGTTTTTGTCCCAGTAGAATAGACATTAGGATTGTCTTCTATGGTCATCATAGACCGACGGAGGCCGACAACGAAGGCTGAGTGACACGCAGGCGTTCGCCAGTCTTTTTTTAATTACTACTGTTATTTGTTTTGAAAAATCGTTCGCCAAAAACCGCAATCATGGAAGTGCAAAACCGCAATAATGGAATTATGTTTTGATCGGGTTGCGAGACCAGCGTTGCGTTCGTCTGACAATGAGGAAGAAGTTCGCCAGCTCCGCTTCTGCTGTGAAGAGGTAAGGTGTTCTAAGCTAAATTATTCTTTATCCCTGAAAATTGTAATCAAAATGACTGACTTTTGACCGATCGGTAAATTACAGCTGTGCGTCATCGCTGCATGACGGACCGTGGCACAACGGGCGATGTCTTTCCTCTGTAGCGGGGGGGGGGGGGGGGACAACACCCCCCCCCCCCCCCCCACACACACACACACACAGCCCTGAGTGTGACCTTTCATTAGAGCCCAAAATGAAGCTTCTACATTGAATCATTCAAAAGTTAGACATTTTTCCAAACTGTGCTATTTGGCACAGTTCCAAAACGCCTGGGAACTACCTGAGGAAAAAGCTATGTAATCATTTTTTGTGGTATTGTTACAAAATTTGGACCCATTTCTGTTGCATTTTCCAGCCCGGATCTGAAGCTGTGTGTTATTTGCAAGCATTTGTATCCAAAAAAAACACCCAGGCCAAATTTATTTTCTTCAAGTTCAGTATGTTTAGATGACTGTAACTCAGTGGCCAGAGCACTTGGAGAGATTGACTGTTTTGCCAAAAAATTCAAAGTGTTTTCTTTTAAATGAGACCAACCCCATGAAGATGCTGCAAAGGGTTGAAGAACAGCTTTGGATTTAATTTGGGCATGTTATTTGTTGGCGTTTTTAGGGAAATTGACCGGAGTGCAAGGGGTTAATGATTTGTGTTCTGTCTGAATTGCTCACGTGTGTTTTATTTGCAGATGACTTTTTTTTTTTTTTTTTTTTTTTTTTTTTGTAGTGGAGAAAATCTTATGGTTCACTGCCAATGAATTATCTATTCACCTTGGAAAAACAAAATGTATAATGTTTGGAAATTGCAAATTATATAATCACAGAAAAATTAAAATAAACGATGTTGAAATTGGAAGAGGGAGCTAAGCTCTAAGGCAAAGCTGTCGATTTACCAGTCAATCTACGTTCCTACCCTCTACTATGGTCCTGAGCTTTGGGTAATGACCTAAAGAATGAGATTGTGGATACAAGCGGCTGAAATGAGCTTTCTTCATAGCATTGCTGGACTCATTCTTAGAGATATGGTGAGGAGCTCAGTCATCCAAGAGAGGCTTAGAGTAGAACCACTGCTCCTGCACGTTGAAAGGAGCCAATTGAGGTGGAATGGAGCAGGTGGCTGGAGACAGGGAAGTCTTGGCTTCTCTGCTTGAACTGCTGCCTCCATGACCCGGACCTCCGGAAATGCGGTAGAAAATGGATGGAATGTTGAAATCGACACAGTTTTGGAAACCAAGTTCCTGGGGGTTATTGTTGGAAATCAGACATAAATTATGTCAAAACTAAAATGTCTAAATCCATTGCCATACTGTATGAAGTTAAGGATCTCCTGTGTCAGAAATCTCTGCGTGTTATAGAACTCACTGATGGTTCCTTATATGACATACTGTGTGGAGATTTGGGGAAGCACATACAAAACAAACACAAACTTAATCTTTTTACTACAGAAAAAAGCTGTACGCATTGTATCAAAGAAACCTTACCGTGAACCAACAAACCCAATATTCATTCAGTTACATACTCTTAAATTTAGAGACCTAGTAGATCATGTCATTAAAATCATGTACAAAGCAAGTAATCAATTACCTGTTAATGTTCAGATACTGTTTCAAAAAAGGGAAAGGAAATATGAGCTAAGAGGAAACTGTATTTGTTCTGACATTTGCTTGTTAAAAAACAAAGTATCATTACATGTCTGTCACTGGAGTTAAACTGTGGAACTGTTGCTCTGAAAATATTAAAACATGTTCTTCTCAGAAGCATTTCATAAAATTGTACAAAGATGAGAAAATCACTCAGTATCACTGTAAATGCTAGGAGATAAACTTGTAATAACTTAAAGGTTTTTTTTTTGTCTCTATTAGATTTTCTTTGTTTTTTGGGTATGACTTAAATTTTTATGTTATTAATTTTAAAATTGTAACTGGGTAGGCGCTACATAAGCACTAGCTTCAGCCTACTCCCTTTCGGTTATTCTTTTGTGTTCTACATAAACGTCAGGGGCTGACAGCGGCAGCACCGTTTGGGGCATTCTCTCTCCAGACGGACTCCAGCAGCAAGTTAGTGCTGAAAGCGTTTGGACTCCTTGCTAAATACAGCCGTGATGGTGAGCACTGAAAGGGCACAAGGCATGTTATTCCTTCTGAGTGCAGTGTTTATGATCCTGACTGTGTATACTCCACAATGTGATTTTTTTTTTTTTTTTTTTTTTTTTTTTCGGACAGCGGCAAAAATCATGGCGACAAGAGCCATGCGGGGTCCTGTCCGGAGGCCGTCTTGCTTAAATAAGCTGAATGTTGCTGCAGTCTCCAGTCCACACACCCTGTAGTTCGCGCCACTGCTTTATGAAAATGTTTTTGTTTTTTTTTTTTTACAGAATCAGCAGTTCATGCCTGTAGAAAGAGCAGATCTCCAAACAGTTGTCACACACAGAGCTGCAGCGAGTCTCTCATAGCTTCCATTGTTTGCCACATGAGTTATAAATCCTGTTTAAATTATGAGACCACAGGGCCCTAAAAACATGAGCAATAATACTGCATACTGTGGTGTTGAGCTATCCACTGTCACTGCAGGGGAAATTCCTCTACCGCAATAGCCCGAGAGGGGTGTCTGACTCTTCCAAAATGTGCATCGCCATAGTGGCCCCATGGTATGCAGGGCCCACTTTACAGAGCTTGCACTGAACAGTTTTGTTGGTTGAGTCGCATACAAAATGTTCACAAACTTCAGAAGGCTTGTTTTATATGAACTCCACTTCAGCTTCCGTCATGGTGCTGCTTTCCCTGCTCTGTTCCCGGTCTCTAGCGCGTATGCTCTGTCAGTGCACCGGAGAGCTGGGAAAAGTGTGATGTCTCACTCTGAGCTACTTCAATTGGCTACAGTGAAACATTGTTGAGCATGGCAGTGCATGACATGGGATACACATGACGTCACTAACAACTAGGGCTGAAACGATTAGTCGATATTAATGTCGATCAAAAAAAAATTTGACGCAGATTTGTCGACAAATCGTTTAATTTTAAAGTTTATATGCATGCCGCAGGAATGTTCATTTTCACTCTTCAGCGAAGAAGAACAACGCATCATGGCGACACCTCCCACCCCTCACACGCCCTCTTCAGCCCCCTGCCCGCAGGGAAAAGGTGCCACAGCCTCCAGGCCCGCATACCACAAGACTGCTAAACGGCTTTGTTCACCAGGCCATCAGGATCCTGAACTCTGCTCCCCCACTTCCCGGACCGTAACACACTCATCCACGCAATGACTACCTCAGCTGTTTTCACAGAATGACTTGGCACGCCAACAGTAATACATCTCCTGCTGTCTGTCTCTGCACCTTACTGCAACCATTTGCACAAATACCATACTAGCTGCTGTCTGTTATTGAAATATTGACCATGTGCAGTCCAGTCTGTCACTGTCTGCACTTACACTACCGCATTTAACTTGTAATTATGGGTATTATGGCTCCACTTTTTCTGTATATAGGATTACTGTGTTTTATCTTGTATCGTTATTTGCACTACAGGTAGCATTACGGTACATAGACTGCTGTCGTTTTCATCCTTATTAATTCTTTTCTTATATATTGCGCACACCACTAAGAGAGAGAAATGGCATTTCAATTCTCCTGTATGTCCTGTACATATAGAAATATTGAAAGATTTTTATTTGTCAATCTTTTTGAACATGTAATGCTGTCAGTTAATAACAGTTCACTTGGGTAGACTAACTTCAAGGCATCATGGGTCATGAGTAAAATTTTATCAAATTTGGTTGGAACTTGATGTCGATCATTACTGCCATCTGGTGTTGCCAGTAATCACCTGCAGTTTCTACGTAGTCCATCTTTAAGTGATAAGTATATTGTTATAGAAAAATATTGACCAAGCTCTCGTCAAATCCAGAAGTCTTGATTTGAAAGTACAAAACCTACGTGCTTTTGCCTTTAAGAACCAAACATGTAAGATGATACATATGATGGTAGAAAGTGTTTTGTTTTTTGTGTTTTCTCATGAGCAGATCAGCAGGCTGATGGAGGAAGTTGCCGTCTGGTTACACCTTTAAGACCTGCGCAGCTGTCAACCACTGATGACCATCATGGCCCTTCAGCAGACCCTGGTCAGTTTTATTGCTTTATAGATCATTTGGTGCCCCCATTTCTTTGATGTCTTGGTTAACAACATTTGACTGATTTGGTGCTGCAGGCTCTAGACGGTCCTGCTCGCCACCCTCAAACATCGTCACCTCATGGGGTAACAACTCCAGTGCTGTGGGTGGTGCCCGACCGAAACAGAGGCGTGTCCTCAAAGTCCCTGCACAGCCATGCAGGTATAACAAGAAAAAGGCGGATTGATTTTGAGAATTTGTTCTACATTTGAGCTTAAATTTCAGCTAGATGTGAAATTTATTGAAGTTAACTTCTTAAAATAATTTTTAGGGTTTCAAAACGCAGAAAAGGGGCTAGAGGTCCAGCTGCACCACCAGTGAAAGTCAAAAAGTAAGTGTCAGTACTACGCTCCTTCAGATGCCTGTTGTTGTGAAATGGCACTATACAGTGGTGTGAAAGTGTTTGCACCCTTCCTGATTTCTCATTTTTTGTATATCACACTTAAATGTTTCAGATCATCAAACAAATTTAAATATTACACAAAGATAACACAAGTAAACACAAAATGCAGTTTTTAAATGAAGGTGTTTATTATTAAGGGACAAATGAATCCAAACCTACACGGCCCTGTGTGAAAGTGATCCCCCCCCCCCCCCCAAGTTAAGACATTAACTGGGGTTTATCACATCTTTGGAAAGCTGAGTTTAATTTCTCGAGCAACACCCAGGCCTGATTACTTCCAGACCTGTTCTCAATCTAGAAATCACTTAAATAGGACCTGCCTGACAAAGTGAAGTAGACCAAAAGATCCTCAAAAGCTAGACATCATGCTGCGATCCAGAGACGTTCAGGAACAAATGAGAAAGTAATTGAGGTCTATCAGTCTGGAAAAGGTTATAAAGCCATTTCTAAAGCTTTGGGACTCCAACGAACCACAGTGAGAGCCATTATCCACAAACGGCGAAAACATGGAACAGTGGTGAACCTTCCCAGGAGTGGTCAGCCGACCAAAATTACCCCAAGAGGGCAGCGACGACTCATCCAAGAGGTCACAAAAGACCCCACAACAACATCCAAAGAACTGCAGGCCTCACTCGCCTCAGTTAAGGTCAGTGTTCATGACTCCACCATAAGGAGACTAGGCAAAAATGGCCTGCATGGCAGAGTTCCAAGACAAAAACCACTGCTGAGCAAAAAGAACATAAAGGCTCATCTCACTTTTGCCAGAAAACATCTTAATGATCCCCAAGACTTCTGGGAAAATACTCTGTGGACTGCAAAAGCTGAACTTTTTGGGAAGGTGTGTGTCCCATTACATCCAGCGTACAAGAAAGGCAGCATTTCAGAAAAGAACATCATACCAACAGTAAAATATGGTGGTGGTAGTGTGATGGTCTGGGGCTGTTTTGCTGCTTCAGGACCTGGAAGACTTGCTGTGGTAAATGGAACCATAAATTCTGCTGTCTCCCAAAAAATCCTGAAGGAGAATGTCGAGCCATCAGGGATGGCAATTTTCCGCCGATTTTATCATCATCTATGTCATAATTTTGTACCTTTACCTTGTTCTCAATAAAGTTTGGGGAAAAAAAAAACATACGCGCTCGGCGCTGCCCCGAAGTCTCGCGATAACCCGGATGTACTCAAGCTACTGCTGTATTGTAAATAGCCCTGCGATTGGATAGTTGCAAACGATTGGACCAATCAAATGGTTCGTATGCTTTGTCAAAAATTCATTTCGGCTTGTTCTCAGGGATGTGATTTTTCCGGTAATTCACCGAATTCCGCTTTATTTTTATATTATATGAACGTTAAGTACGTTAGCTTTTTGTGGTCCACGAGCACAGTGAAAGTGTGCCCTTTCAGGCAGAACTGGAAGTGGCGTATGCCAGGTAGAGAGCCATTAACTCTCTGTCGAACACACTGTATTTACGCTCACTGTCGTGCAAAGACCTGCTTAAAAAAAAGGTGAGCGGCTGCCAAGAACCGGCAATGCATTGCTCCACGATGGCCGCTATGCCCATGTCCGAGACGTGGGTAATGAGCGCTGTTTTAACATCAGAACGCCTGCTCCCGTTCAGGAGTCCAGTCGACTCTGTCCGCCGGTTTCCGTTTGAGTGCAGCGTACAGCGGCTGTATGAGCTGGGCTGCGCGGGGGAGGAAAATGAGCTGCTCAAGACTCAATGGAGATTGAAACTGGTGATCTGAAATGAATGCTGAAATTATAAAAAGTAATGGTATGTTGGAATTTTATTTCTATTATGGAATAGATAAAATTAACTGATTTTGATTTGATCAAGTGTTAAAGCATGTGATGGATAATGCTTGTTGGAAGATTTACCTCCGCCAAGGAGGTTATGTTTTCATCGGCGTTGGTTTGTCTGTTTGTTTGTTAGCAAGGAAAAGTGATGGATGGATTTTCATGAAATTTTCAGGAAAGATGTGTAATGGCACGGGGAACAGATGATTAGATTTTGGTGATGATCTGAGAGTGCATACCTCCACCAAGGGCTTTTTTGTATTTGTGCAGCAGGATTACACAAAAACTACTGGATGGATTTGGATAAAATTTTCACCAGAGGTGGTTCTTGGGCTAGAGAGGAACCCATTATATTTTGGTGATGATCTGAGAATGCATACCTCAGCCAAGGCGCTTATCTTCTCACAGTGTGTTAGCAACAATACTCCAAAACTGATGGACAGACTTTGATGCAATTTTCACCACAAGTGGCTATAGGCCTACACACAAACCCATTACATTTTGGAGTTGATCCATGACAAACGGAAGGAGCCTTGGCGGAGGGATGCGCTCCGAGTGCTTTTCTAGTTTAGGAATGCTATCTTCTTGGAACATAAGTCAATATTATACAGTAATAAGTGGCATTCAGCTGTTTGTTTTATGTCATGTAAGCACAGTTCTGGTACTTAAAAATCATAAAAACCCAGGAGCTTCGAGGAGCGAAGTGACAGTAAAGGTGAAAATTGGCTCAAAGTTCAATGAGGTAACAGAAACACTCGGACAGTTTCTGAAGAAACCAGAAAAGGAGATGAAGTTCAAAGTTCAGAGACTGACACAGCTTGCTGCCAAAAGGAAGAAAGTTTCACATTAGAAGTGACTTGGTGACCAGTGTAAATAGTGTAATAAACTCTTATAGAACTGTTAAATATGTTGGACTAAAGACAGTGAGACAACATTGAAGAAAAAGTAAGTTAACTTTTCATTAAATTTAATGATTTATCTAAGTCTAGTATTTCATTTTTTTAATCATTTTTTTCAGTCTAAATTACTTCTGTTTTACTGAAAACCTCCCAGCTTCAGGGGGGCTGCGCCCCCCCGGCCCCCCCCGTAAGTCAATCGACCAAATTAGATTTCAGCTGAAATCAGAATTTCCTGTTGCCATCCCTGGGCCATCTGTTTGACTTCAAGCTGGGTTCTGCAGCAGGATAATGATCCAAAACACACCAGCAAGTCCACCTCTTAATGGCTTAAGAAAAACAAAATGAAGACTTTGAAGTGGCCGAGTCAAAGTCCTGACCTGAATCCGATTGAGATGCTGTGGCATGACCTTAAAATGGCGGTTCGTGCTGGAAAATCCTCCGTTGTGGCTGAATTACAACAATTCTGCAAAGATGACTGGGCCAAAATTCCTCCACAGCGCTGTACAATACTCATTGCCAGTTATCGCAAATGCTTGATTGCAGTTGTTGCTGCTAAGGATGGCCCAACCAGTTATTAGGTTTAGGGGGCAATCACTTTTTCACACAGTGCCATGTAGGTTTGGATTTTTTTCCCTTAAAAATGAACATCTTCATTTAAAAACTGCATTTTGTTTTTACTTGTTTGTCTAATATTTAAATTTGTTTGAAACATTTAAGTATGACAAACCTACCAAAAAAAGAGAAATCAGGAAGGGGGCAAACAGAATTTCACACCACTGTATAAATAAAGTTGAAATCAATAAAGTGCAGTGGTCTGCTGCTACAGAAGACGACAGTGTTTCAGCCTTTCAAATAAAAGCCACTGATTCAGTTTACAGTTGAAGCAATGACTGGAAGGTAATGCAGAACAAAGCCTTGCTGTTTCTGTGATGCAGGGTTTCTGTTGGCAAAAATTCAGACGTAGCAGCGGTCTTCCAGTCCTGAGAATTTTACAGTGAAACTTGTTAAATAGCTAGGCTTTATTTGAGTTTGCTGGCTCAGCAAAACTTCAGACTTGAATTTGAGTTGAAGGTTGTTCCCCCCCCCCCCCAATTTGTTTACTCAGCCTTTATACTAAAGGCTGTATTTTTACATGCAGTGGGACATTTGACGTGTGAATAAGTCATGAAGAGATATACTGTAACAAAATCACCATTCATGGTACACTATATACCCATCCATAGTCATTATCCATGGTGCATAGCTAACACACCTTCAACTGGAATGTCTATTACAAATTCAAGATTCACTATACTCTAGAGCTGAAACAAAACCACTAACCATATAATTACAAGGAGTTTACACAAAGCAAACAGTCTACAATTCAAAGTGGAACAAATTGTGAGCAAATATCAAAATAATTTACCCCCTTACAATATGCACATCTTCATGTACAAACACAGTGAAATAAAAAATGTCCTAGCTGGAAAACTGGGGGAGAAGTTAGCTGGACAAACTCACACAGACGGATGGACATCATCGGACCATAATACGTCCAGTGTGTAATAAAATTATTAAGGCCTTGCATAATTTTTCTCAGGTTACCATCTTTAAATAAATTTACTATGTTGTGTTGCTCTCACTTTTCAATTTTCTCACCCTCATTTTTCCCCATCAAAACTATTTGTTTCAAAAACTTATTTTCCTCAGCAAAGTGTCAGTGTCAGCAATTCTACAGTAGAAACTTCAACACAATACTGATTTTGAATTGAGAGCCACTGACTGTTGGTTGACGGAGGAAGGAGCTAGTCTAGTGACTGTATCAGTGAGAAGAGTCAAGGAACGGATGTTTATTCCATCCTCTCTCTGGCCGTTACAGTCTCAGTGTCAAGTTGTTGCTTTGCAGCAAATAAAGCCAGTGAGCCAACTGCAGTGGCACTTGATCAGGAGAAACAGTTTTCCCTTTACCAAAATGTATGAGATATTGCAGAAGATGGTTGACATGAACACGTGTGTCCAAACAGGCAGATGTCCTCTGAAGAGCAGGAGCTGAAGCGTATGAGGGCCCTCCAGAGGGAGGTGGCTTTGCATCGCAAGAAGAACGAGGCCAGCTACAAGACTGCTCTGGCGGGTGGCAGTGAGTAGATATTTGCTTTTGACTGTGATTGTGGTTAGACTTTCTTCAGTCAAACAGAATTATTTGTTTTCTCCCTCCCAAAGCACTGCCAAAGAAAATGGTCCTGTCTGCAACTGTGCCTCAGGAATTTAACTTCAGCACAGAAACTCGTGTTAAAGCATCCAAGGCTGAAAAAGAAGCAGACTTGGTCAGTCAGCTCCGTAAGCCAACCTCACCAGTAAGTGGTTTATGCTCTGTGATGAGCAGATCTGCAAAACCCAAATGTTTGGTTCTCGACTGCAAGTGATAATTGTGTTATGAAGGTGTACATTTGACATCTGGATCAGATGTAATACAACTGATACAATCTGTGTTTCCTCTGGCTTTAAGACCTTGGCGCAGTGGCAACATATTTTTCGGGGGAGGGGGGGCAGAAAACACATGACACTATTGTAAGTGGAATATGTTACTTTTCCTTCCATCCATCCATCCATTTTCCACCACTTTTCCGGAGGTCCGGGTTGCGGAGGCAGCAGTTTAAGCAGAGTAGCCCAGACTTCCCTCTCCCCAGCCACCTGCTCCAGCTCTTCAGAGAGGATACCAAGGCGTTCCCAGACCAGTTGGGAGACATGGTCGCTCCACCGAGTCCTGGGTCTGCCCCGTGGTCTCCTCCCAATGGGACGTGCCCGAAACGCCTCAAGTGGGAGGCGTCCAGGAGGCATCCTAATCAGATGCCCAAACCACCTCAACTGGCTTCTTTCAATATAGAGGAGCAGCGGTTCTACTCTGAGCCTCTCCCGTATTACTGAACTCCTCACCCTGTCTCTGAAGGTGAGTCCAGTGGTCCTATGGAGAAAGCTCATTTCAGCCGCTTGTATCCACGATCTCGTTCTTTTGGTCATTACTCAAAGCTCGTGATCATAGGTGAGAGTAGGAACATGGATTGACTGGTAAATCGACAGCTTTGCCTTAGAACTCAGCTCCCTCTTCACCACAACAGACTGGTACAACGTCCGCATTACTGAAGATGCTGCTCCGATCTGTCTGTCAATTTATTGCTCCATTCTCCCCTCACTCGTGAATAAGACCCCAAGATACTTCAACTCCTCCACTTGGGGCAGGAGCCTGTCCCCAACCTGGAGAGGACAATCCACCTTTTTCTGGCTGAGGACCATGGACTCAGACTTGGAAGTGCTGATTCTCATCCCAGCCGCTTCACACTCAGTGGCAAACCGTCCCAGCAAGAACTGTAGGTCATTGCTGGATGAAGCCAGCAGGGCATCATCTGCAAACAACAGAGATGAGATCCTGTGGTCACCAAGCAAGACACCCTCCGTTCCCTGGCTGCGCCTAGAAATCCTGTCCATAAAAATTATGAACAGGATTGTGACAAAGGGCAGCCTTGGCGGAGTCCAACTCTCACTGGGAATGAGTCCGATCAAGTGTTGGCAATATGAACCAAACTCTCAAAATGGTGGTACAGAGACGGAGTAGCTCGTAACAACAAGCCCAATACCCCATACTCCCGAAGCACCCCCCCCCACAAAAAACCACGAGGGACGTGGTCGTGGGTGAAGGGCCAGACTAAGAACGATCCAACAGACTCTCATGATAAATACGAGAACAAAGATTCGGTGTATTCTGCCTGGTATGGGGTTACCGGAGCCCCACCCTGGAGCCAGGCCTGGGGGAGGGGCTCAATGGCGAGCGTCTGGTGGCCGGGTTTCCACCCATGGGACCCAGCCGGGCTCAGCCTGAAAGAGTTACATGGGTCCGCCTTCCAGTGGGCTCATCACCTGCAGGAGGGATCATGGGGGTCCGGTGCTATGTTACTTTTATACTTTTAATTTTGCACAGTAACTTTGCATATGGAACTTACCATTTGAAGTATTGTACAACCGAGGCTTGAATGTTGGAACAATGGGCCAGTTGGGGTCCCACCCAGACATCCTGTGTCTGGACTTTTTACTGGTGTCATCCTTCTCTCTCACCTCTCCAGGTGCTCTCACCTCTCCTGGACCCTCTGCCTGAACACTTTTCTCTCCTTGGCTCCTCTCCTCTCTCATCTTTCCCTCTCTGAGCCCTGTCTAATTCAGGTTCTCTGTCTATGGTGGTATACAAACAGGTCAGAAAATGTCAAGTTTCATGTTTTGTCCGTCAGGATTTTTTTTTTTTTGGTCATGTTTACATAAATGACAAAAATGTGTATTTTTATTCTAATGTTTCTTTTTTGGGCAGCACGGTGGCAGAGTGGTTAGTGCTGCGGCAGCAGAGCAGCTCACCCTTGGCCGGGGGATCCTGGGTTCGATCCCAGCCCCCAACCAAAAGTGATCTGTGTGGAGTTTGCATGTTTCCCCCCGTGTCTGTGTGGGTTTACTTCGGGATTTCCCCGGTTTCCTCCCATATGCCAGTGCCCAGAAAGACAGACCACGCTTGTGGCCCTGGAAATGAACAGGTACAATGTAGACATAGGTGTACTTAGTGAAACAAGATTGCCTGGATATGACAGCTTGGAAGACCATGGGTACATCTTCTTTCGGAGTGGGAGATCAACTCAAGAAAGGAGAGAAGCTGGAGTGGGCTTTGCAGTTAAAAAGGAGATGGCAGCAATGCTTGATGAGGAACCGGTGCCAATCAACGACAGGACTGAGACTCCCACTACAGCGGAAGATGTATGCCACACTCGTCAGTGTATATGCCCCAACAATGACCAATACAGAGGAGGCGAAGGAAGAGTTCTACAGTGATTTACGTGAGACTATCAGGCGTGGACTGACTGATGACAGGCTGATAATCATTGGAGATTTTAATGCCAGAGTTGGTTCAGACACTGAGAAATGGAAAGGAGTGCTAGGCAGTCATGGAGAAGGCAAGTGCAATGCTAATGGAGAACTTCTACTTGCACTATGTTCAGAGTACAACCTTGTGATAACAAACACTCTAAGCACAAGGCCACACACAAGAAGACATGGATGCACCCAAGATCCAAGCACTGGCACTTATTAGACTACATCATAGTAAGACAGAGAGACACAAGGGATGTTTTGGACACCAGAGCAATGAGAGGTGTAGACTGTGGTACTGATCATGTTATGCTGAGATCTAGATTAAGGATTTGCAGACGAAAACAGCACTGCAGGATGGGTGCGAAGCCACCACAGAAGCTAAACACTAGTGCACTGAAAGGCCAAAAGAAGCAGGAAGAGCTTACACAGGAAATTGATGGAGACTTGAAAGACTCTTCTTCTTCCGGCTTTCAGAGAGGGCAGACGCTTTTTCTCTCCTCTCCTCCTTCTCCCTCCCTGACTGACTGAATCCCAGCTTGCTGTACTGTCTGTGTCTGCGTCGCTTTTCTACTGGCTGATTCTTGATCCAAACGGAAAATTATGGATTTGCTAAGCTGGGCTTTGAATACAATTGACACTGTCTTTTCAACTAGGAAATCGGGCCCGGGGGAGCCCAACTGTCCTGCAGGTACTGCTGCTGCGGGTTATGTGAGGGACACATACAATTGGAAACTTATGTGTCTGTGTGATCTTTCCGAAGATGTGGAAGACCTCTACCTGTTTGGCATCATGATCTTAGGACTACTACTGATCGGCTTTGGTGTGGTCCTGGTGTATCGAAAACTAAAGAAGATGGACAGAGCTAATCAAAATGCTGACCCAGCGAAACTCTTTCATCAATTTTACCAGTTGGGGAGGGCTGTGATAGCGGCTAATGGCGAACTGAACAGGAAGATTGGTAACATCTCGATGTCGCTAGGAGCTCTCCAGGAAATGATTTTAAAGCCTGGAAATGTACATGGAAATTATGAAGCACTGAATCGCACGAGAGATGAAAATTCCTACTCTGAGTGAACTGTGCTTATTTGACCTTGTTTCGGCTCCCTGCAGCTCTCACTCCTCCTGGATGAAGATAAGGCAGTAGAAAGTTTTGGCTTGACTTCTCTCTAACATAAACAACCTGGCGTACAGTAATCTGAACTCTCAAGGACAGCGCCATGTGACTGGCTTAGAAATTCCATCGGACATGCACTGAGAGTTGATCTCTGGAGGACATGCTCCAAGTTTCAGACACTAAGTCATAACATCTGCTGAGAGAGGATTTTTGCTGTTCACCAGTCTGATACACACACTGCTCACAACACCACATGACTGATACACATACACTGACTATCATACACTCACACTGCCTCTCTCAACTTGCTGTTTATTGTGTGATCCATTGTCTGCTAATTGTGCATAGAGGGTTTTTTTCCTGTGTAATCACAATTTGGCTCATTCGAGCTTTATATGAGCTTATACGAGCGTTATTTTGATAACTATGTTTTTTCTCTCTGCCTATTGTGTTCTTCCCCTCCCCCTCTTTACCCTCCACTGTATGACAGGCGCCGCGTCATGGCTGCCACGTCATTGGGATCTGCCTATCGTGCGCGCCCAATGTCAAGTCAAATTCCTCGTATGTTTACTTGTAAACGTGCTTGGCAATAAAGCTCATTCTGGTTCTGGGACAGCAACAACTCAGATTGGCATAGAAGAGAAATGGGCAACATTGAAGGATACGATGTATCAGACTGCGAGTGATGTATTAGGTCACCCTGAGAGGAAACATCAAGATTGATTTGATGATCATGATGAACATCTGAAGAACCTACTAGAAGTGAGGAATATGGCTAGGCAGGAAAACCTACAGTGTAACACAAGGTCGAAGAAGTACTCAAAGGCTCAGAGTGAGCTACAGAAGTACACCAGAGAGATGAAGTCCCACTGGTGAGATGAAAAAGCGGAGGAACTTCAAACTGCAGCAGACAGGAAGGACATGAAAACATTCTTCACAGGAGAGAAATCTACGGCCCTAAACCAAGAGGATTGATCCAACTAAAGGCTATGGATGGTGAAATGGTTTTGCAGGAGAAAGACAAGATCCTGGACAGATTTGCAGACCACTTTGACCAACTACTAAACAACCCTGGAGAGCTCACTGAAGATAAGATAAGATAAGATAAGATAAGCCTTTATTAGTCCCACAACGGGGAAATTCCAGGATTGCAACAGCACAGGGATAGCAACACTCAGAGCAACAATCAGAAGGCAAGAAAAAACAAGCAAGCAAGAGCAGCTAATATACATATGTACATATTACTATAAAAAATATATATATACACACACACACACACAGACACACAGTGCAGAGCATTGTAGCTGGATGGAATAAATATATGAATATATGAACACACAGTGCAGAGCATTGTAGCTAGATGGAATAAATATGTAAATATATAAACACCCACAGTATGGAGCATTGCAGCTAGGTGGAATAAATATGCAAGTATATAAACACACACAGTGCGGAGCAATGTAGCTAGATGGAATAATATGTAGATATATAAAAACACAGTGCGGAGCATTGTAGCTAGATGGAATAAATATATAGATATATAAATATAAACACACCCAGTGCAGAGCATTGTAGCTAGATGGAATAAATATGTAAATATATAAACACACACAGTGCAGAGCATTGTTGCTAGGTGGGATGAAACAGCATAACCGTCTATTTAGTTATCCTACATGGTATGATTATGTGCCCATACATATTCTCACCCTCCATAGCGACCGGTATGTTCCTAGTTGTATGCCGGAGAGGACCATTGTGTAAGTCTATTGCATCTTTTGCATTCAAAACAAAAAAAAACAAAAACTATTAGTTTGTTACGTCTTTTTGCTATCTCTGCGAGCAGCCCTGCTTAGGTTGTACAGTCTGACAGCCGTTGGTAGGAAGGACCTACGAAACCTCTCGGTTGTGCACCTGGGATGATGTAGTCTGCTGCTAAATGAGCTCCTCAGTGCATCCAGTATGTCCTGCATAGGGTGGAACTCGGACTCCAGCAGAGATGACAGTTTAGCCACCGTCCTTCTCTCTCCCATCTCCTCCACCGGATCAAGGCGCTGCCCCAGGACAGATCTAGCTTTCTTGATCAGTTTGTTCAGTCTCTTCCTATCGGCTGCAGTAATGCCACTGCCCCAGCAGACCACTCCAAAAGTGATGGCTGATGCCACCACCGTGTCATAGAATGACTTCAGCAGCGCCCCTTGTACACCAAAAGACCTGAGTCTCCTCAGCAGGAACAGCCTGCGCTGTCCCTTCTTGTAGAGTGCGTCAGTATTGTGTGACCAGTCTAGTTTATTGTTCAGATGAATACCCAGGTACTTGTAGGATGTCACCATCTCGATGTCTGTTCCCTGTATATTTACTGGTGCTGTGAGGGGCTGCCCATGCCTGCGGCAGTCCACCACCAGCTCCTTAGTTTTCCTCGCGTTGATCTGGAGGCAGTTCCGATGGCACCAGTCCACAAAGTCCTGGATGAGCCCTCTGTACTCAGCTTCATCTCCGCTGGAGATGAGACCAACGATCGCAGAGTCATCAGAGAACTTCTGTAGATGGCATTGTGTTGTGTTGTGTGAGAAGTCCGCAGTATAAAGAGTGAACAAGAAGGGAGCCAGCACCGTTCCCTGGGGGGCCCCCGTGCTACTGATGATCGTGTCGGAAACACAGTCCCGGGTTCTCACAAACTGAGGCCGGTTCGTGAGGTAGTCCAGGATCCATGATGACAGGTGCTGGTCCACCCCTGCGCGCAGCAGCTTGTCCTTCAGGATCATCGGTTGGATGGTGTTGAAAGCACTGGAGAAGTCAAAGAACATGATCCTCACCATATTCCCGGGCTTCTCCAGGTGGGACAGAGAACGGTGAAGGAGGAAGATCACCGCATCCTCCACCCCAATGCCATGCTGGTAGGCGAACTGGAGTGGATCCATCGCTGGTTCCACCAGGGGGCGGAGATGAGCAAGGAGCAGTCTCTCCAGGGTCTTCATCAAGTGGGACGTCAAGGCCACCGGTCTGAAGCTGTTCAGGTCTTTGGGGTGGGAAGTTTTTGGTACAGGTACCACACAAGATGTTTTCCACAGCTGTGGTACCCTCCCCAGTTTCAGGCTCAGGTTGAAGATATACGTCACAATCCCACACAGCTGGTCTGCACAGGACTTGAGGAGCTTTGCGCTGATGCCGTCCGGTCCCGACGCCTTCCTCGCCTTGATCTTCCTCAGCTCCGTCCTCACCTGGGTTTTGGTCAGGGTCAGGATGGGGGGCTGTGTGTTGGGAGTGGGGGGGGTGTCGGTGGAGTGGGGAGTGGGTAGCAGGACTTGATTTCTTAGAGGCAGCAGTGGTTGTTGTGCAGACAGGGGGGAGGGCGGTTGGTCAAATCTATTGAAAAACAGATTCAGGTTGTTCGCCCACTCCCTGCCCCCCGTGGCCTGGGGGGAGGTATTCTGGAGCCCCGAGATGGTTTTGAGGTTTCTCCAGACCCCGCTGATGTCGCTCTGTTGCAGCTTGTCCTCCATCTTC
The DNA here is from genome assembly GCA_020510985.1 of Pholidichthys leucotaenia. Lineage (NCBI taxonomy): Eukaryota > Metazoa > Chordata > Actinopteri > Cichliformes > Pholidichthyidae > Pholidichthys > Pholidichthys leucotaenia. The sequence goes on along the minus strand of CM035847.1, from coordinate 313,773,126 downwards.
TTCCTGAAGCTGTCCTTGCCTTCTCTGATCTTTCTCCTCAGCTCCCTCTGTACGGACTTCAGCATCTCCCTGTTCCCCGACCTGAAGATCCTCTTCTTCTCTCTCAGAAGTGTTTTTATCTCAGGGTTGATCCAGGGTTTGTTGTTTGAGTGACGCCGTATGGTCTTGGTGGGAACGGATTTGTCCACACAGAAGCTGAGGTAGCCCGTGAGGGTGTGAATGAGGCCATCGATGTCCTCACCATGTGGATCGCAGAGCTGCTTCCAGGCAGTGGCTTCAAAACAGTCCTTTAGAGTGTCCATTGTCTCCTCAGACCATAACTCCACAGTGTGCATGGCCGGAGGTTGTCTGTGCACTAGGGGTTTGTACACCGGTCGGAGATGAACCAAGTTGTGATCCGATCTCCCAAGTGGGGGGAGTTGTGATGAGGTGTACGCCTCCTTAGTGTTTGCGTAGAACAAATCCAGTGTTTTATTGTCTCTAGTGTGGCATGTGACATACTGGGTGAAAGTGGGCAGAATGGGAGACAGTGAAACGTGGTTGAAATCGCCTGAGATGAGGAGAAGAGCATCTGGGTGTTCTGTCTGCAGCCTGCTGGTTACTGAATGGATGACGTCACGCGCTGTCCCAGCGTTCGCCGTCGGATTTGCATAAACAACAATGCAGATCACGTGTGAGTGTTCTCTCGGGAGATATGTAGGCCTCATGCTAACAGCTAGCAACTCAATGTCTTTGCTGCAGTGTCGTTGTTTAACAGTGATATGTCCCGGTCTGCACCAGTTGTTGTTAACATACATGATCACTCCACCGCCCCTAGTTTTGCCACTCTCTGGTGTTCGGTCAGCTCGTATCGTGTGAAAACCCTCCAGCTCAATGTTAGCATCTGCTGCTAGTTCAGTTAGCCACGTCTCAGTAAACAAAAGGAGAGAGCACTCCCGGTAAGTGCTATCATAACGGGAGATAGCCGCTAGCTCATCTAACTTTCCCAGTATCGACCGTACATTTCCCATGACAACAGATGGAAGGGAGGGTCTGTACCTTATATTTTTTGTCCTCCGCCTTACTCCAGCCCGGCAGCCGCGGCGTTTTCGCCTCAGTTCTCTCGGTATGTCGAGTTTTTCCAGTGGGACCGGGTGGCGGTTAAATGCTAGCAGCTCTTCCCTGTTATATCGTATCCTGCTATAAACAGTGGCTCCGTCCACCGGCTCAGGAGACATTTGGGATGATCTGTGTGTCCGTGATATAAGTGGGGTGAAAAAAAAAAAGTGATCAAAAGAGAGAGGAAGGGAAAAAAAAACTCGGAATCGAGCCGCTGTTGCAAAAGGCAGCCGACTGGTGTGGCGCCGAGAGGAGAAAAAAAAAAAAAAAAAAAAAAGACCTGAAGAGGCTAAAGAAGCTCTAGTGCAGCGACCAGCTGCATCAAGTCTGGATGAACCACCAAATTTTGATGAACTAATGGCAGCTATCAGGACAACACAGGATGGTAAAGCTCCAGGAGCGGATTGAATTCCAGCAGAAGTGTTGAAATTTGGTGGTGTACAGCTGACCAACTGCCTGCATAAGCTCATCCAGGAGGTGGGGGATGCCCAGAAAGTACCTCAAGACTAGAAAGAAAAGTATTGTGCCTTTGTTCAAGAAAGGTGACAGTATGGCGCACATTTAGGGCGCATATATGGCATGCTTGTATGGTACGCATCTTCTCTCACATGTATTTAGTAGGCATGATGGTGCATACTCTACAGACTTCAAACGTCCAAAAGGACCTGACCCGGCAGAGACCTCGGCAGGTGTGAAGTGGTTTCTGGAGAGACTAGAAGTCAGAGACAATGTCCCAGCAGGAGCCCCCGAGGCGGAAGAGACAATAGAGACGCCAACGAGCCTCGGAGGCTATATGTTTACTGAAGGACTGTGGGTTGAAGGTGTGATATTTGATGTGGGGGGGGTTTGTGTCTCTGGGGGTATAAGAGCTGTGAGGAAAGATTGTCCTGTCTCTTTTGTTGAGATACTTGCTGTTAGAGGATGAGACTGCAAATAAACCTTTCCTGAGAAATAAACTCAGTCTCGTTTGTGAAGGCATCCTCTACACTGGTGACCTACGACGAACCATGGCCGGTGACGGCGAGCTTTCCGCACCGGACTCTTCAGGAGCCAACCGGGTTAACGCAGCTACCACACTATAGCTGCCCGATTTCTGGCAACATAACCCGTACTCCTGGTTTACCACTGTGGAGGCGCAGTTCCACCTTCGGGGAATCTCAGCGGACGCAACGAGGTTCTACCATGTCGTCGCGAAGCTGGACAGCCTCACAGTGCAGCGGGTGGAGAGCCTGACCAACCACCCGCCCCGGGACGACAAGTATGGCGCACTGAAAGCCGCCCTCATTCGAGCCTTCACTCCCTCGCTGGGAGAGCGAGCAGAGAAGCGCCTGGCGCTGACAGAAGGGGAAGCAGACAGGCCGGCGGATCTGATGGCGAAGATGATGAGCCTGAGAGGCGAGGATGACGACAGCTTTATCTTCGCCCACCTCTTCCTCAGAACGCTCCCGCCAGCAGTGAGAGTCACCCTGGCCAGCTCGCAGCCACTCAACAACCGTGACTACCACGAGCTGGGCCAGGAGGCGCAGCAGCTCGTCGACGCCCATAGACGGCACGCAGCCACGACGGCAGCAGCAGAGCTGAACGCCCCCCCGCGAGACGAGGGGAGACCAGAGGCTGCGGCACCGGATCCACTGACGGCAGCAGAGGCCAGGAGAAGCGGGGCTGACAACACCCTCTGTTTCTACCATCGGCGCTTCGCCGAGAAAGCGCGCAGATGCGTACCAGCGCCAGGGAAACGCCAAGACCAGGAGCCGGTAGCAGCTGCGACTCTCGGCACGAAGAACAAGCTGCTTTTCGTGACAGACGCGAATTCAGGGAAAGAATTCCTGGTGGACACAGGCTCCCAGCTAAGTTTTGTCAAGCCTGCCTATGCGGACATGCTGACGCCTGCCAGCGGACCCCTGGTGTTGGCGGCGAACGGCTCCACGATCAAAACCTATGGGGAGAAGACGCTCCTCCTGTTCCTCCACGGGCGCACCTTCGAGTGGACCTTCGTTGTAGCTGCAGTTAACAACAACATGCTAGGTGCTGACTTTTTATGCTCAAACAGTTTGTTAGTGCATTTACGTCTATTAGCAAGATCAACTGTCTTTCTACTCTATCTCCTGCACAGCTCGGGTGGCCCTGCCTTCTGCACATCCCAATGTCACAGCTGCGGGTGGTAAGTTTCATGCATTACTCAACCAGTTCCCAACACTCACGGTCCCAACATTTTCAGCGTCAGTTGCCAAACACGGGGTCGAGCATTTCATAACTACCTCTGGCCCCCCTGTTTTTGCAAAAGCTCGGCGCTTGGACCCAGCTAAACTGGCCATCGCGCGCGAGGAATTCGCCAACTTGGAAAAACTGGGCATTGTTAGACGCTCGAACAGCTCTTGGTCGTCACCCCTGCACATGGTGCCCAAGGCTGACGGCTCGTGGCGCCCTTGCGGTGATTTCCGCAGATTAAGTAATGCTTCAGCACACGACCGCTACCCGATTCCGCACATCCAGGATTTTTCGGCACATTTAGCGGGGGCGCGCATCTTTTCCAAAATAGATTTGGTGCGCGGTTATCACCAAGTTCCAGTCCGCGCGCAAGACATACCCAAAACGGCAGTTATAACCCCTTTCGGGCTTTTCGAGTTTTTGCGTATGCCTTTCGGCCTCAAAGGCGCCGCGCAGACGTTCCAACGCATGATGGATGCAGTGCTGCGCGGCCTCCCTTTCGTGTTCGCTTATTTGGATGATATTTTGGTAGCCAGTGCATCCGAAGCCGAGCACGAATGCCACCTCACAGCCGTTTTTCAGAGGCTGACAGAGCACGGGCTGATCATTAACCCAGCGAAGTGCCAATTCGGGGTAGCGCAAATCGATTTTTTGGGACACCGCGTGTCTCCAGAGGGCGCGGTCCCGCTGCCGGATAAAGTGCGCGCGATAACGGATTTCCCCCAACCGCAGACAGTTAAGGCACTGCAAGAATTTTTGGGGATGGTCAATTTTTATAACCGTTTCCTCCCCAACGCGGCACGGCTCATGCACCCATTGTACGCGGTATTAAAGAAACAAAAACCTGCATCTAAGGTCGAGTGGTCCCCGGACCGGGAGCGCGCTTTCTCACAGGTCAAATCGGCCCTCGCTAACGCTGCGTTATTGGCACACCCGGTGCCAGCAGCTCGCATGGCGCTAACCACAGACGCCTCCGACGTGGCAGTGGGAGCGGTGGTCGAGCAACTGGTAGCAGGGAGCTGGCAACCACTTGCGTTTTTCAGCAAAACATTGCGCGATAACGAGCGTAAATACAGCGCGTTTGATAGGGAGCTTTTAGCCCTGCATTTGGCCATCCGCCACTTCCAGTTCTGGTTGGAAGGACGCTGTTTCACCGCGTTTGTAGACCATAAGCCATTAACTTTTGCAATGGCTAAAATTTCAGAGCCTTGGTCGGGCCGACAACCGCGACAGCTGGCCGCAATTTCGGAGTTTACCACCGACATTCAACACGTGGCGGGTAAACACAATGTAGTGGCAGATTTTCTCGCGTGCAGTTGCAATGCCAGGCCCCCAGGGGGCAGACTCGGCGGCTGTAGACTCGGGCCAGGCTTGCGGCGCGGAAGCGCTCACAGCCCCGGTCTGCGTTGGGTTAGATTATGCAGCCATGGCCGCCGAGCAGGTTAACGATGCGGACGTGCGCGCGCTCCAGTCTGGGCCAACAGGGCTAAGGCTGGAGCACAGGGTGCACCAAAGAGGTATGCCCCCCCTAATCTGCGATATCTCCACGGGGCGCCCCTGCCCCGTGGTCCCGGCTGCGTGGCGTCGCCGTGTTTTTGACTTAATACATTTGCTGGAACACCCGGGCATTCGCGCGTCGATCAAAATGGTGGGAGAGAAGTTTGTTTGGCCGGGGCTGCGTAAACAGGTCAAAGAATGGGCTGCAGCCTGCGCAGCGTGTCAAAGAGCAAAGGTACACAAGCACACGCGGGCCCCTCTAGAACCTTTTCACATCCCAGCCAAACGCTTCGACCACGTGCATATCGACTTGGTGGGACCCCTCCCGCTGTCACAGGGGTTCACACACCTAACTATGGTGGACCGCACTACGCGCTGGCCAGAGGCGATTCCCCTGGCGTCATCCACAGCAGCAGTCGTTGCGCGCGCTTTTTTAACGGCTTGGTCGCGCGCTTTGGAGTCCCGTCAGACATAACGTCTGACAGAGGACCCCAATTTGTTTCCGAGCTCTGGTCATCCATGGCACTCAGCCTGGGGGTGAAAATTCATCGCACAACTGCGTATAACCCCCAGGCCAATGGTTTATGCGAACGCTTTCACCGGTCATTGAAAGCAGCCCTCAGAGCGGCTCTCACGGACACAAATTGGGTTGATAAGCTTCCATGGGTTTTATTAGGGTTGCGTTCAGCACCTAAAGATTTGCAAGCCTTTCCGGCCGAACTTGTCTTCGCCCAACCTCTCCGGTTACCGGGAGAATTCCTTCCTGAGAACCCCGCACCAGATCGCCCCCCCCCCCGCTCAGCTGCTGCAGAGCGACGCGGGATCACACACCCTCCCCGGTCCAGTTCATCACAGTTTTCTACGCGTTTTTGTGCCTAAAGCCTTAAAGAATGCAGAATTCGTCTTTGTTAGACGCGACGCACAGAGGTTAGGTTTAAGACCTCCTTACGATGGACCGTTCAGAGTGTTAGAAACCGGGGAAAAGCATTTTTTGCTCGATTTGGGAGACGGGAGGGAATTAGTCTGCATTAACAGACTCAAACCTGCTTTTGTGTTAGCTGATGAACAGGTACAATTGGCCAGGGCCCCCCGCCGCGGCAGGCCGCCGGGGAGACACTCTGCTAAGCTTTCACAACGATGTGCTAATGACTCTGATCCACAGATGCAAGAGACAGCCACAGGCAGAGCGAGACCTGCTCACAGCAGATATGGCAGGGAGTTGAAGCCCAGGCAGTTGGATGTATGATCTGTTGTGCCAATTTTTTTCTCGTTCTGTGTGATATGTCATGATTCTATGCATTTGAGGTGTAACTTGTCCTTATTTAGACGTTTGGGGGGGGTTATATGGCGCACATTTAGGGCGCATATATGGCATGCTTGTATGGTACGCATCTTCTCTCACATGTATTTAGTAGGCATGACGGTGCATACTCTACAGACTTCAAACGTCCAAAAGGACCTGACCCGGCAGAGACCTCGGCAGGTGTGAAGTGGTTTCTGGAGAGACGGGAAGTCAGAGACAATGTCCCAGCAGGAGCCCCCGAGGCGGAAGAGACAATAGAGACGCCAACGAGCCTCGGAGGCTATATGTTTACTGAAGGACTGTGGGTTCATATGTTTACTGAAGGACTGTGGGTTGAAGGTGTGATATTTGATGTGGGGGGTTTTGTGTCTCTGGGGGTGTAAGAGCTGTGAGGAAAGATTGTCCTGTCTCTTTTGTTGAGATACTTGCTGTTAGAGGATGAGACTGCAAATAAACCTTTCCTGAGAAATAAACTCAGTCTCGTTTGTGAAGGCATCCTCTACAACAGGAAAGATTGTGGAAATTACTGAAGTATATCACTGCTAACCACTGTTGGTAAGATTCTCTCACGTGTACTACTGAACAGACTCAATGAACACATCTCGCAGAATGTACTACCAGAAACCCAGTGCTGCTTTAGAAGTGGAAGAAGCACAATGGACATGATTTTCTGCTTGAAACAGGTTCAAGAAAAGTGTATCAAACAGAACATCCCGCTTTATGTAGTCTTCATAGACTTCAGTAAAGCCTTCGATACCGTTTCGTGACAAGGACTTTGGCAGGTACTCAAGAAATATGACTGTAGAGAGAAGTCTGTCACCCTGATCGAGGCACTCCGTACAGGTATGCAAGCAAACATGGCAATGAGTGGTTCAGTTTCTAAAGACTTTTCAGTAAGCAACGGGGTGAAACAAGGGTGTGTGCTGGCACCTACACTCTTCTCGCTATATCTGCCAACCATGCTTGAGGTGGCCTTCAAAGACACTTCAGAAGTATACATTCAAACAAGGAAAGAAGCAGACTTGTTCAGTGTGGCATGGTTTAAAGCAAAGAGTAAGAGGAAGAGAAATTTAATTTAGTTTAAATTTAGTTTAGTAACAGTTTACCCTCGGCCGGGGGATCGCGGGGATCATGAGATCGTGGGTTCGATCCCAGCCCCCGACCAACAGTGAGCTGTGTGGAGTTTGCATGTTCTCCCCGTGTTGCGTGGGTTTACTCCGGGATTTCTCCGGTTTCCTCCCGCATAACAAAAACATGTAGGTTTAGGGCGCTCGCCCACGCAGCGACCGGCAGCCGGTGGCTTGTCACCAGACTGCAAACCAAATCTACCTACGGGTACAAATAAGTAACAAAAAAAAAACAAAACAAAAAAAAAAAAATGCTCTTTGCCAACGACAGTCCTCTAGTTGCACACAGTGCAGAACATATGCAATCTTTAGTGGAGAAATTTGCAAGAGCAGCTAGCCAATTCAGCCTCAAAATCAACATCAAGAAGACGGAGTTCCTTGATCAACCACCAGAGTTCCAGTTATCAACATCACTACCAGAAAAGATCAGCATTGGTACAGAGCCACTAGTCAAGTGCAAGACTTTCAGGTATCTCGGGAGTACTGTTTCAGAGAATGCTAGGCTGGAGGAGGAACTACCTCTCAGAATGGGAAGAGTGAGCGCTGTTTGGAAACTTGAGGGAGAGACTGTGGAACAATCGACATGTGTCTATCCGTGTGAAATGCAAAGTGTACATAGCAACAGTACTGGCTACTCTATTGTACGGTGCTGAAACTTGGGACTGTCTACAGAGTGCAGGTAAAGATATTCCACACGTACATGAGACACCTTCGAGCCATAATGAACATCTCATGGAAAGATAAGATAACTAACCTAGTGTTGAAACAAGCTGGTCTACCATCAATGGATGACATGCTAATACAGATGAATCTGAGATGGCTCGGACATGTTGAGAGGATGGCCCACCAGCGTCTCCCTCGGCAGTTACTCTACTCAGTTATGTGAGGGCAAACGCAATCAGGGTAGACCAAGGCTCAGATTTAAAGACACTGTAAAAATAAACTTGAAGTTGGATATAGACAGGAGTTGCTGGCAGCGGAAGGCTAAGGACAGAGCTGCGTGGAGGAATCTGATCAGACCTAAATGAAATGGTTATTGTTGCCAATGACAGACTGCTATGATGATCAAGGTCCATCCATCCATCTTCTACCGCTTTTTTGGAGGTCCAGGTCGCGGAGGCAGCAGTTCAAGCAGAGAAGCCCAGCATTCCCTCTCCCCTTCCACCTGCTCCAGCTCTTCAGAGGATACCAAGGCGTTCCCAGACCAGCTGGGAGACATAGTCTTTCCACCGAGTCCTGGGTCTGCCCCGGGGTCTCCTCCCAGTGGGACGTGCCTGAAACACCTCAAGTGGGAGGCGTCCAGGAGGCATCCTAATCAGATGCCCATACCACCTCAACTGACTCCTTTCAATGTGGAGGAGCAGTGGTTCTACTCTGAGCCTCTCCCGCATGACTGAGCTCCTCACCCCATCTCTGAGGGTGAGTCCAGCAATCCTACGGAGAAAGCTCATTTCAGCCGCTTGTATCCGCGATCTCGTTCTTTTGGTCATTACCCAAAGCTCGGGACCATAGGTGAGAGTAGGAACGTAGATTGACTGGTAAATTGACAGCTTTGCCTTAGAACTCAGCTCCCTCTTCACCACAACAGACCGGTACAACGTCCGCATCACTGCAGATGCTGCTCCAATCCATCTGTCGATCGCTTGCTCCATTTTCCCCTCACTCGTGAACAAGACCCCAAGATACTTCAACTCCTCCACTTGGGGCAGGAGCCTGTCCCCAACCCAGAGAGGACAATCCACCTTTTGCCGGCTGAGGACCATGGACTCGGACTTGGAGGTGCTGATTCTCATCCCAGCCGCTTCACACTCAGCGGAAAACCGTCCCAGCAAGAACTGTAGGTCATTGCTGGATGAAGCCAACAGGACAACATCATCTGCCAACAACAGAGATTAGATCCTGTGGTCACCAAGCATGACACCCTCCATTCCTGGCTGCGCCTAGAAATCCTGTCCATAAAAATTATGAACAGGATCGGTGACAAAGGGCAGCCCTGGCAGAGTCCAACTGTCACTGGGAATGAATCCAACAGAGTGTTGGCAATATGAACCAAACTTCACAACGGTCGTACAGAGACCGAATAGCTCGTAACAACAAGCCCGATACCCCATACTCCCGAAGCACCCCCCACAAAAATCCACAAGGGACGCGGTCAAATACCTTCTCAAAGTCCACAAAACACATGTAAACTGGTTGGGCAAACTCCCACGAACCCTCAAGAATTCTCGAGAGGGTAAAGAGCTGGTCCGATATGCCACGGCCAGGACAAAAACCACATTGCTCCTCCTGAATCCGAGGTTCGACCAACAGCCGGACTCCCCTCTCCAGTACCTTGGCATAGACCTTCCCAGGGAGGCTGAGGAGTGTGATCCCTCTAAAGTTGGAGCACACCCTCCGGTCCCCTTTTTTTTGAAGAGAGGAACCACCACCCCGGTTTGCCATGCCAAAGGCAGTGCCCCCGACCTCCACGCAATGTTGCAGAGGCGTGTCAACCATGACAGCCCAACAACATCCATGGCCTTGAGGTACTTTGGGCGAATCTCGTCCACCCCCGGGGCCCGGCCACCAAGGAGATTTTTAACCACCTTGGCAACCTCAGCCCCTGTGATAGGCGAGTCATCCCCCACGTCCCCAAACCCTGCTTCCTCTGTGGAAGGCGTATCAATGGGATTGAGGAGATCCTCAAAGTATTCTTTCCACCCGCCTGACTATATCCCCACTCGAAGTCAAGTGTCCCATCCGCACCATACACAGTGTGGACGGGGAGTTGCTTTCCCCTCCTGAGCCGCCGGACAGTTTGCCAGAATCTCTTCGAGGCCGACCGAAAGTCTTGTTCCATGACCTCACCGAACTCCTCCCATACTCGAATTTTTTCTTCAGCAACCACCCGAGCCGCACTCCGCTTGGCCTGCCAGTACATCTCAGCTGCTTCGGGAGTCCCACAAGCCAACCAAGCTTGATAGGACTCCTTCTTCAGCTTAATGGCCCCCCTCACCACTGGTGTCCACCACTTGGTTCGGGGGTTGCCACCACGAGATGCACCGACCACCTTGTGGCCGCAGCTCTGGGCAGCCGCTTCAACAACAGAGGTGGAGAACATGGCCCGTTAAGACTCCATGTCTCCAGACTCCCTCGGAATGTGGTTGAAGTTCTTCCAGAGGTGGGAGTTGAAGACCTCCCGGACAGGGGCCTCAGCCAGACATTCCCAGCACACCCTCACTATACGTTTGGGTCTACCATGTCTGAATGGCTTCCTCCCCTGCCATCGGATCCAACTCACCACCAGGTGATGATCAGTTGACAGCTCTGCACCTGTCTTTACCCGAGTGTCCAAGACATACGGTCACAGGTCTGCTGACACGATAACAAAATCGATCATCGACCTGCGACCTAGGGTGTCCTGTTGCCAGGTGCACATATGGACACCTTTATGCTTGAACATGGTGTTCGTTATGGACAGACTGTGGTTAGCACAGAAGTCCAATAACTGAACACCACTCAGGTTCAGATCGGGCAGGCCGTTCTTCCCAATCATCCCCCTCCAGGTTTCACTGTTGTTGCCCACGTATGCATTGAAGTCCCCCAGTAGGACAGTGGAGTCTCCAAGAGGAGCACCCTCCAGCACCCCAGTCACAGACTCCAAAAAGGGTGGGTACTCTGAAACATCATTTGGTGCATAGGCACAAATGATGGTCAGGACCCGTTTCCCAACCCGAAGGCGCAGGGAAGCAACCCTTTCGTCCACCGGGGAAAACTCCAATATAGAGGCAGCAAGGTGGGGGATACAAGAATACCCACCCCTGCTCGTCGCCTCTCGCCCGGGGCAACTCCAGAAAAGACCAAGCTCCAGCCCCTCTCCAGGAGACTGGTTCCGGAACCGGAGCTGTGTGTTGAGGTGAGGCCGACTATATCTAGCCGGTATCTCTCAACCTTGTACACCAGCTCAGGCTCCTTCCCCACCAGAGAGGTGACATTCCATGTACCAAAAGCCAGTTTAGAAAGCTTGGGATCAGTCCGCTAAGGTCTGCCACCTAATCCACATGATCCCTCCTGCAGGTGGTGAGCCCACTGGAGGGCGGACCCATGTAACTCCTTTGGGCTGAGCCTGGCCGGGTCCCATGGGTGGAAACCAGGCCACCAGACGCTAGCCTTCGAGCCCCTCCCCCAGGCCTGGCTCCAGGGTGGGGCCCCGGTAACCCCATACCGGGCGGGGTACACTGAATCCTTGATATACAATTTATCATGAGTCTGTTGGATCGTTCTTAGTCTGGCCCTTCACCCAGGACGAGTTTGTCTTGGGTGACCCTATCAGAGGCAAATTGCCCCGGGCAACATAGCTCCTGGGATCACTGGGGCACGCAAACCCCCCCACCACGATAAGGTGACGATCCATGAGGGGGCCTCATGGATCATCCATGATGATCAAGGTAAAGGTAAAAATATCTCCTTTTTATTCTTGTCTGAAATGAGAAAAGACAATTAAAAAGAAGACAAAATGAATCAACTTGAGCTCCTAAGCACACTTGCTAACTAAGCGACTCTTACATTATTGCTCCCGTTACCAGCGGGTTAAAACCATGATAAATGCCTTCACTGCTTGCATACCTCTTCTGATTGTTTTGTTTTGTTTTTTTTCCCCCACATTTAAAGTGCTTTAATAAGCTTGTGTTTCTCTCGGACAGCGACGCTAGTAACGAGACGCTCTGCTTGCTGACTGGAACGCGTGGGTGGGGCGCTTCTGAACTGTGCGGATGATGGTCACGTGTGTTGTTCGTGTGCGTGCTTGGGACCATCATTCCTTCATATTTTTCTCAAGTTTATATTTTCTCAAAGTGGTGGTATAAATTCAAGTGTGGCGGTACGCTACCCGGAAATGTTACCAGAGGAAACCCTGAATCTCTACAGCTGGTTTTTACATTTACACTTTATTTTCATTAACATTTCAGTGATGCATTCTCCTGGGTCTACCTTTATTCCAAGATCTCCACCAATAAACTCGTACCAATTCTCAGCTGGTGTGAGCGTTGCTCAGGATACCATTTTAGGATGTCGGCTGCTGTTCGATGTGGCTGTTCATCATCACACTCCTTTTCAATCCTTGAAGCCTCACAATAAAGTTGGTCAGTCACTTCTTCTGGAGAGTGTTTTCCTCATGACTCCATGATGCAGATCAGACCAAGTTTATACGGTGCAACCACAGTACTCGTGTTATTTTACTGGTGTATTCGCTCGATGATTCAGTGGGTTTTGGGGGTGGGGCCGTCTCATCGCTGTGTTTGATCTTTTGTCTTTAGGCAAAAGCCAGGAGAGGAGCCACAGTGCCCAAACCCTCTCACCTGTCAGAAGGTAAACAACGAGAGATGACAGAGCCAGGAGCCTATGTGCCCATGGCTCAACAGATAGAGCAGTTCCAGAAGCGAACCCCAGCCCGCTACCACCTGCGCAGCCGGATAAGAGAACAGAAAGGTCTGCTGGAAACATCGGCTTTTAAACATCAGTACCACATTTGTTGTTACTAGGAATGTTCTTAATTGTCAATAAGAATTTAGCCAACCTAAATTAAGTTGGTTGTCCATTGCTAACTCGACAGGCCTTTTCAGTTGGTGTTTATTTTATGAAATGTAGTGGTGTCGCCAGTCCAGGAAGCAATTGGCTTTTTATATTCTAGATGGACCATATTGATAAGGGAAATTCAGACTCACAAGCAAAATGTCGCTTATCAGTTTATAGTTAATTGATTGGTAAGGTGAATCAAGTAATGATTAATGAATTAATAAGTAAAAATGTGTGTACACAGTGGAACTAACTTAATCTGTTTGGTTCAGGACCTTCTCCAGTGAAGAACCACCTGAAGCTCACACAGCCTCACTCCCCATTTCTGATGACCCGTCAGAGGAACAGGCCACTGACTGTTAAAAGCACCGCTGAGCTGGAGGCTGAAGAGGCGGAACAGCTTCAGAAGTGAGGGCCCTGACTTTATTTTTACATGACATGAACAAACTTGTTCTTGTGTCTTTTAAATGTACATGTTCACTGTTTGGTGTCTGTAGACCCTACAGCTTTTAGCTACTATAAAACAGATGTTGGATAACACATCAGATGTTTTCAGTAAAACTGTAAAATCTCCATTGTAGTGCTGAAGCCTCAATTCTAGTAGTGGCACTATTGCAGATGTTGATGACTGTCTGATTATGCCTGTATAGGTATGAATAGATCTGGAAATGACATGGCAAACAGAAGACCTTTCCTACTGACCAGTTTATTTCCCTCCTAATCACTACTGTCCTTGGAAATATACTTTTTGTTAGTATGAGAACTGCATTTAGGATTTTGTTCTGCAAAAGTCAGTGAGAAATGTATGGCTGCATCAGTCAGGATCTAATGGAACATTAAAAGACCACAAACTTGTTTTAACACAGATTTAAGATCAAGCCTGTGGAACTAAACAAGAACATTCTGGAAAGTGCTGAAGACCTGAAAAAACCACCAGTGAAGGCACCCACAGTGCCTGAAGGATTTCAGCTGGAGATTGAAAGAAGACTCCAGGAGAGACAGGCCACCAAGAAGCCTCTGGAAGATGACGAGAAGGGTCACAACTTTAGAGCAAACCCTCCTCCTTCAAGGATCTTGGAGGGCGTTGTGGTGAGTGAAAATCATGTTGAAGACTTCAGAAGAAAACTGAGAGAACAGCTTTTGGTTTTTAATGTTGGCTATAGTAAAGAATGTTTTGTCAACAGGGACTGCCACCAAAGAAAGTTGCTCCTCCAACCATTCCAGAGTCTCCAGCGTTTGCCCTGAAGCAGAGAGTTCGTCTGGAACGTAAAGTTGAGGCAGTAAGTACAAGTTTTTCAGATTCAAATTCACTTTATTTGGTGTCCCACAAGGGCAATTCAATTTGCAGCAACAACAAGGAACACAACTATACACAGAAGTAAAATGAAACTTTGAAAAGAACCTAAACCACACGGAAAGACACAAGTATTTAGTGCAGAGCATCATAAAATTTCACAAGGGGAACATGTGGCAGTAGGTGCACTAAAATGTAAATACTAGTGGTGCTGGACGATTAAAATGTTTAATCATGGTTAATAACGCGTTCATCGCGTGTTTTTTCCATACAGATGCAGTGTACTTAAGTTTAATTTTTCAAGTTTGTCTTACTGTTATAAACATGGGAGTGAACACATATGCTTGCTGTCTTTATCTGCAGGTCCCCCCCCCCACCCCAACTTCCGGCGCCACACGAGTAGGCTGCCTTTTGCAACAGCGGATCAATTTCTGCCTATTTCTATTTACTATCTGGCTCTCTTGCCAATCTTTATGATCCAGCGTCACCTTTATTCCATCCGAACACGTAGATCGCCCAAATGTCTCCTGAGTCAGCGGACGGAGCCACGGTTTCTGGCAGGAGGCAGTACAACAGGGACCAGCTGTTAGCACTTAACTGGCCCATGATGCTAACGCAAAAACTCAACATACCGGGAGAATTAAGACGAAAATGACGTGGGTGTCGTGCTGGAGTAAGACGGCGGGCAAGGAATATAAGGTACAGACTCGCCCTCCCATCCGTCATTATGGGGAATGTACGATCGTTACTCAGGAAAACAGATGAGCTAGCGGCTATCTCCTGCTACGATAGCATATACAGGGAGTGTAGTCTAATGCTATTCAGAGACGTGGCTAACAGAACTAGCAACAGATGCTAACATTGAACTGCAGGGTTTCCACGCAATACGGGCAGACTGAACACCAGACAGTGGGAAGGCAAGGGGCGGTGGAGTGATGATGTACGTCAATAACAACTGGTGCAGACCGGGACATATCACGGTTAAACAACAACACTGCAACAAAGACATTGAGTTGCTAGCTGTTAGCATGCGGCCTACCTATCTCCCGAGGGAATACTCACATGTGATCTGCATTGTTATTTATGCAAATCCGACGGCGAACGCTGGGACAGTGCGTGACGTCATCCACTCAGTAACTGGTAGGCTGCAGACAGAACATCCAGATGCTCTTCTCCTCATCTCAGGTGATTTCAACCATATTTCACTGTCTCCCATTCTACCCACGTTGACCCAGTATGTCACATGCCACACTAGAGACAATAAAACACTGGACTTATTCTACGCAAACACTAAGGAGGCGTACACCTCATCACAACCCCCCCCCCCCCCCCACTTGGGAGATCGGATCACAACTTGGTTCATCTCCTGCCGGTGTACAAACCCCTAGTGCACAGACAACCTCCGGCCATGCGCACAGTGAAGTTATGGTCTGAGGAGGCAATGGACGCTCGAAAGGACTGTTTTGAAACCACTGCCTGGGAGCAGCTCTGTGATCCACATGGTGAGGACATCGATGGCCTCACTCACACCATCACGGACTACATCAGCTTCTGTGTGGACAACACCGTTCCCACCAAGACCATACGGTGTTGCTTGAACAACAAACCCTGGATCAACCCTGAGATAAAAACACTTCTGAGAGAGAAGAAGAGGATCTTCAGGTCGGGGAACAGGGAGATGCTGAAGTCCATACAGAGGGAGCTGAGGAGGAAGATCAGAGAAGGCAAGGACAGCTTCAGGAAGAAGATGGAGGACAAGCTGCAACAGAGCGACATCGGTGGGGTCTGGAGAAACCTTAAAACCATCTCTGGGCTCCAGAATACCTCCCCCCAGGCCACGGGGGGAAGGGAGTGCACGAACAATCTGAACCCGTTTTTTGATAGGTTTGACCAACATTCCCCCCCCCCCCCCCCCAACTGCACAACAACCACTGCTGCCTCTAAAGACATCGAGTCCTGCTACACACAGCCCCCCAACCTGACCCTCACTAAGACCCAGGTGAGGACGGAGCTGAGGAAGATCAAGGCGAGGAAGACGTCTGGACCGGACGGCATCAGCGCAAGGCTCCTCAAGTCCTGTGCAGATCAGCTGTGTGGGATTGTGGAGCTCATCTTCAACCTGAGCCTGAAGCTGGGGAGGGTACCACAGTTGTGGAAAACATCTTGTGTGGTACCTGTACCAAAGACTTCCCACCCCAAAGACCTGAACAGCTACAGACCAGTGGCCCTGACGTCCCACATGATGAAGACCCTGGAGAGACTGCTCCTTGCTCACCTCCGCCCCCTGGTGGGACCAGCGATGGATCCACTCCAGTTCGCCTACCAGCATGGCATTGGGGTGGAGGATGCAGTGATCTTCCTCCTTCACCGTTCTCTGTCCCACCTGGAGAAGCCCGGGAATGCGGTGAGGATCATGTTCTTTGACTTCTCCACTGCTTTCAACACCATCCAACCAATGATCCTGAAGGACAAGCTGCTGTGCGCAGGGGTGGACCAGCACCTGTCATCATGGATCCTAGACTAGATGAGATTAGATTCAACTTTATTATCATTACACATGTATGAATACAAGGTAACGAAACACAGTTTAGCATCCAATCAGAAAGTGCAAAGGACAGCAGTGCAGTATATACGGTAATTAGCAGTATGTGCAATTTAAGCAAATATATGCAAATATATGCAGCAGTGCAGAAAGTTAAGAGTACTGTTATGTGCAAATAATGTACAATAAGTTAGATGTAGTTATGCAGTTATGTACAGGTGAGGATGGTAAGAGATGATGGTAAGAGAGTCAGCGGGGAACTAAGTTCAATAACGTGACAGCTGTTGGAAAGAAACTGTTCCTAAACCTGCTGGTTCTAGTCCGAAGGCTTCTGAAACGTCTTCTGGAGGGGAGAAGCTGGAACAGTCCATGAGCAGGATGGTTGGAGTCCCTAAGAATGCTGCGTGCCCGGCGTAGACATCTTTTCCTGTAGACGTCCTCTATAACTGGAAGTGGAGTCCCTGTGATGCGTTGGGCGGTTTTCACCACCCGCTGCAGCGCCTTACGGTCAGCGACAGGGCAGCTCCCATACCAGACTGTGATACAGTTGGTCAGGGTGCTCTCTATTACGCAGCGGTAGAAGTTGCCCAGGATGTCAGTTGACAGATGGTTCTTCTTCAGTGTCCTCAAGAAGAAGAGGCGCTGATGGGCCTTCTTGATCAGGCTGGTGGTGTTAACTGACCAGGACAGGTCCTCCGAGATGTGGGTCCCCAGGAATTTGAAGCTGGGAACACGTTCAACAGCTATGCCATTGATATAGATGGGGTCATGTGTCTCTTCCCTCTCCTCCCTGTAGTCTACTATGAGCTCCTTGGTTTTGCTGGTGTTAAGGAGCAGGTTATTGTCAGCGCACCAAGTAGCCAAGTGCTCAACCTCTGCCCTGTAATCTGACTCGTCGTTGTCCCTGATGAGTCCAATCACCGTGGTGTCATCTGCGAACTTTATGATGGAATTGGATCCATACATAGGCCTGCATTCATGGGTGAAGAGGGAGTAGAGGAATGGGCTGAGCACACAGCCCTGTGGTACACCAGTGTTGAGTGTGATGACGGAAGAACGGTTGGGGCCTGACCTAACATGCTGGGGTCTGTTGGTCTGAAAATCCATGATCCAGTTGCAGGTGGAGGTACTGATTCCCAGGTCCCCAAGTTTAGTGAGCAACTTGGAGGGGATAACTGTGTTGAATGCTGAGCTGAAGTCAACAAACAGCATTCTTGCGTAGGTGTTCTTGTCATCCAGGTGTGAGAGTACATAGTGCAGCGCTGTAGAAACCGCATCCTCTGTACTCCTGTTGCTCCGGTAGGCAAACTGGTGAGGGTCCAGTGTAGGGGGCAGGCCTTTTTTGAGCTGTGCCAAGACCAGTCGCTCAAAGCACTTCATGACTATGGGCGTCAGTGCCACAGGGCGATAGTCATTTAGGCACGATGGTGTTGAATGTTTCGGCACTGGAACTATTGAAGTGGTCTTGAAGCACGTTGGTACCACGGCCTGGGCCAGGGACAGATTGAAGATGTCTGTGAAGACCCCTGCCAGCGGCTCAGCGCATGCCCTCAGCACACGCCCAGGAATGCCATCAGGGCCAGCAGCCTTACGTACGTTGACATGACTCAGTGTGTTACGGACGTCGGTGTGGGTGAGTGTGAGGTGGTGGTGGTCATCAGAGGGTGGGAAATTGATGTTCTTACCTCACTAACCGGCCACAGTTTGTGAGAACCCGGGACTGTGTGTCCGACACGATCATTGGTAGCACGGGGGCCCCCCCAGGGAACGGTTTTGGCTCCGTTCCTGTTCACCCTTTATACTGCGGACTTCTCACACAACACACTGCCATCTACAGAAGTTCTCTGACGACTCTGTGATCGTCAGCCTCATCTCCAACGGAGATGAAGCTGAGTACAGAGGACTTATCCAGGACTTTGTGGACTGGTGCCATTGGAACTGCCTCCAGATCAACGCGAGGAAAACTAAGGAGCTGGTGGTGGACTGCCGCAGGCAAGGACAACCCCTCACAGCACCAGTAAACATCCAGGGAACAGACTTTGAGATGGTGACATCCTACAAGTACCTGGGTGTTCATTTGACAATAAACTAGACTGGTCACACAATACTGACGCACTCTACAAGAAGGGACAGTGCAGGCTGTTCCTACTGAGGAGACTCAGGTCTTTTGGTGTACAAGGGGCGCTGCTGAAGACATTCTACGACACGGTGGTGGCATCAGCCATCACTTTTGGAGTGGTCTGCTGGGGCAATGCCATTACTGCAGCCGATAGGTTGAGACTGAACAAACTGATCAAGAAAGCTAGCTCTGTCCTGGGGCAGCGCCCTGACCCAGTGGAGGAGATAGGAGAGATAAGGATGGTGGCTAAACTGTCATCTCTGCTGGAGTCCGAGTCCCACCCTATGCAGGACATACTGAACGCACTGAGGAGCTCATTTAGCAGCAGACTACATCATCCTAGGTGCGGAACCTAGAGGTTTCGCAGGTCCTTCCTACCTACGGCTGTCAGACTGTATAACCTAAGCAGAGCTGCTCGCAGAGATGGCAAAAAAAACGTGACGATCTAATAGTATTCAATGCAAAAGACGCAATAGACTTACACAATGGTCCCCTCCAGTATACAACTAGGACAATATCAGTTGCTACGGAGGGTGACGATATGTATGGGTACATATTCATACTAAGTAGGATAACTAAGTAGACGGTTATGCTGTTTATTCCATCTTGCTACAATGCTCCGCACTTTGTATATATATTTATGTGTATGTATGTACAGTGGGGCAAAAAAGTATTTAGTCAGCCACCAATTGTACAAGTTCTCCCACTTAAAAGATGAGAGAGGTCTCCAATTTTCATCATAGATATACCTCAACTATGAGAGACAAAATGAAAAAAAAAAAATCCAGAAAATCACATTGAAGGATTTTTAATGAATTAATTGGTAAATTCCTCAGTAAAATAAGTATTTGGTCACCTACAAACAAGCAAGATTTCTGGCTCTCACAGACCTGTAACTTCTTCTTTAAGAGGCTCCTCTGTCCTCCACTCGTTACCTGTATTAATGGCACCTGTTTGAACTCGTTATGAGTATAAAAGACACCTGTCCACAACCTCAAACAGTCAGACTCCAAACTCCACTATGGCCAAGACCAAAGAGCTGTCAAAGGACACCAGAAACAAAATTGTAGACCTGCACCAGGCTGGGAAGACTGAATCTGCAATAGGTAAGCAGCTTGGTGTGAAGAAATCAGCTGTGGGAACAATTATTAGAAAATGGAAGACATACAAGACCACTGATAATCTCCCTTGATCTGGGGCTCCACGCAAGATCTCACCCCGTGGGGTCAAAATTATCACCAGAACGGTGAGCAAAAATCCCAGAACCACACGGGGGGACCTAGTGAATGACCTGCAGAGAGCTGGGACCAAAGTAACAAAGGCTACATCAGTAACACACTACGCCGCCAGGGACTCAAATCCTGCAGTGCCAGACGTGTCCCCCTGCTTAAGCCAGTACATGTCCAGGCCCGTCTGAAGTTTGCTAGAGAGCATTTGGATGATCCAGAAGAGGATTGGGAGAATGTCATAAAAAAAATGAAACCAAAATAGAACTTTTTGGTAAAAACTCAACTTGTCGTGTTTGGAGGAGAAAGAACACCATACCTACTGTGAAGCATGGGAGTGGAAACATCATACTTTGGGGCTGTTTTTCTGCAAAGGGACCAGGACGACTGATCCGTGTAAAGGAAAGAATGAATGGGGCCATGTATCGTGAGATTTTGAGTGAAAACCTCCTTCCACCAGCAAGGGCATTGAAGATGAAACGTGGCTGGGCCTTTCAGCATGACAATGATCCCAAACACATCGCCCGGGCAATGAAGGAGTGGCTTCGTAAGAAGCATTTCAAGGTCCTGGAGTGGCCTAGCCAGTCTCCAGATCTCAACCCCATAGAAAATCTTTGGAGGGAGTTGAAAGTCTGTGTTGCCCAGCGACAGCCCCAAAACATCATTGCTTTACTAACTAACTAACTAACCTGCACTTATATAGCGCTTTTCTAGTCACAAAGACCACTCAAAGCGCTTTCATTAATACTAACCCTCTATTCTAAGGGCCTATAGGAAACAGATATCTAGGGACAATTTAGAACAGCCAATTAACCTAACATGCATGTTTTTGGCATGTGGGAGGAAACCGGAGAAATCCCGGAGTAAACCCACGCAACACGGGGAGAACATGCAAACTCCACACAGATCACTGTTGGTCGGGGGCTGTGATCGAACCCACGATCCCCACAATCCCCTGGCCAAGGGTAAACTGTGCTGCCGCAGTGCTAACCACTGCGCCACCGTGCAGCCTTTAGAGGAGATCTGCATTCTTTAGAGGAGATCTGCATGGAGGAATGGGCCAAAATACCAGCAACAGTGTGTGAAAACCTTGTGAAAACTTACAGAAAACGTTTGACCTCTGTCATTGCCAACAAAGGGTATATAAGAAAGTATTGAGATGAACTTTTGTTATTGACCAAATACTTATTTTACCGAGGAATTTACCAATTAATTCATTAAAAATCCTTCAATGTTATTTTCTGGATTTTTTTTTTCTTATTTTGTCTCTCATAGTTGAGGTATACCTATGATGAAAATTGGAGACCTCTCTCATCTTTTAAGTGGGAGAACTTGCACAATTGGTGGCTGACTAAATACTTTTTTACCCCACTGTATATCCACTGCTCTTATTTATATCTTCCGTATCTTCTTAATTATTGCTCTGAGTGTTGCTATCCCTGTGCTGTTGCAATCCTGGAATTTCCCCATTGTGGGACTAATAAAGGCTTATCTTATTAACGCTCTCAACATATCCAAAATGACAAAAACTATCCAGAATATTGTCCAGCAAATTCTCACAAGTATTACTGCATGTGCAAACAACACAATGCCAGGGCTCAATGTTACTGAGCAACAACCAGCCAGCAGCCACAAAAGGAGCTTGTTCTTTCTGCCATAGCAAACATCCACAACTTTTAAGTAGGTCAGCACAAAACCATGGACCTCGTGTGTCACACCAGACACAATTTCCCTTTTAAAAGAAAAATTGCAAACATAAACAAACCACTATTTCGCCCGTGATGACACCCCACAGCGCTGCAAAAACAGCCGGGGAGTGAATGGACATTACGAACACAGCTTGAGAATTTTTTTAGACTTATACTCACCAACAGTTGGACCCAAACCTCTGAGGATGAAAACAGGCGAATTTCTGTCCGTGCCAGCTGCTGGAGGTCAGCTACAACTTAGCCTGTAGCTGCTAGCCAGCTAGCCAGCTTCCACAGAAGAAGAACCCAACATCCAGAAGAAGTATTTATGGAAAGTATTTAGTAGTATTTTTAGTAGTATATTTAGAAGTATTTAGTATTTATGGAAAAGAGGAGATGGAATTAATAAGTGTTCACTCACCCTTCTCCCTTTCGAACACTGTATACTGTTACTTTATTGCATTTGTCATTTGTTTTGTTTTTGTTACTTTATTTCGAACAAAAAAGTATATCTAAATTTTGGAGGAGGCTTTAACAATTATCCAGGTGAGAGCTCCGACAGATAACGTCAACTTAAACATGACAGCACTTTGGGCATTTCCATGGCTGTAATCCAGCTTGTTTGACTTCACAATGTCTGCATGGCGTGTACAGTGTCTGTGGCCAGAGCGGCTTTGATACGGAGAGCTGCTAGGCTAAAAGTACAGTTTATGCTTTCTGCCTTTAACCGCAATCACAAAATTTGTCGCAGTCAATGAGGGCAAAACGTTAACAGGCGATTAACGAGATGACGGCAACACCACTAGTAAATCCATAAATGAATAAAAGATAGCAATACTGAAAGAGTGGGTGTGTAAAATAGATTAAAAATGGCAAATAGTTAAAAATTTTAGGATCACAAGAAATGGACTGTTAAACCAAGTTTCAAGACAACAAACAATTGTCATTTTCTCTTAAGCCCCTTTTCCACTAGTACCTACTCAGCCCGGCTCGACATGGTGTGGCCGGTTTTCCATTTCAACTGAGTACTACCTCAAGTGGGTGGAGGTGGGTTCATTACAGTAAGGCAGCTCGTTATCCCATTGTGTTTTTTACATGCTGGCGTTTTCACTGGTAAATGAGGTAAAAGATGCTTAAAATCACAAAACACTCACCATCTTCCCCCTGAACAGCCATCAGCTTGGAGACCTGGTATACAGTAGTGTGAAAAAGTATTCCCCCCCCCCCCCCCCGATTTTTAAAAAATTTTTTTTTGTAGTTTTGTCACACTTGAATGTTTCAGATCATCAAACAAATTTAAATATTACACAAAGATAACACAAGTAAACACAAAATGCAGTTTTTAAATGAAAGTGTTTATTATTAAGGGTAAAAAAAAAAAAAAAAAAAAAAAATCCAAACCGACATGGCCCTGTGTGGGGAAAAAGTGATCCCCCCCCCCACATACACACTTGTTAAAACATAACTGGGGTTCGTCACATGTTTGGAGAGCTGAGTTCAGTTTTTCTAGCCACACCCAGGCCTGATTACTGCCACACATGTTCTCAATCAAGAAATCACTTAAATAGGACCTGTCTGACAAAGTGTAGTAGACCAAAAGATCCTCAAAATCTAGACATCATGCTGCAATCCAGAGAAATTCAGGAACAAATGAGCAACAAAGTAATTGAACTCCATCAGTCTGGAAAAGGTCATAAAGCCATTTCTAAAGCTTTGGGACTCAGCGAACAACAGTGGGAGCCATTATCCACAAATGGTGAAAACATGGAAGAGTGGTGAACTATCCCAGGAGTGACTGGCCAACCAAAATTACCCCAAGAGCACAGCGACTACTCATCCAAGAGATCACATAAGACCCACAACAACATCCACAGAACTGCAGGCTTCACTTGCCTCAGTTAATGTCAGTGTTCATGACTCCACCATAAGGAGAAGCCTGGGCAAAAATGGCCTGCATGGCAGAGTTCCAAGATGAAAACCAGTGCTGAGCAGAAAGAACATAAAGGCTCATCTCAGTTTTGCCAGAAGACATCTTGATGATCCCCAAGACTTTTGGGAAAATAGTCTGTGGACTGATGAGACAAAAGTTGAACTTTTTGGAAGGTGTGTGTGTCCCATTCCATCTGGCGTAAAAGTAACAGAGCATTCCAGAAAAGGGACATCATACCAGCAGTAAAGTGGGGTGGTCTGGGGCTATTTTGCTGCTTCAGGACCTGGAAGACTTGCTGTGGTAAATGGAACCATAAATTCTGCTGTCTCCCAAAAAATTCTGAAGGAGAATGTCGGTCCACTCATTTGTGACCTCATGCTGAAGGGCACTTGGGTTCTGCAGCAGGACAGTGATCCAAAACACACCAGCAAGTCCAGTGTTTCCTCTGGCTTAAAGACCTTGGCGCGATAGCAACATATGGCAACCCTATTTGTCCAAAACTGATGGGATAAAATTGAATTAAATGAGATTCTCCTTTCTTCTCACTCACTCACTCTGACACAAGGGCCCACATATACACACACGCAGCTCTCTTTCACTCACTCAAGGTCAGTTAGGCAGCCATGCACCCACAATCACAAGCTTCAAATTAACACATGCCGAAAGATGGTGCAAAAATTACTTAAAGTAAGCTCAAAAATGGCAACTTGAAGTTAAACACTCCCAAAGTACTTATAAAAACAAATCTGGCAACCCCACATTCTCATGTCAACTTTTGTCCACTGCTGTGAGAACACAATTCATTTTCTTACCCAAAAGTATTACTTGCGAGCTCCCACAATTTTCATCATTTCCCCGGAGAACAATAATCACATATGTTTCATGAGCTTTTTTTTTTTTTTTAATAATTCTGTTGAACCACAATTCAAAAGCATTGTCTGATTTTCATTGGTTAATTTTGATAGAATTTTTATTTATTACCACTTTTGTCAGATTCAAGTTATTTCTGTGACCATTGTGGGTTTTTCTTTCATTAACAGAGGGGTACCAGCAATTTTGTCCACGTGTGTAACCGTCCCTTTACACTTCACAATAACCAGAAAAACGATGGACAAACACGGCTTCCTACCGTCGCGGCACTTGTACGTCTGCCTCCGCGGTCTTTACTTTCCAGGACAAACCGGGAAAAAAAACCCAAAACAGAACAACCAGATGAACAAACAAACAAAGCTGCAGTAATTTTTATTCAAACAGCGCTATAACTTAAAGGTTAACCCTTCTTCTACCGGTCCACTTTAATCAGTGCTCACTGCGATTTTTATTGGAGACTCTTACACTGATTCCACACGTTAACAACACAGCTAAGCATTCACCTTGTCAAACCCGAACTGCCCCAGACCAAAACCGAACCACTGCTACAGTGAGCAGAAGCATACCCCAGACTTTGCGGTGTCAAGCACTTAGCACTCAAGCACAACATTTACCCTCGGGGGCTCTCTCATCCCAGGGTCAGTCAATAAATAAATGTACTCACACTCAAGCCGCCTGTAGAGTTCTTGGACCAGTCACCCAGTCCATTTCAGCGCCTTGGCTCCAAATCCCTCCACTACAGTAACACTGAGTCGTTGGATTCAGCCTGGGAAGGTCTTTCGTCAGCTGTGCACTTACTGAAATCGGGCAGAGGCACTGGAAGGACGGAGTTATCTGGGTCCCTGTTCGGGCACCAAATGATGGGATAAAATTGAATTAAATGAGACTGAGTCAAAAATTCACTTACGTGGATTCTGGCGATATGAGCCATTTATTTCTGGCCAGGAGAATGGTACATTGAACTGCCCACAGAGTCGTTCATGCACCACTCTAACCATACATTCTGAGCTTGGTATTTTTATAGCCCTAAGAACAGATAAACAAAGGAGGAGACGTCCTTGGGGTACATCTGGATACTGGCAAAGTATCCATAAATCTAATCTTCATGAATTGGGAGTTTTAGCACATTCCTTGGTCACAGAAACTAGCACAGCAAGTCCATATAAACAGATTATCAGTGTAGCGTGGGTCATCCTTTACGCCTCTGCTGACCTGCCCTCACATGCATTCACACGCACATCCACTCAGACTCTGGAGCATGAAAGCCATAGAGAATAATTGCTCATAAAACACACCAAAAGTATATCAAACATAAAATATGAAGGCATAATATAGAGGAATATATAAACTTATTCTACATGGGATGCACATATAAACATCAGACATGAAATAGAGAAAAGTCATGGAATAACATAAGAATAATAGAATAATAATATGGAATTTTTCTATCAAAAACTGATACTATTGTACCCGGAATATGTTAATTTTATACTATTTATTTTATCCATCCATCCATCTTCTACTGCTTTTCCAGAGGTCCGGGTCATGGAGGCAATAGTTCAAGCAGAGAAGCCCAGACTTCCCTCTCCCCAGCCACCTGTTCCAGCTCTTCAGAGAGGATACCAAGGCGTTCCCAGACCAGCTGGGAGACATAGTCTCTCCAACGAGTCCTGGGTATGCCCCGGGGTCTCCTACCAGTGGGATGTGCTTGAAACACCTCAAGTGGGAGGCGTCCAGGAGGTATCCTAATCAGATGCCCATACCACCTCAACTGACTCCTTTCAATGTAGAGGAGCAGCGGTTCTACTCTGAGCCTCTCCCGGATGACTGAGTTCCTCACCCTATCTCTGAGGGTGAGTCCAGCAATCCTACGGAGAAAGCTCATTTCAGCCGCTTGTATCCACGATCTCGTTCTTTCGGTCATTACCCAAAGCTCGTGACCATAGGTAAGAGCAGAAACATAGATTGACTGGTAAATTGACAGCTTTGCCTTAGAACTCAGCTCCCTCTTCACCACAACAGACCAAGACGATGTCTGCATCACTGCAGATGCTGCTCCAATCTGTGTGTCAATCTCTCGCTCCATTCTCCCCTCACTCGTGAATAAGACCCCAAGATAATTAAACTCCTCCACTTGGGGCAGGAGCCTGTCCCCAACCTGGAGAGGACAGTCCCCTTTTTTCCGGCTGAGGACCATGGACTTGGACTTGGAAGTGCTGATTCTCATCCCAGTTGCTTCACACTCGGCGGCAAACCGTCCCAGCAAGAACTGTAGGTCATTGCTGGATGAAGCCAACAGGACAACATCATCTGCAAACAGAGATGAGATCCTGTGGTCACCAAGGATGACACCCTCCATTCCCTAGCTGCGCCTAGAAATCCTGTCCATAAAAATTATGAACAGGATCGGTGACAAAGGTCAGCCCTAGCGGAGTCCAACTCTCACTGGGAATGAGTCCGACCAAGTGTTGGCAATACGAACCAAACTCTCACAACGGTCGTACAGAGACCGAATAGCTCGTAACAACAAGCCCGATACCCCATACTCCCGAAGCACCCCCCCAAAAAACCATGAGGGACGCGGTCAAATGCCTTCTCCAAGATCAGGTAGGCCGTTCCTCCCAATCGCTCCCCTCCAGGTTTCACTGTCGTTGCCCACGTGCGCATTGAAGTCGCCCAGTAGGACAATGGAGTCTCCAAGAGGAGCACCCTCCAGCACCCCAGTCAGAGACTCCAAAAAGGGTTAATTTGATGCATAGGCACAAATGATGGTCAGGACCCCGTTTCCCAACCTGAAGGCGCAGGGAAGCAACCCTTTCGTCCACCGGGGAAAACTCCAATATAGAGGCAGCAAGGTGGGGGATACAAGAATGCTCACCCCTGCTCGTCGCCTCTCGCCCGGGGCAACTCCAGAAAAGGCCAGGCTCCAGCCTCTCTCCAGGAGACTGGTTTTGGAACTGGAGCTGTGTTGAGGTGAGGCAGACTATATCTAGCCGATATCGCTCAACCTCGTACACCAGCTCAGGCTCCTTCCCCACCAGAGAGGTGACATTCCACGTACCAAAAGCCAGTTTAGAAAGCTTGGGATCAGACCGCCAAGGTCTCCGCCTTTGACCGCCACCTAATCCACATAGCACCGGACCCCCATGATCCCTCCTGCAGGTGGTGAGCCCACTGGAGGGTGGACCATGTAATTCCTTTGGGCTGAGCCCGGCTGGGTCACATGGGTGGAAACCCGGCCACCAGACGTTAGCCATCGAGCCCCTCCCCCAGGCCTGGCTCCAGGGTGGGGCCCCGGTGACCCCATACCGGGCGGGGTACACTGAATCCTTGATCTAGAATTTATTATGAGTCTGTTGAATCGTTCTTAGTCTGGCCCTTCACCCAGGACCACTTTGTCTTGGGTGACCCTATCAGAGGCAAATTGCCCCGGACAACATGGCTCCTGGGATCACTGGGGCACGCAAACCCACCACCACAATAAGGTGACGATCCATGAGGGGTATTTTATTTTTATTAAAATTATTATTTTTTTTATTTCTTTTTTTTTTAACTTTGCACAGTAACTTTGCATATGGACTTACCATTTGAAGTATTGTACAACCAAGGCTTGAATGTTGGAACACTGGGCCAGTTGGGGTCCCACCCAGACGTCCTGTGTTTGGACTTTTTACTGGTGTCATCCATCTCTCCTTCCTCTGCTTTCACCTCTCCTGGACCCTCTTCCTGAACGCGTTCCTCTCCTTGGCTCCTCTCTTCTGCCTCATCCTTCCCTCTCTGAGCTCTGTCTAATTCATCTTCTCGCTCTGTCTTTGGTGGTATACAAACAGGTTAGAAAATATTGTTTCATGTAAATTAAAAGTAGACAACTGAAAATTTCTAGTTAAGGGTACAAAGAGCACCCACTTGAAAACTTGAGTAATGACTTCAGTCTTGAAGGTTTGAGGTTTTTCTCCAAAATTTATAACAATTTTCTTTGTTTTCTACTTTTTCTATAAATTTATCTAAATTTGAAACCATTTTCCTCAGATTTGTAATTTCCTCTTGTAAAATTAACTTTTCTGGTACACTTGAGACTTTCTTCTTGTTTCCTCTAGTTTAACTGCTTCAACTGTCCTAATTGCCTAATGTGTATTTATTAGTATTTAGTATTAAGGTGTGTTTATTACCTTTATTAGTATTGATGTGTATCTGTTACCTTGGCATTCACTGGGAGAGCAGAGTAAGAATTTCATTGCTCAGGAAATGTTGCATTTCTCAACTGTGCACATGATAATAAAGCCTTTGAATGTTGAATCTTATTATACAGTGCATCCAGAAAATATTCAGTGCTTCACTTGTCCACATTTTGTTATGTTACAGCCTTATTCCAAAAGGGATTAAGTTCATTTTTCCCTCAAAATTCTACACAAAATACCCTATAATGACGACGTGATTTTTTTTTTTTTTTTTTTAGATTTTTTTGCAAATTTATTAAAAATAAAAACTAAGAAATCACATGTACATAAGTATTCACAGGCTTTGCCATGAAGCTCAAAATTGATCTCAGGTGCATCCTCTTTCCACTGATCATCCTTGATGTTTCTGCAGCTTAATTGGAGTCCACCTGTGGTAAATTCAGTTGATTGGACATGATTTGGAAAGGCACACACCTGTCTATATAAGGTCCCACAGCTGACTGTGCATGTCAGAGCACAAACCAAACATGAAGTCAAAGGAATTGTCTGTAGACCTTCGAGACAGGATTGTCTCGAGGCACAAATCTGGGAAAGGGTACAGAAAAATTTCTGCTGCTTTGAAGGTCCCAGTGAGCACAGTGGCCTCCATCATCCGTAAATGGAAGAAGTTTGGAACCACCAGGACTCTTCCTAAATCTGGCCGGCCATCTAAACTGAGCGATCAAGGGAGAACGGCCTTTGTCAGGGAGGTGACCAAGAACCTGATGGTCACTGTCAGAGCTCCAGCGTTCCTCTGTGGAGAGAGGAGAACCTCGCAGAAGGACAACCCTCTCTGCAGCAATCAACCAATCAGGCCTGTATGGTAGAGTGGCCAGACGGAAGTCACTCCTTAGTAAAAGGCACATGGCAGCCCGCCTGGAGTTTGCTAAAAGACACCTGAAGGACTCTCAGATCATGAGAAACAAAATTCTCTGCTCTAATGAGACAAAGATTGAACTCTTTGGTGTGAGTGCCAGGCGTCGTGTTTGGAGGAAACTAGGCACTACTCATCACCATTCCAATACTATCCCTACAGTGACGCTTGGTGATGGCAGCATCATGATGTGGGGAAGTTTTTCAGCAACAGCAACTAGGAGACTGGTCAGGTTAGAGGGAAAGATGAATGCAGCAATGTACAGAGACATCCTGGATGAAAACCTGCTCCAGAGCGCTCCTGACCTCAGACTGGGGTGATGGTTCATCTTTCAGCAGGACAACGACCCTAAGCACACAGCCAAGATGTTAAAGGAGTGGCTTCAGGACAACTCTATGTACTTGAGTAGCCCAGCCAGAGCTCAGACTTGAATCCAATTGAACATCTCTGGCAGGATCTGAAAATGGCTGTGCACCGATGCTTCCCATCCAGCCTGATGGAGCTTGAGAGGTGCTGCAAAGAGGAATGGGCCAAACTGCCCAAAGATAGGTGTGCCAAACTTGTGGCATCATATTCAAAAAGACTTGAGGCTGTAATTGCTGCCAAAGGTGCATCAACAAAGTATTGAGCAAAGGCTGTGAATACTTAGGTACATGTGATTTCTTAGTTTTTTATTTTTTTTTTCCACAATATTTTTATTGAACCTTTTTTACAAACACAACACAAACAATCAAACACTAAAGTAATTAAATTTTTTAAAAAAAAAAAATAAATAAAAATTGTACTAAAAAACACCAACAACCACTAACAAAGACAGGTCTTCAACAAAGCTCCTCTGTTTAGTCTAGGCAATCCATTACATAAGTATACAGTGGGGCAAAAAAGTATTTAGTCAGCCACCAATTGTGCAGGTTCTCCCACTTAAAAGATGAGAGAGGTCTTCAATTTTCATCATAGGTATACCTCAACTATGAGAGACAAAATGACAAAAAAAAAAAAATCCAGAAAATCACATTGAAGGATTTTTAATGAATTGGTAAATTCCTCAGTAAAATAAGTATTTGGTCACCTACAAACAAGCAAGATTTCTGGCTCTCACAGACCTGTAACTTCTTTTTTAAGAGGCTCCTCTGTCCTCCACTCGTTACCTGTATTAATGGCATCTGTTTGAACTCGTTATCAGTATAAAAGACACCTGTCCACAACCTCAAACAGTCAGATTCCAAACTCCACTATGGCCAAGACCAAAGAGCTGTCAAAGGACACGAGAAACAAAATTGTAGACCTGCACCAGGCTGGGAAGACTGAATCTGCAATAGGTAAGTAGCTTGGTGTGAAGAAATCAACTGTGGGAGCAATTATTAGAAAATGGAAGACATGTAAGACTACTGATAATCTCCCTTGATCTGGGGCTCCACGCAAGATCTCACCCCATGGGGTCAAAATTATCACGAGAACGGTGAGCAAAAATCCCAGAACCACATGGGGGGGACCTAGTGAATGACCTGCAGAGAGCTGGGACCAAAGTAACAAAGGCTACCATCAGTAACACACTACGCCGCCAGGGACTCAAATCCTGCAGTGCCAGATGTGTCCCACTGCTTATGCCAGTACATGTCCAGGCCCGTCTGAAGTTTGCTAGAGAGCATTTGGATGATCCAGAAGAGGATTGGGAGAATGTCATATGGTCAGATGAAACCAAAATAGAACTTTTTGGTAAAAACTCAACTTGTCGTGTTTGGAGGAGAAAGAACACCATACCTACTGTGAAGCATGGGGGTGGAAACATCATACTTTGGGGCTGTTTTTCTGCAAAGGGACCAGGACGACTGATCCGTGTAAAGGAAAGAATGAATGGGGCCATGTATCGTGAGATTTTGAGTGAAAACCTCCTTCCACCAGCAAGGGCATTGAAGATGAAACTTGGCTGGGTCTTTCAGCATGACAATGATCCCAAACACACCGCCCGGGCAACGAAGGAGTGGCTTCGTAAGAAGCATTTCAAGGTCCTGGAGTGGCCTAGTCAGTCTCCAGATCTCAACCCCATAGAAAATCTTTGGAGGGAGTTGAAAGTCCATGTTGCCCAGCGACAGCCCCAAAACATCACTTCTCTAGAGGAGATCTGCATGGAGAAATGGGCCAAAATACCAGCAACAGTGTGTGAAAACCTTGTGAAAACTTACAGAAAACGTTTGACCTCTGTCATTGCCAGCAAAGGGTATATTGCAAAGTACTGAGATGAACTTTTGTTATTGACCAAATACTTATTTTACCGAGGAATTTACCAATTAATTCATTAAAAATCCTTCAATGTGATTTTCTGGATTTTTTTTTTTTCTCATTTTGTCTCTCATAGTTGAGGTATACCTATGATGAAAATTGGAGACCTCTCATCTTTTAAGTGGGAGAACTCACACAATTGGTGGCTGACTAAATACTTTTTTACCCCACTGTACATATTATACATTCACCAGTTTGGAATTTACAAGGTCCGCACACATCATTCACCACCTTCTTCAAAAGTTATGTTTAAATTCTTTACATAATCAATGAAAGGTCTCCATATATTCTCAAACACAATTTCCTTTGATTTCAGTATGTATGTTATTCTTTCTAGTGGAAGGTTTGTTAACATCTGTTTTAACCACGGAGTCACATCTGGTCCGAGTCTTTTTCCACAGTAGTGCAATACATTTTTTGGCGTTAAGCAAACTGAGGTCTATGAATTCTCTTTCACTCTTATTAAAGCTGTGCTTTTCTGGATACAGACCCAACAAAAACAATTTAGGATTCAATATGATTTGTTTTGAAATTATTTTTTCAATTGTTACCCTCTCCTCTTCCCAAAACATTCTAATTTTTCTACATTCCCATAAACAATGAAATAGGGTTCCTTTACTTTCCATACATTTTGTGTACGTATCTGGTACGTTTTTGTTATATCTATTTAACTCCACCGGTGTAACATACACCCGCATTAACCATTTAAAATGTATCAATTTAAGACGTACATTTATTGATTTGGTTTGAGCTTCTGTACAAGCCAATTCCCATTGTTCCTCTGAAATTTCAGTTTGCAGGTCTTCTTTCCAATAATTCATTCTTTTCTGTGAGTTTTCACTTGAGGATAGTGTCAATGAGTTATAAAACTCTGAAATAATACCCTTTCTCTTACTATCTTTTGTCAAAAATTTTTTCCAAGGATGAATAAGTAGGTCGGATGAGAGTATTATTTTGATTTGATCGAATAAAGTTCCTAAGCTGAAGATATTTAAAAAAATGTGTTCTATTAAGATTAAATTTGATCCTCAGTTCTTCAAAAGACATTATCTGAACATGACAGATATAAGTCTTGAATCTTTTGAATCCCTTTTAAATTCCATGCTTTAAATACAGCATCCGCTCTCCCTGGTTTAAAATATTGATTACCCCATATTGGGCTAAATTGTGACAGTAAGTGTGGTTCTTTTAAATATTTCGTGGTTTCACACCATATTTTGATCATATGCTTTACAAATGGATTTTTAACTTGTTTCTGTAATTTTTTTGCCGAGTCTGAGTATATGAATATGGGAAGAGGTAAAGGTAAATTGTATGATTCCATTTCAGTCCAGTGAGGGAGATCATTTGATGAAAAATAATATGTCATAGACCTCAGCTGTGCTGACCAGTAATACATCATAAAGTTTGTACATTTCAGACCTCCACGATCAAATGGTAAATATAGTAAAGACAGATGTAATCTAGCCTTCCTATTGTTCCATAAAAATTCCACTACCTTTTTTTTTAATTCTTGAGAATAGATCTGAAGGTGGTGGTAAAGGAATGTATTGAAATAAAGTATTTTGGGTAAAATATTACTTTTAAGTAATTCTCCCGATCATCGACATTGGTAGTGACATCCATCTCTGAAGTAACTCATTAATGTCTGTCATTAAGGCTTCATAGTTGGTACTAGCGACTAATTCTAGCTTAGGCACAATTTGGATTCCTAAATATTTAAACTGATTTACAACATTGAATTGATTTACCTCAGGAGCTGGGTGATTTCTCTGGGTCTCATTTAGCATTAATATTGAAGATTTAGTTTTATTTATTTTATATCCTGATATTTCCCCAAAATTCTTTATTAAATTCAACAAGGTCGGAATTGATTTTTTTTTAAGATTCGACATAAACAAAATTATGTCATCGGCATACAGGGAGATTTTATGTTCTGTTGGTCCTACTTTAATTCCATATATTTGTGGATGTAAACGTACTGCCATCGCTAAAGGTTCAATTGCCATAGTAAACAGTAAAGGTGAAAGTGGACAGCCTTGTCGACATCCTCTATTGATATTTATTGATTTTGAAATATTGCTGTTTGTTAGGATTTCTGCTGTAGCATTATTGTATATTATCTGAACCCATTTTATGAAATTATTTCCAATTCCAAACCTTTGTAAAACTTCAAAAAGAAAGGGCCATTCAACCCTATCAAAGGCCTTTTCGGCATCCAATGATAGAAGAGCTGTATCCGGTGCTTCTTTATTAGAATAGATGATATTAAATAGTCTTCTTACATTATGGAAGCCTTGTCTTCCCTTTATAAAGCCATTCTGATCTCGGTTAATAATATTTGGTAATATTTCTTGTAGTCGTCTTGCTAAAATTTTACAGATTATCTTAAGGTCAGCATTTAATAGGCTTATTGGTCTCATATTTTCACATTTATTAGAGGGTTTACCTGGTTTTGGCAACAGTATAATTAAGGCATTATTCATGTATGGTGGTAAATTACTATTTTGAAATGCTTCTAAAACCATTTCCAAAAATGGTTTTATTAATTTATTCTTAAATTTTTTTATAGAGGTCAACTGGAAGACCATCTGGTCCTGCACTTTTTCCTGATTTCATATTATCAATGGCTAGCCCAACTTCTTCTTGACTAATTTTAGACTCCGGTATCTCCCTGTTTTCATTTGGAATACACGGTGTAGATAATCCGTCCAAAAACCCATTTAGTTTTAAGTCAGTTTCATTTTTTGTATTATATAATTTTTCATAATAATCTCTAAAGGCATTATTAATTTCTAAAGGATCTACAACTGGCTGTCCGTTACTTATAATACTGGTAATTGGTGTTTTAAATTCTAATTGTTTAATCTGCCATGCCAATAATTTTCCTGATTTTTCACCTTGTTCATAAAAAGATTGCTTCAATCTTAGAAGACTCGAGGCAGCTCTATTCGCTGATTTTTTTTTTATTTATTTTTTTTTTTTTGTCATATTCAGCTCTCAGAATCAGTAATTCGTTCTCTAACTTTGGGTCACTTCCTGCATACACTTTTTCTTGAAGAATTTTTATTTTATGTTCCAATTGGACTCTCTCCTTGCAAGTCTTCTTAGATTTTGAACCTGTATAACTAATAATATGCCCCCTAATAAAAGCTTTGAAAGCCTCCCACTTTATACATGCTGATGTTTGTGTAGTATTGATATCAAAGAACTCATCTGTTTTTCTATGTACTTAACAAATTCCTCATCCTGAAGCCATTTATGCTGAAATTGCCACCTACCTTTTTTTTTTTTTTGTTACTTATTTGTACCCGTAGGTAGATTTGGTTTGCAGTCTGGTGACAAGCCACCGGCTGCCGGTCGCTGCGTGCGCGAGCGCCCTAAACCTACATGTTTTTGGTATGCGGGAGGAAACCGGAGAAATCCCGGAGTAAACCCACGCAACACGGGGAGAACATGCAAACTCCACACAGCTCACTGTTGGTCGGGGGCTGGGATCGAACCCACGATCTCGTGATCCCTGCGATCCCCCGGCCGAGGGTAAACTGTGCTGCCACAGTGCTAAAACCACTGCGCCACCGTGCAGCCCAGGTTCCTTTGTCAATTTCTTATCTACATATATTAGACAGCAGGGTGCATGATCAGAGATCACAATATTATCATAGAAGCAGTTTTGAATCTTGAACCTTAATTCTGTGGAGATCAAAAAATAGTCAATACGTGAGAATGTCTTGTAGATATTAGAATAACAAAATAGGCTTTAACTTGTGGTTTCATTTCTCTCCATATATCTAGCAATCTCAATTCTTTCATAAAATGATTAATGATCATCCTGCATCCATTGTGCGTACAGTCTAGTCCTGTTGATCTATCTATACCGGGATTCAATGTACAATTAAAATCCCCTGCTATTATATGTTGCCCTGTAAGTGAAGATAAAATAAGGAATAAATTAGTAAAGAAATTTTGATCATCTATATTGGGACTGTATAAGTTCACCATATTTATATTTTCTAATAACAAAGATCCTTGAATGATTAGATATCTTACAAATTTGTCTCCAATTACATTTTTCACTTGAAATGGGACTGATTTATGTATGAGAGTCATAACTCCCCTGGCTCGGGATGAAAATGATGAGGTGAATACACTTCCTTGCCATCTTCTCCTAATTCTTTTTACATCCTCCTCTATTAGATGAGTTTCTTGTAAAAACACAATTTTTGAACCCATGTCTTTTATTTTATTAAGATAAGATAACATAAGCCTTTATTAGTCCCACAACGGGGAAATTCCAGGATTGCAACAGCACAGGGATAGCAACACTCAGAGCAACAATCAGAAGGCAAGAAAAAAAAACAAGCAAGCAAGAGCAGCTAATATACTGTACATATGTACATATTACTATAAAATATATAGTATATACACACACACACAGACACACAGTGCAGAGCATTGTAGCTGGATGGAATAAATATATGAATATATACAAAGCCACTACGTATGGCAGTAAACACACAGTGCGGAGCATTGTAGCTAGATGGAATAATATGTAGGTATATAAACACCCAGTGCGGAGCATTGTAGCTAGATGGAATAAATATGTAAATATATAAACACACACAGTGCAGAGCATTGTTGCTAGATGGGATGAAACAGCATAACCGTCTACTTAGTTATCCTACATGGTATGATTATGTGCCCATACATATTCTCACCCTCCATAGTGACCGGTATTTTCCTAGTTGTATGCCGGAGGGGACCATTGTGTAAGTCTATTGCATCTTTTGCATTCAAAAAAACTATTAGTTTGTTACGTCTTTTTGCTATCTCTGCGAGCAGCCCTGCTTAGGTTGTACAGTCTGACAGCTGTTGGTAGGAAGGACCTGCGAAACCTCTCGGTTGTGCACCTGAGATGATGTAGTCTGCTGCTAAATGAGCTCCTCAGTGCATTCAGTATGTCCTGCATAGGGTGAAACTCCAGCAGAGATGACAGTTTAGCCACCGTCCTTCTCTCTCCTATCTCCTCCACCAGATCAAGGCGCTGCTCCAGGACAGAGCTAGCTTTCTTGATCAGTTTGTTCAGTCTCTTCCTATCGGCTGCAGTAATGCCACTGCCCCAGCAGACCACTCCAAAAGTGATGGCTGATGCCACCACCGTGTCATAGAATGTCTTCAGCAGCGCCCCTTGTACACCAAAAGACCCGAGTCTCCTCGGCAGGAACAGCCTGCGCTGTCCCTTCTTGTAGAGTGCGTCAGTATTGTGTGACCAGTCTAGTTTATTGTTCAGATGAACACCCAGGTACTTATAGGATGTCACCATCTCGATGTCTGTTCCCTGTATATTTACTGGTGCTGTGAGGGGCTGCCCATGCCTGCGGCAGTCCACCACCAGCTCCTTAGTTTTCCTCGCGTTGATCTGGAGGCAGTTGCGATGGCACCAGTCCACAAAGTCCTGGATAAGCCCTCTGTACTCAGCTTCATCTCCATTGGAGATGAGGCCAACGATCGCAGAGTCATCAGAGAACTTCTGTAGATGGCAGTGTGTTGTGTTGTGTGAGAAGTCCGCAGTATAAAGAGTGAACAGGAAGGGAGCCAGCACCGTTCCCTGGGGGGGCCCCCGTGCTACCGATGATCGTGTCGGACACACAGTCCCGGGTTCTCACAAACTGAGGCCGGTTCGTGAGGTAGTCCAGGATCCATGATGACAGGTGCTGGCCCACCCCTGCGCGCAGCAGCTTGTCCTTCAGGATCATCGGTTGGATGGTGTTGAAAGCACTGGAGAAGTCAAAGAACATGATCCTCACCATATTCCCGCGCTTCTCCAGGTGGGACAGAGAACGGTGAAGGAGGAAGATCACCGCATCCTCCACCCCAATGCCATGCTGGTAGGCGAACTGGAGTGGATCCATCGCTGGTTCCACCAGGGGGCGGAGGTGAGCAAGGAGCAGTCTCTCCAGGGTCTTCATCAAGTGGGACGTCAAGGCCACCAGTCTGTAGCTGTTCAGGTCTTTGGGGTGGGAAGTTTTTGGTACAGGTACCACACAAGATGTTTTCCACAGCTGTGGTACCCTCCCCAGCTTCAGGCTCAGGTTGAAGATGTACGTCACAATCCCACACAGCTGGTCTGCACAGGACTTGAGGAGCTTTGCGCTGATGCCATCCGGTCCCGACGCCTTCCTCGCCTTGATCTTCCTCAGCTCCGTTCTCACCTGGGTCCTGGTCAGGGTCAGGATGGGGGGCTGTGTGTTGGGAGTGGGGGGGTGTTGGTGGAGTGGGGAGTGGGCAGCAGGACTTGATTTCTTTAGAGGCAGCAGTGGTTGTTGTGCAGTCAGGGGGGAGGGCGGTTGGTCAAACCTATTGAAAAACAGATTCAGGTTGTTCGCTCACTCCCTGCCCCCCGTGGCCTGGGGGGAGGTATTCTGGAGCCCAGAGATGGTTTTGAGGTTTCTCCAGACCCTGCTGATGTCGCTCTGTTGCAGCTTGTCCTCCATCTTCTTCCTGAAGCTGTCCTTGCCTTCTCTGATCTTTCTCCTCAGCTCCCTCTGTACGGACTTCAACATCTCCCTGTTCCCCGACCTGAAGATCCTCTTCTTCTCTCTCAGAAGTGTTTTTATCTCAGGGTTGATCCAGGGTTTGTTGTTTGAGCAACACCGTATGGTCTTGGTGGGAACGGATTTGTCCACACAGAAGCTGAGGTAGTCTGTGAAGGTGTGAGTGAGGCCATCGATGTCCTCACCATGTGGATCGCAGAGCTGCTTCCAGGCGATGGCTTCAAAACAGCCCTTTAGAGTGTCCATTGTCTCCTCAGACCATAACTCCACTGTGCGCATGGCCGGAGGTTGTCTGTGCACTAGGGGTTTGTACACCGGCCGGAGATGAACCAAGTTGTGATCCGATCTCCCAAGTGGGGGGAGTTGTGATGAGGTGTACACCTCCTTAGTGTTTGCGTAGAATAAGTCCAGTGTTTTATTGTCTCTAGTGTGGCATGTGACATACTGGGTGAACGTGGGTAGAATGGGAGATAGTGAAACATGGTTGAAATCGCCTGAGATGAGGAGAAGAGCATCTGGGTGTTCTGTCTGCAGCCTGCTGGTTACTGAATGGATGACGTCACGCGCTGTCCCAGCGTTCGCCGTCGGATTTGCATAAACAACAATGCAGATCACTTGTGAGTGTTCTCTCGGGAGATATGTAGGCCGCATGCTAACAGCTAGCAACTCGATGTCTTTGCTGCAGTGTCGTTGTTTAACAGTGATATGTCCCGGTCTGCACCAGTTGTTGTTAACATACATTATCACTCCACCGCCCCTTGCTTTGCCACTGTCTGGTGTTCGGTCAGCCCGCATCATGTGAAAACCCTCCAGCTCAATGTTAGCATCTGCTGCTAGTTCAGTTAGCCACGTCTCAGAAAACAAAAGGAGAGAGCACTCCCGATATGTGCTATCGTAACGGCAGATAACCGCTAGTTCATCTACCTTTCCCAGTAACGACTGTACATTTCCCATGACAACAGATGGAAGGGAGGGTCTGTACCTTATATTTTTTGTCCTCCGCCTTACTCCAGCCCAGCAGCCGCGGCGTTTTCGCCTCAGTTCTCTCGGTATGTCGAGTTTTTCCAATGGGACCGGGTGGCGGTTGAATGCTAGCAGCTCTTCCCTGCTGTATCGTATCCTGCTATAAACAGTGGCTCCGTCCACCGGCTCAGGAGACATTTGGGACGATCTGTGTGTCCGTGATATAAGTGGAGTGAGAAAAAGACGGATCAAAAAGCGAGAGAGGAAGGGAAAAAGACTCGGAATCGAGCCGCTGTTGCAAAAGGCAGCCGACTCGTGTGGCGCCGGGGGGGGGGGGGGGGGGAATAAATATTCATAACTTGTTTAAGTTTTTTTAAATTTTGTAGACCTCTGCAATTCCATGAGGTTAAATTGAGATTAACGCTTTGGTCTATGATCAATACAGAGTTTGAGATTACCTCACAATGTAAACATGCTCACACAGAGAAGCAAAAACATGAGTGGTTGAATATTCATCCTACAAACTACACACAAATTCCCCCTTCCCACATTCGTGGTAATCCCCCCAAAATCAAAAAAAAAATTCCGTCTCCCGCTATAGCCATTGACTGCTCCACACCCGCGAGGATCAGTCAAAACCACTTTCTTTCTCCTCTCAATCATCCTAACTCTACTGCTTTTAATGACGTAACATTAACTCTCTTCTGTAGTTTTCCAACTTAACTCCTAAATTTTATAGCAACTTTGTACATCATAGGGTTTTTTTTTTTTTTTAATATATAATACAATCTATATTTTGTAAACTTGCTATATGCTTCAGATCAGTCAGATGCCTGTGCAAATGCTTAAATATTCTACCTTATATTTTGTTCATGCTTAGCTCCCACCAGTCTCTTCTTGGATCTTCTTGATGAACTCCTGCGCCTCCTCAGGGATCTTGAAGATGTGGGTTCTGCCCTTATATGTGACCAGCAGTCTTGCAGGATAAATCACTCCATGACGAATCCCAAGGTTGCGCAGCTCTTTACGGGCGGGGTCGAACTGTTTCCTTAATTGTTGGATTCCTGTGGCCAAATCTGGGTAGAACCGCACCTGTTGATCCTGGTATTTAATTTCTCCTTTGGCTCGCGCCGCGTTGGAGATCGTCATCCTGTCTCTGTAGCTGAGGAACTTCATAATCAGCGTCCTCGGTGATGCCTTGTTATCTCTCGGTGGGCCAATTCGGTGGGCGCTTTCTAAGACGACTGATGACTGCAGCTCCGCGTTGTTCGGCGCTTCTGGGATCCACTTTTCCAAAAAGGAGCATGGATCTAGACCCTTCGTTCTCTCCGGGAGACCCACCAGCCTCAGGTTGTTCCGTCTCGACCGGGATTCTAAATCCAGAACATTATCTTCCAGACGTTTATTTTTTAATTCCAATGTGCGCACCTTTAATTGTAGGCGGGTGACGTCATCCTCAGCACTGGCAATTCGGAGCTCCACCTGCGACACCCATTCCATACAGTCGCTTAATTCCTTTCTCATTCCTTCAATCGCTGCTATAATCCCATCAAATTTAGTGGAGAAGTCTGCTCTCATTGAACTAATGGCAGCGAGCACCGCATCTGTGCCGTCACCAGCAGTCACCGCTCCTCCGCTAGCTTGTTCCGCCATATCTGGGGATTTTCCTGCTGCGTCACAGACGTGAAAGTCCGTTAATTTAGACTGTTTCGGCGGTTCACTTTTTCCTCCACCTGATTTCCCAGCCTTAAGCTTTACCGGCATGTCCTCGCCCAAACGCTGGGATAGTTTTTGTTCCAATTGAGAGAGTTATTTGCCGACTTTTTTTATTTTTAGGAGCAGAGTAGAGGGAAGCACGTCCTCCTACGTGGCGGCCATGACCGGAAGTCCAGTTTTTTATTTTTAATAAATTTGCAAAAAATCTCAAACTTTTTTCACATTGTCATTATGGGATGTTGTGTGTAGAATTTTGAGGGGGGAAAAATGAATTTATTCCCTTTTGGAATAAGACTGTAACATAACAGAATGTGGAAAAAGTGAAGTGCTGTGAATACTTTGCAGATGCACTGTAAATTTGTGGATTATTTTTTTAAACTAAATTTTAAACAGACTGTGGTAATTTTTTTTATTTTTTCCTTGTAACAACTTACATTTTTGACCATAACTTTGCAGAGCCAGAACAGAACAATAATTTAACTCTGATTTCAAAGAAAAAAATTAATAAAATTGTATTTAATGAAATAAATTAACTTAAATGACCAAAGATGCAGTTATTTCTGTTATAATATTTCTATATATTTAAAAAAACATGCAGGTTAGGTTAATTGGAGACTCTAAAGTGGCCCTTTGTGTGAATGTGTGTGTGAATAGTTAAAAGGGATGGCGCCGTATTGTGGCTGCTTCATCCATCTAGGTGGTGGATGACCCTTAATTTCTGTAAAGCGTCTTTGAGTGTCTATGATAAAGCGCTATATAAATCTGATGCATTGATTGATTGATTTATAGTTTTTTTTTAGAAATCTCCTCACCACCCAGATAGCAGGAAAACCTCCCTTATTTTGAAATCCAAATGTTGGCACGTTTAGTTTGTCTGAAGGCTGCTGACGGATTAAAGTCATTGTTAATTTTCGGTCATCTTAACTTGCCAGATACATGAGGAATATAAATTAGTTAATTAATATTAACAAAGGTCGAGGTAAAAAGGTCTCCTTTTTATTCCTTTCTGAAATGAGGAAAAAAAAAAATAATTTAAAAGAAGACAAAATGAATCAACTTGAGCTCTTAAGCACACCTGTTAGCTAAGCAACTCTTCTATTATTGCTCCCATTTCCAGTGGGTTAAAACCATGATAAATGCCTTCACTGCTTACATACCTCTTCTAGTGTTTCCTCTGGCTTAAACACCATGGCGCAGTGGCAACATATTTTTCTGGGGCTGGTACAACACGTATGAATATGTTAGTTTTATACTATTTATTTCTTTTTTTAATTTTGCACAGTAACTTTGCATATAATAATAATGATGAATCGGATTTATATAGTGCTTTTTCATCGACAGTCAAAGACACTTTTTACAGATACATTATTCATTCACTCCAGACATTGACAGTGGCAAGCTACTACTGTAGCCATAGCTGCCATGGGGCTGGCTGACGGAAACGTGGCTGCCAATCCAGGACAACAGCCTCTCCGGCCACGACTGAACATTTATACCCAGTGTTATGGACATTGGAGGCAAGGTGGGTAAAGTGTCTTGCCCAGGGACACAACAGCAGGATATCTGGGGAGAGCGGGATTCGAACCGCCAACCATCTGGTTATTGGACGACCCGCTCTACCTTCAGAGCCACTGCCATGCATATGGAACTTAGAATTTGAAGTAGTATACAACCAAGGCTTGAATGTTGGACCATTTGGGGTCCCACCCAGACGTCCTGTATTTGGACTTTTTACTGGTGTGATCCTTCTCTCCTTCCTCTGCTCTCACCTTTCCTGGACCCTCTGCCTGAATACTTTCTTCTGCTTGGCTCCTCTCTTCTGTCTTATCTTGCCCTCTCTGAGCTCTAATTCATCTTTTCTCTCTGTCTATGGTGGTATACAAAAAGGTTAGAAAATATCAAGTGCCATGTCCTGTAAATTGAGACAACCAAAAATTTCTAGTTAAGGGTACTCCTCTTGTAAAATTGACTTGTACATTTGAAACTTTATTATATATTTGTGGATTATTTTATGGCTTTTTTTTAAAAAAAAATAAAATTACTGTTTGTATTTTTTGTTGTTGTTTTTTAAATAAATTTGAAACGGACTGATTTTTTTTTTTCCCTTATAACAATTTATATTTTTGACCATAACTTTGCAGTCAGAACAGAACAATAATTTAACTCATTACAAAAAAAATGAATTGTATAATATTTCTATATACTGCTACGGTCATCTTAACTTGCCAGGTGCATAATTGGGAATATAACTTAATATTGTAGTGTCTGGTGAAATATATCCTCAGCAATGCAGTAGTCCCCCTTGCCTTTCCCTTCATATGAAGCCGGCTGCATCTGAATTGTAACCACATCTCTTAGCTAAGCAACTCTTCCGTCATTGCTCCCGTTTCCAGCGTGGCAAAACCATGATAAATGCCTCCAGTGCTTGCATACCTCTTCTGATTCCCCCCCGTGTTTAAAG
The DNA here is from genome assembly GCA_020510985.1 of Pholidichthys leucotaenia. NCBI lineage: Eukaryota > Metazoa > Chordata > Actinopteri > Cichliformes > Pholidichthyidae > Pholidichthys > Pholidichthys leucotaenia. The sequence continues at coordinate 313,729,606 of CM035847.1, read as the reverse complement.
TACTTTAATAAACACATGTTTCTGTCAGACTGTCAAGCCTTATTCATGCTGCATTTCCCCTCTAGTCCACCTTGGTCCACGTATGCTTTGGACGAGCCCGGCACGCACGCGGTGCTGTACATGCTCACTTTTTCATCTACCCAGGCCAAGTGGTTGACACATGCACACAACCATCATTTGTAGTTTCATTCCCGCCCGATGGGTAGCGCCAAGGCGCTGACACACCAGAATTTTCACCAACAAAGAAACGGCGGACTTCTTCACAAAGTTTCTCTTCAGATAGTTCATTTCTGCTGTTGGACTTCCCGGTTTTCACTCCTTTTCCATGAAGATGCTGCTGCTGCTAGCGAGACACTGCTTGCTGCCTGACTGGAAAGCTCGCGTGGGCGAGGCGCTTCTAAACTCCACGCGGAGGACGGCCGCGCACGTTGTTCATGTGCACGCTTGCGGAAAGTCATTGCTTCATATATTTTTCTGAAATTCATATCTCCTTCTTGGCACGGCGGTAAATTTTTTGGCGAGGCGGGCCGCCACCCAGAAATGTTACCAGAGGAAACACTGTCTTCTGTGTTTTTTTTTTTTTGTTTGTTTTTTTTTCCTCTCTCTACATTTAAAGTACTTTAACAACTCGTGTTTCTCTCGGACAGCGACGCTAGTAGGGAGACACTTGGCTTGCTGACTGGAACACGCAGGTGGGGCGCTTCTGAGCTCCGCATAGATGATGGTCATGCGTGTTGTTCATGTGCGCGCTTGGGACAATCATTGCTTCGTATATTTTTCTTAAATTTATATTTCCTCAGAGTGGCGGAAAATTTTCAGGTGTGGCGGGCTGCCACCCAGAAATGTTAACAGAGGAACCCTGAAGTCCACCTCTGAATGACTTAAGAAAAACAAAATGAAGACTTTGGAGTGGCCTAGTCAAAGTCCTGACCTGAATCCGATTGCGATGCTGTGGCATGACCTTAAAAAGGCGGTTCATGCTCAAACCCTCCATTGTGGCTGAATTACAACAATTCTGCAAAGATGAGTGGGTCAAAATTCCTCCACAGCACTGTAAAAGACTCATTGACATTTATTGCAAAAGCTTGTTTGCAGTTGTTGCTGCTAAGGGTGGCCTAACCAGTTATTAGGTTTAGGGGGCAATCACTTTTTCACACAGGCACTTTAATCTGGTTACTTGTGTCCATGTAAACATAGCTGAGTTTAACAGTTGGGCGATTTTGGCATCAAGCATGCCCGGATCCCTCTCGTCATTATCCGAGTCAGTCTCGTTGCTGTTATTTAGCTGTTCAGTGATGATTCCGGCCTTCGTGAAAGCTCAGACGACACTTGAGACTGATACCTTAACCCAGGCATCCACGATCCATTGGCAGATAGTGGCGTAACTCGCTCGCAATTTAACTTTCTTTGGTTAATCCACCCGTAATGATGGCAAGCTCCAAATTAGTTTCCTTCACTTGGGTTTTGACAGTATCGGTGAGATGGGCACGTATGGAGTCACAGATCAATAGGGACGGAGACTTGTGGAAAAAGCCATCCGGCCATTATGTTGAAGCACATATTACTCCGCGAGGCTCCTGACTACCGTAATGCTCCGACAATCCATCAAGCGGTGCGGCTTCGTAGCTTACCAAAGTCGTACTAAAACATTTTTGACAGATTTTTGAGCGCCGTGTACCACATAAAATCGGTTCGAGGTCAGTAAGCACAACCAGAATTAATACATAAGGCACACCGGATTATAAAGCGCACTGTCGATTTTTGAGAAAATTAAAGGATTTTAAGTGCACCTTATAGTCCGAAAAATACGGTAGTTAATTTTTTGAACATTTTTATTATTACTTTTGTCAGTTTCAAGTTATTTCAGTGACCATTGTTTGATTATTTTTCTTTCTTTAAGGGAAGGTTACCAACAGATTTGTCCACGTCTGTAAATCCCGACTTTCCTTCAGTAACGGTTGTTTATCTCAACCTCTGTTTTTGTTCAGGTAAAAAAGCCTTCACCAGTCAAGGCCCCCCCAGTGCCTCACTTTGGACTCCCCTTCCAGCCCCGGTGCCCAGAGAACCACCAGGTGGAGGTGTGCCCTTTTTCCTTTGATCACAGGGACAAGGAGCGATGGGCGCTGAAGGAGAAAAAGCTCGAGGAGATGCGGAAGGAAGAGGTGGAGTTCCACTGCCACCGCATTTGAACTCGGATCTGACATTGGAGAGAGAACCCTGCTTTAATCTGTCCTTTCTGTCACCTCACCATTTCCAGGTCCCACAGTTCAAGGCCCAGCCCCTGCCAGATTTTGATACGGTGCTGCTCCCCGAGAAGAAGAGATTAGAGCCAACCAAACCCGAGCCCTTCAAGCTGCTCTTAGATGACCGGGGAGCTGTGAAGAACAGTCGCTGGGAACAGATGGTATGCTGAGGTCTGCTGCTGAGCACACTGATGTCTTTACCCAAGAAATAAAACCTGATGTGTTTGCCTGACAGGTGAAAGAAGAGCAGAAACGCCAAGAAAAGGCAGCCATGTTTAAAGCAAGACCCAATGAAGTCACATGCAAAGAGCCTTTCAGACCCAAGCTGGAGGCCAGGGCTGCAGTGGGTAAGAGCAAACACTTGGACGCTGATCCAATCAGAAAACGAAACCTTAATTTTCCTCTACATACTGTATCATGATGTTTACTGTTGAATACAACTGCATTCATTATTGGTGTGTTCACACTTGGCCAGTGGGTTATAGATAGATACTTTTATTAATCCCCATGGGAAAGTTCTGATACCTCATGGCTGTCAATACATACAACAAAACATCATTAAAAAAAATATAGCCCCTAAAATATCTCAATAAATAAAAAGCTTAACAGCACGTATTACATTTAGTCCATAATCTACTCTCTCCCTTCCAGTAGAGCACCTCCGTGTTAGCAGACCACTCCAAGTTACTGTCCAGGTACACGCCCAGATATTTGTAGGTGTGTACTATCTCAGTTGGTTCACCCCGGATAGTGACAGGCTGCAGGGGAGGCTTGGACCTACGAAAATCCACAACCATCTCCTTGGTCTTAGTGGTGTTCAAAAGCAGGCCATTCCTCTCACTCCAAACACCAAAGACGTCAACCAAGTCCCTGTACTCCATTTCCTGTCTCCCCTGCACACATGCCCCAATGACTGCATCATCAGAATACTTCTGAATGTGGCATGACTCTGTGTTGTAATTGAAGTCTGATGTGTACAGAGTGAACAGGTACGGAGCCAGCACTGTCCCCTGTGGAGCCCCAATGCTACTTTCCACAATCCCTGAGGCACAGCCCCCAAGTCTGACAAACTGGTCTTCCTGTCAAATAGTCAGTGATCCAGGAAATAAAGGAGGGGCCCACCCCCATCTTCTCAAGCTTCCCTCTCAGCAACAAAGGCTGGACGGTATTGAAAGCACTCGAAAAGTCAAAGAACATAACCCTCACCTGGCTCCCCGATTCATCCAAGTAGGAGTATGCCTGATGTAACAAGTAGACGATGGCATCATCCACTCCAATGTGATCCCGGTACCCAAACTGTAGTGGGTCCAATGCAGATGTAGTCTGCAGTCTCAGGTGGTGGACTAACACTCTGTCCAGAGTCTTCATAACATGAGATGTGAGGGCCACCGGTCTGTAGTTGTTAACTGGCCGTCTGGCCAGGTTTTTGGGAACCGGCACAAAACATGACATTTTCCACAAAACTGGCACCTTCTCCGTCTGCAGGCTCATGTTGAAGAGCTTCTGGAGGGGCCCAGCAAGCTTGTTAACACAAACCTTAAGTAGCTGGGAGCACACACCATCCAGTCCTGCAGCGTTTCCTGGATTCAGCCTCCTCAGCTCCATCCTCACCTCATCCACTGTAAAAAACTGATCGGGTGGAGGAGCGCTTCAGGCAGTAGTGTCAGCAAAGACACAGTGCCCAGGGAAAACAGAAGAACAAAAAGAACCAGATAGTGAGGGTGGGGGAACTGCTACTGGAGAGGCAGAGGTAGATGGAGGTGGGCCAAAGCTGGTGGATGAAGCCCTTGTTGCTGAATCAAACCTGTTATAAAACTGATTAAATTCATCAGCCCTCGCCACATCACCTACAATGGCCTGGCATTTCAGTTTATAGTTGGTGATGGTTCTCATACCCCTCAACACCTCTCTGGTGTTGTTATGCTGTAGTTTCTTCTCCACCTTCTTTTTATAGTCCTCCTTAGCCTTTCTTAGTCCTCCTTAATTCCTGTTGCACCAGCTTGTGCTTTTCCCTGTCACCCTCCTTCAAAGCTACCTTTTTTGATTAAGGAGCTGCTTGATGTCACAGGTGATCCAGGGTTTGTTTGAAAAACAGTGCACAGTCTGTGCTGGTACCACCATGCCCCTGCAGAAGGTCACGTAGCTGGTAAAACAGTCAACTGTCCTGTCGACATCCAGATCCCCCCGCCCCCAATATTACCCTTGGTGTCCAGCAGAACATCCCAGTCTGTACATTCATAGCAGGCTTTCAGTCTCTTTGGCCTCCAATGACCACTTCCTGAATGTCTGAGTGGTTACAGGATGCCTCTGGACGCATGGTTTATAACGGGGCTGAAGATAGACCAGATAATGGTCAGCTCTACAGACAGGTGGAAGGGCTGCAGCAGTGTATGCCTCCTTAACATTTGCATACAGCAGATTCAGTGTCTTCTCCCTTGTGGAGCAGTCAACATCCTGTACAAATCCAGTTAAATAGGAGGGGAGGCTGACATGATTAAAATCTCCAGAAACCACAATAAATGCTTCAGGATGCTGGGTCTGCACTCTGGCAACAGCTCCATAGATGACGTCACATGCTACATCAGGCACAGCACGTGGGGGATGTAAACAACAATGGCGACATGTGAGAATTCGCTTGGCACATAATATGGTCGTAGACTAACAGCCAAAAGTTCCACATCCTCACAACAGATTCTTTCCTTCACTGTGATGTGGCCTGGGTTACACAATCGATTATTCATATAAATAATTAGACCCCCACCTCTGATTTTTCCACACATTCCAGCATCTCTGTTTGCATGGACTGTAGTGAAGCCGGAAACGTCAACACAGGAATCCGTTATACAGCTCTCCATAAAACACATCAAGCTGTATTCACGGCAAATTTGCTTTGTTTTCACAAGTGCCTCCAGCTCATCACACTTATTGAGAAGGGAATTAACATTACCCATGGCGGCTGATGGTAGGGCTGGCTTGTATTTCATCCTCCTAGCTGTTAGCCTAGCCCTCCGCTTCGCTTCAGCCCTGCACCCGCAATATGTCTTCTTCAGCTCCGCAGGAGTAGAGTGTATGGCGGATGATAAAATAAAGGCAGCGATGAGAGGTTTTAAGTAGGTTTATTCAATCATCCCGCCATCATAAGAACTCCGCTCCAGCCCAGTGTGAGCAGACTGGAGCGGGGTCCTCAGGCTCTCCAGCAAAGAGACACAGAGTGTGTGTGCCAGCAGCAGTTGAAGGAATGAGAGAGAATGAGTTACAGAACCTGTGCGGTATTTATACCCAGTTACAGACAATGCATGAAAGACATTCACAGCAGTAGGTATGGCATCATCAAAGGGACTGCAGAACAGGCATGAGACATTTGCATTTGAGAGACACAGTAAGGACAGGATGCATGAACACAATGCATGAATGGCGCATTAACATCACAGTACATAGCCAGAAAAAGCCAGAAGAAGCAGGGCTGCCTGTAGACATCAATACACACATTTCACTGTTAAGTTAATTGCTCTAGTCGAGCGCTGTGTCTGTCCCAGTTTGTTGTGGGGGTTATCCCAAACCGCCACAGAGTGTTTAATTCCATATTTAGCAGTCAGTCGTAATCCAGGCAGAGCTGACCTTGTATAAACAACTTTCACTGGTGCTCTAATCATAATCAAAGAAACACCACTAAACGGTAGTAGGAGCCACAGAGATGTGCTGCTACTGCAGCAGCGCGGAGTATCAGATTACAGTGTTGTGCTTTCCAAGGAATCCTTTTTTGATGATTATGACTTGTCATGAAGCAGTCGCATGTGACTGTCATGTCCAAATTAGCCATGTTCCAAAACAACCAGCAAAACAAGGATCATTTAGTTGTTTTCAGGCAAAATTAACAGACATGTATCTTAATTTAGCTGAGCTAACCCAGCGTAAGGGGCTGTCCACACCAAGCACTATAAAGATAACTATAAATTTATAGTTTAAAAATTTTTTAAAAATTGTTGAGTTAGAACAATTAAAACGATAAAAAACTAGAAAAGCACTCGGAGAGCGCAGACCTCCGCCAAGCGCCACAGTTCCCCCCCATACAGTGTTTGTGTGTACGTTTTCAGATTCCTTGACCATGAAAACATATGACTAGCAATTGGATTCACAATGATGGGATTAGTGGTTCAGTAGTAAAAGCATTACCTCCTTGGCGGAGGTAATAAACTGAAGTGTTGCTGTTGTGTCCATCTGCAAACTCCCAGGTTGCGGGCGTTGCAATTCATTGCACAACCGCGTACAACCCACAGGCCAATGGGTTATGCGAGCGTTTTCATAGATCACTGAAAGCAGCACTCAGGGCTTCACTGACGGATGCAAATTGGGTAGACAGGTTGCTGTGGGTTTTATATTGGGGTTGCGCTCCGCAGCAAAAGAGGATTTGGAAGCTTCCCCGGCAGAGAGCTTGTTTTTGCGCAGGCACTATAGCTGCCTGGGGAATTTCTGCCAAATAATCCGGTGCCGGACAGCTGCCCGTCTCAGCTTTTGCAGCGTAGCGCAGACACAGGCACGCTGCCGGGCCCTGCCCACCACTGTTTTCCGCGTGCTTTTGTGCCTAAAACTTTGAAGAACGCGGAGTTCGTGTTTGTTCAGACACGACGACCAGCGCCCTCCATTGCGCCTGCACACATGTTGAAAATGGCCGTATCTCACAATGTTAAAGAATCCTTTAAAAAATTCCTGTATCCAGACGGTGATCCGGATCATCCCCAAAATTTAATCAGTTCTTCCTTGTACCATTTCCAACAAGGCCTGGAAGTTTCATCGAAATCCATCTAAAACTTTTTGAGTTATCTTGCTAACCAACAGACAGACAAACGCTGGCAAAAACATAACCTCCTGCGGCCTGGCGGAGGTAAATAGATTTCTTTGACTTTTATCATTTGCAGCTATTGCTAGCTATGGCCACTGAAAATGTTGCTATGTTTTGTTTTTCTTAGTGATAATTTACCACTTATTGCACCATGTTCACAGATAGAAGCTGGACAGTTTTGTGTATAGGACTGACTGTAAAAGACAGAAAACAGAAGTGCTAATAAAGCACATGTTTTATGCAACATGATGTGCAGTTCATGGGTGCTGCCATCTTAAATGGCTCATTGACTGAAAAATGGTGTGTGTTTGTAGGTTTTAACCATCTGAAATGTGTCTATTGGTCACATAATTATATAGATAATATAAAAAAATGGTAGTCTGTCAGTTTCGACGATGACATCTATGTGCTGGGGTGGAGTCCCAAGTCAAGAACGGCAGATACGTCCACAATGGGTACAGAGAAACTTGCCTGGTGGGTTGGTTGCCTCTGGTAGGGCCTTCTTTCTTGCACGGGCCTCATTGATGCTGTTGCGTCTGCTCTCTTCAAAGCTCATTTGTGCTTTGCGAGTCAGAGTACGCCATCTGGAGCTGTCTGCTGCACACTCCTCCAGCTGTTTAGGAGCTGTTCCAACGTAGGCAATGTTGGCCTCGATACAGTCTTTAAACCATTTTAGGGGCCTGCCCCGCTTTCTCCTGCCTCTGCTGAGCTCGCCGTATAGGAGTTGTTTTGGAATTCTGCTTTCTTTCATCCTGATGATGTGACCTGCCCATCTGAGCTGCGCTTTCAGGATCACGGCTTCAATGCTGGTGGTCTCTGCACGGTCCAGGACCTCAAGGTTTGTGATCCTGTCCTGTCATCTGATGCCAGGGATTGAGTGCAAATTTTGCATGTGAAAATGCTCCAGCAGCTTGATGTGCCTTCTATACACAGTCCAGGTCTCACATCCATATAGGAGACTGCTGAGGATCACTGTCTTGTACACCTTGAGCTTGGTTGACTGCTGGATATTATGTTGGTTCAGCTCATGGGCTTGTAGTCTTCCCAAGGCTTGGCTTGCTTTACAGATCCTTGTGCTGATCTCTTTGGGAAGGTAAGCATCGCTGGATATAATGCTGCCAAGGTACTTAAATTCCTCTACCGTCTTTAGTTTTGTTCCCTTGATTGAAATGGATGAATGCTGGCCTGCTGCAAGAGGACTGTGTTGAAATGGCACTTCTGTCTTCCCAAGACTGATGGAAAGACCGAATAGACGGGATGCTTCAGCAAACTTGTTGACGATGAGTTGGAGAGCAGACTCTGTGTGTGCCATGAAAGCGCAGTCGTCGTCAAAGAGCGCTTCTCGGATAATCCTCTTAGTAGTCTTGGTTTTTGCACCAAGCTGTTGGAGGTCAAAGAGAGACCCAGCCAGTTTATACTTGAGGTACACACCATCCTCAATGTCTCTGACATCATGGCTGAGGACACGTGAAGAAAAGGTTGAATAGCACTGGGGCTAGGACGCATCCTTGATTCACAGTTTCCAATCTCAAATGGGTCAGACGCTTCTCTGGAGAGAACCATACCTGTCATGTTATCATGGAACAGATGGATAAGGGTCTCAAACTTTGAGGGGTAGCCAAGTTTCTGGAGAATTATCTATTAGGCCTCTCTGTTGACAGTATCAAATGCCTTCGTCAGATCTATGAAGACGGCATACAGGTCGAGATTCTGTTCTCTGCATTTCTCCTGCACTTGACGGACAGCAAATATCATCAACTGTACTTCTGCCTAGGCTGAAGCCACACTGTGCTTTTTGCAGGCTCTCCTCAGAGACGCTGGAGATTAGGCAATTAAGAATGACTCATGCTAGAATCTTGCCGGCAACGGACAGGAAGGGATATGCCTCGGTAATTGCCACAGTCTTATTTACTCCCCTTGTTCTTGTACAGGGAGACGATGATGGCATTCCTGAACTCCTGGGGTAAATTTTCTTCCTCCCAAATGCTACAGAGCAACCCGTGGAAAGTGCCCAAGGCTATTGGTCCTGCATTCTTGAAGAGTTCAGCTGGAATCCTGTCCTTTCCAGGAGCTTTTCCAGAACTGGCCTGGTTGATGGCTTTCTGGACCTCTTCCAGGCTAGGGGGAGGTCAAGGCTTTCTTTTATTTGCCTCTGAGGGATCTGTTCCAAGGCTTCATTGCTGACATCTATTGAGGCGATTGCTGAAGTGTTCCCTTTATCTCTCGTTAATGGCGCTCTTCCTCTTCAGCAGCGTGCCATTTGTCCGCAGAGGGGTATTAGTGGGTCTGGATGGTCCATATACCGCCTTGATAGCACTGAAGAACATCTTTGAGTTCCTGGTGTCGGTGTACAACTGGACCTCCTCTGCCTTTTGGTTCCACCACTTGTCCTGCATTCTGCGAAGGGCATTTTGAGCACGGTTCTGGAGGTGCTTGAAGAGGTATTTTTTGGAGGTGGAGGGAATTTCATTTTGCCAGGCTACTAATGCTTTGTGCTTCTCATCCATCCAGGAGCTGAGTGATGGCTTCATCATTCTCATCAAACCAATCCTGGTGTACTGACCCCCCACCCCCCCAGGCCAGGTGTTGACTGGGCTGTCTTCTTCACAACCATTTTGAGCTGGTCCCACTGCTGGGTTGGATTTCCAGCGAGAGGCCCAAGAGAGGCCAGCTTGTCATCCAGGCAACTCAAAAAGTGGTCTCAGTGTCCTGGGTGCTTCAGTTTAGCGACATTGAAAGATGGCCGGATGAATCTGGACTTCTTCTGACAAGTGGGAATGATGTGCACCTTGAGTACTGATCTGAGAAGATGGTGGTCAGTCCAGCATTCTGCTCCCCGCATGGTTCTGGTGATCCTAAAGTCTTGAACATCACACCTGCGGCAGATAACGTAGTCAATCAGGTGCCATTGTTTTGACCTAGGGTGCGTCCAAGTTGTTTTGTACTTGTCTGCTTGCCTAAACAGAATATTGGTGATTGTCAACTTATTCTTTGCATAGAGACCCAGGAGCAACAGGCCATTGGAATTCATGTTTCCTGTACCGCGGGGCCCAATCACGCCTTTTCAGTTTGTATCATCAGTACCAACTCTCGCATTGAAGTCGGCCATCATTATAAGCTTCAGTGGGTGTGGCCTTCACAGGGTTGTTGAGGTCCTCATAGAATGTTTCCTTTACTTCATCGCTGCTGGGTGTATGGGGTGTCTGTGGAGGGAGAATACCTCTAGTGGAAGAGCTTGCCATGTCCTTTCAGGATGGCTAATCCTCTATGGGTTCCCCCATATTACCCAGCTCTCACCAGTGGCTCCTCATAGCCGTTGGCATGCGACAGCAGCCACACCCCGGGCAATGGCTTTGGCAGGCTGGTGAAACCTGGTGAGGGTAGCTAGGGTATGTCTACCCAAGCATTCAATTCAATTCAACTTTATTTATATAGCGCCATTTCACAACAACAGTCATCTCATAGCACTATCAACTGGTCACTATCAACTGGTCACTGGGTCACTATCAACAGCCCAGTCTTCACAAGCATGTGAAGACTGGGCTGAGTGGATGAGATCAGTTGATCCAACAGTCACAAAGGCGGTGACAGCAGGTGTCGCGGAGCGCCCAGAGCACAGCAAGACACATAAGACGTCGTGGTCATCCACTGTAGCTGAAGAAGTCTCCGGTTGTGATGAATCGTCGTACCACTGGAAACGGACTTCCAAGGTCGAGAGGGGTTTCGTCAGAGTGCACCGGCCCTCCCACTTTAAACAAATTCCTGCACATCGCTCTCGGTCTGTGTGTGTGTGTAAAATGTGTGTATTTGTGTGTGTGTGTGTGTATTTCAAAACTGTCACTTCTCTTAAATAAAACACAGCCTTTGTCATTTTTCTTTCCAAGAAATGTTTTGGACGCTTTACGGGTTATTCCTGTATGTCAAGAATTTGGAAATGTCACTAGTCACTGGCCTTGATACCTGCCCACTGCTCTATTATTGGCCCACCTAGCTGTCTGTCCTGTACATGGAAGGGCAGTTAATGGCTAAGCCTGAGCCAACTCTCGTACCAGAAGGCTGACATCAATCGTTGCTTATATTGTTGGGTTTTTTTTATAGTCACCCTAATAGCCATCCTTGTTACCATCTGGTTGACCAATCCACAGTTGACAATACATCTTGCGTCACTCTGGTCAATCTCCCAATAATTTTGCTGTGATTCCACAGCAAACTGCCAGCACTGGCGCATGGGATGCCCGCGACTGACCCAGGCCAAGACCTGAGGCTGGCTGAAGGCCGAGCCCTAGGATCTCAAAAGGGCAATGTCCCACTCCGCCCTCACGGCCAGCTTCCCCACCATTCCCTGGGGCTCTGCGCAAACTCTGCTCTGCACTTACGGGCAGCACTGGCAAGCCACCCATCACTCACCACCTAGCTGGGATCAGCGCTGTCTATCTGAGCTGTTGTCAGCCATGGCAACCAACTCAGACCATCCAGCATGCAAACGCCAACAGCCCCCCACAGAACCACAGTTAAACCACAAAAAAAACAAGCCAGAATGACTCGAGATACACCATTGACTGTGGATCACTGATCCAGCGCTCATCCAAGCTAGGAGGAGGCTAAAAGGTAGAAGCTAGTTAACTAAGGGCTGACATAAGAGGGAGGAGGGAGTTGAATAGGTGAGTGTTTCTTAACGTGATATAGGTTTTAAATCAGCAGTTCAAGTGGAACTGCTGCTGATTCCTCCACTATCACAGTGGAGGAATTTGCCCTGCGCTGATGGTGGATAGCTGACAGCGTGATATGTGGTATTACTGCTGATGTTTTTAGGACGCTGTGGTCTTGTAATTTAGGCAGGGTTCATAACTTATGTGGCAAACAATGGAAGCTGTGTTGAGAAACTTTGTGCAGGTCCGCGCTCAACTTATGTTCATGTGTGACAGTTGTGTGGACCTCAGGTCCTCCTACAGTCATGAACTGCTGATTCTGTTTAAAAAAGAAAAAACAAACAAAAAAAACCCATAATTTTCTTAAAGCGGTGGCGGTAACTCCAGCATTTCAACTACAGGGAGTGTTGACTGGTTGGAGATAGCTGCGACATTCAGCTTATAGGTGAATATATTTTATTGATCCTAAACTGGGAAATTACAGTGTAACAGTAGCATGACAGTAGAAGACTAATATGACAGAAACACACACAACATAAAAGAAAAAGGGATTACTCATGGAAAGTAAAACTGCCTAAATAAATTATATACATGGCAGATGAATGGATGATGACCCGTATAGATGCGTGAATCATACTCGCTGTACAATGCAGAACTATCAGGCGCAATGTGAAGTACCAATTAGACTGCAAGGTGCAGCAGCAGTATGGCAACATTGTTATGACCAGAATTCATCATCAGAGTGAGTTATTGTACAGTGAAATGGCATGTGGCAGGAAAGATTTCCTGTATCTGACTGTTGGGCAGCGAAGCTGTAGCAGTCTGCTGGAGAAAGTGCTCCTCTGTCTGTCCAGTGTGTGGTGCAGGGGGTGATCAGGATTGTCCATGATGGATTGCAGTTTGTTCAGTGTCCTCCTCTTCACCACAGTCTAAAAGGTCTCCGGCCTGAGACCAATTACGGAGCCAACTTTCTTGATAATTTTGTCAAGTCTGTTGGTATTGCTTGCTCTGATACTGCTACCCCAGCAGACAGCAGCAAAGAAGATGGTGCTGGCAACAACAGCCTGGTAGAAAAGCAACAGCATTCTATTGCACACGTTGAAGGATCTCAGCTTCCTCAGAAAGTAAAGTCTGCTCATACCCTCCTTGTACGCACCATCAGTGTTAATTTCCAGTCCAATCCATTGCTGATCATGACACCCAAGTATTTGTTGTCCTCCACATCCTCCCCCCAATCCACAATGGCTGTGAAAGCATTCTCTTCTTTCTGAAGTCAATCACCATCTCTCTGACCTTGCTGACATTCAACTTCAGGTGATTCTGCTCAGTCCACTCCACAAATCTGTCTACCAGTGCCCTGTACTCCCCCTCCTCTCCCCTCTTACACACCCAACAACAGCTGAGTCATCAGAGAATTTCTGCAGGTGGCATGACTCGGTGTTCTACTGAAAGTCGCCGTCCTGGGTATGATGTTAAACTGCATTTGGGCGAGGGGGTCTGTTGGACTAGGAGGATGATGGAGTGCCTCTTAACCCTCACTGATCCTCCCAGTTGTCCCTTAGGCAAGGACTAGTACCTGTTAGCCTCCCTTACCAGGGTTACGGTAAAACTCTCTAACAACTTTGTGTGTTATAATCCCCTAAGGTGACCCAGGGTTAAAGTGGTTCCTAACACCCCCTTACTGATTATATGAGGTGACGAATGGGGCAACTTGTTTGCCGTGAGTTGCGACCCATGTCAGTGGAGGAAGAGGTCCTGGTTCTTGAGGAATGTGTCTTGCTGTGGCTTTCACAACTCCAACACAGTGCTTTGGCTCCTACTTCATTTAGACGGGAGGTTGGAAGGGCCCGGTCCAATCAATCGGCTTGTCAAGGTCTACTCTGGGATGTCTTGTCAGTGTAACATCTCCTAATCCCAGAAGCCTATGGCGGAGGGTCATTCAAGCAATTTGCACTTCTGTGCTTTATTGCTTGAGTATACCATCCCTGTATCCCTGGTGCATAACCTGCAGGAAGTCCGCGGCTCTGTGCATCCCCTTGTAGGGCTCTGAGGAAGGTGGGGAGCAGGGATGATGAATCATACACTATAAAATATGGCTACTAAACAAACCCCTAAAAAAAAACAAATGTTGGAAGATGTTGTGAATGACCCAGTAATTCGCAGGATGGCTCTTTCAGATAGTGATAATTGGCCGAGGCTTATTGTTTGAGTCAGTGTTGTCAGATATGCCTCTTTCTAAGCTGTCCTGTTTTGCTATACAGAAAGGTATTGCAGGGTCGGTTAAGGTTCTTGGAAAAAAAAAAAAACCTAAGGTCTGGCCAGATTTTGTTGGAATGCGTAAAGAAAATCCCATGCTGAAAATTTATTATGGTGTGATGTGCTGGCTGGTGTTCCAATGAGGGCTTTTTCTCACCCTTCTCTAAACAGCTGCAAAGGAGTAATTCGTACTAGAGAACTCCACAATATGGAAGAGGATGAAATAGCCTCAGAAATGCAACAACGAGTAATGCATGTGAAGAGAATAACCATTAAAAAAGATGGCCTAACATTAAAAACTGGCACTTACATTCTGACGTTCAATTGGCATCAACTCCCAGAAAGAATCCAAATTGGATACCTGTGTGTAGCTGTTGATACTTTTATTCCAAACTTATTGATGTTTTAACTGCCAAAAGTTTGGCCATGACTCCGCAGGATGTAAGAATAAACTAGTCTGCTGCAAATGTGCAGAAGAAAGGCACGAGTTTGCCTGCACACCTCCCAAATGTAGTAAATGTTTAGGCAATCATGCCGCATCATCGAAGGAATGTCCTTGTTGGATCAAGAAAAACAAATTCAAATTGTATTTATTGAAAATTTTTGTTTTGCACACACACACAACCCCTCCCCCAACAATCAAAACATGAAAAACAGCTCAGCACAAAATTGATCTACACAAAATTAAAGATTGAAATTAAAAAAAAAAAAAAGGAAGATATACTTAGCTAGAAACTCATACATGTACACCCATAAACCAGCACTTGTACATTTGTACAGAGGAGCGTAGCCATCATGGCACCACAAACAAGGTCAAAAAAACAAAAGTCATATTTAATCCAAGTTGACGCTCCCAAGAATCGAGGCCACCATAAGGTTAGAGAATTTGAGATATGGGGTCCATATTTTCATAAAATATCTTTGTTGAGTGAAATAAACATGCTAAATATTCCAAAGGGAAACACTCCATGATGGTTTTATGCCAGTTTGTTTTAGTTGGTGGTTTGTCACATATCCATGACAAAAAAATATTCCTTCTTGCCGCGTATGCAAGGATATTGTACAGTCTTGCAGAGCTTCCAAAAAGTAAGTCCTGGTTTGGGTGTCCCAGTAGCAGAGAGCGAGGATCCATGTCTACATTCACACCAAATATTTGATTCATTTCTTGTACAACGTCTAGCCAGTATGCTTGGATTTTAGGACAAGACCAAACACAATGAGTATAGGTACCAACTGAAATTTTACATTTCAGACACATGGGTGAAAGCTGGGGATTCATGTTGGATCTTTTACTGGGAGAGATTTGTAAGCGATGTAAAATTTTGTATTGGAATAATCTTGGCACGATTGCATATTGAAATCTTCTTGGCACACTCCCAGATTGCATCCCATGAATCCTCACAAATATTTACACCAAGTTCACTTTGCCATTTCTGTTTAAGATCCTGCATAATTGACATACATATCACATCTGACTGACTTAAGGCACTATAACAGCGAGTTATAAATTTTTTGGTTGGGCCTAAAAGAAGTAAGCGCTCAACTGCAGACACTGTGGCATTTACATTGAGTGTGGTCTTTCTAGTTATGAAATCTCGGATCTGAAGGTATCTAAAAAAAATTTTGTTTAGAAAGACCAAATTTCTCCTGAAGCTGTTCAAATGATTACAATGCACCATCAAAAAGGTCATAGATTTTCTTTAACCCTTTAACTGTCCATATATTATAACCACTGTCCATCATACCAGGAACAAAGTCCGGATTGCCTTGAATAGGAATTAATAAAGTAGTTAAATCTGATCTTCCTTCAAGCTTTCGTGTCATAAACCAGGCCTTTAAAGTATTGCAAATTATGGGGTTATTATCACAGAGATTTCTAACTGACTTTAAATTCTTACAAGACAAAAGGCCCAACAGTGAACAGGAGGCCTGTGACTTTTCAAGGCCCAACCAAATAGAAGTAGGATCATCTTTAACCCATTCTGCTATAAACCTTAGTTGAGATGCTATTTGGTACCATTTAATGTTAGGAACATCCAAACCTCCCGTTGAACTTGGAAGCTGTAGTTTTACCATTTTTAATCTTGGCTTCCTTTTGCTCCAAATAAAATCACTCAACCAACCATTCAATAACTTCAAAACCTTATTAGTTATAAATATTGGAACCATCTGTATGGGGTACAATAACCTAGGCAGGATATTCATTTTGATAATATACACTCCGCTGAGTAATGATAAGGGAAGTGAACACCACCTGTTTAAATCCTTCTTTATAGTGGCTAGGAGAGGGTTAAAATTGGCTTTAAACATATGATGGAACATAGGAGTAATCTGAATACCCAAGTACACAAAACCTGACATAGACCAGCGAAATGGAAATGATATAAGGGCGTTCATGCTATTTCTGAGGCTTCCCATGGGCATAGCTGAAGATTTAGAGAAATTAATTTTGTAACCAGAAAAAGACCCAAAATAATTGATATCAACCAGTCGCGGAACAGAGGTAGCAGGCTCTGCTACGTATAACAAAATGTCATCCGCATAAAGGGAAATTTTATGTTGCGTCTCCCCTACATCTATACCCCTGACAGCTGGATCCTGTCTGATGGCTTCAGCTAAAGGTTCTACCACAAGGGCAAAAAGAGCAGGGCTTAAGGGGCAGCCTTGACGTGTTGAGTGATAAATTGGGAAATTATCCGATCTATAACCATTTATGACTGATGTCAAGGGTTTATTATACAAAAGTTTGATCCATTTGATAAAGTTATCCCCCAGATTAAATTTTTGTAATACTTTAAATAGATAAGGCCACTCAACTCGGTCGACGGCTTTCTCTGCATCCAATGAGATGATTACAGTGTTGTTTTCTTGTGATTGACAGAAATGAACAATATTTAAAAGCCTCCCAATGTTGTGACTACAGCTTCTGCCTTTAATAAAACCTGTCTGGTCCTCCTTAATAAGAGGCAAAACCTTCTCTAATCGCAGAGCCAGGATCTTAGATAACAGTTTAACATCTTGATTTAAAAGAGTAATGGGTTTATATCCTGAGCAATCTTCAGGACACTTGCCTTTTTTAAGAATTAGAGAGATGTCAGCTTCTCTTAATGACTGAGGTAAACTCTGAGGTAAAGGAGTGTTCTATCATCTCCAAAAATGGATCCACAAGTATATCCTGAAATTCTTTGTAAAATTCGCTGCCCATGCCATCTGGTCCCGGTGCTTTACCTGATTGTAAACTATTAATCGCTAATATAGCCTCTTCTCTAGAGGTGGGAGAATTTAAATCATGTCTCTGAGTATCAGAAATCGTAGGAAGTGCTAGGCCGTCGAAGAAAGAGTCCATCTTATGAGGCCTCTGCTGTCTGGTCTGCTGTATATAGCTGAATATAAAACTGCTTAAAGGTATTATTAATATTTTTGTTGTCAAAATAACGAGTGCCATTTAGACCTACAACTGAAGGTATCAGTTGGGAATTTGTTCTGATTTTTGTTAAACAAGACAAATACTTACTAGATTTGTCTCCAAATTCATATAACCTCTGTTATGGGGGAAACAAAAAAAGAGCACGCTTAGCTTGTTGAGTTAATAATGCATCTAATGCAGCTTGTGTGGCACACTTTCTCTGCAATAATACAGGATCTGATAATGATGATGAACCAAGTACTCTCTTAATTTCTTCCAGTTCCTTTTCAAGTTTAGATTGCTGTTCTTTTTGCTTTCGTTTTTTTTTAGGCTAAATATGCTATGATTAGGCCTCTGATATAGACTTTAGAGGTTTCCCATAATAAGGATGAGTCATTAGTAGATTGAGAGTTGATAGCAAAAAATATTTTAAAATCATCTCTCAAGTAAGTAGTAAACTTTTCATCTTTTAGAAGGCATGTATCAAATTGCCATCGTCTCTTAACCTGCCCTAAACCAACAGATAAATCTATTAATACTGTTGCATGATCACTAACAATGATGTTGCCTATTGTACACGAAGACCCCGATTGTACCAAGAGTTTAGAAATGAAAAAGTAATCAATCCTTGTATGACATTTATGAGGGGGGGAATAAAAAGTAAATTCTTTAGCAGATGGGTGGAAAGTTCGCCATGCATCTACTAAATTCATTTCTTCACAGATAGCATGAAGAGCATCAGCCTGAGTTGTTAAAGATGTATTCCGAGGAGGGTGTCTATCAAGCAGGGGGTTAAGTAGGCAGTTAAAGTCTCCTCCCACTAAAGCTATTGCTGGGGAAAGCTCTGCAAATTCAGAAAAGGCCTTAACCAAGGAGCTAGGTGAATAATTAGGTGGACAATAAAGATCCATAATGGCAATCTCTTCACCATATAAAACCCCTTTAATAATAATCACATATCTTCCATACGTATCTTTAACGCACTTCACCAGCTGAAATGGGAGATTTTTATGTACTAATATAACTACGCCCCTGCCGCTGGTGGTAAAAGAGGAATAAACCTGGCCAACCCAACCATATTTAAATTTATGATGTTCATTATCGTCCAGGTGTGTTTCCTGTAATACAGCTATCTCCACTCTCTCCCTTTTCAATAAAGCATAAACCTTTCTTTGCTTCACATTCCCCTTCAAGCCCCTCACGTTCCAAGAACAAAGTTTAATCCTATTGGAGGAAGACATTAGGATTTATGTAGGATTTATGTACCCTATAGAGACTAATAAATATGCCTCCAGCGCCCCATTTTGTACATGTAAAACTCTTCTATATTTGGCATAATGTAATGTACAAATAATATAAATATTGATACGGTAGACCACTGTTGAGCATAAAACATAAGATAAGATAAGCCTTTATTAGTCCCACAACGGGGAAATTCCAGGATTGCAACAGCACAGGGATAGCAACACTCAGAGCAACAATCAGAAGGCAAGAAAAAAAAAAAAGCAAGAGCAGCTAATATACATATGTAAATATTACTATAAAATATATATATATATACACACACACAGACACAGTGCAGAGCATTGTAGCTGGATGGAATAAATATATGAATATATAAACACACAGTGCGGAGCATTGCAGCTAGGTGGAATAAATATGTAAATATATAAACACACACAGTGCGGAGCAATGTAGCTAGATGGAATAATATGTAGATATATGAACACACAGTGCGGAGCATTGTAGCTAGATGGAATAAATATAAAAATATATAAATATAAACACACCCAGTGCGGAGCATTGTAGCTAGATGGAATAAATATGTAAATATATAAACACACACAGTGCAGAGCATTGTTGCTAGATGGGATGAAACAGCATAACCGTCTACTTAGTTATCCTACACGGTATGATTATGTGCCCATACATATTCTCACCCTCCATAGCGACCGGTATTTTCCTAGTTGTATGCCGGAGGGGACCATTGTGCAAGTCTATTGCATCTTTTGCATTCAAAAAACTATTAGTTTGTTATGTCTTTTTGTTATCTCTGCGAGCAGCCCTGCTTAGGTTGTACAGTCTGACAGCCGTTGGTAGGAAGGACCTGCGAAACCTCTCGGTTGTGCACCTGGGATGATGTAGTCTGCTGCTAAATGAGCTCCTCAGTGCATTCAGTATGTCCTGCATAGGGTGGAACTCGGACTCCAGCAGAGATGACAGTTTAGCCACCGTCCTCTCTGTTTTTCTGTTTTCTGTTGCATTATCGACTGCACTGTGGTACCCCATATTATCTGCTACTTGCTAATTTATTTAAAACTGCCTTGACTAGTATTACTCATTATTATTATTATTATTATTATTACTTATTATTCTACACTTATTGCATGTTTTTAGTCTTTTAGTTTATCTCTTTATCTCATCATGTTTTTAATGTTGCAGCATGGCACCGAGACAAATTCCTAGTTTGTGTACTACATGAACAATGGCAATAAATCTGATTCTGATTCTCCTATCTCCTCCACCGGATCAAGGCGCTGCCCCAGGACAGAGCTAGCTTTCTTGATCAGTTTGTTCAGTCTCTTCCTATCGGCTGCAGTAATGCCACTGCCCCAGCAGACCACTCCAAAAGTGATGGCTGATGCCACCACCGTGTCATAGAATGTCTTCAGCAGCACCCCTTGTACACCAAAAGACCTGATTCTCCTCAGCAGGAACAGCCTGCGCTGTCCCTTCTTGTAGAGTGCGTCAGTATTGTGTGACCAGTCTAGTTTATTGTTCAGATGAACACCCAGGTACTTATAGGATGTCACCATCTCGATGTCTGTTCCCTTTATATTTACTGGTGCTGTGAGGGGCTGCCCATGCCTGCGGCAGTCCACCACCAGCTCCTTAGTTTTCCTCGCGTTGATCTGGAGGCAGTTCCGATGGCACCAGTCCACGAAGTCCTGGATAAGCCCTCTGTACTCAGCTTCATCTCCATTGGAGATGAGGCCAACAATCACAGAGTCATCAGAGAACTTCTGTAGATGGCAGTGTGTTGTGTTGTGTGAGAAGTCCGCAGTATAAAGAGTGAACAGGAAGGGAGCGAGCACCATTCCCTGGGGGGCCCCCATGCTACCGATGATCGTGTCGGACACACAGTCCCGGGTTCTCACAAACTGAGGCCGGTTCGTGAGGTAGTCCAGGATCCATGATGACAGGTGTTGGTCCACCCCTGCGCGCAGCAGCTTGTCCTTCAGGATCATCGGTTGGATGGTGTTGAAAGCACTGGAGAAGTCAAAGAACATGATCCTCACCATATTCCCGCGCTTCTCCAGGTGGGACAGAGAACGGTGAAGGAGGAAGATCACTGCATCCTCCACCCCAATGCCATGCTGGTAGGCGAACTGGAGTGGATCCATCGCTGGTTCCACCAGGGGGCGGAGGTGAGCAAGGAGCAGTCTCTCCAGGGTCTTCATCAAGTGGGACGTCATGCACCCAAAAACAAACCCAAAACAAAAAAATACACAAAACCAATAGATAATAAATAGGCTCCTTCCTCAGATCGCATGGGGATTGCTATTCTTCGAGGCACTTACTAAAGGCCAAAACACTTCACAAGAAAAGCAAGAAGGGGGGGGGCAATACAAAAAAAAATGCAATGCAAAAAAAATGAATAAATAGTAAAAAATAAAAAAAACTCCTTTACACGAGTGCCAAAAAAACACAAAAAACGGGGAGGGGGAGGGAAGGGGGGGAAGTGATAATCCAGATGGCAGGGAGCTACTGAAACGCCCCTTAATATTAAGAACAAGCAATGCATTTAAACTTAGGTTTAAGTCATATTCGATAGTTTTCTCCTTAGTTGGATTAGCGGATTAACATATGTATTAAACACAGAGTTGTGTCTATTATTTAAGATAAGATAAGATGAGATCAGCCTTTATTAGTCCCACAACGGGGAAATTCCAGGATTGCAACAGCACAGGGATAGCAACACTCAGAGCAACAATCAGAAGGCAAGAGAAAAACAAGAGCAGCGAGTATACATATGTACATATAAATATAAATATATATAAATATATATATATAGACACACAGTGCGGAGCATTGTAGCTGGATGGAATGAATATGTGAATATATAAACACACACAGTGCGGAGCATTGTAGCTAGATGGAATAAATATGTAGATATATAAACACACACAGTGCGGAGCATTGTAGCTAGATGGAATAAATATATGAATATATAAACAGTGCGGAGCATTGTAGCTAGATGGAATAAATATGTAGATATATAAACACACACAGTGTGGAGCATTGTTGCTAGATGGAATAAATATATAAACGCACAGTGTGGAGCATTGTAGCTAGGTGGAATAAATATGTAAATATATAAACAGTGCGGCGCATTGTAGCTAGATGGAATAAATATATAAACACACACAGCGTGGAGCATTGTTGCTAGATGGAATAAATACATAAATATATAAACACACACAGTGCAGCGCATTGTAGCTAGATGGAATGAAACAGCACAACCGTCTTAGTTATCCTACATGGTATGATTATGTACCCATACATATTGTCACCCTCCATAGCGACCGGTATTTTCCTAGTTGTATACCCGAGGGGACCATTGTGTAAGTCTATTGCGTCTTTTTCATTCAATACTATTGGGTTGTCACGTCTTTTTTGCTATCTCTGCGGGCAGCCCTGCTTAGGTTGTACAGTCTGACAGCCGTAGGTAGGAAGGACCTGCGAAACCTCTCGGTTGTGCACCTAGGATGATGTAGTCTGCTGCTAAATGAGCTCCTCAGTGCGTTCAGTATGTCCTGCATAGGGTGGAACTCGGACTCCAGCAGAGACGACGGTTTAGCCACCATCCTTCTCTCTCCCATCTCCTCCACCAGATCAAGGCGCTGCCCCAGGACAGAGCTAGCTTTCTTGATCAGTTTGTTCAGTCTCTTCCTATCGGCTGCTGTAATGCCACTGCCCCAGCAGACCACTCCAAAAGTGATGGCTGATGCCACCACCATGTCATAGAATGACTCCAGCAGTGCCCCTTGTACACCAAAAGACCTGATTCTCCTCAGTAGGAACAGCCTGCGCTGTCCCTTCTTGTAGAGTGCGTCAGTATTGTGTGACCAGTGTAGTTTATTGTTCAGATGAACACCCAGGTACTTGTAGGATGTCACCATCTCAATGTCTGTTCCCTGTATATTTACTGGTGCTGTGAGGGGTTGTCCTTGCCTGCGGCAGTCCACCACCAGCTCCTTAGTTTTCCTCGCGTTGATCTGGAGGCAGTTGCGATGGCACCAGTCCACAAAGTCCTGGATAAGCCCTCTGTACTCAGCTTCATCTCCGTTGGAGATGAGGCCAACGATCACATAGTCGTCAGAACTTCTGTAGATGGCAGTGTGTTGTGTGAGAAGTCCGCAGTATAAAGGGTGAACAGGAAGGGAGCCAAAACCGTTCCCTGGGGGGGCCGCCGTGCTACCGATGATCGTGTCGGTCACACAGTCCTGGGTTCTCACAAACTGTGGCTGGTTTGTGAGGTAGTCCAGGATCCATGATGACAGGTGCTGGTCCACCCCTGCGCACAGCAGCTTGTCCTTCAGGATCATCGGTTGGATGGTGTTGAAAGCACTGGAGAAGTCAAAGAACATGATCCTCACCAGAATCCCGGGCTTCTCCAGGTGGGACAGAGAACGGTGAAGGAGGAAGATCACCGCATCCTCCACCCCAATGCCATGCTGGTAGGCGAACTGGAGTGGATCCATCGCTGGTCCCACCGGGGGCGGAGGTGAGCAAGGAGCAGTCTCTCCAGGGTCTTCATCATGTGGGACGTCAGGGCCACTGGTCTGTAGCTGTTCAGATCTTTGGGGTGAGAAGTCTTTGGTACAGGTACCACACAAGATGTTTTCCACAACTGTGGTACCCTCCCCAGCTTCAGGCTCAGATTGAAGATGTACTCCACAATCCCACACAGCTGGTCTGCACAGGACTTGAGGAGCTTTGCGCTGATGCTGTCCGGTCCCGACGCCTTCCTCGCCTTGATCTTCCTCAGCTCCGTCCTCACCTGGGTCTTAGTGAGGGTCAGGTTGGGGGGCTGTGTGTTGGGAGTGGGGGGGGGGTGTTAGTGGAGTGGGGAGTGGGCAGCAAGACTTGATGTCTTCAAAGGCAGCAGTGGTTGTTGTGCAGTCAGGGGGGAGGGCGGTTGGTCAAACCTATTGAAAAACAGATTCAGCTTGTTTGCCCACTCCCTGCCCCCCGTGGCCCGGGGGGAGGTATTCTGGAGCCCAGAGATGGTTTTAAGGTTTCTTCAGACCCCGCTGATGTCGCTCTGTTGCAGCTTGTCCTCCATCTTCTTCCTGAAGCTGTCCTTGCCTTCTCTGATCTTTCTCCTCAGCTCCCTCTGTACGGACTTCAGCATCTCCCTGTTCCCCGACCTGAAGATCCTCTTCTCTTTCTCAGAAGTGTTTTTATCTCAGGGTTGATCCAGGGTTTGTTGTTTGAGCAACACCATATGGTCTTGGTGGGAACGGTGTTGTCCACACAGAAGCTGAGGTAGTCCGTGATGGTGTGAGTGAGGCCATCGATGTCCTCACCATGTGGATCGCAGAGCTGCTCCCAGGCGGTGGTTTCAAAACAGCCCTTTAGAGCGTCCATTGCCTCCTCAGACAATAACTTCACTGTGCGCTTGGCCGGAGGTTGTCTGTACACTAGGGGTTTGTACACCGGCCGGAGATGAACCAAGTTGTGATCCGATCTCCCGAGTGGGGGGAGTTGTGATGAGGTGTACGCCTCCTTAGTGTTTGCGTAGAATAAGTCCAGTGTTTTATTGTCTCTGGTGTGGCATGTGACATACTGGGTAAACGTGGGTAGAATGGGAGACAGTGAAACATGGTTGAAATCACCTGAGATGAGGAGAAGAGCATCTGGGTGTTCTGTCTGCAGCCTGCCAGTTACTGAGTGGATGACGTCACGCGCTGTCCTAGCGTTCGCCGTCGGATTTGCATAAATAACAATGCAGATCACGTGTGAGTATTCCTTCGGGAGATATGTAGGCCGCATGCTAACAGCTAGCAACTCGATGTCTTTGCTGCAGTGTCGTTGTTTAACAGTGATATGTCCCGGTCTGCACCAGTTGTTGTTAACATACATTATCACTCCACCGCCCCTTTCTTTGCCACTGTCTGATGTTCGGTCTGCCCGTATCGCGTGGAAATCCTCCAGTTCAATGTTAGCATCTGCTGCTAGTCCTGTTAGCCAAGTTTCTGTGAATAGGAACAGGCTACACTCCCGGTATATGCTATCGTAGCGGGAGATAGCCGCTAGCTCATCTACCTTTCCCAGTATGGATCGTACATTCCCCATAACAATGGATGGGAGGGTGGGTCTGTACCTTATATTTCTTGCCCGCCGCCTTACTCCAGCATGGCACCCACGTCATTTTTTGCCTCAGTTCTCCCGGTAAGTCGAGTTTTTCCGTTAGCACTGGGTGGTGGTTGAGTGCTAGCAGCTCTTCCCTGCTGTACCGTCTCCTGCTATAAACAGTGGCTCCGTCCACCGGCTCGGGAGACATTTGGGGTAATCTGTGTGTCCGTGATATATATGGAGTGTAAGTTGTCACCGGATCAGAAAGGGAGAGGAAGGGGGGGGGGGACCCCTCAGAATTGAGCCGCTGTTGCAAAAGGCAGCCGACTCGTGTGGCGCTGGAAGTCCAAAAAAAAAAAAAAATGCTAAACCACATATCACACACAGAGAGTCGTAATAAGGCACAGAGATGGATAATAATAAATACACTGTCCAACGTTAAGGTCCACTTTCTCATCTTCCCTGATTTGTCACACTGGATACAAAAGACATTACTTCATTCGGGGAGAGAAAAGTTTTCTTCGTACCGTTAAAGGATACTTGCAGCCTTGCGGGGAACAGCATGGAATATTCTGCTCCAATTCCTCTCAGGCGCTGCTTGACTTCTTTAAACTCCTTTAGTCTACAAAGAACGTCATCAAAAAGATCGTGATAGAAGGATATTTTTCTCTCGTTTAAGGTAATGTCGCCGTTGCCTGCTTTACATCGCGCTGCCGCCATCACTCTCTGCTTGTCAGGAAACGTGTGGAATCTGATGATGACTGGGCGAGGTCGCTGATTAGAGCCAGGTGCCGGTGCAAGGGAGCGGTGCGCCCTCTCTAGCTTAACCCGGCTGTCCTTCGTGTCCATATTAAAATCTGGAAGCCAATGCTCAAAGAAGCCCAAAGCATTCCCGCCTTCCATGTTCTCTGGCAAATTGACGATGCGTATATTCTTTCGCCGCCCTCTGTTCTCCAGGTCGTCTATATTTAACTAACTAACCTGCACTTATATAGCGCTTTTCTAGTCACAAAGACCACTCAAAGCGCTTTCACTAGTACTAACCCTCTATTCTAAGGGCCTATAGGAAACAAATATCTAGGGACAATTTAGAACAGCCAGTTAACCTAACATGCATGTCTTTGGATTGTGGGAGGAAACCGGAGCCCCCGGAGTAAACCCACGCAGCATAGGGAGAACATGCAAACTCCACATATGTTCAGAGAGGGATTTTATTTTCTTCTCCAAAGCTGGGACCATGTTAGCCAACGGCTCGTTAGCCGTTTCCATCTGTAGCGTCCTAGCCTCTAGCTCGTCCAGCCGGTTAACGACCGCTTTCAGCTCGTTGGCATGAGAAAGAACAGTCATGGCTAACGGTTCCAGTTTATCGTCAGTAGCCTTCATTATCTTACTGGTCATGAGCTCAAATGCTTTAGCGAGTCTAGGGTCCAATTCCATCTCATCTTCATCTTGATCGTGTTCGCAGCCGTGTTGGACTAATGGCGTAGCTGTGTTCTCAGTGTTTTGTTGTTGTGGCTTATTGCTGTTCTTACCTTTCGACGACGGCATTGCTGTATGTTGTCTTGTCCAGTACTGCTCGAGAGTCATAATGTTACATTGGCTTGCAAGGAAGAAGCCGTATCTTCAGTGAGAATGTTGAATTTATTTAGCCGTTTACGGAGCTCCACAAAAGCCGACCGTCTCCTAAGCCGCCATCTTAGACCTCCGTGCCCCAAACGGAAAAAGAAATTCAAACTGTCAAATGTACTAAGAGTAGCTACCCTGAGGCACATAAACTGGTAGTTTTCAAAAGTACAAATTCCAGCAGACTACTGGAAAGGTAACTATGGAAAGGACTATGGAAAGGTTTGTTCATTCCTTCTACTTTGATTCATATTTTTATAATGTCATGTTTGCTTTTATTTAAACAAAGGGAAGAGGACTGAATGGGTTCTCACTGTACATAGACTTTAGACAGTGTTTATTGTTCAAACAGGCTATTTATTGGAATTAGCTTCGGTTTCTGTTGTGAAACCGAAGATGCAGCCTGCTGAGTGATCTGACCTGGTTAACTAAAGATAAGCCCTCATTATTGAGTAATATTAAAAATTCTGTAGTCCCAGTAAAAAGTAAAATGAGTACTCACAGCCTAACTACAATCAGCAAGCCAACCCTTTAGTCAAAGTCTAAGTAAGCCTGCAGAACAAAACCAATCATCAAAAGAAAAGGGAAAAAAAAACATCCAGCTCCTCTACTCATGCAAAATTAAGCCAAGAAAATAAATTGCAAAAGAATGGGAATCCAGAAGATGCAGAAATGTCTGAAGTCACGACTTGCCGTAGTCGCAGCCCCTCCCCCAAAAGCAAGCATAAGGAGTGTGCTTTTGTTTTACCTACCTGATGGTGGGTAGCCACATTATCCAGTGGAACTGTCATGGCTTGAAGGCCAATTTCTGTGAAGTGCAGCGTTGGGCTGCTATTTTTAATTCTCTTGCTTTTTGCCTTCAAGAAACTCTCCTGCTATCAACCAACCCAATGTCTCTGAAACATTATACAATGTATAATACATATGGTGCAAATGTGAATTGTCCATCTGGTGGTTCAACAATTTTAGCAAGGAAAGCCACTTGGCATTAGTCTCCAACCTGCAAGCAGTGGCAGTTTGTCTAACTTTGCATAAAGCAATAACCTTATGCTCTGTCTATATACCACCAGATATGACTGGCACTGGAAAATCTTGATGAGCTTCATAATCAGTTGCCATCCCCATACATCCTTATGGGTGATTTTAATGGTCATAATCCTCTGGGGGGAAGAATTTGCTCAAATGTTTAAAGGCAAGATACTGGGGGATTTTATTGCTAAAAATGATCTGTCTTTGGAATGATAGGTCTCACACATACCTCCACCCAGGACATGTAACCGATACTGCAGTTGACCTATCTATATGTGATCCTGAGCTAGTGCTGGAATTCTCGTGGTAGGTCTTGGATGATCTTTGTGGAGGTGACCACTTTCCACTAATATTGACATCTATAGAAGTGGATGTGCAATCAACAACTCCGCGATGGCAACTCAAAAAAGCAAACTGGTCCTCTTTTGTTTCCGTGTGCAAAGAGAAATTCAGCCAAAAACCTCAACTACACTGTCACTCTGTTCAGAGCTTCACTCAAACCTTAATTACAATTGCAGATAAGACTGTCCCAAAAACATCAGCAAAGCCACACCATAGGTCCAACCCATGGTTCAGTGATGATTGCCAAAAGGCCACTGAGGCAAGGTAAAAAGCAGAAAAGGTGTTGAATAAACATCCAACGACAGAATACTTGCCAGATTTAAAAGCTGTCGCACTAAAGCACGCAGAATCATCAATGAAGCAAAGAGACGGAGCTGGAGGGAATTTGTATCAAGCCTCACATCCAACACATCTACCAAAAAGATCTGGGATTTAATCAGAAAGATGAAGGGTAAGGAGACTGGACTTCAAATACAGCATATTAATCATCAGGGCAATCTGCTGATGACAAAATATGAAATAGCTAATCAACTAGCAAAATCGTTTGAGAACAATTTGTCTATTGGAAACTATCATCCTGATCATACAAGCACAAGAAGTACAAAAAGAAATTAAAGCCGCAAGCAGCTGTAACCGGACCCTCACCCCCCCACGGACCCCACTGCCCATCATACCCAGCAAATTTTCCCATCGTCACGGCAAGCCCTGCGTTAATTATAAAGAAAACCGTTTGGCAAAGTACTTTCTTGTGAGCAGTAGGTGGCGCTATAACTTTTGTCAATCATTTTTATGTAGGAGCGTGCGTGACGGGCCTAAGATCCATCGTTGCAATTATGGGGTAATTGGTCCAATAAATTGGTATTGGACAGCTTGTCCAAGTTACAGCTGTCCGACGCTTTGCCAGGAGGGAAAGTTCAGCATGTGGCTGTGGCAGCGCTTATGTTATGTATGCGTTGCAGACCCATACAGGACCACAGAAAAGTCACCTTAACTTATGTTCCCCATTTCGTGACGCTCGGACTTTGCCAACCTTCCAAAGTAAACGTACTGAATGGCGAGCAGTGGGTTTTCATGGCAACTGTGATGATTGCAGGACAAAAGTGACTTCCACTGAGGGTAATACAACGCGCTCTGAGAAACCTCTGAAAATGTCATGTCATTCTGACTTCTGGTCTTTGTGCGAAAGTTGATACAATTTTGTGCAGTGCAGTTTGTGAATATTGAAATACAGACGTGTTCAGAGTGGGATTAGTATTTTTTTTTTTTTTTTTTTTTTTGCAAGGTTTGGTCCAACTCAGACAAGGATTGTCTGAGCTGTAACTCATGTTTTGCAGGGCGAGGAAGCCACTGAAGCATGTTGGTCACCATGGAAACAGTTCTGTACTATGTTCATGTGCTGTCAATAAGTCCTAGTCATTCCTTCATTTCATTTTTGCATCTGGTGAGAGAAAAATAAAAAAATAGTTTCAGCATTTCTTCCTTTTACCACTAGGGGGCACTACAACTTTTGTTTGGTATTTTTACATTGACGTGTTCGCAGTGGGACTATCGATCATAGAAATTTTGGTGACAATCGTACAAAGCTTGTTCAAGTTACAAGTGTCCGTTGCTCTAACCACAAGGTGGCGCTAGCTTTTGTAAGTTATTTGTACATAGGAGCGTGCAGAGTGGGACTAATATCCATCATAGAAAATTTGGTGAAAATTGGACAAAGTTTGTCCGAGTTACAAGTGTCCATTGGTCTGGTTGGGGTTGGGCGGGTCTGGGGGTCTGGGCTTGCCGCGCCGGCCGCTGAGCAGCCTGGCCTCCCTTGATCGTCCCTCCGGGGGCGGATGCCTGACTTTTCTGGGGCTTGCTGACCTCGGACGTTTGTGCCCTGTGGGGGTTAGTGGCGCTGCCTTGCCTGTTCAGGGTTCCTGGGGGGAGAGCTGCTGCGACCAGCCCTCCACTTCGTATGTTTTCTGACAAACCACTCACATGCATACACTTAGTTTGCGCACGCTCTCACATATGCATGCAGACGTACACGCACAAATGTTTCTCCTTTAACAGGTGCGGAAACCAGACTGGTGTTGAGACATCTTCGGTGGAAGAAGCAGTTTCTTTTGTTTTAGTTTTTTTTTTTTTTTTTTGTCTGTTCCCCTCCCTTTTCTTTCCCCCCTCCACACACTTCCTTTCCCTCTTCCCCATCCTGTTGGGTCTTCCATGGGTAAAATAATTAAGATAAAGTATTAAAAGTTATTACAGGAGGAGTTTACAACAATATGCAATACATAGGTACTGTATAAGCTCCTCTTGGCAAAGTAAATCTGTTTTTGCACAATAAGGGTGACAGATCCCTGCTCTGCTTGCCTCGCTTCCTGACAGGACGGGGGGGACAAGTGTCTGTTGGTCTGGCCACTAGGTGGCGTTATAACTTTTATTTTTTTAGAGGAGTGTGCAGGGTGGGACTGATATCCGTTGTAGAAAATTTGGTGAAAATCTTTTTCTAAGGGTGCTTTCACACCTGCAGGCTTTAGTCTGTTTCAATCGAACTCGTTAGTTTTCTCCGTTAGTGTGGTTTGTCTTGTGAGAACACTGTAATCCCACTCAAGCGCGTACCAAAGCAACCGTACAGAGACCACCTGAAAGAGGTGGTCTCGGTTCGAATTAAATGGCGAACTCTGGTGTGGTCCTGCAGGTGAGAAAGCGACTGCACTAAAACGAGACCAGCAGCAAATGCTAAAACATTTTGTCATTGTACATACCTGATAGATCTTTGGAAAATATCTGTGGCTGAACACATCACGGTTCTGGTGGATTAATGAATGTTAACATGTTATTTCCCATCCGTAGCAGCGCTTCATTTTCAAACTGTATGATTTACCAAAAGTGGTATATGCACATATGTAATAAACGATAACTAGGACAATGAAAACCCTCCGTAGATTACGCTACGATTTGCATTTTCTCCCAGAAATGCATAAATACACCGTATTCATCCTACTTCCTGTATTTACCTATCCTGTTCTCACAGCAAAAAAAAAAAAAAATCTTACCAATAAGAACAGAGAACATTCTGACGTAAGTCTCACAGGATTTATTGAAGATATCGCAGGACTGGTGCAGTTTGGTCTGCTTATGGCCTGCCTCAATTTTTGCCTGTGTGAAAGGGGACCGAACCGAGGAGAAAATGACACAAAGTAACAAACTTGTCAACTGACTTGGACCAAATTAAATGAATTTAGGTGTGAAAGCACCCTAAGTTACAAGTATCCGATGGTCTAACCACTAGGTGGTGCTTTAACTTTTGTTATTTTTATATAGGAGTGTTCAGGGTGCGACTAACATCCATTGCAGAAAATTTGGTGAAAATCAGACCAAGTTTGTCCAAGTTACAACTTTCCAGTGTTCCATGGCGAGGAGTCAACCTTTGCCATGTTTCCATGGCAACACTTCCCTGTCAGTTATGTGTTGCCCACCCATATAGGACTACATATGACAGTCACCTCAACCTATGTTCCAGATTTCATGACTCCAGGTCGTTCCCAACCCTCCCAAAGAGATTACAGATTGAATGGCGAGGAGGGTGTGTCCATGGTAACAGCAGTGACGCCACACTCAAGGTTATAAGATAAGATAAGATAAGCCTTTATTAGTCCCACAACGGGGAAATTCCAGGATTGCAACAGCACAGGGATAGCAACACTCAGAGCAACAATCAGAAGGCAAGAAAAACAAAAAAAAAACACAAAAAAAAAAAACAAGCAAGCAAGAGCAGCTAATATACATATGTACATATTACTATAAAATATATATATACACACACACACACACACAGACACACAGTGCAGAGCATTGTAGCTGGATGGAATAAATATATGAATATATGAACACACAGTGCAGAGCATTGTAGCTAGATGGAATAAATATGTAAATATATAAACACCCACAGTACGGAGCATTGCAGCTAGGTGGAATAAATATGCAAGTATATAAACACACACAGTGCGGAGCAATGTAGCTAGATGGAATAATATGTAGATATATAAAAACACAGTGCGGAGCATTGTAGCTAGATGGAATAAATATATAGATATATAAATATAAACACACCCAGTGCAGAGCATTGTAGCTAGATGGAATAAATATATAGATATATAAATATAAACACACCCAGTGCAGAGCATTGTAGCTATGTAGTTATGTGCAGTTATGATCAACCAGGTGGTCTGATAAACCTCAGAAAATTGCAGGTCATTCTGGCAAGCAGCGCATGAGTATGGCATGTGAGTTATGGCAACTTCCTGTCCATTGGCGGTAGGGGACACTGTCGCTATGTGTCATTCTTTATTATAGAAATTATCAGTATTGGCACAGCCAACATAAGCCAACATAAACATCCATCATCTCCTTCGCAGATGATGGATGTTTATGTTGCTAGCTTGCTAGGACGTCCGTGGCCAGAAGCCATGGGTAAATGACTCCAAAATCCCGATTCAGCTGAAGAGGTCCCCATTCTCCTGTCTCCCGGTGAGTGAGTTTCATTTTCTAACTAGTTTACTCTGCAATGGTGATAATTTTACTCTGTCTGCTAGCTAGCTAGCGGACGCGAACACACGACAATGCCACTTCATGAATACTCACGTCTTCCCATTCACTTTGTATGGATTTGCACCACCCGTTCGCGTTTGGTGTGAACACACCTTAAGATGGAGAAGAAGAAAAAAAAAAATAAAAAAATCTAACAATTACAATAGGGCTCTCGCCCACTGACATTGTCAGGGGCTCGGGCCCTAAAAATTCTAACATTTACAATGGGGCTCTCTCGCCCACTGACGCTGTCAGGGGCTCTGGTTCTAATAAACTTTTCTTCAGATAACTCAGAACCATACAACCAAGATTCTGCGATGGAAGAATTGTTGCTCACAATAAGGAACTCTCATGACACTACTGTGGAGCCAGATAAAATTCATTATCAGTTTTTAAAACACTTACCCCCCCCCCCCCTTCCGCCAGTGCATTATCCTTTCTCTTGATGGTTTTTAACATCTGGAAATCGGGCAGTATTCCTGAAAGCTGGAAAGAAGCCGTAATTATACCCGTTCCAAAAGATCATACTGATACCAACAACTACCGTCCAATAGCTCTGACAAGTTGCCTCTGTAAAACCATGGAAAGAATGGTAAACAATCACCTTGTGTGGGTGCTTGAGTCTGAAGGCCTTTTAACTGATTACCAGTGTGGCATCAGACGTGGTAAAAGCAGTTTAGACCACTTTATCAGATTAGAGGCCTATATATATATGTATATAAAATGGTTTTATTAGAAAAGAACATGTAGTTGCTGTATTTTTTGATTTAGAAAAGCATATGGCACAACATGGAAATAAGGTATTTTAAGAAACCTACATGACATGGGTTTTAGAGGACATTTGCCCTTTTTCATTTCAGACTTTTTGTCCAATAGACACCTCAAAATCCGAGTAGGAAATACCCTTTCAGAGCCACATATGCAAGAACAAGGAGTCCCCCAGGGAAGCATCCTCTCTGTTACTCTTTTTAGCATTAAGATTAACCTCTTGCACTCCGGGCAATCTTCCTAAAAACGCCAAAAAAATAATGTGCCCAAAGTAAATCGAAAGCTGTTCTTCAACCCTTTGCAGCATCTTCATGGGGTTGGTCTCATTTAAAAGAAAACACTTTGAATTTTTTGGCAAAACAGTCAATCTCTCCAAGTGCTCTGGCCACTGAGTTACAGTCATCTAAACATACTGAACTTGAAGAAAATAAATTTGGCCTGGGTGTTTTTTTGGATACAAATGCTTGCAAATAACACACAGCTTCAGATCCGGGCTGGAAAATGCAACAGAAATGTAGAACCAAGTGTTATCCAGCTGAGGTCCAAATTTTGTAACAATACCACAAAAAAAATGAAGATTTTACACAGCTTTGTTCTCAGGCTGTTCCCAGGCGTTTTGGAACTGTGCCAAATTGTGCCAAATGGCACAGTTTGGAAAAATGTCTAACTTTTGAATGATTCAACATAGAAGCTTCATCTTGGGCTCAAATGAAAGGTTACATTCAGGGCTGTGTCTGTGTGTGTGTGGGGGGGGGGGGTTGGGCCCCCCCCCCCCCCCCCGCTACAGAGGACGGAGATCCGCCCTCACTACATAACGGATTACACTCGGATGTGGTGATGTTTCCACAGCACCGCGGCTCCCCCCCCCCCACCCCCGCGACAGAATCGTAGCGGCGGCGGGGGGGGGGGCGTTCACGTTCCAGAGGCGACGAACGAACCGTGTAACGCGGCGCACGCACTTTGGACATCGTGCGCCGCACAGTTGCAATTTACCGATCGGTCAAAAGTCATTTTTGATTACAATTTTCAGGGATAGAAAATAATTTGGCTTATAACACCTTACCTCTTCACAGCCACATTGTCCTGGCCAACTTCTCTTCCCCATTGTCAGACGAACGCGACGCTGGTCCGCTCGTGGATCCCGGTCAAAACATAATCACATTATTGCGGTTTGGGAGAATGATTTACGACCTTTGTCATTGGCCTCCGTCGGTCTATGATGACGGAAGAGAATCCTAAACGTCTATTCTGCTGGAATGAGTGCAGGTCGCACTTGTGGGTGGTCTCCGTGCTGCTGGGTCTGTAGCAGGTTCTTCCAGCGACCTTTTTTTCATCTGTTGCAACAGTAATGTCTCTCTTCACCCAGCCCGAACTTCTGTGCTTCAATTGGCTCCTGCATTCACAATAGGCGGGTCCTCCTTCCTAGGTTTTCATTCATTGGTTCTTCAAGGTTTCAGAAACCCAATTCAAGGCTCTTATTAGTCGAATGAGAGGTCAATCAGATGAACTAATCTGTTCGCGGCTGTGTCTGCAGCTTTTATTTTCAGTGCGCGCTTTGACGCCATACACCACCTACATCAAAATCTCCATCAGGATCTCCATCATGCGTCCGAGAGCGCACGAGGGCGCTCTCGTGCGCCCTAGGACGCAGAGACTTGCCCGCCCGCGGTACAACGGAGCGCAAGAGGTTAATACTGTAGTTGGTGCTCTTAGACCAAATACCTTTTGTAGTCTTTACATCAGGGGTGTCCAAACTTTTTGCAAAGAGGGCCAGATTTGGTCAGGTGAAAATGTATGTGGGCTGACCATTCAGCCTGACATTCCTCAAACCATTACCATTGTAAATTACCATGTAAATATATATTATTATCACTTTGCTCTCTGCAGCTAGGTTGACATTGCAAATGAGAATCTGTTGTCAACTGCATTACCACCAGGATAGTTAAAGGTTAAAATAATAATAAATTACATACAAATAAACTATTTTATGAAATTTGACTGAATATTTTTAGAAACATGTATTTATTGATTTTGTTTCAACAAATCACATCCCAGTGCATTTTGACAAAGAATAGTATAGTCAAATTAAATGACAGAAATTTGACAAAACTGTGGTTTGATCATCACAAAAAAATCAATTCACTGACACTTTGGAATTTATTCTCCTCAGAAGAATAAAAAAAATGTACCTGCATTAATGTGAAAGGTGACACTGGTGTTTCGACTGCAGCAAGCAGGCCAGGTCTGGCTCAAAAGCAGTGGTTTTGATGCGCAAGATGTTACGCAGGTGAGAGTCACTTAGTCTTGTCCTCACATGGTTCTTGTTAATGTTCATAACCGAGAACGTCTTCTCGCACAAGTATGTTGAGCCAAACAAGCTCAGCATTTTCTTAGCAAATGTTCGAATCTCTTGGAACTTGTCTTTGTCCAGCTGGCGGTAAAAGTCGACAAGAGGGAGTTGTTGGCGACGACCGTGACACTCCGCGTCACACTGCAGCTCAATGAGCTCCAGCTGCAGGTGGTCTGGAGCGTCATTAGGATCCACGGAAAAAGGAGTGGAAAAAAGTGTGATCTCCTTTTCAATAGTTGCGAAATCCCTGAAACGCTGTTGAAACTCCTCAGTCAGAGATGAGATGTTTTCTGCGTACCTCCTCATTTGCGCACTGATATTGTTTTCTGGAAAACTGGTCATCATTTCCTGCAGTGATGGGAAATGTGTGGTATTGGGCTGCGTTTGTGACAGGTGCCTTTGGAAAAGTAGCAGCTTTGTCCGAAAAGCTTTTATGTATGAATACAGTTGGCTCACCACTGCATTTTGCCCCTGAAGGCTCGTGTTCAGCACGTTCAGATGTCGTGTTATGTCAACTAAAAATCCAAAATCAGCCAGCAAACAGGATCGCAGAGTTCCGGCATCGGTTGCCCCTTTTGTGCCAAGAATAGTCCGATTTCCTTTCTGAGAGAGAAGAATCGCTGCAGTGCAGATCCCCAACTGAGCCATCTTATGTCATTGTGATACACAACATCTCCATATTCAGTGTGGATGTCGAGTAGAAACTGTTGAAACTGGCGGTGGCACAGGGCTCTG
Organism: Pholidichthys leucotaenia; assembly: GCA_020510985.1. Classification (NCBI taxonomy): domain Eukaryota; kingdom Metazoa; phylum Chordata; class Actinopteri; order Cichliformes; family Pholidichthyidae; genus Pholidichthys; species Pholidichthys leucotaenia. The sequence goes on along the minus strand of CM035847.1, from coordinate 313,693,431 downwards.
GAGCAAATATAATTAGTAGCCTTTATCACCGGTTTCATAACGTGATCATATTTCAGATGTTTGGCACATAGAACTTGTTGGTGAATAATACAGTGGAGTTTTATAGCGTTGCCGCCTTCTTCACTGACTTTTTTCAGAGTAGCGTTGATAGCCCACTTTGCTCACCAACCATGGCAGGTGCGCCGTCCGTAATAATCCCAGTGATTTTATTCCATTGCAGTTTCATGTCATTCACGGTGGAACAAACAGCAGCAAACAAATCTGTTCCTCTGGTTTGGTCCTTAAGGCACTGAAGGTCAAGTAGCTCTTCACTCACGTTCATTTCATTGTCCACTCCTCTCAAAAAAATCAGTAACTGAGCGGTGTCAGATGCATCCGCGCTTTCGTCGCAGGCTAACGAAAAAAAGTCAAACTCCACTCCTTTTGCCTCTAACTGTCCCTTGATGTCAGATGAAATTTCTTCAATCCTCTGTGCCACAGTGCTACGACCCAGGCAGACATTGGCAAACTCTTGCTTTTTCTCAGGACAAATTTTCTCCACCATTTTCATCACGCAGTCTTTAATGAATTCACCCTCAGTAAAAGGTTTGCAGTGCTTGGCAATCAGCATTGCCACTTCGTAGCTTGCCTTTGTAGAATTTTCATTTGTGTCACGGGCTCTTGTGAACAAACGCTGCTGTGCTGTCAAAACAGCTTCCAGTTGCTTCAGTTTTTCGGTGCGTTCATTCGCCATTAGCTTGTCGTAATTAGCATGTTTCGTCTGGTAGTGCCTCTTAATGTTGAACTCTTTGAAAACAGCCACAGTCTCTTGGCAAATTAGGCAGACACAGTTGTTTCGTATGTCAGTGAAAAAATACTCAGATTTCCACTTGTCCTGGAAACGGTGGCCCTCGCTGTCAACTTTCCTCTTTTTATTTCCAGTTGCCATTTTAGAAATGAGCTAAAAACATACCACAGGGGTAAAAGTTCACACAGGGGTCACGCGACGAGAATGCGGCCACAGGTCTACTGCCACCCTCTGGTGAAATATAAAATTGCTGTTTTTGGTATGTGTGCATTGTTTACTGTGGGGAAACTGTGCTGGCGGGCCACATATTATTGATTTTATGACAGGACGCTTCGGGCCGGTGGAAATTTGGACACGGGCCGGACTTTGGGCATGCCTGCTTTACGTAGATGATCTCTGTATTTGCTACAGGGGGAAGACATGAGCACAGTCGAAAAGCAACTACAGCTGTGCATAAGCAAGATTAATGCGTGGTCATTCAGTAATGGTTTTAAATTTTCAAAAACAAAAACTGTCTGCATGCACTTTTGCCTGCTGTGATCTCTTCACCTCGACCCTGAGCTTTTCATAGATGGAGAAGCTATCAAGGTGGTAAAGGAAACCAAATTCCTTGGACTTATTTTTGATAATAAGCTGTCTTTTATTCCACTTGTAAAATTTCTACGACTCAGACGTTTTAAAGCCCTTGATATTATTAAAGTTTTGGCAAAAACTAAATGGGGTGTGGACTCCACTGTGCTGCTGCATCTCTACAGAGCGGTTGTAAGATCTCCGTTAGAGTATGGGAGCATAGTTTATGGATCAGCGAGGAAATGATACATCGGGATGCTTGAAACTGTCAATCACCAAGGTCTAAGGCTTGCCTTGGGGGCTTTCAGAACCTCTTAAGTTTGTAAGTTGAAGCAAACAAGCCTTCACTTCAAAACAGGAGCCTGAAATTGGCTCTCCAGTATATGGTTAAACTTAAAGCAGACCTTAGAAATCCAGCCTACTCTGCAGTTTTTCACCCTCGATTTTTACAGATGTATCAGATCAGACCTAAGAGCATCACTCCTTTTTGACTCCATATAGAACCTCACCTGGTAAAATTAAACCCTGATATGAGCAAGATAACACAGACAGTTTTGTCCCATTCCTCCATAGAGTTTGAGGAAACCCAATATCATTCTGGATCTGAGCCAAAACAAGAGACACTCACCCAAATGTGTACCAGCAGCAGATCTTAGACATAAAATGCTGTTTTGCTCACCATGTTTCCATATACTTGGATGGATCTAAAGTAGATGGCCCAGTCTCTGCTGCAGTTGTCACTGGGCACAATCAGCATGGTTTGCGGATTCCCAAACAATGTTCAATTTTTACAGCAGAGGCTCGTGCTTTGCTTCTAGCATTGGAACACATTGAGAGAACCAAACAACAGAGCTCCTTAATTTTTAGACTCCAGATCCTGTCTTCAGGCGCTAGGGATTTAACCACTGATTACCCTATTATTATTCGGATTTTAGAGAAACTATTTTTTTTTTTTTTTAACAAACATTTTAATATCTTCTGTTGGATTCCCAGCCATGTTGGCCTGTCAGGTAACGATCAGGCAGACAGTGCTGCCAAGAGAGCCCTTAACCAAGAAGGGACTCAATGCCAGATCCCAGCCTCAGACCTCAGGCCTCTAATAACCTCCTATATTTTAAAGAAGTGGTAGACTGAATGGGACTCATGTACTGCAAATATTATTATTAATATTAAACCTGCCATAAGTCATACACTTGCATCACTTTCAAAACCGACATGATGAGATAGTGTACACTAGATGCTGTATAGGCCACTCAAGGCTTACGCACAGCTTTTTATTAAAAGGTGAAGCACCAGCATCTTGTCAGTTCTGCGGAGGTTTTTTATCAATAAAGCACATTTTTTTTTTCCACAATATCTTTATTGAACCTTTTTTTTTTTTTAACAAACATGATACAAACAATCAAACACTAACACTAAAGTACTACAAAAAAAAAAAAACCCTAAAAACACCAACAACCACCAACAAAATCAAGTCTTCAACAATGCTCCTCTGTTTAGTCTAGACAATCCAATACATAAGTATACATATTATGTTCACCAGTTTGGAATTTACAAGGTCCACACACATCATTCACCTTCTTCTTCAAGAGTTATGTTTAAATTTTTTACATAATCAATAAAAGGTCTCCATATATTCTCAAACACAATTTCCTTTGATTTCAGTATATATGTTATTCTTTCTAATGGAAGGTTTGTTAACATCTGTCTTAACCACTGAGTCACATCTGGTCTATGAGTCTTTTTCCATAATAGTGCAATACATTTTTTGGCATTAAGCAAACTGAGGTCTATGAATGTTCTTTCACTTTTATTGAAATTATGCTTTTCTGGGTACAGACCCAACAAAAACAGTTTAGGATTCAATATGATTTGTTTTGAGATTATTTTTTCAATTGTTACCCTCACCTCCTCCCAAAACATTCTTATTAATCTACATTCCCATAAACAATGAAATAGGGTTCCTTTACTTTCCATGCATTTTGTGCATGTATCTGGTATATTTTTGTTATATCTATTTAACTCCTCCGGTGTAACATACATCCGCATTAACCATTTGAAATGTATCAATTTAAGGCGTGCATTTATTGATTTGGTTTGAGCTTCTGTACAAGCCAATTCCCATTGTTCCTCTGCAATTTCAATTTGCAGATCTTCTTTCCAGTAGTTTAATCTTTTCAGTGAATTTTCACTTGAAGATAGTGTCAATGAGTTATAAAACTCTGAAATAATACCCTTTCTTTTACTATCTTTCATCATCATTTTTTCCAAGGATGAATAAATAGGTCGAGTGAGAGCTTTATTTTGATTTGATCGAATAAAGTTTCTAAGTTGAAGATATTTAAAAAAATGTGTTCTATTGAGATTAAATTTGATCCTCAGCTCTTCAAAAGACATTATGTTGTCTGCACATGGCAAATATAAATCCTGAATCTTTTGTATCCCTTTTAAATTCCATACTTTAAATACAGCGTCCGCTCTCCCTGGTTTAAAATATTGATTACCCCATATTGGACTAAATTGTGACAATAACTGTGGTTCTTTTAAATAGTTTTTAGCTTCACACCATATTTTGATCATATGCTTTACAAATGGATTTTTAACTTGTTTTTGTAATTTTTTTGCCAAATCTGAGTATATGAATATGGGAAGAGGTAAAGGTAAATTGTATGATTCCATTTCAGTCCAGTGAGGGAGATCATTTGATGAAAAATAATATGTCATAGACCTCAGTTGTGCCGACCAATAATACAACATAAAATTTGGACATTTCAGACCTCCACGGTCAAATGGTAAATATAATAAAGACAAACGTAATCTAGCCCTCCTGTTGTTCCATATAAATTCCACTAACTTTTTTTTTATTCTTGAGAATAGATCTAAAGGTGGTGATAAGGGAATGTATTGAAATAAAGTATTTTAGGTAAAATATTACTTTTAAGTATATTGATTCTCCCGATCATCGACATTGGTAGTGACATCCATCTCTGAGTTAACTCATTGATATCTGACATTAAGGCTTCATAGTTGACACTGGCGACTGATTCTAGCTTAGGCATAATTTGGATTCCTAAATATTTAAACTGATTTACAACATTGAATTGATTTACCTCAGGGGCTGGGTAATTTCTCTGGGTCTCATTTAGCATTAATATTGAAGATTTAGTTTTATTTATTTTATATCCTGATATTTCCCCAAAATTCTTTATTAAATTCAACAAGGTTGGAATTGATTTTTTTAGATTCGACATAAACAAAATTATATCATCGGCGTACAGGGAGATTTTATGTTCTGTTGGTTTAATTCCATATATTTGTGAATGTAAACGTATCGCTATCGCTAAAGGTTCAATTGCCATAGTAAACAGTAAAGGTGAAAGTGGACAGCCTTGTCGACATCCTCTATTGATTTTTATTGGTTTTGAAATATTGTTATTTGTTAGGATTTCTGCTGTAGCATTATTGTATATTATTTGAACCCATTTTATGAAATTATTTCCAAGTCCAAACCTTTGTAGGACTTCAAAAAGAAAGGGCCATTCAACTCTATCAAAGGCCTTTTCGGCGTCCAATGATAGGAGAGCTGTATCCGGTGCTTCTTTATTAAAATAAATAATATTAAATAGTCTTCTTACATTATGGAAGCCTTGTCTACCCTTTATAAAGCCATTCTGATCTCGATTAATAATATTTGGTAAAATTTCTTGTATTCGTCTTGCTAAAATTTTACAGATTATCTTAAGGTCGGCGTTTAATAGGCTTATTGGTCTCATATTTTCACATTTATTAGAGGGCTTACCTGGTTTTGGCAGCAGTATAATTAAGGCATTATTTATGTATGATGGTAAATTATTATTTTGAAATGCTTCTAAAACCATTTCCAAAAAAGGTTTTATTAATTTATTCTTAAATTTTTTATAAAGGTCAACTGGAAGACCATCTGGTCCTGCACTTTTTCCTGATTTCATATTATCAATGGCTAGCCCAACTTCTTCTTGACTAATTTTAGACTCCAATATCTCCCTGTTTTCATTTGGAATACACGGTATAGATAGTTCGTTCAAAAACCCATTTAGTTTTGTTAAATCAGGTTCATTTTTGGTATCATATAATTTTTCATAGTAATCTCTAAAGACTCTATTAATTTCTAAAGGATCTATAACTACCTGTCCATTACTTATAATACTGGTAATTGGTGTTTTAATTTCCAATTGTTTAATCTGCCATGCTAATAATTTTCCTGATTTTTCACCTTGTTCATAAAAAGATTGTTTCAATCTTAGAAGACTCGAGGCAGCTCTATTCGCTGATTTTTTGTCGTATTCAGCTCTCAAAATCAGTAATTCATTCTCCAACCTTGGGTCACTTCCTGCATACACTTTTTCCTGAAGACTTTTTATTTTATGTTCCAATTTAGCTCTCTCCTCTCGAGTCTTCTTAGATTTTGATCCTGTATAACTAATAATATGTCCCCTAATAAAAGCTTTGAAAGCCTCCCACTTTACACATGCTGATGTTTGTGTAGTATTGATGTCAAAGAACTCGTCTATCTGTTTTTCTATATACTTGACAAATTCCTCATCCTGAAGCCATTTATGCTGAAATTGCCATCTACCTGATTCCTTTGTCAATTTTTTATCTACATATATTAGACAACAGGGTGCATGATCAGAAATCACGATGTTATCATAAAAGCAGTTTTGAATCTTGGACCTTAATTCTGTGGAAATCAAAAAATAATCAATACGTGAGAATGTCTTGTAGGTACTGGAATAACAAGAATAGGCTTTAACTTGTGGTTTCATTTCTCTCCATATATCTAACAATCTCAATTCTTTCATAAAATGATTAATAGTCATCCTACATCCAATGTGTGTACAATCCAGTCCTGTTGATCTATCCACACCTGGATTCAATGTACAATTAAAATCCCCTGCTATTATATGTTGCCCTGTAAGTGATGATAAGATGAGAAATAAATTAGCAAAGAACTTCTGATCATCTATATTGGGACCATATAAGTTCACAAGATTTATATTTTCTAATAGCAAAGAACCTTGAATGATTACATATCTTCCAAATTTGTCTCCAATTACATTTTTCACCTGAAAAGGAACTGATTTATGTATGAGAGTCATAACTCCCCTGGCTCGGGATGAAAATGAAGAGGTGAATACACTTCCCTGCCATCTACTCCTAATTCTTTTAACATCCTCCTCTATCAGATGAGTTTCTTGTAAAAACACAATTCTTGAACCCATGTCCTTTATTTTATTCATAACTTGTTTAAGTTTTTTTAAATTTTGTAGACCTCTGCAATTCCATGAAGTTAAATTAAGATTAACACTTTGGTCCATGATCAATAGAGAGTTTAGGATTACCTTGCAGTGTAAACATGCTCATACAGAGAAGCAAAAACATGAGTGGTTGAACATTCATCCTACAAACTACACACAAACAAATTTCCCCTTCCCACACTTGTGGCAAACCCCCCAAAATCAAAAGAAAAATTCTGTCTCCCGATATAGCCATCGACCGTTCCACACCCACGGGGAACAGCCTAAGCCACTCCTTCTTCATCCTCCCAATCACCCCAACTCTACTGCTTTTAATGACGTAACATTAACTCTCCTCTGTAGTTTTCCAACTTAACTCCAAAATTTTTAACAACTTTGTACATCATAGTTTTTTTTTGTTTTGTTTTTTTAATATATAATACAATCTATATTTTGTAAACTTACTATTTACTTCAAGTCAGTCAGATGCCTGTGCAAATGCTTAATTATTCTACCTTATATTTTGTTCATGCTTAGCTCCCACCAGTCTCTTCTTCTTCTTTGATCTTCTTGATGAACTCCTGCGCCTCCTCTGGGGTCTTGAAGATGTGGGTTCTGCCCTCATACGTGGTCAGCAGTCTCGCAGGATAGATTACACCATGACGAATCCCAAGGTTGCGCAGCTCCTTACGTATGGGATCAAACTGCTTCCTCAATTGCTGGATTCCTGTGGTCAAATCTGGGTAGAACCGCACCTGCTGGTCCTGGTGTTTAATCTCTCCTTTAGCACGTGCAGCGTTGAAGATCTTCATCCTGTCTCTGTTGCTAAGAAACTTCATAATTAAGGTCCTCGGCGGTCCCTTATCTCTCCGTGGGCCAATACGATGTGCTTTTTCCAGAACCACTGCTGATTGCAACTCCTCGCTGCCCAGCACCTCCGGAATCCACTTTTCCAGAAAGGAACATACGTCCCGACCTTCTGATTCCTCTGGAAGACCCACCAGCCTCAAATTATTCTGTCTCGACCGAGATTCCAAATCCAAAATATTATCTTCCAGGGATTTATTTTTTTTTTCCAAAGTGCGCACCTTTAATTGAAGACGGGTGACGTCATCTTCAGCACTAGCGAGACGGAGCTCCATCTGCGCCGTTCGTTCTACACAGTCACCCAATTCCTTTCTTATTCCTTCCAACGCTGTCATAATCCCATCAAATCTAGAGGAAAAGTCCGCTCTCATTGAACTCATGGCAGCCATCAGCGCATCTGCGCCATTCCCCGCAAACATCGCACCGCCGCCAGCCTCCTCCGCCATATATGGAGTTTTGTTTGCTGCGTCACAGACCTGAAAGTCCGTTAATTTGGACTGTTTCGGCGGCTCGCTTTTTCCTTTTCCTGGTTTTCCAGCCTTAGGCTTCGCCGACATATCCTCGCCCAAATGCTGGGATACGTTCTGTCCCAAATGAGAGAGTTATTTGCCGATTTTTTTTCTCCAGGAGCAGAGCAGAGCGAGACACGTCCGTCCTACGTGGCAGCCATAACCGGAAGTCAATAAAGCACATTTTAAGATAAGATAAGATAAGATAAGCCTTTATTAGTCCCACAATGGGGAAATTCCAGGATTGCAACAGCACAGGGATAGCAACACTCAGAGCAACAATCAGAAGGCAAGAAAAAACAACATCTAGTAAACATATGTCCATATTACTATAAATGTATATATATATAGACACACAGTGCAGAGCATTATGGCTGGTGAATGTGCAGCAGAAAGTCTAAGTTCTCTCTCCGCGGATGCAGCGGGCCAGCTGGAAGTCTTTGGGCATGATGGTGACCCCCTTAGCGAAGAAGAGACCACCAGGTGGGTCTCGCTGGTCTCCTGCAGAGCCATGACGGCGAAACTCAGGAAACGCAGGACGGTCTTGAAGTCCTGAGCGATCTCCCTCACCAGGCGCTGGACGGGCAGCTTACGGATGAGCAGCTCCGTGGATTTCTGGTAGCGACGGATCTCTCTCAGAGCCACGGACCTGTGACGGCGAGGCCTCTTCACTCTGCCGGTGGCCAGAGCGCCTCTCCGAGCAGCCCTGGTGGCTAGCTGTCTCATGGGGGGCTTCTTCCTCCAGTAGATTTTACGGGCGGTCTGCTTGGTTCTTGCCATCGCTCTTTATTATTCTGTCTTATATTTCTTTCACGCCGCCTAAACTCCAGCCCGGCACCCGCTTCGTTTTCGCTACAGCTCCCGGTATGTCGAGTTTCCCATTAGCACCGGGCGGCGGCCAAGTGCTAGCTAGCACTAGCTCCTCCCCGCAGTAACGTCTCCCGCTGCAAACCGTGGCTCCGTCCGCCGACCCGGGAGACCCCCGGGGCGATCCGTGCGTCCGTGATATATAATACAGAGTGAAAGGTGTAGAAAGAAGAAGGAAGATAAAAAAAAGGCTGTTGCAACAGGCAGCCCACTCGTGTGGCGCCGCCGGTCCGGCAGAGCCGGAACCGGAAAAAAAAAAAAAAAAAAAAAAAAAAAAAAAAGTGGGATGGGATGAGGTGTCCACATTTACTTGGACTTCTCGGTCTTCTTGGGCAGCAGCACAGCCTGGATGTTGGGCAGAACTCCACCCTGAGCGATGGTGACTCCTCCCAGCAGCTTGTTGAGCTCCTCGTCGTTGCGGACAGCCAGCTGCAGGTGACGGGGGATGATCCTGGTCTTCTTGTTGTCTCGGGCAGCGTTTCCAGCCAGCTCCAGGATCTCGGCGGTCAGGTACTCCAGCACGGCCGCCAGGTACACGGGGGCACCGGCACCCACGCGCTCAGCGTAGTTACCTTTACGCAGCAGCCTGTGGACACGACCCACGGGGAACTGGAGTCCAGCCCTGGAGGATCGGGACTTGGCCTTAGCGCGGGCTTTACCGCCGGTCTTGCCTCTTCCACTCATGGTTTCAGGATCTTCTTCTGGGAGTCTGGTTTTACTTGACTGTCCTGCTCTCATGACAAGAAGACAACAGTTTTATACTCAAGTCACTGAAGGATATTTTTAATAAAGCACCACCAAAGAAAATTTTAGGGTTTTTAGCACATGTGCATCTGAAGCATCTTATCTAATTTTTCTATTTTATTGTATCTACATATCTATCTTGCTCTGTTTATTTATTCTTTCATTTATCATCCTATCTCTACATAATTTTTAACTCAATTTTTATTAGTTCTATTTTTGCCATGAAATAGCTATAGATGTTCAATGATGACTGCAAAAAGGCCATTGAGGCAAGGACAAAAGCAGATGGGGTGTTCAATAAACATCCAACAACAGAAAACCTGACCAGACTTAAAATCTGTCGAGCTAAAGCATGCAGGATCATCAATGAAGCAAAGAGACAGAGCTGGAGGGAATTTGTATCAGGCCTCACACCCAAGACATCTACCAAAAAGATCTGGGATTTAATTAGAAAGATGAAGGGTAAGGAGACTGGACTTCAAATACAGCATATTAATCATCAGGGTAATCTGCTGACAACAAAATATGAAATAGCTAATCAACTAGCAAAATTATTTGAGAAGAATTCATCTATTGGAAACTATCGTCCTGAGTTCCAAATCATACAAGCACAAGAAGAACAAAAAGAAATAAACTTTTCTCCAGATAACTCAGAACCACACAACCAAGATGGAAGAACTTTTGTTCTCAGTAAGGAACTCTCATGACACTGCTGTGGAGCCAAATAAAATTCATTATCAGTTTTTAAAACACTTACCCCCCAGTGCACTATCCATTCTCTTGATGGTTTTCAACAACATCTGGAAGTCGGGCAGTATTCCTGAAAGCTGGAAAGAAGCAGTAGTAATACTCGTTCCAAAACCCGGGAAAGATCATACTGATACCAACAACTACCGTCCAATAGCTCTGACAAGTTACCGCTGTAAAACCATGGAAAGAATGGTAAACAATCGCCTTGTGTGGGTGCTTGAGTCTGAAGGCCTTTTAACTGATTACCAGTGTGGCTTCAGATGTGGTAAAAGCAGTTTAGACCACCTTATCAGATTAGAGGCCTATATACGTGATGGTTTTATTAGAAAAGAACATGTAGTTGCTGTATTTTTTGATTTAGAAAAAGCACATGACACAACATGGAAATACGGTATTTTAAGAGACCTACATGGCATGGGTTTTAGGGGACATTTGCCCTTTTCATTTCAAACTTTTTGTCCAATAGACACTTAAGAGTCTGAGTAGGAGATACCCTTTCAGAGCCCCATGTGCAAGAACAAGGAGTCCCCCAGGGAAGCATCCTCTCTGTTACTCTTTTTAGCATTAAGATCAATAGTGTAGTTGGTGCTCTTAGATCAAATACCATTTGTAGTATTTATGTAGACCTCTGTATTTGCTGCAGGGGAAAAGACATGAGCACAATCGAAAAGCAACTACAGCTGTGCATAAGCAAGATTAATACGTGGTCATTCAGTAATGGTTTTAAATTTTCAAAAACAAAAACTGTCTGCATGCACTTTTGCCTGCTGCGGTCTCTTCACCTCGACCCTGAGCTTTTCATAGATGGAGAAGCTGTCAAGGTGGTAAAAGAAACCAAATTCCTTGGACTTATTTTTGATATAAAATTTCTATGAATCAGATGTTTTAAAGCCCTTGATATTAACATTTTGGCTAAAACTAAATGGGGTGCGGACTCTACTGTGCTGTTGCATCTCTATAGAGCACTTGTAAGATCTCAGTTAGAGTATGGGAGCATAGTTTATGGATCAGCAAGAAAACATGCTGTGATTCCCTTGTTCACCAGATTTTTGTATCCCCTATCTTGCTTTGCCGGTTCAAACTGACTGTCAAATGCTACCCATTTCAATAGTTTTATGTCCTCCTCCTTTATATTATACTTTTGTACTATTTTATACCACAGTTCCAAAGTAAATTTAGTGATTGGGTCTATTTGTTTGATTTGCTTATATGCATCCTTATCTCCTATTATGCTTTGTACTGGGAGTCCTTCAATTTCCTTTTCCATTTCTTTCCATTTTGCCTCATATCCTCCGTCGCACCAACATATGATATAGCTTATTTGTGCTGAGTACTGTAGTAATATTCCTTTAGACTCTGTAGACCCATGCCTCCTTTCTCTTTTGGTAATTGGAGAGTTTTATATTTCACTCTTGGCTTTTTACCTCCCCAAACAAATCTCAATATCATCTTGTCCCACTTTGAGAACTGGGCACCAGGAATCTCTGTTGGTAGAGCCTGGAAGAGGTAAAGCAGTCTAGGTTGTATGCTGATTTTGACTGTCTTAATTTTTTAATTCAGATCCATATTTAAGATTGACCATCTATCAATATCTTTTTTTTTATTTCTTGTTCCAACCTATCATAGTTTGCTTTATAGATTTTGCTCAAATCTTTAGGTATGTTCACTCCAAGGTATTTTATTTCTTTTTGTTTCCAGTTTAGTTTGATCTTATCAGTTATCTGGTTGAAAGGGTTATAGTGGAATGTCAGTATTTGTGTTTTTGTTATGTTTATCTTGTATCCTGATAATTTTCCAAAATTTTCTATCAAGTCCATCATTTCCATTATTGATTCATCTGGTTGTTCAAGGTAAACTATAATATCGTCTACAAATAGCCCAATCTTGTGTTCCGCTCCCTTTATTGTTACACCTTTTAATTTCTTATTTTGTCGCATCGCTTGAGCCAGTGGCGCTATGAACAGAGCAAACAAGGTGGGCGATAGGCAGCATCCCTGCCTAGTTGATCTTTGTATATTTACTTTGTCTGTTAAGCTACCGTTTATCTTGATTCTTGCCACAGGTTTTTGATAGTGTCTTTATGCACTGTACTGATTTTTCGTTAAATCCAAAGTGTTCCAGCACATTATATAGGAACATCCAATTAACCCTATCAAATGCTTTTTCTGCGTCTAAACTCATTATTACTGCGCTTTTCTTTTCTTTATGTATTTGATTAATTATATGTATTGTTCTCCTGATATTATCATGTGTTTGGTGTCCCTCTATGAAACCAGTTTGATCATCCTCTATCAATTCCGTCAAGAATGTCTTTATTCGTTTACAGATAATTGTTGTATATATTTTATAATCCACATTTAATAAAGAGATTGGCCTATAGTTTCTGCATTGTTCCCTATCTTTCCCTGGCTTTAAAATAACTGAAATAATGGCTTCGTTCCATGATGGAGGTATTTTGTTGTTGTTTAATGTCCAATTAAATGACTTTAGGAGCTGTGGCGTGAGTTCTTCTATAAACAGTTTATAAAACTCAGATGGGTATCCATCACTACCTGGTGATTTACCATTTTTAAGCAACTTAATCACATCTTTAATCTCTTGTGTTGTTATTTCTGCTGTTAGCTTTTCATTTTGTTGGTTTCCTATTGATGGCAAGTCCAATGTGCATAGAAATTTTTTAATATCCTTAACATTTGTCTCTTCAGGTTGCGAGTATAGTTCTTGATAGAATTTATGAAATATTTCTTCGATGTTTTCTGGGGTAACTGTGGTTTTATTTGTGATCCTTAATCTTATATACATTATTCACTGTTTGTTGTTTTCTTAACCATTTTGCCAGCAGTTTTGTGGCCTTTGGCCCAGTTTCATAATATTTTTGTTTTAAATATCTATTTTTCCTTTCGATTTCATCTGTTTGTATTTCTTTTATCTTTATTTTTTCTTCCTTAATTTCTTGATATATTTTTGGGTCATTTGTGCTTTGATGTTTACGTTCTAATTCCCTCAGTCTCTCACATCTTTGTTCATATGATTCCAATTTAGACTTATTTGCTTTTCCCGATTCAACAATTAATTTACCTCTTAACACGGCTTTTAGTGCATCCCATAGTATTGTTGGGTCCACTTCTCCATTATCATTCTCCTCGATATACTCATTTACGTTTACCTTTATTCTTTTTCATTTTCTCATCATTTAATAGTCCTACATTAAGTTTCCATGTTGTTTGTCGTTTTCTATTGTTTAAATATATTTCCATGTATATAGGATTATGATCTGATATTTCTGCCCCTCCAATCCGACAATTTCTCACCCTGTGTCTGTCACCTTCATTCATAAGGAAGTAATCTATTCTAGAGTGTACTTTATGGACTGCTGAATAATGTGTATAGTCTTTTTCGAGTGGGTGCAGGTCCCTCCATATGTCTACCATACCCATTTCTGCCAGTGAGGTTCTTATGAACTTTGTTACATGTTTTTTTGTCTTCTTAACACTTGTTGTGTCAACTTCATGATCCATGACGGCATTTAAGTCTCCTCCACAAATTAGGACTCCTTCACTGTGTGTTGCTATGAGATCAAACAGTTGTTGAAAAAAACCCTTGTCACTTTCTGGTGGGGCATAGATGTTCACTAATGTGATCTGCATACCATCTGTTCTTCCCTTTATTACATATCTGCCTTCTTTATCCTGGATTTCTTGTTCACATTCAAATTGTATTTTATTTGAAATTGGTATCATAACCCCCCTTTTAGTTCCTCCCTTAAATGAACTGTAGTAGGAGTTCTTATAGCCAAATCTCTTTAGTTTCACATGTTCTGTCTTGCTCAAATGTGTCTCTTGCATAAATATAATTTCGGCTTTTTCCTTCTTGAATTTTCTTATTATTCTTTCCCTTTTAACAGCTGAGTTCAGACCATTCACGTTTAATGTCATTATCTTAAGATTTTTAACCATATTCATGTTTTTCCATTTTTTTTAACTTGTGCTCCTAGCCCCTTTAACAACAAAACTAACACATATTTGTACAAAAACACATTAACAAATCTCGACCTCCGTACTTTGGGCCTTTCTTCTGCCCACTGGTCCCTGTTGGTGGGTGGAGGGATTGTCCTCACCGAGTGAGGGGCCCTCCCTAGACCTGTATTTACTATCCAAGTAATAGTCATTAGTCTAGAAATGTCCAACAAAAATCACTTAAACCTCTCCTAGCCGTTTGTTTCTCTTCTACCTTGTCTTCTTGGCCTTCATTTCTTCTGTGTCCTTCTTAATCTTTGTTATAATCTAGGCTTTCTGTTGAAAGCCTTGCAGTTTTTCTTGGGCCCGGTGCGCCACGTCCGTCTCCCGCCTTCTGCCGCTCACTCGCCTCCACTCCGGCTGTCACGATGCTTTCCGTGCCGCCGCTGCTCCAGCCGCTTCCTCCGGTACGCTCACCACAAAGCCTCGCTCCGTCATGTCCCGCGCTGCCTCCCTGGTCATGTTGTAGGTTTTCACGCCGTTCTCCCAATGAATTCTCATCTTCGTTAGCGGCGTTTGGAATCTAATTTTTTTCTCTTTCAGCATTTTTTTAATGTTGGCATATTTCTTTCGCTGCTGCACAATTTCTGTCAGGTAGTCATGGTCAAAGAATATGTTTGTCGCCGACTCGTATCTTTTTTTTCCACGCATGTGTCAGGATTCTTTCCTTTGTCGTATTTTAGAAAGTTTACCACAACTGACCTGGGTGTAGAGTTTGGATTCGGGTTCTGTGCCAAGGCTCTGTGCGCTCGTTGGATCTGCAGGTCTGTTTCATCGGGCAGCTCGAGCTCTTTTTTTTTTTTTTTTTTTTTTTAAGAAATGATCCATGAATTTCATCATCGAGTTGCCTTCAATGCCCTCCGGAATCCCAAAGATGTGTATATTGCTCCGTCTGGACCTGCTCTCCAGGTCGGTTATTTTTTCCTGCATCCTCTGTGTTTGTGCCGTCAGGGTCTGCAGCCGCTCGCTTGCCTCGGTCTTCCAGTCTTCCAACTCTGATATTCGAGCCTGTGCTTCTGTCAAACACGCCCGTTGAGTGCGCAGTTCCTCCGTGTTTTCAGCTAGCTTGCATTCCATTTCTTTTCGGAGACCCATAATTTCCTCCTTCATCTCTTTTTTTCAGTTCTTCCTTAAGAGCCGTTAAATCCTGCTGGAGTTGTCGCTTGAAGTCTTTTATGTCTTTACTTTTATTGGCGAAGCCAGTGTTCATAATATCGAGTTTGGCGTCCTCCATTTTCTCTGCTGTAGTCGCCTTGTTTTTTTGGGCTTCGTGTTCAGCGATTTCTCCTGCGTTGTTGAAGAGGGATTCTTTAGTTTTACCCTGCTTTTGTCCGTGTGCTCGGCTTCTTCGTGTTTTCATCCCTTGGTTTATTGATCCATTTATGTCGAGTTGGCCATTTACCAAAGATTTTTAATCAGACTAGGGAGAGCTCTCTGTTTAAGCGTTTTGTCTCTCCACCATCTTCCCGGAAGTCCCAGGCACTTGGGTTTTTAAAGACTGATCACCCCATTATTGTCCGGATTTTAGAGAAACTAGTTTTTTTTGTTTTTTTTTTACAGAAACATAATGTTAATATAATCTTCTGTTGGATTCCCAGCCATGTTGGCCTGTCAAGTAATGAGCAGGTAGACAATGCTGCCAAGAGAGCCCTTACCCAAGAAGTCACTCGATGCCAGATCCCAACCTGAGACCTCAGGCCTCTAATAACCACCTATATTTTAAAGAAGTGACAGACTGAATGGGACACATGTACTGCAAATAAACTGCATGATATTAAACCTGCCATAAGCCATAGACACTTTCATCACTTTCAAAACTGACATGAATGAATGAATGAATCTTTTATTTTGGATAGATTAAAAGTACAGATTAAAAGAAACAGAATAATATAACAAAGGGGGAAAGAAAATCCAACAAGGTCAAATTAGACAACTCCTCTGATTATACAGTTCAACATAAGTTATCCGAAATGGGTGATGGCTGAATCCGCAGCTTTTAACCCCTTGACGCCAATTGTCACGAATTCGCATCAATCCAAAAAAAAAAAAAGAAACCAAAAACAAAACTATTTTCAATTATGAAAAAAAAAAATGTTCACAGTTGGAAATAAATTCAGGCGTCAAGGGGATATTGCCCACCCATATTCCATCCAAGAATCCAAAAGAAAAACAAAACAAGAGCGATTACAATTCAGAACATAGCTAAGACAAAATGTGACAAAAAACTAAGCTACAACACAACGCAGACTGGATATGACAATCCTTATGTGATTTTACATGTCATCTTGGATATATGTTTGGAGTATTTCTTCCTTTAGTTTTTGTTTAAATTGTCCAAGCGTTGTACATGATTTTAATTCTGGTCCAAAATCGTTCCATAATCTGACTCCTTGCACTGAAACACAGTGTTGCTTGGTGGTAGTTCTCACTGAAGGTTTTTGAAATATACATGTTCCTCTGAAATGATATTGTTTCTCCCTTATTTGGAACAACTTTTGGATATTTGCGGGCAGTGATAGATTCTTCACTTTAAACATTATTACTGCAGTTTTAAAGTAAACAAGATCTTTCAACTTGAGCTTTTAATTTAAGAAAAAGTGGGTTTGTTGGTTCCCTGTAAGCAGCTTTGTTTTATTCTAGTAGCTGTCTTCTGAAGCATAAAGACTGGATATATGTTTGTTTTATATGTATTTCCCCATACTTCAGTACAATATGTCATGTATGGGAGTATTAATGAATGATACAAGGTATATAGTGTGGGTTGATTCAGCAAATATTTCACTCTGTGTAGTATTGCAATTGATTTGGATATTTTACCTTTAATATAATTAATATGTGACTTCCAACACAGTTTATTATCAATTATCACTCCAAGAAATTTAGTTTCGGATACCATTTCAATCTCTACACCATTTACACTGAGTTTAGATACTAAGTTGTTGTGGTGGTTGTTAAAAACTATAAATTTTGTCTTACTTAAATTGAGCGTTAATTTGTTTGAATCAAACCACAGTTTAATTTATTATGCAGTGGAAGCAATTTGGAACAACTTTTGGACACACTCGGAAAGGAATTAGGAAAGCTTAGTGTCATCGGCAAACAATATTAAATCTATTTTTTCCAAAACTTTACATATATCATTTATATACATATTGAATAACAATGGCCCCAAAACTGAACCCTGTGGGACTCCAAGTAACCTTCAGTAACTGTGAGTTTTTGTTACCAACATATACATACTGATATCTATTCTTTAAGTATCTACATAACCAGGACAGTGCTACCCCCCTAATACCACAATTTTGTAGTTTCTTTAATAATAAATTATGATTAGGTAGTGTACACAAGATGCCGTATTGGGCACTCACGCACAGCTTTTTATTAAAAGGTGAAGCACCACCATCTTGTCAGTTTTGCGCAGGTTTTTTTTTTTTTTTATCAATAAAGCACATTTTACTTGACTGTCCTGCTCTCATGACAGCAAGACAACGTTTTTATACACAAAAGTCACTGAAGGATATTTTTAATAAGGCACCACCAAAGAAAATTTTAGGGTTTTTAGCACATGTGCATCTGAAGCATCTTACTTAATTTTTCTATTTTATTGTATCTCGCTGTATTTATTTATTCTTTCATTTATCATACCGTCTCTATATAATTTTTAACTCAATTTTCTTATTAGTTCTAATTTTGCCATGAAATGGCCATAGATGCTGACATAGCACTAAACAAGAACACTCACTCACTCACTCTTCCGCTTAATTTTTTGGGGGTCGCGGGGGGGCTGGAGCCTATTCCAGCATCTTTGGGCAAGAAGCAGGGTACACCCTGGACAGATCGCCAGTCCATCGCAGCTTTTTTTTGCACTCTCTGCTGTGGAAGTTTTCACAGTACCGGGTGTAAACATGCTGCTGGCAAAAAAATGCACTTAACATTTAACAATTTTTTTAATAATCAATAGGGGTATATAAGTGAACAACAAGATTTAGCCACACACAAAAAGTGAATGCTGCAGTTGCTCGTTATCCTCTGTGGTAGGCTTGTCCATTGCGCAATACAACATAATTGCAGTTATTGCGACAGCCCTAGTTTCAAGAAAGTCGGGGAAAATACAAAGAAAATTTTGCTTCAGTAATTAAAGAAAATGTGAACAAAATATGTCACAAACATGTCGTTAAGACGTGTGAGCTGTTAAAATGTGGAAAAAGTGCAATCCGTGACCCTTTTAATTTCAAGTATTAACTTAAGGTCAGTCTGAACATGGCTCACCCAACTTCAAAAGTGAAAAACTGTTTTCACAGCAGTAGTTCTTGGGCATACCCACAATCCAACTTGTGTAGCTGATTGTTGTCTTCTCTATCATCTGTCATGGCTCTCTTGACAAGGTATCCATTCTCCTACAGCTGTAAAGCCCTTTGAACTGGCGACGGAGCAGCGGGCACGGGAATGGCAGGAGATGCAGCAGCTAGTCAGTGAGAAGGAGGCTCTGAAGGCACACATGGAGGCAGAGCGGAGGAGAGAGGAGGGGCAGAGGGAGAAAGAGGAGATCGCCAGACTGAGACAGGAACAGGTAAGAATCTGGTTCTTTGATGCTGCTGAGTCAATGAAATAAATGGCTCGATAACCAAAAACGGCATGAAGAATTGTAAAGCTGAATATATGAATACCGCAGTGAACAGAAATGCCTTTGAAGATGAGAGAAATTACAATGATCCACACTTACTGAGCAACTCCATGGTTGTGTCAACTGTGCATCCATTCTGATGACTTTGAAGTAGGGATGCAAGTTATCGATTAATTCATTAATTGATGATTGATTCATCTTATTGATCAATTAATGATTAATAAATAAGCGGCATTTTTCCGGAGGATCTGATTTTCCCTCGGTACAATACGGTCTTTCTGTCTTTAACATATAAAAAGTTAAATACTGTTTTGATATACCAAATAAAACATGAACATCATATTCCTCAGTGATTTATTGTACATTTGCATTTCTTTTACTACAGACAAATGGTATTTTTGTAGTTTAATAAATTGTGTACTGTATAGTGTACTATGTGCATTTTAGTAAATTACCAATTACAAATGTCATGATTTTTAATTTATTTCAAGAACTATTACTAGTACCATAAATTTATCTTTTTTTTAGCTATATTACAAGAAAAAACTTTCACGTTCTAATTTACTGAGATGCACGAGTAAACTTTCAACAGGAAATAAATTGTGAGCTGCTTCATCAGTTACATTTTAAACATTATCACAGTACCCTGGCAATCCAGGCAAACCCAGAACGATCTGGGTTGCCTCTGTCTGTTACTTCAGTGGTAACTTGAATCCGGTCTGTTTTCCCATCTTGCGGCAAGGGGATAGGTTTTTGCACTCGTGTAATCTTTTTATTTGATCCGGTCAGTTTCCCTGCTATGTTAATTTGAAGCAGGTGGACCTTCAAAGTCGTGTGCTAGTAGAACTTCTTGTGGTGTCCCGATGTAACCCGGAAGGGCAAGTTTTTCAGCGCATGCACTCTGGGGGCTTGGTGTCTTCTTCTGCTTTTTCGATTGAAATGCGGCAGTGAGTGGCCGCTTGCGCCCTCGCCTGGACAGCGACACCACTACATTTCATAGAATAAGCTCTCATTGAAAAGAACTGCTGAGTTATCATTTAACTGACAACTAATTTAATTTAGTTGACTAAATTCTTATGGACAATTAATGGAAAGTCAATTAATCATTAGCATCTCTACTTTAAAGGTAAACACTTGAAACCAGTTTTTAGTCTGTCGTGTGAAGATGTGAGGATGATGAAAAATGGTGGTTCAGGTGTCGGTGACACAGTAGTGTCACTTCAGCAGTTCCATGAAGGCAGTGACGTAGCAGAGCTGATGAGTGGAAAAAGGCTGATATTGTTTGACCATGGATTGCCACCTTATCATGGTAGGGGGTTAGTGTACCCTTGTGATCACAGGAGCTGTGTTGTGTGGGGCAATTTGCCTCTGGTCAGGTGTCCCAAAACAAACTGGTCCTGGGTGAAGGGCCAGACCAAGAGTGATCCAATAGATTCTCATGATAATGCACAGCCAAACATTCAATGTACCCCACCCCATATGGGGTTACCAGGGCCCCACCCTGAAGCCAGGCCTGGGGAAGGGGCTTGATGGAAAGCGTCTGGTAGCTGGGTTTCTGACCATGGTGACCCTGCAAGGCTCAGCTTGAAGGAGTTACATGGGTCCACTCTCCAGTGGGCTCACCACTTGCAGAAGGGACCGTGGGAGTGTGGTGCTATGTGGATCAGGTGGCAATCAAAGGTAGAGACCTTGGTGGTCTGATCCCCAGCTTTCTAAACAGGCGTTTGGGACGTGGAATGTCACCTGTCAGGGATGGATGCCATTCAGACCTGGTAAATCCAAATGTACAGTATAGTGGGAGTGTGCTGGGAATTTCTGGCTGAAGCCCCTGTCCAAGAGGTCTTCAACTCCCCCTTCTGGAAGAATTTCGACCACATTTTGAGGGAGTCTGAAAGGACTCCCTGCCTACACTGTATGGTGCGGATGGGGGCGCTGCTGACTTGGACTAAGGTTATTGTTAAGCGGTGGAAGGAATACTTCGAGGATCTCCTCAGTCCCACTGATACACCTTCCACAGAGGAAGCAGAACTTGAGGACGAGGGGGTAACTTGTCCATCACAGGGATTGAGGTCACTGAAGTGGTTTAAAAAAAAAAAAAAAAAAAAAAAAAATCCTTTTGGGGGCCCGGGGGTGAATTCACCCTGAGTACCTCAAGGCTTTGGCTGTTGTAGTTCTGACATGGTTGACACGATTCTGCAACATTGTGTGGAGGTCAGGGACAGCACCTTTGGCGTGGAAAACTGGGGTGGCGGTTCCTCTTTAAGAAGGGGGACCAGAGGGTGTGGTCCAACTTTAGGGGGATCACATTTCTCACCCTCCCTGGGAAGGTCAGTGGTTCAGTGGTTAGTACTGTGGTAGCACAATAAGGTCATGGGATCAGTTCCACCCCTGACCATCGGTGACCTTTATGTATGGAGTTTGCATGTTCTCCCCATGTTTGCGTGAGTTTACCCTTGGTACTCCAGTTTCCTTCCACAAGCCAAAAACATACAAGTTAAGTTAATTGGAGATTCTAAAATGGCCCTAGGTGTGAATATATGTATGTAAATGGTGAAGGGACTGGCACCGTACTGTAGCTGCCTCATCCATCCAGGTGGATGCCCGGAATTTCCCTCTGGGATTAATCAAGTATGCAAAATACAAATGCAAAAAAAAAGGTCTATGCCAGGGTACTGGAGGGAGAGTGCGGCCGTTTGTTGAACCTTGGTTTCAGGAGGAGCATTGTGGTTTTCATCCTGGCTGTGGCACATCAGTCCAACTCTTTATCCTCTTGAGAATCCTAAAGGACTTGTGGGAGTTTGTCCAACCATTCTACATGTGTTTTGTGGAATTGGAGAAAGTATTCAACTGCACCCCTTGTGGTCTCTTGTGTGTGTGTGTGGGGGGGGGTGGAATTGGGCTTGTTGCTACGAGCCATCCACCTCTATGCAACTCTTGCCAAAGTTTGGTTTGTATTGCCAACACTCAGTCGAGCTTGTTGCCAGTGACAGTTGGACTCTGCCCGGGCTGCCCTTTGTCACGATCCTGTTCATAATTTTTATGGACAGGATATCCAAGTGCAGCCAAGGAACGGAGGGTGTCGTGTTTGGTGACTACACAATTTCAGCTCTGCTGTTCGCAGATGACGTTGTCCTGTTGGCTTCATCGAGCAATGATCTACAGGTCTTACTGGAGCGGTTTTCTGAGTGTGAAGCAGCTGGGATGAGAATCGGCACCTCCAAATCAGAGTTCATGGTCCTCAGCCGGAAAAGGGTGGATTGTCCTCTCCAGGTCGGGAACAAGCTCCTGGCCCAAGTGGAGGAGTTCAGATATCTTGGGGTCTTAGTCATGAGTGAGTGGAGCATGGAGTGGGAGATTGATAGATTGATCGGAGCAGCATCTGCAGTGATGCAGACGTTGTACCGGTCTGCTGTGGTGATGAGGGAGCTGAGCTCTAAAGCCAAGCTGTCGATTTACCGCTCAATCTACAATCCTACCCTCACCTTTGGTCATGAACTTTGGGTAATGACCGAAAGATTAAGATCACAGATACAAGCGGCTGAAAGGAGCTTTCTCCGTAGGACTGGTGGAGTCACCCTTAAAGGGAGGGTGAGGAGCTCAGTCATCCGGGATCGGCTCAGAGTAGAACTGCTGCTCCTCCACATCGAAAGGAGCCAGTTGAGATGGTTTGGGCATCTGATCAGGATGCCTTCTGGATGCCTCCCACTTGAGGTTTTTGAGGCATGTCCCACTGGGATGAGACCCTGCGGAAGTCACAGATCATGCTGGAGAGACTACGTCTCCCAACTGGCCTGGGAATGCCTTGGTATCCTTTCTGAAGAGCTGGAGCAGGTGGCCGGGGAGAGGGAATTCTGGGCTTGTCTGTTTGATCTGCTGCCTCCGTGAGGCAGACCTCTGGAGAGGCGGTAGAAGATGGATGGATGGATGTTTGATCAGTGGCTTAACCAACAGCCTGTAACTTGTCTTTGTTCTCTGCAGGTCCATCAAGCTCAGCCCATCAGGCATTACAAGCCCGTCATGGTGAAGAAAAGTGAAGTTCCTCTGACCGTCCCACACTCCCCAGAATTCTCTGATAGATTCCGAATATAAATGGCCAAATATTGTTCTGCAACAGGTTTTTTTTCTTTAATACAAGTTTTATGATGGCTTTTAACCCCCTTTCATAGACATGTTTACCTGTTATTTCTTAATAAAAGCTTTTCATTATTACTAAGGTGTGTGACTGTATCATGTCTCAGCAGATTTAAAGGTGACAGTTTCCTCCCAGACAGCAGGTGTCCTACACACGCTAGTCCAGGAGTCTCCAACCTGGGGCTCCTGGAACGTTCAGGTTTATGTGGGAAATTTTCTAATTTCACTTAATTGGTCCAAAGATTTGCAAATAATTTGCTGTTGTTGTGCATGGGTGCAAGGGTACCTACTGAACACATACACAACAATGACAAATTGTTTGCAAATCTTGGGACCAATTAAGAAATGATATTAGAAAATTTCCCACAGAAACCGGAACGTTCCAGGAGCCCCAGGTTGGAGACCCCTGCTCTAGTCTCAGTATAATGGTGTATTGGTTGCCAGGTTGAGACAAATATCAACTGGTCACAGGTATCTGGCGATTTCTGAGCTTCCTGGCAAATGACTGCATGTGATGGCTACCTACTTGTATGACTGGCTTTGGGGTCTTTACTGACCTCCTTCGGTCTCATCAGCCAACTGCTCAAATATAAACATTAGAATTCTTTTGGACCTGTAATTCTTTATAAAAATAATTTTTCATCAATGAATATATCAGTTGTTTTTTTTTTTCCTGAGAAAATAGATTTTTGTTCTGTGCCTTTCTAAAAGGTTTTTTTTTTTTTTTTTTTTTTTTTTAAATCCCCCCGCTGGTCTTCACCCAAGGGCTCCTTTGGGTGAAGACCAGCGGGGGATTATGTTATGGGACAGTCCATCCGTCTATCCCACTTTTGTGAAATCAACTCCTCCTACAGTTGTGGTCCGATTGTTTTGAAACTTGGTACCATGGTTTGAGACACTCTGATGTGCATATTGATTGATTGATTTTTGATTGATTTATTCATTTGAACATCAAGACAAAAAAGATCAAACCAAGGAATCAAGCCAAAAAATAAACATAACAAAAAACGTCCTTGTTCAAAAGGAGTGGGACAAAGCCAACACTTATAGTCCCACCCCTTCTCCATACCCAATAAATTACAATATCATTATATTCATTATCCATCCCATAATTACATTCATTATACAATACCCTAATATATAATGCATCTTATGAAATTATGCAGTAGAAATAATACAACAGTGATAATTTATAATGACAATAATACCAACATCTGCTGCACGGTGCAGCAGATGTTGCACCGTGCAGCCCGGTGGCGCAGTGGTTAGCACTGCGGCAGCACAGTTTACCCTTGGCCGGGGGATCGTGGGTTCGATCCCAGCCCCCGATCAACAGTGATCTGTGTGGAGTTTGCATGTTCTCCCCATGTATGCGTGGGTTTACCCCAGGATTTCTCCCGTTTCCTCCCACATGCCAAAAAAAACATGCAGGTTAGGTTAATTGGAGACTCTAAAGTGGCCCTAGGTGTGAATGTGTGTGTGAATGGTTAAGGGATAGCGCCGTATCGTGGCTGCTTCATCCATCCAGGTGGTGGATGACCCTCAATTTCCCCTCTGGGGATCAATAAAGTATACTAAATCAAAAAAAAATAAAAATCTAATAATTGTAATAATAAGTAAATACTTCTGGTATGTTTAATATAATTATAGACGATATTATCATCATCCTAATCACAATATATACCCCCACATGGCTTACAGTTCTGAGGTACAATAAGTAACCATATAATATGACACGGTGGTGGCATCAGCCATCACTTTTGGAGTGGTCTGCTGGGGCAGTGGCATTACTGCAGCCGATAGGAAGAGACTGAACAAACTGATCAAGAAAGCTAGCTCTGTCCTGGGGCAGCGCCTTGATCCGGTGGAGGAGATGGGAGAGAGAAGGACGGTGGCTAAACTGTCATCTCTACTGGAGTCCGAGTTCCACCCTATGCAGGACATACTGAATGCACTGAGGAGCTCATTTAGCAGCAGACTACATCATCCCAGGTGCACAACCGAGAGGTTTCGCAGGTCCTTCCTACCAACGGCTGTCAGACTGTACAACCTAAGCAGGGCTGCTCGCAGAGATAGCAAAAAGACGTAACAAACTAATAGTTTTTTGAATGCAAAAGATGCAATAGACTTACACAATGGTCCCCTCCAGCATACAACTAGAAAAATACCGGTCGCTATGGAGAGTGAGAATATGTATGGGCACATAATCATACCATGTAGGATAACTAAGTAGACGGTTGTGCTGTTTCATCCCATCTAGCTACAATGCTCCGCACTGTGTTTATATATCTACATATTATTCCATCTAGCTACATTGCTCCGCACTGTGTGTTTACATATTCATATATTTATTCCATCCAGCTACAATGCTCTGCACTGTGTGTCTGTGTGTGTGTATATATATATTTTATAGTAATATGTACATATGTATATTAGCTGCTCTTGCTTGCTTGGTTTTTTTTTTTTTTTTTTTTTTTCTTGCCTTCTGATTGTTGCTCTGAGTGTTGCTATCCCTGTGCTGTTGCAATCCTGGAATTTCCCCGTTGTGGGATTAATAAAGGCTTATCTTATCTTATCTTAATAATAGGTAGCCATATAGTACTTAATAATAATACCACCTGGCCTATAATAATTTAAATAATTCCATCCTAAACAACTATACTATAATAGAGTTGTAATAATATCAATAACAAGGGTTCTTGCCATAGATATTCAACAATAACCTTTCTTCATTAGACACATTGTAATATTACTGTCCTTTATTTTTATATTGTTCAAAAATCATTTCTTTATATATTGATTTGAATATATGGATGTTTGGACATCGCCTGAGTTTCTTCCCCAACCCATTCCACAATTTTACTCCACACACAGACACACAAAAACTTTTCCTAGTAGATCTTACTAGGTGCATTTTAAATTTTGGATTTTTCCGTAAATTGTATCCCCCTTCTCTCTGACTAAAAAGATTTTGTATATTGCGTGGCAAAAAATTTTCACTGACTTTAAACATTAACTGTGCTGTATAATAATCAACAAGATCCTGTAATTTCAATAATTTTGAATGTAAAAACAATAAATTAGTATGTTCAAGATACCCGACTTTGTGTATAACACGGACTGCCCTTTTTTGTAATATTAAGTGTACTTTTATAATTGTTACCCCAGACCCTCTATACAATAGGTCAAGTATGAAAGTACTAGTGAGCAATACAAGATATGAAGTGATTTGTAATCGAGGACTTGCTTAATTTTATTTATAATTGCAATATTTTTTGCCACTTTCTTTTGTATGCATCTGACGTGTGGTTTCCAACTAATTTTATCATCTAGTATTACACCCAAAAATTTGATCTCTTTAACAATTTCAATAATTACATGATCTATATGACTACGTATATCTTCTTTATTTTTACAATTACCAAATAACATTACCTTAGTTTTATCTATACTTGGTGATAATTTATTATCATCCATTTTTTTTTATTTTTTTTTTACTTAATTCATTAGAGTATGGATTAGTTCCTTATAATTATTTCCAGAATGAAATATATTGGTATCATCAGCAAATAATATTTTTAATAATTTAGAAACTTGGAATATATCATTTATATATACCTTAAATAATTTGGGGCCCAATACTGGCCCCTGGGGGTATTGCAATTTCACTCATTGGATGACCTTGATGTCAAAGATCAGAGGTCAGGTTTTTCCATAAATCTTCAAAACACAATAATGACTGAAAGAAATGATGTAGGCATTTCAAATCGATACAGGAGTTGTATCTAATACACATCTTGGATGACTTGTGCTGTGTTCGAAATGCTCACTCCTTCCCCATATAGTGGAAAAGCGCCTAGAGGCTGAGAGGTAAAAATGTAACATCCCAAAACTTAAAGTGTACGTATTTTAACAGTTACGCTGGACCCTTAATTCTGTTAAATGATGTTCAATAAAGCTAAAGGTCAACAAAACACACCTTCAAATACCCAGAATCTTTCTGTTTTCATGTTAGACTAATTATTTTACATCACCAGTCAGCTCGTTCAGTGTCTCGACCCTAGAACTACAAGCTTCCAGACGGATGATTAAGGAAGGTTAGGCAAGGACACACTGTATTCTCAAGTCAAACAACATGAAGAAAGGAAACGCAGTCCGAGAAATAAATCTTGACCAAAACCCACCTTCTCTCCCTCAGGGGAGACCATATATAGAATGTCATTGCTGTACACGGGCTCCTGTTCTCCAGCATCCACCGCTCCTGGAGCATCAGAAGGCTGCCCTGGCATCAAGGCGAACTCCAGTCTAATGATGGCATCAAAACATTTTCTGAGGTGGGCCTGCACTGCTTGAGGGTTTCGCGTCTGAGCAAGAATCTTTAAAAGCTTGTCGTTTGATAGGAAGTAAAACCTGTACGTCACAAATGAGAGAAATATCAGAATGGAGAAATTTTTTTTTTAAAAAATGAGTGGCATACTCATTTTATAATGTATAATTTTTACTCACAAACTCCAGGGAGATATAGGTCTAAGGTGAGGTAAAATATGAGTATTAAAGAGTTGAAATTGCTAAGTGTGTAGCCAGCACTGATTTAAAAACAGTCACAATCTTCATGTTCTATATTCACCACATGTAAAGCAATCTACTCAATCCACTCAATCTATGCCAAGAAAACCAATCTGCAGTTTGATGATTACACTGGTCAACACCAAATTTATTTAAGATTTTTTTAGCTGATTTAGGACAATTTTGATGTGCTGAATCCAAAAATCACATTGGTTTTGCTCAATCAGGTCAACTTTTTGAACTATGGCCACGTTTTTTTACATTTGTTTACATGTATGGGTATTTTTGCTTTATATGATGCAAAATTCTTTATTTCTTGAAATTCTCTGAATTTTGAACAATGTTGATGTAACATTCAATTTGCATGTACTTACCTTTATCAATGTCTACTATTCAATTTACAGTACACCTGTACAACTGCTGTACAACTGCTTACAACTTACTGTAGCATAAAAACCTGACCTGATCGAGAGAAACAGATGTCATTTTTGGATTCAGCGGTGCAAAACGGTCTTAAATCAGTTGAAAAAACACAACTTACAAAAAAATTATGTTGTGTTATAACTTAGGTCTTTGAATTAAATTACACAATCATGCAATTCTAAATTTCTTTTAGATGCACTGTGATGAGATAAAGTGATCAATATAACCATATAATGGTTATTTGTGTGACTCAAAATGTTTGTATTCTGCTTATACTTAGGTACTATGACCAATATACCATAATGGAATGTATATATTGGCAGATGTGTGGTTTATTACCAGCAAATGGAGTGGACCTCTGTCTCAGCACAGAGGGCAATAAAACGCCTGGTGTTTATGAGGAGGAAACACCGTTGTGATAAGGGATGGGAAATGGCCTTCATCTGGATACACCTAGAGCCAGGAGCAGACCCTTCTTTGTTCATTTGTGTATAAATATTCTGGGTCAGGGCCAGCATAGTCAGTCAGACTTCATGAACTGACACAGTCTGTTGCTGTCAGGGCGAGAATGTTTGACCCAGCGCTGTAACCTACTATATTCAACTTGCTTGCTTAAATAAATACGTGTTCCAAGTAAACTAATCTCTTCCTTGAAAAACGAATCTGGGTAAACCATCTACACACATAGACAAGCTTTGAAGAGTAGACTTAGATGGTTTCTATTGAATTTTAATCCTAACAATTTGGGGGCTTCGTCCGGTGAAAGGGGGAGACATCTGATTTGGATCTTTGATTGTCTGGACAACGAACCGATTGACAACACGAGCGGCCGCACTGAGAAAGAGGTAAGCAGACGCCTGTTATATCAAAGTTCTGCTATCGGCTATAACCAAAGTTTGTGTTGTCAAACGGTTGATGTGTGTCCTAGTTTCGGTTCCGGTTCCACCGGACCGGCGGCGCCACACGAGTCGGCTGCCTGTTGCAACAGCCTTTTTTTTTTTTTTTAATCTTCCTTCTTCTTTCTACACCTTTCACTCTGTATATATATCACGGACGCACGGATCGCCCCGGGGGTCTCCCGGGTCGGCGGACGGAGCCACGGTTTGCAGCGGGAGACGTTACAGCGGGGAGGAGCTAGTGCTAGCTAGCACTTGGCCGCCGCCCGGTGCTAATGGGAAACTCGACATACCGGGAGCTGTAGCGAGAACGACGCGGGTGCCGGGCTGAAGTTTAGGCGGCGTGAAAGAAATATAAGACAGAATAATAAAGAGCGATGGCAAGAACCAAGCAGACCGCCCGTAAAATCTACTGGAGGAAGAAGCCCCCCAGGAGACAGCTAGCCACCAGGGCTGCTCGGAGAGGCGCTCTGGCCACCGGCAGAGTGAAGAAGCCTCGCCGTCACAGGCCCGTGGCTCTGAGAGAGATCCGTCGCTACCAGAAATCCACGGAGCTGCTCATCCGTAAGCTGCCCATCCAGCGCCTGGTGAGGGAGATCGCTCAGGACTTCAAGACCGACCTGCATTTCCTGAGCTTCGCCGTCATGGCTCTGCAGGAGACCAGCGAGGCCCACCTGGTGGGTCTCTTCTTCGCTAAGGGGGTCACCATCATGCCCAAAGACTTCCAGCTGGCCCGCCGCATCTGCGGAGAGAGAGCTTAGACTTTCTGCTGCACATTCACCAGCCATAATGCTCTGCACTGTGTGTCTATATATATACATTTATAGTAATATGGACATATGTTTACTAGATGTTGTTTTTTCTTGCCTTCTGACTGTTGCTCTGAGTGTTGCTATCCCTATGCTGTTGCAATCCTGGAATTTCCCCATTGTGGGACTAATAAAGGCTTATCTTATCTTATCTTAGTTTAAAAAAAGCAGTTGAATATAGTAAATGTTTTTTGATGAATACTTGATTGGTTAAAGAAAGATGAATGCATGCTTATTTGATTAAAGGAAGACTGTAAGACCGGGGAGGTGAAAGGCCCCCGGCCCGGATGATATTGCTGCATATTTATTCATGGTCATCCGGCCTGACTACAGGTTCACGGACTGAGCAAATTGGTCCGTGACTTGTGAGGACAGGAACTGGGTTGGACTCCTTTAGCCTTAACGAAGGCTATAAAACCTGGGTCATATAGGTGACGCCCTCGGTTTAGTACTCCGAAAAAGTCCAGCACAACGGAGAGTATCCGTCGCCGTCCGACGGGAAGGCGAGAATTGGGGTAACGCCCCGAGGAAGTGGCGCCCTCGAACAGTTGCAATTGCTATTTTTGTTTTATTGTGGCACATATGTTTGGTTCATATTTCCCACAAGAGTGTGGCACATATGTCTGGTTCATATCTCCCACAAATGTATGGCTTATGTGGATTGGGGCTTCACGTCTGGAGGAACAGGAGATTGGATCGACGGGGGCCGACAGGTGATGGCGAGGAGGTGTGAAGTCGGGCCCTTGTCTCAGAGGAGGCCCTGGGGGGTTTCCCGGGACACCGGAGAATAAGAGACAATGGTGAATCTTCAGAGACTTGCATTGTGATTGAATGTTTGCAGAAGCACCATGTGACTTGAGTTCTTAATCCCCCGGAGGTATAAGAGTGTGATGTAATATTATTCTGCCTCTTCTTGCTTTTGAGAATGTTGGATGAATGTGTTCTGCAATAAAGCCGAACCTGAGAAATACACTCATGTCTCGTCATTGAACACATCTTCCACACTGGTGACCCACGACAAAGAATGAGCAGGGAGAATTCTCCCGAGCGGAGCTCATCAGAGGCCAGCCTGATGGCAGCCTCCACGCTCCAGCTGCCCGATTTCTGGCAGCACAGCCCGTGCTCCTGGTTTAGAGCGGTCGAGGCGCAGTTCAACCTCCGGAGAATCTCAAAGGATGAAACGAGGTTCTACCATGTGGTGGCGAAGCTGGACAGTCACACGGTCCAGAGGGTGGAAGATCTGGTTAACTACCCACCGGACACCGACAAATACGGCGCATTGAAGGAGGCTCTGATCAGCCATTTCACCCCCACGGTGCAACAGCGAGCAGAGGGACTCCTAGAGTTGACGGAGTTGGAGAACGGCAGACCTGATGGTGAAGATGCTGAGACTGAAAGACTCCGAGGATGGCGAATTTATCTTTGCCCACCTTTTCCTCCGGACTCTGCCGCCAGCAGTGAGAGTGACCCTGGCAGACTCACCCCGCTTGGCCAAGCGGGACTACCATGGCCTCGGCAAGGAGGCGCAGCGACTCGTCGACGCCCACAAGCGGAGTGCGGTTTCGGCCGCGGCAGCTGAGCAGAGGACGGCGCCCGGAGATGGTTTGGAGCCAGAGGTGGCGGCACCAGACGAACCGACGGCGACAGGCGTCAGGCGACGCGGAGCTGAGGTCGGCCTGTGTTTCTACCACCGCCGTTTTGCGGAGAGGGCGCACAGATGTCTCCCACCGTGCCGCTTCAAGCGTCAGGGAAACGCCAAGACCGGGGGGCTGGTAGCAGCTGCATCCCTCGGAGAAGAAAATGAATGATGAGAATGATGTTGGTGTGCTTACATTTTTTTGAAGTGTGCAATAAAAGCTTTTTTCAAAGTCTCTCTCTCTCTCTCTCTCAAGCCACCTCCATCTATCCACCAGGGGGTGAGGATCGTTCCCCCGGACAGCGCTGTTACTGTGGGAGAGGTCCTGGAGGCTGTGGCCGAGCAGGTGGGCCCTGACGCGGTCTGCTTTGCTTCCCGAATGAATAGAGCTGTGGTTGTGTTTCTGGCAGCTGAAGACGATGTCCACACCCTGATTGCAAGCGGTGTGGTTATCGGGGAAACACATGTACAGGTGTCCCCCTTGTCTGTCCCATCAACGAGAATCACCGTCTCAGGTGTTCCACCTTTCATCACTGACGAGCAGTTGGCGACGGAGCTCCGCAGATTTGGGAAGTTTGCGGGCCCGTTTACGACTCTGCCTTTGGGATGCAAGGCCACCAAGTTCAAACATGTGAAATCACTCAGGCGGCAGGTGTTCATGTTTCTCGACTCGCCCACTCAGACTCTGGAAGTCTCCTTCAGGGTCAAGCACGGGGACGGATGTTATATGGTGTGTGCGAGCTCGGGACAGATGAAGTGTTTTGAATGTGGAGACGTGGGCCATAAACGGTTCGCTTGTCCGCACAGGCAGTGGGCGGAAGGCCCTGATGGTGCCGCGGATGGTGCCGGCGGCGAGCCCTCCGCTCACGCCGCAGCTGCGGACGGCGGCACGGCTTCCGCTCCCGCCACCCCTGCTTCGGAGCCTGCCGCTGTGTCTGTGGATGGCCCGGCCCAGCTTGCGGCCGGGAGCATTGATGGCGATGGCGCCCAAAGGGTTACTGATGGTGCGTCACAATCATCTCGCTGTGTGACGTCAACAGCTGTACCTCCGGCAGCTGCTATCGCTTCGGAGGAGGGGACTGTGACGTCAGCGGCTGTGCCTCCGCCAGCTGCTGCCGCTTCGGAGGAGGGGACGGAGCACTGACCTGATGGTGCGTTAGAATCTCGCTGTGTGACATCAGTGGCTGTGCTTCCGGAGGCTGCTACCGTTACACAGCGGGGGATGGAACAGCGACAGTCAGCTGCTGAGGGTGGCGTCCAGGAAAATGTGGCCCTTGATGAATCCACTGGCCCGGGAGAACCAAGCAGTCAGCTGAGTTGTGCTGGCGAGGAAATGGAGTCTGATAACGATGCTGTGTCTAATATTGGGTCTATTGAGGCAAAATGCAGTACACACGCGAGTTTGTACTCACTGGACGAAATCAATGCTTTTCTGGATGAAACCTATAACAAAGCCATTAGGGTCGCCGACTACTTCAGTGACACTGATAAATTCATTAAGTCTGATGTGCTAAGAAGGCAGGTTGGTCTGGACCTCCTGGATGAAAGGTGTTTCTTGAGGCGATAACGTTTCCTGACAGCCCTGCGTAAAGCAGCAGGGGGAACGCCGGTCAAGCGTGCCCGACAGGAGCCCGAACTGGATCTTTGACTAGGTGGGCTGCAAGGAATGCTCTGTGTGGTGTGGGGGGGAACATTTCAGTTTGCACTTTTTCCAATGTGACACACTTGGTGGAATGATGTTGGTGTGCTTGCTTTTTTTGGAAGTGTGCAATAAAGGCTTATTTTAAAGGTCAAAGGTCTCTCTCTCGCTCGCTCTCTCTCTCTCTCTCTCTGAGTGGGCGTGGTCGTGAGTGCGAGCTGAGAGGGTGTGATAGCGTGAGTGAATTATCTCAAATTTTTCTCTGTCTTTTTGTGTTTAAGGTGTTTTTTTGTTAAATAATCTTAATTTTTGTTGTTTTCTGTAGCTGGGGTGGGGTAGGCGTTTTGGGAGGGGGGTTTCTGCTGCCAGCTCTGCTGGTCAGCATGGTTTTGGAGCGAGGCTCCGGGTTTGAGAAGCTGACACGCCGGCATGCTGTCAAACTGACTCCGGCTGTCAGCTGCTCAGTGGAGGAATGTAGTCTGGCTGTGGGGGAGCTGGTCGGTTATGAAAGTGTTAGATCAGCTTCTAGAATGAATAGTGCCGTAGTGATCTTCCTGGATAGTACTGAAAAAGTTAACCAGGTAGTGGAGAGCGGGGTTGTGATTAAAGACACACTGGTTCCTGTTCTGTCTCTGGTAAATCCCGCGAAGAGAATTACGATCTCAAATGTCCCACCGTTTTTAAAGAATGAGCTGTTGGAGAAGGAGCTGTCGAGACACGGGCAGCTTTTGTCCCCGATTAAGCACATCCCTCTCGGTTGTAAGTCCCCGCGTTTAAAGCATGTCATGTCTTTTAGGCGACAGGTGCTCATGATTTTAAAGAATAGCGAGGAAAGCCTCAACCTCGTATTTAAATACGGGATTGACGGTTTTGATTACACCATCCACGTCACCTCCGATAATATGAAGTGTTTCGGCTGCGGAATGGAGGGACACTTGATTCGATCATGCCCTCAGGGAGTGGGGGGTGATCACTCGGGGGAGACCGCTAGTGCGGCCTCGGGGCTGTCTGGCGGCGGAGCGGCTTTGCCGCTCTCCGAGGCTGACGGTGCTACCGCGCCGTCAGGCGCTTCGGCCGAGGCCGCGGGGCCGTCTGGCGGCGGGGCTTCGGCCGAGGCTGCGAGGCCGTCTGGCGGCGGGGCGGCTTTGCCGTCCTCCGCAGCCGGCCTGTCGATCATAAATGAAACAGCAGCAAAAGTTAAAGCACATCGCAGGGCTGCTGCACAGACCAACATTGTGGACAAGGGTGAGATTACCGAGAGGGACCACGCTGAGGGTCAGACAGATGAGCCAAATGAGGCCCAGGTAGATGGTGGGACTAGAAAAATGAATATAAAACCACAGCACAGGGTGAGCGAGAAGCAGGAAGAGACAGCTACCAGGGTGGCTGAGTCAGTGTTGGAGGACGAGGATGACATTGAAATAGATTGAGATTTTACATAATTCTTCATCAAGCGAAAGAATTTGGAAACCAAACAGCAGAGGAGCAAAGTAAAAAGGGTTGTCAAAGACAGTTCTGAGGTTTCTCTATCTCAGCCAGATTCTTATGCTGGGTCTGAGATAGAGTGATGGTGAAAGCAGTGATGATGTGGCCAGTGGAGGTGGTTACCCCTTCACAAAAATACAGAAGTTTTTGCAGGACACTAAGGGATCCAGAATGGTTAAAGTTGAAAGCTTCTTCCCCGATCTAAAACGTTTTATTGACTCTGCTCGGGCCTACATGAAAAATACGGGAGAGCTTGAGCAGGAAAGTTTTACTGATCAGGAGGTCTACAGACTAAAAAAGCTTGTGCTAAAAGTTAAGAACCAAATTGCCCAGGATGATTAGTCTTTTATCGCTCATTCTTTCTTTTCTGTTTTTGTATTGGTTTTACCCTTTTATATGCATGTGCAGTTTTAATTTTGGCACACTCAACATCAATGGAGCAAGAGAAATGTCCAAGCGAGCGTGTGTTTTTACTCTTGCAGAATGCAAGAAAATTAATGTTCTGTTTGTTCAGGAGACTCATAGTTCTGAGGACAATGCTGCTGACTGGAGGAGGGAATTTCGAGGTGAAATTATTCTTAGTCATAAAAGCAGCAGCAGTGGTGGAGTGGGTATTTTATTTTCTCGAGATTTTATTCCACTTTCTTATGACATTGATGAGATAATTGCAGGCCACATTTTAAAAGTTTGAGCTGTTTTTGAGAATGTGAAAGTTGTTTTTATAAATGTGTATGCTCCAACCGTAGGCACAGAAAGATTGGCCTTTTTAAATATTTTAGATGACACGATCAAAAATTGCAGTAATGATGACTTTTTATTTGTGGGAGGTGATTTTAATTGTACAGAAAATCCTCTTATGGATAGGAATCACCCAGAGCCACATGCTGCATCCAAGAGAGTTTTAAAAGGTCTCATAGAAGCTCATGATCTGTGTGATGTGTGGAGAAATTTTCATGGCAAGGCTAGACAGTACACATGGAGCCATAGAAAGGACAATATTTTGTCCTTAGCTAGACTGGATAGGGTTTACAGTTTTAAGCACCATTTTAGCATTTTTAAAAGTGCTTTTATAGTCCCTGTTGGCTTCACAGATCATTCCCTGGTTCAGTGTTGTGTTTTTATCAAGAATATAAAGTGCAGTAGTGCATACTGGCATTTTAACACGTCACTTTTATCGGATAACAGTTTTAAAACTGCTTTTATGTTTTTTTGGAGTAATTTTAAATTAACAAAATCAAATTTTAGTTCTTTGCAGCAGTGGTGGGATGTAGGGAAGAGCCAAATAAAGAATCTGTGCCTACAGTATACTCGCAATGTCTCTGGAGACTTGGCCAGGTCTGTCAGGGACCTGGAGAGAGAAGTAGTGGAGCTGCAGTCTTTGGCAGGCTCCACAGGAGAAAGAGGACATTTTGAGGCCCTCAATGGCAAAAAGTCTGTTTTAACTGACCTACTGGGTGTGGCTGCCAGGGGCGCTGTGGTACGCAGTAGGTTCCAGAACATCGCACTAATGGACGCTTCATCTCATTTTTTCTTTGGTTTGGAGAGGAAGAATGGTCAGAGGAGGATGATCCACTCTCTTAGCTCCGAGGACGGGCGGCCGATCCATGAGTCTGTGGAGATCCATCGCTTTGCAGTTGCTTTCTACAAGGATCTCTTTAAGAAAGAATTTGTTGAGAATCCACATGCACTGAAGTCATTTTTTGACGGACTTGCCAAAGGTGATGGCTAGCGTGAATGCGGAGCTGGAGAGCGGGATCACTGCAAGAACTGGCAGTGGCTGTCCAGTCTCTTCAGTGTGGAAAAGCCCCAGGGATAGATGGCCTACCATCGGAGTTCTACAAGGCGTTCTGGTCTGAGATCTGTGAGGACTTGCTGGAAGTACTGTCTGACAGTCTGCGGAAGGGTCACCTGCCCCTAAGTTGTAGGAGAGCAGTCCTCACCCTCCTTCCAAAAAAAGGCGACTTGAAAGACATTAAAAACTGGCGTCTGGTGGCCCTCCTCTGTACTGACTATAAAATTCTCTCCAAAGTGTTGGCAACCAGACTGAGGAAGGCGATGGAGCAGGTCATACATGTAGACCAGACCTACTGTGTACCTGGTAGGTT
Organism: Pholidichthys leucotaenia; assembly: GCA_020510985.1. Classification (NCBI taxonomy): domain Eukaryota; kingdom Metazoa; phylum Chordata; class Actinopteri; order Cichliformes; family Pholidichthyidae; genus Pholidichthys; species Pholidichthys leucotaenia. The sequence goes on along the minus strand of CM035847.1, from coordinate 313,656,731 downwards.
GGTTACAGATAACATTTTTTTAATTCGTGATGTTTTGGACCTCTCCAGCTCATTGGTCAAAGAACTTGGTCTTATTTCAATAGACCAAGAAAAGGCGTTTGACCGAGTTGAACATCCATACCTTTGGCAGACATTAGAGGCCTTTGGTTTCAGCTCAGGGTTCATCGCCATGATCCAGGCTTTGTATAGAGACATTGAGAGTATTCTTAAGATTAATGGTGGTTTGAGTGCTCCTTTCAAAGTTGAGAGGGGTGTCCGACAGGGCTGCCCCCTCTCAGGTATGCTGTACTCTCTTGCCATTGAGCCCCTCCTTTGTAAACTAAGGCAAGGCCTCACTGGTTTTAAAGTCCCCAACTCTGACTCTGTTTTTAAAGTGTCTGCCTATGCTGATGACGTTGTTGTTTTTACAAGAAATCAAAATGATGTAGACTACCTTTTAAGAACTGTCAGTCTTTTTGGTGAGTGCTCCTCAGCGAGAGTGAATTGGGGTAAGAGTGAAGCTGTTGTGGTGGGGGGGGAGACCACAAAAAATTGCCCTACCTGGTGGCCTCTCGTGGACACAAGGTGGTTTTAAATATCTTGGTGTGTTCTTAGGAAATCAGACTTTTACTGGGAAAAATTGGGAGTGTTTTTTAGAAAAAGTTGAAGGAAGACTGAAAAAATGGAAATGGATTCTGCCAAACTTGTCCTTCAGAGGTCGTGTTTTAATCATCAACAATTTGATTGCTTCGATGCTGTGGCATCGACTGTCTTGTCTGGACCCTCCACCCAATTTGCTGGCCAGAGTGCAGTCTATAGTAGTGGACTTTTTCTGGGACCGTCTTCACTGGGTTCCACAGAGCATCCTGTTTTTACCAAGGGAAGAAGGTGGTCAAGGGCTCATCCATCTGGCCAGCAGGGGGGCTGTCTTCCGCCTGCAGTTCATTCAGCGACTGCTGAGTGGCCCCCTCGACCTTGTGTGGAGACCTATTGCCAGGGCTGTCCTGGCTCGCTGTGGAGGGCTTGGACTAGAGGAGTCGCTGTTTTTAATGGACTTAAGGAGCCAAAAACTCCCAGAACTTCCCCAGTTTTACCAAAGTGCTTTTAAAATCTGGGGACTTTTTAAAAAGAACTCTCCCCAGGCTTCCTTGTCACCTTTCTGGCTTTTAAAGGAACCACTTGTGTTCGGGACCCGTTTTGATGTGGGCAATGCTTTAGGACCTTCTGTTTTAAAAAAGTTCATTTCTGCAAAGGTCGCAACGCTGGGACACTTGGTAAATTTATGTGGTCCTAACTTGGACAATGCTGTTGCCCTGTGCTCGGCTCTTGGCGTTTCTTCAGTCAGAACTATAATGAATTTGCTGAAAGATTGGAGAGACTGCCTGTCTGCAGAAGAACACTCTGCTTGTTTTACACTGCAAAAACTCTGTGCGAACTTCTGATGAGCCTTTTCCTTTTAGTGTTTTATCTCCTGATTTTAAAGATGGCACTGGTGTGTTTTTAAACTCTGAACACATTAACATTTGTGACTCTCCGGGTAAAAAAATGTATGGACTTTTGGTGAAAGTTTTAAATGTAAATAAGTTAAAAGGTCGAGTTGATCCACCATGGAGGAAACACTTGGGTTTGGGTTCAGAGGTGAGGCCTGCCTGGAGAGCACTCTATAAACCACCATTAACTAAGAAGGTTGGAGACCTACAATGGCGAGTTTTACATGGTGCTGTGGCTGTAAATGCTTTTATCTCCATTTTAAACCCAAATGTTGTTGAGGTTTGTCCTTTTTGTCCTCAGAAAGAGACTGTGTTTCATTGTTTTCTGGACTGTAACAGACTGCATTTGTTGTTTGCTGTTTTATCTGTTTGGAGAAGTCTTTTCCCTGCAGATTTTTATCTTGGGTTTTCCATATAGGCAGAGAACTAAGAAAAAGAGTGAACTTTTAAATTTCATCCTGGGTCAGGCTAAAATGGCTATCTATGTTAGTAGGAAAAAAAATTGAACAAATACTGGATTGTAATGTAAAAGACATGCTGGTTGGCATGATTAAGGCTTGAATAATGATTGATTACAATTACTATCATCTGATGCAAAATGTTGAAACCTTTGAGGCTATGTGGTGCTTTAAGCACATCCTGTGTTGTGTTAAGGAGGGGAAAATTACCTATGGTATAATCCTGATGTAAGAAGCAAGTTTTTGTTTGTTTTCCTGGTTTGGTTACTTGTCTTTGATTTCTTGTCAGTGAGTCATTTTTCTTTTCCATTGCTTCTTTTAGTTGTTTTAGTTGTTGTGTTTTTCTGTTGAATTTGTGACAAAGGTGTGTTGAAAAATCAAAAAATCTCTCTCTCTCTCTCTCTCTCTCTCTCTCTCTCTCTCTCTCAGCTGGTGACGGAGCTCCGCAGATATGGGAAGTTTGCGGGCCCGTTTACGACTCTGCCTTTGGGATGCAAGGCCGCCAAGTTCAAACATGTGAAATCGCTCAGGCGACAGGTGTTCATGTTTCTCGACTCGCCCACTCAGACTCTGGAAGTCTCCTTCAGGGTCAAGCACGGGGACGGATCTTACATGGTGTATGCGAGCTCAGGACAGATGAAGTGTTTTGAATGTGGAAACGTGGGCCATAAACGGTTCGCTTGTCCGCACAGGCAGCGGGCGGAGGGCCCAGATGGGGCCGTGGATGGTGCCGGCGGCGAGGCTTCTGCTCACGCCGCAGCTGCGGATGGCGGCGCGGCCTCCGCTCCGCTACCCCAGCTCCGGAGCCTGCCGCTGTGTCTGTGGATGGCCCGGCTGCCCCGCCCGCGGCCCATCTTGCGGTCAGGAGCGTGGATGGCGATGGCGCCAAAAAGGTCACTGATGGTACGTCATAATCATCTCGCTGTGTGACGTCAACAGCTGTGCCGCCGGCAGCTGCTACCACTTCGGAGGAGGGTACGGAGCACCGACCTGATGGTGCGTCACAATCATCTCGCTGTGTGACGTCAGCGGCTGTGCCTCCGCCAGCTGCTGCCGCTTCGGAGGAGGGGACGGAGCACCGACCTGATGGTGCGTCAGAATCTCGCTGTGTGACATCAGCGGCTGTGCTTCCGGAGGCTACTACCGTTACACAGTGGGGGATGGAACAGCGACAGTCAGCTGCTGAGGGTGGCGTCCAGGAAAATGTGGCCCATGATGAATCCACTGGCCCGGGAGAACCAAGCAGTCAGCTGAGTTGTGCTGACGAGGAAATGGAATCTGAGAACGACACTGTGTCTAATGCTGAGTCTATTGCGGCAAAATGCAGTACAAACACAAGTTTGTATTCACTGGAAGAAATAAATGCATTTCTGGATGCAACCTATAACAAAGCCATTAGGGTCGCCGACTACTTCAGTGACACTGATAAATTCATTAAGTCTGTGGATGTGCTAAGAAAGCAGGTTGGGCTTGACCTCCTGGATGAAAGGAAGCATTATCGCCTCAAGAAACACCTGACAGCCCTGCGTAAAACAGCAGGGGGAACGCCGGTCAAGCGCGCCCGACAGGAGGAATGAATGGCAGTCGTTCCTCTGCCTGTTTTACACATTTTTGGGATATTGTGTTTGAACAGACTTGTATATGACATTTAATTGACTGTAATTGACTGTCACAGAACTGGATCTTTGAATAGGTGGACTGCAGGGACTGCTCTGTGTTGTGTGTGTGGGGGGGGGAACATTTCAGTTTGCACTTTTTCCAATGTGACACACTTGGAGGAATGATGTTGGTGTGCTTACATTTTTTTGAAGTGTGCAATAAAAGCTTATTTTAAAAGTCAGTCTCTCTCTCTCTCTCTCTCTCATCCTTCTGAGATGGGGAAACTGTCTCTGGGATGTGCAACGGAACTGGCAGGGGCCTCTGGCTCGTCTTTGCATGGACTACGGGGAGGACTCTCACTACTGCCACTGCCAATGTGGAATAGGTGGACTGCAAGGAATGTTCTGTGTTGTGGGAGGGGGGGACACTTCAGTTTGCACTTTTTCCAATGTGACACACTTGGTGGAATGATGTTGGTGTGCTTACATTTTTTTGAAGTGTGCAATAAAGGCTTATTATAAAAGTCAAAGTCAAGTCTCTCTCTCTTTCTCTCTCTCTCTCTGTGTTTCCGGCGGCCAAAGGAGGAGGAGGGAGGAAATGGGGAACTCCGTGGTCTATTGGACTTTTTTTTTCGTTTTTCCATCACTGCCCGCGTAATAAATTCTTGTTTTTTGGGGAGGAGGATGGCGACCTTGGAGATGCCACCTCCATCTATCTGCCAGGGGGTGCGGATCGTTCCCCCAGACGACACCGTTACTGTGAAGGGGGTCCCTATGGCTGTGCGTGCCCAGGTGGGCCCTGCTGCGATCCGCTATGCATCCAGGATGACTAGGGCTGTAGTTGTGTTTCTGGCTACTGAGGAGGATGTCCACGCTCTGGTTGCGAGCGGTATTGTAATCGGGGACGTGTATGTACAGGTGTCCCCCTTATCAGTTCCATCAACGCTTATCACCGTCTCGGGTGTTCCACCTTTCATTACTGATGAGCAGTTGGCGGCGGAGGTCCGCAGATTCGGGAAGTTTGCGGGCCCGTTTAAACACGTCAGTTTGGGAATCAGGGAAGCCGACTTACGCCATGTGAAATCACTCAGGCGACAGGTGTTCATGTTTCTAGACTCGCCCACTCAGACTCTAGAAGTGTCCTTCAGGGTCAAACACGGGGACAGCTACTATATGGTGTATGCGAGCTCAGGACAGATGAAGTGTTTTGAATGTGGCGATGTGGGCCATAAACGTTTCGCCTGCCCGCACAGGTGCCCGGCGGGGGGCTCTGGTGGGGCCGCGGCTGGGGCGGCCGGTGCGCCTTCCGCACGTGACGATGCTGCGGACGGCGTTGCGGGGGCTTCCACCGCGGCGGAGCCCAGTGAGGCCGCACAGCCTGCCAGCGAGGCCTCCGCACCCGCCGCGACTGCGGACGGTGTTGCAGGGCCTTCTGCCGCTCCTGCTCCGGAGCTTGCCGCTGTGGCTGTAGACAGTTGGCCTGTGGCGCCCGCGGCGCGGCCTGCAACTGGGGGCGTGACTGGCGATGGCGCACGAGCGGTCGATGACGTTGACTCACCATCGCGCTGTGTGACATCAGCGGCTGTGCTTCCGCAGCCTGCTGCAACTTCAGAGCAGCAGGCGGAAAAACGCCGGACGCCTGATATAGGCGTTGCCCCGGAACACGTGACTGATGAAGGATCAGCTGCACCAGCTGACGTGCCAGCTGAATCTAACAGTCAGCAGAGTTGTGCTGACGAGGGAATGGAGTGTGGAACTGACGCAGAGTCTGCTAGAAATGAGTCTATTGGAGCAAATGGCGATGCCACTGTGCATTTGTATTCACTAGACGAAATAAATGCTTTCCTGGATGGGACCTATAATAATAGGGCCGTTAACGTCGCTGATTACTTCAGTGACACTGACAAATTCATTCGGTCAGTTAATGTACTGAGGAAGGAGGTTGGTGTTGACCTCCTGGATGAAAGAAAACGCTACCGCCTGAAGAAGCACCTCGCAGCCCTATGTAAATCAGCAGGGGGACAAAAGGCCAAGCGCGCAAAGATGGAATGATTTCCATGGCAAAGCACGATGCTCCTCACAAATATCGCCATAATGCAGAAAATACAATTAGGGACCTTACACATCAATGGTGGCAGGGGTAATCATAAGAGGGGATTCATTAGTGACCTGTTCAAACGGAAAGGTCTCAAGATTTTGTTTTTTGCAGGAAACTCATACCACTTCGGTGGATGAAGTCGACTGGGGCTTGTGGTGGAAAGGCCCATTTTCACTCAGTCACGGCACCAATCTAAGTGCAGGGGTGGGCATTTTGTTTGGGGAATCAGCAAATGCACAAATTTTAACGGTGGTGGAGATAGTGAGGGGCAGGCTGCTTCTCGTTAGGGCGCAAGTGGGGGATTCCGTGTTTTTCCTGGTTAATGTTTACGTGCCAAACCACGGCGCGGAAAGGGTTGCCTTTTTCAATACAATGACTACTGAATTGCAGCGCTATCACCACGAACAACTTGTTGTTGCTGGTGATTTCAACTGTACCTTGGACTTCACTGTAGATCGCACTAATGCAGAACCTCATCTGCAGTCTTCTAGACGCTTGAAAAATTTCACTGTGCAGTTCGACTTAGTGGACACGAGGAGGTCTAAAAATGCAAATGCGAGACGGTATACCTGGGTCAGGGTCACTGACGGTGTTGTCAGTGCTGCTAGATTAGACAGGATATGTTTCTAGAACCTGTAGCCCCGGCCTCCTTCACAGTAACATAAGTCCCGTCGGTTTCACGGCTCATCACCTGGCTACTGCGGTGTTACTGAACTCACCAGGGAAACGGGCAAAATCATATTGGCACTTCAATAACAAGCTCCTACAGGACAACGCCTTTTGTCAGTATTTTGTGTGCTTCTGGGAACACTGGAGGACCACGAAAGCTCGTTTCGGTTCCCTCAAACAGTGGTGGGATGTTGGCAAAGTGCAAATTCGCCTTTTTTGTCATCGGTACGCTGCGTACTCAACTGCCATCATCAACGCCAAGGTCGGTGAACTAGAGGATGCTGTCAAGAGGCTGGAGGCCAGCTTGGTTACGGGTCGGGATTCTACCGCTGGTCCTTTGCTGCAGGAGAAGAGATCGGCCCTGCGCACATTCATGCAGGGCAGAGTGGAGGGGGCGCTAGTGAGGTCGCGCTTCACTCGTCTGCAGGACATGGAAAGGTCTACTGCGGAAAAGAAGTTGATGGCTTGCTTGACACTCCCAGATGGTCGCCTGACTACGGACCCATCCAAGATGCGCCACCATGCAGTGGATTACTACGGGGCCCTGTTTGCTGCGGGAACGTGTTGCAAAGAATCTCAAAATCAGCTCTTCAAGGCCCTTCCGGTGCTCGGCCAGGACAACAGGGCCGCTCTGGACTGTGCCCTGACTTTGGATGAGTTGACTGTGGCTGTGAATCAGATGGCGCTGGGACGCGCGCCTGGACTTGATGGCCTTTCTTCAGAATTTTTTAAGCATTTTTGGAATGTTATTGGACCAGACTTCTATGACATTCTGACTGCCTGTTACAGGGAAGGAACGTTACCTGTCTCCTGCCGCCGTGCAGTGCTGTCTCTGTTGCCAAAGCAGGGGGACTTGGCCCTGCTGAAAAACTGGAGGCCTGTGGCTCTTCTTTGCACTGACTACAAGGTGCTTTCCAAGGCTCTGGCAAACAGACTGAACACTGTCTTGGGTTTGATCGTGGATAAGGATCAAACATATTGTATTCCTGACCGGAACATTATGGACAATGTTTTCCTCATACGTGACGTTCTCCAGCTCAGTAAATGTCATGACTTACAGTTTGGAATTGTGTCTTTGGACCAGGAAAAGGCCTTTGATAGGGTTGACCATTCCTATTTGTTTTCTACCCTGAGGGGGTTTGGTTTTGGAAATATGTTTTTGAGGTGGGTCAATCTGCTATACACTGGAGCTGAGTGTTTGGTGAAGGTGGGGGTGGGCCTGAGTCGGCCAATCCCTGTACACCGGGGAATACGCCAGGGGTGTCCACTCTCGGGTCAGCTGTACAGCTTGGCTATTGAGCCTTTGCTGTGCAGGTTGCGCCCTCGGCTGGGTGGTCTGGTTCTGCCGGGGCAATCAAGCTGTGGCCGCCGATGGTCTTGTCTGCTTATGCGGATGACGTCAACGTTTTCATCACCTCCCACGGGGATGTGCAGCGTCTGGTGGACACTTTGACAGTTTATGAAAGGGCATCTTCTGCACGGGTTAATTGGGCCAAGAGTGAGGGTCTATTGGTGGGCCACTGGTCGCGTCAAGGCGTCCCTCGCCTACCCGGCGGCCTTCAGTGGGGGACGGCCGGTCTCAAAGTGTTGGGGGTTTTTCTGGGTACGGAGGCTTTTGAACGAAAGAACTGGGAGGGTGTTAAGGACAAGGTGTGTGCTCGCTTTTCTAAATGGAAATGGTTGCTACCACAGCTGTCATATAGGGGCAGGGTTCTGGTCGTGAATAATCTGGTTGCCTCGGCTCTCTGGCATAGGCTGGTGGCTTTGACACCGCCCAGGAGCCTCGTGGAGGAGATTCAGAAGACAATCGTGGACTTCTTTTGGTCTGGTCGCCACTGGGCCCGTGCGCCAGTTCTCTACCTGCCTATGGCCGAGGGGGGACAGGGCCTGGTGGACATACATTCCAAGATCGCCAGCTTCAGGCTTCGAACTGCACAATGACTCCTTTACGGATGCGGACCCTGCTGGATGGACACTGCTAAGCTGCTTTTGAGGAGAGTTGGTCGCTTGGGCTATGATAAGCAGCTCTTCCTCATGACATCTGGGGAGGTGGACCTTACTGGACTATCTGCTTTTTACACGTCCGTTTTGCATGCATGGCGAGTCTTCAACGGGGCCCGCTTCCGTGACGAGACGCCGGGCATGTGGCTGTTCGACGAACCACTGTTTTTCAGTCGATTCATCGAAGCTGAGGTGCTGCAGTCTGTCAGTCTGCGGAGTTGTTTGCGGGAGGCACGCTGTACCAAGCTTGGTCATCTTATGAGGATGTCGACCACATCGATGGATACACTGAAGCAGAGTGCCAAAATTACATCTGTCAGACTGCTGCAAAGGGTGATGGAGGACGTGTGCGCCGCCCTGCCACAACCGCTTCGAGCGTTTGCGACGAACCGCACTCTTTCCAATCAATGGGATGACGACACTGCGTCCACCTTTCCTGCAATTTCCATAACTCCAGCTGTGGGGGAGTGGCAGGGAGGAGAGGATCACCTACATAGCCACGAATAAATACAGGGCACACCTTGATCCGACTGTGGGGGGGGGGGATGTTTGTTTTGTTCCCAAGTTGAGACCCTCGACCATTTGTTTGTCCACTGTTTTCGTTTATCTGGACTTTTTGAGATTTTGCACGAGTGGTTTTGGGCTTTGGGTGAACGTTTCTCTTTTGGTCTGTTCATTTACGTTCCGAAGTATAAAGTGGCAAGGAAGGCTGCCCACACTTTGAACTTCCTATCTGGTACTGCTAAGCTTGCCATCTGGCTGACGAGGAAAAATCGGGCAAGCAATGCTGGCAATGTGGATCCTGTGTCCGCTTTCAGGTCTTGTTGAAAGTCAGACTCTGGGTGGAGTTCTCTTACTATCAAATGGTGGACAATTTGGAGGCATTCATCAACCGATGGGCTGTAGGGAATGTTTTGTGTTCAGTGGGTCAGGGGGATGAGTTATGTTTGCACTTTTGAGATGTGACACACTTGGACAAGTGATATTGGTCTTTTTGCAATTTCGGAATGTGCAATAAAGCCTTTTTTAAAAGTCAAAAGTGTCTCTCTCTCTCTCTACTGTTGCCCCAGGGGCGGGGGAGAGGCAGATTTGGCTCTGTAGAAAAAATAATAAGTGTGAATTTGTACAGAGTGACTCCCGTAAAGAAAATATGAAAAAACAGTGGGATTCAACCGTGACTCAAATGCTCAATGGTATATCACCCAAAGACAGAAGTGAGGTTAAAGTAGAATGTGGTAAATTGTATCAGAAATTGGTGGAAGAAGGTATTCTAAATTCAAATAAGGAGCAGGATCAGCATATGATGAAAATGGAGGCAAACAGCGGTTTGATGCAGGATTCAGCAGCGGTTGGCCCAGTGGGATGTGTGAGTGAGATAGAGAAGAATAAAGATTTATTGATTGATAAGCAGGTGGACAAACAAAAGGGAGAGGTGCTCTCCCTCTACCCTAATTTGGAAGACTTGAAAGGGGAATTGCCCCCACCGCCATATTGTGTTAATCAGATGAAAGGTTTGCTGGAAAATCAGAAACAGGAAATACAGGTAGACAGACGTGAGGTGGAAAAGTTGCAGGAAGAGCTTGAAAGATTAAGTTTGGAAAAGACTGTGGGAGAACGGCTGCAGAATGTTGAAGCTGGTATAACTAATTTGCAAAGACAAACACAGGATTTTCAGCATAGTTTATGGTCTAATACTGGCAGTGTGGAATCAGGTGTAGCAGATGATGTAGGTACAGTCTATCAAGAGATAAGCTACAGGAGTCCAAAAGATGACTGTGGTCAGTTGAGTGAACACGCAGACAGTGAGGAACTACATCTCCTTTCCCCTACAGTATTTGCTTCATCTACCCCTTATGGTCAAGATGATTTTAAGAGCAGGCAGAGGAGAGAAAGTTCAGATGCTATGACTGCAGCTTTTACAAAATAAATAATGCACAAAAACATGAAGGCAGACCACTGCAGGAGAATAGATCATACCAACTGATAGGAGAGGTCAGAATGACAGATAAGATAAGATAAGCCTTTATTAGTCCCACAATGGGGAAATTCCAGGATTGCAACAGCACAGGGATAGCAACAATCAGAAGGCAAGAAAAAACAACATCTAGTAAACATATGTCCATATTACTATAAATGTATATATATAGACACACAGTGCAGAGCATTATGGTTGGTTGGTGAATGTGCAGCAGAAAGTCTAAGCTCTCTCTCCGCGGATGCGGCGGGCCAGCTGGAAGTCTTTGGGCATGATGGTGACCCCCTTAGTGAAGAAGAGACCACCAGGTGGGCTTCGCTGGTCTCCTGCAGAGCCATGACGGCGAAGCTCAGGAAACGCAGGACGGTCTTGAAGTCCTGAGCGATCTCCCTCACCAGGCGCTGGACTGACAGCTTACGGATGAGCAGCTCCGTGGATTTCTGGCAGCGACAGATCTCTCTCAGAGCCACGGGCCTGTGACGGCGAGGCCTCTTCACTCTGCCGGTGGCCGGAGCGCCTCTCCGAGCAGCCCTGGTGGCTAGCTGTCTCCTGGGGGGCTTCTTCCTCCAGTAGATTTTACGGGCGGTCTGCTTGGTTCTTGCCATCGCTCTTTATTATTCTGTCTTATATTTCTTGCACGCCGCCTAAACTCCAGCCCGGCACCCGCGTCGTTTTCGCTACAGCTCCCGGTATGTCGAGTTTCCCATTAGCACCGGGCGGCGGCCAAGTGCTAGCTAGCACTAGCTCCTCCCCGCTGTAGCGTCTCCCGCTGCAAACCGTGGCTCCGTCCGCCGACCCGGGAGACCCCCGGGGCGATTCGTGCGTCCGTGATATATATACAGAGTGAAAGGTGTAGAAAGAAGAAGGAAGATAAAAAAAAAAAAGGGCTGTTGCAACGGGCAGCCTACTCGTGTGGCGCCACCGGTCCGGCGGAACCGGAACCGGATGATGAGGACAGATGAGGACAGATGAGGACAGGAGAGAATTAGGAGATCAGGAGAAGCACATGCGAGGCAGGCCTTACAGTTTCAGAAATAGAGATTTGTGCCGCAGGATTTGGGATGGTGATGAATGTGATCCTTATACAGGCCACCGTCTTAATTCAGCTGCACGTAGAAACACACAACAGGCCACAGAGCACCGCATACACACACAGGCACCACTGGTAATGAAAAGCAGAGGCAGAACATATCAGCCATTCTCATGGACAGACATAAATGGCATTTCAGAAAAAATGCCCCCGCCCTGTGAGGGTGGAGGTCAGTGGATGACAAAATTTGATCAGTTAACTCAAGGAGTTACCGTGGCAATGGGAGATTTTAGAGCTTTACTTGGGCGACAACTAAGTGTTGTGGAGGTCTCTCAAATTGAACAGTTGGCAGGGACCCAAACAGTGTCAGATTCAGCACCTTTCACCCCTGTAGCATCAGCCTTAGGCACAGCAATGAGACACAAATTTCCAATTCCATCAGGAGCTTTAAGAGCTTTAACTTTTTCAATTAAGGAGAATGAGTCTCCTATGGCATTTATCAGTAGATGTAAAATGGAGTGGACAGCGGCTACTGGCTCTCATCCTAATACATCTGATTGTCAAAGGGACGTATTGTTAGAAAAATACCCGATTCTTTGATTGAAAGATCCAAGAACAAACCGGAGATTTCTTCAATTTAAAGGATGGTACATTTATTTAGAAGTCACATGTAAAGTAAGCAGCACTGGATCAGTTTGATGCTGTCCCTTCGAGAACATCGTCAGACTGATCCCGACTTCCGGGTGCGGGTTACATTCATCTTCTCGGGGGGGCAACCCAGTACAATAGGATGGGCTTATACGCAACTATCTTATTGGCTAATCTACCTATGGCGGGAACAGGCCATCCACTGAACATGCCACTTCATTCTAGAATGTACTATCAACAGTGTGCGTGGGTGTTGAGTTTGGGTGTGTATCTAATGTGAAAGACCTGACCTAAGAGAGACAAAAAGAGAGGGCTCTATACTTTGGTCTCATTCTTCTTATCTCAGTTTATCATAACATAATCGTTCATAAGCATGCAAACAGAATTTGTATGGAATATGTGTGGAGCAAAATGGAAGATCACCTACAGAATTATTATTCTGGCATTAACTATACATTAACCCTTTCAATCCCCCCTTTGACATGATTTTATCATGTCAACCATGTATGGTGTGAGAGACTCTAGCAATTAACAGATGGTGAATAAGGCAGGTCCCTGCATTGTGTGTCAACCCAAGAGGCTTGCACGATTAGCCGATTAACCATTAGCCGATCCTTCACACCCTGGTCACGTACTGTTTGCCCCCCTCCCCTCAGGTAGAAGACTTCGGTCCATTCGGACTAAAACCTCCCGGCACATGAACAGCTTTTTCCCCTCTGCCATCAGACTGCTGAACATTAAGTGACTTATTGACTCTCGTGCACTATGTACAGCAGCTCAACCAGACTCAAGTCATTCATCACTGTTTTTTCTGTTACATTATCAACTGCACTGTGGTACCCCATATTATCTGCTACTTGCTAATTTTTTTAAAACTGCCTTGACTAGTACTACTCATTATTACTATTATTATTATTATTATTATTTTTCTACACTTATTGCACGTTTTTAATCCTTTAGTTTTTTAGTTTATCTCTTTATCTCATCATGTTTTTAATGTTGCAGCATGGCACCGAGACAAATTCCTAGTTTGTGTACTACATGAACAATGGCAATAAATCTGATTCTGATTCTGATTGGTTCTGCTACCCTTGCCTCCCCCCTTGTGGACACTTTAGCACGGTGCAGCGATGTCTAAGAGGTGAACTGTCACCAGGTCCTGTACCCCCCTCGAGGTCTCCTCCTGATCATAGTTCTTTGTCCAGTGGAGTGGACCATGTAGGGGTCATAGGGTCGAATAAAATCAGTCCACAAAACCTTTGTCCACCGGTTGACCCTTGCCAGGGCTCACATCATTCAGCTGCACTCATCACACGGTTGCGACAGAGGTTTGACCTTCCTCTGTGTCTGCTTCCCGTATCTGCAGCTGTGGAGCACAGTTCCATCTTGGTGACACAGGAACGAAACAACTGTGTCCCCGCTCTCAGAGGCATACCTCATCCCATGAGGTCTACAGGACAGTCTGGTGGGTGCAGCAGAGGGTATGTAACATCCAGTCCAGCCAGTGAACAGTTCAGTGATGCTGTCCCAGGGATGCCACCCCCCTGTCGCTGGAAAGAGGTGGACATGCTGGTGTTGGTAAGGCTCGAGCTCCTGGCTCCACCCTGGATGCTGGAGGTGCGGTGGATGCGCTCGGGTACCAGTCCATTCTTCTTCTGGGGACTGAAGTCATACAGTCACTCGCCCTACAACCTTTTCAATGTCACGGGCACACGTCGTGATGGTCTGGTGCTCTCCGGCATGCATCTTCCCTGTACCCTACACCTTTGATCAAGTGCCGATACAAAGGGCTCAGCCGGGGCAGGACCAATAATGGTCTGAGGGGTTGCCATCACAATGCATGGAGCCTGTAAAGTTTTCCTTATTCACTACATCTGTAGTTATCTATGTGTTGTTGTAAGTTATCTCCCAGCAGCCTTGAGTGTGTGATTGTTGGCTATATGAAATCTGCATGTGGTGATTGTGTTGTGATGTGCGTGTTGGGTGATGGGACCTATACTGTATGTTCAGCAGTGAGTAGGTAGTAAACAATATTATTCAACGTTAGGAGACATCCTTATTCATGCATTGTTGTATTCAGGCATTCAGAGCTTCTAACCTTCACCCTTATTCAGATTACCTACCCGTAATTAGCATGATGGAGATAAGTAACGCAAGAACCCTATAAGTCTCACACCCCTACATCCGTGTGGTGAGCTATGTATGAATTATGTATTATCATTAGCGCACTGTGTTTACAAATACTCTGTGATCGTACACTGGTCCTCCTCCTCGTCACTCCTAGCCTTAGGGTCTTCAGTTCCTCCTTCTCCGGGCTCAGAGAGGGGAACCAATGGGACTACCTCCTCTCGGCACTGCACCATCTGATAGCCAGGTGGGGCAGGGAATTTTTCATTAATTGCGGTGGTGATGCATTTTAAACATAAGTGGCGGATACAAGGTATGCAGCAGCATCCACATAAGGTGAGTATGGTTACTGCTGCTACCAATGACATAAATACCGAAATGACCAGAGTTTTCCATTTGCCCAGCGTTTGGTCTAACCAATTCCCTACTGGGTCTTTAACACCTGAGTAGTCTGCCAATTCTTCAGACAGCGTTTTTAGATCTGATAAGGCACGCGTTATAGTCCCGTCTGGGGCGGTGTTGTTAGGAATAAAAATGCAGCAGTCCTGTGCAAACAGAGAGCATACACCACCCTTTTCAGCCAATAGGAAATCCAGTGCCATCCTATTCTGGTGGGTCATCAAGGAAGTTGCAGCCAATTGTTCATGCAGGCCAGTAATGGCATCTCTGGTCATATTGTTGAGCTTTTGTACGTTGAAATGAATGTAGTTGATGTAGCCTGTATTCTTATTGGCAGTGATTATCGCCCCGATGTATGGTATCATCGACTCAAACCCAGCTGCCACCTGATCTACTAATTTATATTGATCGGGAACACCTCTGGGTATCCCTACAGCATCAATATATGTGGGGGAGCCTGCATATAGGTCAAAAGGGTTGGTTGCGCTTCTCCCAACTCTACTGCGTCTTGGGTCCGATGGTGGATCAAAATTGGCTTGCTGCCATAGGTCGATATCTGATACAGATGCGGGGATTACCTTAACGGGTGCTATTAAGGACACTATGGTGCAGGTGCCTGACCAGTCATGGGGGAGGGTGTTTCTTAATTTGTAACCTCCGCAATACCAATAGACGTCTGAGCGGGCGTACTTTAGTTTGGTGGCATTTAGCCAAGTTGTGGCATTGATTAACTTTGTGCACCAATCCCCCAATAAGTGTCCTACTGGGTGTCCGGTGAGGTTGTATTTTGTAATGCAAGTGTAGTTATTTGCTACGGGAGTAAAGATAGGTGGGTGCGTCCCTCGTGGTGCCAGTGGGTAGGGGGTTTCTAGATGTTTACACTTAGGCTCAGGATGTTCGGTCATGTGCAAATTCATCATACAGTATGTCTCATTGTATGAGAATAGCGACGGCACAGTTAAGAGCGCCGGACGGGAAGAGGAACAGGCAATACACTCATCTCTTGTTACATATCTAGCAGTGTTGCTTATCCAATCTAACCAGTAATTCTTTTGTGCAAACCCCGTCTCAATCTCTATTGCTTTCGTAACGGGTATCTCCTGTGGGGTTAGGACAGTAATCTTTTTCTCTTCTCCCTGTTTACCCTTAATCGTCTGCCAGTTGTTGGTCTTGTTGATGCTTGGGCCCCCCCCCCCAACCTGTAACCTGAATCTTCCCCCTGGGTCTGTTCCGGCCACCCAAGCCCCCAGTGCAAATATGCCCGCGTCTGATGCACATGGGGTTTTTAATGTAATAAAGATGGGGTTGCACTTTCCAGGGTTACATTCTCTGGGGGTTGTCCCTTTTATCAGTGACATTCATTGTAGGAGGTTTTGTCCATTACAGACTCGTCTTTGTGCCTCCAGTGCGGTGTATCCCCATGACCGGAGTCCAGTGTTCCATCCTACCCACTCCCATTTTAGACAGTAGTCACTCCACTCATTAGATCTTTTATAGAGAATACACATGTATTTAGTTGCCCTTTGTAACTCTTTCTGGTCTGTCCATTCTTTACAGTCCGCTATGTCGCAGAAGTCAAGTCGGATAGTGGAGGTGTTACCTGGGCGGAAAAGCAATATTGGTGTAGAGGGTCTTCCAGTTCTTTTGTTGGGTCGGTGTCCTCTTGGTTGTCTATGTAGTAGCCAGATAATGGAGCCTGCAACCAGGGTGGCGATGATTGTCACCACTATAGCCCTTAGCTTCCAACTACATTCCCCTCCTTTCCTACATATGGGTCGTCTCCTATTAAGTAGATTATTCGTCTCTGTCCCCCCGTGCCCCTGCTCTAAGTCCTGTGAGATTGGGTAAAATCGTACGGTCATTGTCCCCTTGTGTCCCACCCAAGTCTGCCCTTATGGTTGTCAGTGTCCGGTCTGTTGGATCTTTGGATGGTGTGCAATAGGTCTTACGGATCCAATTACTTAATCTGTCTTTCGTCAACCACACCCTTACACAGTGTGACGTCACCTCAGCCACCTTATAGGGTCCTTTCCACCTAGGAGAGGACCAGTTGATTTTATATACCTTCCTCAAAATCCAGTCGCCCACCTCTACATGCGACGTGTCGTGGTCCTGCTCTTTGGTAAGGATTTCAGCAACCTGTTGGGAGATACTCATTACAGTGTTATTCAGTTGGTTAACATATTCACTCATGTTCTCATGTTGCGCTAGCACAGGTGGTGAATCAGTGGGGGCAATGGTAAACGGACAAGGCATCTTCCTCCCTGTCAAAATCTCATGTGGGCTGACATTCAGAGTGACATTTGGAGTTGACCTGAGGTTGAACAATACAATGGGTAGAGCCTCAACCCAGGTTAATTTAGTGTCTGCACAGATCTTGGCCAAACCCTCCTTAATTGTCCTATTCGCTCTTTCCACCAACCCTTGTGATGAAGGGTGGTAAACGGCTCCAAACTTATGTTTGATCCCAAACATCCCTTCGACCTGTTGTAGGTCCTCATTAGAGAAATGGGTACCATTGTCTGATCTTATCACTTCAGGTATCCCAAACCTCGGGATGATTTCTCTGGTGAGCCACTTGATCACTTCCTTTCCTTTCTCTGTTTTGGTAGGTGTGGCCTCTACCCACCTCGAGAAGGGGTCGATACAAACGAGCAAATACCTCTTACCCTCTACTCTCTGGTCTGCCCCCATGTCTGTGAAGTCAATGACTATTTCTCTCCATGGGGCCCCCGGGATTGGGAAACTTCCCATTCCTGTTGTCAGTGTAACCTTGGGATTGTAACTTTCACAAATTTCATATGACTGTACAAAATATCTACAAATATCCCTTAAAAAGGGATGCCACCAATGCTGTGAGATGAGGGTGTTCACCTTGGAGCTCGCACAGTGTCCTCTACTGTGGGCTTCCTGACACAACAAATTTAGTAGCCCTGCTGGCGCTACTATTTTACCCTCATGATTTCTCCAGAGCCCTGTGTGGTCCTTCCTGGCTCCCTTCTCCTTCCAAGCCTGTTTTTCTGTTGGGGCTGCAGCTTCCTGTATTTCCTTGATGTTATGTATATTCAACTCTCTGTGCGGTCTATCGGCTGCCCTCTGATTCATCTGTTTCCTTGCATCATACCCCGCCACTGCCTTAGCTGCTACGTCTGCTGCGTTGTTTCCTCTCGCTATTCTGCCATTTCCTCTTTGGTGCCCTCTGCACTTGACAATTGCTAGCTGTTTGGGTTCCAATAGTGCATAGTATAAGTTCAATAATTGGTCCAGGTGTTTTACTGGTGTGCCAGCTGAGGTCGCAAACCCTTTTCTTCTCCAGTGGCACATGTCCACGTGTACAGCTTGTACTGTGTATGCTGAGTCTGTATATATTGTTGCAGTTTTCCCTTCTGCTAACCTACACACTTCTACCAATGCCACCAATTCTGCCATTTGTGCTGATGCTGGTTGTGGGATGATCTGTGCCTGCTTCGTTTCCAGGCCCTCCGGGGTTTCTTGTATTACTGCAAACGAGGCTATCAGGTTGCCTGCCTGTGTATGATGGCTATGGCTGTCACAAAATAAAACCATCTCAGCACTCTCTAGTGGTTCTGCCTGTACGTTATCATGTAGTTTCATCTCTCTTTTTGTTTCAGTAGCACAATCATGGTCTTGTGTGGTGTCTATCTGTGAAGCCATGTTTACTCCTCAGTTGGTGAAATGTATATGTGGTTTATCAAGCAGCTGCTGTAATTCTTGAGCCCTGTGTGCTGATAACGTGAATGCATTTGAGTCAAGAAGGGCCTTAACTCCATGTGTTGTGTGAATAATGGTTTGATTACCCATTGTCAGGTGTGATGTCTTTTCCACAGCTTTTCCTATAGCAGCCACATGTCTCACGCAGGCCGGATGACCTATTTCGACATTATCCAATTTGCTACTGTAGTACATTAGCACTTTTCTATCCGTGCTCGTCCCACTCTCCCCCTTTTGAAACAGAACGGCATTAGCAAAGCCGTTCTTTTCATCCACATCCAGATGGAAGGGTCTGGAGTAATCAGGTGCATGTAGAGAGCATGCTAAGGAAAGAGCAGTTTTTAGTTCAATAAAGGCCCGGTCTGCTTCTAATGTCCATTCCAGGGGAGCGTTGTAGTTTCTGTATCCTGCGTGAGTGATTAGTGCCCTTAGGGGCGCCACTAATCCAGTTAAGTCAGGTATAAAGTTCTTGCTGTATGTGACCAGCCCCAGAAATTGCATCATTGCCTTTACAGTCATGGGTCTGGAGTGGTTAAGGATGTCAGTTTTATGTGCAGCGGTCATACTGCGCCCGGAATTGCCAATCACCCAGCCCAGAAAGGTAACCTTCGGTCGCCCAATTTGTAATTTGGATTTGGACACCTTGAACCCACATGCAGCCAAATGATTCAGTACTGTGGCAGTCGCGGTCATGATTGATTCAGAGTCTGGGGCTGCTATCAGAATATCATCTACATATTGTAAGAGTGTGACCCCTTCTGGCAGTGCAAGAGACTGTAGCTGTTGTCTTAGGACATGATTAAAAATGGATGGTGAGTCAACAAAACCCTGTGGCAGCCGGTTGTATGTGTATTGTGCACCGTCGTAGGAGAAAGCAAACAATTGCTGTGAATCCGGATGAAGTGGTACACAGAAAAAGGCATTTGCCAGGTCAATGCAAGAGAAGAAGTTATGGCTCGGTGAGATTGCATTTAGCATTGTGTATGGGTAAGGCGTGTCGTAGAGAGTGGGTATTACCATTTTATTGATAGGCCTAAGGTCCTGAATCATGCGGTAATCTGTTTTCCCTGGCTTGGGGACCGGGTTAATCGGGGTTTTCCATGGGGACTTAGTAGGAACCAGAACCCCAATTGGATTAGTCCGTCAATGGTTCCCCTGATTCCTTTTATTTGATCCAATCGAAGGGGGTACTGGGCACGGTATATAGGAACAGTGTTAGGCTTTAGGAGGATTAAGACGGGGGATGTTAAGTAGGCCCACGTCCGTGGAGCCTTGAGACCACAATGTGTCAGGAAGACTGTCTAACAATGACTGTGAGTGTGGGTGGTCTGTATTCTCTCTACCGTGTGTGCGCGTGAGGAATCTTTTTTCAAGCTGCACAGTCATTGTGGACCGTTGTGCGATTCGATACATTTTTAAGGAAGGAGAATATTGTAGACTCTTGTTCTGCGTGGGTAACCAATCAGTTGTTGTTATGCACCTCTTTATCATTGGGCCCAGGTTTTTTGCTTCCCCACCATCCATTATCTTCAGAGCCACATGAGGTGCAGATGTGGCAGTCAGTGCATATAAGGGTTGTAATGAGTCAGGTACAGTGACTGCCGCCGCCACGCCTTCCTTTCCTACATAAATGTCCTCAATCCCAATTGTTGGTTGGTCTGCCGTTTCTTGGAAGTGTCGTACATAACCTTCCCACAATGCATCATAGTTTTCATCTCCAAAAAGTTCATAGTTGAACGTGCAATGGGGTGGGTCATGGGCGTTTTCATATGGGTACACTAGGGACATCCAAGGAAGCCACTGTGAAAAAATGTCCCCTAAGTGACTTTGTTCAAAGTCGAGGAGTAGCCCCCACCAAATTTCCGCACCCATTTCAGTGAGTGGGTCACTTGGTTTTGCAGGAGACTGTATCATTTGTCTCAGTGCCCGTTTGGGCATTGCACAGCGCTGTACTGAACCGTCAGGAAAGGTTATGTCAATGTGGGTGGGTGCCAACAGTAATGAAATGTTTTGTGAACACATTATGTCTCTTGCCACCAGGTTCACAGGGCATGTTGGTGATAGTAAGAATGAATGTTCAAATCTCAGTGAATTCCACAAACAGGGAACAGGTCTAGACAGGGGCCACTCTTCTGTGTTACCCGAGAAGCCAACAACAGGTACGGTATCCATTGAAATGGGGAGTGGCGTGTTTAGGGTGGAATACCTGGCTCCTGTGTCAATCATGCACATATAATCTCGACCGTCCACTGTCAATTTCATTAGAGGTTCGAGAAATAGATCTGCGGGACACAGAGAGTCACCTGCTGTCAGTCCTGGGCAGCCCTATTGTGGGAGCTGGTGGGCTTCAGGGGCTTGGTGCCAGTTATCCCGTTCCTGGTGAACAGGATGCGGACCATGTCGGGGAGGATATACGCTATGTGGATAATTGGGGGTACCCCCTGGGTGCCTTTGTGAGTGTGGTTGGGGGCAGTATTGAGCCCAGTGGCCAAGTTGTCCGCAAAGGAAGCACTGATCTCGTGGGCCCCCCTTTCTCCGGGGTTTATCCCCACCGGGACCTTCATCTCTATTATTATACCTCTTATATCTCCTGTGGCCCTGCGCCTGACGCTGATATGGCTGTCTAGGCGGAGTGTCTGGGTAAGGTTCATATTGTTGTAGTGTGAGGTTTTGGAGTGGTTGCATGGTTTGAGTTTGATAGGGGGTGGGTTGTTGTGGCATCTGATTTACAGAGGCCTTATTTTGATTCACCTCATCTCTCATCTCCTTCAGTTGTGCCTTTGCCACTTGGTTCTGTAGAGAAGATAGCTCTTTCTTCTCCTTTTCACGGTTCTCAATCTCATTATCGATGTACTGAATAACGTGAGCTGACCACATAGCGAATGATAAGCTGGACAGTCCAACCACTTGCTTCAGCAGTTTCTGTATGGTGGCGGGTAATGAGGCCTTTACTGCCCCCCTGAAGAGCATTTCGATTGTACAGTTAGTGGCCGGGTCTTCACCTGTCCTGTCTTGCCATAAATCTCTCACCCTGAATAAGTATGGGGCTCCCTTCTCATGGTCGTTAGGTGGGATGTCACACAGTTCGGCCGATTTCATTTGAACAGGGAACTTTTCTCGGATTATCGGCCACAGTATATACACCACCGCTGATAATGGGGATTCGTCTCTTTCTAAGTATGTGCCACCTAGTAGTTCCACCTCCCGCAGCATCCCCAAGGAGGTGCAGGAGGAGAACAGCCGTCTAAAGTCTCCCAGAGCAGGTGCTATTCCAGCACAGGTCTCAAGGAAGGCTTTGATCCATGGTGCACCGCCATCATGTATATTTGGCAGCTGTGATTTTATTAAGGCTGTGTCTTGGAGTGAAAATGGAGTGTAGTTTGTGGTCACACGGCCTCCGACTGATGTCGCCGTGGTCAGTGGCATTTGCCTTGCATGGGGGGCATGGTTTCTGTCTATACATGCGTGTACGTTACCATGGCTAGGTGTGTGGGTTGCTATGTGTGGGCTGTGTTCTGCAGAGGAGGCCGTATGATGTGGATATGTTCCCATATCCTGAAGGGCTAAAGTAAGGGCGTTTACAGATGATGTGTCTTGATCTGTACCTGTCTCAGTATATGACCTGGTGACAATAATACAATCTGACCTTGTCCCTATATTATCAGGGGTGTTTGTAGTATTTTCTACAGTTTTTCCTAGAAATTCCTTAATTTGCTCGCTACCTTCAGGCTCCTCCTTAGCTGTTTGTAATAACCCATTTTTAATCACCATCAGGGGGGCCATCATCGTGGGTGTTGATTGGGCAAGCTCAATGGGCACCTCGGCTGAGACAGTAGGTTGATTGGTGCGGCTCTGGCACCTCTCTGATAGAGCCTGTATCCCTGTGTAGGGAGGTGGGGGTGCAGGTAATCCTCCACCTAGAGGGGGAGCTGTAGACTTAACAGCAGGTGGTTCAATGGCCTGAGGCCGCATTTCTGCCTTTGTAATGGAGGCCTCTGGGGTTAGTGGAGGGCCATTTGCATTGCCTGACATCCTCTGCAGGGTAAGTTTAATTTCCCCCAGAAAACATTGACAGTCTGTGAGAAATTCTCCTGCTCTTTTCAATTCCTTCCCTGTCCTCCCTCTCCTAAATATACTGGCCTCCCGGTGCTTATTGCTTGCCTGCTCATGACTTCCTCTTGCCTGTCTTATAAACATAGCTAGGTCTCCCTGGTGGGGGGGGGGGCTGTTTTCACATCCTGCGAACATTCCTCTATCCTGCATTTGTTTGACCCAGCTGGCAAATCTCTCCCTTCCTTTCTTTTGATCCGTGACTGGGACCTTTGTCAGCCATCTAACCATTGTCTGGGATAGTGCCGACCCCAGGGAGTCAGGCTTACAGGCCTGCCATCGTTCCATTGTTTCTTGAGACATTTCATACAGGTATTACCCGTACCCCTTGCTGCAGCTGAGTGACGTAGTGTCCGTGTATTTAGACCCTAACAGGAAACTTCTACACAGACGCTAACCGTCTGCGCGCCTGTTAGCTGGGACTTAACGCCAGCCTATCTACACGTTTTAACTCAGGGCAACAGTGGTACCGTATCTGTTTGTATTCCCGCTATCCTAGTCCACCCCTTGTGTTTACACTATCACTCAAGATCTGTTTTGCTGTGTGGAATTCTCAATCAGTCTCGACTGGTTGATACACACAGGAATACAGTAAAGATATCAATTGAGCATCAATTGAACCACCCCACATTTCGCAAATAGAGAATAACAAACTTAATTTTCTACCAGCCACAGCAGCTTGGTACATACACAGGAATACTATAGAATTTCAGACGTGTGAGAACTCACCCTTGTCTTGCTGTTATGGAATTGACAAACTGGAGTTCTCAATCAGTCTCTGCTGCTTGACACACACAGAAATACAATATTATGACAGTGGTAACTCACTTCACTCTTCCTGTTTATTTCTTTATTTTATTCATCTATTTTAGTTTGTTGTATTTATTTAATTATTTTCATATTTATAATTTAATTCATTTATATATTCATTTATCTGCACCAACCTGCAATTTTTTCATTTAAATTCTCTCACCCTTATATAGTGTCCACCTAGGATTCCTACAGTTTTGTTGAGGAATAACTCTCCTTATTCTCCAGTTTTATTGCATACTTCCCTCTGCCTGATTTAAAGTTGAACCTTTGTCTCTCCAAGCCGAATGGGTATGCTTTGCCTCATTATGGGCAAACCTGCATTTGCCTCATTATGGGCAAACCTGCATTTTAGCAAGTCCCTGAGGTCTTTTGTTGTTATTCACCATGCATGGAATTTTTTAAAGCTTCCCTTTCAACCAGAGAGATAAAGTTCCAGATTTATTATTAAGATTTTAAGTTTTTGTTGGCAGTAATTGTGTTAAATAGTGCACTTCCTATATTCGGCCACATGATGGAGGCACTGTGCCACAGCGTGAAGGTGATTTTAAGATGGCGCCCTCGCATGCGCAGTAAATGGGACACGTGCAAGAGCTTGAAGGTGATACAAGATGGCGCCCTCACATGTGCAGTAAATGGAACACGTGCAAGATGGCCCCTGAGCCTATTGTTCACAAACCACGTGTTTTTTTTTTTTTTTTTTAAGTTAAGAAAATGGAGCACTGTCTTCTTAACCCCAGGTATACACACTAGCACAGTATAATAACCTTACAACTTTAATTTAGCACTTCATTTTAATGCTGTTACCTCAAATAATTCTCCTCTCAGTAACCTGTTTTACCAATCGCACCTCCACTCGGTGGTGGGGGCGTACTATGGGATAGGTTCAGCAGATATTTCCAACCCCCTGGTATTTCTCAAATCATATTTTTATCCCCTATAAACACAGAATTACAGACATTCGGGACCAGGCTAGCCCTTGTTCCCATATTTGAGGAGACGAAGACGGATAATTCTGCTTCCCTAGTCTCTTATTTTGGCACAGACTGTAACCGAAATTTGTTGGCCCCCAGGCTAATCTGGGTCCTTTAATTTGGGAGACGAATGCGGCTGATCCCGCAGTTCTCTAAGTCTCGTATTTATTTCGCAACAGACTGCTCCGAAATACTTCACCTACGTGGCATCGTTTTTTAACGGCATCGGGTCGATTCTTTAACCCCCCCGGCATCAGGCTAATCCTGGATGGTTAATTTGGGAGACGAATGCGGTTGATCCCACAGTTCTCTAAGTCTCGTATTTATTTCGCAACAGACTGCTCCGAAATACTTCACCTACGTGGCATCGTTTTTTAATGGCATCGGGTCGATTTCTTTAACCCCCCTGGCATCAGGCTAACCCTGGATATCAATTTGGAAGACAGGCACGGCCGTTGCCTCCTATTGTCTTATCAATTCTGGGTACAGACTGCAACCCAGAACCTCACAAATCCATCTAATCTTTTACTAAACAGAGACTACTTTCGCTGAGGCCTCAGCAGGTCCCCCAATGCACAAGCGGTAGTGTGATTAGCTCTGATATACAGCGGACACTTTCCCTCGGTCTTTTTTCGGCTCCGAGAACAAGCGGTGTCTTGTATTTCAGCAAATTAGATGGTCGCGGCTTCACTTCCCAGAGTGGCTTCGGGTCGAACGCTTTCAATGGCTCCCCCCGGCATCAGGTTGCTAAAACCTGGCTCTTTTCATTTGAGGAGACATACCAGGGTGATTATTAGTCACTCTAGTTCCTAAGTCTCGTCGTTCTGGTTCAGACTGACTCCAAAACGTTTTTTAAATTTGGCGGACCATGCACCCGTCATACATGTCCAGGGCCGCGGCCATTCTATCTCAGACTGAAAATAGAACACGTGCACTCTCTTTAACTTTTCAAACTATTGTTTAAACTTTACATGTGACTCCCAACCAAATGATAAATTTTGAGATCGGATATACCCCTTAATCAGACAACTGTAAATTTAGAATGGCCAAACTGCAGAAATTTGCGTAAAAAGGCTTTCTGCTTACCTTTTTGTTTCATTCAGGCATCGCCACAGTCAACTAAAAAGGGTCCTTCCGATGTAGTTTATGGGTCCTTCCGATGTAGTTTTTTCAGGCTCGTCTCGGAATAATTCAATCCGGGTCACCGGCACCAATTTGTTAGAAAAATACCCGATTCTTTGATTGAAAGATCCAAGAACAAACCGGAGATTTCTTCAATTTAAAGGATGGTACATTTATTTAGAAGTCACATGTAAAGTAAGCAGCACTGGATCAGTTTGATGCTGTCCCTTCGAGAACATCGTCAAACTGATCCCGACTTCCGGATGTGGGTTACATTCATCTTCTCGGGGGGGCAACCCAGTACAATAGGATGGGCTTATACGCAACTATCTTATTGGCTAATCTACCTATGGCGGGAGCAGGCCATCCACTGAACATGCCACTTCATTCTAGAATGTACTATCAACAGTGTGCGTGGGTGTTGAGTTTGGGTGTGTATCTAATGTGAAAGACCTGACCTAAGAGAGACAAAAAGAGAGGGCTCTATACTTTGGTCTCATTCTGCTTATCTCAGTTTATCATAACATAATCGTTCATAAGCATGCAAACAGAATTTGTATGGAATATGTGTGGAGCAAAATGGGAGATCACCTACAGAATTATTATTCTGGCAATAACTATACATTAACCCTTTCAGTATTTAGGAAGGCAGTATTAAAGGGAGTGCCTCGGGCAGTGAGAAAGGCTATGGATAGCAACCCTGACATTCCCAGTAGTCCTGTGGAATTGTGGGAAAGGCACTTCATATGTCATATGCGCAAAGAGCAAGAAAAAGTAGAACAACAAAAGGTTGATAGAGATAATAAACAACAGTTACGAAAGGCAAAACAAGAAATAGCTAAGGCAAAACAAGAAATAGCTAAGGTTAAGAAACTAAAAAAAAATCAGCTAAGCAGTTGGTACAGCAGGCTCCGGAAACACCCTCAGGGCTAATGCTGCCCTTGTGTACCCGGCACCCACAGCTTGGACACCCCAAATACAATATTATCAGGGTGTATCACGTGGTTTCAATTATTATCGAGGGGTATCTCTTGGAAGGCAGGGTGTGAGAGGCATGAGGGGTCGAAAGGTCATGGGCCTGAATGCATGTCATGCCTGTGGTCAACATGGTCATTGCAGGAGGGATTGCCCGACTAATCCTTACCAACCACCAGTGGCAACAGCAAGGAAACCTATTCCACTTTGAACTGTGACATTGAGCCTACACTGTTATCGGCTAAAGCAGTGGAGGTTATTGGTTTCTCTGGGGTTCCTGAAAGACTGCCTGTAACAAAGCCTTTGGACACTTGTGTTGCTGGTCAAACTGTGAAACAACGTTATGCCTGCTCAAAAAACTCTCCAACAAACTTGATAGGGAGAGACCTGCTGATTAAACTGGGGGCATTGGTGCTGTGCTCGGCCGATGGAGTCATCTTGTCATTCACTAATGGTGTTGCTGTGAACTGTTCAGTGCAAGGACTGTCTGTGCATGGACAAATGCTGTTGAAACCTGATGTGACACCACAAGCGCCAAACACCTGGGCTGACATTTACTGGGGCCTGTTATCGCCTGACTCGCCCTCACGTTGCCAGTGTTCATGGCCTGGAAGCCGTGGATTGCTCTTCTTGCACCCTACACACCTCCCATTGATCCCCTGCATGTCACTCTGTATTATGACAGAAATTCGGATGATGTTTATCATGATAGATTTTTCTCCCAACTGGATGGTCAAACTTGGACCATCAAATCTAGGTTTTTGTATGTAGTACAGGAGGGTGTCGCCGCAGATGCTGTATTAAGTGCAGCGCAATTACAGTGGTATGAAATGTCAGAGGAATCAGCTCCACACATTACCTTGCTCATACATGATAATCACCAAGCAAAAGAGTTAGGGCCTATGGTTAAAACACTGGCTGAAGCCACTGATTGGCAGGTGACACAGATCCCAAATGTTGAATATTCTGCAAAATATCAGGCCTATCGCGTCAAAATTAATGCAACTGATGAGCTTTTGTTTGAACACCGACAAATTGAGAGAGAGCATGGTAGGGAACGCACTGATCATGAATCAGCAGACGATAGGTTGAATTCACTGCCACAAAATTTATGGTCACAGGGACCCACAGACGTTGGTAAATGTGTTAATATTCCTCCCATCTCATTTCAGGTCCTACCAGGTGAACCTATTTGGCAAAATCAGTATGCTCATAAGCCTGTGGCACAGGAGGGCATTACTGACACCACAGATGGGCTGCGCTTCAGGCAGGGGTATTAGAAAATTCTCACTCTGCCTGGAACACTCCTATTCTCCTAGTTGAAAAGCAAAACACCGGTAAATACCGAATGGCCCATGATTTGAGGAGTGTCACTTCACGGATTTCCACCCCCACAGTGCCCGTGCCAAACCCATACACTGCTTTATCTGCTCTCACATCACAACATTCACGGTTTACATGTATTGATTTGGCTAATGCATTTTTCTGTCTTCCTTTAGCAGAGGAGTGCAGGGATTTCTTCTCATTCACCTACAAGGACACACAGCTGCGCTACACCCGGCTACCACAGGGGTTCATTTTGTCACCAGGTATTTTCAATCAGGTCTTGAAGGAACAACTGCAAGGTTGTCCCCTCCCTCCAGGCGTAATTCTGATACAGTATGTAGATGACATATTGATAGCAGCACCAAATCCTGACAGTTGTCTGGAAGCTACAAAGAGTGTGTTGTTGAGATTGTTTGAATGTGGATTTAAAGTCTCAAGGCAAAAACTACAGTGTGCAAGGTGTTATGTGTCCTTTTTGGGACACATAACAGGTTCTGGCCTTTCTGCGTCACACAGAGGTTCCATCCTTCATCACCCCAAACCATGCACGGTAAAACAAATGTTATCATTTTTGGGTCTAACAGGGCTCAGTAGACATTACATACCACAATACAGCGAAAGGACAAAACCATTGCATGCACTGGTTAATGAACAAGGTATGAAAAATCTTGCTGCACAGTTATTGTGGACACAGGAAGCTGAGGAAGCATTCATTGCTTTGAAAAATGAACTCTCACATGCAGCTGATTTGGCAATACCTGATTACAACAAACGTTTCTACTTGGATGTTTCTGAAGCAGAACACACAGTAAATGGTGTTCTGTTTCAGAAAAAAGGGGGAGAAAGAAAGATACTCCTCTATGTCAGCATAATATTATGCCCAATGGATGTCAGCATAATATTAGACCCAATGGAAAAAAGGCAACCAGCATGCACACGTCATGCTGCAGGAGTGGCAAAAATTTTGCAAAAAACAGCTCATGCGGTTATGGGACATCCATTGACTGTCCTGACCACACATAGCGTGATGTCATATGTAAATTCTGCAGCATTCACTATGACCTCAATCAGACAGACAAGAATGGAAAAAATCCTATCAGCACCACACATCACATTCACACATGAAGGAATAAACATAGCAGATCAGATGTTGGATGAGGAACCACATGAATGTGAAAAAAGGGTCAGGAAAGATGTGAAGGTGAGGATAGATTTCTGTGACACCACTGACTGACCCAGATGAAGTTTTGTTCACAGATGGATGTTGTTTTCGTCACCCTACAGAAGGATTGAAGGCAGGATATGCAGTTGTGAGACAAGAAGCAAATGGATTTGAGGAAGTGCTAAATGGGACATTGCAGGACAGGCAATCAGCTCAGTTGGCCGAATTGACAGCTATGATCAAAGCATTGGAGTGGTCAGCAGGAAAAAAGGTCACTATTTATACAGATTCAGCTTATGTTGTCGGGTCAATCAACACAGAATTAGCCCAATGGATCAGACAAGGTTTTTTGACAGCATCTCAGACTCCCATAAAGCATGAAACAGAAATGAGAAAACTAGCAGAGGTGCTAATGCTACCACAGGAGGTAGCAGTGGTAAAATGCAAAGGTCATGACAACAAAACGGAGACAAATGTGGCTAGAGGTAATCATGAGGCAGACAAAGCAGCAAAAAAAGGCAGCAGGATATCAGCCATCGTTAATGTTGACACAGACAGGCAAGGAGGTTCAGGACATTTTGCCACAGATTGATGTAAATATGTTAATAGATGAACAGAGAAAAGCGTCTCCTGAAGAAAAAACAGTGTGGAAGCAGAGAGGTGCCACAGAAAAAGAAGGGTTGTGGAGAGCACAGGATGGTAGACCAGTGTTACCCCCAGGAATCAGAGAAAATGTGTTGCATGAAGCTCATGGGTTAGCACATGTAGGGGCAAAACAAATGAACAGACATTTGGGTCACTGGTGGCATCCCTTTCTCCCTGATATGATACAAAATTTTGTAAAAAGTTGTGCCATTTGTGTTTCTCACAATCCAAAACAGACGGTTAAAGTTCATCAAGGTCATTTTCCATTGCCTACTTTGCCAGGTCAGGAGATAATCATGGATTACACTGACATGGTGGAAAGAATTAGGGGATACAGATATCTCCTAGTGGCAGTGGACACATTTACAGGATGGCCTGAAGCGTATCCTGCAAAGAAAGAAGACAGCAAAACAGTGATCAAATTTTTGATAAATCAATACATTCCTACTTATGGATTTCCTAGGAGAATTAGATCAGATAATGGAACGCATTTCAAAAATCAAGACCTACAAAAAGTGGAAAAATGTTAGGTCTAAAATATTCATTTGGAACAGTTTATCACATTAAGGTGAAGCTTGCTAAGATCTGTAGCCAGACAGGAATGAACTGGTTGGATGCTTTGCCTATTGCCCTATTGATGGTTAGAAGCTCTGTTAACAGCTTAACAGGTTTTACTCCTAATGAACTTTTAACAGGTCATCAGTTCCCGGGACCGGGAGCACGATTGCAGTTGTGTAAGGAAGAAGAGCCCAAGATGGGCTATAAACCATTTTATGACCAGCTAAGAGCTCTTGTGTCAGCTTTCTCACAACAGGTACAGGAAAAGAAGAAACCAGGAGGTGAATTAAAACCCACGGAACCAATCACAACAGAGTGGGTTCTCCTGAAGTGCATAAAAAGGAAGTGGTCAGAACCAAGGTGGACAGGACCATTTCAAGTGGTGGAAAGAACTTCACTTGCAGTGAGGTTAAAAGGTAAAGGCGACACATGGTATCACTGGAGTATGTGTGCAGCTGCTGAGGAACCAGGAAGAACATTGGATAACATCAGAAAGGACTTAAAGGACGGTAACCAGTGACTTTTTATACAACAAGAGTGTTTTGTAGTCATTAATTGCTTAAAGGTTTTTATTTGTTTGCTAATAAGTATCATAATCATCACTTAATCAGTAATTAGTGAACTGTGTAATTGTATGATGAATGGCCTCTGCAATTAATAATCCCCTGGATGGATGGATGAAGAAAATGCTTGAAAAATGGAAAAATGTGATTGTTTCTATAATTATATCCATTGTAAGTGATTATTGCTATTTTTGCTTTTTGTGGATGCTGTTGTGTATCTTCTATCAGATCTTTTTGCATTAGGGTCATCACTGCTGCATTGGAAAGCAAACAACCTCCTCCATATCAAATGCCATTATTAAAACCTGATGGATCAATTGAAATTGAAATGGAATCAGACAAAGATGATGATGACTACGACGTGCCTTTAAAGTCTTATAGGGTTTGAGTTATTGAGACCAAAAGGGGGAAATTGATGGGATAAAGTGATCAATATAACCATATAATAGTTATTTGTGTGACTCAAAATGTTTGTATTCTGCTTATACTTGGGTACTATGACCAATATATCATAATGGAATGTATATATTGGCAGATGTATGGTTTATTACCTGCAAATGGAGTGGACCTCTGTCTCAGCACAGAGGGCAATAAAACGCCTGGTGTTTATGAGGAGGAAACGCCGTTGTGATAAGGGATGGTAAATGGCCTTCATCTGGATACACCCGGAGCCAGGAGCAGACCCTTCTTTGTTCATTTGTGTATAAATATTCTGGGTCAGGGCCAGCATAGTCAGTCAGACTTCATGAACTGACAGTCTGTTGCTGTCAGGGCGAGAATGTTTGACCCAGTGCTGTAACCTACTATATTCAACTTGCTTGCTTAAATAAATACGTGTTCCAAGTAAACTAATCTCTTCCTTGAAAAACGAATCTGGGTAAACCATCTACACACATAGACAAGCTTTGAAGAGTAGACTTAGATGGTTTCTATTGAATTTTAATCCTAACAACTGGAACATCTAAAATTTTCTTATCAGCACGTTTGAGAATATGCAACATCATGTGGGACACAAGGGTAATTTTGTGCATGCTCGATGGATAAGTTGCACACCTGTGATGCATCGTGATTGCTGAAGGAAGTATACAGGCTGCCCAGAAACTTTTTTTAGTTCAGAAAGAAAATGTCAGACCCACAGTATTACCTCAGCAGGGCTCCATGATAAAGAGTTTAGACAACAGATTAGTAAAACACAGGGCTAAAATGACCTATCTACTGAGGAAGGAAAATCAACAGTGAAGACCACGAAGTGCTGAGAAGCTCAAATCCACTATAAAGTCAGAATGGGACAGCATATATAGTAGACAACAGATTGGTACAATGTCCGCATCACTGCAGATGCTGATCCGATCCATCTGTCAATCTCTCACTCCATTCTCCCCTCACTTGTAAGACCCCGAGATATTTAAACTCCTCCACTTGGGGCAAGAGCTTGTCCCCAACTGGGAGAGGACAACCCACCTTTTTCCAGCTGAGGACCACGGACTCAGACATGGAGGTACTGATTCTCATCCCAACCGCTTCACACTCAGCAGCAGTCCTAGTAAGACCTGTAGATCATTGCTGGATGAAGCCAACAGAACAACATCATCTGAAAACAACAGAGATGAGATCCTGTGGTCACCAAGCATGACACCCTTCTTCCCTGGCTGCGCCTAGAAATCCTGTCCATAAAAATTATGAACAGGATTGGTGACAAAGGGCAGCCCTGGCGGAGTCCAACTTTCACTGGGAATGAGCCTGACCGAGTGTTGGCAATACAAACCAAACTCTCACAACAGTCATACAGAGACCAAATAGCTCGTAAAAACAAGCCAGATACCCCATACTCCCGAAGCACCCCCCACAAAAAACCATGAGGGACGTGGATGAATGCCTTCTCCAAGTCCACACAACACATGTAAACTGGTTGGGCAAACTCCCACGAACCCTTGAGGATTCTCGAGAGGGTAAAGAGCTGGTCCGATGTGCCACGGCCAGGACAAAAACCACATTGCTCCTCCTGAATCTGAGGTTCGACCAACAGCCAGACTCTCCTCTCCAGTACCTTGGCATAGACCTTCCCAGGGAGGCTGAGGAGTGTGAGCCCTCTGAAGTTGGTGCACACCTTCCGGTCCCCTTTTTTGAAGAGAGGAACCACCACCCCGGTTTGCTATGCCAAAGGCACTGCCCCCAACCTCCACACAATGTTGCAGAGGCGTGTCAACCATGACAGCACTACAACATCCAGGGACTTGAGGTACTCGGGGCAAATCTCATCTACCCCCGCCATAGTGTACTATATAGTGAATCAGCCATCTTGTAGTACTGTTTGAAATCTTCACTGAAAATTTAATTCACTATATAGTACACTCAAATTATCCCACAATGCATTTTGAAAAATAGTGTACAACATATGGTCATGTGCTGCGAAAACAAGCCAGTAGTGTCCGAAAGCTATTAATTTTATTGTTACAGTGGGGCAAAAAAGTATTTAGTCAGCCACCAGTTGTGTGTTCTCCCACTTAAAAGATGAGAGAGAGGTCTCCAATTTTCATCATAGGTATACCTCAACTATGAGAGACAAAATGAGAAAAAAAAATCCAGAAAATCACATTGACTGATTTTTTTTAAAGAATGTATTTGCAAATTATGGTGGAAAATAAGTATTTGGTCACCTACAAACAAGCAAGATTTCTGGCTCTCACAGACCTGTAACTTCTTTCAGAGGCTCCTCTGTCCTCCACTCGTTACCTGTATTAATGGCACCTGTTTGAACTCGTTATCAGTATAAAAGACACCTGTCCACAACCTCAAACAGTCAGATTCCAAACTCCACTATGGCCAAAACCAAAGAGCTGTCAAAGGACACAGAAACAAAATTGTAGACCTGCACCAGGCTGGGAAGACTGAATCTGCAATAGGTAAGCAGCTTGGTGTGAAGAAATCAACTGTGGGAGCAATTATTAGAAAATGGAAGACATACAAGACCACTGATAATCTCCCTCGATCTGGGGCTCCACGCAAGTTCTCACCCCGTGGGGTCAAAATAATCACGAGAACGGTGAGCAAAAATCCCAGAACCACACGGGGGGAACCTAGTGAATGACCTGCAGAGAGCTGGGACCAAAGTAACAAAGGCTACCATCAGTAACACACTACGCCACCAGGGACTCAAATCCTGCAGTGCCAGACGTGTCCCCCTGCTTAAGCCAGTACATGTCCAGGCCCATCTGAAGTTTGCTAGAGAGCATTTGGATGATCCAGAAGAGGATTGGGAGAATGTCATATGGTCAGATGAAACCAAAACAGAACTTTTTGGTAAAAACTCAGCTTGTCGTGTTTGGAGGAGAAAGAATGCTGAGTTGCATCCAAAGAATACCATACCTACTGTGAAGCATGGGGCTGGAAACATCATGCTTTGGGGCTGTTTTTCTGCAAAGGGACCAGGACGACTAATCCGTGTAAAGGAAAGAATGAATGGGGCCATGTATCCTGAGATTTTGAGTGAAAACCTCCTTCCATCAGCAAGGGCA
This sequence comes from Pholidichthys leucotaenia, assembly GCA_020510985.1. Classification (NCBI taxonomy): domain Eukaryota; kingdom Metazoa; phylum Chordata; class Actinopteri; order Cichliformes; family Pholidichthyidae; genus Pholidichthys; species Pholidichthys leucotaenia. The sequence goes on along the minus strand of CM035847.1, from coordinate 313,622,767 downwards.
TTGAAGATGAAACGTGGCTGGGTCTTTCAGCATGAAGATGATCCCAAACACACTGCCCGGGCAACGAAGGAGTGGCTTCGTAAGAAGCATTTCAAGGTCCTGGAGTTGCCTAGCCAGTCTCCAGATCTCAGCCCCATAGAAAATCTTTGGAGGGAGTTGAAAGTCTGTGTTGCCCAGCGACAGCCCCAAAACATCACTGCTCTAGAGGAGATCTGCATGGAGGAATGGGCCAAAATACCAGCAACAGTGCGTGAAAACCTTGTGAAGACTTACAGAAAATGTTTGACCTCTGTCATTGCCAACAAAGGGTATATAACAAAGTATTGAGATGAATTTTTGTTATTGACCAAATACTTATTTTCCACCATAATTTGCAAATAAATTCTTTAAAAATCAGTGTGATTTTCTAGATTTTTTTTTTCTCATTTTGTCTCTCATAGTTGAGGTATACTGTTCCTATGATGAAAATTGGGGACCTCTCATCTTTTAAGTGGGAGAACTTGCACAATGGTGGCTGACTAAATACTTTTTTGCCCCACTGTATATTGAGTTTACTATATAGTCCACTATATCTAAATTCGCTATATAGCGAGGAGAGAGGGAGTGAGTGAGTGAACATTCCGAACACCGCCTTAGACTCTCACTTAACTATGGGTTTGAGGTCAAGGGGTCAAAGTTTAAAGTTAACATTGCATTTTCACTGTTAAATGGTAAATGTTACATTTACTATTACTATAAAATGAGTAAAGCTAGGGCCACCAAACCTGGTATACAGGTTCACCTTGGAATCCTGACCTCTGTGGGTTTGGGGTCAAAATAGGGCTGTGCGATATCTGATATATATCAGATAACGATATAAAAACGTCTATCGTCTCATAGAATACTCTATCGTTTATATCGTTTTTTAAAATGCACATACTCCCATTTATTCAGTAAAACTCCTCACCACTACTTGTCAGCGCCCTGTCTCTCCCCTGCAGTGTGTGATTGTGCGTAGCGAAACAGGTGGGTGGCTAGGCTTCAGTCTGGTGGTTGCTAATGCTAACTCCAAACTACCGGTTCAGATTGCTACTACTGTGGAGATGTGTGGAAGGACAAGGCTGAGTTTATTCCTCAAGACCAGTTTTATTCACAATCACATTCTCCAACATCCAAAAACAGAAAGAGAAGGGAATCCCCCACATCTGTCCCTTTTATACCCCAGGACATCAAAGCACACAGTCACATTGTCCTTACATTCCAAATCACAATGCAACCCCCCCCCCCCCAGGTCTTCTCGTCTCCACCTAAAGTCCTGGTGGTCAGGAAATCCCTCAAGGCCATCTCTTTGCATACAAAAGGCCAGACTTCACATCCTCCTGTTACCCCTAGGAGGTTCAGACCTTTTGTTCCTCTGAGACGTGCAGTAAACAATAAGCATACAGTAATACTACTAACCTGCACTTATATAGCGCTTTTCTAGTCACAAAGACCACTCAAAGCGCTTTCACTAGTCCTAACCCTCTATTCTAAGGGCCCATAGGAGACAGATATCTAAGGGACAATTTTAGAACAACCAATTAACCTAACATGCATGTCTTTGGATTGTGGGAGGAAACCGGAGCCCCCGGAGTAAACCCACGCAGCACAGGGAGAACATGCAAACTCCACACAGAAAGGTTCCAACCCCTGCCTAATAAACATGTGAAGCATATGGAACCCACATATGTGCACCACATGACCCCCCCCCCCCCAAACGTCTAAGATGGAACAACATAACCACAGATTGCATGTCATAATAAAATCGCTACATATCAGTCCAAGTGCCGCTTGGATCTCAACCTTCTCCCGTATTTGCTGTAAGCCGGCTGTACTACTTCCGCGGCGTCTTCCTGCTGTAGATCTGCTGCCTGGGGATGAGAACTGTTAGTCAACCTCTGTGGGTGTTCTGGGGAATGCTCTCTAGGGGGTCTGCCATGCTGAGGAGCCTTAGCCAACTGCACAACTTTGTCAGCTACCACAAAAGCGGGTTTGAGCCTGTTAATGCCAATCATTTCCTTTCTGCCCCCCAAATCTAGCAAAAAATGCTTATCCCCTGTTTCCAGCACTCTATATGGTCCGTCATAAGGTGGGCGTAAAGGCGGACGATGGGCATCATGTCTGACAAAAACAAACTCCGCATTTTTTAAAGCCTTAGGCACAAAAACACGCGGAAAACTGTGATGAACGGGGCCAGGTAGCGTGCTCGGGCCCATGCTATTCTGTAACCACTGAGCTGGGGAGCACTCTGGCGTCGGATTATCTGTGAGAAATTCCCCGGGCAGCCGAAGTGGCTGTGCAAAAACTAGCTCAGCTGGGGAGGCTTCTAAATCCTCTTTAGGTGCAGAACGCAACCCCAATAAAGCCCATGGTAGCTTGTCCACCCAATTTGCATCCGTAAGCGACGCTCTGAAAGCCGCCTTCAGTGACCTGTGAAAACGTTCGCATAACCCGTTAGCCTGCGGGTTGTACGCGGTCGTGCGGTGGATCGTTGCCCCCAGGCTGCAGGCCATCGCTGACCAAAGTTCGGAAACAAATTGCGGGCCTCTGTCGGACGTAATGTCCGACGGGACTCCAAAACGTGCTACCCATGCCGTTAAAAACGCGCGTGCCACCTCCTCGGCTGTGGTTGACGACAGCGGAACCACTTCCGGCCAGCGCGTGGTGCGGTCAACCATTGTCAGAAGATGTGTGCACCCTTGTGAGGGTGGTAGGGGGCCTACGAGATCCATGTGGACATGATCAAACCTTGTAGCTGGGATGTGAAACGGCTCCAAGGGAGCTCTCGTGTGTCTATGAGCCTTGGCCCACTGACAAGCTATGCAGGCTGCCGCCCACTCTCTAACTTGTTTGCACAGGCTCGGCCATACAAATTTCTCTCCTACCATTTTGACCGACGCACGCACTCCCGGGTGCGCCAGAGAATGGATCGAGTCAAAAATGCGGCGGCGCCACGCGGCTGGAACCACCGGATGCGGCCGCCCAGTGGAGACATCGCAGATTAGGGGGGGGGCATACCGTCTTGCAGCACCCTGTTCTCCAGCCTTAACCCTGTTGGTCCAGACTGGAGTGCGCGCACATCCGCGTCGCTAACCTGCTCCGCGGCCATGGCTGCATAATCTATCCCCACGCGGACCGGGGCCGCGCGCACTTCCGCGTCGCTAATCTGCTCCGCGGCCATGGCTGCAGGATCTACCTCCGTGTGGGCTGGAGCCCCCACGGCGCGCGAGAGGCAGTCTGCCACTACATTAAGTTTACCCGCAACATGCTGGATATCGGTAGTAAACTCCGATATCGCGGCCAGCTGTCTCTGCTGCCGGCCCAACCAAGGTTCTGAAATCTTGGCCATCGTGAAAGTCAGCGGCTTGTGGTCAACGAATGCGGTGAAACGGCGTCCTTCCAGCCAGAACTGGAAGTGGCGAATGGCCAAGTGGAGAGCTAACAACTCCCTGTCGAATGCGCTGTATTTTCGTTCGCTGTCACGCAGGGTCTTACTGAAAAAGGCGAGCGGTTGCCAGTCTCCAGCTACATACTGTTCCACGACCGCCCCTATGGCCACATCTGACGCGTCAGTAGTGAGCGCCATGCAGGCCGCTGGGACTGGATGCGCTAACAATGCAGCGTTTGCCAGGGCTGTTTTGACTTCAGAAAATGCGCGCTCTCACTCGGGAGACCATTCGACTTTATTTGTGGGTTTTTGTTTTTTTAGTGCTGCATACAATGGTTGCATGAGCTGCGCTGCGCGGGGGAGGAAGCGGTTATAAAAATTCACCATTCCCAAAAACTCCTGTAACGATTTGACTGTTTGTGGCTGGGGAAAATTCGTTACTGCGCGCACTTTGTCAGGCAGAGGGACCGCTTCCTCTGGGGAGACGCGATGCCCCCAAAAAATCAATCTGCGTCACCCCAAACTGACACTTCGCTGTGTTAATTATTAACCCGTGCTCTGCCAACCTCCGGAAAACTGCCGTGAGGTGGTTTTCGTGTTCGTCTTCGGATACGCTGGCTACCAATATGTCGTCCAGGTAGACGAACACGAAAGGGAGATCACGCAAAACCGCGTCCATCATGCGTTGGAACGTCTGCGCCGCGCCTTTAAGCCCAAACGGCATGCACAAAAACTCGAAAAGCCCGAAAGGAGTTATTACCGCTGTTTTGGGTATGTCCTCAGCGTGCACTGGGACCTGGTGGTAACCGCGTACCTAGTCTATTTTAGAAAAAACGCGTGCCCCCGCCAAATGAACTGAAAAATTTTGGATGTGCGGGATCGGGTAGCGGTCGTGCGCTGTAGTGTTGTTCAGCCTGCGGAAATCACCGCAAGGCCGCCACGAGCCATCAGCTTTCGGGACCATATGAAGCGGTGAAGCCCATGGGCTCTTCAAACGCCTGATGATGCCCAACCTTTCCAGGTTGGCAAACTCCTCGCACGCTATGGTCAGTTTAGCTGAATCCAAGCACCAAGCTTTTGCGAAAACGGGCGGTCCGGTGGTAGTAATAAAATGTTCCACCCCGTGTTTAGCCACGGTTGCCGAAAATGTTGGAACCGTGAGTGCTGGGAACTGAGTGACGAGTGTGTGGAACTTACCACCTGCAGCTGTGACGTTGGCTTGTGCTGTCGGCGGGGCCACTCGAGCTGTACAGGGAATAGAATGAAAAGAGAGTGCATTAACCAGGCGTCTGTTAGCAAGATCGACCAACAAACCATGTGAGCACAAAAAATCAGCCTGTAACATGTTGAAATTGACTGCCGCTATGACGAAAGTCCACTCGAATGTATGGCCGTGTAAAGACAGAAGCAGAGTCCTCTCACCGAAGGTTTTAATCGCCGAGCCGTTCGCTGCTGACACCCGGGGACCACTGGAAGGCGCCAGCCGGTCAGCGTAGGAAGGTGTGATGAAACTCAGCTGGGAGCCCGTGTCCACGAGGAAATGCCTCCACGAGGAAATGCCTCCCCGAGTGTGCATCCCTCAAGTAGAGCAGCTTGTTCTCCTCTCCGAGGGCCGCAGCTGCTACCGACCCCCGGTCTTGGCATTTCCCGAACGCTTGAAATGGCATGGTGGAATGCACTTGCGTGCCCTCTCTGTGAAGTGGCGATGGTAGAAGCAAAAGACGTCGTCTGCTCCGTGTTTCCTGGCCCCTGTTGCCGCCGTCGTCGGTGAGTCTGGTGCTGCAGCCTCTGGCCCCCTGCCATCTCCGGACGTTGCGCCTAGCTCCGCTGCTGCAGCCGCAGCCGTGCGCCGTTCATTGGCGTCGACAAGTCGTTGCGCCTCCTGGCCCAGCTCGTGGTAGTCTCGTCGGGCCAACAGTGGTGAACTGGCCAGGGTCACTTTCACCGCTGACGGTAGGGTCCTGAGGAAAAGGTGGGTGAAGATGAAGTTATCATCTTCGGAGTCTCTCAAACTCAACATCTTCCCCATCAGGTCTGCAGGTCTGTCGCTCTCAAATTCAGTCAGCGCCAGGAGCCTCTCTGCTCGCTCCTCCACCGAGGGGGTGAAGTAACAGATGAGTGCAGCCTTCAACGTGCTGTACTTGTCGCTGTCCGGCGGGTGGTTGATCAGGCTCTCCACTCGCTGGGCTGTGTGGTTGTCCAGCTTTGCAACCACATGGTAGAACTTTGTGGCGTCTACCGAAATCCTCCGGAGGTGGAACTGTGCCTCGACTGCGTTAAACCAGGAGCATTGATCAGGCTCTCCACTCGCTGGGCTGTGTGGTTGTCCAGCTTTGCAACCACATGGTAGAACTTTGTGGCGTCTACCGAAATCCTCCGGAGGTGGAACTGTGCCTCGACTGCGTTAAACCAGGAGCGCGGATTGTTCGGCCAGAAGTCCGGTAGCTGAACTGTGGCTGCATTCGTTTGGCTGGCTCCTGACGAGTCTGGCTCGGGAGATTCGTCTCCGCTCATGATACGTCTTAGGGTCACCAGTATGGAGATGTGTGGAAGGACGAGGCTGAGTTTATTCCTCAAGACCAGTTTTATTCACAATCACATTCTCCAACATCCAAAAACAGAAAGAGAAGGGAATCCCCCACATCTGTCCCTTTTATACCCCAGGACATCAAAGCACACAGTCACATTGTCTTTACATCCCAAATCACAATGCACCCCCCTCCAGGTCTTCTTGTCTCCACCTAAAGTCCTGGTGGTCAGGAAATCCCTCAAGGCCATCTTTTTGCATACAAAAGGCCAGACTTCACATCCTCCTGTTACCCCTAGGAGGTTCAGACCTTTTGTTCCTCTGAGACGTGCAGTAAACAATAAGCATACAGTAATAAACATGTGAAGCATATGGAACCCACATATGTGCACCACACTACTCCTATTTGCCAGAGATGTGGGACTGTTTTCCATCGTGCTGCATCAGAGAGGATAGCTAGCTAACCTCGTTTTAATAGGAGCTAAGTAATGTTAACACCATGTCTAATTATAAAATGCTAAATGACGATGCTAAGTTGTGCTAACTGGAAACGTGTAGCAGACCATCATTTCTTTGGTTTAACTTACTGCTGAGTTTCTTAGTTTTGTCTGGAAAAAAATTTCGTCAAGATGCAAAAGTGCATGATGGTGGCACGTACACACAAAAATAATAAAATAGGTCAGGGGAGCAAGTTGACTGTTAAAGTAATTTATTTGATTTCTGATCATTTTAATTAGTCAAGTATTGACAATGAATAAAAGTTAAAATCATCACATGTATTTTATTACATTACCTTTTGTCTTTGATTTTCAGATCATGATCAATATGAAATATTTTTACGAAGAAGCAAACAGGTTAAATCAGGTCAGAATGGCTGGCTGCAGGTCTATACTTAAATTTTTATTGATTTAAACTAACAACTGATTTATATCTGTAGATGACAGCCATGGGTAATTTTCTCATTTTCAGACTTTTTTTTTGTCTTTTTTGCTATTGTCCTCGGGCTCAGGAAATATTTAACTTATTAATGTTTACTTTTTATTCCTATATGATTCAGAAGAAAAACCTGAAATTTATGAGACTTGAGTCTCAAATGCACATTAAATTTTATTACAACACTGCAAAATTATGAGGGGAAAATGGTACATGTTTAAAAAAAAAAGAAATGATCCTTTTTATATGATCTAAACTGTAGAAATGTATATTGTGATATATATAGTTATCATGATATAAAATGACCTATATCGTGATATGAATTGTCATATCGCACAGCCCTAGGTCAAAAGGTCAAGGTTACTATTCTTTATGCCTTATTACTGTACAACACATAAAGCTAGGGCGACCAAAACTGGTTCACAGGTTCACCTTGAAATCCTGACCTCTGACTATGGGTTTGGGGTAAAAGGTCAAGGTGAACATTACCTATCCCTTATGACTGTACGAGTAAAGTTAGGTTTAACAAATTGAGTACGGAGTGGTGACCTAGGGGTAGAGCATCTGCCCCACAACCGGGAGGTCAGGGTTCAAGTCTCAGTCGGGTCATGCCAAAGACCATAGAGAAGTGGAACTTCTTGCTGTCCAGCTTGGTGCTCCACAAAAATTGAACAGAGGAGGGAAATGTGGGCAGCAGTGGCTCAGGAGGTTGAGCGGGTCATCCAATAACCAAAGCGTTGGCGGTTTAAATCCCGCTCTCCCTCAGCCATCCTGCAGTTGTGTCTGGGCAAGACACTTTCCCCACCTTGCCTCCAGTGTCCATGACACTTGGTATGAACATGTATAAATATTCAGTAGTGGTCGGAGAGGCCGTTGGCACGGATTGGCAGCCACGTTTCAGTCAGTGTGCCCTAGGGCAGCTGTGGCTACAGTAGTAGCTTATCCCTACCATTGTCTGTCTGTGGAGTGAATGAATAATGGATTTTTATTGTAAAGTGCTTTGGGTTTCTAGAAAGACATTATAGAAATGCAAACCGTTATTAATATTACACAGGTTCACCCTGTGTGAACCTGAAGTGTGACAGTGGTTTTGGGATCCTAAGGTCAAAGGTCAACATTAAAATGGCTTATAAACTACAGTATATCTCAACAACAAAGAAAGCTAGGGTCACCAAACTTACTATACAGGTTCACCTTGGGATCCTGATCTCGGTCTATGGGTTTGAGGTCAAAAGGCCAGGGGTCAAGGTTAGCATTTCTTATGCCTAATTACTGTACAACAAGTAAAGCTAGGGCCACCAAACTTGGTACAAAGGTTCACCCTGTGACCCTGAAGTGTGACTGTGGTTTTGGGATTGCAAAGTCAAAGGTCAATGTCAAAATTTCTTATAAACTACATCTCAACAACAAAGAAAGCTCGGGCCACCAAACCTGGTACAAAGGTTCACTCTGAGACCATAATCTCTGACTACAGGTTTGTTGTCAAAAGGTCAAGGTTGGTGCTCCATATGATCTCTTACTATAGAACATGTACATTATCTCACAAAAGTGAGTACACCCCTCACATTTTTGTAAATATTTCATTGTAGTTGGGGCAGCGCCTTGACCCAGTGAAGGAGATGGAGAGAAGGATGGTGGCTGTCATCTCTGCTGGAGTCAGAGTCCCACCCTATGCAGGACATACTGAATGCACTGAGGAGCTCATTTAGCAGTAGGCTACATCATCCTAGGTGCACGACCGAGAGGTTTCGCAGGTCCTTCCTACCTACAGCTGTCAGACTTTATAACCTAAGCAGGGCTGCTCGCAGAGACAGCAAAAAAACGTGACGACCTAATGGTATTGAATGCAAAAGACGCAACACACTTACACAAAATGGTCCTCTCCAGCATACAACTAGGACAATATAAATGGCTACAGAGGGTGAGAATATGTATGGGTACATATTCATACTATGTGGGGTAACTAAATAGACTGTTATGCTGTTTATTCCATCTAGCTACAATGCTCCGCACTGTGTATATATATTTGTGTACATATGTATATTCACTGCTCTTATTTTCTTATCTTCTAAATTGTTGCTCTGAGTGTTGCTATCCCTGTGCTGTTGCAATCCTGGAATTTCCCCGTTGTGGGACTAATAAAGGCTTATCTTATCTTATATCTTTTCATGGGACAGCACTGAAGATATGACGCTTTGATACAATGTAGTCAGTGTACAGCTTGTTTAACAGTGTAAATTTGCTGTCCCCTCAAAATAACTCAATACACAGCCATTAATGTCTCGGCGGCAGCGGCGGCCTCCGTCAGTCTATGATGACCATGGAAGAGAATCCTAAACGTCTACTCTGCTGGAACAGCACCGCCTGTGGCTGAACAGGCCGATGCGCACCGGTGTTCTACCTTCCAGCGTTGGGCGTTGGTAGGATTCAAGCCTGGGCAGGAAGATATGGAGGACAAGATGTTACCCATGCAGCATGTCCCCCCTCTCCACGTCACTGATGAATCCAAAGGAACAGCAGGGCTGCTATAGTTTGGCACCAGCGCCGTTGCAGGAGCTGCCAGAACGATGTTGAGCACAACAGAGAACTGCCTTAGGGGCTCCGACTCCAGATTTTTCCTCAGGGTTGACTCCCGAAGCCTTTCCCGTGACCGGGTGTGCCGCAAGGCAGCGGAAGTTTGAAATCAGGGTTTACCTTCCCCTAGATGGGCTACCTTCCCAGGTTGACGAGCCACCATCTACCCGAAGCATCTGGTTTTAAGGCGCCAGAGATCCGCCCTCGCCCCTTCTCCTATTAGTAAAAGCAGTTCCACCGGGCTTAGAGACTAAACCACACGGGCAGGCTAGGAGTTGGACTTAGTTGTCAGAGGCTTTTCGAGACGCACACCGTAAGGAGCATTTTATGAGCACTGGGAGCTTAACCCCAGTGCCGCTCCTGGCTATGACAACCTTGGAACCAATTAATTATTGGTTCCATTAGACCATTAATGTCTAAACCACTGGCAACAAAAGTGAGTATACCCCTAAGTGACAATGTCCAAATTGTGCCCAATTAGCCATTTTCCCTCCCCGGTGTCATGTTACTCGTTAGTGTTACAAGGTTTGAGGTGTGAATGAGGAGCAGCTGTGTAAAATTTGGTGTTATCGCTCTCATACTGGTCACTGGAAGTTCAACATGGCACCTCATGGCAAAGAACTCTGTGAGGATCTGAAAAAAAGAATTGTTGCTCTACATAAAGATGGCCTAGGCTATAAGAGGATTGCCAACACCCTGAAACTGAGCTGCAGCATGTGGCCAAGACCATACAGCGGTTTAACAAGACAGGTTCCATTCAGAACGGGCCTTGCCGTGGTCGACCAAAGAAGTTGAGTGCACGTGCTCAGTGTCATATCCAGAGGTTGTCTTTTGAAAATAGATGCGAGTGCTGCCAGCATTGCTGCAGAGGTTGAAGAGGTGGTGGGTCAGCCTGTGAGTGCACAGATCATACGCCGCACACTGCATTAAATTGGTCTGCATGGCTGTCATCCCAGAAGGAAGCCCCTTATAAAGATGATGCACAAGAAAGCCTGCAAATGGTTTGCTGAAGACAAGCAGACTAAGGACATAGATTACTGGAACCATGTCCTGTGGTCTGATGAGAACAAGATATACTTATTTGGTTCAGATGGTGTCAAACGTGTGTGGCAGCAACCAGGTGAGGAGTACAAAGACAAGTGTGTCTTGCCCACAGTCGAGCATGGTGGTGGGAGTGTCATGGTTTGGGGCCACATGAGTGCTGCCGGCACTGGGGAGCTACAGTTGATTGAGGAAACCATGAATGCCAACATGTACTGTGACATACTGAAACACAGCATGATCCCCTCTGTTCGGAAACTGGGCTGCAGGGCAGTACTCTAACATTAAATTCAATTCAACTTTATTTATATAGCGCCATTTCACAACAACAGTCATTTCATAGCACTTTCAGCTGTAGGGGAAACCCCCACAATTGCAGAAAGAAAGACCCCAGCAATCACGCAATCCCTTGTGAGTAAGCGCTTGGCGATGGTGGAGAGGAAAAACTCCCTTTTAACAGGAAGAAACCTCCAGCAGAACCAGGCTCAGGGAGGGGCAGTCATCTGCTGCGACTGGCTGGGGGGTGAGGGGATGACGCGGTCGATAACATAACGACCCCAAATACACTTCCAAACGACCACTGCCTAGCTAAAGAAACTGAGGGTGAAGGTGATGGACTCGCCAAGCATGTCTCCAGACCTAAACCCTATTGTGGGGCATCCTCAAACAGAAGGTGGAGGAGCACAAGGTCTCTTTCATCCACCAGCTCCGTGATGTTGTCATGGAAGAGTGGAAGAAGATTCCAGTGGCAACCTGTGAAGCTCTAGTGAACTCGATGCCAAAGAGAGTGCAGTGCTGGAAAATAATGGTGGCCACAAAATATTGACACTTAGGCACAGTTTGGACATTTTCACATAGGGGTGTACTCACTTTTGTTGCCAGAGGTTTAGACATTAATGGCTGTGTGATGAGTTATTTTGATGGGACAGCAAATTTACACTGTTATACAAGCTGCACACTGACTACTTTACATGGTATGAAAGTGTCATATCTTCAGTGTTGTCCCATGAAAAGATATAATGAAATATTTACAAAAATGTGAGCGATGGACTGGCAATCTGTCCAGGGTGTACCCTGCCTCTCGCCCAAAAGATGCTGGGATAGGCTCCAGCCCCACGCGACCCAAAAAGGATTAAGCGGAAGATGGATGGATGAGGGGTGTACTCACTTTTGTGAGGTACTGTAAATCTCTATGGGGTCACCATACTTACTACACAGGTTCATCTTCTGCCCTACAACTATGGGTTGTATACTTTGTTGTATATTTGTGGATAATGGGCTTATCATAATTTGATTCTGACACAGTAATTGTATTGGAAAGTTGAAAACTGCTCTCTTTCACTAAGTATTGGGATCGTCAAAGAAAACTGAGGCCGGGGATATTGCACTCCCCCCAGAGTGCATTCATGAAAATGCTATCAACATGACCAATAAAATGGTATTTCCTCAGTGTGTGCTAGCTTGCTGAAAATCACTATCCCAACTTTGATCATGAAAAATGTCAGTGTTCAACACTCTGAAGGACAGTTAAACAGTGGACAGCTGTCCACTGCCCCCCCCCCATATCCCCCAGGTCTCAGTTCACATCCCCCACTGTTTTTCCTCTCACAGACCCAACACCTACCCTCCTTCCAGCACACAGCCCCCCTGCCCCAGTCTGTCCCTCACTAAAACTCAGGTGAGAGCTGAGATGAAGATCAAGACAAGGAAGGCTGCAGGTTTGGACGGCATCAGATTGAGGCTCCTCAAGTCCTGTGCAGACCAGCTGTGTAGGATCGTGGAGCACATGTTCAGTCTGAGCCTGAAGCTCGGGAGGGTACCACAGCTGTGGAAAAGTCCTGCGTGGTACCTGTGCTGAAGACTCTGCACCACAAGGACCTGAATAGCTACAGACTGGAGGCCCTCACATCACATTTAATGAAGACCCTGGAAAGGCTGCTCCTCACCACCGCCGCCCCCTGGTGGGACCAGCGATGTACCCACTTCAGTTTGCCTACCAGCATGGCATTGGAGTGGAGGATGTAGTGGTCTTCCTCCAACATAATACATTTTATTTGTATAGCGCTTTCCAAGGCACTCAAAGACGCTTCACATTAGAGGAAGAGAAAAAAATGCACAATTAAAATTAAAGATTAAAAGCAAGTCTGTACAGGTGGGTTTTGAGTAATGATTTGAAGGAATTTAAGTCTATGCAGTCACAGATGTGTTGGAGGAGAGAGTTCCAGATAAAGGGGGTGATGATGGAAAAGGCTTTATCCCCCAGGCTCTGTGCTTGGTTCTGTGTGGTGGAGAGAGGAGATTTGCATCGGGGGGGGGGGGTAGTGCCAGTGCAACAGATCAGTGACATAGGAAGGGGCCTGGTTGTGGAGGGCTTTAAAGATGAGGAGATGGACTATGCGTTGTGAGATTGGAAGCCAGTGGAGGTTCTGGAGGACAGGAGTGAGATGATGATGAGATTCAACTTTATTGTCATTACACATGTATGAATGATGTGGTCGCGGGAGTGGGACTGGGTAGGGAGATGGGTGGCTGAGTTCTGAATGTATTGAAGTTTCTGGAAGACTTTGGATGATGAGCCGTAAAGAATGTTGCTGCAGTAGTAGAGTCTGGATTTGATAAATGTGTGTATGAGGGCTTCTGCAGTGAAGAACGTGAGTGAGGGATTGAGTCGGGCTATGTTTTTTTTTTTTTAGGTGGAAGAAGGCAGTTTTGGTGACATTGTGGGGGCACGGAATAAGTGTAGGCAGGACACGGCGAACTGAAGTTTAAAAGGGTGTTTTATTCATCCTCCATCACGAGAGTTCACCCCAGCGCTGTGGGAGCGTGCTGGAGCGAGCCCTGTGTCTCTAGTCAGCAAACAGGCAATGCGTGTGATCAGCAAGAGAGAATAAGAGAGAGAGCAAGCGATATGCAGTTGACTTATATACCCAGCTACAGACAATACATGCACAGCAGTAAAGCATGGACATTTGCATTAGAGTCACACATATCAATAGCAGGATTACTGGCGCCGGGATTAGACAAAGAGAGGCTGCCTATTGATATCAGTCCATACATCTCACTGTTCTGCTAATTGCTCCAGCTGAGCGCTCTGCTTGACCCGTAGGCTGTGGGGTCACCCACACCACTCCCCCCCAGAGGGCCATACCTGCCAACTACTCCGGTTTTGCCGTAATGGTTCCGGTTTTCAAGACCCCATTCCGGGTTATGGCTTTATTAATCAAAATTACAGTTTTTCACTAAAAATTCGCCTTTCACTGTGCTCTGTGAGTAAACTGAGTAGCGTTTCTTTTCGTGGTTCGCTGCTACGCTTTACCTGAAGCATTTGCTAAGCTAACGCTATCGCTATTGAGGGTATTGAGGTTTCTATTCTCGCGCGAAATCCCGGAGAGGCGTGGGTACATGGCGAGATGTAAACACGATGTAAACTGCTGCAGACGTTCGCACGACTGCACTTCAACCCTGGCAAATGGACCATGGATTCGACATCTAAAGGGAGAATACATTTTATATAATGCCTAAGATTCTGAAGAACATGTGCTGTGTAATTGCAAGCCTTGTCATGCTTGGTGTATCTTGTAAACACATAAAATATCAGAGCGATTTTGCCGTCATTTACGCACGTGTGTTATACAGTGCTAGTATACCCTGCTGATATTTCTAGTCTTCTAGTTACCTCCGCCAAGGAGGTTATGTGATCATCAGCGTTGGTTTGTCTGTTTGTCTGTTTCTTTGTTAGCAAGATAACTCAAAAAGTTATGGACGGATTTTCATGAAATTTTCACAGATTGTCAGAAATGGGGTATCCTACAGATAATTAGATTTTGGTGGTGATCTGGATCACCGTCTGGATCCAGGAATTTTTTAAAAGATTTTTTTTTTTTTTTTAATTTAACATTGCGAGATAGGGTCATTTTCAATATTTTATTTATGATGTTAAACACTGTATGGGGGAACTGTGGCGCTTGGCGGAGGTCTGCGCTCTCCGAGTGCTTTTCTAGTATTCATAATACATCACATCTGGCCTATTCAAAGTTCTATGCAGTGTTAAGATAGTCTTTTGAATGCAAATTTAATGAATGAATGAATCTTTATTTCGGATAGATTAAAAGTAAAGATTAAAAAGAAACAGAATAATATAACAAAAGCGAAAAAATCCAACAAGGTCAAATTAAACAAGAACTCCTCTGATTATACAGTTCAACATAAGTTATCTGAAATGGGTGATGGCTGAAGCCGCAGCTTATATTGCCCACCCATATTCCATCCAAGAATTCAAAAGAAAAACAAAACAAGAGCGATTACAATTCAGAACAAAGCTAAGACTAAATGTGACAAAAAAAAACTAAGTAACAACACAACACAGACTGGATATGACAATCCTTATGTGATTTTACATGTCATCTTGTATATATGTTTGGAGTATTTCTTCCTTTAGTTTTTGTTTAAATTGTCCAAGCGTTGTACATGATTTTAATTCAGGTCCAAAGTCGTTCCATAATCTGACTCCTTGCACTGAAACACAGTGTTGCTTGGTGGTAGTTCTCACTGAAGATTTTTGAAATATACATGTTCCTCTGAAATGATATTGTTTCTCCCTTATTTGGAACAACTTTTGGATATTTGTGGGCAGTGATGGATTCTTCACTTTAAACATTATTACTGCAGTTTTAAAGTCATCCAGATCTTTCAACTTGAGAGCTTTTAATTTAAGAAAAAGTGGGTTTGTTGGTTCCCTGTAAGCAGCTTTGTTTATTATTCTAATAGCTCTCTTCTGAAGCATAAAGACTGGATATATGTTTGTTTTATATGTATTTCCCCATACTTCAGTACAATATGTCATGTATGGGAGTATTATTGAATGATACAAAGTATATAATGTGGGTTGATTCAGCAAATATTTCGCTCTGTGTAGTATTGCAGTTGATTTAGATATTTTACCTTTAATATAATTAATATGTGACTTCTATGTCAAATGCTAATATTTGTTTGACACTGCGGCCCCTGGACCCCGGCTAGCTACTAGTTTGAAAGTTGAAGAAATATGAGGTTGTTGGCTACATTCTAATTGATTTAATGCTAATATTTGTTTGGCTAATATTTGTTTGGCAAATATTAGCATTATTATTATTAGCATTAGCATTATTAGCATTAGCATCGGCCCCTGGACCCCGGCTAGCTACTAGGCTTTTCAGGTTTGAAAAGTTGGCAGGTATGGAGGGCTCAGCAGGGGGCTGAGGCGTCGATCGTCCGGCTTTGGAAGCAAGCTGCGGGAAAAGCTCTGTGCCGGAGGAGGGGGAGGGAGAGGGGGTGGGGGTAGCAAGTGCCGGCCGGGGACGGCAAAGTTGTCTGGGCCACGCAAAAATTGCACGTGGATCCACGATGTTGAGGGGCTGTCCCGTTAAACGTGGCGGAGATCCACAGCGGCTGTGAAAGAAACATTTGTCTCTGACTCCTCTCGCGGCTAAGTCCTGCGAGGATGCGTAGCGGCCATGAAGAAAAACAGGAGCTGAAGCTGTGTGAGGGACTTGGCATGTTGGCTTTAGGCGCGCGCGCAGCCCTAAAGCCCTCAGGGACAGCTGACGGCTGAATTCCCATTGTGCGCCGTGGCTGAGACCCATACAAAATCCTGTGTGCGGGCTGCGTGTCTGCTTCAGGTGTGTGGGCAGCCCTGAAGGTTCCGAGGATGGCGGTCAGCCGTGTTTCTCGGGTATGTGCAGCGGCGGAGGACGATGGCAGTCTGTGGAGCCGGTATTGTCCCGTGCATGGTGCGCTATCCTCGTAACCCCCCGGTGTGCGTGCAGGGGTTCGGTGCATGGCAGGTCCGCTGGAGCGAGGCGAGTCAGGGTCAGGGAGCTTGATGGAAATCAGCGTCGTCGGCACCGATGGTCTTCCCTGTTCGGGCTGTTGCTGTTGTTCGCTCGTGCCGGGTCATGGTGCATTCTGGTCCATGCGCTGCGTTCTCCATCCGGCCCTGGAGGTCGCCGTCGTGGAGAGAGGACGAGGTGCGTGCGCGCTCGTGTGGATGCGGAGGAGCGGTGAGAGGGAGTAGACGATCTTTGTCCCTCGGCCGGTCCCAGCGTGGATGTCCAGATCTCAGGCGAGGGTCGCACCATGACGCTTTCTGCAGCTTTCCCGGTCGTGGATGATCTCCGGGGGAGTTCGCCTGGTGTTGGCTCTGCGTCGAGGTCTCCCTGTGGCAGAAGGGAGGGCAGTCCATTCGCGTCAGGCTGCTGCGTTCATTCGTCGTCGGAGTCACCACCGGGGGCTACGTTCGTTCATCGTCAGCGTGTTCTTTCCTTCGGGGTCACCAGTGTGGGGGCACGGAATAAGTGCAGGCAGGACACGGCAAACTGAAGTTTAAAAGGGTGTTTTATTCATCCTCCATCACGAGAGTTCACCCCAGCGCTGTGGGAGCGTGCTGGAGCGAGCCCTGTGTCTCTAGTCAGCAAACAGGCAATGCGTGTGATCAGCAAGAGAGAAAAAGAGAGAGAGCAAGCGATATGCAGTTGACTTATATACCCAGCTACAGACAATACATGCACAGCAGTAAAGCATGGACATTTGCATTAGAGTCACACATATCAATAGCAGGATTACTGGCGCTGGGATTAGACAAAGAGAGGCTACCTATTGATATCAGTCCATACATCTCACTGTTCTGCTAATTGCTCCAGCTGAGCGCTCTGCTTGACCCGTAGGCTGTGGGGGTCACCCACAACATGATTAATATGCAGTTCAAAAGTGTGGTGGCTGTCAAAGATAACTCCAAGGTTTTGTATCTGTGGGGATGGAGAAAGCGTGGAGTTGGCAACAGTGATGTTGAAGTTGTGGGTGGTTTTGAGGAGGGATTCCGGGCCAATGATCATCATATCAGACTTATCATAGTTGAGTTGTAGAAAGTTCTTTTGCATCCAGGATTTTACTTCGGAGACACTTTTCCAGTATGGAGCAGGTTACTGTGGTTATGCAGTTAATAGAAATGTAGAGCTGAAAGTCATTGACATAACGAGGGAAGTTAAGGCCATGTCGGTGGATGATGTTACCAAGCGGGAGTATATAGAGGATGAAGAAGAGAGGACCAAACGCAGAACCCTGGGGAACACCATGGGAAAGGGGGGCTGTGAGGGAGTACAGTTGTTGACATGGATGAATTGATGTCTGTTGGTGAGATATGAGTGGAACCAGGAGAGAGCTGTACCAGTGATGTTGAGGAAGGTTTCCAGATGGGAAAGGAGAATGGAGTGGTTAACTGTATCGAAGGCAGCTGTGAGGTCAAGCATGATGAGGATGTTCAGGAGTCCAGAGTCGGCTGAGGTGGTCATTTGTCACTTTGAGCTGTTTCAGTGTTATGTTGTGAATGGAATCTAG
Organism: Pholidichthys leucotaenia; assembly: GCA_020510985.1. Classification (NCBI taxonomy): domain Eukaryota; kingdom Metazoa; phylum Chordata; class Actinopteri; order Cichliformes; family Pholidichthyidae; genus Pholidichthys; species Pholidichthys leucotaenia. The sequence continues at coordinate 313,604,915 of CM035847.1, read as the reverse complement.
ATTGGAATGTCTGAGGTCATTGGAGGTATGGTGGGTTTTGAGATGGGTGGCAACAACACATTCTAGGATTTTGGACAGGAAGGGCAGGTTGGAGATGGGACAGAAGTTATTCATTATGCCAGGGTTTAGTCCAGGTTTTTGAGGATTGGGGCGACTGTGGTGAGTTTCAGGGGGTCAGGGACTGAGCTGGAACTGAGGGAGGCAATGATGGTGCAGATGAGTGGGGAGAGAGATGGAAGGCAGGTCTTGATAAGTATGGAGGGGATGGGGTCTATGCCTGTGGTAATTTTAATGAGTTCAATTTTGCTCACCTGGGGACGGATAACCCCACCTCCAATGATGTAACCAGGGTACTCCACCTCAGTTTTTGCAGTGCTGCATTTGTGTGCATCAGTAACCAGTCCTGCTTTATAAATCCTCTGTAGGACATCTGAAAGATGTTGAATATGGTCTTCCCAACACTCGCTAAACATTTGTCATCGATATATGCTGCAGCATAAGCATCAGCTCCTCTCAGTACTTCATCCACCAGCCTCTGGAACGTAGCTGGAGCTCCATGCAATCCAAAAGGCATCATCCTGAAATGATATAGTCCACTTGGGACTTTAAAAGTTGTTAGATCCTTAGATGACTCAGTCAAGGGAGCTTGCCAATAACCTTTACAAAGGTCAAGTGTTGTTAAATCCTTGGCATTTCCCAAGCGCTCAATGAGTTCATCTACTCTTGGCATAGGGTAAGAAACAGAAACAGCGTTCAGTATGGAAAAATTTACACAAAATCGCTGTTTGCCATCATTCTTCTTTGGAACTAACACCACAGGACTGCACCATTCAACTTTTGAGAGCTGAATGACACCCATATTAAGCATGTCCTCTTCTTCCTGCTTCAGAGCTGGCATAAGCTTGGCTGGAACTCTGAAGGCGATATCCCTAATGGGTTTTTGACTGGGGCAATAGAGCCGTATCTCATGATAGATAAGATCTGTGCATCCTGGCTTCGTGCTAAAGAGCTTAACAGGCATAATGGCTCTCAACTTCGCCTGCTGGTCCGCTGCAAGATGACTCAAATCTGGAATTGTCTCCTCCTTACTTGCAGATAGAAAGAATTGTTCCTGTGGTTCATCTTCTCCTTCCATAGTACGAGCCCAACATTGTACTGATGTTACCGGTCTCTCAATCCATTCTTTTAACAAATTGACATGGAACACTTGATGCTTCTTGCGACAATCTGGCATGTGCAGCTCATACGTGACAGGACCTGCTTTCTTGTTAATCACATAGGACCCTTGCCATTTGGCTAGGAGACTGCTCTCTGAAGTTGGTAAAAGAAGCAGAACTTTCTGACCTTCTTGAAAAGATCTCCTGCACGCTGTTTTATCACAGCTCTGCTTTTGACGCTGCTGAGAGCTGTCTAGATGATTATTGGCCAGTTCCTGCAATTGTTTAACCTTATCACTCATCTTCAGAACATGTGAGAGAACACATTGTTTTTCATATTTCTGTCCCTTCCATGCTTCTTTGAGCACATCCAGTGGACCATGGACAACGTGACTATATAAAGTTGGAATAGTGAAAAACCTGTTGATGCTTGAGGCACCTCTCTATAGGCAAAAAGCAGAAAGGGGAGCCACTGATCTACCCCTGAGTCTTGCACAAACTTCCTGAGCGTATATTTAAGAGTTTTATTGAACCGTTCTACAAGGCCATCTGTTTGTGGATGGTATGGATTAGTTTTAACTCCTTTGATTCTAAGCAGTTTGTAAACTTCTTTCAGTAGGGTAGATGTAAAGTTGGAACCCTGGTCAGTTATATTTTCTTTGGGAATTCCAACCCTTGAAAACATTTACAGACACAGTTCAGTTTTGTAAATCATGCCCACAGTGTTAGTTAGCTGCTCCAACTAAAAAGGGTGATGGAGCTCTACTCATTACCATGCCTATTATAGACACCCTCTTTTCTCGTATAGCAATGGACATTGTAGGTCCACTGGAGAGAAGCAGTGCAGGTCATAGGTATATTTTAGTAGTGTGTGACTATGCTACTAGATATCCTGACGCATTTCCCTTTCCCAGATTGCCAACTGCCAAAACTAAACTACCCCCTCCCCCCCCCCAAAAAAAACCCAAGAGTCCCCCAGTTCTGGGGGCCGGCCAAAGTCCCAGGGCCCATGAATGGCCATTAGTTCAGGGGGCCGGCCAAAGTCCCAGGGCCAACGACCAGTCTTCAGTTCAGGGGGCCGGCCAACGTCCCAGGGCCCATGAACCATACAGCCGGTGAATGTCTGGTGAGGAGGAGGTGTGGCTGTAGGACTGGCAAGAGAGCAAGGCTCAATCTGCCAGCTGGAATGAATAAGCCATAATCAAAAACCTACAGCCACAGGTCATGGACGGGGTTGAAAACAACCCCGAGCACGACAGACCCCCCCCCCCCCCCCCCAGGAGTGGACACCAGACACCCACCGTACCATCAAAAACAGAAGACAAAACCTGCCCCCCCCAATCCGAAAGGCCAACACAACAAACCTGGGCGGGAGGTGGGGGAAAACAGGTTAGGAGGGAATAACCTGGAGGAGAGAACACCACAATACAACACAAAAACAACACACTCCCCAACCCCAAAACTAAACTACCCCCCCCCCAAAACCCAAGAGTCCCCAAGTTCTGGGGGCCGGCCAAAGTCCCAGGGCCCATGAATGGCTATTAGTTCAGGGGGCTGGCCAACGTCCCAGGGTCCATGAACGGCCAGCCGTACAGCATCACGCGGCCTGCCAAGGAAAAAGGGCCACCTGACCCAGGAACCCAGTCTTTCGAGCGGCCGGCCTGCATAGTTGAGCCACCAGGCCCAGACTAATAGACAAGGTGGTAGCCTACCCACTGGAAGGTTGAGAGGTGGGTGGCCGGACTGAAGAAGGGGAACTCCTGTGGTTCCTGGTGGCAAGACCAGGCAGACCATGGTGGAGCCTGGCTGAGGAGAAAGGGACACCCTGAGGACCTCTGGAAGGGAGGACGAGACCTCGGTGTCCCCAAGCTGGTCGGCCACACCCTCGGTGGTCCCGGCTTGGGACTGGAGCTCGGCTGCACCCACGGCGGATCCGGGCTGGGCCATGGCTGCACCCGTGGTGGTCCCAGCCTGGGACAACGTAGTAGCAGCGGTGACCCCAATCTGGGGCCTCATTGCTCCCATGGTGAGCCCCGATTGGGCCAGTGTCACACCCACGGTGGACCCCAACCAAGCCATGGTTGCACCCTCGGTGGAGTCCAGCTGGACCCCTGTTGCACCCTCGATGGGACCTGGCTGGGCCAATGCTGCACCCTAGGTAGACCTTGGGCTGAGGCACGGTACCCATGGCGGACCAAGGCTGGAGTGTAGCACCCATGTGGGACTGATGCTAGAGCATGGAACCTGCGATGGTCCCTGGCCGGGACACAGTCAGCCATGGAGCTGAGGTGGAACCCAAACTACGGCCTCCGGCAGACGGCGAGCTGACTCCTGGTTGACTTTACAGGGAACCAGAGCAGCTATGGTTACCTCCAGCGGCAAGCCTGGATCCTTGGACTCGTCGGGTAACACAGATCCCTCTCCGGCGACCATAGAAGAGGACTCGGACAGAGAGGAAGAGGGGTCAGGGTCGCCGGCAGCAGTGGAGCCCAGCGGGGCGAGCTCAGACGCAGCGGTTGGCTGCGCCGGGCTCTCCTCACCAAGAGCTAGGCAAAAATGATCAATAATAGAAAGGAGAAAAACAAGAGAGCACTTGCCTTAGCTCAAGTGCCACCGCTGTCCAGGATTCCGACAATCCGGGCAATGTAGTCCCAGACTCAGCCTCCTGGAGGTTCAGCTTCAGCGCGGACTCTGTTGCAGTGGCCCCCGCGGCAGGCATGATGGTCTCTGCAGTCTCAATCTCCCCAGCTGCTATGATCCACGCTGGTGACTCCTCCAGCGTGGCGGCTGGGGTCTGGCTCACCGTTGCTGGGGGGGAAGGATCCTCCGGGACCTCTGGCTCCTCCTGGTCCCAACCGTTTGGCTCCGGAATGCAAACAAAGGAAGCAGTAGAGAGCAGGGAGAGGGCTGGTGATCCATTCATGGCTGCAGCAGGTGGAGAGATCTCTGGGGACTGCATACCCAGAGACCTACTTCCAGGGATCAGGCAAGAATTTTCAACAATGTTTGGAACAAAAGGAAGGAAAACTTGCCTGCTCTTCTGGCTGATGATGCCTCCTGCTGCAGCTGGCAAGGTGTAGCTCCTCGCATCAGGTGTGGCGGGGCTGGACTCTTTCATAGACTGTGGAGAAGCCTCCCAGAATGGTGCTGGAGAGGAAATTGTGGCCACCGATCTCTCCTCCTCCAGGCGGCGATCTATCTCCACCAACAAAGCCAGTCTGTGTTTCTTCCATTCACCTGTGGAAGGAGCGGGCACGAGCTCCAGAGGCAAGGGCGGGGATGGAGCGGGAGAGCTGCCTGCGGAAGGAGGAAAACTTCTTTCCCCATGAGCACCTCTTCCATGTAGGAGACTGTTCCTGCGCTGGGAATTCCTTTCCTGGCTCCTCTTCACGCAGTGTGAGGATTGCGTGGAGTATGTCGGCCGACTCAGGGAAAAACAGGACGTCGGGACAAAGCTCTAGGACCTCCGCTGCGGTAGTCTGAGCAGCGCGAACGGCCTCGGGAGAATACTGCCCTTGTATAGGCATCCTCCAGACAGGCCAGTCCATGCAGCTCCGCGTCGCTCCAGTGATCTCTCATGACTCCAGCAGCAGGTAGGAAAAACACACAAAAAATGAACGTAACACGCTACTTACTGCTTGGGCTCTTTGTGGCGGCAGCTTACTGTCATGTCTGCTGTGTGATCTCGCAGCAAACATATGAAATAAATGCCCAACGTGCAGCAATGTAGCGTGTTTATTAACAATGGGAAAAATATACACAATGTCCAAATAACAGTCACAGTAGACGAGAGATGAGGCAACCGGCTACAAACTTCGTCGGCTCGGATGAGACACCAAACGCACTCCAGGCAGGCAGGAGCGGAGAGAAAAGGCACAAAAAGAAGACTTTGACATGTTTCGGGACCCAGGAGACAGACGCTGACACGAGTAGATGTAGACAATTATTCTTTATTGATAATTAGTAAGTGTAGTGAGTGAGTGAATGAGTGTGTGGATGTCTGGTCACAGGAGCTGAGCGTTTCTGATGGCGACCTGGCAACCCTGGAACACAAAAGCACAAACAATTACAGCTGTTCGTGACGGTGGAGAATTTGCAGACGGTTATGCTTACTTGCATGTGCCACAGGATGTGTTCTGCTGGCTCCGAGTGCCCGTGCGACGTGGTGCTCGTGGTGCCCGCTGTAGCGGGGGTGAGGAGGAACTCCGAGGAGGATGAGGTGATACCCCGTCAGCTGGGGTAGTTTGTCCGCCGCCAGGGAGGTCCACCTGTGCACAGGGGAGAAGGCTAGGAGAAGATGAGTGTAGAGATTTCTTACGTGGCTGGTCCTGACGTGTAGTCCTTGACTTGGCTTGAGGTCATGATCTTGGCTCATTGCAGGGCAAAGGCGACAGACGACTCCGTGCCGAGCCGTTGGTGATTCTGGCCTTTAAACCTTTTCCGAACCTTTTCCGGTTCCGGTTCCGCCGGACCGGCGGCGCCACACGAGTCGGCTGCCCGTTGCAACAGCCTTTTTTTAAATCTTCCTTCTTCTTTCTACACCTTTCACTCTGTATATATATCACGGACACACGGATCGCCCCGGGGATCTCCCGGGTCAGCAGACGGAGCCACTGTTTGCAGCGGGAGACGTTGCAGCGGGGAGGAGCTGGTGCTAGCTAGCACTTGGCCGCCGCCCGGTGCTAATGGGAAACTCGACATACCGGGAGCTGTAGTGGAAACGACGCGGGTGGCGGGCTGAAGTTTAGGGGCGTGCAAGAAATATAAGACAGAATAATAAAGAGCGATGGCAAGAACCAAGCAGACCGCCCGTAACATCTACTGGAGGAAGAAGCCCCCCAGGAGGCAGCTAGCCACCAGGGCTGCTCGGAGAGGCGCTCCGGCCACCGGCGGAGTGAAGAGGCCTCACCGTTACAGGCCCGTGGCTCTGAGAGAGATCCGTCACTACCAGAAATCCACGGAGCTGCTCATCCGTAAGCTGCCCATCCAGCGCCTGGTGAGGGAGATCGCTCAGGACTTCAAGACCCACCTGCGCTTCCTGAGCTTCGCCGTCATGGCTCTGCAGGAGACCAGAGAGGCCTACCTGGTGGGTCTCTTCTTCGCTAAGAGGGTCACCATCATGCCCAAAGACTTCCAGCTGGCCCGCCACATCCGCGGAGAGAGAACTTAGACTTTCTGCTGCACATTCACCAACCATAATGCTCCGCACTGTGTGTCTATATATATATTTATAGTAATATGTACATATGTTTACTAGATGTTCTTGTTTTTTTTCTTGCCTTCTGATTATTGCTCTGAGTGTTGCTATCCCTGTGCTGTTGCAATCCTGGAATTTCCCCATTGTGGGACTAATAAAGGCTTATCTTATCTTATCTTAAAGACCGCTGATTGGCACCTGCCGGTGTGCGCGCAGCTGGTGGTGGTGATGATGATGATGACGGCCTAGCGGCCGCCATGACAGGCTTACAATTATGTTGGAGCGGAAAGGCTCTGAAGTACAACATGGCGAAGTCCAAAAGGAAAGGAGCCAATACTCAGTGAGCCAGGATGTCCAATGTTGACTTAAGCTGCTGCACTGACTGATCACACTGCCTCCGATAAGTATGCAAATCACTAATCAAGGCAAGTGGTCACAGCCGTGCGACAAGCAGGTGAATGACAATTGGAAATGTGTGTGTATGATGCATGTGTGAGTGTGTGTCATGTTCGGGGTTGTTTTCAACCCCGAACATGACAAAGCCCCCCCTCAAGGGGTGGACACTAGACACCCACCGTACCATCAAAAACAGAAGACCCCCCCCCCCCACACACACACACAAAAGGCCAACACAACAAACCAGGGCAGTAGGTGGGGGAAAACAGGTTAGGAGGGAATAACCAGGAGGAGAGAACACCACAATACAACACAATAACAACACACTCCCCAACCCCAAAAACTAAACTAAACCCCCCCCCCAAAAAAACCCAAAACAAAACAAAAAAAAAAACCAAGAGTCCCCAAGTTTTGGGGGCCGGCCAAAGTCCCAGGGCCCATGAACGGCCATTAGTTCAGGGGGCCAGCCAAAGTCCCTGGGCCAACGACCGGTCTTCAGTTCAGGGGGCTGGCCAACGTCACAGGGCCCATGAACCACACAGCCGGTGAATGTCTGGTGAGGAGAAGGCGTGGCTGTAGGACTGGCAAAGAGTAAGGCTCAATCTGCCAGCTGGAATTAATAAGCCATAATCAAAAACCTACAGCTGCAGGTCATGGACGGGGTTGTTTTCAACCCCGAACATGACAGATATTCAAATGTCACACGAGTGAAGTACTGTGCATGTGTACACACACATGCACCAAAGCACCTCACAGCAACAAGAGACAGCAACAAACAGGAGGCGGGGCATATGTGCACATGTGATGGAGTCAATCGGGTCTCGGTAAAAAAACGTATCTAATAAGCGTTTTCCCACCCCTCTAAATGTACATTTCCACGTTAAATCAAAAAATAACGTGCCTTGCTACATTTTCACAAGTTCACTCACTGCGCAGTCCTCACTGTGCATGGGCAGAACAATGCCTCGTTTACTTTGGTTTTCCAGAGCTCATTCGGTTGGTGGGAGGTTGATGGTGGACAGTAACTTACACAGTTGTTTCAGCAAAAGCACACGAGTTTGACTCCCACTCTCGTCTGTCACTGACCTTTTTCTTCATTTTTGGTTCCTTGTTTTTTTTTTCCTTACTTTGTTTTTCACTCCACTAATGAAAGGTTCCTGTGAGATTAGGGTTTGGCATTAATGTAAGGTTTAGGTTTGGTTAGTTGCTCCATGCTCACACACAATAAAAGTGGAAAAAAAAAAAGATGCCATTACACACCCTTCTTAAAGCTGTAAACGCCACGTACCCACTGCACCTCAGCAATCGTTTTTACGTGCCTCTATATGTTTTCTTTGACTGACAAAACATGCAATTGAATGTTTGTTTTTTTTTTTCTGAGACTGGGCTTGATGCAGTCTCCAGTTGGGCAGCGCCACATCTGGCAGCTGCTGGTTCCCTGACGGCTCTGCCCCAAGGTGCTTCAGTTGGGCCACAGGTCGGTGGCGGTAGGCCACTTCGGCGTGACAAAGACCCTGCAGCATCTTCATGCCCGGTTCTACTGGCCTGGGTATCATCAGGACGTAGAGCTCCATGTCCACCACTGTGACACCTGCATGGCTCAGAAAGGACTGACTCAGCAATCTTACGCTCCATTTCAGCAGTACTGAGTAGGGCCATCCATGGATCGGGTGGCAGTGGACATTCTGAGCCCTTTCCTGACCGTGGATCACGGGAACAGTTACATTCTGGTCCCAATGGATTACTTCACCACATGGCCAGACATGTATGCGGTCCCTGATCAGAGCACCACCACCACAGCATCAAAGCTGGTGGATGAGATATTTTATCTGTTCAGCGCACCGGAGGAGCTGCACAGCGACCAGGGATGGAACTTTGAGGCAGAGGTCTTCGGGGAGGTCTGCAGGCCACTGTGCATCCTACATGAAGGCACTACAGATGGAAATTAGTGAGAATGCTATAATCTGGTGCAGAGCATCTTTACCCTGTGGTTAATGTTTTTTCTGTACATGGTCCCTGACAAATAAACCAATAAACTAAATGTGTAACACACAGGTGTGTGTGTATATATATATATATATATATATATATATATATGTATCTGTCACCATGGGGTGAGACCGCTCAGCCCATGTCCCTTCTCATCCCTGCCTCTCATTGGGCAGCGTCTCAACTGGCTCCCAGCTGTCAGTGTTACGGGACGGCTGGGGCCAATTAATCCTCATCAGCTGGGGCGCTGCTAATGAGGATAAAAAGGAGCAGCCTCGACCACTCGGGGCTGCGACATAAGCACTGCTAGGCTGGAGTCCCTTCGTCCAGTTCCAGCCCTTGTCTCATCATCCAGCATTACTCGTAAGTGTTTTCCTGTAAGGAGTATTTGTGCCTCTGTACCCCCATGTCTGGTGCTAGCCCTCTACTCGCCTTACCAAATCACTTGGGAGCATCACCCTGTAAGAGTGTCTGTGTATTGGAGTCCTATGCCAGTGCCAGCTCTCTGGCTGCTTAACCCGTGAGTGTTACTTGCTGTGAGTTCTCTTGCTGTGTACCCCTATGCCTGGTGCCAACTGTTAACTCTGTTGCTGTACTGCTCGTGAGTGTTACTGTGTATGAGCATCTGTGCTTTCCTCATCCCTTACCCCTGTCACCAATAAACATCACAACTCACTGGTTCGCCCTTGGCTTTCATTGTGTGGCTCCCCAGAGCCACACGCGACAGTATGTCGCAGCCAGACGAGTTGCCGGTGGCCGTGAGTTGGTGTGGACTCGTACCTTCCTGTCCGGGTGTCAGCGCCGTTAGCATGCCGTCTCCCAGGAGTCATGTCCGACGCCAGGGCGACGAGCTGAGGTCCATCCCGGAGGCTGTCAACAGGACGCTCTTCACCATGCACGACGCCTCCAACGCGAGACGCTGGCATCTGGACCATGCTGAGAGCCTCCTGGACACTTTGCCTCATCATTTTTACCATCCTGAGGCCTGTGCCAGGAGAGACGCAATGGCCGCATTGCGAGAGGAGCTCCGCGGGTTGGAAGGAAATCCTGGCAGGAAGCCGAAGTGGATGACGTTGCCCCCTGCTTCAGGATCCCGTTCCTGCTTCCATTCCAGCCCAGGAGTTCGCGCCACCCAGAGGGCTTCCCCCGTTCTGCACCACATCACTCGAGATTCCCCTGAAGGAGCTGCAGCTGACTGCAGTTACGTCCGGGACCGAACGGCTGTCGCGAGCTCCGCTGTGCATCCATTCACCATCTTCAGGCATGTGGCGGCGGCAGTGAGATTGGTGGAGAGGATTCCAGGGCTACGAAGCTTTCCCGTGTTCAATGCCTTCCTCGCCTCGATCCCTGATCAGGAGCGGCGATTCCTGGGTTCCCCCCTCGTTTCGTCCCCTGGGAATAGCCGTCATCACTACGCCCAGTCACCTCAGCACGAACCCCATCCGGATCCAGTTCCGTGCTGCCACCAGGACCTTTCCCCCCTCGCAGCTGTCACCTCTTTGTCTCGTCAGCGTGGAGATTTCACAGCCCCGTTCCCCGAGCCTCTTTCCCCCGCTGTCATTCCAGGGCATTCGGGCTGGCTCATCCCGGCTGTTATCCTCTCCTCCTCGACGCGCTTCCTGACTGCTGTGTGTGCCTGGAATCCTGACCTGGCGAGCCCTCTTCTGGAGACGACACGAGTGATCCCCAGACGACTTCCCAGGGGGTCCTCCGTTATCGCCCGGCGGGGAGAGGAAGAAGCGATGTCTACGACAGCAGGCGCCATCCAACCTCCAGGGGGCAGGCAAGTCCTAGCTTATTTACATCAGTTTTGTGATTTGCTCTGTTATACTCCTGGAGGTGGAGTTCGGGGTCCGCAGCGCCCTGAACTCCCACCACCTGCTGTAACCTGTGTCCTTAATCCTGCACCCTCTGTGTCTCTCTCTGCCGAGCGGTTCCCGGCTTCGGGTCAATGTCGTGGGGCGAGGAGAGGGCCTGCGGCTCCGCAGCTACATTGTGGATGGAGGAGGAGGACTGACTGCTACGTGGAGTCTGCGCCGACGACCAAGCGTCCCCGGGTCTCCACGGAGGTGCGGTTTGGTCCAGCGGGACGAGGTTCTCCTGTCATCACGCCGCGTGGACCGTCGGTGGGGTTACCAACGCTGGAGGAACCTCAAGCTGCGCTGACCATCGTGCCGGCTGCGGGGCCCAACGCAGCTGGGTGGGAGCCTGACAACGACCTCCTGACGACAGATCCTGGATCTTCGCAGTCCTGGACGGTGTCAGAACCCGAGATCAGGCGAGTGCTCTCTTTTCCTTTTTCTCTTCATATCTTTGAACACTTTAGCCTGTCTCTAGGGGAGATGAGCCGGGTGCAGCCGCCCGCTGCATCCGAGCTCGTCTCGCTGGGTTCTGGCGCTGCCAGTGACCCTGATCCCGGTTCTGTTTTCTCTCCTGAGCCTGTTTCCAGGGTTGCCGGTGAGGAATTGCCGTCTCTCGTGGTGCTGGAGGGTCCAGGCTCAACGTTGGAGGTCGGTTCTGGTGCGGTGCCGACCCAGTCGGGGTCCGTCGTGGGTGCTGCTCCAGCGGTGTTCGACGTGGGTTCGCCCGAGACCCAATCGGGGTCCGACGTGGGTGCTGCTCCAGCGGCGTTCGACGTGGGTTCGTCTAAGGCCCAATCGGGGTCCGACGCGGGTGCTACACCAGTGTTGTCCAGGTCCGGTGAGGAGGTGGCTGTTTCCCTGCGGCCTGACGCCCGTCTACCTCATCATCGGCTCTCCCCTAAGCCTCTTCCACCGGGGTCCGCTTTGACCCTTCGCCCGTCTCAACGGTCCTGGTGGTTGAGTGATGCGGGTCGACGGCTCGACCTGCAAGACTTCCTGTTCGGCGATCTGGTCCAACCCCCCGACGAACTGTGTTTGCTTCTGGGTGGCCTGGCACGGCTACCGGTGGACTGGTTTCTTGGGACCTGGGTCTGGAGTTGGCCGTCCGAACATTTCCTCTTCCCCGGCTCACCAACTGGATGATGGGCGGGGAGATCACCAGAACTTTTTGGCCGTTTTGGACTCTGCCCGCCGTCTCCTCGGGTGTCTCTTACCTTTTTGTTATTATTAGGGTCACTCGGGCGTAGCTTCTTTGTCCTTAGGGGAATATGTGTTTTTAGTGCTGTGTATTGTTTTTTCTTATTTACCGTACTCAGCAATTTTTCTTCATTATTATCCTGTTCCTACCCTGTCACCTTTATTCCTCTAGGTGACCCTCTTTGTATATAGCGCTATGTATTATGTTTTTCTTGTTATCCGTACTCAGCATTTTCATCATCCTTATCTTAGAGTTACCTTAGAGTTGTTGCTACGCAATTATTTGACCACCTGCAGGGAAATGGTTTACTTGAAGAGTTTCAATCTGGGTTTAGAATCCATCATAGTACTGAAACAGCCTTAGCGAAAGTCACTAACGACCTCCTCATTGCATCTGATAATGGACTAGTTTCTGTACTTGTCCTTTTAGATCTTAGTGCAGCTTTTGATACTATTGATCATAATATTCTACTTGATAGATTAGAACACTATGTTGGACTTAATGGAACTTCGTTGCAGTGGTTTAGATCTTATTTATCTGATAGGTTCCAGTTTGTTCATGTAAATGATGAGTTTTCTTTCAGCTCAAAGCTTAGTCATGGAGTTCCACGGGGATCTGTGCTAGGCCCTACTCTTTTTAGTTTATATATGCTTCCGTTAGGCAACATTATTAGAAAGCACTGTATACATTTTCATTGTTATGCAGATGACACACAATTATACCTGTCAATGAAGCCAGATGATACTAATCAATTAGCCAAGTTAGAAGCCTGTCTTAAGGAAATCAAAGCTTGGATGACTTGTAATTTCCTGCTATTAAATTCAGATAAGACTGAAGTCATTCTTGTTGGTCCAAAAAACCTTAGAAATTCCTTTCCAAATCAAACTTTCAGTTTGGATGCAGTTACTCTTTCTCTTAATAGCTCTGTGAGGAACCTTGGAGTTATTTTTGATCAGGATTTGTCCTTCAATTCACATATTAAATTTGTTTCTAAGACTGCCTTCTATCATTTGCGTAATATTGCCAAGATTAGGAGCATCTTGTCTCAGAGTGATGCTGAGAAGCTGATCCACGCTTTTGTTAGCTCGAGATTAGATTATTGTAATTCTTTATTATCAGGCTGTCCTAAAACATCTTTAAAAAGTCTTCAGCTGATCCAAAATGCAGCAGCAAGAGTTTTAACAGGTACTAGAAAGAGAGATCATATCTCTCCGGTTCTGGCCTCCCTTCATTGGCTTCCCATAGAGTTTAGAATTAAGTTTAAAATCCTTCTTCTTACTTACAAAGCTCTAAACAATCAGGCTCCTTTTTATTTAAAAGATCTGATACTACCGTATCATCCTAACAGAGCACTACGCTCCCAAAATGCAGGATTACTTGTAATACCTAGAATCTCCAAAAGTACAATGGGAGGCAGAGCCTTCAGTTATCAAGCTCCTCTCCTGTGGAATCAGCTGCCAATCTGGATTCGGGAGTCAGACTCGATCTCTGTTTTTAAGAATAGGGCTAAAACCTACCTTTTTGATATAGCCTACAATTAGGGAGGGATCATGTGTTTCTGAACCCTCCCTTAGTTATGCTGCTAATAGGTTTAGTCAGCCGGGGGACCTCCAGTAATGCACTGGGCCTCACTCCTTTCCTCACTCTCTATGAAATATTTTTTTTTTTTGCTGGTCATTAACATTTGTCTGTTCTCTCCCATAGATTGAGTCCCCATCGTGCTGTTTGCTCTCTACATGTCTGTTCTTTTCTTCTTCTCTATCCCCTCACCCCCCAGCCAGTCGCAGCAGATGACTGCCCCTCCCTGAGCCTGGTTCTGCTGGAGGTTTCTTCCTGTTAAAAGGGAGTTTTTCCTCTCCACTGTCGCCAAGTGCTTGCTCACAGGGGATCGCCTGATTGCTGGGGTCTTTCTGCAACTGTGGGGGTCCCCCCTACAGTTGATAGTGCTATGAGATGACTGTTGTTGTGAAATGGCGCTATATAAATAAAGTTGAATTGAATTGAATTGAATTGAATCTTAGCCTTAGCCTTGTCGGTGCATCATGGAGTAATGTGTGTGGTTTCCTTTTCGACCGTACTCTGTGATCACCTTATCTTTTCCTGTTATCTTCCTAGGGGGTTTTCCCTAGCCCTGACTTTAGCATTGACTGTGCGTAATTGTATGGAGTAATGTGTTCTGTTTTCCACTTAACCGTACTCTGTAGTTGCCCTTTTGTCCCTGTCACCTCCATTCCTTTAGGTTCTTATATACATTTAGCGCTGCGTATTTTGTTTTCTTTATTATCCTTACTCAGAGTTTTTCATCATCTTTGCCCCGATCTACACGTTATTTGTGTGTTTTGGGTACTGGGTTTTGTTCGTAACCACACTTAGTATTTTCCCCATCTGTGCCCTGGTTATTATTTTCTGTGGGATACAGAGTGTTGTATTTGAGGTTTTTTTTGTCTGCCTTGTACTCTGTATTTGTTCATGGTCTGTTTTTCCTTTTTTTTCTCCCTCTGCTTCTCTCCCTCTGGTCCTGCCTCCCTTCCGCCCACCCTAGATGGGGGTGGTGGGGTGGTGGGGGGCTGGGATGTTCCTGGTCGTTCGGAGCCCGACCGTGAGGGGAAGGCTCTGTCACTATGGGGTGAGACGCCGGCTTGGCGCTCAGCCCATGTCCCTTCTCATCCCTGCCTCTCATTGGGCAGCGTCTCAACTGGCTCCCAGCTGTCAGTGTTACGGGACGGCTGGGGCCAATTAATCCTCATCAGCTGGGGTGCTGCTAATGAGGATAAAAAGGAGCAGCCTCGATCACTCGGGGCTGCGACATAAGCACTGCTAGGCTGGAGTCCCTTCGTCCGGTTCCAGCCCTTGTCTCATCATCCAGCATTACTCGTAAGTGTTTTCCTGTAAGGAGTATTTGTGCCTCTGTACCCCCATGTCCGGTGCTAGCCCTCTACTCGCCTTACCAAATCACTTGGGAGCGTCACCCTGTAAGAGTGTCTGTGTATTGGAGTCCTATGCCGGTGCCAGCTCTCTGGCTGCTTAACCCGTGAGTGGTACTTGCTGTGAGTTCTCTTGCTGTGTACCCCTATGCCTGGTGCCAACTGTTAACTCTGTTGCTGTACTGCTTGTGAGTGTTACTGTGTATGAGCATCTGTGCTTTCCTCATCCCTTACCCCTGTCACCAATAAACATCACAACTCACTGGCTCGCCCTTGGCTCTCATTGTGTGGCTCCCCAGAGCCACACGTGACAGTATATGTGTAACGGGGTGGAAGTATTTCATTGTTTTGGGGTTTTATGTGGTTTTTAATTTTGTGTTACATGTTTATTTAGTTTGCATGTTTTGTAGTTTATATATTTTTATCAGTGGTTTATAATCAGCAGCACCTGTGTTGATTGGGTATGTGCAGCACCTGTGGCTGCACATGATAAGAGGTGCTCTGGCAGTCCAGAGGAGAGAGTTTTCGTCAGGAGGAAGGAGCCCTTCCTGAGGGAAGCCTGGCCAGATGAGAGCCCTACCAGGACAAGAGGAGGTTGCTGGTCGCAGGAAGATGGCTGAAGGAGAGCATGACTGAGGAGGAGGAGGGACAGTAATGGCCAGGACCACCATGATGCCGGCATTTGGGGGAGGACACTTCTGTGTGGAGCAGTTGGGGGTGCTGCAGGCGAAGGACCTGCTGATTCCTTCCGCTTCCTAGGCACTACCATCACCAGGGACCTCAAATGGGAGCTGACCATCAGCTCACTCATCAAAAAAGCCCAGCAGAGGATGTTCTTCCTGCGGCAGCTGAGGAAGCTCAAGCTACCCACCAAGATGTTAGTGCAGTTCTACACAGCCATCATCGAGTCCATCCTCACCACCTCCATAACCGTGTGGTACGCAGGAGCCACTGCCAGGGACAGACTAAGGCTGCAGCGCGTCGTGCGCACTGCTGAGAAGGTGATCGGCTGCAAGCTCCCATCTCTCCAGGATCTGTACATCTCCAGGACCCGGAGGCGTGCTGGCCGGATCATAGCCGATCCCTCACACCCTGGTCACGTACTGTTTGCCCCCCTCCCCTCTGGTAGAAGACTTCGGTCCATCCAGACTAAAACCTCCCGTCACATGAACAGCTTCTTCCCCTCTGCCATTAGACTGCTGAACACTAAGTGACTCTCGTGCACCATGTACAGCAGCTCAACCAGACTCATGTCAATCATCACTGTTTTCTTCCTGCATTACCGACTGCACTATATAGTTCTCCACAGTATCTGCTGCTGGCTAATATATATTTTAACTGTTGACCAGTATCACTTAATCTTATCCTACACTTTATTACATGTATAGTTTATTTCTCTTATCTTATCATGTTTAATGTTGCAGCATTGTACCGAGACAAATTCCTAGTTTGTGTACTACATGAACAATGGCAATAAACCTGATTCTGATTCTGATTCTGATTCTGGACAGCAAGAGGCAGAGTGAGGAGCTCTGCCTGGGCTGTAAGTATCTGGTTCCCAGATAGCAGCACCCCAAAACCGTGATGATGACATTGATGACAGTGAGAAATATGGCAATAATGCTGGCAAGTGTCTTCCCCTATACAGGTTTCCTGATTGTGTTGTGGTGGCAGATGGAACCTGGCCTGGAAGACCCTCCTCCTCAGCTTTTAAGGACCTTTTTATTTTGATTTTAGCCCACTTTTAGCCTTTAGTTTTTTTAGCTTGGGTTTTTGTTTAGGCTTTTTAATTTTTTAGTGGGCATTCATATATATACTGCTCAAAAAAATAAAGGGAACACTTTGAAAACACATCAGATTTTAATGGGAAAAAATAAGATGGATATCGAAATTGTGGCAGGCTAGTCCAGTTTACTCAGATTAAAGGAACACTTTTTAATCTTGAGAGCCACCTGGAGCTCCCATCTGACCTGGGTGTAGTAAGCACACAATACTGCTGTCTCCTCTGCCACTGGACTGATGCCTTTTGAGGCCTCCGTGGGCTACCCCCCCCCCCTTTTGCCCATGGCAGAGAGGGAGGTAGCTGTTCCATTCGTGGAAGCCCATGCTCGCCGCTGCCACCATCTGTGGAGGTCAACCCAGGCTGCTCTTCTCCGCTCATCTGAGTGAAACCAGCAGTACACCAACCGCAGACGCGTGCCGGCACCCAAATACACTATCAGCCAGATGGTATGGTTGTTGGCAGATCAGGTTCCATTGAAGATCAAATTGAGGAAATTGTCAACACATTTTCTTGGTCCATTTCCCATCTCAAGGATTATTGATAATGTGACTGTTTGGCTCAAGTTACCTCCAACACTCCACATCCATCCTACATTTCATGTCTCCTGGATAAAACCCCTCTCTGCCAGCCCCCTCTATCCTCCCCTGAAGCCTCCTCCTCCTCCCCAGATCCTTGACGGCCAGACCACCTACCCCGTTCAGAGGATTCTGGACGTTCGTCGTGGGGACCGGGAATTACAATATCTGGTTAATTGAAAGGGTAGAAGATACTTTTGCTTCCTTCCATCAAACTGCTTTTGACAGGTTTATGACCCTTTAGCCCCACCCAAAACCCCCCCACTCCCCGTCCTTCCCCCCCACCCCCACCCCCTTTGCCCTGACCTTGACCTCCCCTTTGATCCGTAATTATCCTTTGATCAGCGACGACCTTTGTGACCCGTAATTATCCTTTGATCAGCGACGACCTTTATGACCCGTAATTATCCTTTTATCCATGACAACCTTTGACCCCCACCCTGAGGGTTGAGCGTGGAAATGGAATGTTAACATAGGGGAAATGGTGGGGACGGCGCGTGTTGTAGTTGCAGAGTTTTATATACATATGGCTGAAGTAACACCGCACAGAAAAAAGAATGCACAATCGCAAAACTAAACATTACTAAACAATCACTCTATATATACACTACCGTTCAAAAGTTTGGGGTCACCCAGACAATTATTTTGTTTTCCATGAAAAGTCACACTTATTTACCACCATGAGTTGTAAAATGAATAGAAAATATAGTCAAGACATTGACAAGGTTAGAAATAATGATTTGTATTTGAAATAATAATTTTTTCCAGATACTCAACCTGCTCAAAGCAAGGTCAGTTTTATAGCTTCTCTAACCAGCTAAACTGTTTTCAGCTGTGCTAACATGATTGTACAAGGGTTTTCTAATCATCCATTAGCCTTCTGACACAATGAGCAAACACATTGTACCATTAGAACACTGGAGTGATAGTTGCTGGAAATGGGCCTCTATACACCTATGTAGATATTGCACCAAAAACCAGACATTTGCAGCTAGAATAGTCATTTACCACATTAGCAATGTACAGTGATCCCTCACTTATCGCGGTTAATGGGTTCCAGAACCGACCGCGAAAAGTGAAAAACCGCGAAGTAGCGTCACCCCTAATGACGTCACCCATAAATAATACGTACGTTCATTCTCTCACTCTCTCTCTCATATGATACGTGTGTGTGTGTGTGTAAGTGTACATACATACGTAGATGTAAATAAAGTGTACATAAATATGTTTTTAGAACTCTTTTATTCTTATAACAAGATACGTAACTCAAGATGAAGATGATTTACTGCACAAGTTAATGAGAGCTTTACTGCTCCTCAGGTGACGCCTCATCGTCAGGTGCTAGAGGCGCAGCATCGTCGAGGGCAGCTTTCGATAGAGCTGGAGAAGCTGCAGGAGGCGGCATAGTGGCTTGACGGGAAGACTATTTCGCACAAAAAGGCACAAGAGAACAACAAAAAGTTCCACGCGGCGAGACTAAGCAACACGAGCGATAAAGAGCAATGAATGCGGTCTTCCTTCGCTGCATGGCTGTTCGGCAGGGAGAGAAGGTGGGTGAAACGTCTCGGCCAATCAGCTTGCGGGGTGAAACGTCTCGGCCAATCAGCTTGCGAGATTTCCGAGCCGAGCCAACACGAGAACAGCGAACAGAGAGGTGGATTTTTGAGTTGTGCGGCTCTCCGTGTTGATACCTGATGGTCTAATGTGGGGGGCAGCACGGTGGTGCAGTGGTTAGCACTGTTGCCTTACAGCTAGAAGGTTCCTGGTTCGAATCCCCAGGCTGGCAGGGGTTGGAACCTTTCTGTGTGGAGTTTGCATGTTCTCCCTGTGCTGCGTGGGTTTACTCCGGGGGCTCCGGTTTCCTCCCACAATCCAAAGACATTCATGTTAGGTTGATTGGCTGTTCTAAATTGTCCCTAGATATCTGTTTCCTATAGGCCCTTAGAATAGAGGGTTAGTACTAGTGAAAGCGCTTTGAGTGGTCTTTGTGACTAGAAAAGCGCTATATAAGTGCAGGTTAGTTAGTTAGTTAGTAATGTAGTCTCCCTGCCTTCTGCTAGCGCCCGCCCATTATTTCTCAATTTTGAATTTTTGATGAATATTTTTGAAAAATCCGCGATGCACTGAGGGCGCGAAAGGTGAAGCGCGAAGTAGCGAGGGATCACTGTATATTAGATATTAGAGTGTATTTCTGATTAGTTTAAAGTTATCTTCGTTGAAAAAAACAGTGCTTTTCTTTCAAAAATAAGGAAATTTCTAAGTGACCCCAAACTTTTGAACGGTAGTGTAATTCAAGAAATTTGTGTGTCTGTCTGTCCGTCACGACCATAAGACTTGCTAAAAGATCATAGGATCACCTATGATGTGCCTATGATTTCTACTTGATGTCTATATGACGTCATATAGACACCATAATAGAGTGATTCAAGAAAATCTGTCCGTGTGTCTGTGTGTGATCAAAGGCAGGCATCACTCACGATCATAGAACATCAAAGATCAAAGGCAGGCATCACTCACGATAATAGGACTTGCTATGCCATCCTCAAAGATCATAGGACTCACTATGACATCATCAAAGATCAAAGGTAGTCATCACTCACGATCATAGGACCCGCTATGGCACCATCAAAGATCAAAGGCAGGCATCACTTAACGAGTGCTGATGTGCTTGCTTACGCCTGCTTTGTAGGGGCATGCAGAAATACTTGCATATACTTGGTTTCTACGAGCATGCACAGGTATGCATGGGCATGCACAGGTATGAACTAGTAAACTTCAAATTTTAACAAAATAAAACTACTAACTAACCTGCACTTATATAGCGCTTTTCTAGTCACAAAGACCACTCAAAGCGCTTTCATTAATACTAACCCTCTATTCTAAGGGCCTATAGGAAACAAATATCTAGGGACAATTTAGAACAGCCAATTAACCTAACATGCATGTTTTGGCATGTGGGAGGAAACCGGAGAAATCCCGGAGTAAACCCACGCAACACGGGGAGAACATGCAAACTCCACACAGATCACTGTTGGTCAGGGGCTGGGATCGAACCCACGATCCCACGATCCCCACAATCCCCCGGCCAAGGGTAAACTGTGCTGCCGCAGTGCTAACCACTGCGCCACCGTGCAGCAAAATAAAATGGTAAATGGCAATAGCACTTTTTCTCATGAACAAGGTGGGGCTTTACAGATCCTGCTATTCACACACACACACTCCCCCACTCCTCTTCGCCCACTCCACCCGTCCGTTCCCACATGTATAATGATTGTGTTTTTATGTATTATCATTATTTATTTATCTATTTAAATTGATTCTTGTACTGATGCAACATGCTCCAATAAATCATTCAAACTGATGGATGATAGAGTGATGATATAGAGTGAAGTACATGGTGGTAATGCACCTGTAAGCTGGTTGCTAACCGCCAATCAAATCTAAAAGAAGAAGATGATATTTGAGGTTTATAAACTTTTTGATCTGGCCTCAGCCAATGAGCGGCGAGGGAGGGTTTGACAGGCTGTCCAATGATGACCTAGAGGCGTACCCCTGCAGTCGACCAATGAAACTACACCGTGCCGCATGCAAAAATTGGATCTTCTCCTTCTTCTTCTTTTAGATTTGATTGGTGGTTGGCAACCTAGCTTACGGGTGCATTACCGCCATACTTCACTCTATATGCTCCCAACGTGGGCTGGAACCCAAAGAAAGCCCATTATCACCCTATAATTCAAGAAATCTCTGTGTGTCTGTGTGTCTGTCATGATCATAGGACTCGCTAAAAAGATCATAGGACTGCTTATGATGTTCCTATGATCTCTACATGATCGCCTATGATGTTACTATGATCTCTACATGATGTCTATATAGGCATCACTCACGATCATAGGACTGGCTATGACATCATCAAAGATCATAGGACTTGTGATGACATCATCAAAGATCAAATGCAGGCATCATAGGACTTGCTATGCCATCATCAAAGATCAAAGGCAGTCATCACTCATGATCATAGGACTTGCTATGACATCATCCAAGATCATAGGACTCGCTATGACATCATCAAAGACCAAAGACAGGCATCACTCATCACTCTATATAGGCCTAATTCAAGAAATCTCTGTCACAATGTTATGATCATAGGACTCGCTAAAAGATCATAGGACTTGCTATAACATCATCAAAGATCAAAGGCAGGAAACAATTTGATTTAATACATATTTACTACAAATTACATGCAGGTATTCATGTTTTACCACCGTTATTCTGTTACATTTTACTGTCTCCCCATGATGTTGTCATTAACCGCACTGCGAAAACAAGCCCAGCAGTGTCCGATAGCTGTTAATTTAATTGTTACTAGTTAAATAAAATCAGAAAAGTAAACTATGAAAAAGAGAAAAAAACTCATAAGTGCGGGTTAGCGAGGCACCTGCCTCCAGCTTTTGGTCCAGACTGGTTGAGGATTAAGTGGGGGAAAAAAGAGGATTGTCTGAGCTGCATCCAGAGCCCTGTGGGCGACAGCACCTCCTACAACTAACCCCACCCAACCAACAAACCATTTTGCCCTTGACAGTGTCTTCCACAACTAACCCCGCCCTCTGATTTTAAAAGACAACCGCCAAACCAGCCATTTTGCACGACACCATAGTATAGAGTTTGAAAATGAAACTCACTTGATGATATAGAATGAAGTATGTGGCGGTAATGCAGCTGTAAGTTGGTTGCCAACTGCCAATCAAATCTTAAAGAAGAAGAAGAAGCCTTTTTGCACAAACCAAAATGGAGACAGACCCCATGGCCTAGCCAATGGTGTTCTAGAGGCGGGGTAATCCCCAACCCCAGTCAGGGGTCAACCCAGCGTAGGAAAAAACAGTGCATTGCTGATCCAGAGGTCTTTGGGCGAACTGGGATAGATTGAACTTTGCAAAAAGTAAGCTTTCAAACATGCATTTTCACACCCACTTCCCTTTTTTCCTTAATCAAACAACCCAGTAATGACAAAAAACCCCCCAACAACAAACCCTTTTATCTGTATGCTTGTGACAATTAGAGTTTATTTTGTGCGGATACTAGGAAATTTAACATTTCTCCTATAAAAAATATTTTGTATTTTTAAATGACCACACAGCAGCGTTGTAAGGTTTGTTTGTGTGAAACAATTCTGTGAAACATCCCAAAACTCGTGTGATATTTACCAACAATTAAATTATTATTTTTTTTCAATCAAACCTTTTATCATTTGCTGTGATCTGAAAAAAGTTTTATAAGTTCAAGGCAGACTTTTTTTAACCACTCATGACAACTTTAAACCAGAATTTGGAGAGGGTTTTGGCTGTCTGCTATTTTTTTTTTTTTTTAAACAACCTTCATTCTCATAAAACAAACATTTTTTGATACAAAACTACAATCTCACAGTATTTTTACTTACTGGCATATGTAGTTCAAAACCTCAAATGTACATAAAAATGGATTTGATAAGGAGTGTTTTTGGTATAACATTTAAAAAAATTACCAAATTCACCACCCAATCCCGAAAAGACGTTAATTAGTAACATTTTTCCTAATCTGCTTTCACTATGGGAACAATTCTTTGTTTTTTTAGAGACATTTATCAACTTTCTAATCATTCAAAAAGCATTTTTCACACTATGAATTATTGTATAAAAAACTGTGAAAACCAATTGTCATTAAATGTATTTACTTCTTCCATCAAGAAAGAGAGAGTTATGACAGGTTTTTTATGTTAGTTCACTGTTATCTGAAATAGTCTTAAGGCAAAGCTTGATGCCGCCGAGGACATAGTCCAAGGACGGATAATTTTTTTCATACATAAGGAGCTGTTCAGAACTCCTTATAAGGCCTCCTTATACGAAGAATCAAGTCAGTGGTGGTAATGCACCTGTAAACTGGTTGCCAACCGCCAATCAAATCTAAAAGAAGAAGAAGAAGCAGTTATACTAATATTTGAAACAACCAGCATGTGTTTGATATCACCACCTAAAACCTTTATGCCAGGATGTAACGTTTATCCCTAATACTTTTAACAGCACTAATAGTCAAAGATTTAGTCTTTTCAAAACTTTATCATTTACAAGTTGAGAAGTTTGCTACAGTTTAACAAAAATGATTTTCATTATTAACACAAGTCACAGAAGCATTATACTTTCAACAACACTTAAATGCAACTTTCCGGCATATTTGCAAAATTATTCCACTTACATTAATCAAAAAATTATTATTTTCAAAAACTTTATCATTTAAAAGTGTGGTTTATTTTGTGGTAGCAAATTTAACATTCCTCTGGCTAACAGCCCCCACCAAACAGTCATCTCTCTCTCTCTCTCTCTCTCTCTCTCTCTCTCTCTCTCTCTCTCTCTCTCTCTCTCTCTCGTGCGCATGCGTGGGCGTTTGTGGGAGCAGGGGTGTGGAGTGGTGTCGAGTGAGTACTTTAAACTTTGTATTTTCTAACTTTTTCTCTATCTTGTGTGTTTGAGGTGTGTGTGTTTAATATAGTGGGTTGAGTGTGTGTGTGCTGGGGTGTGAGTGTTGGAGTGAGTGTGTTGGGGAACGGTAGCTTCTGCTGCCGGTTTTTCCCGGCTGGCATCATGCCGGTGATTGATGGTGGTGTGGAGTTTGAGCGCTTAACCCGGCGTCATGGCGTGAGAATCCTCCCGACAGTTCCCTGTTCTGTGGAGGAGGCCAGCCTCGCTGTAGGACAGGTGGTTGGGCATGGCAGCATAAAATCAGCATTGAGGATGAACAGCGCAATTGTGATCTTTCTGGATTCGACTGAAAAAGCTGATCAGGTGGTGGCACAGGGAGTGGTCATAGGTGACACTTTTACTCCCGTTTTACCGCTGGCGAATCCGTCTAGGAGGATCACCATCTCAAACGCTCCTCCTTTCGTTAAAAATGATCAGCTGATTAGAGAGTTGTCCCGTTTTGGCCAGGTTGTGTCCCCTATCAGAATGGTCTCTCTGGGTAGTAACCCCTGCTGAAGCATGTTGTATGTCACAGGAGGCAGTGTTTCATGGTGTTGAAAGACAGCTCTGCTGAACTGAACGCGTCTTTTAATTTCAGGATTGACGGCTTTAGCTACTTGGTGTTTGCAACATCTGAAACCATGAAGTGTTTTGCGTGTGGCGCAGAAGGCCATCTTATTAGGTCATGTCCTGAAAAGGCGAACACAAAGAGCACTGGCGGTAAGAAAGGTGACGCCGCTGTTTCTGGTGGTCCGGAGGGTAGCGCTACATGTGGTGCGGCGGATGCCGCTGCGGCGCCCGCTTCTGCTGGGGCGGTCGCGGCCGCGTCCGCGTCCGCTTCTACTTCTGCGGGGGCGTCCGCGTCCGCATCCGCGTCCGCATCCGCGTCCGCGTCCGCTTGTGCTGGGGCGGCCGCGGCCGCCTCTGCTGGGGTGGCCGCGGCGGGCGTGGTAGTTGTCCCCCCCAAACAGTGATGGTGGAGAATTTCTGTCTGGCGGCAGCTCTGATCATTGTGACGAGCCTGTCGCCCGGGGTAAACAGGTGGAGGGTGTAAGTAAAAGTGCAGTTAAACGAAGGAACGTGAATGAACAGACTTTGCAGGCGGGGGAGGAGCGGTTTGAGGCTGTAGCGGACACACAGAGCAAACACTGCATGACAAACGTTGCGTTTCATGAAGAAATGCAGGAATGTAGTTTTGTTGAAGAGGATCCTTTTAAAGCTGCACAAAAAAGGAAAAGTGCGGAAAACTTGCAGAGCTCTGCTAAATCTAGTAGGGTTGGGAATTTAGATTTACTGAATGAGAGCGCTTCTGACGAAAGTGGAGATGAGTCTGAACTGATGCAGACGCAGACGCAGGAGGAGCAAAGCTCCTATTGTTTTACTAAAATTAGGCAATTTCTCCAGGTGACTAAGGGGAGCAGAGCTGTGAAAGTGGAAAATTACTTTCCAGATCTGGAGTTATTCGTGGCATCAGCTCGCAAATTTATGAAACTGAATGATGGGAATGAGACTTTCACTGATCAGGAAATTTATCGTCTAAAGAAACTGGTTGCTAAACTGAAATTGCAAATTACTAACAGTCATGTTGACTCTTAGTTTGTTTCTTCCCTTTTATGCTATGTGTGTGTTTTTTTACTGTACCCTATTTTTATCCTTTTTAATGCCCCACCTTAGAATTGGCACTCTCAATATTAATGGGGCCAGGGATGATGTAAAAAGGGCCTCTTTATACAAGCTTTTTAATTTAAAGAAACTTGACGTGCTGATGGTCCAGGAGACTCACAGCACTGTGGACATTGAGAGCCATTGGAGAAAAGAGTGGGATGGCTGCATTTTTTTTAGCCACAAATCCAGTAGCAGTGGGGGGGTGGCTGTACTTTTCTCTAGGGGTTGTGTGCCTGTCTCTTATGAGGTAGAAGAGGTGGTGAGAGGTCATTTCCTCTTATTAAAGGTACAGTTTGAAAACGTGAACTTCGTTTTTATAAACGTGTATGTGCCAACACAGAGAGCAGAGAGGATCAGGGTCTTTGACGTGCTTTCGGATACGGTTAAGTCCTGTGATCCAAATAGTTTTTTATTTCTGGGGGGTGATTTTAACTGTACATTAAACCACAGACTAGACAGGAACCATCAGGAGCCTCACCCTGCTTCTGCCAATAGGCTGAGAGAACTGGTGAAAACACATGAAATGGCCGATGTGTGGAGATCACATCATGGGGACCAGAGGCAGTACACCTGGAGCCATGTCAAAGATAACCTTTTATCTATGGCTAGGTTAGACCGTTTTTATGGTTTTAAACATCAAATGAGTGTTTTTAAAAATAGTTGTATCTGTCCTGTTGGTTTCACTGATCACTGCCTGCTGTTTTGTTCTGTGTTTATTGAAAATGTAAAGTGTAAGAGTGCTTTTTGGCATTTTAACAATACACTTTTAAATGATGTGTTTTTTAAAGAGGTTTTTCATGATGTTTGGAAGTCACACAGGGAACAAAAACCCTCTTTTAGTTCTCTCCAATTGTGGTGGGATTTTGGTAAGGCCCAGATAAAACAACTCTGCCAACAGTACACTCAAAATGTCACTCGTAGCTTGACCCAATCCTTGAAAGTTCTGGAGACTGAGGTGGTAGAACTAGAGGAGTTGCTCAGTTCTACAGGAAAACAGGAGCACTTAGAGGCTCTCAAGTCAAAAAGGTCAGCCTTGGCTAGCTTGCTAGGGGTCACCGCACAGGGTGCTCTGGTCCGCTCACGCTACATGGATGTAGCTCTGATGGACTCGCCCTCCCAGTACTTTTTTGGACTGGAGGGGAAAAATGGACAGAGAAAGCTCATTCACTCCTTGTTGGGCGATGACGGGAGAACAATCTCCACAGCAGCAGAGATCAGGAAACACGCTGCTAGCTTTTACAGTGAATTGTTTAGAGCAGAGTGGAGGGAGGACACGTCACTGGGCCAGGTTTTCCTTGATGGTCTTCCAGTGCTCTCAGAGGACCTTGTTGCCGGCTTGGATGCTCCACTGTCTCTGTCTGAGCTGCATACGGCGCTAATGAGCCTCCAGAATGGAAAATCACCAGGCATAGATGGTCTCTCTGTGGACTTTTTTAAGGAATTCTGGCCCCTGCTTGGTCCAGACCTGCTGGAGGTTCTCCAAGATAGCTTGGAAAGGGGGACCCTACCCACGACCTGCAGGAGGGCCATCATCACACTGTTGCCGAAAAAGGGGGACCTCCAGAGCCTAAAGAACTGGAGGCCAGTCTCTCTGCTCTGCACAGACTACAAGATTCTCTCAAAAGCTCTGGCCCGAAGACTGAGAAAGGTGATGAGCGAGCTCATTCATGTAGACCAGACTTACTGTGTGCCTGGCAGGCTGATTAGTGACAACGTCACTTTAATTCGGGATATTTTGGAGGTCTCTGGTTCATTGGCGGTAGAAACTGGTTTGATTTCAATTGACCAGGAAAAGGCGTTTGATCGGGTTGAACACCAATATTTATGGACAGTTTTAACAGCTTTTGGGTTCAGCCCAGGCTTCATAGCCAGGATACGGGTCTTGTACAGTGACATTGAGAGTGTGCTGAAGATAAATGGGGGCCTGTCTGCCCCTTTAAAAGTCCAGAGGGGGGTTCGGCAGGGCTGCCCTCTCTCAGGGATGCTGTACTCCCTCGCCATAGAGCCTTTGCTTCACTGCCTGAGAAGGGATCTATCAGGGGTTACTTTTCCTGGCTGTGACACCACGTTCAAGCTGTCGGCCTATGCAGATGATGTAGTCATTCTGCTAAACAAGCAGAGTGACATTGACGTTCTGGTTAGGAGTGTCAATCTTTTTGGCCAACTTTCCTCTGCAAAGATAAACTGGGGAAAAAGCGAGGCTCTGATGGTGGGGGAGAAACTAGAAAATCAGCTTACGCTTCCGGGTGGGTTGATTTGGAAAAAAGGAGGTTTTAAGTATCTTGGTGTCTTTATTGGAAATCAGCAGTTTGAGCAAAAAAATTGGGATGGGGTCATAGAGAAAATTAACGGGAGACTAAACAAGTGGAAGTGGCTAATGCCGAGAATATCTTTTAGAGGAAGAGTGCTCATTTTAAATAATCTTGTTTCCTCATCCCTGTGGCACCGCCTCATGTGCATGGACCCCCCTGCTGGTTTGTTGTCCAAAATTCAGTCTGTTTTGGTGGACTTTTTTGGGGGGGGTGGACTCCACTGGGTTCCTCAAGCCCTGTTATTTCTTCCCAAAGAGGAGGGGGGGCAAGGAGTGATTCATTTAGCTAGTAGAGGTGCTGCTTTTAGACTGACTTTCATACAGAGACTGCTGACGGGCCCCCAGGACCTGGTATGGAGGCCTTTGGCCTGTGTTATTTTACAGAGAGTCCTTGGGCTTGGGCTAGACCTCCCTGTGTTTTTAATGGATTTTAAGAACTCTAATGCACTGTCTTTACCCAGTTTTTACCGCAGTCTCTTTTCAGTGTGGACTCTTTTTAAAAAACAAAGAGGGCCATGCGATTCCCTCTACTGGTTGTTGAGGGAGCCGCTGGTTTTTGGTGGTCGCCTTGGTGTCCTGCCGGGAGTTGGAAGGACCTTCCTTGATAGGCTGTGTTCCAGGAACATTCTCACTCTGAAGCAAGTGGTGGAACTGGCTGGTCCTGGCCTCAACAACGCCTCAGCTTTAGCAGCTCATCTTGGTGTCAGGTCGAATCGTTTCATCGATGGTCTTCTTGCACACTGGAAACAGGAGCTTCATGGACTTGAGCACTCCCTACTCTTGGACTTTAGCAATGGCACGCTGCAGCCAGAAAGCACTGACCCCTTTCCCTCTCTCACGCTCCATATGGACTTTGACGTCGCTCCTTGCTCCTTACTGGCATTCTGTGCTCCCACTGGTGTGGACTTTGGAGGAGCCAGTGGTAAGGCACTCTACAGACTGGTGGTGATGGCACTCAACAAGGACCGATTGAACACCTGTGTGGACACTCCTTGGAGAGCCTATTTTAAACTAGGAAAAGGGCATCGGCCTGCCTGGAGGGCTCTTTACAAAGCCCCTCTCCCTAAGAGGCATGGAGACTTACAGTGGAGGGTCCTGCATGGTATTATAGCAGTCAATGCTTTTGTTTCTGTGATTAACAGCAGTGTCAGTGATCAGTGTGTTTTTTGTTCCTCTAGGGAGACTGTTTTTCATTGTTTTATTGAATGTCAGCGCCTGAGTGGCCTCTTTGAACTTCTCACAAAACTTTTTCATATTTTTAAGGAAGTTTTCTCTAAGCAGGTTTTCATTTGTGGTTTTATGTACAATCGTCGTTTTAAGCAGAAGTGTCAACTACTGAACTTTGTTTTAGGACAGGCAAAGTTGGCTATCTATGTAAGCCGGAGAAGAAAACTTGAAAATGTTGAGAATGATGTTGATGTCAAAATTTTATTTGTGAGGCTACTTAAAGCCAGAATCAGGCTGGACTTTCAGTTTTTTATGGGGAATGGGGATGTGGAAGGTTTCAGGACCCTCTGGTCCCTGGAGAATGTCCTCTGTTCAGTTCATGATGGACAGCTTTTTTTTGGGCGTTTTTTGGGAGATTAATTTTCTGTGTAACATAGCATGATATAGAAATTGTATTGACTGATGGACAAGTGTGTTTATTAAAGATCTTTTAAAAATCAAAATCTCTCTCTCTCTCTCTCTCTCTCTCTCTCTCTCTCTCTCTCTCTCTCTCTCTCTCGCATACGTGAGCGTTTGTGGGAGCAGGTGTGTGGAGTGGCGTCCAGTGAGTACTCTAAACTTTGTTTTTCTAACTTTTCTCTATCTTATGTGTTGAGGTGTGTGTGTTTATTATATAGCGGTTTGAGTGTGTGTGTGCTGGGGTGTGAGTTTCGGTGTGAGTGTGTCGGGGAACGGTAGCTTCTGCTACCCATTTTTTCTTGGCCAGCATCATGCCGGTAGTTGACGGTGGCGTGGAGTTTGAGCGCTTGACCCGGAGACATGGCGTGAGAATCCTTCCGATAGTTTCCTGTTCTGTGAAGGAGGCCGGCCTTGCAGAGGGACAGGTGGTTGGGTATGATAGTATAAAGTCAGCATCAAGGATGAACAGCACAACTGTCATTTTTCTGGATTCTGAAAAAGCTGATCAGGTGGTGGAACAGGGAGTTGTCATAAATGACACTTTTACTCCTGTTTTACCGCTGGTGAACCTTCTAGGAGGATCACCATCTCTAACGCTCCTCCTTTCATTAAAAATGATCAGCTGATAAGAGTTGTCCTGTTTTGGCCAAGTTGTTTCCCCCATCAGAATGGCCTCTCTTGGTAGTAAATCAGCCCTGCTAAAGCATGTCGTGTGTCACAGGAGGCAGTGTTTCATGGTGTTAAAAGACAGCTGTGCAGAACTGAACGTGTCTTTTAACTTCAGGATTGACGGCTTTAGCTATTTAGTTTTTGCAACATCTGAAACTATGAAGTGTTTTGCTTGTGGTGCAGAAGGCCATCTTATCAGATCATGTCCTGAAAAAGTTAACACAAAAAATACTGGGAGTAAGAAAGGTGACACTGGTGTTTCTTGTGGTCCAGAGGGTAGTGCTACATGTGATGCGGCGGATTCCGCCGGCGGATTCCGCCGGTGGATGCCGCGGCGGCGTTCGCTTCTGCTGGGGCGGCAGCAGCCACGGCGAGCACGGTGGTTGCTCCTCCAAACAGTGATGGTGGGGAGTTTCTGTCTGGCGGTAGCTCTGATCTTTGTAATGAGCCTGTCACCCAGAGTAAAAAGGTGAAGGGCAAAAAAAGTGTAGTTAAAGAAAAAAACGTGAATGAACAGATTTCACAGGCAGAGGAGGAGCAGACTCGGGCTGTGACGGACACACTGAGTGAACACTGCATGACAAACGCTGCAGTTGATGCAGAAATGCAGGAATATAATTTTGTTGAGGGGGATCCTTTTAAAGCTGCACAAAAAAGAAAAAGTGCTGAAAACTTGCAGAGCTCTGCTAAATCTAGTAGGGTGGGGAGTTTGGAAGTGCTGGATGAGAGTGAAGCTGAGTCTGAGCTGATGCAGACGCAAGAGGAGCAAAGCTCCTACTCTTTTACAAAGATCAGAAAGTTTCTTCAAGTAACTAAGGGGAGCAGAGCTGTGAAAGTAGAAAATTACTTTCCAGATCTGGAATTATTTGTGACATCAACTCGCACGTTTATGAAACTGAATGAGGGGAATGAGACTTTCACTGATCAGGAAATATATTGTTTAAAGAAACTTGTGCTTAAACTGAAATCACAAATCATGTTGGCTCTTAGTTTGTCTTTTCCCTTTTGTGCTACGTGTTGTTTTTTTTTTGTTTTTTTTTACTGTACCTTATTTTTATCCTTTTTAATGCCTCACCCTAGAATTGGCACTCTTAATATTAATGGGGCCAGGGATGACATAAAAAGGGCCTCTTTATACAAGCTTTTTAATTTAAAGTAGCTTGATGTGCTGATGCTCCAGGAGACTCACAACACTGTAGACATTGAGAGCCAGTGGAGAAAAGAGGGGGATGGCTGCATTTTTTTTTTTTTTAGCCAGAAGTCTAATAACGGAAGGGGGGGGGGGG
Organism: Pholidichthys leucotaenia; assembly: GCA_020510985.1. Taxonomy (NCBI): domain Eukaryota; kingdom Metazoa; phylum Chordata; class Actinopteri; order Cichliformes; family Pholidichthyidae; genus Pholidichthys; species Pholidichthys leucotaenia. Next base: position 313,573,789 of record CM035847.1, on the reverse strand, counting down.
GGGTGCTGTACTTTTCTCTAGGGGTTGTGTGCCTGTCTCTCATGAGGTAGAAGAGGTGGTGAAAGGCCATTTACTCTTATTAAAGGTACAGTTTGAAAACGTGAACTTGAGAAAACGTGAGCAGAGAGGATCAGGTTCTTTAACGTGTTATCGGATACGGTTAGATCCTGTAATTCGAATAGTTTTTTATTTCTGAGGGGTGATTTTAATTATACATTAAACCACAGACTAGACAGGAACCATCAGGAGCCTTACCCTGCTTCTGCCAATAGGCTGAGGGAGCTGGTGAAGACACACGAAATGGCCGATGTGTGGAGATCACATCATGGAGACCAGAGGCAGTACACCTGGAGCCATGTTAAAGACAACCTTTTATCTATGACTAGGTTAGACCGTTTTTATGGTTTTAAACATCAAATGAGTATTTTTAAAAATAGTTGTATCTGTCCTGTTGGTTTCACTGATCACTGCCTGCTGCTTTGTTTTGTTTTTATTGAAAATGTAAAGTGTAAGAGTGCTTTTTGGCATTTTAATAATACACTTTTAAATGATGTGTCTTTTAAAGGAGTTTTTCATGGTGTATGGAAGTCACACAGGGAACAAAAAAAACCTCTTTTAAATCTCTCCAAATGTGGTGGGATTTTGGTAAGGCACAAATGAAGCAGCTCTGTCAACAGTACACTCGAAATGTCACTCATAGCTTGATCCAGTCCTTGAAAGTTCTGGAGACTGAGGTGGTAGAGCTAGAGGAGTTGCTTGGTTCTACAGGAAAACAAGAGCACATAGAGGCTCTTAAATCAAAAAGGTCAGCCTTGGCTAGCTTGCTAGGGGTCATCACACAAGGTGCTCTGGTCCGCTCGCGCTACATGGATGTAGCTCTGATGGACTCGCCCTCCCAGTACTTTTTTGGACTGGAGTGGAAAAATGGCCAGAGAAAGCTTATTCACTCCTTGTTGGACAATGATGGGAGAACAATCTCCACAGCAGCAGAGATCAGGAAGTATGCTGCTAGTTTCTACAGTGAACTGTATAAAGCAGAGTGGAGGGAAGACACGTCACTGAGCCAGTGTTTCCTTGGTGGTCTTCCAGTGCTCTCAGAGGACCTTGTTGCCAGCTTGGATGCTCCACTGTCTCTGTCTGAGCTGCATGCAGTGCTAATGAGCCTCCAGAATGGAAAGTCACCAGGCATAGATGGTCTCTCTGTGGACTTTTTTTTAAGGAATTCTGGCCCCTGCTTGGTCCAGACCTGCTGGAGGTTCTCCAAGATAGGTTGAAAAGGGGGACCCTACCCACGACCTGCAGGAGGGCCATCATCATGCTGTTGCCCCAAAAAAGGGGACCTACAGAGCCTAAAGAACTGGAGGCCAGTCTCTCTGCTCTGCACGGACCACAAAATTCTTTCAAAAGCTCTGGCCCGAAGACTGAAAAAGGTGATGAGCGAGCTCATTCATGTAGATCAGACTTACTGTGTGCAGGCAGGCTGATTAGTGACAATGTCACTTTAATTCGGGGTGTTTTGGAGGTCTCTGGTTCATTGGCTGTGGAAACTGGTTTGATTTCAATAGACCATGAAAAGGCTTTTGACCGGGTTGAACACCAGTATTTATGGACAGTTTTAGCTGCTTTTGGGTTCAGCCCAGGCTTCATAGCCAGGATACGGGTCTTGTACAGTGACATTGAGAGTGTACTGAAGATAAATGGGGGCCTGCCTGCCCCTTTAAAAGTCCAGAGGGGGGTTCGGCAGGGCTGCCTTCTCTCAGGGATGCTGTATTCCCTCGCCATAGAGCCTTTGCTTCACCGTTTGAGAAGAGACCTATCAGGAGTCACGTTTCCTGGCTGTGAAACCACGTTTAGGCTGTCGGCCTATGCAGATGATGTAGTCATTCTGCTAAACAAGCAGAGTGACACTGATGTTTTGGTTAAGAGTGTTAATCATTTTGGCCAACTTTCTTCTGCAAAAATAAACTGGAAAAAGCGAGGCTCTGATGGTGGGGGAAAAACTAGAAAATCAGCTTACGCTGCCTCGTGGGCTGAATTGGAAGAAAGGAGGATTCAAGTATCTTGGTGTTTTTATTGGGAATCAACAGTTTGAGCAAAAAAATTGGGACGGGGTCATAGAGAAAATCAAGGGGAGACTAAATAAGTAGAAGTGGCTAATGCCAAAAATATCTTTTAGAGGAAGAGTGCTCATTTTAAATAATCTTGTTTCCTCATCCCTGTGACACCGCCTCATGTGCATCGACCCCCCCCCCCCTGCTGGTTTGCTGTCTAAAATTCAGTCTGTTATGGTGGACTTTTTTGGGGGGGTGGACACCACTGGGTCCCTCAAGCCCTGTTATTTCTTCCCAAAAGGCGCTTTTCCACTTGGAACCCAAAGGCCTCCTTTGGCCTGGAACCGAACAGTACCGTTCGCCACCCATGGTTTTCCACAGCACAAGGCTCACTGCAGCATGGGTGGGAGAAGGAGGGAGTTGGAGGCGGGATTTGGAGGGAGTTGAAGGCGGCGCTACGCTCCCCATGAGGCGGCGCCATATTCCTGTTCAGTAAAATCAACATCAAAACATGTAGCAATACGTCTCCAAAAATAATGCAAAAGTTAAATATTTTTGGACACTCATGTCAGAAAGTGAGACCCATATATTATACAGAATCATTAATCAGACAGTGAAGTATTGTTAGATTTTAATCATTTATTGGCTCACAGCGCATGAATATCAAAAATTACTTTTCTCGACAAATAGATGGTTAGGTAAAAATACATGATGTATGTCAAAATCATGGAGAGACTGTTGAGATGTCATGGAATTTATCTGCTCCAGCCAGTGGTGTCATGGCAAAACATGGATCAGGTGCCATATGAGCCGTTAAATATACTGTATATTTCAACAGGTAAACAGTACTGAGTTAGGCATAAGATATATTTAGCAATTATGATGCATTTTAAGCCAAAACAAATGGATCTAGGATTAGAAGTAATTAAAATAAAGCAGTCCCAAGGTTACATGGAGAAATATGTGGATTAACTGGAAATATATGGTATTGAGTATTGCTGACTACATGTAGATACTGTATAAATATATATTCTCTGCATCAACAGTGAACTATACTTGTATTCATGTAGTATTGCCCTGGGAATTTTGACAATAAACCTTTGTACTTTTGCAGATGTCTCTATTTTGTTTTACAGTCTTCAGCAAATAATTGTGTTGGTTACTTTTCTTAAAATGAGCCATTATTTTCAAAGTCACTGATAAATGGTTTGTACTGTTGACTCTTTTCCCACCAGTGTCTGAAGAGACAAAATAGAAAATCATGATGCAAACAAATAAATCACTACATTGTTTATTCCAATCAGCAGCAAATTACAGATGATTTAGAATGTGCAAAATTCAAACTAAAAAAAAAAAAGAAACTGAGACAAAACGTGACAAAAACTAAGCAACAGCACAACACAGACTGGATATGATAATCCTTGTGTGATTTTACATGTCGTTTTGTATATACAGCCGTGGACAAAATTGTTGGTACCCCTCTGTTAATGAAAGAAAAACCCACAATGGTCACAGAAATAACTTGAATCTGACAAAAGTGGTAATAAATAAAAATTCTATGACAATTAACCAATGAAAATCAGACAATGCTTTTGAATTGTGGTTCAACAGAATTATTTTAAAAAACAAACTCATGAAACAGGCCTGGACAAAAATGATGGTACCCCAGAAAAGATTGAAAATAGGCCATAGGGACATGAACATGACCATAGATTCAACCAAGATGTGTCCTCTAATTAACATCACAGGTGTCTACAAACTTGTAGTCAATCGGCCTATTTAAAGGGTGACCAGTAGTCACTGTGCTGTGACCATTGTGGGTTTTTCTTTCATTAACAGAGGGGTACCAACAATTTTGTCCACGTGTGTGTGCTTGGAGTATTTATTCCTTTAGTTTTTGTTTAAATTGTCCAAGCGTTGTACATGATTTTAATTCAGGTCCAAAAGCGTTCCACAGTCTGACACCTTGCACTGAAACACAGTGTTGCTTGGTAGTAGTTCTCAGACCCCAGGGCAGACCCAGAACTCACTGGAGAGACAACATCTCCCAGCTGGTCTGGGAACACCTTGGTATCCTCTCTGAAGATCTGGAGCAGGTGGCTGAGGAGAGGGAAGTCTGGGCTTCTCTGCTTGAACTGCTACCTCTGCGACCCGGACCTCTGGAAAAGTGGTAGAAGATGGATGGATGGATGTCATGTATGGGAGCATTAATGAATGATACAAAGTCTATAGTGTGGGTTGATTCAGCAAATATTTCACTCTGCGCAGTATTGTGACTGATTTGCATATTTTACCTTTAATATAATTAATATGTGACTTCCAACACAGTTTATTATCAGTTATTACACCAAGGATTTTAATTCTGGATACCCTTTCAATCTCTACACCATTTATACTGAGTTTAAATACTGAGTTGTTGTGATGGTGTGAAATAACATTATCAATAAAATTTAGCCACCGCTGTGTCGCCCTGGTTTCAAGTGTGGGTGGTGTTTTGTGCTTGTGTTGCTAAAATGTAAAAGGAAGAACTACAATGGGTCTCAAATATTTGTAATGTGTTCTATTACTGAATGAGTTTAAAGATGAAATACTATACACATATAAACTAAATTCTAATGGTGACTGAACATCTCCCATTCCCCAAGGTGCAAGATACACTATTATGACTAGAACTCATAAAGGATCACAGAAATGATCTGATAAAAATAAATAAACCTTGGATGTGAAACCTACTATTGGATGTGCCATTCATTTTCAATTACTCTGTAATTAATATTCACACAAATAAATCTCAAGGTCATCGTTTAAACACAATTAAGTTTTCGTCTGTCCTAAGTGAACTTTCCACTGCTGAAAAAAATAACATAAAGCATGAATATCACATCACTCACTGTCCTGTACATCACAATATCACGGCTTCAACTGCTGAAGTTGGGTGCGTCGCGGCTGCACATTCAATTCAATTCGGGTGGCTGGGTCTAATTCCCGGTGCGTCTCCATGTAATTTCTGGTGCATCTGTTTGTGCGCACCACTGCAAGCTCAGTCTGCTTCCCTCTGCATTCTCTCATCAGCCGAAATGCACAGGAAACTCTGCTGGACTGCGGTGTTAGATTTCTGCTGATTTCTGTTAAGCCATTCTATCGTTGTGGTTTATAATATCACTTGTTCGCAGGCTCACTGACGAAAAATTGCAAATGGCGGCCAGCAAGCGATTCTCGAAAGTCAGCGTAACGCCCATGTAACGCCCACTCTGATGACGCTACGCACAGACCAATGAATGGCCAGCAGTGGCGTGACGAAACGGGGCCGGTACCCTTCGGACCTGCTTTTAATGGTGCCGAAAAAAGTGTCGGTAAAACTGGAACTGTTCCGAAAAAGCAAACTGTGAGGCCTTTGGGTTCCGAGTGGGAAACCGGACAATGGAGGCCGATCGGTACTAAACGAGGCCTTTGGGTTCCAAGTGGAAAAGCGCCTAAAGAGGGAGGGGGGGCAAGGAGTGGTTCATTTAGCTAGTAGAGGTTCTGCTTTTCGACTGACTTTCATACAGAGACTGCTGATGGGCCCCCAGGACCTGGTGTGGAGGCCTTTGACCTTTGTTATTTTACAGAGAGTCCGTGGGCTTGGGCTAGACCTCCCTGTGTTTTTAATGGATTTTAAGGACTCTAGTGCACTGTCTTTACCCAGTTTTTACCGCAGTCTGTTTTCAGTGTGGACTCTCTTTAAAAAACAAAGAGGGTGATGCGATTCCCTCCACTGGTTGTTGAGGGAGCCACTGGTTTTTGGTGGTCGTCTTGGTGTCCTGCCGGGAGTTGGAAGGACCTTCTTTGATAGGCTGTGTTCCAGGAATGTTCTCACTTTGAAGCAGGTGGTGGAACTGGCTGGTCCTGGCCTCAACAACGCTTCAGCTTTAGCAGCACATCTCAGTTTTAGATCAAATCGTTTCATTGGTGGTCTTCTTTCACACTGGAAACAGGAGCTTCATGGACTTGAGCGCTCCCTATTCATGGACTTTAGCAAAGGCACGCTCCAACCAGAAAGCACGGACCCTTTTCCCTCCCTCACACTTCATATGGACTTTGACGTTTCTCCTAGCTCCTTACTGGCATTCTCTGCTCCCATTGGTGTGGACTTTGGAGGAGCCAGTGGTAAGGCACTCTACAGACTGGTGGTGATGGCACTCAACAAGGACAGAATGAACACCTGTGTGGACACCTCATGGAGAGCCTACTTTAGACTGGAAAAAGGGCATCGGCCTGCCTGAAGGGCTCTTTATAAACCCCCTCTTCCCAAGAAGCATGGAGATTTACAGTGGAGGGTCCTGCATGACATTATAGCAGTCAATGCTTTTGTCTCTGTGATTAACAGCAGTGTCAGTGATCAGTGTGTTTTCTGTTCCTCGAGACAGACAGTTTTTCATTGTTTTACTGAATGTCAGGTTCTAAATGGTCTCTTTGAACTTCTCACAGAACTTTTTCACAACTTTAAGGAAGTTTCCTCCAAGCAGATTTTCATTTGTGGTTTTATGTACAATCTTCGTTTTAAACAGCAGTGTCAACTACTGAACTTTGTTTTTGGACAGGCAAAGTTGGCTATCTATATAAGCCGGAGAAGAAAACTTGAGAATACTGAGAATGATGTTGATGTCAAAATTTTATTTGTGAGGCTACTTAAAGCCAGAATAAGACTGGATTTTGATTTTTTTATGGGGAATGGGGATATGGAAGGTTTTAGGACCCTCTGGTCCCTTGAGGATGTCCTTTGTTTAGTCCATGATGTTCAGCTTTTGTCTAAAGAATGACATACTGAGGCAGGCCAGAAAGCTACGGGGAACAGAAGTTTACCTAAATGAACATCTAACAAAAACTAATGCTGAAATAGCACGGCAAGCACGGATGCTGAAAAGACAAAATAAGATACAGGCAACATGGACAAGAAATTGTAGAGTTTGGATCAAACTAAATGGAACACCTGAGGAAGCAAAGACTGTAATAATCAGAGAGATCACTGACTTAAATAAATATAGATGAACACTGATTAAGAAAATTAAGAGACTATGATAATCCATATCCACACACACGGCAAGAATAGTTCTTCTGTGACACCATGTCAATGTACTTTAAAAAAACAAAAACAAAAAACAAACAAAATTTATGACTGACTTGAATAGACATCAGTTATCCCCAGTTGGAGGAAGTCATTTGACACAGAGTGAGGAAATTCAAACTCTGAAAATATGCCATTATGCTGAACATAAACTACAAGAGATGGAGAATGATATTGATCCTGATAACCACTTTTTCAATAATATTCATAACCATTGTGAATATTACACTGAAAAGCAATTCAAAAGTCAAGTGCAACTAGATGGTAAACTATCAATAATACACTTCAACAGCAGAAGTCTTAACAAAAACTTTCCACAGATTCAGGACTATAACAGCTGGACAGAAAATTTACAGCTATTGCAGTCTCTGAAACTTGGCTTAATGAAGAGCAGGCTCCTCTGATGGCAATAGAGGGATATCAGATGTTTCATATTAACAGATCTCAAAAAAAAGGGTGGTGGTGTTGCACTGTATATTGATGACCTGTATAGGTGTAAGCTTGTAAATGGAATGTCCTTTGCACTACCAGGGATTTTGGAATGTGTTACTGTTGAGATTGACCAAGATAAAACAAAAAATCTAATTATAAGTTGTTTATATAGAACGCTGGGAACTTGCATTGAGACATTCAGAGAGTCTATATCCCACAATAACACATCCCAGTAGAATCACAGTTCACACTGCTACACTTACTGACAACCTGTTTGTTAATATTATTGATAAGAAAATAAAAAGTGGATTATTGATAAATGATATAAGTGACCATTTGCCAACCTTTGCACTTATCCATGGCCACACGGTGGCCAATACAGAAAATTTTTTTAAAATCGTTCAGATACAAATCACAAAATGCAATCAGTTCTTTTAAAGAGGACTTGCTGAAGCAAGACTGGACAAAAGTCTATGTATCAGATGTAAATGAAGCCTATGACACATTTATAAACATTGTAACCACTCTTTATGAAAAAAATTGTCCATTAGTAAAGAAAAATCCTAAACATAATTTTGCCGATAAGCCATGGATAACCAAAGGATTACAAAAGGCGTGTAAAAAGAAAAAATTATTATATAAAGCTTTCCTAAAGAAAAGGACAAAAGAAGCAGAGCAGCGGTATAAAACATATAAAAATAAGTTAACATATATAATAAGATGTAGTAAAAGAGACTATTACAGTAACGAACTGGAGAAAAACAGAGACAATATTAAAAATACATGGACAATACTTAACAATATTCTTGGAAATAAAAACAGAAATACAAGTTACCCAAGCGATTTTTCAAAAAATAAAACGACTCAGAGTGTGAATGCAGTTTCACCTGCAGATGAATTTAATAACTTTTTTGTTAACATTGGTCCTAATTTGGCTCGAGAAATACCCATTACGGCACCTACAGGCGAAACAATAAGAAAAAACACTGCTATAAAAGACTCCATTTTCATAAAGAACACAGACGAGAGAGAGGTCATTGAAATTGTTAAATCGTTTAAAAGTAAAACATCTACGTACTGTGATGGTATTGACATGCTCTTAGTCAAAACTATTATTGAATGCTTAGTGAAACCACTGACATATATCTGTAACCTGTCTCTCCAAACAGGTATATTTCCCAATGCAATGAAAATAGCTAAAGTAATTCCGATATACAAGACGGGTGACAGAGGGGAATTCTCAAACTATAGACCAATTTCACTATTGCTGCAATTTTCCAAGATACTTGAAAAAATATTCTATAAGAGAGTTGACAACTTCATACTGAAGAATAATTTATTGTGCGAGCAGCAATATGGGTTCAGACACAAGAGGACAACTTTGGAATTTATAGAAAAAATATCAACTGCCGTTGAAAATAAAGAGTACAGTGATCCCTCACTTATCGCGGTTAATGGGTTCCAGAACCGACCGCAAAAAAGTGAAAAACCGCAAAGTAGCGTCACCCCTAATGACGTCACCCATAAATAATATGTACGTTCATTCTCTCACTCTGTCTCTCATATGATACGTGTGTGTGTGTGTGTATAAGTGTACATACATACGTAGATGTAAATAAAGTGTACATAAATATGTTTTTAGAACTCTTTTATTCTTATAACAAGATACGTAACTCAAGATGAAGATGATTTACCGCACAGGTTAATGAGAGCTTTACTGCTCCTCAGGTGACGCCTCATCGTCAGGTGCTAGAGGCGCAGGATCGTCGAGGGCAGCTGGAGAAGCTGCAGGAGGCGGCGTAGTGGCTCGACGGGAAGACTATTTCGCACAAAAAGGCACAAGAGAACAGCGAAAAGTTCCACGCGGAGAGACTAAGCAACATGAGCGATAAAGAACAATGAATGCGGTCTTCCTTCACTGGGTATGGGCGCTTTCTATGTCATAATTCTGTACTTTCACTTTGTTCTCAATAAAGTTTTGGAAAAAAAAAAAACATCTCAGCCAATCAGCTTGCGGGGTGAAACGTCTCGGCCAATCAGCTTGCGAGATTCCCGAGCCAAGCCAACACGAGAACAGTGAACAGAGAGGTGGATTTTGAGTTGTGCGGGCTCTCCGTGTTGATACCTGATGTTCTAATGTAGTCTCCCTGCCTTCTGCTAGCGCCCGCCCATTTTTTCTCAACTTTGAATTTTTGATGAATATTTTTGAAAAATCCGCGATGCACTGAGGGCACGAAAGGTGAAGCGTGAAGTAGCGAGGGATCACTGTATTCAGTTGGGGTATTCCTGGATCTTAAAAAAGCATTTGATACAGTGGATCATAATTTATTATTAAAGAAACTACAAAATTGTGGTATTAGGGGGGTAGCACTGTCCTGGTTATGTAGTTACTTAAAGAATAGATATCAGTATGTGTACAACAGTATGTGTTGGTAACAAAAACTCATAGTTACTGAAGGTTACTTGTGGAGTCCCACAGGGTTCAGTTTTGGGGCCATTGTTATTCAACATGTATATAAATGATATATGTTAAGTTTCAGAAAAAATGGATTTAATATTGTTTGCCGACGACACTAATTTATTACGCAGTGGAAGCAATTTGGAACAACTTTTGAATACCCTCGGAAAGGAATTAGGAAAGCTCAAACTGTGGTTTGATTCAAACAAATTAACGCTCAATTTAAGTAAGACAAAATTTATAGTTTTTAACAACCATCACAACAACTTAATATCTAAACTCAGTGTAAATGGTGTAGATATTGAAATGGTATCCGAAACTAAATTTCTTGGAGTAATAATTGATAATAAACTGTGTTGGAAGTCACATATTAATTATATTAAAGGTAAAATATCCAAATCAATTGCAATACTACACAGAGTGAAATATTTGCTGAATCAACCCACACTATATACCTTGTATCATTCATTAATACTCCCATACATGACATATTGTACTGAAGTATGGGGAAACACATATAAAACAAACATATATCCAGTCTTTATGCTTCAGAAGAGAGCTATTAGAATAATAAACAAAGCTGCTTACAGGGAACCAACAAACCCACTTTTTCTTAAATTAAAAGCTCTCAAGTTGAAAGATCTGGTTGACTTTAAAACTGCAGTAATAATGTTTAAAGTGAAGAATCTATCACTGCCCGCAAATATCCAAAAGTTGTTCCAAATAAGGGAGAAACAATATCATTTCAGAGGAACATGTATATTTCAAAAACCTTCAGTGAGAACTACCACCAAGCAACACTGTGTTTCAGTGCAAGGAGTGGAACAACTCCAAAGTTGGGGAGTCAAAGTTCAGCTCGGAGTTGGGAAGTCAAAGTTCGGGTCCAAAGTTGTTATGGAACAACTTTGGACCGGAATTAAAATCATGTACAATGCTTGGACAATTTAAACAAAAACTAAAGGAAGAAATACTCCAAACATATATACAAGATGACATGTAAAACCACATAAGGATTGTCATATCCAGTCTGCGTTGTGTTGTAGCTTAGTTTTTTGTCACATTTTGTCTTAGCTATGTTCTGAATTGTAATCGCTCTTGTTTTGTTTTTCTTTTGAATTCTTGGATGGAACATGGGTGGGCAATATAAGCTGCAGCTTCAGCCATCACCCATTTCGGATAACTTATGTTGAACTGTATAATCAGAGGAGTTATTGTCTAATTTGACCTTGTTGGATTTTCTTCCCCCTTTGTTATATTATTCTGTTTCTTTTAATCTGTACTTTTATCTATCCAAAATAAAGATTCATTCATTCATTCATTCATTCTGGCATTTTTGGGGGGAATAATTCTTTGTAATGTAGTATGGTATAGTAATTGCACTGAATGATGGAAAAATGTGGTTATTAAAGACCTTTTAAAAATCAAATCTCTCTCTCTCTCTCTCTCTCTCTCTCTCTCTCTCTCTCTGAGTGGGCGTGGTCGTGAGTGTGAGCTGGGAGCGTGTGACAGCGTGAATGAGTTGTCCCAAACTTTTTGGCCGCCGACGCCGCGGGGTTGTCTGGCGGCGGGGCGGCTTTGCCGCCCTCCGCAGCCAGCCTATCAGTCATAAACAGAACAACAACAAAAGTTAAAGTACATCGCAGGGCTAGTGCACAGACCAACATTGTGGACAAGGGTGAGATTACTGAGAGGGATCACGCTCAGGATCAGATAGATGAGCCAAATGAGGCCCAGGTAGACGGTGGGACTATAAAGATGAATATAAAATCACAGCACGGGGTGAGTGAAAAACAAGAAGAGACAGCTACCAGGGTGGCTGAGTCAGTGTTGGAGGATGAGGATGACATTGAAATAGATGAAGAGTTATCTAAAGTTTCAGTCAAATGGAAGAATTTGGAAAACAAACAGCAGAGGAGTAAAGTAAAAAGGGTTGTCAGAGAAAGCTCTAAGGTTTCTCAATCGCAACCAGATTCTTATGCTGGGTCTGAGATAGAGAATGATGGTGAAAGCAGCGATAATATGGCCAGTGGAGGTGGTTACCCCTTCACAAAAATACAGAAGTTTTTGCAGGACGCTAAGGGATCCAGGTGTCATGTGGTGGCCCTCGCAGGCCACCATAAGACGCCACACAGTCACCAGTGAGTTTCAGTGAGTTTTATTACAGTGAAAAGTAACAACACAAGATGCAGGGGCAATGACACATAAGTCTACACACATCCGGAGGCGTAAGGCTAAACAGCTCTCTTACAAGTCCATAGGAGGAGACGGTCATACACAGGCAAGGTTGATAGAGAAATGACTACACAGACTGCTGAGGCAGAGACACACAGAGGTCTACTCACACCGGGAGGGGTAAGGCTAACAGCTCACTTACTGGTCCTGGGGAAGCGACGGTCAACCACAGGCAGACGAGGTAGGTAACAGTCCAAGGCATCCGTAGCTCAGACAAAGAACGACTGACACTGCTGCGTCTTACCGCCGCCAGTGCCGGGCTTAAGAAGGCGAAGCACTAACGACGATAATTACAATCAGCTGACTGACCGTTGACAGGCGGAAGCCCCACCGAGCACTTTCACAATAAGAGCCCGGTGAGGCCAGAATACAGCCCGCAACTGTCAAGGCCGGCAGCGAAACATAACTTAGCCCGAGCGCGATCAGAAGCCGCGCTCGGGTCATAACAGTACCCTCCCTCCACGGGCAGACTCCAAACGCCCCAAGGAACCACCCTGCCCCCCCCGCCCCCCCCCCCCCCCAGGGTGGGAGGTTGGGGGACAGATGTGGAGGGAGAGAACCAACCCATGAACAAGACTCTAAACCAAAAGGAAAAAGAATACATCAATTTCCCCCAGAACCATGACGAAACCAGAAAAAACAAGACATGACTAGAAAATACAAGGGATACAAAACCATAAAGAGCATAAGCACCTGACACCGAACATCTTCCCACAGGGACCACAGATAACCCGTCTAACTCCAAAGTACATAATCCCACGTGGTAAAGAACTCAAAGTAAGGATCTCTTCAAAAACCCAAACTAAACATGCCAAAATCATACTCCCAAACAACCTCAATACATGATAACTATGGAACAAGAAATACATGGAAACACACAATAACTATGGAACAAGAAATACATGGAAATGCACGACAACTATGGAAGAAGAAATACATGGAAAAACACGATAACTATGGAACAAAAAATACATGGAAACACACATGGAGCAATCTAAAATTGCTTGGCATAACGTGACTATGACTAGACTGTGACTTTCAAAAATACATGAGGCAATCTAAACAAACAAAACAAGAAATACATACAAACACACATGGAGCAATCTAAAATTGCTTTGACTTGACTATGACTAGACTGTGACTTTCAAAAAAAAAAAACATGAGGCAATCTAAAATTGCTTTGACTTGACTATGACTATGACTAAACTGTGGCTTTCCAAAAAAAAAGGAAACATGAGGCAATCTAAAATTGCTCTGACATAACTTAGCTATAGATAGACTGTGGCTTACAAAAAAAAAAAGAAACATGGAGCAGTCTAAAATTGCTCTGACTTGACTTAACTATGGCTTTCAAAAAAAAGAAACATGAGGCAATCTAAAATTGCTTGACTTAACTTGACTATGACTAAACTGTGGCTTTCAAAAAGAAAGAAACATGAGGCAATCTAAAATTGCTTTGACTTGACTTGACTATGACTAAACTGTGGCTTTCCAAAAAAAAAAAAAAAAGGAAACATGAGGCAATCTAAAATTGCTTTGACTTAACTTTGACCAGACTGTGGCCTTCAAAAAGAAACATGAGGCAATCTAAAATTGCTTTGACTTGACTATGACTAGACTGTGGCCTTCAAAATGAAGAGACATGAGGCAATCTAAAATTGCTTTGACTTGACTTGACTATGACTACGTGAAACAACAAAAAAAAATTGTTAAACGTACTTGACATGACTAGGCACCGTATGGACCCACAGATAGTCCCACAACACAGTACATGATCAGGTGGCCTACCCCAGTCCCAGGCCCCCAGAAACAAGTCCTCTGGTGGCCGAACCAGGTCACCCTGTAGCAAACACAGTTTATTGGGTGGCCAACCCAAGACGCCGAACGCACGAAACAGTTCCTCGGGTGGCCGACCCGCATCCCACAACCACCAGGACCGTGGAGGAATTGCATGCAGCCGCCCGCCTGAAGATGACAAGACAGGAGAGCGCCAGTCTGCCAAACACAAACCTCTAACGGCCCCCAGCTGGTGGCTCCTGAGAGGGGAACAACCAAAAACTTGGACCCCCTTGAATCCTGATTGGGTCGCAGCCGCACCTGCGCTGGACCCACACCGGACCTCGTCGGACCCCGATTGGGTCATCGCTGCACCCACGTCGGACCACGACTGGGTCACCTCAGCCCACGCGTCGGACCCCGACTGGGTCACCTCGGCCCACGTGTCGGACCCCGACTGGGTCACCTCGGCCCACACGTCGGACCCCGACTGGGTCACCTCAGCCCACGCGTCGGACCCCGACTGGGTCAGGATGGCACCGGCGACGACCTCCATCTCCGAACCTGGAACCCCCAGTCCCGTGACCTTGACTGGCTCCGGACCGGTAACGCTGTGGAGGTGCTCAGAAAACAGGAGAGGACCGGGATCAGTTCCACCGGCAGCGCCAGAGCCCAGCGAGACGAGCTCGGGTGCAGCAGACGGCTGCCCCTCACTCGCCTCCCCATGAGGCAGGCAAAAATGCTCTAACACACCATACAGGAAAACAAGAAAGAGCACTTGCCTGCACTCGGGCTCTGGAGCCGTCCAGGACTTCGCCGATCCAGGTTCAGGAAGATGCTCGTCGTGGGGCTCCCACTCGGCTGCGTCGGGTTCCACAGCCGGCCTGATGGTCTCTGCAGCTGGATCCTCACGCGCTGGCGTCCACGCCAATAACCCGTATGGCATGGGGGCAGAGGACCCTCGACCTGCTGACTTGGGCTGCATCCCTGAGGAACCCTGGGGACGCTCTCTCGTTGGCTCTGGCTCCTCATCGCAGTCCGTTCTCCTCCTCTGTCCGAAACAAGGCTGCAGGGCCGGGATATTTCCCAGAGCCGCAGGCCTCCCCCTCGTTCGACGGCGTGGGACTAACGCCGAGGACCGCTCAGCAGGAGGAGACACAGAGGCAGCAGGTTTAGTACAAATGGCTACAGCTGGGGAAAGACACTCAGGGAGCTGCAAACCCCGAGTTTCACCCCCAGGAGTCAGACAAGATAGATCACTATGATAAATAGGACAGTGAAATTGGACTTGCCTGTCTCCCGGAGGGAGGATGGTATCAGCTGTAGCGGACATTGCTCTTTCCCTCGCTCGCTGGATGGTAGAAAAGGACCCATGGACGGAGCCCACCGGCACAGGACTCAGCTCACTCACAGCAGCTGGCTGATTGAGGGGGTCATCCCGGAGGCCCGGAACTGGATCCGGAGCAGGAGCTTGCTGAAGATGCGCCCGGCCGTGGCGCCGACGCCTTCGCCGGCCCCCAGATGGTGCGAACTCCCGAAACGGATCGGGAACAGGATCGGGATCCGTAGGCAAAGAGCAGGAGTGCCTCTTCTCCTGCTTCATGCCGCGTTCCTCCTCCAGCATCAGGAATATTTCGCGTTGCGCAGCGATATCTTCCCTCCTCGTGTCGACTTCCGGGTGGTCAGCATAGTGGGGAGAGAGATGACAAAGCACATCTTCGGCAGCGTCCAGGTACCAGTGTATGCCGTGGTCATAATCCAGCAGAGAAGCGAAGATGAGCAGCTCATCCACGACTTCCAGAACACCTGTCAGCTCGTGGCTCGGACTCCAAACGCGGCCCCTCCGCGATGGCATTCCTCACATACACAGTACCCAGACAGGAAAAAGCAAATGTCCAAAAAACTCGAACTCACTGGTGAATTACGTCTCGGGTTGGCATCACCGTAAACTCCGTTTTGGCAGCAGTGTACTGTCATGTGGTGGCCCTTGCGAGCCACCATAAGATGCCACACAGTCACCAGTGAGTTTCAGTGAGTTTTATTACAGTGAAAAGTAACAACACAAGATGCAGGGGCAATGACACATAAGTCTACACACATCCGGAGGCGTAAGGCTAAACAGCTCTCTTACAAGTCCATAGGAGGAGACGGTCATACACAGGCAAGGTTGATAGAGAAATGACTACACAGGCTGCTGAGGCAGAGACACACAGAGGTCTACTCACACCGGGAGGGGTAAGGCTAACAGCTCACTTACTGGTCCTGGGGAAGCGACGGTCAACCACAGGCAGACGAGGTAGGTAACAGTCCAAGGCATCCGTAGCTCAGACAAAGAACGACTGACACTGCTGCGTCTTACCGCCGCCAGTGCCGGGCTTAAGAAGGCGAAGCACTAACGACGATAATTACAATCAGCTGACCGACCATTGACAGGCGGAAGCCCCACCGAGCACTTTCACAATAAGAGCCAGGTGAGGCCAGAATACAGCCCGCAACTGTCAAGGCCGGCAGCGAAACATAACTTAGCCCGAGCGCGATCAGAAGCTGCGCTCGGGTCATAACACCAGGATGGTTAAAGTTGAAAACTTTTTCCCTGACCTAAAAGGTTTTGTTGACTCTGCTTGAGCCTACATGAAAAATAGGGGAGCGCTTGAGCAGGAAAGCTTCACTGATCAGGAGATCTACAGACTAAAAAAGTTTGTACTAAAAGTTAAGAAGCAAATTGTCCAGGATGATTAGTTTTTTTATTGCTCATTCTTTCTTTTCTGTTGTATTGGTGTTGCCCTCTTATACACATGTGTAGTTTTAATTTTGGCACACTCAATATCAATGGAGCAAGAGAAATGTCCAAGCGAGCCTGTGTTATTGCTCTTGCAGAATGTAAGAAAATTAATGTTCTGTTTGTTTTTGTTTTTGTTATTTTTGTCTGAGGGCAATGATGCTGATTGGAGGAGGGAATTTCAAGGGGAAGTTATCCTCAGTCACAAAAATAGTAGCAGTGGTGGAGTGGATATTTTATTTTCTCGAGATTTTATTCCACTTTCTTATGACATTGATGAGATAATTGCAGGCCACATTTTGAAAGTTCGAGCTGTTTTTGAGAATGTGAAAGTTGTTTTTATAAATGTGTATGCTCCAATCGTAAGCACAGAAAGATTGGCCTTTTTAAATATTTTAAATGACACAATCAAAAATTGCAGTAATGATGACTTTTTATTTGTGGGAGGTGATTTTAATTGTACAGAAAATCCTTTCATGGACAGGAATCACCCAGAGCCACATGCTGCATCCAAGGGAAGTCTAAAGGATCTTGTGGAAGCTCATGATCTGTGTGATGTGTGAAGAAATTTTCATGGTAAGGCTAGACAGTACATGTGGAGCCATAGCAAGGACAATATTCTGTCCTTAGCTAGACTAGATAGGGTTTACAGTTTTAAGCACCAGTTTAGCATTTTTAAAAGTGCTTTTATAGTCCCTGTTGGCTTTACTGATCACTCTCTGGTTCAGTGTTGTGTTTTTATCAAGAATATAAAGTGCAGTAGTGCATACTGGCATTTTAACACATCACTTTTATCGAATAATAGTTTTAAAACTGCTTTTATGTTTTTTTGGAGTAATTTTAAATTAACAAAATCAAATTTTAGTTCTTTGCAGCAGTGGTGGGATGTAGGGAAGAGTCAAATAAAGAATCTGTGCCTAAAGTATACTCACAATGTCTCTGGAGACTTGGCCAGGTCTGTCAGGGGCCTGGAGAGAGAAGTAGTAGAGCTGCAGTCTTTGGCAAGCTCCGCAGGAGAGAGAGGACATTTTGAGGCTCTCAATGGCAAAAAGTCTGTTTTAACTGACTTACTGGGCGTGGCTGCTAGGGGCGCTGTGGTACGCAATAGCTTCCAGAACATCGCACTAATGGACGCTCCATCTCATTTTTTCTTTGGTTTGGAGAGGAAGAATGGTCAGAGGAGGATAATCCACTCTGTCAGCTCAGAAGATGGGCAGCTGATCCATGAGTCTGCAGAGATCCGTCGCTTTGCAGCTGCTTTCTATAAAGATCTCTTTAGGAAAGAGTTTGTTGAGAAACCGCATGTGCTGAGTCATTTTTTGACAGACTTGCCGAAGGTGATGGCTAGTATGAATGCAGAGCTGGAGAGCGAGATCACTCTGCAAGAACTAGCAGTGGCTGTCCAATCTCTTCAGTGTGGAAAAGCCCCAGGGATAGATGGTCTACCATCTGAGTTGTACAAGACGTTTTGGTCTGAGATCTGTGAGGACTTGCTGGAAGTACTGTCCGACAGTCTGCGGAAGAGTCATCTGCCCCTAAGTTGTAGGAGAGCAGTCCTCACCCTCCTTCCCAAGAAAGGTGACTTGAAAGACATTAAAAACTGGCGTCCAGTGGCCCTCCTCTGTACTGACTACAAAATTCTCTCCAAAGTGTTGGCTAACAGACTGATGAAGGTGATGGAGCAGGTCATACATGTAGACCAGACCTACTGTGTACCTGGTAGGTTGGTTACAGACAACATTTTTTTTAATTCGTGATGTTTTGGACCTCTCCAGCTCATTGGTCAAGGAACTTGGTCTCATTTCAATAGACCAAGAAAAGGTGTTTGACCGAGTTGAACATCCATACCTTTGGCAGACACTAGAAGCCTTTGGTTTCAGCTCAGGGTTCATCGCCAAGATCCAGGCCTTGTATAGAGACATTGAGAGTATTCTTAAGATTAATGGTGGTTTGAGTGATCCTTTCAAAGTTGAGAGGAGTGTCCGACAGGGCTGCCCCCTCTCAGGTATGCTGTACTCTATTGCCATCAAGCCCCTCCTTTGTAAACTAAGGCAAGGCCTCACTTGTTTTAAAGTCCCCAACTCTGACTCCATTTTTAAAGTGTCTGCATATGCTGATGATGTTGTTTTTACAAGAAATCAAAATGATGTAGACTACCTTTTAAGAACTGTTAATTTTTTTGGTGAGTGCTCCTTAGGGAGAGTGATTTGGGGTAAGAGTGAAGCTGTAATGATGGGAGGTAGACTACAAAAAATTGTCCTACCTGGTGGCCTTTCGTGGACACAAGGTGGTTTTAAAAATCTTGGTGTGCTTTTAGGAAATCAGACTTTTACTGGTAAAAATTGGGAGTGTTTTTTGGAAAAAGTTGAAGGAAGATTAAAGAAATGGAAATGGATTTTGCCAAACTTGTCCTTCAGAGGTCACGTTTTAATCATTAACAACTTGATTGCTTCAATGCTGTGGCATCGACTGTCTTGTTTGGACCCTCCAATTTGCTGGCCAGAATACAATCTATAATTGTGGACTTTTTCTGGGACTGTCTTCACTGGGTTCCACAGAGCATCCTGTTTTTACCGAGGGAAGAAGGTGGTCAAGGACTCATCCATCTGGCCAGCAGGGGGGCCGTCTTTCGCCTGCAGTTTGTTCAGCGACTGCTGAGTGGCCCTCTCGACCTTGTGTGGAGACCTGTTGCCAGAGCTGTCCTGGCTCACTGTGGGGGGCTGGGGCTAGAGGAGTCATTGTTTTTAATGGACTTAAAGAACCAAAAACTCCCAGAACTTCCTCAGTTTTATCAAAGTGCTTTTAAAATCTGGGGACTTTTTAAAAAGAACTCTCCCCAGGCTTCCTTGTCACCTTTTTGGCTTTTAAAGGAACCACTTGTGTTTGGGACCCGTTTTGATGTGGGCAATGTTTTAGGACCTTCTGTTTTAAAAAAAAGTTCCTTTCTGCAAAGGTTACAATGCTGGGACACTTGGTGAACTTATGTGGTCCTAACCTGGACAATGCTGTTGCCCTGTGCTCAGCTCTTGGTGTTTCTTCAGTCAGTTATAATAAACTTGCTGAAAGATTGGAGAGACTGCCTCTCCGCAGAAGAACACTCTGCTATTGTTTTACACTGCAAAAATTCTGTGCAAACTGCTGATGAGCCTTTTCCTTTTAGTGTTTTATCTCCTGATTTTAAAGATGGCACTGGTGTGTTTTTAAACTCCGAACACATTAACATTTGTGACTCTTCTGGTAAAAAAATGTATGGACTCTTGGTGAAAGTTCTAAATGGGAATAAATTAAAAGGTCGAGCTGATACACCATGGAGGAAACACTTGGGTTTGGGTTCAGAGGTGAGGTCTGCCTGGAGAGCACTCTATAAACCATCATTAACTAAGAAGGTTGGAGACCTGCAATGGCGAGTTTTACATGGTGCTGTGGCTTTAAATGCTTTTATCTCTATTTTAAACCCAAATGTTGTTGAGGTTTGTCCATTTTGTCCTCAGAAAGAGACTGTGTTCCATTTTTTTCTGGACTGTAACAGACTGCAATTGTTGTTTGTTTTTTGGGGGAAGCTGTTTTATCTGTTTGGAGAAGTCTTTTCCCTGCAGATTTTTATCTTGGGTTTTCCATCTAGACAAGAGAAGCAAGAAAAAAAGTGAACTTTTAAATTTCATCCTGGGTCAGGCTAAAATGGCTATTTATGTTAGCAGGAAAAGAAAAACTGAACAAATGCTGGATTGAAATGTAAAAGACTTGAATAATGATTGATTACCTCTGCCAGGCCACAGGAGGTTATGTTTTTGCTGGGGTTTGTCTGTCTGTTTGTCTGTCTGTCTGTCTGTCTGTTGGTTAGCAAGATAACTCAAAAAGTTTTGAACGGATTTCAATGAAACTTTCAAGCGTTGTTGGAAATGGTACAAGGAAGAACTGATTAAATTTTGGGGATGATCTGGATCACTGTCTGGATCCAGGAATTTTTTAAAGGATTCTTTAACATTGTCAGATAGGGCCATTT
The DNA here is from genome assembly GCA_020510985.1 of Pholidichthys leucotaenia. Taxonomy (NCBI): domain Eukaryota; kingdom Metazoa; phylum Chordata; class Actinopteri; order Cichliformes; family Pholidichthyidae; genus Pholidichthys; species Pholidichthys leucotaenia. The sequence continues at coordinate 313,552,954 of CM035847.1, read as the reverse complement.
TCAACATGTGTGCAGGCGCAATGGAGGGCGCTGGTCGTCGTGTCTGATGAACACGAACTCCGCGTTCTTCAAAGTTTTAGGCACAAAAGCACGCGGAAAACAGTGGTGGGCCGGGCCCGGCAGCGCGCCTGTGTTTGCGCTACGCTGCAAAAGCTGAGACAGGCAGCTGTCCGGCGTGGGTTTATTTGGCAGAAATTCCCCGGGCAGCCATAGTGGCTGCGCAAAAACGAGCTCTCTGCCGGGGAAGCTTCCAAATCCTCTTTTGCCGCGGAGCGCAACCCCAATAAAACCCATGCCAACTTGTCTACACAATTTGCATCCGTCAGTGAACCCCTGAGTGCTGCTTTCAGTGATCTATGAAAACGCTCGCATAACCCATTGGCCTGTGGGTTGTACGCGGTTGTGCGATGAATTGCAACGCCTGCAGCCTGGGAGTTTGGAGATGGAGGAGATGGACACAACAGCAACACTTGACTTTATTACCTCCGCCAAGGAGGTAATGCTTTTACTGGCATTTGTCTGTTTGTCTGTCTGTTTCACCAGAGGTGCTTCTTGGCCTAGAGAGGAACCCATTACATTTTGGGGATGATCTGGGAATGCATACCTCAGCCAAGGCTCTTCTCACAGTGTGTCAGCCACAAAACTCAAAAACTAATGGACAGACTTGGATGCAATTTTCACCACAAGTGGCGATAGGCCTACACACAAACCTATTACATTTTGGAGGTGATCCATGAGAAACGGAAGGAGCCTTGGCGGAGGTATGCGCTCTATGAGTGCTTTTCTAGTTACAATTACTATCATCTGATGCAAAATGATGGAACTTTTGAGGCTATGTGGTGCTTTAAGCACATCCTGTGTTGTGTTAAGGAGGGGAGAATTACCTGTGGTGTGGTTCTGATGTAAGAAGCAGGTTTTTGTTTTAGTTTTCTTGGTTTAGTTGCTTGTGTCTTTGATTTCTTGTCAGTAAATTAATTTACTTGTCATTGCTTCTTTTAGTTGGAGTGTTTTTTTGTTGAACTTGTGACAATAAAGGTGTGTTAAAAATAATAATAAAAATCTCTCTCTCTCTCTTTCTTCCTGCCCTTCAGAGAGAACGGTCACTTTTTCCTCTGCTCCCTCTTTCACCCTCCTCCACCCTTCCTAACTGAGAATCCCAGCTTGCTGTCTTGTCTGCGTCGCTGTTCTTCTGGCTGAATCTTGATCCAAATAAAAAAAAATGGATTTGGTGAGCGGCTTTAATAAAATTAACAACTTTTTACATAAATTTGGGCCAGGGGGAACCCCTATGGAGAGACCCATGGATTGGAACACATGTGTCTGCATGATTCGACTGATGATGTGGAAACATCTATCTGGTTTGGCACGATCGATGGCAGGATTTTTCTGCTGATTGGCTCTGGAGTTTTCCTGGTGTATTGAAAATTTAACTAGAAGAGCTAATCAAAGCGGTCCCGGCGTAGCTGCTTCTTCAACAATTCGACTAGACGGGGGAGAGCACTAACTAACGGCAAGACTAACATGGAAATTACCATCTGGCATGCACTGTAGAGGGATGGACTCTGCCGGACATGCTTCCCATGTTTAGAAGGGAAACATCTGGAGTCATTTTGGTGCCCTCCAAGAATGGATTTAAAGCCTATGTATGGAAATTATGAACACAGGATTGCAAGAGCTGTAAATTCTATGCTCTGAGTGATCTGTATTATCAGACCTTGAATTCGGTGCCCTGTTGACTATTTTCCTCCTGGATTAAGACAAAACAGAAGATTGTGCTTCTCTTCATAAACATTCTGGTGTGCTGCAATCTGAACTCTCAAGGACAGTGACTGGCTCAGGAAATTTCCATCTGCCATGCCTCAAGGACATGCTTCCGAGTTTCAGACACTAAGACATAACATCTCGGCTGGGAGAGATTTGCTGCCTCCAGTAACTGATAAACACCCACCTGCATTCAACATACACGAACACACTGATTCACATATACTGAATTACATCCATTCATTCACTGATCCTCTCTGACTTTTGGTTTTGTTGTCTGCTAAATGTGCATTGAGGTTTTTTTTTCCTGCAATCAAAATTTCGCTCACTAACTGAGCGCCATTTTGATAAACATGTTTTTTTCTCTCGCCTACTGTGTCATTCCATATCCCTTCCCTTTTTCTTTCTTTATGACTGGCGCCTAGCGGCTGCCCCGGCCTTGGATGCACTCTGCAGAGCGTGCCCAAATGCCAAGTCACGTTTCGTTACCTTGTATTCATACATGTGTAATGACAATAAAGTTGAATCTCATCTCATCTCATCATCTCAATATCTGCATGGTGATCAGATTTTCTGCAGCATGCTACTTTTTATCATACTTGCAAAGTTATTCCAGTTACATTAATCACACCCCTAACAAAGATTTACTCTTTTTCAAAACTTTACAAGTGTAAGTTCAGTCAAAATGCATTAAGCACACAAAATTTAAAAGAATACCTTTCTCAAGTATTTAGTTGTTTTTAAAAAAAAGTGACAAACTGCACTTTTTTGTACTCACACAAAATATAGATTTATCATTTACAAGTGTATTTACCATGTCAAATTCAAAAAAATGTTTGTTTTAAAAAAATACTAGGTGACAGTAGTGTTAGAAAAATACCAGATTCTTTGATTGAAAGATTCAAGAACAAGCCGGAGATTTCTTCAATTTAAAGATGTAATATTTATTTGGAGGTCACATGTAAAGCAAGCAGCGCTGGGTGCAGTGTGACGCAGCTCCCTCTGGAGTGTCGCCACACTGACCACAACTTCCAGGTGTGATGTACATTAATCTTGGTTAGTTGTGCCAGCCCCGTACAATAGGATGGGCTTGTATGTGACTGTCTGATTGGCCAATCTAACTGTGACGTGAACAGGTCATCCACTGCTCACGGTATTATTTCTAGAAGGTGCGATCAACAGTGTGTGCGTGGGTGTTGGGTTTTGGGGGCGTGTAACTAAGTATTAGACCTGACTATTGGTAGGAGAGAGAGAGAGAGTAGAAAGAGGGCTCTATAGCTCTGCCTAATTCCCATTTACCAGAGTTTACCACCACATATTTGTTCATAAGAATGCAACCAGAATATGTATGGAATATGTGTAGAGCGTAATAGGAGATTACCTACAGAATTATTATTTAGGTACTCTAACTTTTATAATCCTTTCACTCCCGCCTTTGACACAACCATGCATGGTGTGAGAGACGCTAGCGATTAACAGATGGTGAATAAGGCAGGTCCCTACATTGTGTGTCAACCCAAGAGGCTTGCACCATTGGTTCTGCTACCCTTGCCTCCCCCCTTGTGGACACCCCAGCACGGTGCAGCGATGTCTAAGAGGGCCTTGTCCAGCACCAAGTCCTGTACCCCCACCGAGGTCTCCTCCTGATCATTTCTTTGTCCGGTGGAGTGGACCATGTGGGGGTCATAAAGTCGAACAGGGTCAATCCATGAAGCCCACAAAACTTTTGTCCACCGGTTGACCCTTGCCAGGGCTCACATCATTCGGCTGTAGTCATCACACGGTTGCAACAGAGGTTTGACCTTCCTCTGTGTCTGCTTCCTGTATCTGCAGCTGGGGAGCACAGTCCCATCTCGTTGACACACAACGGTACCATTAGAAGCAAAACAACTGTGTGCCCACGCTCTGAGGCACATCTCGTCTCATGAGGTCTATAGGACAGTCTGGTGGGTGCAGCAGAGGGTAGGTAACATCCAGTCCAGCCAGTGAACAGTTCAGTGATGTTGCCCTAGGGATGCCACCCCCCTGTCGCTGGGCAGAGGTAGAGATGCTGGTGTTGATGAAGCTCGAGCCCCTGTGCCCACCATAGCTTCCACTGTGAGGGGCAGCATTGGAAAATGCTGTCTCCTCCGTGTGGCTGATCTGGCTCCACCCCAGATGCTGGAGGTGCAGTGGATGATGCACCTTCCCTGCACCCTACACCTTTAATCGAGTACCGACACAAAGGGTTCGGCTGGGGTAGGACCAATAATGGCCTGAGGGGTTGTCACCATAATGGCTGGAGCCTGTACCATTTTATCCTTATTCACTACATCTGTGGTTGACTATGTGCGGTTGTAAGTTACTGTATCTCCCATTAGCCATGAGTGTGTGATTGTTGACCATATGAAATCTGCAAGCAGTGGTTGTGTTGTGATGAGTGTGTTGGGTAATGGGACCTACAGACGTGGACAAAATTGTTGGTACCCCTCTGTTAATGAAAGAAAAACCCACAATGGTCACAGAAATAACTTGAATCTGACAAAAGTGGTACCTAATAAATAAAAATTCTATGAAAATTAACCAATGAAAATCGGACGATGCTTTTGAATTGTGGTTCAACAGAATTATTTTAAAAAACAAACTCATGAAACAGGCCTGGACAAAAATGATGGTACTGTGGTGGACACACATATGGGACCTGCTTTGTGACTCACATTTTAGACCAGAACAAAGGCAGAGCTTCCTGAGAGATTACAGGAAGCTGCAAGGATGTTAGCTTTGGTATGCAAGGCTTGAGACTGTGGGGGTTATTAAAGGATTAAGGAGTAGATGCATTGTAGACTGTGGGGGTTGATATCAGAGAGAGGAGATGCATTGTTGCATTGCATTGAACTGTGAGAGTCCTGGTATTTAACGACGAGAGTTCCCTGTAATGTCCCTCTTTCTTCTGTGAGATGTTGGTGATGTGAATAAAGTTGACTTGAGAGAGAACTCTGTCTCGTCATTCTCACATTACCACACTGGTGACCCAAGACGTATCATGCAAGAGGAGAATTCCCCCAGGCCAGCCTCGTCAGGAGCCCCCAGCCAAGCGAACGCCGCTACAGTCCAGCTACCGGACTTCTGGCAGAACAATCCGCGCTCCTGGTTCAATGCGGTTGAGGCACAGTTCAACTTCCGGGGGATATCGGTAGATGCCACAAAATTCTACCACGTAGTCGCAAAACTGGACAACAACATGGCCCAGCATGTGGAGAGCCTGATCGACCAACCGCCGGACAGCGACAAATACGGCACGCTGAAGGCTGCACTCATCCAGCAATTCACCCCCTCGGTGGAGGAGCGAGCAGAGAGGCTCCTGGCACTGACGGATTTGGAAAATGACATGCCCGCGAACCTGATGGAGAAGTTGCTGAGGTTGAAAGACTCTGACGACGATCACTTCATTTTCACCCACCTTTTCCTCAGGACGCTACCATCAGCAGCGAGAGCGACCCTGGCCAGTTCGCCACTGTTGGCCCAACGGGACTACCGTGCGCTGGGCCGAGAGGCGCAGTGAATTGTCAACGCCACCAAGTGGCGCGCGGCCACGGCCGCTGCAGCGGAACTCAGCGCGACAACAGGAGATGACAGGGGGCCAGAGGCAGCGGTACCAGACTCACCGACGACGGCGGCGGCAGGGGCCAGGGAACGCGGATCAGACGTCCTTTGTTTCTACCATCGCCGTTTCGCAGAGAGGGCACGCAAATGTGTACCACAGTACCAGTTCAGGCGTTCGGGAAACGCCAAGACCGGGGATCGGTAGCAGCCGCGGCCCTCGGGGAGGAGAACAAGCTGCTCTACTTGTTGGACGGACGCTCGGGGAGACAGTTCCTCGTGGACACAGGCTCCCAGTTGAGTTTCATCACGCCTTCCTACGCGGACAGACTAGCAGGTTCCGGAGGTCCCCGGGTGACAGCAATGAACGGCTCGGAGATTAAGACCTTTGGTGAGAAGACTCTGCTTCTGTCTTTACACGGCCGTACATTTGAGTGGACTTTTATTGTAGCAGCAGTGAATTTCAATATGTTGGGGGCTGATTTTTTGTGTTCACATGGTTTGTTGGTTGATCTCGCTAACAGGCGCCTGGTTAATGCACTTTCTTTTGATTCTATCCCCTGTACAGCGCGAGTGGCCCCGCCAACAGCACAAGCCAACGTCACAGCTGCAAGCGGTAAGTTCCACACACTGCTCACTCAGTTCCCAGCACTCACGGTCCCCACATTTTCAGCGACAGTCGCTAAACATGGGGTGGAACATTTTATTACCACTACCGGACCGCCCGTTTTTGCAAAAGCTCGGCGCTTGGACGCAGTTAAACTGGCCATAGCGCACGAGGAGTTTACCAACCTGGAGAGGTTGGGCATTATCAGGCATTCAAACAGTCCTTGGGCTTCCCTGCTACACATGGTCCCGAAAGCTGATGGATCGTGGCGACCTTGCGGGGATTTCCGCAGGTTAAACAACACTACAGCGCACGACCGCTCCCCAATTCCACATATCCAAGATTTTTCCGTTCATTTGGCAGGGGTGCGCGTTTTTTCTAAAATAGACTTGGTCCGCGGTTACCACCAAGTCCCAGTGCGCGCTGAGGACATACCCAAAACAGCGGTAATAACTCTGTTTGGCCTATTCGAGTTTTTATGCATGCCATTCAGACTTAAAGGGGCTGCTCAGACGTTGCAACGCATGATGGACGCGGTGCTTGGAGGACGCGATCTCCCTTTCGTGTTCGTCTACTTGGACGATATTTTGGTAGCCAGTGCGTCCGAAGACGAACACGAAAAACACCTGGCCACAGTTTTCTGAAGGTTGGGAGATCACGGGTTAATAATCAACCCAGTGAAGTGTCAGTTCGGGGTGGCGCAGATCGATTTTTTAGGACACCGCGTCTCCCCCGAAGGAGCAGTTCCACTTCCTGACAAAGTGCGTGCGGTGGCAGATTTTCCCCGGCCGCAGATGGTCAGGGCGTTGCAGGAGTTTTTGGGAATGGTGAATTTTTATAACCGTTTTCTCCCCCGCGCGGCACAACTCATGCAGCCGCTGTATGCCGCGCTCAAAAAAAAGAAACCCGCGGATAAGGTTGAGTGGTCCCCGGAGCGGGACCAAGCATTCTTGGAGGTGAAAGCAGCCTTGGCAAAGGCTTTGTTGTTGGCACACCCAGACCCAATGGCCCGCATAGCGCTCACCACTGACGCGTCAGATGTGGCCATAGGGGCGGTCGTGGAGCAGCATGTAGCCGGGGTTTGGCAGCCCCTCGCATTTTTCAGCAGGACCTTGCGCGATAGCGAACGTAAATACAGCACGTTCGACAGGGAGCTGCTGGCTCTCCATTTGGCCATCTGCCACTTTCAGTTCTGGCTAGAAGGACGCTCTTTCACCGCGTTTGTTGACCACAAACCGCTAACATTCGCGATGGCCAAGGTTTCCGAACCGTGGTCAGGCTGTCAACAGAGACAGCTGGCCGCGATATCAGAGTTCACCACTGATATTCAGCATGTGGTGGGCAAACTGAATGTAGTGGCAGATTGCCTCTCGCGCGCTGTGGCGGCCCCAGTCAGCGTAGGAGTAGATTACGCAGCCATGGCCGCGGAACAAGTTAGTGACGCGGATGTGTGCGCGCTTCAGTCTGGACCAACAGGGTTAAGACTGGAGAGCAGAGTGCTGCAAGACGGTATGCCCCCCCCTAATCTGCGATGTCTCCACCGGACGGCCGCGTCCAGTAGTACCGGCCGCGTGGCGCCGCCGCATTTTTGACTCGATTCATTCTTTGGCGCACCTGGGAGTGCGCACGTTGGTCAAAATGGTAGGAGAGAAATTTGTGTGGCCGAGCCTTCGCAAACAGGTTAAAGAGTGGGCAGCAGCCTGCACGGCGTGTCAACGAGCCAAAGTACACAGGCACACGAGGGCCCCCTTTGAGCCGTTTCACATTCGGGCCAAGAGGTTCGATCACGTTCATGTGGACCTCGTGGGCCCCCTCCTGCCGTCACAAGGGTGCACACACCTTCTGACAATGGTGGACCGCACCACATGCTGGCCTGAAATTGTCCCACTGGCATCAACCACGGCCGAGGAGGTGGCGCGCGCATTTATAACAGCTTGGGTGGCGCGCTTTGGCGTTCCATCGGACATTATGTCTGACAGAAGCCCTCAATTTGTGTCCGAGCTTTGGTCGACAATGGCCCGCAGCCTGGGTGTCACAATTCACCGCACAACCGCGTACAATCCGCAGGCTAACGGGTTATGCGAATGTTTTCATAGGTCATTGAAAGCAGCTCTTAGAGCGTCACTGACGGATGCAAATTGGGTAGACAAGTTACTGTGGGTGTTATTGGGGTTGCGTTCTGCGCCTAAAGAGGACTTAGAAGCCTCCCCAGCGGAGCTCGTGTTTGCGCAGCCACTCCGGCTGCCTGGGGAGTTTCTCCCAGATAACCCTGCGCCAGACGCCTCCCCGTCTCAGCTGTGGCGGAGTAACATAGAATCAAGCACGCTGCCCAGCCCCACGCACCACAGTTTTCCGCGCGTTTTTGTGCCTAAAACTTTGAAGAACGCAGAGTTTGTTTTTGTCAGACACGATGCGCATCGAACCCCGCTGCGACCGCCTTATGACGGACTGTTCAGAGTGCTAGAAACAGGGGACAAGCAGTTTTTGCTAGATTTGGGGGGTAGGAAAGAGAAAGTTGGCATAAACAGACTCAAACCCGCTTTTGTGGTGGCGGATGAGCAAGTGCTGTTGGTGAGAGCCCCACGGCGAGGTAGACCCCCACGGGGGGCTTCACAGAGTAATGTTTCCCCAGAACACCCGCAGGGACTGACAAAAGGTTTCCACCCCCAGACGGCAAACCCCCAGCGTGACGACGCCGCAGGGACGTGGAATCCCAGCTACAGCAGATCCGGCAGGAGACTGAAGCCTAGACAGCATGTGGACTGATGTGTATTGATACTATCACGGCATGCATGTTGTTATTCTCTTGTTTGTCTCTTGTTTGTTCTAAAATGTTGGGGGGGCTTGTGCGGTGGACACACATATGGGACCTGCTTTGTGACTCACATTTTAGACCAGAACAAAGGCAGAGCTTCCTGAGAGATTACAGGAAGCTGCAAGGATGTTAGCTTTGGTATGCAAGGCTTGAGACTGTGGGGGTTATTAAAGGATTAAGGAGTAGATGCATTGTAGACTGTGGGGGTTGATATCAGAGAGAGGAGATGCATTGTTCCTGACAATTATAATACAGTGTGATGCAATGACTTTTGAACTGTGAGAGTCCTGGTATTTAAGGACGAGAGTTCCCTGTAATGTCCCTCTTTCTTCTGTGAGATGTTGGTGATGTGAATAAAGCTGACTTGAGAGAGAACTCTGTCACGTCATTCTCACATTACCACAGTACCCCTAGAAAAGATTGAAAATAATGTAACCATAGGGACATGTTCAACCAAGATGTGTCCTCTAATTAACATCACAGGTGTCTACAAACTTGTAATCAGTCAGTCGGCCTATTTAAAAGGTGACAAGTAGTCACTGTGCTGTTTGGTGACATGGTGTGTAGCACACTAAACATGGACCAGAGGAAGCAAAGGAGAGAGTTGTCTCAGGAGATTAGAAATGAAATTATAGACAAGTGTTCTGCCGTCAGTAGTGTGTGTTTTATAGAGTTGAGAAATAGTTCATAATAAATGTCATAATCTATTTGTAATAAGTCATGTTAGAAATATAAAATGCTATAATATAATATATATATATATATATATATATATATATATATATATATATATTATATATTATATATTATATTATATATATAATATAACATATAATAAAATGCTCCGGGACAAGCTGTCCCTGCTCAACGTGCCTGACTCCCTCTGCAGGTGGATCATCGACTTCCTGACGGACCGGAGGCAGCATGTGCGGCTGGGAAAGACTGTCTCAGACTATACTAGCATCAGCACCGGATCACCCCAGGGCTGTGTACTTTCCCCCCTACTCTTCTCCCTTTACACCAACTCCTGCACCTCCAGCCACCAGTCTGTCAAGTTGATCAAGTTTGCGGACGACACCACCCTCATCGGGCTCATCTCCAACGGCGACGAGCCCGCCTACAGGAGAGAGGTGGCCCAGCTGGCGTCCTGGTGCAGCAATAACAACCTGCAGCTGAACGCTCTGAAGACAGTGGAGATGATTGTAGACTTCAGGAAAGTCACTACTCCTCTGCCCCCCCTCACCCTCTCAGGCTCTCCCATCACCACTGCTGATTCCTTCCGCTTCCTAGGCACTACCATCACCAGGGACCTCAAATGGGAGCTGACCATCAGCTCACTCATCAAAAAAGCCCAGCAGAGGATGTTCTTCCTGCGGCAGCTGAGGAAGCTCAAGCTACCCACCAAGATGTTAGTGCAGTTCTACACAGCCATCATCGAGTCCATCCTCACCACCTCCATAACCGTGTGGTACGCAGGAGCCACTGCCAGGGACAGACTAAGGCTGCAGCGCGTCGTGCGCACTGCTGAGAAGGTGATCGGCTGCAAGCTCCCATCTCTCCAGGATCTGTACATCTCCAGGACCCGGAGGCGTGCTGGCCGGATCATAGCCGATCCCTCACACCCTGGTCATGTACTGTTTGCCCCCCTCCCCTCTGGTAGAAGACTTCGGTCCATCCAGACTAAAACCTCCCGTCACATGAACAGCTTCTTCCCCTCTGCCATTAGACTGCTGAACACTAAGTGACTTATTGACTCTCGTGCACCATGTACAGCAGCTCAACCAGACTCATGTCAATCATCACTGTTTTCTTCCTGCATTACCGACTGCACTATATAGTTCTCCACAGTATCTGCTGCTGGCTAATATATATTTTAACTGTTGACCAGTATCACTTAATCTTATCCTACACTTTATTACATGTATAGTTTATTTCTCTTATCTTATCATGTTTAATGTTGCAGCATTGTACCGAGACAAATTCCTAGTTTGTGTACTACATGAACAATGGCAATAAACCTGATTCTGATTCTGATTCTGATTCTGAAATAGTCATTGTGTGCTAAAAGTAATTTCTGTGTAGTTAATAGCAATTTGTTTGTATTTTATATTGAAAGCGCAGCCTGTTGCCGCTATGGTTTATGGGTAGGAGAAGCGGACATTGTTGAGAGAAGGAAAAAAAAGGCAGACGAGCATTAACCTGCCCACGAATTTCTGAAAACGTTCCTCCTGTGTGTTAAACTTCTTTTTTACACCTCCGAAAGCAATGGCTGTAAGTAAATGAATGTTATGTTAGTTTTATAAGTTGTTAAATGTGAACTTAGTATCGTTTTTTAAGAGTGGTTTCCAGTAATTAGTCATATCCCAGGGCCCCGCTAGCTTGTTGAATGCATTGTGAATGTGTTGTTTCCAGAAATTAGTCATATCCCAGGGGCCGCTAGCTTGCTAACTGTATTTATTTTCTGTTTTATTTTTTAGTTTCACTCGGGCTTTTCAACGAGCTTCGAGCCACAGTTGTAAGGTACTGTAAGCTGTCTAAGGAGACTGAATAAAGTGAGCAGGACGCTTGGTTTCCTGGCTCGTGAAAAACGAGTTTGGCTTGCTGTTGATCTGCGTTAACATACCCCAGTGTATATAACACGTAGTGATAACAGTACAGTGAAAAGCCAAGTCAGCAGTTGGTGAAGATAGGGTCCACGACACAGCGAGGGACGACACTCAAGAGTGAAAAGCCAGGTCAGCAGTTGGTGAAGATAAGGTCCACGACACAGCGAGGGACGCCACTCAAGAGTAAAAACCATGTCAGCAGTTGGGGAAGATAAGATTCACGACACAGCAATGGACGACACTCAAGAGAAGAGGGCGGAAGAAAAGGCGAACTCCGAAGCCAAATCATCATACAACGCTAGCTCCAGCTCCAGACGTTCTAGCTCCAGGTTGTCCTCGAGGTCCAACATAATGGAAGCAGCCATCATGGCACGAGCCTCTGCTGAAGCTGTGAATGCTAGAGCCTTGTACAGTAAGAGACAATTAGAAATTAAAAAACAAGCAAAGCTAGAACAAGCAGAGCAACAAGCGAGGCTAGAACAAGCAAAGCTAGAACAAGCAAAGCAACAAGCAAAGCTAGAACTGGATCTAGAGGTGCTGGAGATAGAGAAAGAAACAGCGGCCGCCACAGCAAAAGCAGAAGTTCTAGAGGCTGCCGCAGCTGCCGAGCCGGACGAAGGAGAGAGTGTAAGGAGCGCAATTTCATCACAAGCTGTCAGACGGAGAACTATGGAGTATGTGCACCACCAAATCCAGCTAAAGTCACAGGCGCGACCAGCTGAAGAAGAAACACCTCAAGTCGAACCTGCACAAAGAGCGCAATTATTCACTCCGAGGAGACCCGAACAAACTCTCTCTCCACCAACATTCAAGAAAATGTACATGAAAAATGAATCCGTCGACATACCGAGAGACTATGTCAGGCCAAACAGCTACCATGCTTCCCACAATGGTGACCCACCTATGGCAGACTTTGCTAGGTTCCTCGCGCGCAGAGAGCTAATCACGACCGGACTCTTTAAGTTTGACGACACCCCCGAAAACTTTAGAGCATGGCGGTCGTCATTCATAAATGCAACTGAAGACGTTGGGCTCACATACAGCCAGGAGTTAGATCTCCTAGTCAAGTGGCTTGGTAAAGAGTCCTCAGAGCATGTTAAAAGAATCAGAGCTGTCTATGCCACTAACCCCAAAGCTGCTCTCCAGTTGTCATGGGACAGGTTAAAAGAATGTTACGCTACGCCAGAAGTAGTAGAAAACGCCTTGTTCAAAAAATTAGATAACTTCCCTCGCCTTACAAACAGAGACAATGTAAAACTCAGGGAACTTGGAGATTTACTCTTAGAGCTGCGGGTCGCTAAAGATGAAGCTTATCTCCCAGGCCTCGCCTACCTCGACACACCCCGTGGGGTTAAGCCCATAGTTGAAAAGTTGCCTCCAAATTTACAAGTGTCAAGAATCTGAAACTCAAGACTCATAGAAATGATAGTACTCTGTTAGGTTCATACCTTAATCAGACTCGAGACATAAATATAATCAAAGGTTCTTACTTGCAAGGAGCAAATCACAACACACCTCTGGTTACAGACGGGAGTGAATGCTGGTGCGTAGAGTCAGCACCTCCCTTTTATACAGTAAAGTAGGTCAAGGAAAAAGTTTCACAACATCTGCTGCACCCACACATGGCGGAGCAGAAAGTTAGACGCAATGAGTTTTTATCACATGATGGAGAAGCAGCGAGAAAGACAATTCCATATATGGCATAGGACAGTTGGTTAATACAAGTATTTTCATTCTGTCCGGTTACTCTGTTGCAGGGCAGATTACACTTCTCAGAGCAGAAAGTTATTTCAACAGTTCCTGTGTCACATACAGCACAGGAGAAGCAGTTATACGAGTATTATTCATTTATGAAATGTTAACATGTATATACATTTATACATTTTCCAACAATTCCCTCCTGTTTAACATTTCATCACATGCAAGCATCAGTATAATGTAACTTCAAAAGATTTTTTTTTTTTTTACATTGACCTCATAAAGCATCATTTCCAAATTTAAACAGTGGTTTTGTCATCACAATCACCATCACTTTGCTGTCTTAAGGCAGTATATTGTACAGGGACTTCTCTTTGGAGCATAACAGATTGTAACATGAAAGTGTGTTGAGCAAAAGTTCTACTTATCATGGACCTTATACAGGGAATGACACACATGAAAAGCACATTGAATAAAATTAATATCACAATCAATGGGGTTAACTATTTCAAAAGACTCTGCCACCAAGTTCTTACTTTGAAACCAATCCCAGGAGCCCCAACCTTTATCTTCATCTAACCCATGCTGTAAGTGTAAAATATCATGCTAATTTTTGTTCTTCATTTAAGTTGTGAATCCTTGCTCCACTAATACAGTTAGATTTTCCATTGTCCATGCTAGTGCATTTATGTGGTGTATAGCTAGAGCACTGCCATGCATTGGAAAAAGAGCACCCATTCTCTGTTTTCCAGATAGTTTACCCACCAATTGTTGCATCTCTATTTTCCTTCCTTTTACCCTGGTGTATATTTTAGTTTGTTCAGAATGATAATAATGGGAGTAGGATGTTTTCATTTCATGTGTAAGATTTGACCTTATGCTGATGTGTGGGAACAATATAGCCATGTAACATCTGCCACACCATCCTGGAGGAAGCAATGAGTAAACATTAGATCCACAAACCCAAACATGGTTTTCCAAGAATCCATACCCATCATCATTTGGCCAAAAAACAGTAGGATTATTACTACAGTTAAAAGTACAATTTTTCCTCTTTAAGGTGAATTTTCCAGCAGCAATATAGGGAAAGTGAAATACATTTCTACAAACAGAATCATGATTTGACACTTCACAGGTCACTTCCTTAGTATCATTGCATCTCTGTGAAAAACCCAGGTTGAAACTGTTTTTACTACAATTTTTGTGAAAGCAGATTGGTGAAGTAAACAGTGTAGGATTTACTTTCATTAAAGGCTTCTTAACTGCAAGCAAAGAAGTTCCAATCTCAATAGTATTAAATATTCTAATCTTAGACCCAGTGTAATCAGAATAGTGACATTCAATCTATTAAGATACCTTTCTGACGAATTCCCCACCAACCAATGTCCAACATTATTGCTTGTATTAAACAGACTGAGATGAGAATTCATCGCTATTGTCGCTCCGGGCGTTTCTTCTTCACTTAGTGGAACAGGGATCATGGGTATTGCAGTCTTGTGTGAATGGGGTAGCAATGAACACACATAGCAAGAAGTATTGATTCCCAGTCCTCTCACCAAACCACCATTGTCTGGTACCATAGGTTATGCGTATTGTTCATTGTCCGTGCTTCGTGGGTTCCTTGTCCTTGAATCAGAAAGAGATTACCACCCCACTGTCAGGAGAAGTGCTGAACACAGAGTCATCAATAATTTTGGTGCCATGCTTCCACCTGAGAGAGTACCCCTCCGGGCCTCTTTCTTCACCAGGGTTGAGACGGCCTTGTCCTTAAAAGGACATGCCCCCTTTGTAACTGGACTTACTCAGGGAAACAGGTTAGTTAGTTCACTTACAGGCACCCGTAGTCTTTTAGCGTGTGAAAGGTGAATCCGAGATGGTCATTCAGCAATACGTACTGCAGTGGGAGTGGGAGTGTCTAGTGTTGTCGGTGGTGGTTCTTTATGAAGACATAGTCTCCAGGTTATCCGTTTCTTTCTGTGGAGCAGAGAGAGCTTCTGACAGAATCAAAGCATTCCCTGAGATGTTCACCAAGATCTGTGTATTTGCTAGGTGTGGTTAGTGGTGAGAGGTCAGGTAATACATAAGGATGGTGAAAGGCACATTCAAAAGGTGATAATCCTGTCTTTGGGTCTAGTATAGAGTTAATGGTTAGTCTGACTAATTTCAGGGCTTCTGGCCAAGTAATACCCTTTCTATTTTTAGTTTTAAATAAAATTTGCAGGTAGCCCAGTTCCTTCAAAGATGAGAGCTCAATAATTATAGCTTCTTTTTGTGACATCTCTTGAAATAGTTTACAAATTTCATTTAAGAAAAACAATAACTATCTGCGCATTTTTGATATGCTTCAGCATTGATAAATAAGATCAGTTTGTCCAGTTGAACACAGATGGGTTGAATTTGAAATATTGTGTCACATTGTTTC
This sequence comes from Pholidichthys leucotaenia, assembly GCA_020510985.1. NCBI lineage: Eukaryota > Metazoa > Chordata > Actinopteri > Cichliformes > Pholidichthyidae > Pholidichthys > Pholidichthys leucotaenia. Next base: position 313,537,466 of record CM035847.1, on the reverse strand, counting down.
AGTCAAAGGAAAGGCGGACGTTTTGCCTAATTAGAATTTGATTTAATGTTTTACAAGGAATGCCCCTATTTCATACATTCCTTGGTAAATTATGGAGTGCAATGTAGTTCACCCTGACCCAGCTTGGCCACCGCTGAATCAGGAGAAGCACATCCCTCATTGCTGTCACATTTCTGAAATATATTGTTACCGCACCATTATGTGGTGAGTAACATCAGTATAAAACCATATAAACATTACATTTGTAAGGTCAAAGTCATTTGAATCAGTACACCTTATGTTATCTACAATGTCATACAAAGTCATACTTGGCTTCAAAAAATGCTTATCAATTTAAGGATTCTTTCTCCAAAACCTTTGTCTGATAATCCATAGCCTCTGGCAGATCATATGCACAGACACATTAATTTTCAATCTGTTTTGAACCTCTGTGCTTTAAATCATGTGATATAGGGTAAACATAAAACCTTCAGTGATTAGGCATTATTAAATGACATCATAATATGATCATAGCATGGCCTGTAGTCACATTGTCACACGTCAGTCCTTTTTTCTATAAAGTGCGCTGTCATGTTTCAGTCAAGGACAAAGGTCAGTAATGCGTCAAAATTGCTTTTTTTTAAAAAATATGTAAACAGTTTATCATGTACGCAACATTAATCAAGACCCCACACAGTTAAATTGAAAAAATAAAAACCCCAAACCTTGTAAAAGTGCCCATATTTAGACCACTTTCTTCACAGATCAACCACACACACACACACACACAAACAGAGAACATATATTACATTATGATTTTATTTGCCTCCTCCATTTCCCAACCTCTTGGGCTTCTTTAAATAATTTGCCGTATGGACCCTCCTTAGGATCGTGGCATTGATAAATTGGGGAAGGATTATCTTGTTAATCCCACTGTTTTTTCATATTTCCTTTATACAACTCAGCATCTCCCAAGCCTTGTGAGGCACACAGCCCCGCCTCTTGCATTCTTCAATTGAGCTGAGCAAAAATTCACACTTCTGTTTTTTCTAGAGGCCAAATCTGCCTCTCCCCCGCCCCTGAGGCAAAAGGAGAGAGAGAGAGAGAGAGAGAGAGAGAGCGAGAGAGAGAGAGAGAGAGAGAGAGAGAGAGAGAGAGAGAGAGAGAGAGAGAGAGCTGCTCCTCCAGCAGCCCCTCCTTTCACATTCCACACTGCACTGAGCAAAAATGCCCCTTTTTTTTATAAACTTTTCCTTTCTCACTCACAGCGTTCCCAATATAAAACAAATAACAACAGATTACCAATATAAAACAAATAGCACTTGCAGCAGTGATTAAATAGTATCCGGAACCTTTACTTTATCCTTATTTTCTTGTTTATTATTAAAATTCTTCACTGTTCTCCGGGCTATTTCGCCTCTTTTTCTTTGTTTCACTTTTTCTCTGACCCCGTCAGATTTCTTACTGCGTCCAACGCAATTTCCCATTTTTCTCTTAACCACTTTTCTTCCTCCTCACTATTTTGTTGTTATTTTCAGTTCTTAGAGGTCAAAGTGGTTTTCTGTACTTTTCTTCCTCCTCACTATATTGTTGTTATTTTTAGTTCTCAGAGGTCAAAGTTTTAACCTAGTTCTCTTACCTACTTTTATTCCTCCTCACTATATTGTTGTTATTTTTAGTTCTCAGAGGTCAAAGTTTTAACCTAGTTCTTTATTTTTCACCGTTCTAGGAAAAATATAGACGCCGCTTATATTACCATTACTCGCATCCCGCGGACCTAGAACATAACATTTCACTGGGAATGAACAAAGACTTACTTCTGACTCTATTAGTTAAGGCGGAACAGCCGTCACTGAATAGAGCCTGGAGGAGAAGCGCCGGTCCAAGTTCCCTCAAGTCGGGTTAGTCAATGCTGATGGTTTCCATCAGACCGTGCACGGTTTTTTCACTGGCCCAGACGCTCCCTCCAGCTCCGTCCAGATCTCAGCTGTCCCGGGTTTCAGTCACCACGTTATGTCAGGAATCTGAAACTCAAGACTCATAGAAATGATAGTAATCTGTTAGGTTCGTACCTTAATTAGACTCGAGACATAAATATAATCAAAGGTTTTTACTTGCAAGGAGCAAATCACAACACACCTCTGGTTACAGACGGGAGTGAATGCTGGTGCGTAGAGTCAGCACCTCCCTTTTATACAATAAAGTAGGTCAAGGAAAAAGTTTCACAACATCTGCTGCACCCACACATGGCGGAGCAGAAAGTTAGACACAATGAGTTTTTATCACATGATGGAGAAGCAGCGAGAAAGACAATTCCATATATGGCATAGGACAGTTGGTTAATACAAGTATTTTCATTCTGTCCGGTTACACTGTTGCAGGGCAGATTACACTTCTCAGAGCAGAAAGTTATTTCAACAGTTCCTGTGTCACGTACAGCACAGGAGAAGCAGTTATACGAGTATTATTCATTTATGAAATGTTAACATGTATATACATTTATACATTTTCCAACAACAAGATAAATGGCTGCACGCGGGCTCAAAATACAAACAAAAATATGACGTAACCTTCCCTCCCTTCTCATATTTTGTAAAGTTTGTCCAAGACGAGGCTAAAGCAAGAAATGACCCAAGTTTTACGACATGCAGCAGCCAACCCTTCGGCAAAGGTGAGAGACCACCATTCAAACAAACTAGCTACAGAACACCTCTAACTGTAAACAAAACAGAGGTTGACACAACCGATCCCGCTAGTACTAAAGAGGACGATTTAACACGCTACTGTCCAGTCCATAAGAAAATGCATCCTCTAGCCAAATGTAGAGCTTTTCAGAATAAATCGCTACAAGAGAGGCGAAGCATACTCAAAGAACACAAACGATGTTTTCGCTGCTGCTCTCCCATGCACGCAATAAAGGATTGTGACATGAAACTCAAGTGCGAGGAGTGCCAAAGTGAAAGGCATTGCTCTGCCATGCATCCCGATTCAAGTCAGCAACCCCAGCCAGGAAACACACCTGAACCAGAGCCTCAGCCCCGAGACAACACACCACCTGAGGTAACGTCACGGTGCACTGAGATCTGCGGCGAAGGTAATCCCCTACGTTCTTGCTGAAAGGTATGTCTAGTTCGAGTTTTCCCTAAAGGCCAACCAGAACGCTCCGTTAAGATGTATGCAATCCTTGACGATCAGAGTAATAAATCGCTGGCCCGTCCTGAATTCTTCGAGCTGTTTGGGATCAAAGGCAGCCCTCTGACATACCTCATGAGAACATGTGCTGGTTTAACTGAAATGCTTGGCAGGGAAGCAGCGGGGTTCCAAATTGAGCCAGTAGGTGGAGGCCCATGCTTAGACCTCCCTCCTCTCCTTGAATGCGACGAGATAATGTTCAGTAGGGGTGAAATACCTACGCTCGAAGTCGCTCTTGCTCACGCCCACTTAAAACACCTCGCTCCTCTCATCCCCAAGTACGACCCAGATGCTCAGATGGCAATTTTACTGGGCAGAGACATCCTACGAGTACACAAGGTAAGGCAACATGTCAACTGACCCCACAATGCTCCCTTTGCTCAACGCCTGGACCTAGGCTGGGTAATTGTGGGAGAGGTGTGCCTTAACGCTCACAAGCCAACCGTCAATGTTTATAAAACGCACATGCTCTCCAACGGACGCCCATCTTTCCTCACTCCTTGTCCTAACAGCATTAACATCAAAGAGAAACCATGCTACGGCGGGGAGCACAAGGACGGCCTCTCTAAACACAGCTCAAAACCCAACGCAGTGGAAGAAAAGCTTGGGGACAAAGTTTTTGAGTGCACGGAGAACGATAACAAGTGCACCGCGTCCTTCGAAGATGAGACCTTCATAAAGATAATGGAGAAGGAAGTCCACCAGGATGGAGACAACAACTGGATCGCTCCTCTGCCATTCAAGTGTCCTCGCTTGCCGCTCCCAAATAACAGGGACCAAGCATTGTCTAGACTCAGCTCACTAAGACGCAACTTAACAAAAAACCGTCAAATGAAAGAACAGTTCTTAGAGTTTATGGACAAGCTGTTCGAGAACAATCACGCAGAGATCGCTCCACCCATTACCGATAACACTGAATGCTGGTACCTGCCCATTTTCGGGGTATATCATCCCCAGAAGCCCGGTCAGATACGGGTCTTCTTTGATTCAAGTGCCGAGCAATTTGGTGTGTCACTCAACTCAGTACTGTTAACGGGTCCAGATCTTAATAATACCCTCCTCGGCGTGCTGATTCGGTTTAGGAAGGAGCTCATCGCAGTCACTGCCGATATCCAACAAATGTTTTATGGGTTCCTAGTCAGACCAGACCATAGAGACTATTTGAGGTTCCTGTGGCACAAGGAAAATGACTTGTCAAAAGAGGTGCAGGAGTACCGCATGCGGGTGCACGTTTTTGGAAACAGCCCGTCGCCAGCGGTAGCTATCTATTGCCTACACAGGGCTATCCAGAAGGGCGAGCCAAAGTTTGGAGCAGACACGAGACACTTTGTTGAGAGACACTTTTATGTAGATGACGGGTTGATTTCGCTCCCCACTGAATCTGCAGCCATAGACTTGCTCAAGCGCACATGTGCATCCTTGGCCAAGTCCAATCTCAAGCTCCACAAAATCGCCTCGAATAGTGTCTCAGTCATGCAAGCTTTCAAGCCAGAAGACCTGGCCACCGGTATCAAAGACTTGAGTCTTGGCGATGACACTCTACCAGCTCAGAGAAGTCTAGGCTTGTGCTGGGACATAAACACTGACTCTTTCACATTCAAGGTTGCCGTCGATGACAAACCCTACACCCGCCGCGGGGTTCTGTCAACAATTAACAGCATCTTCGACCCCTTGGGACTAGCGTCACCAGTGACAATCAAAGGCAGACTCCTGTTACGTGAACTGTCGAATGGTGTCCAAGGTTGGGATGCTCTTCTCCCTCAGGACAAAATGGACACATGGGAAACATGGAAAATGTCCCTCCAAGATCTTAGCAGTCTTAAAGTGCCACGCTGCTATGTACCAGCTTCCCTCTCTAAGTCCACTTACACCGAACTGTGTATCTTTTCCAATGCTTCAAGCTGGGCTATTGCGGCAGTAGCATACTTGAAGACAGTCAATGCAGAAGGACAATGCGAAGTCGGATTTGTGCTTGGGAAAGCAAAACTTTCACCACAACCAGAGCCCACGATACCTTGCCTTGAACTTTGTGGAGCAGTTCTAGCGGTTGAGATGGCGGAGCTCATTCTGGACGAACTTGATCACAAACCAAATGCCGTCAAATTCTACTGTGATAGCAAGGTGGTTCTTGGGTACATCTGCAATGATTCGAAGCGCTTCTATGTTTATGTGCATAACCGCGTTCATCGTATACGTCAGTCCACATCCCCTGAACAGTGGCACTACGTCACATCAGAGCAAAACCCAGCTGATCTAGCTACCAGGTCAATACCTGCATCACAGCTCATGGACACTATGTGGTTTAAGGGACCAGACTTCCTTTACAGACCACCTGAATCCGAGACACCTGAATCCTTTGAGTTAATCGAGCCTGAAGTAGACTCTGAAATCAGAAAAGTCGCTACCTTTTCTACTCACATTCAGAAGAACGGGCTCTCACCAGAATGCTTCCAGCGCTTTTCAAGTTGGAACTCATTAGTACGTGCCATTGCATTCCTAATTCACCAAGCTCGTTCTCACTCATCAAGCAACCTGTCAGATCAGTCATGCAGGGGCTGGCATCGATGTAGCAAGCCACGCACTCCAGAGGAGCTGGATGCTGCCAGTGACCTCATCCTCCAGTCTGTTCAAAAGGACGCTTTTCCCGATGAGTATGCTGCCCTCCATGCCAACCAAACCGTCTGCAGTTCACGTCCCATCGTGGCTCTTGACCCCTATATGAATGAAAGCCTCATCAAGGTTGGAGGTCGCCTCAAACATGCTTCATTGAACACAGCATCTAAGAATCCAACCATTCTCCCAAACAAACATCACGTAACTCAACTGCTTGTCCGCCACTATCACGCCAAGGTTGTGCATCAAGGAAGACAGTTCACGGAAAGCGCAATTAGGCAAGCTGGACTGTGGATTGTAGGTTGCCAGAGACTGGTCTCGTCCATTATCCACCATTGTGCAACGTGCAGGAGACTCAGGAGAAAACTAGAGACTCAGAAAATGGCAGATCTCCCACCTGAGAGACTCAAAACATGCCCTCCATTTTCATATGTCGGGTTGGTAGAAAAAGTAGCTAAAAAGAAGTAGTGGCATTAGTAATGCCAGGCGGGGAGTGTTCTGCCCTCAGTAGTGTGTGTTTTATAGAGTTGAGAAATAGTTCATAATAAATGTCATAATCTATTTGTAATAAGTCATGTTAGAAATAGTCATTGTGTGCTAAAAGTAATTTCTGTGTAGTTAATAGCAATTTGTTTGTATTTTATATTGAAAGTGCAGCCTGTTGCCGCTATGGTTTATGGGTAGGAGAAGCGGACATTGTTGAGAGAAGGAAAAAAAAGGCAGACGAGCATTAACCTGCCCGCGAATTTCTGAAAACGTTCCTCCTGTGTGTTAAACCCCTTTTTTACACCTCCGAAAGCAATGGCTGTAAGTAAATGAATGTTATGTTAGTTTTATAAGTTCTTAAGTGTGAACTTAGTATCGTTTTTTAAGAGTGATTTGTTTCCAGTAATTAGTCATATCCCAGGGCCCCGCTAGCTTGTTGAATGCGTTGTGAATGTGTTGTTTCCAGAAATTAGTCCTATCCCAGGGGCCGCTAGCTTGCTAACTGTATTTATTTTCTGTTTTATTTTTTAGTTTCACTCGGGCTTTTCAACGAGCTTCGAGCCACAGTTGTAAGGTACTGTAAGCTGTCTAAGGAGACTGAATAAAGTGAGCAGGACGCTCGGTTTCCTGGCTCGTGAAAAACGAGTTTGGCTTGCTGTTGATCTGCGTTAACATACCCCAGTGTATATAACACGTAGTGATAACAGTACAACAAGCATGTTAAAGGTAAAAGCTATAAGACCATCTCCAAGCAGCTTGATATTCCTGTGACTACAGTTGCACATATTTTTCAGAAATTTAAGATCCACAGGACTGTAGCCAACCTCCCTGGACGTGGCTGCAGGAGGAGATGGATAATACGAATGGTAACAAAAGAGCCCAGAACAACCTCTAAACACATTCATGGTGAACTCCACGGTCAAGGTACGTCAGTGTCAGATCGCACCATCCGTCGTTGTTTGAGCCAAAGTGGACTTCATGGGAGACGACCAAGGAGGACACCACTGTTGAAAACAAATGATAAAAAAGCCAGACTGGAATTTGCCAAACTGCATGTTGACAAGCCACAAAGCTTCTGGGAGAATGTCCTATGGATAGACGAGATAAAAACTGGAATTTTTTGGAAAGGCACATCAGCTTTATGTTCACAGACGCAAAAATGAAGCATACCAAGAAAAGAACACTGTCCCTACTGTGAAACATGGAGGAGGTTCTGATATGTTCTGGGGCTGCTTTGCTGCATGTGGCACAGGGTGTCTTGAATCTGTGCAGGGTACAATGAAATCTCAAGACTATCAAGGTATTCTAGAGAGAAATGTGCTGCCCAGTGTCAGACAGCTTGGTCTCAGTCGCAGGCCATGGGTCTTGCAACAGGATAATGACCCAAAACACACAGCTAAAAACAGCCAAGAATGGCTAAGAGCCAAACATTGGACTATTCTAAAGTGGCCTTCTGTGAGCCCTGATCTAAATCCTATTGAACATCTGTGGAAGGAGCTGAAACATGCCGTCTGGAGAAGGCACCCTTCAAACCTGAGACAACTGAAGCAGTTTGCTCATGAGGAGTGGGCCAAAATACCTGCTGAGAGGTGCAGAAGTCTCATTGACAGTTACAGAAATTGTTTGATTGCAGTGATTGCCTCAAAAGGTTGTGCAACAAAACATTAAGTTAAGGGTACCATCATTTTTGTCCAGGCCTGTTTCATGAGTTTGTTTTTAAAATAATTCTCTTGAACCACAATTCAAAAGCATTGTCTGATTTTCATTGGTTAATTTTCATAGACTTTTTATTTATTACCACTTTTGTCAGGTTCAAGTTATTTCTGTGACCACTGTGGGTTTTTCTTTCATTAACAGAGGGGTACCAACAATTTTGTCCATGCCTGTATATGTTCAGCAGTGGGTAGGTGGTAGAGGAGACATCCTCATCCATGCTTGTTGTATTCAGGCTTTCAGAGCTTCTAACCTTCACAGTTATCCAGACTACCTAACCTAATTAGCGTGATGGAAATAACTACGCAGGAATACTATAAGTCTCACGCCCCTACGTATGTGTGGTGAGCTATGTATGACTTACGTATGTATTATCAGTAGCACATTGTGTTCACAAACAATCCGTGATGGCAGAATGGTCCTCCTCGTCATCATCCTCTGTCTTGGGATCCTCAGCTCTTCCTCTCGACCCAGCAATTGGCCTCTATGAGGAGGTATGAGATGCGCAAGATTTGCTGATGACTACCACTGTGGAAAATTGCATTTGTTAACACCTTTCCCCATAACCAATTTGGAATTTGCTTCAAATTTTCCTCATCCCCTCGTTTGCTAATGTTAAGATTGGTCATGTAGGAGATTTCTGGGCGTCAATGTGTACAGCCCTCTGTGCTGTGGTCACCAAGCTAAGAGACGATGCGTATGTTTTTAATTTGGGAGAAGATCCAAGAACAAGATCCAAGAACAAGCTGGAGATTTCTTCAATTTAAAGATGTAACATTTATTTGGAGGTCACATGTAAAGCAAGCAGCGCTGGGTGCAGTGTGATGCAGCTCCCTCTGGAGCGTCGCCACACTGACCATGACTTTTGGGTGCGACGTACATTAATCTTCTTGGATTGGTTAGTTGTGCCAACCCCGTACAATAGGATGGGATTGTATGTGACTGTCTGATTGGCCAATCTAACTCTGATGTGAACAGGTCACCCACTGCTCACGGTATTATTTCTAGAATGTGCGATCAACAGTGTGTGCGTGGGTGTTGGGTTTTGGGGGCGTGTAACTAAGTATTAGACCTGACTAATGATAGGAGAGAAAGAGAGAGTAAAAAGAGGGCTCTATAGCTCTGCCTAATTCCCATTTACCAGAGTTTAGCACCATATATTTGTTCATAAGAATGCAACCAGAATATGTATGGAATATGTGTAGAGCATAATGGGAGATTACCTACAGAATTATTATTTAGGCACTCTAACTTTTATATCCCTTTCAGTAGGAAGGAAAAACTCCCTTAAAGGAAGAAACCTCCGGCAGAGCCAGGCTCAGGGAGGAGCAGTCATCTGCTGCAACTGGTTGGGTTTGGGGGGGGGGGGGCAACTCCAAATAGGAAGCAGCCAAAAGAGTGTGTGTGTGGGGGAGAAAACCGGACTGCTGGAGAAACCCCCGCAGTATGGAGGAGCAGATTCCACCTGCTGCCCTGTTTTTTTGGGACACATACACTCTCTCTGTCGACAGCTCCGTATTTGGACTACCGTCTGTCTTCAGGCACTCTTCCATTTGTGGTCTTCTCTTCCACCTCTTTGGTTTTCTCAGACCAATGGCGTGATGTAGGTGTCTCCAAAATGGTTTTTGGTCAGTCTCGTCTGGCGGGGGGATGGGGCACTTAGGATCTCTCCCATGTTCTTGTGCTCTCAGGTTGTCAGTGAGGTCATTCTGCAGTTCTGCCAGCCTCCTCTGGGCCTCTTGGAATCTTTCTCTTTCAACTGCATACTGATGGACAGACTGACGGAGAATGACCACTCCTTCAATCAGAGATTCAACTTTAGCAGAAAGCTCACCAATGATTTTTTTCTGGATGTCAAATTCCTGTTTCATCACATCTTTCTGAGCCTTTAGTTGAAGTTGCTCCTGGATTAGATCGTTCATGTTTTGCTGCAAAGTTTGGTTGACATTTTGCTCGTAATTCAGCTTGGAGGACAGATCTTGGTTTTGGTTCCATGCCTCAGTGAGTTCTGCGTTTGAAGAAGCAGTTCTCTCATTCAGCAACTCAGTCCCAGACTTCAGACGATCATTCTGTTGCTTCTCCACCAGACACGCTCCCCTTTCTTTCTAAATTGACAAATGCCTTCAAACGTTAGTAATTCTTGTTGAAGGTTTGCATTCGTGGCTCTCTCGGTGTCCATGGGATGTTTTAAGCTGTCAGTCTTGTTTTGTGCATCTATCTCCTGGTTCATATACATTTTCTTCAGGTTCCTCTTTGGTTTTCTCAGACCAATGGTGTGGCGTAGGCGTTTCCAAAATGGCTTTTGGTCAGTCTCGTCTGGCAGGGGGGGGCACTTAGGATCTCTCCCCTGTTCTTGTGCTCTCAGGTTGTCATTGAGGTCATTCTGCAGTTCTGCCAGCCTCCTCTGGGGCTCTTGGAATCTTTCTCTTTCAACTGCATACTGATGGACACACTGAAGGAGAATGACCACTTCTTCAATCAGAGATTCAACTTTAGCAGAAAGCTCACCAATGATTTTTTTCTGGATGTCCAATTCTTGTTTCATTACATCTTTCTGAGCTTTTAGTTGAAGTTGCTCCTGGATTAGATTGTTGATATTTTGCTGCAAAGTTTGGCTGACATTTTGCTTGTAATTCAGCTTGGAGGACAGATCTTGGTTTTGGTTAAACTCCTCAGTGAGTTCTGCCTTTGAAGAAGTAGTTCTCTCATTCAGCAACTCAATCTCAGACTCTTCCTTCAAAGTGTCTTTCTCTCTTTTGACATCCTGCAGCTTAGTTTGCAACATTTTTAACCAGTCCAGCAAAGATTTTGTCACCTTTTCTCCCTCAGAGATCTGGAAAGAGAGAAAATCATGAATCGTCACCTGTTTGTCTAGTTCTGTCTGCAAAGCTGTCATGTTTTCAGTCAGTTTTTCTTCTGTCTGCAGAAGTTTTTCTTGGAGGTCAGAGATTTCTTCATTTCTGTTTTTTCTAAGCTCACCATTAATTTCTGCTTCTCTCTGTAGATCCTGCCAGCAACGTTCCCCTTTCTCTCTAAGTTTGCAAATCTTGTCTTGGAAAGTTGCGATTTCTTGTCGAAGGTTTGCATTTTTGGCTATCTCGGTGTCCATGAGATGTTTTAACCTGTCAGTCTTGTCTTTTGCATCTTTCTCCTGGTTCATATACATTTCCTTCAGGTTCTTTTCCTCTTCCAACTTCTCAGAAAGTACAGCTGAGTTTTGCTTCTCTTGAGAGAGAAGCTGGGTCAGCTGTTTGATCTGTCCACGCAGTTCTGCCATGTCTGATGTAGATGAAATATTGTCTGTGTAGCTTGCCATATTCAAAGATTTTCCAAACCAACATAGGAAAATTAACTCACTTCAGAAAAAATTTCCACACTTCTGCTTTTGCTGGTTGCGGTTGGCAACAAGCTTACAGGTGCATTACCACCACGTACTTCACTCTTCTTCTTCTTTAGATTTGAGTGGCGGTCGGCAACCAGCTAACAGGGGCATTACTGCCACGTACTTCACTCTATATCATCATTGCTAAGTGTCCAATGCCACGTACTTCACTTCTTCTTCTTTTTCTTCTTTTAGATTTGATTGGCGGTTGGCAACCAGCTTACACTCTAAATCATCACTCTCTATATCTTCCAGGAGCTACTTCTTCTTCTCTTGGTTACTGGCGGATAGCAAACAACTGAAAGGTGCATACCGCCACCCACTGTACAAGAGTGTAACATTATGTCATTTGAGCCCGATCCTGTAAATTCTATGACTTAATCCTGTGTTATTTAAAAAAGAGAAAAGAGCCCTTAGGAGCTGTTCTTCTTCTTCTTCTTCTTCTTCTTCTTTTAGATTTGATTGGCGGTTGGCAACAAGCTTACAGGTGCATTACCGCCATTGACTTGATCATCATGCTATATCTTTTGTTCTTTTAATATCACTCTATATATCGACATCAGCACTTGAATGTCTATCATCACTCTATATACAGTATAATTCAAGAAATCTCTGTGTGTCTGTCTGCCTCTTCTTTTCTTCTTCTCTCGGTTACTGGCGGATAGCAAACAACTGAAAGGTGCATACCGCCACTTACTGTACAAGAGTGTGTACTTCCAAATTTCCAAAGTTTTCTGCATCACTGAGCCTATGATGTGCCTATGATGTCTATATGATATCATACATCAAAAAGATCATAGGTTTGCCTATGATGTTTCTATGATCTCTACATGATTTCTATATACTATAGCTGTGTGTGTGTGTCGGTGTCTATGACTATGGTGTCTATGACTATGGTGTCTATATGATGTCATATAGACATCATAGGACACACAACCATAGGACTCGCTAAAAGAGCATAGGATCGCCTATGATGTTCCTATGATCACTACATGATGTCTATGTGATGTCATGTAGACCATAGCTGTGTGTGATGAGAGCTGATTTGAGAGAGCTGGTCGACTTTGAACTGGACTATACTGTCCCACGAGTTTAAAGTGACCATTGCAAAAAGACTCTCCAACAATACATCCGTGTTTACAGCAGAGATGGTGGCAATAATCACTGCTTTGCAGTGGGTGGAGGAGGTCAGACCGGACTGGGTGGTGGTGTGCATAGACTCACTTGCAGCGCTAAAAACCATACAGACACTAAAATCTATCTACAAGGGAAGACTTTGTGATTGAGCTATATCACAGTTTATTTAATCCAATTCAATTCAATTCAATTCAATTCAATTCAACTTTATTTATATAGCGCCATTTCACAACAACAGTCATCTCATAGCACTATCAACTGTAGGGGGAACCCCCACAGTTGCAGAAAGACCCCAGCAATCAGGCGATCCCCTGTGAGCAAGCACTTGGCGACGGTGGAGAGGAAAAACTCCCTTTTAACAGGAAGAAACCTCCAGCAGAACCAGGCTCAGGGAGGGGCAGTCATCTGCTGCGACTGGCTGGGGGGTGAGGGGATAGAGAAGAAAAGAACAGACATGTAGAGAGCAAACAGCACGATGGGGACTCAATCTATGGGAGAGAACAAACAAATGTTAATGACCAGCAAAAACAATATTTCATTGAGAGTGAGAAAAGGAGTGAGGCCCAGTGCATTACTGGAGGTCCCCCGGCTGACTAAACCTATTAGCAGCATAACTAAGGGAGGGTTCAGAAACACATGATCCCTCCCTAATTGTAGGCTATATCAAAAAGGTAGGTTTTAGCCCTATTCTTAAAAACAGAGATCGAGTCTGACTCCCGAATCCAGATTGGCAGCTGATTCCACAGGAGAGGAGCTTGATAACTGAAGGCTCTGCCTCCCATTGTACTTTTGGAGATTCTAGGTATTACAAGTAATCCTGCATTTTGGGAGTGTAGTGCTCTGTTAGGATAATACGGTAGTATCAGAGCTTTTAAATAAAAAGGAGCCTGATTGTTTAGAGCTTTGTAAGTAAAAAGAAGGATTTTAAACTTAATTCTAAACTCTATGGGAAGCCAATGAAGGGAGGCCAGAACCGGAGAGATATGATCTCTCTTTCTAGTACCTGTTAAAACTCTTGCTGCAGCATTTTGGATCAGCTGAAGACTTTTTAAAGATGTTTTAGGACAGCCTGATAATAAAGAATTACAATAATCTAATCTCGAGCTAACAAAAGCGTGGATCAGTTTCTCAGCATCACTCTGAGACAAGATGCTCTTAATCTTGGCAATATTACGCAAATGATAGAAGGCAGTCTTAGAAACAAATTTAATATGTGAATTGAAGGACAAATCCTGATCAAAAATAACTCCAAGGTTCCTCACAGAGCTATTAAGAGAAAGAGTAACCGCATCCAAACTGAAAGTTTGATTTGGAAAGGAATTTCTAAGGTTTTTTGGACCAACAAGAATGACTTCAGTCTTATCTGAATTTAATAGCAGGAAATTACAAGTCATCCAAGCTTTGATTTCCTTAAGACAGGCTTCTAACTTGGCTAATTGATTACTATCATCTGGCTTCATTGACAGGTATAATTGCGTGTCATCAGCATAACAATGAAAATGTATACAGTGCTTTCTAATAATGTCGCCTAATGGAAGCATATATAAACTAAAAAGAGTAGGGCCTAGCACAGATCCCTGTGGAACTCCATGACTGAGCTTTGAGTTGAAACAAAACTCATTATTTACATGAACAAACTGGAACCTATCAGATAAATAAGATCTAAACCACTGCAACGAAGTTCCATTAAGTCCAACATAGTGTTCTAATCTATCAAGTAGAATATTATGAGCGATAGTATCAAAAGCTGCACTAAGGTCTAAAAGGACAAGTACAGAAACTAGTCCATTATCAGATGCAATGAGGAGGTCGTTAGTGACCTTCGCTAAGGCTGTTTCAGTACTATGATGGATTCTAAACCCAGTTTACTGCCCTCCCATCGAGTTTCCCAGTTTTCGACTAGTAGACAGCAAGCTAACACGTGTGGTGCAGGCCTCAATGATGACAAGATGTTTCCTTTTATCTCGTTTATTGAAGCTACCCCACAAGGAACTCAACGTGATGTACACTCGTCTTTTGGGTTTTACATCCATTTACATTTGTTCCTACATCCGTGTAAAACTGCAACAAAGTAAACATATACACGCCGTCAATGATATGGTCACCGTATTTAGCTTAGCACATGTTAGCGTTAGCTCTAGCTTAGCTTGGTAACAATGATGGCAACGGACTAGAGTCAGATCGCTTAAAATACACCAATGCAACCATGCAGTTCTCATTGTAGCTGTTAACACTGTCAAACCATGCATATACTCACGGACTAATGATGTCCAAGGCGCCGATAATTAAACAACATTCACAGCGTTCGTACAATGAGTGACGCTCTGCTCCGGTCTCCGGTTATATCATTACTGCGCATGTGCAACACCTTGTGTATCAGTTCAAAACGATGCTTTCACTACACCACTAGAGGGAGCCAAACTCCCTTACATGAAATGCTGTAATGGGAACCGCTTAACTTAATACATGGAGGCAGCATACCCAGACTGAAACTCTTCAAGTAAACCATTTCCCTGTAGGTGGTCAAATAATTGCGTAGCAACAACTCTTTCTAAGATTTTTGAAATGAAAGGGAGATTAGAGATTGGTCTGTAGTTAGCTAAAGCTCCTGGATCTAGCATTGGCTTTTTGAGTAAGGGTTTAATTACAGCCGTTTTAAAAGCCTGCGGTACATGGCCTAAAGTTAATGAAGAATTGATTATATGAAGAATAAGGCTACCAATAAGTGGGAAGACTTCTTTAAATAACCTGGTAGGAATAGGGTCTAAAAGACAAGTTGAAGGTTTGGATGAGGAAACTATTTTGTCTAACTCACAAAGGTCGATTGGAGTAAACTCATCAAGACAGACATCAATAGAAGGAGTTGTAGTAGTTACAGTATTTAAGTTAACTGTGGGAAGAATCTGATTGATTTTATCTCTGATGGATGAAATTTTATTATTGAAAAAGTTCATAAAGTCCTGACTAGTAAGCTCTAAGGGAATGCTAGGATTGACAGAGTCCTGACTCTTTGTCAACCTGGCTACAGTACTGAAAAGAAACCTGGTGCGGCGGCATGAAATAAAGCGGCGTTGTTGGAGGTTTTAAGTAGAGTTTTATTATCATACCGCCGTCACGGGATCCCCTCTCCAGCCCAAGTGTGTGCAGGCTGGATGGGGATCCTCTGGCTCTCAGAGAAGAAGACACAGAGTGCGTGTCTGCAGCAGAGGTTGAAGTGTGAGTGAGAGGAAGTGTTACAGGACCTGTGCAGTATTTATACCCAACTCAAACAATACATCAAAGCAGTTTCACAGCAGTTTGTCTGATCAAAGGGACTGCAGAACAGGCATGAGATATTTGCATTTGTGAGACACAGACAGGATGCATGAACACAATGCATGGGTGGCACATTAACCTCACAGCAGTGAAATGCATAAATGGCTGATTAGATCACAGCATGCAACGGAAAAAACCAGGAGTAGCGAGTTGTCTGTCCTTAGTCTGTTTGTGGGGGGTTTCCCAAACCGCCACAGCTCCCCCGCAGAGGGCTCGGCAGGTGGTCGAGACCTCGATAGTGCAGCTTGGGCAGCGAGCCGGGAAAAGCTCTGTGCAGGAGGGGGTGGAGGGGGGTGGGGGTAGTAAAAGCCGGCCGGAGACGATGAGAAGTCTGGGCCGCGCAAAAAATTGCTTGCTGCTCCGCGACGTCGAGGGGTTGTCCCGTTGCGCGTGCGGAGGTCCACAAGAAGAAAAATTAGTCACTGGCTCCTCCCGCAATTAAGTCCTGCAAGGATTAATAGCAGCCGTGAAGAAAAGACGAGGCTGCTTGGCGGCTGTGATGAGAGCAGAGGGACTGGCATGTTGACTTTAGGTGCGGGCACAGCCTTAAAGTCCTCGGGGATCGCAAAACCGCTGAATTCCCCATATGTGCCGTGGCTGAGACTATTAACAAATCCTTCGAGCATGCTGCATGCGTGCCTCAGGTGAGCGAGCAGCCCTGAAGGGCAGCGGCGAAGGAGGAAGGCAGTCTGTGGAGCCGTATGTGTCCCGTGCGTGGTGCGCCATGCCCGTGACTCCCCGGTGCGTGTGCCGGGGTCCCGTGCGTGGTTGGGCCGCTGGAGAGGAGAACCAGGGTCAGGGAGCTTGTTGGAGATCATCCCTGTTGTCTGTTGCGTCGTTCGGTCGTGGTGCGTTGGAGCGGTGCGAGGAAAGTAGATGCTCTTGTCCCTCGCTCGGTCATGGTGCGTTCAGGTCCACGTGTGCTCCGTCGGCCATGGGAGTCGCCGTCGCGGAGAAAGGACGAGGTACATGCACTCTCGAGTGGAGGAGCTGTGAGCGCGGCTGGTCCAGCGTGGATGTGCCGATCTAGGCGTGCAGATCTCACCATGAAACGTTGCTCAGCTTTCCCGGTCGTGGGTGTTCTCCGTGGAGTTTCGCCTGGAAACTCCGCGTTGCGGTCTCCTTGAAGCAGAAGGGAGGGCAGATCAGTCAGGCTGCCGCGTTCGCTTGTCATCGGAGAATCACCGCCGGGTCTTGCGTTCGCTGGCAGTGTGTTCGTTTCAGCGTCGGGTCACCAGTGCGGCGGCATGAAATAAAGCGGCGTTGTTGGAGGTTTTAAGTAGAGTTTTATTATCATACCGCCGTCACGGGATCCCCTCTCCAGCCCAAGTGTGTGCAGGCTGGATGGGGATCCTCTGGCTCTCAGAGAAGAAGACACAGAGTGCGTGTCTGCAGCAGAGGTTGAAGTGTGAGTGAGAGGAAGTGTTACAGGTCCTGTGCAGTATTTATACCCAACTCAAACAATACATCAAAGCAGATTCACAGCAGTTTGTCTGATCAAAGGGACTGCAGAACAGGCATGAGATATTTGCATTTGTGAGACACAGACAGGATGCATGAACACAATGCATGGGTGGCACATTAACCTCACAGCAGTGAAATGCATAAATGGCTGATTAGATCACAGCATGCAACGGAAAAAACCAGGAGTAGCGAGTTGTCTGTCCTTAGTCTGTTTGTGGGGGGTTTCCCAAACCGCCACACCTGGGATTATTCTTGTTCTCTTCTATTAATGCAGAGTAATAACTCGTTCTAGCTTTTCTAAGAGATTTTTTATAAATTAAAAGATGATTTCTCTAAGCTAAATAGATTTCATCTAAATTAGTGGAGCGCCATTTTCTTTCTAATTGACGAGTCTTCTCTTTTAAGCTACGAGTTTCTGTATTGAACCAAGGAGTTAGAAATCTCTGATTAGACTTTTTCTTTTTTAAGGGGGCCACCAAGTCTAGAGTCTGATGCAGAGAAGCTGAAACACTATCCACCATGTTATCAATTACAGAAGGAGCAAGCTGTCTATAGCTTATTTCCGTTGTGTTGACACATGGCATAGAGGAAACAATCTGCATAAATTTGGTAACAGCATCATCTGAGAGGCATCTACTGTAATAATATTTTTCTTTAGGAGCCAAATAGTCAGAAATAGTAAAATCAAAGGTTAACAGACAATGGTCTGACAGTACAGGGTTATGAGGAGACACTACAAGATTTTCTATTTCTATGCCATATGTCAGAACAAGGTCCGATGTATGGTGGAGGTAATGAGTAGAATTTCCTACTTTCTGAGAAAACCCAATCGAGTCTAATATTGAATTAAATGCCACATTAAGGCAGTCACTATCTACATCCACATGTATATTAAAGTCCCCTACTATAATTATTCTATCAGATTTCAGCACTAAATCAGCTAAGAAATCAGCAAATTCGGATAAAAATTCTGAGTAGGTTGATGGGGGATGATAAACTATGGCAAATAAAATTGGGTTTAACCTAAAATTGCTGAAGTGCCCAATACTGAGGACCAGGCCCTCAAAGGAATTATAACATGGTTTTTGCTTTACATTAACTAGTAATTTGGAATGATAAATTGTTGCTACTCCTCCTCCACGACCAGAACTTCTGGGATTTTGACAGTTTAAATAACCAGAGGGAGTTGATTCATTTAAACCAACATAATCCTCTTGCCCTAACCAAGTCTCTGTAAGGGAAATTAAATCAATCTGATGATCAATTAACAGATCATGGACTAACAGAGACTTAGGAGTTAGAGACCTAATATTTAATAAACCACATTTAATTTTTAAATTATGAGGAGGAACAGAGGCCAATTCATTCAATTTAGAGGCTTTATGTTTAATTTGAGTTTTACCAATATTTTGCTTTATCACTTTGGGATGCTTATGCATTATATTTTTATTTACTTTGGAGGGAGCAGACAACGATTCTCTGATGGGGAAGTCAGGGGCTAAGCTGAGGGGTGGCGGATGAAGAGGAGCTGCAGAGAGGCGTGTAAGACTGAGACTCTGCTTCCTGATCCCAACTCTGAGTAGTCAGGGTTTTGGAAATTTGGATAAAAAAGATGCCAGATTGTTAGATAAATGAGAAGCACCATCCAAAGTGGGATGAATGCTGTCTCATCTCATAAGACCAGGTTTTCCCCAAAAAGAGCTCCAATTGTCAATGTAGCCCACGTCATTTTTAGGACACCACACAGACAGCCAGCAGTTCAAGGATGACGAGCGGCTAAACATGTCATCACTGGTCAGATTGGGGAGGGGCCCAGAGAATACTACAGTGGCAGACATCATTTTTGCAAAGTCACACACCGATTCTATATTAAGTTTCGTGACTTCCGACTGCCGGAGACGGATGTCATTAATGCCGGCGTGAATAACAATTGTGGAGTATTTACAGTTACTTTTAGCCAGCATTTTCAAATTTGACTCGATGTCGCCTGCTCTGGCCCCAGGAATGCATTTGACTATGGCCGCTGGAGTCTCTAGGTTCACGTTTCTGACTACAGAGTCGCCAGTGATCAGAGTTTTTTCCTCAGCGGGTGTGTCGCTGAGTGGGGAAAAACGATTAGAAACGTGAACAGGTTGGTGGTGTACTGGGGCTTTGCGACTAGGCTTCCTTCTCACTGTCACCCACCCAGTCTCCTTGCTGCTGAGGAGAGCCGGGGAACCGCTGACAGGGGGGCTTAAGCTAGCTAGCTCCGCTGCAGCTAAGGGGCGTCCGTCGAGATTAACTGGCGCAGACGGTGTTTCAATGCAGCGGAGCCGGGATTCCAAATCAGACAACCTCGCCTCGAGCGCCTCAAAAAGACATTTATTACATTTACCGTTATCACTAAAAGAGGCAGAGGTGTAGCTAAACATCTGACAGAGAGAGCACACCAGAGGAGGAGAGGAAAGAGAGCTAGTAGCCATAGCTAGTGGCTAGCTAGTGGCTGGAGAGCAAACCACACAGGCAGACAGCAAAACAGGAAGTGACAGCAAAACAGGAAGTGACGATACGTTACCACAAGGAAGTGACGATCCCATGACGGATAATTTTTTTCACACATAAGGAGTTGTTCAGAACTCATAAGAACTCCTTATACAAAGATGTATAGAGTGATGATGTAGAGTGAAGTACGTGGTGGTAATGCACCTGTAAGCTGGTTGCCAACTGCCAATCAAATCTAAAAGAAGAAGAAGAGCACCAGGTATGGCTGAGCAGGCAGGGTGACTGTTTTATGAAAATATTTAGACAGGTTCGTGAGGAGTCGGCACATATGAAAGAAAGTGATTCACACTGAGACAAGTGATTCACACTGAGACATGGCTGCTAGAATAAGCTGTATCTCTTTATTCCCCACAGACCATATCTCCATACACAAAAGAGAAATCATTGCATGTCACACATTTCCTTCACACAAGGATCAATGCATTTCATGTCATTTCACAAGCTCTTACCGTTTGATACAGATGGCCGGGAGCCCACAGCCAGGAAGAGCGTGATTTTTCCCTTAGCCGGACGTTCTGCGCAAAAACTCACGGCAGACTCCCCGTATTAAGGAAAAGCCCCTGTTTTTAAAGGAAGGCTAGGTACAGAACAGAGTGGCCATCTCTGCTCCGAGCAAGCCCCCCCCCCCCATCATAGAATTGCGTGGGGAGCAGGAAGGGCCAGTTTTCTGCTCCCAGGCAATTCAACTCTGCCCGGTTCCCAAAACATAACTGAACACCTGCTACATTTTACACACACACATGAGGAATAAAGGTCACGCCTTTGTTTCATAAGCATGCAACAGTGATTTAAGGAGTGAGAAACTTGCTGTGCTAAGGAAAACAGTTTCTAGAAACAGGTCATATTGTCCAGGTCATGGTGTGCCTTAAGATAAATTCATCATGGGAAAAACAACTGAGAAACAAATCAGGGCACACATTAAAAACACATTTATATTACATTCCACCCTTTGACCTTATTTGTGATCAGTTGGTAAAGATAATTGCTTTCTTCCCCAACTAAGTGCTTTCTTCCCCAACTGAAAAACAAATCAGGGCACACATTAAAAATATTTATATCACATTTTCCACCCTTTGACCTTATTTGTTCTATCAGTTGGTGAAGAACATTGGGTAATTACTGTCTTCTTGGGGAATACTTTCATCCTCATAAGGTATGCCGACATGATTATGGTGGGATAATTCCACCCAAGTGATGTCCCAAATGCATGTTACAACATGCCATAATAGCTCATTTCTCGTATTGAATTGTCTATTGTAGTAACTCCATTCATTAGTCGTACCTACAGCATAATCATAACATATCCAGTGACCAGGAGGGTCAGCACTCACCTCTACTTTGCAAGATATGGTACCATACCCTCCATCTCGAAAAATGACTGTGATTTTCATGTTGCTAGAGAATTATATATTCTTCTACTTAGAATTTGTTTTACTCTTCTAATATAGCAGAAAGCACTGAAATTGCATATTGTTAAGACAGATAGAACAGCAATTAATATAGCTAGGGGAGGCACCAGTGTTTTGCGAGCAGTGACTGACATGCCTGAGAATATATCCCACCAGTGATGAGCAGAAACTTGCTCTATCTGATGAGCTGCATGCAATACCTTTCCTTGGGCCACCACAGTGGATATCACTGCAGCACGCACATTAGACATATGATCACCAATGAGCTTTTGTATCTCCGTGGATCCATTCAGTGCGCCTCTGAATCGATCCAGGGACACCTGCCATGGAACTTCCAGCACCCGCCATTGCAGGGCGGTCAGGTGAGCCTCACTGGAAAAGTTGGTAAGACGATATGTCCGATTATGCCATTGCCACATGTGAACACCATGTAGACACCCAGTGAAAGGCACCCTAGGCAACATTGGATGGGAGTTTAAGGTGGCTACACATAGAGTATGGGTCCCTATTTGCCACATCATGTCACGAGGTTTTTCTATTCTCCATTCACATAGTGCCTCTGTCATGGTTAAGCATGGTTCAGTATATATTTCTCGACTTAGGCATGCATATCCTTGGTCAGTCAAATCACATTCTGATAAATCATATGTATTATTTTGCCCTGGATCAAACCATCCCCCTTTTAATTGAATAAACCAAAATGCCGTGGCAGTAATTACTGGTAACACATGATATTTGCACACGTCAACAGCTTTTGTGACATTTAATTGAGTCCATTGCCCGCTACACATCGTGCTATTGCAGATGGTTTTTTCAGGATGCGGAATTAACCACCATTCTTCAGTGATGTTCCACACTTCTCGCCATTGTCGAGCGTGATTGGTAGTGACAATGCGAGTGAAACGTTCCAACTGCGTGCGGATATCCAAAACTTGCATGTTGCACACAGTCCAATTGAAAGCGCGAGTGATGTTCGTCATCAATTCACTCGTAGCATTCCACATGGTCAAATCCCGATTCAGACGTTTTTGAAACAGATTGGCGGCCTCCATTTGAGGCCCCACCACCGTAGGCATCCAAAACCCAACTTGTTGAATGCCTAAAGACGTTTGATGTCCAGTATCTGCCAACATTGATCTGGTTACCTCGTTGTTAATGGTGTTGGAGATTCCCAAAATTGTGCCAAATCCTCCCAGCAACGTGTCATACCATGCTCTCTTCTTCTTGGTTGAACATTTGGGAATGGGTGGTATCCTTACCATCCAATTGACGGTGACATGGCTGGTTTGTGTGGCCACCGTTGTACAGGTCGATAGTATGGGTGCCAGGTTCATTGGGGATATATGCTTCGGGTTTTTGTCGACCACTACAATAGGGTACACAAAGGGGATTTGTCGCCCCTTTATGACTGTTCCATTCATCAAATACACTTATCTCCTGTTATATTGATGGACAGCTTTGTACCATTTAAGGTAGTGTCACATTTCAGTAAGTCATTAGTCGCTTTGGCCACGCATATGGTTACATTGGCAGTTAAGTTCAGCATGCACCCCTTCTCCACCGCAGGCACATTATATTGATTTTTGACACATTTGGGGCATATGTAGATAGGACAGTGGCTGGTTAAGTTCAGTATCTTGCACTTTTGGTTTGATAAACAATAGAAACCGTCTTGACTCCGATTGGCACCGATTCAACTTTCCCTCCACTCCAACAAAACAGATTGGTCCACCTCAAACATTTCTTGGCCTGGTGTGGCATGGATCTGGATCCAGCAACCGGCGATGCTCATCCACAGGATCACAACGAGGGCAGGGCGGCACATGTCCCAGCAGACGACATAGCCATGTCCTCGGTGCTTGTGGGGGTGTTGAAGAAGACCCATGACGTGGCGGGTGTCCAATCACCAGTCTCCCCCCGAACATTCCTGCAAAGCAAGCACATACTTAGGAGAAGAGAAAACACAGAATTAGTTCTCCCTTAGATAACATTTTGATATTGGTACATTTATCCAGGTTTCCTCTCCTGGATACAAAATGGTCACCACCTGATCCGTCCCTTGAGCTATGATCTCAGCCGGGCGGGGAGGGCCATTTTCTTGCCTCACCCATACTTTGGCCCCAGATTTATCTGTGGAACCAAAGCCTTTTTCGCCCCTTTGCGTCATCACAGCCGGCTTAGCAATCTCTTCAGGGTCAGTCATTAGACATGGTTTAATGACCAATTGGGCCACTTTATCCCCCTTATTCAGGGTTATGGGCTCTGATCCCAGTACGTAGCACACCACTCCCAATTCCCCTTGATAATCACTGTCAATCACACCTGCCAGAGTCGTTAAACCTTTTAGGGATAATCCAGACTTTGGCAATATGTGACCATACATTCCATTTGGACATTTCAACCCTAGTCCGGTTTTTACCACAGTGGGTGTTCCTGGTACTAAGGTGAGGGTTTCCATAACTCTTAAATCTAATCCAGCCGAGCCTTTCGTCGCTCGCACTGGTATTGTTGCCTCTGGGTTAATTTTCCACATCTCAATAATTTGTCCTTCAGAGCGTTCAAGATTGACAGTGATCATCCGGTTCAGTGGTGTTGTACCAGGTGCAATGGGTCTATTGTTTAGCTGTTTCAGCGCTTGTGGTAAGCGTTTTTTCCACCCTTCCAAACTATTGTTTATCCCTCCTTTTTTCAAGGTGGCTTTCAGCAACCCATTCATTCTCTCAATTAAACCCGCAGCTTGGGGATGATATGGAACGTGATAGATCCATTCCACATAATTGTGTTTGGCCCAATCTTTCACCAGGTTTCCGGTGAAATGGGTCCCGTTGTCAGTTTGAATCTGTACAGGTAGCCCATAGAACCTTTCAATTAGGTCCAGACAGGCCAGTGTGGCCTTCTGATTAGCCACTTTGGCTGGGTGTGCCACTACCACACCCGAAAATGTATCCACAGCCGTGCATACATATTTACATCGTTGTGACTCTGGAAGAGGACCAATAAAATCCATTTGCCAGATTTGTCCTGGGCTCTTTCCCCTTTGTATATGTCCAGTGAGATGTTGTGGGACACCTCTTCTGTGATGCTGACAGGCCTCACACTGTTCAATGGCTGTCTTTACATCATCAGTTTTTAAATCAATGCCTCTATCCCTGGCCCATTGGGTGGTAGCTTGAATTCCCCAATGTCCACTCTTTTCATGGGCCCACCGGGCCAAATCCACAGTGGATTGCCTTTCCACTGACATTGCTCTGACCACTCCATCAATATAACGGTTGTGGAGGGCTTCTGAGTCCATATTTTGGGTATGGGCATCAACATGGGTGACATGGATAGTGACCCCTTGGACCTTTTGCCAGATTTCCTCCCACAACTCTTTACCCCACACCTCTTTCTTTTGAATCCGCCATTGATTGGACTGCCATGTAGGCATCCATGTGGTTAACCCATTAACCACTGACCAGGAGTCAGAGTAGATATACGCTCCTGACACACCCGCATGTTTTATCACCATGTGCACGGCCTTCAACTCGGCCCATTGGCTGCTTTTTCCCTCACCCATTTCTTCCAAAATTTGCCCCAGATGAGGGTTGAAAGCCCCGGCTTTCCACCTTCGTTTTCCCGCTACCCACTGAGAAGAGCCATCCACAAACCACGCCCTGCTCTTTTGCTCGTCTGTGAGTTCATCATAGCGGGGCCCTGTTAACACAGGAGATTCTTGCAGCTGTTCAACTTCAAAACAAGACTCATCTGCCTCTGGGACATCAGCAACTTGTTCATGCAAGACCGAAACTCCTTTTTGTCCAGATTTCACTCTTTCAGACACGTACCATTTCCACTTAATGATGCTACTCTCCTGGGCGGTACCTATCCGATGTGTGGTGGGGTCACTCATTACCCACGTCAGAATAGGTATCAATGGCCTCATGAGCACCTCATGCCCTGCAGTTAATGCCTCTGTTTCCACCAAACTCCAATAACACGCCAATAATTGTTTTTCAAAGGGCGTGTAACGAA
Organism: Pholidichthys leucotaenia; assembly: GCA_020510985.1. Classification (NCBI taxonomy): domain Eukaryota; kingdom Metazoa; phylum Chordata; class Actinopteri; order Cichliformes; family Pholidichthyidae; genus Pholidichthys; species Pholidichthys leucotaenia. The sequence continues at coordinate 313,512,221 of CM035847.1, read as the reverse complement.
TTCCTACACTTGGCAGCTTCCTTGACCAGAAACCCAAAGGTTTCCGTTGTTTGCCTTGTTTTTGCCATAAGCTCCAATTTGCATAATCATTCCGGGCCGACACCTGCAACTCAACCGGACCAGATTGCATTTTTCCTAATGATAGAGCTTGCTGTATGGCCTCTTTGGCCATGTCAAAAGCCACTTGCTGTTTTTCTGTCCATTCAAACTGCTCTTTTTTCCTTGTCACTTGATATAAAGGCTGCAAAATTTGCCCCAAATGAGGAATGTGACTCCTCCAATATCCAAACAGCCCAATAAACCGCTGCACATCCTTTTTGGTGTGCGGGGTGGCAAAAGCCATTATCTTTTCTCGGGCCTTGTCTGTGATTTCTCTCTCTCCCTTATTCCAGCAGATTCCCAGAAATTTCACCCTCTGGGAGGGTCCCTGCACCTTTGCTGGATTAATCTCCCAACCGTGACTTTTCATGTGCTGGATCAGCCGATCCAGTATCTGCTGGACTTCTTTTTCAGAGGTCCCTTGTACCATGATGTCATCAATATAATGGGATATCAACACCCCAGGGGGCGTTGTTAGCCCGTCCAGATTCTCTGCCACCGTCCGGTGGCAGATAGTAGGACTATGGAGATAGCCCTGTGGGAGTCTAGTAAACGTATACTGTCGTCCCTCCCAAGTAAACGCAAACTGCTCCTGCCTATCTTCTGGGATTGGAATCGTAAAGAAGGCATTAGCCAGATCAATCACCCCATACCATATTCCCGGATGATGCTGCACCCGGTCAATTATGGTGGGAGAATCAGGTACTGCCGCTGTCAATGGAGGAGTGTGTTTGTTTAGTTCCCGATAATCAACCGTCATTCGCCAGGAGCCGTCAGACTTTCGGACTGGCCAAATGGGGTTGTTCCATGCGGTGGTACATGTTCTCAACACTCCAGCCTCCACATAATCTTTTATGGTAGCAGTAATCTCATCATGTCCTCCAGGGACTCGATACTGCTTCATGTTCACCACCTTATTTGCCAATGGAATGGGAAAAGGTTCCATATGTACCTTCCCCACAGTGACTGCTCTGCAATCCACCGTCGGTGGAGAAGTTACTCCAAATTCAAACCGTCCTTGTTTCAAATGCAGGGTTAAACCTGCCAAAATGTCCATACCAATTATCCACTCTTTAACGGGTGTGATAATTACGGGGTAGCATTTTACGGGCATACTCCCAACTTTTAATGGGAGCTGCACGCTTTTTCCAATCACAACATTTCCTCCCAAGCCTGTGAGAGAAACTGTGGGACCAACAAATTTAGCCGGATTACCATGAATCAAAGTGGCCTCCGCCCCTGTGTCTACTAAAGCCACCACATTTTGGACAGACTTTTTCCAATAAATTTCTACTTTTACATGGGGCCGTATGTCTGTCATTGACCAATTTAAATTACCAATCTGTGGGGCTCGGCCTCCATCCTATAAATCCAGGAGGAGATCATGATGTTTATGCTTGTTTCTCCCCTTTTTCTTTTTTCCTCCCCCCTTTTTCACCGCCCTCACATGCACTTCCTCCCCCTCTTCTTGGGACTCTGAATCAGCCGAATCCTCTGCTGGAGGAGCGCTAGGCAAAACCGTTGCTCCTAATACATGATCCTTGAGGGCTGACAACAGCGATGACAATTCATCAATCCGTCCAGCCCTCACCTTTAACCCTTTTTTAGCACACATGTCCCTTAGGACACTGGTGGGTTGACCATCAATGCTATTAGCAGGCACCCCAGCTGCAATCAGCGCGTTCCATAAATCTTTCCTAGAGGGCCCACTGGATCCCTTGGAATCCAGGGGCGGATCCCTCCTGGGAGGTCGTGGGGGCGCCTGGGGCTTAGCCGCCTGGGTTCCCCAGTCACCCAAATTTCTTAGCTCCGCCATTAGTGACTTAGTTTCTGACATAGACTGTTGAGTGTCACCCAAAAACATGGATAGCACCAACGCTTTATATTGGGGCGGAGCCGTTCTTATAACCGTATCCCTAACAGTCTTAGGAATAGGTATGTCAGTGTACGCATCAGCGGCACCGATGTAGAGCGCATCTCTCATACATAACTGAGTCAGCCGCTGTATTCCCTCTTTTACAGTGTTCCATTGTTTATCCAACACAGGCCAATCAGTAGGTTGGCGGTAAACATGGCTTACTGCCTCAGCATATAATTCAAATAGGCTCTTCCCCTCTGGGTTATTAATATCTGGGGCCTGTGCTCGATATGCTGAATTTACCCTAGACATTTTGGATAATCCTGAGAACCGCATTGCATCCTGTGGATCCACCATAGTCCGTGCTGCCCCCTCCTCTAGTAACCTGGCGACCCACAGGTCCAACGGTTCACCGTCCCGTTGACGATGCCGGGTTGTCAAATTAGCCACTTCCTCGGCAGTGTAATCTTCAAGGATAGTCACTGCCAAGGGGGCCGGTTGGACCTGAGGCACAATGTTATACAGCCTCTGTCCCTGCTCATCATATACCGCCTGTCCGGCATCATCCACCACCGCCTCTTGGACGGGTGGAACAAACTGCTGCTCCTCCCGCCGTCTCCGGACAGGGGCAGCCTGATAATTCCCCGGTAGTTTGGGGTACAACGGAGAGATCGGTGGAGGAGTTTCCTCCTCTTCACCCCATTCATCCCAGTTGTCGGGGTCCCAATCTCCATCCCCATCCACCATCCCAGCTACATACAACCGCACTTTAACAGCGGAGGTAGCATGGGGTCTCTTTTTCTTTCTCTCCCTGTTTAACTGTGCCACCCGCGCTACACCCTGCTCCGCCATCACTGTCAACCGAGATGAACGGAGTTTCTCCTTTTCCAATTTTTGTTGCAATTTTAGGATTTGCTCTGTCAAATCCTCCTCTTTTTCCTGCCATCCCTCTAATCGCTGAACTAAATCAGCTATTTGTTTTTCCTGCTCCTGTTCTTTATCAAAACATCGGCGCCATGCTGCGGCGCAACACCACATCCGCCGCTGAATTCCACTCAGCGGAGCTTTCGGGGCAACCTCGATACCCTGTAGACACGCAGACACCACCGAAGGGGACCCGTCCCCTACCAAATCCGCCCATGGCTCTGATCTTCCGCCATAATCCGCTAAACATACACCAACTTGTCCCCATAAACCATTCCAGCCTGGGACAATAGCACAATCATCAGCACAACAGCTGGGAGAGCCCCCAGCTACACTCTGTTTAATTTTTTTTTTAAACATGACTTTCCTATGCACAGCTCCTCTTTAACCTCTGTTAATTTTCCTCGAATCCTGTTCGTGACGCCAAAATGTTTTATGAAAATATTTAGACAGGTTCGTGAGGAGTCGGCGCATATGAAAGAAAGTGATTCACACTGAGACAAGTGATTCACACTGAGACATGGCTGCTAGAATAAGCTGTATCTCTTTATTCCCCACAGACCATATCTCCATACACAAAAGAGAAATCATTGCATGTCACACATTTCCTTCACACAAGGATCAATGCATTTCATGTCATTTCACAAGCTCTTACCGTTTGATACAGATGGCCGGGAGCCCACAGCCAGGAAGAGCGTGATTTTTCCCTTAGCCGGACGTTCTGCGCAAAAACTCACGGCAGACTCCCCGTATTAAGGAAAAGCCCCTGTTTTTAAAGGAAGGCTAGGTACAGAACAGAGTGGCCATCTCTGCTCCGAGCAAGCCCCCCCCCCCCCCCATCATAGAATTGCGTGGGGAGCAGGAAGGGCCAGTTTTCTGCTCCCAGGCAATTCAACTCTGCCCGGTTCCCAAAACATAACTGAACACCTGCTACATTTTACACACACACATGAGGAATAAAGGTCATGCCTTTGTTTCATAAGCATGCAACAGTGATTTAAGGAGTGAGAAACTTGCTGTGCTAAGGAAAACAGTTTCTAGAAACAGGTCATATTGTCCAGGTCATGGTGTGCCTTAAGATAAATTCATCATGGGAAAAACAACTGAGAAACAAATCAGGGCACACATTAAAAACACATTTATATTACAGTGACCTAATTAACAATCATTCACAGCTGAGAACTAGAGCAGACTGCAAGTGAATGGTGGGTACCTGGGACAGGAAGAAGCTTGTGTCATACTGCCAAAAATAACAGAACCAAACCAGAAAATAATAACAAACAGAAAAATACTCAAAAATACATAGAGTCTGAGCACAGCTCAGACATATGACACAAAGGCCAAACTCAGAATCTCGTACAAACAAAACTTCTTTTAGATTTTATTGGCAGTTGGCAACCAGTTTACAGGTGCATTACTACCACTGACTTGATTATCATCACTCTATATCTGTCACAGGACTGAGTGCGGGGTTTACCGGGCTCAGTCTCTTAATTTATTTATGAATATTTTCTGCATGTTCCTAAGCCTTGTGGTGTTTTTCTGTTTTGTTTTCTGGTAAATTATTGCTCTGTTTACTATGTCTGCTTCTGTGTTATGTTTATTTGTGTGGTTTAGGATAGTTTTGCCTTCCCTGTGACAGGGTCATTATCTCTCCTCTCCAGACCCCCCCACTTTGAGTGTTGCTTACTACCAGCTCTCCCAGTTAACCGCAGCTGCACACGCTCTGTAATTAGGTCATCAGCCCGCTTCTGTTCTGCACACCTGCTACACATCTGTCCCTACTTAGGACATGCATTTTCACTGTGGTGCGTGGCTAAATTGCATTGTCGTAGTTTATCTGCTTCCTACATGTTTATCCTCTGAAGCCTTCCCTTCTCCAGAGCGCGTTGCTCTGAGGAATCGTGTAAGTCCCTCTTGATTGTATTTTTTGTTTTGTGGGCACTTTGGACGTTTGTTACCTTTTTGTTAATAAATGTCTTCAACATACCCTGCAGTTGGAGACGAAGAAGAGTGATGTCTGAAGATAGAGATGAAGTTTGATTGGACACAGCAATGATGATAGAAGGACTACATCTCCTGACCAGATAGAGTGAAGTACGTGGCAGTGATGCACCTGTAAGCTGGTTGCCAACCACCAATCAAATCTAAAAGAAGAAGATTCTACGCTGGCTTGTTTGGGTGTACTGCCTCTAAGCAGAATCTCTGCACAAACTTGCAAGTAGTCTCGTGTTGAAGGTTAAGACTACCTTAGCACTGTTTCCTTTTCCTCCTTCTCCAGGTTGCTGCCTCCAAGGTGGTGCGTCTTCTGGGATCGCGGTGCACTCACCAGCCTGTTGCCTCTTCCACTGCAGCTCCATACTTCCCCCGGTCAGACACAGCCCTTTTCTCAATCGTCTTCCCCAGCTTCACCCTGCTGGTTCGTCTACTCTCGCTGGGCTCTGGACCAGATTCTTCTCTCACTCCCACGTAAGTGGCATAATTTGTATTGCCACTCCTCACCTCCATTCCTCCCTAACCAGCTCTCGCCTTTTCTCTGCAGGCTGTTGCTTCTCTGACAAGTGACTGTTTTCCATAATCCTGCCCTTTTGAGATTAATAATTGTCAAACGTCTACTGTGGTCTTTGTGCTCTCTTGGTGCCGCACCCTGCACTTGTGCTGTAAATTCAGTCATTATGACAGAACGAGCCAGCCCAGATAGCAGCGCGCAGTGGGTGATGCAGCAACAGAGCACTCCGCGCTCCACCGCCCCGACGTTACAGAGAGGCAGGTGGCTCTGCTCACCCAACAGCTGCAGACTATCACACAGCAGCTGGGTACAGTTTCTGATCATTTGTCTCACATGTCAGCTCCGGATTCTCCGGCTCCACCTGCTGCCCCTGGTTCAATCATTTGCCGAACCACTTCCATTCCCTCACCTACCATGTACTCCGGGGAGGTGAGGCCATGTAAGGAATTCCTTTGCCAGGTTCGGATTTATTTGAGGCAGGTGGGGAGGGAGAATCTGGATGACATCTCCAAAATTCATTATTTCACCCTCCTGCTTCGGGGCCGGGCCCTTAGCTGGGCTTGGTTTGTGCTCGACAGTCCGGAGGGCACGTACCTGACGTTTGACCAATTTGTGGCTGATTTCTCCCACACATTCGACCGTATGGAGAGCGAGGGGAATATTATGAGCCACCTTTTGTCGCTTCGTCGGGGTAGCCGGTTGGTTGCCGACTACTCGGTGGAGTTTAGGGTCAAAGTGGCCGACTCTGGATGGGATGATGTAGCCTTACGCGGCGTGTTCCTCCACGGTTTAAACGCTCACTTCTGTGAGAACCTGGCGGTTTATGCTGTTCCCGCCTCTCTGGATGGTTTGATCGATCAAGCGGTTGGGTTGGATAACCGGTACCGCGAGCATGCGAAGGAGCGCAGTTCATCCTCTCACCCGTCCGCCACGCATGCACCTGCCACAGCTGCTGACTCCGATTCGTCTTCCGATCCGATGGAGCTAGGCCAGTTCCACCTCTCTCAGGAGGAGCTCCAGTAGCGGAAGAGGATCGGTGCATGCTTGTATTGTGGCTCTCTTAAGCACAATCAGGATGCATGCCACCTGCGGCCAAAAGACGCGGCCCATCAGTAGCCGTGGGGGGTCTGGCGGCCGGGACACATTCACATCCACCTGATAATTTCTCTATTTCGGACCTGGTTCAATTACCGGGGGCCGTTCTATAAGGGCCGTTGCTTCCTCTGGCCCTTATAGATTCAGGGCCAGAGGAAAATTTCATCTCCTTCCAGCTCGTTCGGGAGATGGAGATCCCGACTGTTAATTTGCTGGGTCCCCGGGACGGAACAACCTTATGTGGCCGGAAGGTGGCACACGGAGAAGATCTCCATCCTTCTGTCTAGTAATCACCGGGAGAGGTTAACTTTCTTCATTTTCTCTAGCACCTCTCACCCAGTGGTTTTAGGTTATCCATGGCTCAGGAGGCACAATCCAATTGTCAATAAGCAACTTTCGCATTACGAGTGCGCATGTGCGGATTATGTGAGTTCAAAGTTCACGACTACCAAACATTCTGGTAGCCGCTTTGCTTTTGTATAGAGACAGTACTGTCACACCTGAACAATTGCCGTTTATTATTAAAAAAAAATCACCCTTTATTGTCATTCAACCATACAACCAATCATGTACAGTAGAACGAAATTGTGTTTTCTCCTATCTACAGTGTTAATCACACACACCCCATATATAGAATCAGAGGGCCGCTACCATGCAAGGCGCCGCCACAGATTTCCCTCCTCCATTCCATTATTGCTGAGCACCAAGCTGGACGGCAGGAAGTTCTGCTTTTTTATGGTCTTCGGCATGACCCAGCCGGGATTTGAACCCCTGCCTCCCGGGTGTGGGGCGGATGCTCTACCAGCTGAGCCACCACTCCAGTAAGTCTTAAAGTCTGCTTCAAGCTTTAAATCACCGTTATGCCAGGTGCACATTGTGCCGTAGTGAAGTGTGGAACGGCATGTATCATCTAGAGCGGTGGAAAAAGTAAACTTGCAGCATACATGCGTGTAACTTCGGGACCTGCGTGTGCACATGTCCACCGCCATTCACGTTATATACATTCCCCACAGAGCTGAAGGATCTGGACGGACGTAATTGTTGGATTAAAGCAGTAAGTCTATATTATAACATAATTAAATAGTGTTGTGTATTGTTCAAGTTCTAGCCTAACTGACATGAGTCTAAACCCTGAAGTAGTAGGTACGGACAGGCAGGCAGGGATCTAGGATATAGTTCTTTGTATATTGGTAATGAAGCTTGATCTACACACACATGTAATTAAGGCCATTGATAAGTAGGCTGGTATACTGAGTTGGTAGAGCATCCGCCCCACACCCGGGAGGCAGGGGTTCAAATCCCGGCCGGGTCATGCCGAAGACCATATAAAAGCGGAACTTCCTGCTGTCCAGTTTGGTGCTCAGCAATAATATGGAATGGAGGAGGGAAATCTGTGGCGGCGCCTTGCATGGCAGCAGCCCTCTGATTCTACTATGGGGTCTGTGTGATTTACACTGTAGATAGGATAAAGCACAATTTCATTCTACTGTACATGATTGGTTGTATGGTTGAATGACAATAAAGGGTGATTTTAATAAAATAAAATTGCAAATCATTGAAAACATTTGGTACTTAAACTATAGTAGTATTGACCTATAGATCTAAGTAAGCAGGCTATGCCTTGTAGTGAAATTTAATCAGAATGACAAAACCAAAGTTGAGCTGTCAAACCACTCGCTTACCGTCTTTGTAGTTGTTTCGGAGTCTCGCAAGTGAGGGTGCTTGGTCCTTTAACAAAAAATCTGCTATGTCAGCATACATACAGGGGGGCCATTTTGGCCAATTTCTGCAAGGTGGCCGTGAATGCAAGCCCAACTAGTTTATCCTTGCGTCTGCGGGTACAACTGGGAAGACCCCTACGCATACAATATGCTCGTAGATCAGGAACTTTCCATAAATTAAATGTATCGATAGACCATGTTTGGTAGCCACGTTCCCATGATGCTTTGCGCGAGCCGAGATGCGAAAGTTGCTTATTGGACACAAAATACCATCTCCTCCTGGAGCCCATATTGTTTGCCCACATGCCTAAGTTCGGCCGAGTGTTCTCCATCTCTGCCCATCTCCTCTCCTCCGCTGGAGTCGACGGACCTCTCCCTCGTACCCAAGGTCTAATCATTAACTTGGGGAGGTTTTTAGCAAGTCAGCAGCACCCTCTCTTCCTCCACATCGCTCATATGACTGCACTATAGACCTCCTCCCGGGTGCACGGCTGCCCTCCAGCCAGCTTTATGACATTTCTGGGCCGGAGAGAGAGGCGATGGAGAGATACATTAAGAACTCATTGAACGCCGGCCTCATTCAGCCATCCTTGGCTCCTCTCAGCGTGGGGTTTTTCTTTGTTGGTAAGAAGGATGGTTCTCTGCATCCGTGCATTGACTATCATGAGCTAAACACCATCACCATCAAAGATAACTATCCTCTGCCCCTAATTGACTCCACATGAGCTCCTTCAGTGCACGCATGTATTCTCCAAACTCGACCTGCACAATGCGTATCACCTAATCCGAATACGTGATGGGGACAAGTGGAAGACTGCATTTAAGACTCATTTAGGGCAATTTCAGTATTTAGTCATGCCCTTTGGGCTCACCAATGCCCCTGCTGTCTTCCAACGTTTAATCAACGTTCTCCGAGACATGGTTAATCAATTTGTCTTGGTCTATCTAGATGACATTTTGATTTTTTTCTCACATGCCAGAGGAGCATCAAGCCCACGTAAGAGCGGTGTTACAGCGGCTCTTAGAGAACCAGCTTTACGTCAAGGTGGAGAAGTGAGTTTTCCACAAGTTCCACTTCTTTCCTTGGGTTCGTAGTGGCGGAAGGAGAGCTGAGAACAGATCCGGCCAAGGTGAAGGTTGTGTTAGATTGGCCAACACCCCATTCCCATAAGGAGCTGCAACTCTTCTTAGGGTTTGCTTTTATTGCAGGTTCATCAGGAACTATAGTGGGGTAGCACAGCCTCTGACCCAGCTGACCTCCATTAAGGTGCTATTCATATGGTCCAAGGCAGCTTAGCAGGCCTTTCTAAAATTAAAGGACCTGTTCTCTAAAGAACCCATCTTGTCTCAGGTCAACTCTCAGCTCCAATTTACCCTTGAGGTGGAAGCTTCAGACATAGGGGTGGGCGCCGTGCTGTACCAGCGCTCACCCTCTGACTCGAAGCTCCACCCATGCACGTATTTCTCTTGGCGGCTCACCCCGGCTAAGAGAAATTATGATGTTGGGAATCAGGAGCTTTTGGCCATTAAATTGGCCCTAGAGGAATGGAGACATTGGCTAGAGGGGGCGGTGCATCCCATAATCGTGTGGACTGACCACAAGAACCTTGACTATTTGCAGTCAGCCCGCTGATTAAATTCCAGACAAGCCCGCTGGGCCTTATTCTTCCAACGATTCAACTTCACCATCACGTACAGGCCCGGCTTTTGCAATGTCAAGCCTGACGCTCTCTCCAGGCAGTTTTGCCAGGACCCATCTGCCCCCTCATCCCACTCCCAGCCCATTCTCCTGCCTTCGTGTGTCCTGGGAGCCCTTAACTGGGAGATTGAGCGGAGGGTCCGACAGGCCCAGTCCTCTGAGCCTCAACCAGAAGGGTGCCCCCCCAACTGCCTGTTTGTCCCTGCTGCCCTACGCAATGAAGTTATCCAATGGGGGCACACCAGTCGCTTTGCCTGCCACCCTGGGGTGGGGCGCACTATAGATCTGGTCAGGTGGGCGTTCTGGTGACCTACGCTGCAGAGGGACATGTAGGAGTACATCAAGGCCTGTCAGACGTGTGCCTGGAATAAATCCAGCTACCCCCCCCCCCCTCCGCTGGCCTCCTGCACCCCCTCCCCATTCCTGGTCGACCTTGGTGTCATATCGCCCTTGATTTTGTTTCTGGACTCCCCCCCCCCCTCGCGGCAAGACAGTCATCCTAACCATTGCAGACAGATTTTCCAAGGCCATCCATCTGGTCCCCCTCCCCAAGTTGCCGTCGACCGCTGAAACGGCTGAATTGATCTCCGCCCACGTCATTCGTCTCCACGGCATCCCCACCGACATTGTGTCTGACCGGGGCCTCCAGTTCGTCTCCCGGGTGTGGGAGTCCTTCTGCCACTCAACTGGTACCTCCATCAGCCTCACCTCTGGATATCATCCCCAAAGCAACGGGCAGGCTGAGCATGCCAATCAGTCCCTAGAGGCTGCCCTTCAGTGTGTGGCAGCCGAGAATCCATCCTCCTGGAGTTCACATCTGACCTGGGTGGAGTACTCGCTCAACTCCACGATCTCCTCGGCCATGAGGCTCACACCATTTGAGGCCTCCGTAGGCTACCCCCCCCCCACTGCCCATGATGGAGAGAGAGGTGGCGGTGCCATCCATGGGAGTATCGCCACTGCCCCAGAGTCTGGAGGTCCACCTGGGCCCCTTTCCTCCGGGCCACGGAACGTAATCGCCACTATGCGGACAGGAGGAGGGTCCCGGCGCCAGAATACAAGGTTGGACAGGAGGTCTGGGTGTCAGCCAACCGCATTCCCCTGAACGCCCAGGCCAAGAAGCTCTCACCCCACTTCCTGGGTCCATTTCCTGTCACCGAGGTCGTTGGTGACTCTGCTGTCCGGCTCCAACTCCCACAGGCGCTCCGTGTGCATCCCACCTTTCACGTCTCTAACATCAAGCCTCTCTCCACCAGCCACCTCTGTCCCCCCCGAAGCCGCCTCCCCCTCCCCGAGTCTTCGACGGGCACACCACCCACACAGTGTAAGTAGTGTTGAAGATTAAGCCTACTTTAACACTGTTTTCTTTTCCTCCTTCTCTAGGTTGCTGCCTCCGAAGCAATGCATCTTCTGGGATCACAGTGTGCTCACCAGCCTGTTGCCTCTTCCACTGCAGCTCCATACTCTCCCCCCCCCCCCCCCCCCCAGTCAGACACAGCCCAGTCGTCTTCCCCAGCTTCACCCTGCTGGTTCGTCTCCTCTCGCTGGGCTCTGGACCGGATTCTTCTCCCACTCCCACATAAGTGGCATAATTTGTATTTCCACTCCTCACCTCCATTCCTCCCTAACCAGCTCTCGCCTTTTCTCTGCAGGCTGTTGCTTCTCTGGCGAGCGACTGTTTTGCATAATCCTGCCCTTTTGAGATTAATAAATTGTCAAACATCTACTGTGGTCTTTGTGCTCTCTTGGTGCCGCACCCTGCACGTGTGCTGTAAATTCAGTCATTATGACAGCGTTACTCTGAGGTATCATGTAAGTACCTCTTGATTGTATTTGTTGTTCTGTGGGCACTTTGGACGTTTGTTACCTTTTTGTTAGTAAATGTCTTCAACACACCCTGCAGTTGGATCTGTCTCTCCCACCCCACAGGGGCACTCATGACAGAATTTAGCCACCAGATGAAGATCCAGCGGGGTGTGTTTGTGCCCTTTTTTTCATATTTTTCACTCACCTGACCAGCGGTGCTCATCATGTCCTTGGCGCGTCGGCCCCGTAGGATCATCGGAGGATTGGCAGCGAGGGCTCTGACGGTGGAGGAGGAATGAACAGCAGAGTTTATCCAGGATTTTGTGGACGAAGCTCTGGAAGCCCAAGGACCCAAAAAGGTATTGGAATGTGTGTGCACAGCGGTGGGAATCCTAGAGGCGCACCCTGGCCTGTGGAGATCCCCCCTCTTACTCTGAGCTGTTATTCTCGATGTCTGCACTCCAGCAATCATTCCCACACCTGAGGATAGGAGCGTTCCTAGCAGAACTGAAGCGGAGGCGCTCTCCATGGCTGAAGCCCTTCCTCTCCTCTCGTTTCACCATCACCAGCTCCAGTGGGTGCGCCGCCAGTCTCAAGACACCGCCATCGTCCCGTGCCTGACCACCAGAGGGATCACTCAGGCTCCCGGACAGCCTCTTCTACTACCCCAAAGCAGGAGTTTCACTCAGCAGTACAGCCCACTCTCCTCTCTTCTCCGGCTGTCTCCTCAGCTATCCCTGGGTCTGTAGCTGCTGTTCCTCCCCCTCCATCGGTGTATTCTCCTGCTGTTGAGAGGTCCTCTGTGGGTTCCCCAGGTCTGCCCATCGCTGTGACTGCTGAAGTGGCTCCTCCACGATCCTCAGGGGGGCCCATGCCCACCAGAGCCATGGAGAGGGATGACTGTTTAACTGCTGCAGCAGATAATATCAAGGACCGGGAGAACAGGCGTCATTTCATTCTCCTTCTATTTCTGTTGAAATGCCTTGCCTGATTCCCAGTAGGGAGGCTCACGAAATGCAGTCCTCTGAGCTCTACCCACCTGCTGCAGCAATTCACTACTCTCCTGTCCTCTTTGTCTCCTCCACCCATTCCTGAGTGTCCACCGGCCCCGGAGCAGAACCGCTGGACAGGGGAGGAGCCCAAGGCCCTGGGGGATCCAGGTCCAGGGTTGGCGGTGAGGCAGCCCCCAGCTGCCACGCCAGATGAGTCACCAGCATGGGAAATATCGCCTAGGGGCTTAAGGACTGCAACCACCATCATGCCTGCTGCGGAGGCTGCTGCAGCAGTGTCAGCTCCTGAGCTGGACCTACAGAAGGTTGAGCCCGAGATGATTTTGCCTGGATCGTTGGAGTCCTGGACGGCGGTGGAGCTTGAGCTAAGGCAAGTGCTCTTTTGTCTTTCTCCTTTCCTTATTAGAGCAATCTTGCCTGTCTCTTGGTGAGGAGAGCCAAGTGCAGCCACCTGCTGCACCTGAGTTCACCTCGCTGGTTCCGCCGCTGCCAGTGATCCTGACCCTGCCTCTCCTTGTGTTTCCTTTGAGCTTCCTCCCAAGGTCACCAGAGATGTTCCAGAAACACCTGAGGTCTCTGAAGATCCAGGTTCGCCCCTGGAGGTCAGCGTTGGTCCAGCTTCCTCCGCCATGGTCACCGTGGAACCTCCTCCTGTGCCTTCGCCTGGGGTTCCCCTGGTAGACTGTCTCCTGGGTCTTTTCCTGTCACGGGTCGACTGGTACACTGTGGGTGCAGCGTTGGCCCAGCCGGGGTCCACCATAGGTGCTGCAGAGCTCCATCCCGGAGCCACCACAGGTGCTGCAGTGCTCCAACCCGGAGTTACCGTGGGTGCAACAATGTCTCAGACCGGGATCCCCGTGGGTGCAACATTGTTCCAGTCCGAGACCACTGAGGGCGTTGTGGTTCCCTGTCCTTCTCAGCCAGATGCCGTCATGGTTCCCCTTCCTCCACTGCCAGACGACGTCATGGTTCCTCCTTCTCAGCTCACCACTCGTTTGACCCTTCCAGTGGAGGAGCCACTTCCTGAGCCACCTCTTCAATTCTCGTGGCTTAAGCACTTGAGCAGGCTGCCGGACAGACTGAGCTGCTGGGTTGGGTGGCCAATATTCTCAGGCAGGCCAACCGACTCCTTCCCCCTGGCCGTCCATCTGGCCTGGGACTTCGGCCGGCCACCCGAACTGTCTGGGGAGGGTCCACGGCCCTGATGTAGCATGGTGTGGGTCTGGAGCGGACCCTATTGTTTTGCTCCCCTCCCGACCCGTTCCCCCCACCTCCCACCCTGGGTTGTTTTTTAATGTATCTTTTTTCTTTTTTTATGAGGGGGGGTCCTTGTTGGTGTTACCTTGGGGTGTCTGGATTATACCCCTTAAGGGGGGGGGGGCTCTGTCACAGGACTGAGGGTGGGGTTTACCGAGCTCAGTTTCTTAATTTCTTTACATTTTCTGCATGTTCCTAAGCCTTGTGGTGTTTTTCTGTTTTGTTTTCTGATGAATTATTGCTCTGTTTACTATGTCTACTTCTGTGTTGTTATGTTTATTTGTGTGGTTTAGGATAGTTTTGCCTTCCCTGTGACAGGGTCATTATCTCTCCTTTCCAGACACCCCCACTTTGTGTGTTGCTTACTACCTGCTCTCCCAGTTAACCGCAGCTGCACACGCTCTGTGATTAGGTCATCAGCCCGCTTCTGTTCTGCACACCTGCTACACATCTGTCCCTACTTAAGCCATGCATTTTCACTGTGGTGTGTGGCTAAATTGCATTGTCGTAGTTTATCTGCTTCCTACATGTTTATCCTCTGAAGCCTTCCCTTCTCCAGAGCGCATTGCTCTGAGGAATCGTGTAAGTCCTTCTTGATTGTATTTTTTTTGTTCTGTGGGCACTTTGGACGTTTGTTACCTTTTTGATAATAAAAGTCTTCAACATACCCTGCAGTTGGCTCTGTCTCTCCTGCCTCTGTGGTGGCGTGGTATCACAAATCACTCTATAAATTCAAGAAATCCATGTGTGTGTGTGTCTGTGTCTGTTTGTCTGTCTTTCACAATCATAGGACTCGGTCAAAGATTATAGGACCACCTATGATGTTCCTATGATCTCTACATCAAATCAAATCAACCTTTATTGTCATATTGCTGTACATACAACTGTAGTGCAGGCAAGATGAAATTGCGTTTCTCGCGGCATCCATATAAGTAGAAGAAAATAATTTAAGATACACTCACACACACCCTCACCCTCACCCCCACCCCACCACATCCATTCACACATCCCTGAGACATACTTGAAAAACTAACCAGAACTGTAATATACAAATAATATACATAATGTCCGTAGGTGCAGTAGTATGTATGAGAGATTCCGTATCAACTGCTCAGCATCCTAACAGCTTGTGGAAGGAAGCTGCTAATGAGTCTGGTGGTTCTGCCTCTAATGCTCTGGAATCGTTTGCCAGATGGCAGGAGTTCAAAGTGTTTATACAGAGGGCGAGAACGGTCCTTGACAATGTTCAGTGCCCTGCTGCTGCAGCGGTTCTGAAAAAGTTCTTGGACAGAGGGGAGGGAGACTCCAATTACCCTCTCAGCTCCCTTAACTATCCTCTGCAGGGCTTTTTTGTCTGACATACTGCAGCTGGAGTACCATGTAGCAATGCAGCACGTCAGAACACTCTCCACCACACCTCTGTAGAAGGTCCTGAGGATGCAGATGGGGAGAGAGGCCTGTTTGAGTTTCCTCAAGAAGTGCAGTCTCTGCTGGGCCTGCTTCCTAATCTCCAAGGAATTCTTGCTCCAGGTCAGGTCCTGCGAGATCTGCACTCCGAGGAACTTGATGTTCTCCACTCTCTCCACTGAACGGCCGCCGATGCTGAGGGGGATGTGTTCAGGCTGTGACCGCCGGAAGTCGATAATCATCTCCTTCGTTTTGTCCACATTGAGCACCAGATTGTTCTCCCTGCACCAGCCCTCCAGGTCTCTCACTTCTTCCCTGTACATTGATTCCTCATCCCTCTGAATAAGTCCCACCACCGTGGTGTCATCTGCAAACTTAATAATCTGGTTCCCCTCGTGTCTGGATACACAGTCATGTGTTAGAAGTGTAAACAACAGTGGACTGAGTACGCAGCCTTGAGGGGATCCGGTGCTCAGTGTGACAGAGTTGGAGATGTTGTTTCCAACCCGGACAAACTGAGGTCTCTCAGTCAGGAAGTCCAGGATCCAGAGACATGTGGTGGTGTTCAGACCAAGAAGGAGTAATTTCTCCATCAGTCTCTGGGGAATAATGGTGTTGAATGCTGAACTGAAATCAATGTACAGGAGTCTGGCGTAGGTGTCTTTCTGATCCAGGTGGGTGATGACAGAGTGCAGGGTGGTGACTATAGCATCCTCCGTGGAGCGGTTTGAACGATATGCAAACTGGAGCGGGTCATGTGATGCAGGCTGTAATGTGTGGTTTGACCAGTCGTTCGAAACACTTCATCACAATTGGTGTTAGTGCAACAGGACGATAGTCATTCAGACAGGACACAACTGGTTTCTTTGCCACCGGTACTATGATAGAGGTCTTGAAGCATCTGGGAACGATGGCCTGACTCAGGGAGATGTTATAAATGTCAGTCAGGACATCCGCCAACTCGCTCGCGCAGTCTCGGAGCACACGTCCCGGGATGTTGTCCGGACCTGCAGCTTTACGTGGGTTGACCCTGGTTAGGGTCCTCCGTGTGTCCGCTGTGTTGATGGTGAAAGCTGGTCCGACCAATGGTGGGGATGGGCCAGCCCTCCCTCTGATTGTCGGGTTTGATGCTTCAAAACGTGCAAAGAAGTCATTGAGCCTGTCTGGAAGCGAAGCGTCGTCATCATCGACCCCCTGCCTAGACTTATAGCCCGTCAGTGTCCGAACTCCCTGCCACATCTGCTTGGTGTTCCTAGTGTCACAGAGGTGTCCCTGGATTTTCTCCGCATAGCCGCGCTTCACCGTCTTAATTCCCTTTGACAGCGCAGACCTGGCTGAGCGGAGGGCGATCCTGTCCTTCGCTCTGAAGGCTGCATCTCTGGCTGTAAGCAGCAAGCGCACCTCTGCGGTCATCCAGGTCTTACGGTTTTCTCGTACAGTGATGGTCTTCACAGTAGTGACATCCTCTGTGCACTTTGCGATGTAGCTGGTGACTGTTTCAGCATACTCCTCCACATCTGTCTTGTCTTCCTGGGAGGCTGCTATTTTGAAGACCTCCCAGTCTGTGTGCAGAAAACAGTCTTTCAGTGCAGAGGTTGCACTCTCTGGCCAAATCCTAATTTGTTTCACTACTGGCCTGCTGAGCTTCAGTAGAGGTTTGTAGGCAGGCAGCAGCATCACGGATATGTGGTCAGAAAGGCCGAGGTGGGGGCGAGGTATAGCCTTATATGCATCTGTGTTTGCGTACACTAAGTCCAACATATTCTCTCCTCTGGTGTTAAAGTCTACACATTGTTTAAACTTGGGGAGCACAGTCTTTAAGCTGGTGTGGTTAAAATCCCCCGCAACCACCACAAAACTATCCGGGTGTGAAGTTTGGATTTCACTAATAGCATCGTGCAGTTCCCCGAGTGCTTCCTTAGCATTAGCGTTAGCACTTGGCTTGTAATCAGTACTTGTAAACAGCCGCTACAAACACGTTGCTGAATTCCCTCGGCAAATAATATGGCCGACAATTTACAATAAGGAACTCCGCCAACGGAGAGCAGTGTTTAGACGCTAACGTGGCATTAACGCACCAGTTCTTGTTAACATAGATGCATAGCCCCCCCCCCCCCCCCCCCACGGCTCTTACCGGAGCTCGCCGTTTCTCTGTCTGCTCGGAACACCGCCGTATCTTCCAGCTGAATGGCCTCGTCAGGGATGTTGTCGTGGAGCCATGTCTCCGTGAATGCAAGCACACAGCAGTCCCTCCACTCTCTCCGGGTTTCTCTCAGCAGACGCAGCTCGTCCAGCTTGTTGTCGAGGGAGCGGATGTTAGAGAAAAGGAGCGACGGTACTGCTGGTCTGGAGGGGTTAGCCTTTAGCCTAGCATGAATCCCGGCCCTTTTTCCACGCTTTTGCTTGCGTTCCCTCCGCTTACGCTTCCTCCTTTCCTGGGTAGCCTCCAGCAGGGACTCCGCCAGAATTCCATGCTGGCGTAGAATCTCCAAGTCACAACCGAGCGCTGCAATTCTTGCAGCGTGCAGTACCTTGATGTTTAATAAGGTCTCACGGTTGTAAGTTTTACAGAATGTATGTCTGGGATGATCAAAACTCTCACACTCACTGATGCCAAGAGGGGCCGCTGCGTCTAGGCGTGCGGCCATCACCATATCCATGATGTCTATATGGCATCATAGACCGTAGGACTCGCCAAAAGATCATTGGACTCACTATGAGATCAAAGGCAGGCATCACTCATGATCATAGGACTTGCTAAAAGATCATAGGACTTGCTATGAGATCATCAAAGATCACAGGCAGGCATCACACACGATCATAGGACTTGCTATGACATCTTCAAAGATCAACGGCAGGCATCACTCATGATCATAGGACCCGCTATGACATCATCAAAGATCAAAGGCAGTCATCAATGAACGAGTGGTGACATCAAAGATCAAAGGTAGGTTTCACAAAGGTTACTGTTGCCATGGTAACTAACTTTTTATGGGCATGCAGAAATGCTTGCTTACACTTGTTTTCTACAGGTATGCACTAGTATAATAAAACTGAAGTGGGAAAAGTACAGAAAATAACTAAAAATAAACTGAAAGCATGAGCATGGTTCTCCCACCGTGCTCTGCACCATGACAGAAAAGGGAATTTTCTTCTTTTAGATTTGATTGGTGGTTGGCAACTAGCTTACAGGTGCGTTACTGCCACTGACTTGATTATCATCACTCTTTGTTCTTATACTGAGTTCTTGTAAGAAAAAATATATATAATCTCCCCAAAAAGTAAAAAAGAAACTAACACGAACCTATATACATCATATATTAAGCTATGATGTATATAGGTTCTATAGTCGTGTTAGTTTCTTTTTTACTTTCCATGGGTAATCCCTTTGTCTGTCGTGTGTGTTTCTGTTGTTTGGCTGTCAACTGTCATGCTGCTGTTACACTGTAATTTCCCAGTTTGGGATCAATAAAGTACATCTATCTATCTATCTATCTAAAATGTGACATTCCAAAAGAAAAAAAACCTCCTCTTTGAGAAAATTATACTGTTTTTAATATTCTGCTTCATTCGTAATCATTCTCCAGGATTTACTGGTTTGGCTTCTTCTTCTTCTTCTAGATTTGACTGGTGGTTGGCAACCAGCGTATAGGTGCATTACCGCAACTGACTTGACCATCATCACTCTATATCTTTGTATAAGGAGTTCTTATAAGGAGTTCAGAACAACTCCTTATGTGTGAAAAAATTATCCGTCCTTGGACTGTGTCCTCGGTGGCATCAATAGCTGTGCCAGCAAGCTGGCCAGCCAGCCGGCCATTGCGGGGAATCAAATCAGACCGCCTTCTTCCATCTCCTAGATTTGATTGGCGGTTCTTCTTCTTCTTCTTCTTCTTCTCTCGGTTACTGGCGGATGGCAAACAACTGAAAGGTGCATACCGCCACCTACTGTACAAGAGTGTGTAACATTGTCATCTGAGACCAACCCCTAAATTCTATGACTTAATCCTGTGTTATTTAAAAAAGAAAAGAGCCTTTCTCGCGAGTCTTATTGCCTCTCCATCTCCATCTGTTCCCAGAATCCCAGTTAAATCCCATTCCCTACCGGCCTCTCTTAACTTCATTTTCCATTATGTCTTTCATTTCTGTATTTGTGACAGTGTAATAAGATGTGCTCGAAGTTTTCTTTTACTCCACATTCTCTACATTTGTCACTTTCGCTTTTCCCCATGGTGAATAAAGTGCCATTTAAACCTGTGTGATCCAGTCTGAGTCTTGTCATAATGATGTCTTCCCTCCTTTTGGTTGTTATGAAATTCTTTATTGCAATAGATTTTTGTATTTTGTAATACAATCTACCTTTATAATCTTCATCCCATCTTTTGTTTGCCATAGCTCAGTTCCTTTTTTCTTGATTACTGCTTTCCCTTCACCTTTTCCAAGAGACAATGGTATAGTTATCTCTTTTCCAAGAGCACTTTTTGCTAATTTGTCTGCACAGTCATTCCCTTTCAACCCTTCATGTGCAGGAACCCAACAAAACTGAACTTGTCCACTATGGGACCTTGGGAAAGTCAGGTTATTTAGCACTTCAGACAGAGACAGTGAATAAGCATGGGAGAACAATGCCCAGGGGGTTGAATGAAGTGTAGTGTAAATATCATGCTGTGTATGAGGAAGTGCCTTGAAGCTTGTGAAGTGTGACTTGTGATATAGAGAGGAGTGCTTGCTGTAACCAGTCAGTCCATTCTGTGCTTGTGAGATGTGAGTGTGTAATAAATCGTCTGAAATGAATCTGCCTCTTCATTTACACACTCCACACTGGTGACCCAAGATGTATTATGGAACATGAGGCAAGAACCCCGGAGCCGGCCCGGTCGGGAAGCCCCAGCGACGCAGCAGCCATTCCACAGACAGCCAGGACTGGACCCCCCAGCAACTCGTGTGCAGTTTCAGTCAAGCTACCGGATTTCAGGCAGCACAACCCGTGCTCTTGGTTCCACCACACCGAGGCCCAGATCGCCCTCCGGGGAGTAACGGCAGATGACACCAAGTTCTACCATGTGGTAGCAGCGCTGGACTCCAGCACAGCCCAGCAGGTAGCGAGCCTGCTCGATCAGCCACCAGCCAGCAACAAATATGAGGCACTCAAGGCTGCGCTCACCCGGCGCTACACGCTCTCGGAATGTGAGAGAGCGGAGAGGCTCCTGGCGCGGACCGAGTTAGGAGATGGGTCAGCCGTAGACCTGATGGAGAAGATGCTGGCGTTGATGGGCATGGACGACGGGCACTTTCTGTTTGCCCACCTTTTCCTCCGGAACCTTCCAACAGAAGCAAGAGCGGTTCTGGTCAATTCGCCGTTGCTAGCCACGCGTGACTACCGTGTGCTAGCCCAGGAGGCAGACAGGATCATCCTCACCACCAGGGCGATCACAGTCAACACGGCAGCAGCGGAGCCCAGCGAGACGACCAGGGGAGGTGAGGAGCCACCGACGGTAGCGGCAGCGGGGGCCAAGGAGCGCCAGAGAGACACGCTCTGCTTTTACCACCGCTGCTTCGGAGAGAACGCGCGCAGATGCGCGCCACCGTGCCAGTTCAAGCGCTCGGGAAACGCCAAGGCTGGCAGTCGGTAGCAGCTGCGACCGCCGGTGAAGAGAACAAGCTGCTCTACATGACAGACACGCGCTCGGGGAGACGCTTCCTCGTCGACACCGGAGCCCAGAAGAGCGTCATCCTGCCGTCTTACGCTGACCGGCTGGCAGGACCTAGCGGCCCCGGAATGGTGGCAATAAACGGCTCGGAGATTAAGACGTTCGGTGAGAGAACACTGACCTTATCTCTACATGGCTGTTCATATGAGTGGACTTTTATCATAGCAGCACTGTGTTGCCCGCTCCTGGGCGCTGATTTTCTGTGTCCGCATGGTTTACTTGTGGATGTTGCTAACAGGCGCCTGGTTAATGCACTGTCCTTTGAATCTCCCCCCCCCCTGTATAGCTCGAGGGACCCAGCCAACAGCACAAGCCAGCGTCACAGCTCCAGGCGGTAAGTTCCACGCACTGCTCACTCAGTTCCCAGCACTCACGGTCCCGACGTTTTCGGCGGCCATCACTAAACACGGGGTGGAGCACTTCATAACTACCACAGGGCTGCCCGTTTTTGTAAGACCTCGGCGCTTGGACGCAGCTAAACTGGCCATAGCGCGCGAGGAGTTCGCCAACCTGGAAAGGTTGGGCATCATCAGGTGATCAAACAGCCCATGGGCATCCCCGCTACACATGGTCCCTAAGGCTGAGGAATCGTGGCGACCGTGCGGTGATTTCCGCAGGTTGAACAACGCCACAGCACACGACCGCTACCCAATTTCCCACATACAGGATTTTTTCCGTTCACCTCGCCGGAGCACGCATTTTTCCTAAAATAGACCTGGTCTGCGGTTACCACCAGGTCCCAGTGTGTGCGGAGGATGTCCCCAAAACAGCGGTAATAACTCCGTTCGGTTTATTCGGGTTTCTGCGCATGCCATTCGGGTTAAAAGGCGCAGCACAGACGTTCCAGCGCATGATGGATGCAGTGCTGCGTGACCTCCCGTTCGTGTTCGTCTACTTGGACGATATCCTGGTAGCCAGTACGTCCGAAGACGAACACGAAACCCACCTCAGGACGGTTTTCCGGAGGTTGGAGGAGCACGGGTTGATAATCAACCCGGCGAAATGCAAGTTCGGCGTGATGGAGATTGATTTTTTGGGGCACCGCGTCTCTCCGGAAGGAGCGATCCCGTTGCCCGACAAAGTGTGCGCCGTGGCAGATTTTCCCCGGCCTCAGATGGTCAGGGCGCTGCAGGAATTTTGGGAGATGGTGAATTTTTATAACCGTTTCCTTCCCCGTGCGGCGCGGCTCATGCAACCATTGTACGCCGCGCTCAAGAAACAGAAACAAGCGGATGGAGTCAAATGGACCCCGGAGCGAGAGCGGGCGTTCTCGGAGGTTAAAGCAGCCCTGGCAAACGCTGCACTGCTGGCACATCCGGACCCGACGGCCCGGATAGCGCTCACCACCGACGCTTCAGATGTGGCCATAGGGGCTGTCGTGGAGCAGCGCGTCGCTGGGGCTTGGCAGCTGCTCGCCTTTTTCAGCAGAACTTTGCGTGACAGCAAACGTAAATACAGCGCGTTCGACAGAGAGTTGCTGGCTCTCCATCTGGCCATACGCCACTTCCAGTTCTGGCTGGAAGGGCGCAGCTTCACCGCGTTCGTGGACCACAAGCCACTAACGTGCGCGATGGCCAAGGTTTCGGAACCGTGGTCGGGCCGGCAGCAGAGACAGCTGGCCGCGATCTCAGAGTTTACTACTGATATCCACCATGTGTTGGGTAAACTGAATGTGGTGGCGGACTGCCTCTCGCGCGCCGTGGTGGCCCCAGTCTACGTGGGGATAGATTATGCAACCATGGCCACGGAGCAGGTTAGCGATGCAGACGTGCGCGCGCTCCAGTCTGGACCAACAGGGTTAAGGCTGGAGAGCAGGGTGCTGCAAGATGGCGCCCCCCCCCCAATCTGCGACATCTCCACGGGACGCCCGCGTCCAGTGGTCCCGGCCGCGTGGCGCCGCCACGTGTTTGAGTCGGTTCACACTCTGGCACACCCAGGAGTGCGCACGTCAGTCAAAATGGTGGGAGAGAAGTTCGTGTGGCCGAGCCTACGCAAACAAGTAAAAGAGTGGGCTGCAGCCTGCGTGGTGTGCCAATGAGCCAAGGTACACAGGAACACGAAGGCTCCCTTGGAGCCGTTTCCGGTACTGGCTAAAAGGTTCGACCATGTGCACGTGGACCTCGTGGGCCCCCTCCCGCCATCACAAGGGTGCACACACCTCCTGACAGTGGTGGACCGCACCACGCGCTGGCCAGAAGCAGTCCCGCTGGCGGCAACCACGTCCGCGGACGTAGCACGCGCTTTGTTAACAGCATGGGTGGCGCGTTTTGGAGTCCCATCGGACATTACGTCTGACAGGGGCCTGCAATTTGTTTCCGAACTCTGGTCCGCGATGGCCCGCAGCCTGGGTGTTGCAATTCATCGCACAACCGCGTACAACCCACAGGCCAATGGATTATGCGAGCGTTTTCATAGATCACTGAAAGCAGCACTCAGGGCTTCACTGACGGATGCAAATTGGGTAGACAGGTTGCCATGGGTTTTGTTGGGGTTGCGCTCCGCGCCAAAAGAGGATTTGGAAGCTTCCCCGGCAGAGTTTGTTTTAGTGCAGCCCCTACAGCTGCCCGGGGAATTTCTACCAGATAATCCCACGCCGGGCAGCTCCCCGTCTCAGCTTTTGCCGCGTCGCGCAAACACAGGCATGCTGCCGGGCCCTGCCCACCACAGTTTACCACATGCTTTCGTGCCTAAAACTTTGAAGAATGCAGAGTTCGTGTTCATCAGACACGACGCCCACCGCCCTTCATTGCGCCCACCCTATGATGGACCGTTCAGAGTGTTGGAAACAGGGGATAAGCATTTTGTGCTAGACTTGGGGGGTAGACGGGAGAAAACTGGCATAGACAGACTCAAACCCGCCTTTGTAGTGGCGGATGAGCAAGTGCTGTTGGCTAGGGCCCCTCGGCGTGGAAGACCCCCACGGAGAACTCCCCAGGGGAACGATTCATCAGAGCAGCCACACGGACAGAGCGAAGTCCCCCCCCCCCCCACCACGGCTCACACACTCCCAGCAGCCTCCCACTGGCACAGCAGCACCACGGAGGCGGTGAACCCCAGTTACAGCAGATATGGGAGGAGACTGAAGCCGAAACAGCATGTGGACTGATGTTCTATTGTTCTATTTAAGATGCTGGGGGGGGGGGGGTATGGGACCTTGGGGAAGTCAGGATATTTAGCACCTCAGACAGAGACAGTGAATAAGCATGGGAGAACAATGCCCAGGGGGTTGAATGAAGTGTAGTGTAAATATCATGTTGTGTATGAGGAAGTGCCTTGAAGCTTGTGAAGTGTGACTTGTGATATAGAGAGGAGTGCTTGCTGTAACCAGTCAGTCCATTCTGTGCTTGTGAGATGTGAGTGTGTAATAAATCGTCTGAAATGAATCTGCCTCTTCATTTACACACTCCACACCACCACCCCCGTGTACCCTAAATAAACTGATATAGCTCAATCACCAAGTCTTCCCTTGTAAATTTTAGTGTCTGTATGGTTTTTAGCGCTGCAAGTGAGTCCGTGCACACCACCACCTGGTCCAGTCTGACCTCGTCCACCCACTGCAAAGCAGTAACTACACTGGTCAACACAAAATTTATTGTCTAAGTTTTTTTTTTAGCTGATTTAGGACAATTTTGATGTGCTGAATCAAAAAATCACATTGGTTTTGCTCAGTCAGGTCAACGTTTTGAACTATGGTCACGTTTTCTTACATTTTTGTTTACATGTATGGGTATTTTTGCTTTATATGATGCAAAATTCTTTCATTTCTTGAAATTCTCTGAATTTTGAACAATGATGACATAACATTCAATTTACATGTACTTACCTTTATCAATGTCTACTATTCAATTTACAGTACACCTGTACAACTGCTGTACAACTGCTTATAACTTAACATAAAAACCTGACCTGATCGAGAGAAACGGTTGTCATTTTTGGATTCAGCGGTGCAAAATTGTCTTAAATCAGTTGAAAAAACACATACAACTTACAAAAAAATTTTTGTTATGTTGTATTTTTGCCCCCATCTCTGCTGTAAACACGGATGTATTGTTGGAGAGTCTTTTTGCAATGGTCACTTTAAATTCTGGGATGTATACTCAAACTCCAACAGAGCCCTCTTTATTCTTTGAACCATCAGTATAGAGCTGTAAGAAGTTATAATAATTGTTCCTGAGGTAAATGCTTGTTTTTACACCAACTTCACTCATACTGTATGCCAATCCTTTTTCCTCATTAGCAGACTAGCGTCTACTTCTATTCCCAGAAACAGCCAAGGGGGAACATTACTCACTGGACTGGTGTTAGCTATATCAATAGTGTGCAGCCCATACATTCTGGTCCTTCTTAAGGACCTTAATATCTTAATATTTGCTTCGTTACTTCCTTTCAGCTTGACCCAGTATGATAATGCAAGTTTATCTCTTCTCAAATCCAATGGCATCTCTCCTGCTTCTATTAAAACTGCATTGTTTGGTGTTGTTTTGACAGCTCCAATGCACAGGCGAAGCGCTCTATGCTGCATTCTGTATTTTTTCCAGAGTCGTCTTTGCCACTGCTCCATAAATCATGCATCCGTAGTCTATTGTCGATCGCATTAGTGCTCTGTAAATGCCAATTAATGCCTGTTTATCTGCACCCCATTCGTGTTCAGCTACAGCTTTTATGAGATTAATGATTTTTTGCACTTTGTCTCCAAACTTTGCACTATCAAACCACAATCCAAGATATTTGAACTCACTGACTTTCTCTATTGGTTGATTATATTGTGGAGGAATGAAATAGTCCACAGTGCAGCAGAAGGGAGAGACAGTCCATTCATGTCAGGTCACCAGTGTGGAGGAATGAAATATGCTCAGGCGTGACACGGCGAGCTGAAGATTTAAGAGTTTTATTCCTCCATCATCGTGAGACACACTGCAGCACCGTGTGCTGTGTGTGAGCTCTGAGTGCGTTGTGAGTGTGTGTAAAGTCAGCTCTTTTATACAGTGATACAGACAGAGAATGCATGGCACATTAGCATATCAATTGTCATCCAATACACATCGGTCAATACACATGATTAGCATGATATTGGTTGGCACAAAAGATGCATGCATTCAGTCCCGTCTGACTGTCTCCTGTGGTTCTTTTGGTCGCATGCAAATCCCTGCTGAGCATGAATATTATCAGTCTTCATTGTGCTGGGTGCCCACAATATAATGTTAATGGTTCTGTACCAGTTCTGTGTTTTGTTTTTTTTGTGAAAGTTATATAGCAGGCTTTACTGTTTGAAAATTTAAATCCCCAGTCATATGACCACTTTTCCACTTTCTCCATTGCTTTCCTGATGTTTTTGAACACCAATTTATCATTTCTTCCCCTCATCCATATGGCTCCATCATCTGCATATAGCGCTGTTTTGATGGATCCCTCTTGATCCTCAAACATGTCATTAATCATTATATTGAATAAAACAGGGCTTATCACAGTCTCCTGAGGAACACCATTTTCTATTTCAAAGTCATTAGAAACTTCTGATCCTACTTTAACCCTAATTGTCCTGTGTGTTAAAAAATCCATTATCCAATTATACATCCTACCACCAATGTCCATTTTATTCAATTCATAAGAAGACCATCCCTCCACAGTGAGTCATAAGCCTTTTCAATATCCAGATAAACTATAACCATTACTTCTTTCATTTTGAGAGTCTTTTCAATAACATTACTTACCCTAACAAGAGCATCCACTGTGGATCTTCCTCTTCTAAAACCATTCTGATAGTCGTTTATTAATCGTTTTTGCTGAGAGTCTGTAAACTAACACCTTCTCCATCCATTTCCCTAAATGTGACGTTAATGCTATTGGCCTGTAGTTGCCTGGATGAGCTGGATCTTTCCCTGGCTTATTAAATGGTAAAATTACAGCCTTTTTCCACCCACTTGGGATAACCCCCTCCTTCCATATCCTGTTAAACAATTTCAGCACCAGTTGCACTGATTGCATAAGCAACTGTCGGAACATAGCATAGCTTAACTGATCATATCCTGGAGCTGTGTATCCACTATCTTGCAAAGCTCTCTTAAGCTCTGACATTGTGAGCTCAAGGTCTAACACAGTCATGTCCTCTTTCACTTCATTTTTTAAGTTTGCATTTTCTCTGAGTTTATGCTGCCTTTGCTGTCTATGACTCTCACCAAGATGGTCTCCTCTGTGCACTGCTGCAAATGCTCTACCTAGGACTTCTGCCTTTTCTTTGTCTGATACAGCCATCTTGTCACCATCCACTAAAGCTGGAATTTTAACTGATACCCTTTTGCCACTCATTTTTTTAAACATACCCCAGACGTCACCTAGTTTTGTTTTCCTACCAAGGGTGGAACAAAATTCTCTCCATGTTGACCTTTTTCTGTTTTTAATAATCCTTCAAGCTACTGCCCTTTTCTTTTTATACTCTATATAAAGTTTTCACTAGTCATATTCTTCCTCAGCTGTCTGAATGCCTTGTTTCGCTCTTTTATTGCAATACTACATTTGTCATTCCACCAGGGTACAACCTTCTTCCTACCCTGCGATGTTTTCTTAGGTATACTTGCTATTGCAGCATTCAGAATATGATTGGTTACCTGACTTGAACACTCTTCTATGCCACCTTCTAATATTACCAAATGACACGACTGAATACAGTATTGCCTAAATTTTTCCCAATCTGCCTTGTCAAAACATCATCTTGTAAAACATCTTCCCTCTTGTATACATACTTCAGTTTTAATGACTGTAAGTATTGGGAAGTGATCACTTCCCATAGTTGTCCTGTTCATAACCGTCCATTCACAGGTGCTCACTAAAGAATCAGATACCAGAGTTAGGTCAATACATGAGAATGTGCTCCTATGCACATCCACCCTGGTACCTTCACCACTGTTTAGACCACAGGTGTCAAACTCATTCCATGGAGAGCCAAGACCCTGCAGGTTTTACCTCCACCCAGTGGCTTCAACAGGTGTTTTCTCTGAATTTCCTCCCACTGATTGCTGATCAGTGAAAACACCTGCTGAAGAGACTGGGTGGAAGTAAAACCTGCAGGGTCTTGGCCCTCCATGGAATGAGTTTGACACCCCTGGTTTAGACAAATTAACAATCTGTCATCTAACATCTCTTCCACAACATTTCCCTTGTTATCTGCATGTGTGCTTCCCCACAAGCTATTGTGGGAATTAAAGTCTCCACACCATACCTCTTTCATATGCCCTTCCCCTGCCATAACACTGAAAATATCTGCTGTTAACTTCTTACATGGGTTGTAATAATTAATCAGCTTAATATTTCCTTGTCCATTTGGCCTACATATTTCAATAATATTACACTCTATATCCTCAGGGGAGGGAATCACCCTATATGCCAGGCCATCTTTAATGAAAGTGGCACATCCTCCTCCATTTACAGTGTTAATTCTGATTGAACTGTAAGTTAAGTGTTAAGTCTGATTGAACTGTATCCTGGAATAATAAAATCTAAGAGAGGATGAAGCCATGTCTCCTGTACACACATTACCTGTGGAACAACTTCTAGTTCGTAAAGATGCTTCTTGAGTTCTTGTCCATTTGCTATAAGACTTCTTGCATTCCACTGTAGTATGTGTAGTACCATAATTAAGGTCTTGTGTCAGCATGTGCAGTCTTCCCAGTTTCAGCTTTCAATAAAGCATGAATCTGGTCAGCTGTGATATCTTTCACATCTAGGAAGCTTTCTGCTGCTTCCACAATGGTTTTAATTCTGTCACTTTTCTTCTGTAGCTGTGCAGCTACATTTATGGTGTGGCAGATAAAAGCTATAAAGTTTGTCCTCTTAACTATCAATGTGTCATCATCCATTTTGCATTTGTGAACACAAACATTCCTTGCAGCTGCACGATCCTGTGCTTGCGTGGGACCCGTTGATTGGTGGGCTTCCATTTGAACTGAACTTCTTTTGAGGAAGGCCTGCTGTGTTTCTGACTGTTCCTGCCTCTCTGTCTTTAGATCTTCCGCATACGAGATTTTCTTAGTTATTCTGATTTCCTGGGCTTGTCTAGCTTCCCTCTGCACAACACATCCTCCATTTGCAGCACTGTGCTCACCCCCGTAGATGCAACACTTTACTTTGGTGTCCTTGTCACATTTACCATATTCATGCTCCCCTCCATATCTAGCACATCTTAGCTTTCCCCTACATTGCTGAGCAGTGTGACCCATCCTTTGATATTTGTAGCACCTGAGTGGCTTTGGGACGTATTCTCTGACACTGAAATACATGAATCCTATTAGGAGTGATTTAGGGATCGTTTCCTCAAACTGAATCATGACAGACTGTGTGTCCTTCAGCAAGCCTTCTTTTTTACTCTGTAGCCTTTTCACATCCTTCACCTTTCCTCCTTGGATCTCGTTTTTCACTTCTTCCATAGACATGCAGAAAGGGCCACCTGATATAACTCCCCTCAAGTTAGCTATCACGCCAGGAACATGCACCCTCATTTGTTCTCCGTTTAGACATGTCATTGTCAGTATTTTCTGTTGCTGTCATTTACTTGTGGCATGAATTAAAGACAGTTATTCTTCAAGAACTTTGCAAACTTAACTCTCCCAATTTCTTTCTCAATTGCCTTTGTTAGCTTAACCGGGTGATAATGCCCCCCACCCTGATTGAACTCAATGACAACCTTGCAGTCATTCCCTACATCCTCAAATTGCCATCCATTTTGGCCAGTTCGTGTTTTCTTTGCGTTGTTACTTCCTCCTGCACCACTCTCACCTGACCCGCTTCTAAGTCTTGGTGCCCTCCTAGCTGCTCTTTTCCGGCCCCAAGGCCTGGATAGTGTCCAGCCCACCTCACCTTGATCATACCTGTCAGAGTTAGATGCCATAATGTTACAGACTGCGTACAGTTTTTGCTATCCGCCACAAACAAATCAATCCTACCGCAAGCCAAACACAGACATAAATGCAGTCCCAATCTTCTTCTTCTTCTTCTTCTTCTTCTTCTTCTTCTTCTTCTTCTTCTTCTTCTTCTTCTTCTTCTCTCAGATACTGGCGGATAGCAAACAACTGAAAGGTGCATACCGCCACCTACTGTACAAGAGTGTGTAACATTATGTCATCTGAGCCCAACCCCTAAATTCTATGACTTAATCTTGTGTTATTTAAAAAAGAGAAAAGAGCTTTTCTTGTGACTCTTATTGCCTCTCCATCTCCATCTGTTCCCTGAATCCCAGTTAACCCCTTGCACTCCGGTCAATTTCCCTAAAAACGCCAAAAAATAATGTGCCCAAAGTAAATCGAAAACTGTTCTTCAACCCTTTGCAGCATCTTCATGGGGTTGGTCTCATTTAAAAGAAAACACTTTGAATTTTTTGGCAAAACAGTCATAATCTCTTTAAGTGCTCCTGCCACTGAGTTACAGTCATCTAAACATACTGAACTTGAAGAAAATAAATTTGGCCTGGGTGTTTTGTTGGATACAAATGCTTGCAAATAACACACAGCTTCAGATCCGGCTGGAAAATGCAACAGAAATGTAGAACCAAGTGTTATCCAGCTGAGGTCAAAATTTTGTAACAATACCACAAAAAATGAATATATTACACAGCTTTTTACTCAGGTAGTTCCCAGGCGTTTTTGAACTGTGCCAAATTGTGCCAAATGGCACAGTTTGGAAAAACGTCTGTAACTTTTGAATGATTCAATATAGAAGCTTCATCTTGGGCTCTAATGAAAGGTGACACTCAGGGTTGTGTGTGTGTGTGTGGGGGGGGGGTTTGTCCCCCCCCCTCGCTACAGAGGACGGACATCGGCCATCACTACATGACGGAATAGACTCATGTGGCGACCGCGGCGCAGTGACCGCGGCTTCCCCCCCCCCCCTTGCTACAGAAGAGTAGCAGGGGGGGGAGGGCGTTCACGGTCCGGATGCGGCGCAAGAACCGTGTATGCACTTCGGACTTCGTGCGCCGCACAGTTGTAATTTACCAATCGGTCAAAAGTCATTTTTGATTACAATTTTCAGGGATAAAGAATAATTTAGCTTATAACACCTTACCTCTTCACAGCAGTGTCCTGGCGAACTTCTCTTCCTCATTGTCAGACGAATGCGACGCTGGTGTGCTCGTGGTTCCCGGTCAAAGCATAATTCCATTATTGCGGTTTTGGCGAATGATTTACGACCTTCATCGTCGGCCTCCGTCGGTCTATGATGACCATGGAAGATAATCCTAAACGTCTATTCTGCTGGAATAAGTGCAGGTCGCACTTGTGGGTGGTCTCTGTGCTGCTGGGTCTGTAGCAGGTTCTTCCTGCGGGTCCTTTTTTTCATCTGCTGCAGCAGTCAGTCTCTCTTCACCCAGCCTTACACAAAACAGCTCGCGAACTTCTGTGCTTCAGTTGGCTGGCTGCATTCACAGCATTGGTAGGCGGGTCCTTCTTGCTAGGTTTTCAGTCATTGGTTCTTCAAGGTTTCAGAAACCCAATTCAAGGCTCTTATTAGTCGAATGAGAGGTCAATCATATCTGATCTGTTCGCGGCTGTGTCTGTAGTGGAAGACCTTTTTTTTTTTTTTTCAGTGTGCGCTTGGATGCAGCGCCCTCGTGCGTCCTAGAGTGCACGAGGGTGCACGAGAGCGCCCTCGTGCGCTCTGGGACGCAGAGACGTGCCCGTCCGCGGTACACCGGAGTGCAAGAGGTTAAATCCCATTCCCTACCGACCTCTCTAACTTCATTTTCCATTATGTCTTTTATTTCCGTATTTGTGACAGTGTAATAAGATGTGCTCGACATTTTCTTTTACTCCACATTCTCTACATTTGTCACTTTTGCTTTTCCCCATGGTGAATAAAATGCCATTTAAACCTGTGTGATCCAGTCTGAGTCTTGCCATAATGATGTCTTCCCTCCTTTTGGTTATTATGAAATTCTTTATTGCAATACATTTTTGTATTTTGTAGTACGATCTACCTTTATGATCTTCGTCCCATATTTTTTGCCATAGTTCAGTTCCTTTTTTCTTGATTACTGCTTTCCCTTCACCTTTTCCAAGAGACAATGGTATAGTTATCTCTTTTCCAAGAACACTTTTTGCTAATTTGTCTGCACAGCCATTCCCTTTCAACCCTTCATGTACAGGAACCCAACAAAACTGAACTTGTCCACCACCTCTGTGTACCTTATATTGGTAAAACTCAAATTAAACATAAAGCCTCTAAATTGAATGAATTGGCCTCTGTTCCTCCTCATAATTTAAAAATTAAATGTGGTTTATTAAATATTAGGTCTCTAACTCCCAAGTCTCTGTTAATCCATGATCTGTTAATTGATCATCAGATTGATTTAATTTCCCTTACAGAGACTTGGTTAGGGCAAGAGGATTATGTTGGTTTAAATGAATCAACTCCCTCTGGTTATTTAAACTGTCAAAATCCCAGAAATTCTGGTCGTGGAGAAGGAGTAGCAACAATTTACCATTCCAAATTACTAGTTAATGTAAAGCAAAAAACATGTTATAATTCCTTTGAGGGCCTGGTCCTCAGTATTGGGCACTTTAGCAATTTTAGGTTAAACCCAATTTTATTTGCCATAGTTTATTGTCCCCCATCAACCTACTCAGAATTTTTATCCAAATTTGCTGATTTCTTAGCTGATTTAGTGCTGAAATCTGATAAGAATAATTATAATAGGGGTCTTTAATATACATGTGGATGTAGTTAGTGACTGCCTTAATGTGGCATTTAATTCATTGTTAGACTCGATTGGGTTTTCTCAGAAAGTAGGAAATTCTACTCATTACCTCCACCATACATTGGACCTTATTCTGACATATGGCATAGAAATAGAAAATCTTGTAGTGTCTCCTCATAACCCTGTACTGTCAGACCATTGTCTGTTAACCTTTGATTTTACTATTTCTGACTATGTGGCTCCTAAAGAAAAATATTATTACAGTAGATGCCTCTCAGATGATGCTGTTACCAAATTTATGCAGATTGTTTCCTCTATGCCATGTGTCAACACAACGGAAATAAGCTATAGACAGCTTGCTCCTTCTGTAATTGATAACATGGTGGATAGTGTTTCAGCTTCTCTGCATCAGACTCTAGACTTGGTGGCCCCCTTAAAAAAGAAAAAGTCTAATCAGAGATTTCTAACTCCTTGGTTCAACACAGAAACTCGTAGCTTAAAAGAGAAGACTCGTCAATTAGAAAGAAAATGGTGCTCCACTAATTTAGATGAAATCTATTTAGCTTAGAGAAATCATCTTTTAATTTATAAAAAATCTCTTAGAAAAGCTAGAATGAGTTATTACTCTGCATTAATAGAAGAGAACAAGAATAATCCCAGGTTTCTTTTCAGTACTGTAGCCAGGTTGACAAAGAGTCAGGACTCTGTCAATCCTAGCATTCCCTTAGAGCTTACTAGTCAGGACTATATGAACTTTTTCACTAATAAAATTTCATCCATCAGAGATAAAATCAATCAGATTCTTCCCACAGTTAACTTAAATACTGCAACTACTACAACTCCTTCTATTGATGTCTGTCTTGATGAGTTTACTCCAATCGACCTTTGTGAGTTAGACAAAATAGTTTCCTCATCCAAACCTTCAACTTGTCTTTTAGACCCTATTCCTACCAGGTTATTTAAAGAAGTCTTCCCACTTATTGGTAGCCTTATTCTTCATATAATCAATTCTTCATTAACTTTAGGCCATGTACCGCAGGCTTTTAAAACGGCTGTAATTAAACCCTTACTCAAAAAGCCAACGCTAGATCCAGGAGCTTTAGCTAACTATAGACCAATCTCTAATCTCCCTTTCATTTCAAAAATCTTAGAAAGAGTTGTTGCTACGCAATTATTTGACCACCTACAGGGAAATGGTTTACTTGAAGAGTTTCAGTCTGGGTTTAGAATCCATCATAGTACTGAAACAGCCTTAGCGAAGGTCACTAACGACCTCCTCATTGCGTCTGATAATGGACTAGTTTCTGTACTTGTCCTTTTAGACCTTAGTGCAGCTTTTGATACTATCGATCATAATATTCTACTTGATAGATTAGAACACTATGTTGGACTTAATGGAACTTCGTTGCAGTGGTTTAGATCTTATTTATCTGATAGGTTCCAGTTTGTTTATGTAAATAATGAGTTTTCTTTCAGCTCAAAGCTCAGTCATGGAGTTCCACAGGGATCTGTGCTAGGCCCTACTCTTTTTAGTTTATATATACTTCCGTTAGGCAACATTATTAGAAAGCACTGTATACATTTTCATTGTTATGCTGATGACACACAGTTATACCTGTCAATGAAGCCAGATGATAGTAATCAATTAGCCAAGTTAGAAGCCTGTCTTAAGGAAATCAAAGCTTGGATGACTTGTAATTTCCTGCTATTAAATTCAGATAAGACTGAAGTCATTCTTGTTGGTCCAAAAAACCTTAGAAATTCCTTTCCAAATCAAACTTTCAGTTTGGATGCGGTTACTCTTTCTCTTAATAGCTCTGTGAGGAACCTTGGAGTTATTTTTGATCAGGATTTGCCCTTCACTTCACATATTAAATTTGTTTCTAAGACTGCCTTCTATCATTTGCGTAATATTGCCAAGATTAGGAGCATCTTGTCTCAGAGTGATGCTGAGAAACTGATCCACGCTTTTGTTAGCTCGAGATTAGATTATTGTAATTCTTTATTATCAGGCTGTCCTAAAACATCTTTAAAAAGTCTTCAGCTGATCCAAAATGCTGCAGCAAGAGTTTTAACAGGTACTAGAAAGAGAGATCATATCTCTCCAGTTCTGGCCTCCCTTCATTGGCTTCCCATAGAGTTTAGAATTAAGTTTAAAATCCTTCTTCTTACTTACAAAGCTCTAAACAATCAGGCTCCTTTTTATTTAAAAGATCTGATACTACCGTATTATCCTAACAGAGCACTACGCTCCCAAAATGCAGGATTACTTGTAATACCTAGAATCTCCAAAAGTACAATGGGAGGCAGAGCCTTCAGTTATCAAGCTCCTCTCCTGTGGAATCAGCTGCCAATCTGGATTCGGGAGTCAGACTCGATCTCTGTTATTAAGAATAGGGCTAAAACCTACCTTTTTGATATAGCTTACAATTAGGGAGGGATCATGTGTTTCTGAACCCTCCCTTAGTTATGCTGCTAATAGGTTTAGTCAGCCGGGGGACCTCCAGTAATGCACTGGGCCTCACTCCTTTTCTCACTCTAACTAACTACTAACTAACCTGCACTTATATAGCGCTTTTCTAGTCACAAAGACCACTCAAAGCGCTTTCATTAATACTAACCCTCTATTCTAAGGGCCTATAGGAAACAGATATCTAGGGACAATTTAGAACAGCCAATTAACCTAACATGCATGTCTTTGGCATGTGGGAGGAAACCGGAGAAATCCCGGAGTAAACCCACGCAACACGGGGAGAACATGCAAACTCCACACAGATCACTGTTGGTCGGGGGCTGGGATCGAACCCACGATCCCACGATCCCCACAATCCCCCGGCCAAGGGTAAACTGTGCTGCCGCAGTGCTAACCACTGCGCCACCGTGCAGCCCATACTCTCAATGGAATATTTTTTTTGCTGGTCATTAACATTTGTTTGTTCTCTCCCATAGATTGAGTCCCCATCATGCTGTTTGCTCTCTACATGTCTGTTCTTTTCTTCTTCTTTATCCCCTCACCCCCCAGCCAGTCGCAGCAGATGACTGCCCCTCCCTGAGCCTGGTTCTGCTGGAGGTTTCTTCCTGTTAAAAGGGAGTTTTTCCTCTCCACCGTCGCCAAGTGCTTGCTCACAGGGGATCGCCTGATTGCTGGGGTCTTTCTGCAACTGGGGGGGTTCCCCCTACAGTTGATAGTACTATGAGACGACTGTTGTTGTGAAATGGCACTATATAAATAAAGTTGAATTGAATTGAATTGAATTATGACAAAAATCACTTCACACCTGCTGCTCATTTGTCTGCCCAGTATTTAAGCTCTGCAAGTTCACTGCTTCACTGCGGCAGCATTACATGGACTCTCTACTTGGACTTCATTTCTTAGACTGATCTTCTCTCTTCCCAGAGCATGCCCTGCTCTGGGTTGCCAGTTTTGTAAGTGGTCTTTTGTTTCATTCATGGTCAGCTCTGTTTAGTTTGCCATGTTTATTTTCTCACTTTAAAAGAATTCTGGACTATTTCTCTCTCCTTCCCTTCAGAGCTTTCCATGCTCTGGAGTGCCATTCCTGTTAGTTGTTTTGTTTGTATTTTTATGTTAGTGCACTGTTTGACTCTTTTGTTTAATAAATGTCACTAATCAATTCAGCGTTTGGATCTGCCTTTCTACCCCATAGGGGCCAGTTCATGAAAGAATGCTGCTGCCAGAATAATATGTTCCAGCTGTTGTTTTAATGGACATTATTCACCTATTTTGTATTTTTTCTTTATTCACCCGTGATTGGAGTTCACCATGTTCCCAGAAAAATTCACTGTGGGACTGAATGAGATGAAGCGGTGGTCAGGAGTGTGCTAGAGGGAAGCTTATTACAGGCTCAAGCCTCTTGTACCCCCGAGGCAGCCCGAGAGTGTGTGGAGGGTGCGGCGCAGGTGCTTGAGGCATGCCCTAGTCTGTGGGACCACCCGGAGCTCACCGATCTACTCCTTTCCAAATTACTCCCTTCACAATCAAGCAATGAACTGGGGGAGGCTACTCCAATGCCAGCACCTCCACCGACAAAGAGCAAGCTCTCGCGCAACAAGAAACCTCCAGCCTCATCACTCTCTGGTGGCGGCGCTTCCTGCTTCCCCCGAGCCCTGGGCCACTCCATCAATCGAGGAACTGGAGGAGCGCAGGCAGGCTTTGTTAGCTGAAATCGACCTCCTCCTGGAGTTTGAACCATGGCTTCTCCCGGACTTGACTCATGAATTGGAGATTATTTCACCGATGGAACTGGAGGTGGAGCGCTCCTCGGCTCTGGAGCCTCTTTGTCCCTACAGTCAGCCCACGCTTCCACCTCCTGAATCACCAGCTGCATCTCCAGTTCCAGCTTGTGCGTCACCAGCCCTACAGCGCTGCTGCCGCTGGGAGAAGCCTTCCTCTTCCTCGGCAGCCATTTTCCAGACGTCAAGCCCAACAATTCCCATGGCAGAGCCTCTCCTCTCTTTGCCTTTGCTGGCTGTTCTCTCCGCTGCTGCTGTAATTTCCGTCCCCTCAATGTCTCCTCCTGCTACCGAGAGGTCCTCCAGGGTTTCTCCAGCTACACCCATTTCCGTGTCTGTAGAGGCGGCTCCTCCACAATCCACTGAGGGGCCCAGTGTTACCATAGACACAGAAAGGGATTACTGCTCACCTGCTGCAGCAGAAACCATCGCCCACAAGGAGAACAGGCAAGTTCCATTTAATTCCACTACACTTTATGACAATATGCCTTGCCTGATCCCTGGTAGGAAGACTCAGGGTCTGAGTCCCCTAAGTTCTCCCCACCTGCTGCAGTTTATAAATATTCACCTGTCCTCTTCGTGTCCCCTCCTGAGGTTCCTGAGTGTCCGCTGACCCCAAAATTGAGCTGCTGGATGATGGAGGGGTTCGTGGACTTGGAGGATCTCATTCCAGTGCCAGTATGGAGCCGACCCCCAGCAGCCATGCCGCGGGAGTCACCTGTGTGGTCCACTTCATCTGGGGGGAATGAGACTGCCAACACCATCATGTCTGCTGCAGTGGCCGCCGCCGCAGAATCACAACCTGACCTCCAGAGGACTGAGCCTGGAGCATCGTTGCCAGGATCGACGGAGTCCTGGACAGCAGTGGAGCTTGAGTTCAGATAAGTGCCCTCTTCTGTTCCTATTATTTCTATATTGGAGAGGTCTTGCCTGGCTCATGGGGAGGAGAGCCGAATTCACCTCGCCAGGCTCCACCGCTGCCGGCGACCCTAACCACATTCTTCTGTTCCATATTCTTCTGCTTGTTTTTCCTAAGCCTTCTCCCAGGGTCACCAGGGAAGATCTACCTGAGCCAGAAGTCTCCGTGGGTCTGGGCTCACTGCCAGAAGCCATCGTGGGTTTAGCTCCCCTCACTGAGGTCATCGCGGATGCTCCGTCCCAGCCCGGAGCCACCATGGGTGCTGCAGTGCTTCAGTCTGGAACCATTGAGGATGTCGAGGCCTCCTCACCTCTGCTTGACACCAGCATGGTTCTTCTACCGCCGCATAACATTACTGTGGGTCCCCCTTTGGGGAGGCTGCCTCCTGGGTCTCTTCTGCGGTCCTGGTGGCTAAAGAACTCAGGCCAGCTGCCCGATAGACTGAGCCACTGGGTTGGGTGGTCCTTGTTCTCTGGCAGGCCACCCAACTCATACCATCTTGCCGTCCGCCTGACCTGGGACTTCGGCCAGCCACCCGAACAGCTGGGTTCTTTGGCCTAGAGGGACCCAGGGGCCTGGTGTAACATAGATGTGGTCGTGGGCGGGCTCTAGCCTTTAGTTACCCCCTAACCTGTTTTCCCCCACCTCCCACCCGGGATAATTTTTGTCATTCCTTATCCTGGAAAGTGTGTGTGTGTGGGGGGGGGGGGGGGTGTCCTGTGGTGGTGCGTCACTGTTAGTTTACTAACTAGTGATCACACCCCTCAGTTATTGGTGTTAGTGTTGCCCGTATAGGTGTTAACGTCACTGTTTGCTTCACTAAATAGTGATCACTCCCATCAGTTATTGGTGTTAGCGTAGCTGTAAGCTTCACTGACTTGTGTTCACACTCATCAGTTACTGGTGTTAGCATCACTGTCAGCTTCCCTAACTAGTGTTCATACCCATCAGTTATTGGTGTTAGCGTTGCTGTTTGCTTCACTAACATGTGGCTACGCACATCAGTTATTAGTGTTAGCGTCACTGTTAGCTTCACTTATTAGTGTTCACATCCATCAGATATGTGTTAGCTTCACTAACTAGTGATCACACCCGTCAATTATTGGTGTTAACGTAGCTGTTAGCTTCACGAATGTGTGGCTACACTCATCAGTTGCTGGTGTTAGCGTCATTAGTAGTATACTAACTAGTGATCACATCCATCAGTTATTGGTGTTAGCGTTGCTGTTAGCGTCATTAAATCGTGATAAGGAGTTGTTCAGAACTCCTTATACAAAGATATAGAGTGATGATAATCAAGTCAGTGGCAGTAATGCACCTGTGAGCTGGTTGCCAACCGCCAATCAAATCTAAAAGAAGAAGAAGAGACGGGTAGTTATATTCACACAAACCTGCTTCAGCATGATTGCTTCAACCGTTTTTTACTTTTTTTGAAAAAGGGTTTAATTTGTGGTGACATTCCCCCTCATATACTATATGAGGGGGAATGTAGAGGAGCTTGAAATAACGAGGCGATGTGATTCATAAACCAAAGTTTATTATCAGCTCCTCCAACAAGTCTCATCTAGGTGCAGCAGCAGAAGAAGTAAGAGAGCGGACACCTTCGGCTCTACGAACTTATACTCGCACATAACAAAAGACATGCATATCAAAAGCTGACATCCCTCACTATCTTAATCCCCTCTTTTGTCTTCGTACTCCTCCACCTGGCCCTGGGGGGTCAGGGCAACCCATCCGGTCTCCACCGCAGCACCTCGGATGCTCTTTGATCTTCACTGGCGGTTGAGACCCTTTGTCCTGTTCTGAGGTGTGAAGTCGCTTTACATATGTAATCACTAAACACTCTCACATGCTTAAACATATGTAGGTTATGGGATATATGATTAATATAGACCACAGCCCCCCCCAAACGACTAAGAAAAGGACAATAGAAAAATTCACAGTTTAAGATAATTATTATGACATACTGAATGCTACACCTCTTGACACAGAAGAAACTTTCCAGCAGCCATGCTCCTAAGAGAGTTCAGTGGTAATCATAACAGCATAGTAATATCACAAGTCAGTCCTAAACTGTTACAGCACAATTAGTGAACAACTGTTGAGTAGTTTGCATCAGTCCCTGTGCCGTCTGGGTTTTAATCTTCTCCCGAATCTGCTGTGGGTCCGCTTGGGCGTCCTGGTGGGACCTTCCTGTAAGGAATCTGCAGCTTGGGGAGGAGAGTGATTATTTGTTCCCTGCAGGGGGGCTGAGTCTTTTCTCTTGGGGGGTCTACCCCGCCGAGGTGCTCTCGCCAACCGTGCAGGCTCGTCTCTCAACAAGAAGGCAGGTTTAAGTCTGTCAATGCTGACTGTTTCTTTTCTATCCCCAAAATCAAGCACAAAATGTTTATCACCAGGTTCCAGCACTCTGAATGGTCCATCGTATGGTGGGCGGAAGGTTGATTTTAAAGCTTCATGCCTAACAAAAACGAATTCAGCGTTTTTTAAAGCTTGGGGGACAAAAACCCGTGGAAAAGAGTGATGTGCTGGTCTGGGGAGAGAGTCCGGTCCGTTGCTGCCTAAAAACCTCGAGGCTGGAAGATGCCCTGGCTCTGGGTTCTCTGGTAAAAATTCACCTGGGAGCCTGAGAGGTTGTGCAAAAACTAATTCTGCTGGGGAGGCGTCTAGATCCTCTTTGGGCGCAGCACGCAACCCCAATAAAACCCAGGGAAGTTTATTTACCCAATTTGTATCCGTTAGTGAGGCTCTGAGGGCGGCCTTTAAAGATCTGTGAAAACGCTCGCATAACCCATTAGCCTGAGGGTGATAAGCGGTGGTGCGGTGAATTGTCGCCCCTAAGCTGCTGGCCATGGCTGACCAAAGCTCCTTGACAAATTGAGGCCCCCTATCGGACGTGATGTCCGATGGGACGCCGAAATGTGCCACCCAGTTTGTCAAAAAAACGCGAGCGACTTCCTCCGCTGTGGTTGACGCCAGAGGGACTGCCTCCGGCCAGCGCGTGGTGCGGTCTATCATTGTTAACAGATGTGTGAAACCTTGGGAGGAAGGTAGTGGCCCCACGAGGTCGACATGAACGTGGTCGAACCTTCTAGCAGGGATTGGAAAAGGCTCCAGAGGGGCTTTTGTGTGTTTGTGTACTTTGGCGCGCTGACAAGAAATGCAAGTCTTTGCCCATTCTTTTACGTTTTTGCACAGGCCAGGCCACACAAACTTTTCGGCGACCATTTTAACCGAAGCGCGCACACCTGGGTGCGCGAGGGAGTGAATCGAGTCGAAAATACGGCGGCGCCATGCAGCTGGGACTAACGGGCGAGGTCGGCCAGTTGAGATGTCGCATATAAGGGGGGGGGGCACACCGTCGCGTAAACCCCTTTCCTCCAGCCTTAACCCTGTTGGTCCAGACAGGAGTGCGCGCACGTCCGCGTCACTACTTTGCTCCTCTGCCATGGCTGCATAATCTATCCCTGCGTGGATTGGTGCTGCGTATGTGTCCGCTTTGGCGAAGAGTTCTGCGGCTGAGGTAGTATAATCTGTCTCCTCGTGCTCTGGCGATGTCACAGCGCGAGAGAGGCAGTCTGCTACCACGTTAAGTTTGCCTGCCACATGTCGAATGTCTGTGGTGAACTCTGAAATCGCAGCTAGCTGTCTTTGTTGCCTGCCTGACCACGGTTCGGAAATTTTAGCCATCGCAAAGGTGAGCGGTTTGTGGTCTACAAAAGCCGTGAAACGCCGCCCTTCCAACCAGAACTGGAAGTGGCGGATGGATAAATGAAGCGCTAGCAGCTCTCTGTCAAAAGTGGTGTATTTATGCTCAGTTTGGTTTAGCGATTTGCTGAAGAATGCCAAAGGTTGCCAGATTCCGCTGACGTGTTGTTCTACAACTACCCCTATGGCCAGGTCTGAAGCGTCTGTGGTTAGCGCAATGCGGGCCGAGGGATCGGGGTGAACCAACAATGTGGCATTAGCTAGGGCACTTTTTACTTCCGCGAAGGCGCGTTCGCGCTCCGGGGTCCATTCGACCGCGTTGGAAGCTTTTTGTTTTCTGAGCGCGTCATATAGGGGCTGCATGA
Organism: Pholidichthys leucotaenia; assembly: GCA_020510985.1. Classification (NCBI taxonomy): domain Eukaryota; kingdom Metazoa; phylum Chordata; class Actinopteri; order Cichliformes; family Pholidichthyidae; genus Pholidichthys; species Pholidichthys leucotaenia. Next base: position 313,470,199 of record CM035847.1, on the reverse strand, counting down.
GCTGAGCTGCGTTGGGGAGGAAACGGTTGTAAAAATTAACCATTCCCAAAAATTCTTGCAGCGATTTGACCGTTTGTGGCCGTGGGAAACTTTTTACTGCGTGAACTTTGTCTGGCAGCGGGACTGCCCCCTTCGGAGAAACTCTGTGTCCTAAAAAATCAATTTGTGACACGCTGAATTTGCATTTGGCTGGATTGATTATTAACCCGTGCTCTTCTAGTCTCTGAAAAACCATAGTGAGATGCTGCTCGTGTTCTTCCTCAGGCGAGCTGGCTACCAGCATATCGTCGAGGTAGACGAACACGAAAGGGAGGTCGCGTAATACTGCATCCATCATGCGCTGAAAGGTTTGCGCAGCACCTTTGAGGCCGAAAGGCATCCGCAAAAATTCAAAAAGACCGAAGGGGGTTATTACAGCTGTTTTAGAAATGTCCTCTGCTCGAACTGGGACTTGATGATAACCGCGGACTAGGTCTATTTTTGAAAAAATGCACGCACCCGCCAGATGTAGTGAAAAGTCTTGAATGTGAGGAATTGGGTAGCGGTCATGCGCTGTCGCATTGTTTAATCTGTGGTAATCGCCGCACGGCCTCCAAGAACCGTCGGATTTCGGGACCATGTGAAGTGGTGACGCCCAGGGGCTTTTCGAGCGTCTGATAATGCCTAATTTTTCAAGGGTGGTAAACTCGTCCCGAACTATGGCGAGCTTGGTCGCGTCTAAGCGCCGAGATTTGGCGAATACGGGTGGGCCCGTTGTGGGAATAAAGTGTTCGACCCCATGTTTAGCCACTGTGGCTGAGAATTTGGGAATTGTGAGTGCTGGAAATTGGGTGAGGAGTTGATCAAACTTACCTCCTGCTGTGGTGATGCTGGCCTGCACGGGTGGTGGAGAAACTCGAGCTGAGCAGGGAATAGAAGCAAAGGACAGTGCATTAACCAAGCGTCTGTTCGCTAGATCAACTAATAACCCATGTGCACACAAAAAATCTGCGCCCAACAAGTTAAAACTCACTGCCGCTACAACAAATGTCCATCTGTAGTTGCGGCCGTGGATGCAGAGGGGCAGGCTCTTTTCGCCAAAAGTGTCGATGATGGAGCCATTGGCTGCCACCGCTCCATTGCCCCAGGGGCCCATGGCCCGGTCTGCTTGGGAGGGCATGACAAAACTTAGTTGAGCTCCCGTGTCGATAAGGAACTGCTTGCCGGTGTGTCCGTCCGTCACATATAAAAGCTTGCTTTTTTCGCCGAGAACCGCCACTGTTAACGGCTCTCGGCTTGGGCGTTTTCCCGAAATCGTGAATTTGCAGGGGGAAACGCATTTGTAAGCCTTCTCGGCGAAGCGGTGGTGGTAATAACAAACGTCGCTCCGTCTGTTACGTCTTGGCTGTGTCGCTGTCACCGCGGGCTGATTCTGCTCGGTGGTTTGTGGCTCCTCGTGGCTCTGGACATCAGTGTTGAGGTCTGCGGATGCTGCTGTGGGTGTCTGCTCTTTGCAGGCGTTGACGAGCCGTTGAGCTTCGTGAGCCAGCGTGTGGAAGTCTTGCTGGGTGCTGCATCGCATGTTGGCAAGCGTCCCTCTCATGTTTGGCGACAGCGTACTGAGGAATATGAAATGGAAGAGGAAGTTGTCATTGTCCTCTTCTTTAAGTTGCAGCAAGTCCTCCATGAAGGCCTTGGGTCTGCATCCTCTGTGGCCGTAGACCGCCAGGATCCTCTCGGCTCTCTCCTCGGCTGAGGGGACGTAATTTGCCACGATGGTCGCTTTCAGTTCTTTATATTTGTCCTGGGCCGGCGGCCGCTGGATTATGCTCCGCGCACATCTCGAAGTGGCGGCGTCGAGTTTGGCGATGATGTGATAGAACTTTGTATTGTCAGCCGTGATGCCCGCAAGTGCAAACTGGGCTTCAGCTTGCTGAAACCACAAGGCGGGGTCTTCCTGCCAGAAGTCCGGCAGCTTGACGGTGACGGCGTTTGTGTGGACCGTCACTGATGTGTCCGCAGGGTGAGAGTGCCTTGCTTCGGCTCTTTCCGCGGCGCTGGTGCTCAGTTGAGCCCTCTCTATCACTTCTGCCGTGGGGGAACATCGTCCATCTGTTCCCCTGTCTGCATGGGCGCCGGCGTCTGCCTGGGTCGCCACAGATGAGTCGATCGCGGGGGAACGCCTCTGGTCCGTTCTCGCGTCAGGGTCACCAGTGTAGAGGAGCTTGAAATAACGAGGCGATGTGATTCATAAACCAAAGTTTATTATCAGCTCCTCCAACAAGTCTCATCTAGGTGCAGCAGCAGAAGAAGTAAGAGAGCGAACACCTTCGGCTCTACGAACTTATACTCGCACATAACAAAAGACATGCATATCAAAAGCTGACATCCCTCACTATCTTAATCCCCTCTTTTGTCTTCGTACTCCTCCACCTGGCCCTGGGGGGTCAGGGCAACCCATCCGGTCTCCACCGCAGCGCCTCGGATGCTCTTTGATCTTCACTGGCGGTTGAGACCCTTTGTCCTGTTCTGAGGTGTGAAGTCGCTTTACATATGTAATCACTAAACACTCTCACATGCTTAAACATATGTAGGTTATGGGATATATGATTAATATAGACCACAGGGAATATATATTTTTTCTGTTTTATACCTACACAGCCATACAAACCAATAAATAAACGATTTTTCGTGTATGTTCTTATTTTTTGGATTTTGTCTGTATTATGAGGAGAATGAACAAATAAAATGGAATGATATTAAATTCTCAAGTGTGAAACAAAGCAAAACTTGCAACTTAAATCAAATATCTATCACAGCTAAGGCGTGAGGTTGACCGATGACATGCGCTGGCCTCTCTGACAACACCGCCACATTTCACAAAGGACTATGCTTTACAATTATGATTTCTTTTTGATTTTGTCTGAATTATGAGGCGCATGAACAAATAAAATGGAATATTAAATTCTGAAGTGTGAAACAAAGCAAAACTTGCAACTTAACACAAATGTCTATGACAGCACGCAGTTCAATTTTGAAGACATTCTACGACACGGTGGTGGCATCAGCCATCACTTTTGGAGTGGTCTGCTGGGGCAACGGCATTACAGCAGCCGAAAGGAAGAGACTGAACAAACTAATCAAGAAAGCTAGCTCTGTGCTGGGGAAACGCCTTGACCCAGTGGAGGAGATAGGAGAGAGAAGGATGGTGGCTAAAGTGTCATCTCTGCTGGAGTCCGAGTCCCACCCTATGCAGGACATACTGAACGCACTGAGGAGCTCATTTAGCAGTAGACTACATCATCCTAGGTGTGCGACCGAGAGGTTTCACAGGTCCTTCCTACCTACGGCTGTCAGACTGTATAACCTAAGCAGGGATGCTTGCAGAGATAGCAAAAAAAACGTGACGACCTAATAGTATTGAATGCAAAAGACGCAACAGACTTACACAAATGGTCCCCTCCAGTATACAACTAGGACAATATCAGTCGCTACGGAGGGTGACATTATGTAAGGGTACATATTCATACCATGTAGGGTAACTAAATAGACGGTTATGCTGTTTATTCCATCTAGCTACAATGCTCTGCACTGTGTATATATATTTATGCGTACATATGTATGTATATTCACTGCTCTTATTTTCTTATCTTCTAAATTATTGCTCTGAGTGTTGCTATCCCTGTGCTGTTGCAATCCTGGAATTTCCCCATTGTGGGACTAATAAAGGCTTGTCTTATCTTATCTTAAGTTGTCCACACAGACAACGTGAATTTTTCGTCAGCCACCAAGCTCCAGAGTAGTTTCTGGTTAATATTTTGAAACAACCTTCTGTTACATATGAAAAAAGGCTGGTATTAGTAAGATGGCGGCCTGGTTGGAAGTGGGTTGAACCGGGGTGGCTAACAGCCGGTTTCCGATAGTGACACCACTCGGGGTATAATGGAAGTGGGTGGAAGAGGCTCTGCTCTTTCATCGTGGAAGCCACCTGGCATGCAGGAGAGTGCCATAAGCCTTTCATGTATATAGTTTATCCTGTAATAAAGCCCTGTTCACCGAGTTACCTTTTCCTTGTTATTCCTATAATTATGGACACAATATTTGGCGACGAGGTAAAAGCGGTAACTGAGCGTTCCATTGCCAGCTTTCAGCCATTTTTGGAGGCCCTGGGTGAGTCGCCTGTGCTGTGGCCTCGTTGGTTTGCTGCCTTCACTAATTATCTCGTTGTCTTAAACCTGGGCGAGATGGAGAAGCTCCGAGAAAGACCTGTGTTGGTCCATAATTTGGGAATGGAAGGGCAGAGGATTCTAGAGAACCTTGGAGGTGCTGACAGTTTCGATGAGGTTGTGAAGCTAATGGCGCGGTACTTTAGGGCGCCGGAAAATGTCACAGTGAGGCGCATTCAGTTTTGACAGCGCCGCCAGTGGTCGGGAGAGCCGGTGAGAAGATTTGGCAGACCTCCGTGAGCTGGCAAGGGAATAGAGGTTTGGGGCCCTGGAGGACGAGATGATTTGTGACCAGCTGGCAGAGCACATCCGCTGCCCGGTCCAAGTTGTTGACACACCCAGGGGAGTTGACGTTAGCTGAAGCTGTCGAAATTGCCCAACAGTTTGAGGCGGCAGAGACCATCGCGAGAGGTCTTACTGTAGGGGCTTCTCTGGACAAGAATGAGTCTCGCGTTGAGGCACTGATCCTGGACCCTTGTGATGGTGAGTGTGGAGGGGATGATTTTGCCTCTGTGGTCAAGATAAGGTCTGCCCCAGGTACGCCAAAAAGTTATGGATGTGGGTCCACTGAGCATCGCTATAAGTCCAGGGTGTACCCGGGGAAAGGAAAGCGTTGTGGCAAGTGCAGTGTTTTGAACCATTTTGCCAGGATGTGCATCAACTTCGTACGCAGGAGCTGTAGGGGTGAACCAGGTGCTGCGCAGAAGACACTGACAGTTGTGCATACCATCTCCCCAGAGATGATAGGGAGGATCGGCTGCAATGTCACGCTAGATGGTGTCGAGGTTCCACTTTTGGTGGATACTGGAGCGGTTATTTCAGTCCTGAACCTGACGACCATGGAGAGACTGTTTCCCCACCGGCAGATAAGGAGGCAATTTGGAGAGTATTATGGTTATGGATGGAACAGGTTGGCCATTTTGAGCTATGTGGAGATGGAGGCCTGGTATAAGGAGAGTGTGGCACCCAGAGTTCGCGTCAGCATTTCAGCATCCGGGGTTAACGTTATGGGGTGTAACCTGTTTTACAGTCTTGGGTTCTCCATTTCTAACGTGTCGGGTGAAGAATGGTCTGGATGTGGACTTTGGGGCCAGCCTGTTCCAGTTGTGGAGGGTGCTGAGGTGTGGGATTCAGACTGGCTGGACAAAGTTTCAGAGGGAGAGCACATTCTGAGCCGCGCGGAGCTGTCTCGGGCTGGACCCGATGCCGTCATGCAGGCTGTCTTGGATGAGGGTGTCGGACGGCACGCCGGGACCCCCGATGAGGCTTGTGAGGACGAGGCGCCTCCGCCAGGAGAAAAAAAGGGGCTACACTGCAGAGCGTGGTGATCGTAAAGCACTCCCAGCGATGGCCTGCCAAGAGGAGACCAAAACGAGCCCGTGAGCCGGAGCGACTGGTGACGGAGGCCTGTCGCAGGATTGGTGAGCCGGATAAAAGGAAGAGGGCTCCCTTGATGACCAAGGTTAATGCTTGAGTACGACGGGATCACAGTCCACACGAGCAGCGGGACGACCAAAGGCAGTTCCTGTTGGAGCCCGAGTGGATGGAGGCACACTGGCGTGGGTCCATTTACACCTGGAAAAACCCAAGGGATCTGCAGCTGCCAGTGGCGGAGAGGAGACAGCACAGCAGGAGCCCTGAGGTGAAGAGACGGAGACGCCTGGAGAGGGATCCATCCAAGGACTGAAGGTTTCATTTTGTGTGTCTAATGTTTTACCCTAGTCCTGTATATGTAGTTTTACCGTTTGGCGCCCCCGTAAATTTACTTAAAAAAAAAAAAAGGGAAAGAGAAAGTACGGAAGGCATGTTAAGTTGTGAACCTAAGTTGTGTGTTTACATGGTACATTTTAATAACCAGGATAGTGGTGTGCCTGAATTAGTACTGCTGATTTTGTGTGTTAATGTTTAATTGGTATTTATATGATAAATTTTACAGCCAGAAGGGTGGTGGCTCAGTAATTAGTTGCAGTTATGGTAAATTTGAGCCCACCATGGTTGTTTGAGTAATTTTAATTGAATACCCAACGTGATTTTGTTATGAATGCCAATTGTGGGGTGGGAGTTGGGGTGGAGACCGCCAATAGTGTGTATACTGTGATTTTACGTGTGGTGTTTGTATAGCATTGTTAAGGGGATTATTTTGAGTTAGAAACACAACCTTATTTTGTTTTATTGAACTGTTTTCTTTTTAGCGGCAGAATAACCCGATCAGCCGTGTAGGGGGCGCTGGCAGTCTACCCGGCCCCCCAGCCTTAGTTGTGTGAATGGGTAGGAATTTATTTATTTTTGTACATATGTTCTTCCCTTTTAGTGCGTGAGTTGGGTGACAAATTAGGGTGGGTTGTTTGTGTGCCTGACATTTTTAAGGGGGGGAGGGTGTTACATATGAAAAAGGCTGGTAATAGTAAGATGGCGGCCTTGGACATGGGTTGGACCAGGGTGGCTAACTGCCGGTTTCTTGTAGTGATGCCACTCAGGGTATAAAGGAAGTGGGTGGAAGAGGCTCTGCTTTTTCGTTGTGGGAGCCACCTGGCATGCAGAGTGCCGTAAGCCTTTCATGTGAATGAATGAATGAATGAATTTATTTCGGATAGTACAGTACAGGTTAAAAGAAACTGAATAATATAACAACAAGGTCAAATTAGACAAAGACTCCTCTTATTATACAATTCCACGTAAGTTATCCGAAATGGGTGATGGCTGAAGCCGCAGCTTATATTGCCCACCCATATTCCATCCAAGAATTCAAAAGAGAAAAAAGAGAAAACAAGACAAGAGCGATTACAATTCAAAACAAAGCTAAGACAAAATGTGACTGAGAGAAAAAAGAAAACTAAGCTAGGCTAAGTTAAGCGGTTACTATTCAAAAACAAATCTAAGACAAAATGTGACAGAGAAAAAAAACAAAAAAAAAACCAACAAAAAAAAAAAACCTAAGCTACAACACAACACAGGCTGGAAATGTCAGTCCTTATGTGAGTTTACATGTCGTCTTGTAAATATGTTTGGGGTATTTCTTCCTTTAGTTTTTGTTTAAATTGTCCAAGCGTTGTACATGATTTTAATTCAGGTCCAAAATCGTTCCATAATCTGACTCCTTGCACTGAAATACAGTGTTGCTTGGTGGTTGTTCTCACTGTAGGCTTCTGAAATATACATGTTCCTCTGAGGTGATATCGTTTCTCCCTTGTTTGGAACAACTTTTGGATATTTGCGGGCAGTGATAAATTCTTCACTTTAAACATTATTATTGCGGTTTTAAAGTCAACCAGATCTTTCAACTTGAGAGTTTTTTGTTTAAGAAAAAGTGGGTTTGTTGGTTCCCTGTAAGCTGCTTTGTTTATTATTCTAATAGCTCTCTTTTGAAGCATAAAGAGTGGATATATATTTGTTTTATATGTATTTCCCCATACTTCATTACAATATGTCATGTATGGGAGTATTAATGAATGATACAAGGTGTATAGTGTGGGTTGATTCAGCAAATATTTCACTCTGTGTAATATTGCAATTGATTTGGGTACTTTTTTTTTTGTTTTTTTTTTTTTGTTACTTATTTGTACCCGTAGGTAGACTTGGTTTGCAGTCTGGTGACAAGCCACCGGCTGCTGGTCGCTGCGTGCGCGAGCGCCCTAAACCTACATGTTTTTGGTATGCGGGAGGAAACCGGAGAAATCCCAGAGTAAACCCACGCAACACGGGGAGAACATGCAAACTCCACACAGCTCACTGTTGGTCGGGGGCTGGGATCGAACCCACGATCTCATGATCCCCGCGATCCCCCGGCCGAGGGTAAAACTGTGCTGCCACAGTGCTAAACCACTGCGCCACCGTGCAGCCACGGTGAGATACTTTACCTTTAATATAATTAATATGTGACTTCCAACACAGTTTGTTATCAATTATTACTCCAAGAAATTTAGTTTCAGATACCCTTTCAATCTCTACACCATTTACACTGAGTTTGGGTACTGGGTTGTTGTGATGGTTGTTAAAGACTATAAATTTTGTCTTACTTAAATTGAGCGTTAATTTGTTTGAATCAAACCACAGTTTCAGCTTTCCTAATTCCTTTCCGAGTGTATCCAGAAGTTGTTCCAAATTGTTTCCACTGCATAGCAGATTAGTGTCATCAGCAAACAATATTAAGTCCATTTTTTCTGAAACTTTACATATATCATTTATATACATATTGAATAATAATGGTCCCAAAACTGAACCCTGTGGGACTCCACAGGTGACCTTCAGTAACTCTGAGTTTTTGTTGCTAACATATACATACTGATATCTATTCTTTAAGTAACTACTTAACCAGGACAGTGCTACCCCTCTAATACCACAATTTTGTAGTTTCTTTAATAATAAATTGTGATCTACTGTATCAAATGCTTTTTTAAGATCTAGGAATACTCCAACTGAATACTCTTTATTTTCAATGGCTGTTGTATTTTTTCTGTAAATTCCATTAGAGCAAATGCAGTTGTCCTCTTGCGTCTGAACCCATATTGCTGCTCACACAATAAATCATTCTTCAGTATGAAGTTGTCAATTCTCTCATAGAATATTTTTTCAAGTATCTTGGAAAATTGCGGTAATAGTGAAATTGGTCTATAGTTTGAGAGTTCCCCTCTGTCGCCCGTCTTGTATATCGGAATTACTTTAGCTATTTTCATTGCATTGGGAAATATACCTGATTGGAGAGACAGGTTACAGATATATAACAGTGGTTTTACTATGCATTTGATAACAGTTTTGACTAATAGCATGTCAATACCATCACAGTCCGTAGATGTTTTACTTTTGAATGATTTAACAATTTCAATGACCTCTCTTTCGTCTGTGTTCTTTATGAAGATGGTGTCTTTTACAGCAGTGTTATTGCATATTGTATCACCTGTAGGCACCGTAGTGGGTATTTCTCGGGCCAGATTAGGTCCAATGTTAACAAAAAAATTATTATATTCATCTGCAGGTGAAGCTATATTCACACTCTGAGCCGTTTTATTATTTTTTGGAATATTAGTTGGGTTGCTTGTATTTCTGCTTTTATTTCCAAGGATACTGTTGAGTATTGTCCATGTATTTTTAATATTGTCTTTGTTTTTCTCCAGTTCTTTACTGTAATAGTCTCTTTTACTACATCTTATTATATATGTTAACTTATTTTTGTATGTTTTATACCGCTGCTCTGCTTCTTTTGTCCTTTTCTTTAGGAAAGCTTTATATAATAAATTTTTCTTTTTACACGCCTTTTGTAGTCCTTTGGTTAACCATGGCTTATCAGCAAATTTGTGTTTAAGCTTTTTTTTTTTATTAATGGGCAGTTTTTTTCATAAAGAGTGGTTACAATGTTTATAAATGTGTCATAGGCTTCATTTACATCTGATACATAGACTTCTGTCCAGTCTTGCTTCAGCAAGTCCTCTTTAAAAGAACTGATTGCATTTGGTGATTTGTATCTGAACGATTTTGAAATTTTTTCTGGGTTGGGCCCCGTGTGGCCATGGATAAGTGCAAAGGTTGGCAAGTGGTCACTTATATCATTTATCAATAATCCACTTTCTATTTTCTTATCGATAACATTGACAAACAGGTTGTCAATAAGTGTAGCAGAGTGAACTGTGAGTCTACTGGGATGTGTTATTGTGGGATATAGACTCATGCTGTACATAGAGTTCATGAACTCTGTAACTACATTTTGTTGATGTGGATTTATTAAATCAATATTGAAATCTCCACAAATTGCTACCATTTTCTTACTAGTAATATTATTGTACAGCTCGACTAATTTATCTCTGAATGTCTCAATGCAAGTTCCCGGCGTTCTATATATGCAGCTTATGATTAGATTTTTTTGTTTTGTCTTGGTCAATCTCAACAGTAACACATTCCAAGATCCCTGGTAGTGCAAAGGACATTTCATTTACAAGCTTACACCTATACAGGTCATCAATATACAGTGCAACACCACCACCCTTTTTTTGAGTTCTGTTTATATAAAACATCTGATATCCCTCTATTGCCATCAGGGGAGCCTGTTCTTCATTAAGCCAGGTTTCAGAGACTGCGATAGCTGTGAATTTTCTGTCTAGCTGTTTTAAATAGTCCTGAATCTGTGGAAAGTTTTTGTTAAGACTTCTGCTGTTGAAGTGTATTATTGACAGTTTACCATCTAATTGCACTTGACTTTTGAATTGCTTTTCAGTGTAATATTCACAGTGGTTATGAATATTATTGAAAAAGTGGTTATCAGGATCAATATCATTCTCCATCTCTTGTGGTTTATGTTCAGCATAGTGGCATATTTTCAGAGTTTGAGTTTCCTCACTCTGTGTCAGATGACTTCCTCCAGCTGGGGATAATTGATGTCTACTCGAGTCGGTCATAAGTTTTTGTTTATTTTGCTTATTTTTTTTTAAGTACTTTGGCATGGTGTATCAAAAGAACTATTCTTATCGTGTGTATGAATATGGATTATCATTGACTCATAATTTTTTTAATCGGTGTTCATCTGTATTTATTTAAGTCAGTAGCATCTCTGATCGTTATACTCCTTGCTTGCTCTGGTGTTCCATTTAGTTTAATCCAAATTCTACAGTTTCTTGTCCAGGTTGCCTGTATCTTATTTTGTTTTTTCAGCATCCGTGCCTGCCGTGCTAATTCAGCGGGGTTTTTTTGTCAGGTGTTCATTTAGGTAAACTTGTGTTCCCTGTAGCTTTTTGGCCTGCCTCAGTATGTCATTCTTTACCCTTCTGTTCACAAAGCGCATCACAATTGATTTCTTTGTTTTGGGATCTTTCTTCGGTAAAGCATAACAGGCTGAAATTGCATTGGCTTCTACCTTAATGTCTCTATTATTAAGGAACTGAAGCACTTGATTTTCTAAGGAGACTGATTCACTCATGGGAGCATCTTCACCATTCAGTCCTGTTGCGGCATGGGTGTATGACTGATATCTGATGTCTAGTCCACTTATAACTAGGTCATCAATACGAGAACCTTGTTCAAGATCCTCGACGCGTTGCTCCAAAAGACGCCCGCGTTGCTCCAGGTCCATAATTTTTTTGTCTTTTTCTTGAATTATTGATTGTAGGGCTTGTACATCTTCTATTAGGCCTATAATTTTGGCCTGCTGGCTAGTCAATTTGGCCAATTCTTCTGACATAAAGTTCAGAGATTTTTTGATTTCTTCCATTTCCTCTTTTTTTGGTGGCATTTTACTGACCTGTGGATAGAAATAAACAGTGAATCCGGCTAGGCCTCAACTAGCCCGGCCGCTGCTGGTCCCTCCGCTCGCCGCCGCCGCAACCGAGCTCCTGCACAGCTCCTCCGCCAAGTAACGCTGCACAGCTCCGCTGATCACCGCCGTCGATCACCGCCGTCTGCCTGGGCGGTTATGCCGCACACCGCCAGCGCAGCCGAGCTCCACTGATCACCGCCGCCGATCACCACCGCCTGCCACCGTCTGCCTGGGTGGTCACGCCGCACACCGTCGGTGCAGCCGAGCAGCGCTGGTCACCGCCGCTGATCACCGCCGCTGATCACCGCCGCCTGCTGCCGTCTGCCTGGGTGGTCCAGGTGGCCCCTGTCTCTCACCAACGTCGCTCCCGAGCTTTGATCCGGCTCGCGCTAGCGCTCAGCTGCCGCCTCGGTTAGTTCCTCCGGTAAGTCTTCATCGGAGGCTGAGTCGCTTCATGTCTGAGTTAGGTGGCACAACTGGGCCAGCATTAAGCTAACTAGCGTTAACTAGCGTTAGCATTAGCTTTGCAATCGCTTCGGGTAGCAGCAGCAGCTCTACCTGATTAAAGGGGGTATTCCAGCGGTTTTCTTACGGTGGTGGGAATTCAGCCCGTGGGTGTCCGTCACGAGCGCCGATCGCTGTAGGTTGGTTATTTTAATGGCAAAAAGCAGTGGCTTAGTCTCAGCACTGAGAAAGTGTGGCCATCCCGGTTGCCATCTTGGAAATCTAATGTATATAGTTTTTTCTGTAATAAAGCCCTGTCCACTGAGTTACCTTTTCCTCGTTATTCATATAATTATGGCCACAACACCTTCATTCTCACAAAAAAAAAAAAAACCCACAAAAAAAACCCACCCAAACAATTTTTGATACAAAACAATCTCACAGTATTTTACTGACAGGCATATGCAGTCAAAACCTCAAGTGTAGAGGGAAAAAAAAACCTTCTGCATGAACCTTAAATAGTTTGTTTTTAAAAAGAAAACAAGATGCAGTAAATTTAGCTTTTAGCATTGTGTTTATAGTAAGTTGTTTTGTTTTTTTTTTCTGACAGAAATAAATATGGCATAACCAACTTTGTCTCTGCCTTGGGCTCAACAATTTCTGAGACTGGTGACCTAAGGCCTGAGGTTGTCTATAAAGCGGTTAAAGATCCTTCTGCTTGAAGAATTGTGTTACCGACACATTTTGGCTCTGAGAAAAATACAAACTGAATTCTGAAAATATCGATTTAACTAGTAGAAGCTTTAAACAACTAAAAATGAACACTTTAACAGACCAGCATCTTGGCTTTTCCAAAAAGTACTTCTGTCCATGTATTTATTGACTTAAAATACACCGATTCTATGGGTCGGTTTGAATTGTGGTGATATCCCCCCAGCAATATATTGTAACGTCGGGGCCATTTTAAGGGGGCAGGGATTTCTCAGCATGCTTTGCCAGTTGAAAACGTTACTGTGTGTGTGTATTAAATGTGTTATCGGTGTCGGGGTCGGTGGTGTGTAAATAAAGCCTGTTCATCACAACTATCTTGCTCCTCTTTCTTTGTGTGAATCCCGCAAACGTCACACTGGTGTCAGGAGTGGGCATGGAGCGAGATGAGTATCCTGGCGGAGGTCCAACGGCCAGAGTGGTTCATTGCTCGGCTGGGAACGGAGCGTAGAGCTGAGACGCCGGGCCCTGGAGAGGTTCGCCGCGATGGACGGAGCAGCGGACCCGACGGGCCGAGCAGAGCAAACCAGCCCCGTTTCCCGCCCTTTTCAGGGCAGGACGGGCTGACAATTCCAGAGCAATTAGGAGCGGCGATCGACCGGGAGATGATCATCCCATCCGTCCAGCAACGGGCCAAGATTCCCCACTACAACGGCGAGAACCTGTTGGATGACCACCTGTCCCAGGTCAAGTTGGCTGCTGCGCTGAACGACTGGTCATCTGTGGAAACCGCCGTGCTGAGAGCTAGTGGGAGGAGGAGCTACGGCAGCGCGTGCACGAAGGAGACAGCGGCGGCGACGAGAGGAAGGGGGGCTTCCGCTGCACAGAGCCAGGGTACTTCACACGGTACTGCCCCACACGCAGCGCACGACAAACTGGCCCCTCACCAACGTTAAATTAGAGCGAGGTGGCATGGACGGGGAAAAAGTCGCCTCCTGTAGATGCTTCCCCCGGTGGTGACGTCACAGAGGCCTTTGGAGCGCAGCAGCAGTGGAGCGAGCAGGACAGATCCGGTCTTTTCCCGGACTCGGCAGGGGCTGGACACCTGGACGCGGGCCAGCGGCCGCCTGGGAGGTCCTGGCAGCAGTGGGAGTCATGGGAATCCCTCTGCCGGAGGAGGAACTGTGCGTGTCCTACCGCACCCGCAGATGCTTTCCCTTTCGGTGACGTCACGGAGGCCCTCGGCGCAGCAGCGACGCAGCGGAGCGAGCAGGACGGAGATCCGGCCATTTTTCCAGGTGCGGCAAGGGCTGGACGCATGGACGCGGGCCAGCGGCCGCCTGGGCGACCTGGCAGCGGTGGGAGTCGGCCGGAGCGGGCATGGGACTCCCGCTGCCAGGGAAGGGACTGTGCGTGGTCCTACAGAGGCTGTCAGATGTGTCCATCCGCCTGCTGGTGGCCAAACCGGAACCCTACCCCAACCAAATATTCCGACCGAGACTCAGATGGCCCGTGCATGCCGCCCCGGCACCGGGCTGACTCGCGTTGGATTTCTGAAAGTGGACTTTGAATTTTCTGGGGACAGAAACCAGTCCAGGGGGGGGCAGTGTAACGTCGGGGCCATTTTAAGGGGGCAGGGATTTCCCAGCATGCTTTGCCCGTTGAAAACGTTACTGTGTGTGTGTATTAAATGTGTTATTACTGAGCTATACTGCTGGGTCATTATAACTGCGTTATAATGACCCAGCAGTGTTTAGCAGGATTAGGGCAAGATGTATCATGTGTGTGTAACCATGATTGAAATGGAGGCCTGGGAGAATGACCTCCTCTCCTCTCTGTGCTCAGAAGTAGGTTGGGGGTCGGTGGTGTGTAAATAAAGCCTGTTCATCACAACCATCTTGCTCCTCTTTCTTTGTGTGAATCCCGCAAACATCACAATATAACCATTTTTTTTTTAAATTTAAGTTTTTGTAAAGGGTATACACGTCATTACACCATTGCATTGTTTACATTTTCATCACATGTTCCCTTATTTTTTTGTTATTTGACAACATTGGAAGAATAATTATTACAACACCCCTTTTTTTTAAGTGAAAGAAAAAGTGAAATTAAAGAGAACAAACAAAAGCAAAAAAAAGGAGCAAAAAACAAACAAACAAAAAAAAATAAAAATAAAAGAGCATCTGAGTAGCGTTGGAACAAAGAGCGGTATGGCTGTGTTGTGAGACATGTATATGTTGGACACTGCATATGTGATTTAACCACGATGAAGGAGAGCCAGCCCCCTGCGGTGCGGAGCCACAGAGCCTGGACCCCCTGCGGAGGACAGGGGACAGAAGACTTCCTGACCACTGAGGCTCGGGAAGAGAGAAGGGGGAGTTATGTAAATAAAAGGCTAATGAATGTGAATAAAGAGATTTTGAGAGAGATGTGTGATTTCCCCCGCGAGGGAAAGGGTTTGATGTCAGAATGTTTAAATGAGAGAACTTTGGTGTGTTCATCCTCTTTTGTTCGCTGCTCAAGAATAAGAGCAGACAGTGGAATGATTTCTTGAATAAACTGAAATGAAAGACAATTCGGTTTCGTTATTCAAGTCTCCCCACAAGCGGAACCATTATTGAAATGGTATTTGTCAAAGATTAGATCTAATGGAAGCCACATATGCGATCCAGGGTTGCCAAAAGTTCATGAACCCATCCATGTCCTGTCTCAGTGCGAATGTCAACTTTTCCATGGAGTAAATGTCTTGGATCACGTTAATCCAATCTTCAGGTGTAGGACAGTCCTTCAACATCCATTTTTTAGTTAGGGCTTTTTTACTTGCCAATATTAAAACATTGAATAAGTATTTTTCTCCTCGTCTTTCCAGTGAGTCCGGTAGTAAACCCAAATACAAAGTTACAAAAGAAAAGGGAACTGTTATTTTGAATATTTTCCCCAATATTGTCTGTACATTGGTCCAATATTGGTGGATAACTGGGCATGACCAAAACACATGAAAATGATTTGCAGTCTCTTTACCACACAAGCGCCAACAATTCAACCCCTTATGAGTAAATTTGTTTTGTGCAGGTGTTCTGAAAAATCTTACCAAATTTTTCCATCCAAATTCTCTCCACTGCAGGGAAGAAGTACTTTTCCATTGCTGTTTATTTAGCTTTTCCCATATTTCCAGTTGTAAAGTGAAATTCCCCTCTTTTTCCCATCTCTCTTTTATATATGATGTGTTGTCTTCTTTTAAGTCTTGAAGACCTTGGTATATTTTAGAAATGTATCTGATCCCTGGGATCCCTTTATATGCCATTAAGAAGACCTTCAGAACACCTGACTGGGCCCTTTCCAAAACCTCCTTTTTAAGTATATTGTTTATGTGGTGTCTAAGCTGAAAGAACCTGTAAAGGTCTTGATTTATTAGACCTTGTTTTTTCAAATCTTCAAAACTTCTTAAAATTTGCCCTTTAAAAAAAATCGTAATATTTTATCAGTCCGTTCTCTTTCCACTTTTTAAATCTAGTGTCTGTTTTATTAGGAGTAAAGTCTTGATCATAGGCAATCCATTGCAGAAATCGATAGGGCTCTTTAGCTTGATTCTCTCTGACTATCTTAAACCAAATTTTTAGCGGGGTCTCTATCCACGGGTTAGTGTTATTCAAAAGTTTAGGTAAGGCATTGTTCCCTATTATCGCCTGTAGGGGGATGTCACTTGTTATTTTGCATTCCATCTCCTTCCATTGTGCAGTGTAGACTGGGTTACATATCTCTACTAAAGTTTTAATTTGTGCGGCTTTAAAATAGTCCCTGATATTTGGCAGCGCGAGCCCACCTTTGTCTTTGTTTAGCTGTAGGGTTCTATATCTGATTCTAGGTCTCTTGCCCTGCCATTTGAATCTTGAGATCCTTCTGTCCAGCTCCTGCCATGTTTTTTTGGGAAGTTCTACCAGTATTGTTTGGAAAAGGTATAGAAGACGTGGAAGTATATTCATTTTGACTGCTTCAATTCTTTGTGCAGTACCCAAGAATGGTATCATATTCCATCTTGCTAGATCAGATTTTATTTTTGCCACCAGTGGATCATAGTTTAGCGTTATAATTTTGTTGAGTTGTTTCGGGATATTGACCCCCAGATATTTCATAGATTCCATCTCCCAGTTAGTTTTGAGTTTGCTTAGTAAATATTGATTTGGGTCATAGCTTAATGTTAAAACTTGGGTTTTGTGCATGTTTTTTTTTCCACAATATCTTTATTGAACCTTTTTTTTTTTAACAAACATGATACAAACAATCAAACACTAACACTAAAGTACTACAAAAAAAAAAAATGCACTAAAAACACCAACAACCACCAACAAAATCAAGTCTTCAACAATGCTCCTCTGTTTAGTCTAGACAATCCAATACATAAGTATACATATTATGTTCACCAGTTTGGAATTTACAAGGTCCACACACATCATTCACCTTCTTCTTCAAGAGTTATGTTTAAATTTTTTACATAATCAATAAAAGGTCTCCATATATTCTCAAACACAATTTCCTTTGATTTCAGTATATATGTTATTCTTTCTAATGGAAGGTTTGTTAACATCTGTCTTAACCACTGAGTCACATCTGGTCTATGAGTCTTTTTCCATAATAGTGCAATACATTTTTTGGCATTAAGCAAACTGAGGTCTATGAATGTTCTTTCACTTTTATTAAAATTATGCTTTTCTGGGTACAGACCCAACAAAAACAGTTTAGGATTCAATATGATTTGTTTTGAGATTATTTTTTCAATTGTTACCCTCACCTCTTCCCAAAACATTCTTATTAATCTACATTCCCATAAACAATGAAATAGGGTTCCTTTACTTTCCATGCATTTTGTGCATGTATCTGGTATATTTTTGTTATATCTATTTAACTCCTCCGGTGTAACATACATCCGCATTAACCATTTGAAATGTATCAATTTAAGGCGTGCATTTATTGATTTGGTTTGAGCTTCTGTACAAGCCAATTCCCATTGTTCCTCTGAAATTTCAATTTGCAGATCTTCTTTCCAGTAGTTTAATCTTTTCAGTGAATTTTCACTTGAAGATAGTGTCAATGAGTTATAAAACCCTGAAATAATACCCTTTCTTTTACTATCTTTCATCATCATTTTTTCCAAGGATGAATAAATAGGTCGAGTGAGAGCTTTATTTTGATTTGATCGAATAAAGTTTCTAAGTTGAAGATATTTAAAAAAATGTGTTCTATTGAGATTAAATTTGATCCTCAGCTCTTCAAAAGACATTATGTTGTCTGCACATGGCAAATATAAATCCTGAATCTTTTGTATCCCTTTTAAATTCCATACTTTAAATACAGCGTCCGCTCTCCCTGGTTTAAAATATTGATTACCCCATATTGGACTAAATTGTGACAATAACTGTGGTTCTTTTAAATAGTTTTTAGCTTCACACCATATTTTGATCATATGCTTTACAAATGGATTTTTAACTTGTTTTTGTAATTTTTTTTGCCGAATCTGAGTATATGAATATGGGAAGAGGTAAAGGTAAATTGTATGATTCCATTTCAGTCCAGTGAGGGAGATCATTTGATGAAAAATAATATGTCATAGACCTCAGTTGTGCCGACCAATAATACAACATAAAATTTGGACATTTCAGACCTCCACGATCAAATGGTAAATATAATAAAGACAAACGTAATCTAGCCCTCCTGTTGTTCCATATAAATTCCACTAACTTTTTTTTTATTCTTGAGAATAGATCTAAAGGTGGTGATAAGGGAATGTATTGAAATAAATAAAGTATTTTAGGTAAAATATTACTTTTAAGTATATTGATTCTCCCGATCATCGACATTGGTAGTGACATCCATCTCTGAGTTAACTCATTGATATCTGACATTAAGGCTTCATAGTTGACACTGGCGACTGATTCTAGCTTAGGCATAATATGGATTCCTAAATATTTAAACTGATTTACAACATTGAATTGATTTACCTCAGGGGCTGGGTAATTTCTCTGGGTCTCATTTAGCATTAATATTGAAGATTTAGTTTTATTTATTTTATATCCTGATATTTCCCCAAAATTCTTTATTAAATTCAACAAGGTTGGAATTGATTTTTTTAGATTTGACATAAACAAAATTATATCATCGGCGTACAGGGAGATTTTATGTTCTGTTGGTCCAACTTTAATTCCATATATTTGTGAATGTAAACGTATCGCTATCGCTAAAGGTTCAATTGCCATAGTAAACAGTAAAGGTGAAAGTGGACAGCCTTGTCGACATCCTCTATTGATTTTTATTGGTTTTGAAATATTGTTATTTGTTAGGATTTCTGCTGTAGCATTATTGTATATTATTTGAACCCATTTTATGAAATTATTTCCAAGTCCAAACCTTTGTAGGACTTCAAAAAGAAAGGGCCATTCAACTCTATCAAAGGCCTTTTCGGCGTCCAATGATAGGAGAGCTGTATCCGGTGCTTCTTTATTAAAATAAATAATATTAAATAGTCTTCTTACATTATGGAAGCCTTGTCTACCCTTTATAAAGCCATTCTGATCTCGATTAATAATATTTGGTCAAATTTCTTGTATTCGTCTTGCTAAAATTTTACAGATTATCTTAAGGTCGGCGTTTAATAGGCTTATTGGTCTCATATTTTCACATTTATTAGAGGGTTTACCTGGTTTTGGCAGCAGTATAATTAAGGCATTATTTATGTATGATGGTAAATTATTATTTTGAAATGCTTCTAAAACCATTTCCAAAAAAGGTTTTATTAATTTATTCTTAAATTTTTTATAAAGGTCAACTGGAAGACCATCTGGTCCTGCACTTTTTCCTGATTTCATATTATCAATGGCTAGCCCAACTTCTTCTTGACTAATTTTAGACTCCAATATCTCCCTGTTTTCATTTGGAATACACGGTATAGATAGTTCGTTCAAAAACCCATTTAGTTTTGTTAAATCAGGTTCATTTTTGGTATCATATAATTTTTCATAGTAATCTCTAAAGGCTCTATTAATTTCTAAAGGATCTATAACTACCTGTCCGTTACTTATAATACTGGTAATTGGTGTTTTAATTTCCAATTGTTTAATCTGCCATGCTAATAATTTTCCTGATTTTTCACCTTGTTCATAAAAAGATTGTTTCAATCTTAGAAGACTCGAGGCAGCTCTATTCGCTGATTTTTTGTCGTATTCAGCTCTCAAAATCAGTAATTCATTCTCCAACCTTGGGTCACTTCCTGCATACACTTTTTCCTGAAGACTTTTTATTTTATGTTCCAATTTAGCTCTCTCCTCTCGAGTCTTCTTAGATTTTGATCCTGTATAACTAATAATATGTCCCCTAATAAAAGCTTTGAAAGCCTCCCACTTTACACATGCTGATGTTTGTGTAGTATTGATGTCAAAGAACTCGTCTATCTGTTTTTCTATATACTTGACAAATTCCTCATCCTGAAGCCATTTATGCTGAAATTGCCATCTACCTGATTCCTTTGTCAATTTTTTATCTACATATATTAGACAACAGGGTGCATGATCAGAGATCACGATGTTATCATAAAAGCAGTTTTGAATCTTGGACCTTAATTCTGTGGAAATCAAAAAATAATCAATACGTGAGAATGTCTTGTAGGTACTGGAATAACAAGAATAGGCTTTAACTTGTGGTTTCATTTCTCTCCATATATCTAACAATCTCAATTCTTTCATAAAATGATTAATAGTCATCCTACATCCAATGTGCGTACAATCCAGTCCTGTTGATCTATCCACACCTGGATTCAATGTACAATTAAAATCCCCTGCTATTATATGTTGCCCTGTAAGTGATGATAAGATGAGAAATAAATTAGCAAAGAACTTCTGATCATCTATATTGGGACCATATAAGTTCACAAGATTTATATTTTCTAATAGCAAAGAACCTTGAATGATTACATATCTTCCAAATTTGTCTCCAATTACATTTTTCACTTGAAAAGGAACTGATTTATGTATGAGAGTCATAACTCCCCTGGCTCGGGATGAAAATGAAGAGGTGAATACACTTCCCTGCCATCTACTCCTAATTCTTTTAACATCCTCCTCTATCAGATGAGTTTCTTGTAAAAACACAATTCTTGAACCCATGTCCTTTATTTTATTCATAACTTGTTTAAGTTTTTTTAAATTTTGTAGACCTCTGCAATTCCATGAAGTTAAATTAAGATTAACACTTTGGTCCATGATCAATAGAGAGTTTGGGATTACCTTGCAGTGTAAACATGCTCATACAGAGAAGCAAGAACATGAGTGGTTGAACATTCATCCTACAAACTACACACAAACAAATTTCCCCTTCCCACACTTGTGGCAAACCCCCCAAAATCAAAAGAAAAATTCTGTCTCCCGATATAGCCATCGACCGTTCCACACCCACGGGGAACAGCCTAAGCCACTCCTTCTTCATCCTCCCAATCACCCTAACTCTACTGCTTTTAATGACGTAACATTAACTCTCCTCTGTAGTTTTCCAACTTAACTCCAAAATTTTTAACAACTTTGTACATCATAGTTTTTTTTGTTTGTTTGTTTTTGTTTTGTTTTTTTAATATATAATACAATCTATATTTTGTAAACTTACTATTTACTTCAAGTCAGTCAGATGCCTGTGCAAATGCTTAATTATTCTACCTTATATTTTGTTCATGCTTAGCTCCCACCAGTCTCTTCTTCTTTGATCTTCTTGATGAACTCCTGCGCCTCCTCTGGGGTCTTGAAGATGTGGGTTCTGCCCTCATACGTGGTCAGCAGTCTCGCAGGATAGATTACACCATGACGAATCCCAAGGTTGCACAGCTCCTTACGTACGGGATCAAACTGCTTCCTCAATTGCTGGATTCCTGTGGCCAAATCTGGGTAGAACCGCACCTGCTGGTCCTGGTGTTTAATCTCTCCTTTAGCACGTGCAGCGTTGAAGATCTTCATCCTGTCTCTGTTGCTAAGAAACTTCATAATTAAGGTCCTCGGCGGTCCCTTATCTCTCCGTGGGCCAATACGATGTGCTTTTTCCAGAACCACTGCTGATTGCAACTCCTCGCTGCCCAGCACCTCCGGAATCCACTTTTCCAGAAAGGAACATACGTCCCGACCTTCTGATTCCTCTGGAAGACCCACCAGCCTCAAATTATTCTGTCTCGACCGAGATTCCAAATCCAAAATATTATCTTCCAGAGATTTATTTATTTATTTATTTATTTTTTCCAAAGTGCGCACCTTTAATTGAAGACGGGTGACGTCATCTTCAGCACTAGCGAGACGGAGCTCCATCTGCGCCGTTCGTTCTACACAGTCACCCAATTCCTTTCTTATTCCTTCCAACGCTGTCATAATCCCATCAAATCTAGAGGAAAAGTCCGCTCTCATTGAACTCATGGCAGCCATCAGCGCATCTGCGCCTCCCCCCGCAGACATCGCACCGTTGCCAGCCTCCTCCGCCATATATGGAGTTTTGTTTGCTGCGTCACAGACCTGAAAGTCCGTTAATTTGGACTGTTTTGGCGGCTCGCTTTTTCCTTTTCCTGGTTTTCCAGCCTTAGGCTTCGCCGACATATCCTCGCCCAAATGCTGGGGTACGTTCTGTCCCAAATGAGAGAGTTATTTGCCGATTTTTTTTCTCCAGGAGCAGAGCAGAGCGAGACACGTCCGTCCTACGTGGCAGCCATAACCGGAAGTCGGGTTTTATGCATGTTTAGTTCGTACCCCGATAAATCTCCATACTCTGAAAAAACTGAGATTAGTTCTGGAAAAGAGGTGTCCAGCTGCCCCAGATATAGTAAATGTCATCAGCAAAGAGTGCTATTTTATGTTCCTTATGACCGAGTGTAATACCTTGAATTTTTTGATTCTGTCTTATCCATTGGCTCAGAGGTTCTATGAAGATTGCAAAGAGCAGTGGAGACAAGGGGCAGCCCTGCTGACATCCTCTTTCCAGCTCAAAAGATGATGATAAATTACCGTTAATCCTTATTTTAGCTGTTGGTTTTTTATATAATGCCTGGATAGTTCTAATGAAGTTGTTATGAAAATTGAAACTGGATAAGATTCTATATAGGAAAGACCAGTCAACCGAATCGAATGCTTTTTCAGCATCTAATCCCAATATGACTGCATTTAAGTTATATTTTTTTATATGATGAATTATGTGTAAAGTGCATCTAATGTTGTCTTGTGTCTGTCTTTGTCTTATAAAACCTGTTTGGTCTAAATGAATTAAGTCTGTCAGTATATTTTCTAACCTTTTGGCAAGGATAGTGGTAAAAAGCTTATAGTCCTGATTTAATACACTGATTGGTCTGTAGTTGGAGCATTCTAGTTTATCCTTTTCAGGTTTAGGTATGACTACAATGACCCCTTCTCTCCAGGAGGGGGGGATTTCCCCTGTGTGGAGGACATAGTTAAATGTTTTCAGGAGGAGAGGAGATAGTTGCTGTTTAAAGGTTTTGTACCACTCTGCTGTATAGCCATCTGCTCCTGGGGATTTGTTAGCTTTAAGTTTCATAATTGCTTTTTCTAATTCTTTAGGTTGTATTTCTGACAGTAGTGTTTTATTTTGAGACTCAGTAAGTTGGGGAAGGTTTAATGTGTTTAGGAAGGCTTCGGATGCGTTTTTATGTTTTTTGAGGGAGTACAAGTTCTTATAGTAGTTCTCGAAGCTTTTAAGAATATCCTGAATCCTGAATTTTATTTCCTTTGATACTGGGTCTCTGATTTTGTAGATTGCTCTTTCCGTTTGTTGTTTCCTCAATTTATAGGCTAGTAATTTTGCCGATTTGCTGCCTGCTTCATAGTATTTTTGTTTCAGAAATGTAAGTTTCTTCTGGATTTCTATTGTGTAGATCTCATTTATTTGTTTTTTAATTTCCTTAATTTTGAGCGAGTCATTAGAATGAGTGTTGCCTTTGTGTTCTTTTTCTAGGTTCTTAAGTTCTGACTGTAATGTGGTTAGTTTTTCTTGTCTCAGTTTCTTTTGGATTGCCAGTTTTGCAATAATCTTTCCCCTTATTACAGCTTTGCATGCATCCCACAGTATTAAAGGGGATACTTCTCCATTATCATTTTCTTCCAAATATCTGAGAATATCTGATTCCAATTCATCTTTCAGTGGTCCTTTCAGGACATTTGAATTCAACCTCCAAGAAAATGTATTATTTGTGTATTTTTGGATACTTAAGTCCACATAGATCGGACTGTGGTCAGAGAGATCCATCAGTCCTATTTTACATATTTTTACTCTTCCAGTGTCTCTATTAAACATAAAAAAATAGTCAATCCTTGAGTATGATGAATGTGGCGCTGAGTAAAATGTATAATCTTTTACACTGGGGTTGAATTCCCTCCACACATCACAGATTCCCATTTCTTTTAATAGCATCCGAGTTTTCCTACTTTGAGTGTTATTTTGATGTGGAGAATTACCTGATGCATCCCAGTATGGATTCAGTCTTAGATTGAAGTCTCCACCACATATCACTAAACCTTGGGATTTAGTTATCATTAGGTCAAATACATTTTTATAAAATTTCCAGGTAGCCCCTGGAGGTGCATATGCATTCAGCAGGGTGATATCTTCTCCCTCTAGCCGCCCAATTACCAAACTGTATCTCCCTTCTTTATCTTTGTGTTCTGATTTTTTTTCAAATGTAATTTTGGTTGAGATCAATGTCGCTACTCCCCTCCTCCTCCCTGACTTATATGAAGATGAAGAGATCATTTTAAACCCTTGTCTATTGAGTTTAGTGTGCTCCACGTCTGTTAGGTGGGTTTCTTGTAAAAATATTATTCCTGCTTGGTCTTTTTTCATTTTGCCTAGAATCTTGGATCTTTTAACTGGATTCAGGATCCCTTTTACATTATATGAGATTATTTTGGTTACACCCTGTTTCTCCATTGTATTGTCTTATTTAGTATAACTGACATGTCTGGCCCAGGAAACACGCACGCAGGCTCAGGATAGATTTAACAGCTTTATTCAACAAGCAAGTGTGTTTGAATGGATGTATGCGGTATGTGGATGTGCTGGGGTGAACGCTGATGCGCAAGCAGCAGAGCAGCGCGCTGTTCAGCCGGACAACCCTATGGAGAAAGAGCAGAGGACAAGGGTAACGGGCACCACACCGAGACAGGGATAATCAGTCAAAGTGCTGCTTACTTGTGGGGAACAGGTGGCTGGCGTCGGCAGGTGACGAGCCCGGGAGACAGCGTCCTGCAGGGCCTGCGCAGATGGTGGAGATGAGTTGGCGATGACGGGGGAAATCCGCCGCCGGGGAGTCCACCTGTGCACAGGGGTGAAGAGCTTGGAAGACAAGGTAAGGGATGCTTACGTGTCGTTGAATCTTGCTGGTGATCTGAGGTAGAATCACGAGCATTGGAGGTACCGACGAGAACAGACGGCTCCAGACCGCAGCACTGGGCTGAGTGGGTTAAATAGCCCGCTGCTGACGAGGCGCAGGCGTGCACGCAGCTGAAGCCGCTGATGAGCAGCGAGTCGTGACAATAACAATGTGGTGGCCCTCTTTTATGCTACTCAGAAACTGAAAGAACATTAAGAACATAAAAAACATTAAGAACATAGTGTATAAAACTTTAAAACAAAAAACTGAAAAAAAGAACTTCCTGAGCTGAGGTCTTTTTAGAGACCCTGGAAGAGCCTTGATGGAGTGTAGGCTCTGAGGGAAATTCCTCAAACTCTGTTACGTGTTGAGGGCACTCTCTTACCCCTGTAAGTTGTCCCATTTTTTTAACGTGAATTTCAGATCCCAATCTGAACTTGTAATGATTTTTTTTTTTTTTTATGCCTATACCCTATGAAATTGTGTGCACCCTCCCACCACCATCACAGCAAATGTTCACGCTAATACAGTATTTGTTAGTGTGGGGAGAACATGTGGATCATTGTCACATTTCTATTTTAACACGTTTTTTTTTTTTTTAAAGACTTATTTGTTTCTAATATTATGACTGTTCCATGAAATGTTTTACCACATGCTGATTCTGCATCTCCTTTAATGTTTGTTACCTTGTAGGAGGGGGGTTGGATGTGCAGATTGACTAAAAAAATCGTTATTCCCTCCTGTAAACGGCCAGTTTTTCCTTGTAGCTCTGACGCTGGGTTTCCCGCTGCTGGCCCGTGGATTTTGAGGGTCTCTGTGTGGACCACGTTTGAGCCTTGATTCTTTTGCTCGGGTCTGCTGCGGGTTTAAACACTGTTACCGGGAGTCCTCTTCTCGCCATATCCGCGGTTGCTTCTTCCGCCGAATTATAGAGACATGTCTCTTCCCTGTAGAAGACCCTTAGCTTCGCTGGAAATGGCATCTGGAAGCGCAGTTTTTTCTCTCGTAGCACCTTTTTAGCGTCGTTGTATTCCCGACGCTTTTTAAGGACCTCCGGGGCGTAATCGTGTTCCACGAAAACTTTTCTCTCTTGGTGCATAAATCCTTTTTTCTGCCAAGCCAGTCTTACAACCTCTTGTTTTATTTTGGAGTTGGAGAACCTTACCACCACCGATCTTGGTGGCGCTTCCGCCGCCGGCCTAGGGGCTAATGTACGGTGCGCCCTTTCTATCTTCAAGTCGGTGGATTGGGGAATATCCAACTTCTCTCTCAGTAAGGATTCCATGCATGCCGCCATTGTGGTGAAACCATCCTCAACTCCTTCTTTCAGACCATGAATTCTTATGTTGTCTCTTCTCAGTCTTCCTTCTTGGTCGGTTAGCTTAGCCTCTAGTCTTGACTGCCTTTTGTGTAGATCCAGCACAGAATCTTCCAGCCCTTTTATTCTTTACTCTGCTTCCAAGATTCGGTTCTCGGCCTGGTCCACTCTGCTGTTTGTCCTTTTTAATTCTTCTTTGATTTCACGAAATTCGGCCCAACATTCTCGGCGAAATCGTCTTAATTCTTTAAATACCATTTTCAAGCTAACCTTTTTGTTAGCATCATTCAGCTCCTCGTCTTCTGAATGGAAGTCCTCTGGATCAGATTCTTCGGCCGATGCGTGTCCTGGCCTGGTAAATGTCGATTTCTTCTGTTTTCCTTTAGGCATGATGACTTTGTCCTTTGATTTTCACTCTTCCAAAAATCCGTTAAATCTGATTTTCAAGGTATTTTACTGGATTGGGTTTGGGAGCTTCAGCGTTAAGCTGCAATCACCATGGTGTCTAGACCGGAAGTCAATATATAACCATTTTATATTTTCCGCAGAATATTCTGTGTAATACCTACACAGTTGTACAAACCAATAAATAAACAATTTTTTGTATGCTCTTATTTTTTTGATTTTGTCTGTATTATGAGGTGTATGAACAAATAAAATGGAATGATATTAAATTCTCAAGTGTGAAACAAAGCAAAACATGCAACTTAACACAAATATCTATCACAGCTAAGGCCTGAGGTTGTCTATAAAGCAGTTAAGGATCCTTCTGCTTGAAAAATCGTGTTACTGGCACATTTCGGCTCTGAGAAAAACAAACTGAATTCTGAAAATATCAGTTTAACTAGTGTGATATCCTACCATGTAGCAATGATCACACTTGAGTTATTTCTTTGGCTAACTCTGCCGTTTATTCTGCAACACACATAATAGGACTGAACATGGATTCTGCGCGGGGTTTTCCACACTCTTGTTCTAATGTGTCCCCTTAATAGTAGTGCTGAACAATACAGGTAGTTCCCCCTAGAGGCATGTGCCAGTAATGTTTTAAATTAGACTTGCAGTCTACCACATCCCTCCCCTCTAGATTAAACTACTTTTAATTACACTAGCCAATTATGCTAGACATCCTGGAACTCCCATTTAACCCTAAACAATCACAGTTACTTTTAACTTCTTAAACACATGTGCCATACACATAATTTCTTTCTCTTTTTTTTTTTTTTTTTACATGTATAACACACATAACAGTCTAACTGGGGATTTGGTTTGACTACCGCATCCCAGTGAGGTTCCAGGACGCATTCTTGTCCTGTGGCTGGGGAACTCACTACTGACTAAGTATAGTCCTTCAAGTAGTCTGGAGCTTTCCTAGCTCGCTGAGATCTTCTCACGGCAGGTGAGCCAACTGCAGGTGAAGACTCAGACTGCTCCACTGTTTCGGCTGCTGCAGTGCTGCCCGTAGAATCTGCAGAGACGGTTACCTCAGGTTTCACCTGAAGTGGTGGTTCGTTGATGCTCTCCTCAGGATGGGTGTCAGACAACACCTCTGGTGCCATCGGCAGGGGAATGGAGCTCCTACCACGAACTTGGTCGATGTGTCGCCTCACCACTTGTCCATGACCTAATGTCACCTTGAATGACACAGGGCCTGTCTTTTCTGTTATTTCTCCTGGTACCCAGGCTGGTCCTGAGCCAAAGTTGCGGGTGTAGACCACGTCTCCTTCTCTCAGTATTCTCTCTCTAGCATGCATGTCATGATAACCTTTTTGTTTCTCTTGTTTATCATGCACTTTGTTTCTGAAGTCTGGATGTATTAAGTCAAATGTTGACCTCAACTTCCTTCCACACAACAGCTCAGCTGGTGACTTGCCAGTTGTGGATTGGGGTGTTATTCGATAGCTGAACAGAGCTCTCGACATTCGGGTTTCAATAGAGTCTCCTGCCATCTTTTTCATGAGTGACTTGAACGTCTGCACGGCCCTCTCGGCTAAGCCGTTAGAAGAAGGATGGTATGGCGCAGTCGTGATGTGACGTATGCCATTCTTTTCAGAAAACTCTTGGAACTGTTCACTCATAAAACATGTACCGTTATCTGATACTATGATTTCAGGTAGCCCATGTTGGCTGAAACTCTTTCTAAGACATTCAATGGTAACAGTAGAAGTAGAGCTACTCACAGAATATGCATCGATCCACTTTGAGTATGCGTCAACTATGATCAGGAACATTCTTCCCATCCATGGACCTGCGTAGTCAATGTGAATTCTTCTCCATGGTTTATCTGGAACTTCCCAGGGATGTAGTGGGGCTGCTGGAGGACTGTTCCTGTTCTCCTGGCATGCCGCACATGACTTCACAAGCGCCTCCACCTCTGCATCCATGTTGGGCCACCACATGTAACTCCTCGCCAACGCTTTCATGCGAGTGATGCCAGGGTGTGCTTGGTGTAGTTGTTGCAGTAAGGCATTCCTACCAGGTGGTGGAACAACCACGCGTCCTCCCCACAGGATACAACCTTCCTGGGTGCTGAGCTCATCCTGTCGTCGGGCATAGGGAATGAACTCAGGACTGTTCATCTTCGGCCATCCTCGCAAGATGTATTCTCGCACTCTTGCTAGAACAGGGTCTTTGTCTGTCCACTTCTTTATTTGTTGTGCGTTCACCAGGGGCACGCCGATATCTTCAAACAATAGCACTCTCTCCTCCTCCTCAGGCGTGCTGTCTCTTCCTCCATCCAAGGGTAGCCTACTCATCGCGTCAGCATTCGTATGGTCCCGTCCGGCTTTGTAAACGATGGTGTACTCATACGCTGCTAATGTAACGGCCCATCTCTGAATTCTCTGAGATGTCATCTGGGGTATGGCTCTCATTTCACTGAACAGTGAAATTAGTGGCTTGTGGTCAGTCACTATAGCGAACTGTCTCCCGTACAGGTATTTGTGGAATTTTTTTACACCAAATACTACTGCAAGGCCCTCCTTGTCTAGCTGGGAGTAGTTTTTCTCAGCTGCACTAAGAGTTCTTGAGACGAACCCTATGGGTCTCTCTGAGCCATCCTCCATACGATGAGAGAGTACAGCACCCACACCGTAGGGTGATGCGTCACACGCCAGGATGAGTGGTTTGTTTGAATCATAGTGCACTAACACACTACAGGACTGAAGTAGCGCTTTGGACTCTTCAAACGCCTTCTGCTGCTTGACCCCCCATGACCATTTTTCTTCCTTCTTAAGTAAGGTATGTAGTGGTGCCAGCAGCGTGGAGAGCTTTGGGAGGAACCTATGGTAATAGTTCAACAAGCCCAGGTAGGCTTTTAACTCAGTAACATTTTGTGGCTCAGGTGCCTCCGCAATGGCTTCCACTTTGTCTGTTAGAGGGTGTAGACCACTGGCGTTGATCTTGTGGCCTAGGAACACCACCTCTTTTCCCATGAACTCACACTTGCTTCTTTTCAACCTCAGACCGCTTTTCTCCAACCGTTGAAGCACTTCCTCCAGCGTTTTCAGATGTTCTTGTTCATTTGGTCCTGTACAAAGGATGTCATCCAAATAAATGGCAACATTCGGAATTCCACCTAGGATGCCCTCCATAGTTCTCTGGAATATAGCAGGACTGGAAGCTACTCCAAATGGTAAGCGTGTGTAGGTATATAAGCCTTTGTGTGTATTGATGGTTACATACTTTCTTGATTCTTCTTCCAGGACTACTTGTTGGTAGGCGTGACTCATGTCTAATTTCGTGAAGTGTCGGCCGCCATTCAGCTGTGCGAAGAGGTCCTCCACTTTAGGAATTGGATACTGATCCACCCGTGATGCTCGATTGACAGTGAGTTTGTAATCTCCACATATTCTAATGGAGCCATCCGGCTTTCTCACTGGGACTATGGGCGCCGCCCATTCTGCAACCTGCACTGGCTCAATGATCTTGTCATCCAGCAGCCTCTGTAGCTCGCTTTCGACCAGTGGCTTGACTGCATAGGGCACCGGTCGGGGTTTGCAGAATCGTGGTTGGGCCTCCTTGTCCACATTAATCTTTGCAGTGACACCTTTTAGCTGTCCTAAGCCTTCTTTGAACACCTCAGCGTGTCTTTCGAGGATCTCCTCCAGCTGCAATTTGGGCTGAGATTCCACTTTATTCACCAACTGATCAATCATGGCCAGTTCTTGTAGCCAACTTCGCCCTAGTAGATTTGGTCCTTCGCTCCCAACTACTACTACAGGTAAGTCCTTTTCTTTGTTTTCGTGCTGCACCTTCACTTGTGCCATGCCTAGCACGTCTAGCTTCTCTCCTGTGTATGTTTTTAATTTTAATGAACAGGGATTTAATTCTGCTGTGTCTGTTTTCTTCCACAGTTGTGTATATTGCTGTTTACTTAATATGGTTACTCCACAGCCTGTATCAACTTCAAATGTTACTTTCATTCTATTAACATTCATGGTACGCGTGATGGGCGCTACCTTGGTCAGCTCATCTGACGTGTTGTAAATTGTGTGAAAATCCATGTCTTCTGTATCACTTTCTCCCTCCCCTCTCAGTTGATTCGCTTGCTGTTCCTTTCCTGGGCCCTTGTTTTCATACTTTTGCCCATTAACTGTCGCTTTCAGCACCTGTGCGCTGTCCACCTTTATTCTACATGCTTTCTTAATGTGCCCTCGCTTGCCACAATTATGACACAGCTCAGTGGCAAATTTGCACTCGGCGGCATTGTGCTGGCCTTTGCAGCGATAACAACTGGGGAATTTGTGCTGAGTTATGTCAGTCGACACTTTGTGGACACCTACTTGGGTCTTAGGCACACGAACATGCGTTGCTGTGTCCTCTGTTAGCTTCCCTTGCATCTCTCTCACATCTTTAGATGCTGTTTCCATCGCTTGGCATAATTCCAAAGCCTTTGCAAAAGTGAGTTTTGTTTCAGATAAAAGTCGCCGTTGCATTCGGTCATCATTCACTCCACACACAAGTCTGTCTCTTAACATTTCTTCCAATGAGTCTTTGTAATCACAGTGCCGTGCTAATTTCCTCAATTCTGCCACATACTCTGCTATGGACTCAGTGTTCCTCCTTATGCGTGAATTAAATTTGAATCGTTGTACGATTTCACTCGGTTTGGGGCTGAAGTGCTTCTGAAGCTCAGCAGTAAGCTGGTCGTATGTTTTATCTTTCGGTAATGCAGGGCTTATTAAATTTCTCAACAAGCTGTAAGTAGTTGCACCAACTCCACTCAACAGTACAGCCTTCCTTTTGTCTGGCTCCTCAATGTCATTAGCTTGGAAGAAAAAGTCCAACATTTCACTATATTCTTCCCATGACTGAGTCGAGTTATCAAAAGGGGTTACCGTTCCGATTACAGCCGCCATTGCTCGTCGTGGTGGGGAAACCTCGTTTTTCCTCCTCTGAACTTGCACTCGAACTACTGGAGTCACTTGAGTTCGCCACACTTGCAATGTTCTCTGTTTCTCGCCGCTGATTTTTTTCTTTTAATCCTCGTCGCCAATTGTGTGATATCCTACCGTGTAGCAATGATCACACTTGAGTTATTTCTTTGGCTAACTCTGCCGTTTATTCTGCAACACACATAATAGGACTGAACATGGATTCTGCGCGGGGTTTTCCACACTCTTGTTCTAATGTGTCCCCTTAATAGTAGTGCTGAACAATACAGGTAGTTCCCCCTAGAGGCATGTGCCAGTAATGTTTTAAATTAGACTTGCAGTCTACCACAACTAGTATAAGCTTTAAACAACTAAAAACGAATATTTTAACAGATCAACATCAAGGCTCTTCCAAAAAAGTACTTCTATGTATTTTTCGACTTAAAATACACCGGTTCTATTTGCGCTGTTTAATAATTTTCAAATCTCACACCTAACAATCCCTTCCCTCCCTCCCTTCCCTCAGCAGCATCATAACCATGTCTTCCAGGAGTTAGAAGGCCACTTGCACTTTTCAGCATTGGTCGGTCATTCAAACAGTTTTGTGTTATTTAAAAGTTTTTTTTTTTTGATAACACTGTCATGAACACCCTTCAGGGAAGGGAAAAAGGCTCCACACACAGGCTGTGTGTTTGCAAATTTATTGAAAGAAACCAAACAGTTACAGAAACTTGTGTGGAAAAAGAAACAGGTAGTGAAATAGCTAGAGCTAAGGCGAAGGATGTTGCCGGCTAAACCTGGGGCTGAAACAACTCATAAACAGACAAGCAAACTAGCCCAGCTAAGGTGAGAGCATCACAAGCTAGACCTGGTACAAATAGTTAAACACGTAGCACAAAAACCAAATGACTTACTGTACATGTTGTGGGTAGAGAAAGTGGTAGGGTGCTGCGCCCGACAATGGTGCACAGCCCCTAAAATAAGGCTGGATACAATCTGAAATGAGTGGTGACAGGTGTGAGCAATCTGAGCGGTAGGAGAACATAAAGACATAATTCAGATCATTTGGGGCAGTGAGGAAGCCATCAGAACTGACAGGGCAACACCCACGCAGAGCAAAACCCCAGAAGCCGCTGACAGCTGTCAGCCCCATGAGAAAGAACATAGAAAACAAATATGCTGATAAGGCAAAAAATGAATGCAGGTAATCACCAAGATACCATAAATAAACTATAACAAACGTAAATGGGGAAAATAAATCCTATAGAGAAACTATGAAAAATAAGTAACAACTCAAAATGACAAACTAGTACAAATATAAAAAAGAGAAGCAAACAGTCTGAGCCCGGTGGAATCCCCCCCGTGCTCAGAACGTGACAGAGCCCCCCCCCCCCCCAGGGGTGGATTCCAGGCACCCCAGGGTAACATCAGAGAAAAGAATCCCCCCACACACAACTTCCACACCAACAAGAAAAGAACCCCACCCTGGGTGGGAGGAGGGGGACCCAGATATGGAGGGACTAGCCCAAACCAAAAGGAACAAGAATCAGAATCAGAATCAGAATCAGAATCAGCTTTATTGCCAAGTATATTTACAAGTAAACGCACAAGGAATTTGACTTGACATTAGACGCGCACGTTAGGCGCATCCAATGACGCGTCGCCATACAAGGCGCCTGTCAACAGTGGAGGTAAAGAGGGGAGGGGAGGGGGAGGAAAACACAATAGGAGAGAGAAAAAACATAGTAATCAGAATAAACGCTCGTATATGAGCCAAATTTTGACTACACAGAAAAAAACCCTCATGCATTAGCAGACAATAGATACAATCACACAGCAGAGGGAGGGAGAGCAGTGTGTGTATATTTGCATGTCATTGTGTAGTGTGAGTGTAACAGTTGTTAGTGGGCAGCAGAGGGCGCCTCCAGGCAGTGGATAGATGTTATAATCATGTGACTTATAAACAAGACCAGAGATCAGAGTCTGTCTCTCTTTTCCTCTTCCTTGCAGAAGGCACATGGGCATTGTCCTCGAGAGACCAATCCGCTGACGACAACAACTGATTGTTGATGTATGGGTAGACATAAGCCACTTCTCTGGCGTTATCTTATCGAGGAGGAATGTAAACAAGGGTACCAAAACACAAGGTCAAATCTGCACAGTGCACTCAGAGAATAAAAAAATTTCTCTCTCTTCGATTCTGTGCTTCAATTTCATACAGGCTTGAATCATACTTTAGATCATTCTCTGGAGAGCACTCAGCGATCCACAGATGTTATCCACCTACCGAAACATAGGTAAAACATGTCCAGAGAGTTCGTTCTCTCTTCAATGCATGCCAGGTAGTAAATTCCATGTTAATCCTGCCGCTGACAGTCAGTGCTCCCCCCAGCTGGACGAATTGTTGAATTTGTTAAGGGAGCTACGCCGGGGTCCGCATTTGATTAGCTCACCCAGATAATTTCGATACACTAGGAAAACTCCAGGGGCCAAAACAGAAGATCCTGTGATCAGTTCAATCTCAGTCGAATCACACAGACACATGAATTCCAATGCCATGAGTCTCCCTTGGGTTCCCCCTGACCCGCTTCTTCTTTTAAAGGTGACAATCGCATATAAGCCGCTTTCCAGATCCATAATTTCCATTTGGATTAAGATTCAGCCAGGAGAAGAGTGACATTGCAAGCTGGGATCAGAAGGGAGAGGATTAGGAGGGAGAGGGAAGAAAAGTGTCTGCTCTCTCTCAGAAGCGGAAGTAGACAGAAAGGTAGAAAACCCTTAGTGTAGCTTCCCAGCAAGCAAGGCCCATACTAAGGAGAAACAAAACAAAACCCCGCTCAGGACCCACACAGGTCTGAGCACCTAGGCCCCCCTAGACCAAGGAGCGATGCAGTTCTGGTGGTCGCCCAAAGTCCCAGACATGACAGATGGCAAGGTGGTAAGAGTCGGGTGGTATGCCGGAGAATGAGAACCACCCAACCCAACAGCAACGCCTGTCAGGCAGTCAGCCAAAGTTCCTCCAGGGGCGGCCGCCCAACTGGGATAATCAAGACAATGAGGAAGCCCAATGATGAGAGTTGGGTGCAGCCCTCAGCTGCATCTGAACTCACCTCGCCGGGCTCCGCCGCTGCCGGCCACCCTAACCATTGCTCCTTTCCCGTTATTCCTGAGCCTTCTTAGGGTTGCCGGAGAGGATCCACCATTGCCAGGGGTCTCCACAGATCTGGTCCAACTCCCCGAAGACGACAAGGGTCCAGTTTCTCCGGTGGAGACCGAAGCAGGGGTTCTGTCCCAACCTGGGGCCTCCATGGGTACAGCGATGACCCAGCTGGGGTCCATCATGGGTGCTGCAGATCTCCAGCCAGAGTCCACTGCAGGTGCTGCAGAGCTCCAGCCGGAGTCCCCCAGCTCGGGGCCACGGGGGGGGGGGGGCTTCCTCGTCACTATTTAATGATGCCGGAGCTCCCCTTCCTTGGCTTCCCCTTCCTGCGTTGAGTAGTCCCATGGAGAGGCTGCCTCCCGGACCGCCTCTCTTGAGCTGGTGGGTCAAGGACCCAGGCCGCCCGCCCAGTGAACTGTGCCGTAGAGGCAGGTGGCCCAGTTTCCCTGGTTGGCCACCTGACCCCTCGTCCGGGCGGGTCAACTGGTCCTGGATTTGGACAGACCATTTGACTGGCCTCCTTTCATCACCCCATGGGCCAGGGACTTTGGTCGGCCCCCAGAACTCTGGGACTCCTGGGCCTTGGGAGGGTATTGTTCTAGGTTTTGGGGCTAGGAGATGCATTGTGTTTTTTCTGTTATTCTTGTTGGTTCCCTCCTGACCTGTTCCTCCACCTCCTGCCCTGGTTAGTTGTGATAGATGTTACTGGGGTATCTGGTCTCCACCCCTTGAGGGGG
The DNA here is from genome assembly GCA_020510985.1 of Pholidichthys leucotaenia. NCBI lineage: Eukaryota > Metazoa > Chordata > Actinopteri > Cichliformes > Pholidichthyidae > Pholidichthys > Pholidichthys leucotaenia. Next base: position 313,434,618 of record CM035847.1, on the reverse strand, counting down.
AGGCTCTGTCATGAACTGGGGTGGACTTCCAGCCCAGTTCCATGGTATGGTGGCTGCCTTGTCTTTAAGTATATTTTGTATCCTCTATTGGCAAATAGAGGGTATCCTGTGCTTCTCATCTGTTGTTTTGGACTATTATATCACGTTCTGTCAATAAATACGCACAACTTACTCCTGCATGTGGATTTTTATTCCCTATCCTCCATGTGCTGCATAAAAGCGCACAGGGATTCATAACACCACACTAATATCACAGGCCAAAGATCATTTTAAAAAGTAATTATAATTGACATTCTATACCCTGCACTAATCCCACAGGTCCATTATAATTGACATTCTATACCTACACTAATCCCCATGTCAATAGAAATAATCCTCTGAGAATTGTGGGGCGGCAGTGGCTCAGGAGGTAGAGCAGGTTGTCCAATAACTGCATGGTTGGCGGTTCAAATCCCGCTCTCCGGATATCCTGCCGTTGTGTCCCTGGGAAAGACACTTCACCCCCAATTGCTCCTGGTGGGTCTGGAAACGCCATGTTAGGTAGCATGCCGCCATCAGTGTGTGAATGTGTGTCTGAATGGGTGGATAGCAGGATCTGTAAAGCGCTTTGGTCATCAAGAGATGAGAATAAAAGCGCTATACTGTATAAGTGAGTACCATTTACAAAGGTAAGGTCAGGGGTGGGTCAGGGGATGCATCTGGTCAAAGATCACCTGTCAACTGTCAGAAAAGACAATGATCCTTGGTAACCCCCTCCCTCTCTTCTGTGTCATTACACCTAAGAATCAACAACTCTACAGTTAAAAACAACAATGAAGAACTAAAGCTAACCTGCAGCATCATGTCCCAGTTACTATTGACTTTTTAAAAGAATTACCTTGGGTCTTTGGCTGGCTCTTGAAAGTGTTAAATACCTTGCACCACACTGCATTAATCACAATCACAGCATGGGGCAATATGGGAAAAAAAGATTTCGGGAGTTTTGTAAACATGAGAAGAAAATTTAAACTAGAAAAATCTGAATTCTTCAGATATCTGCAGATGAGAGATTATTATATGAGGAAGATTAGGCATAACCTCCACACAGATGTGAGTGAGATTATACAATTCATTTTAAGCTCGTATGCAGGAAATAAAATAAGAATTATTTCAAAGCTATATCAGAAACTTACGGCAAACAAACATTCAAGTAACTATATAAAAGAGAAATGGGAGAAAGAGCTAAATTTAAACATAACAGAAGAAAACTGGCAAGAAATATGGAAAACACAACACACATCAACAAGTTCAAGGACATGGAGGGAATATGGATGGAAAAACCTGATTCGCTATTTCATTACGCCACAGATTCAAAGAAAATATACAAATACCCAATCTATATGCTGGAGGGGCTGTGGGGCTCAAAATGCAGACCACTCACATATGTTTTGGAAATGCTGCAAAATCTCATCATTCTGGAAATCTATACATGTGACAATACAGAGGATATTAGGATATAATATACCAATGAACTGTAACTTGATGTATTTATGTGATCTTAAAAGAGACAATGTAATACAGGCTGAGGACAGATATCTAGTTAAAATCTTGCTGATTGCATGTAAAAAAAACAATCACAAGAAAATGGCAATCAGAAGTTCTTCCTGACCAAGAGCAATGGACTGACATTGTTGAGGATATACTGTACGTTTAATGGAAAAACTAACATATCGACAAAGAATGCAAGAAGGACAATATGAAAAAAAATGGTGGAAATGGACACACTACAAAGTGCAACAACGAGACAGAAATTGAAAGAATAACCAAAGACACTGGAAAAACCAGAAGAATTAAGAGATGGAAACTAAAAACTTGATGCTCCAACATTTGTCCCCCCCCCCTTTTCTTTTTTTTTTTCTTTCTTCCTCTAGCTCCTTTTTTTAGATATAGAGACTGTGATCTGAATGTAATATGTATGATGAAAAATGAATAAAAATCAAAGTTACAACCCCCCCCCCATAAATATATAGACACGATGCGGAGCATTGCAGCTAGATGGAATAAATATATAGATATATAAACACACAGTGCGGAGCATTGTAGCTAGATGGACTAAATATATGAACATATAAACACACACACAGTGTGGAGCATTGTAGCAAGATGGAATAAATATGTAAATATATAAACACACAGTGCGGAGCATTGTCGCTAGATGGAATAAATATATAAATATACAAACAAACACACACAGTGCGGAGCATTGCAGCTAGATGGAATGAAACAGCATAACCGTCTACTTAGTTATCCTACATGGTATGATTATGTACCCATACATATTGTCACCCTCCGTAGCTAGCGGTATTTTCCTAGTTGTATACCGGAGGGGACCATTGTGTAAGTCTATTGCGTCTTTTGCATTCAATACTATTAGGTTGTCACGTCTTTTTGCTATCTCTGCGAGCAGCCCTGCTTAGGTTATACAGTCTGACAGCCGTTGGTAGGAAGGACCTGCGAAACCTCTCGGTTGTGCACCTAGGATGATGTAGTCTACTGCTAAATGAGCTCCTCAGTGCATTCAGTATGTCCTGCATAGGGTGGGACTCGGACTCCAGCAGAGATGACAGTTTAGCCACCATACTTCTCTCTCCCATCTCCTCCACTGGGTCAAGGCGTTGCCCCAGGACAGAGCTAGCTTTCTTGATCAGTTTGCTCAGTCTCTTCCTATCGGCTGCTGTAACGCCACTGCCCCAGCAGACCACTCCAAAAGTGATGGCTGATGCCACCACCGTGTCATAGAATGCCTTCAGCAGCGCCACTTGTACACCAAAAGACCTGAGTCTCCTCAGTAGGAACAGCCTGTGCTGTCCCTTCTTGTAGAATGAGTCAGTATTGTGTGACCAGTCTAGTTTATTGTTCAGATGAACACCCAGGTACTTGTGTTCCTCAAATTGAAATTTACAAATTTCATATATTTATTTCACTCACCTGCTTTGTTATTTTCACGCAAACTTGGTTCAACAGGATCAATGTGGTTAAAACTGTCACTAGTTTTCTCAAAAAGAAACATTTGAAACAAGTATTTGGAAGAATTACAAAAAAAATTTTGTTTAGTTTGTGTAGTCAGCCATGTTAAACAAAACATCACTTTTTTTAGGCTAAAGTGATTTGCAAACAACAAAATTAAAACTTTGTTGATCGGATGCAGTAGAAACTTCTTTTGTTATATGTACTAATACATACCTGTGTATACCCGTCCGTGCCCGTAGAAACCAAGTATAAGCAAGTATTTCTGCATGGCCGTTGCTGAAGGGTCTCCTCCTGTCTCAGACGGCTGCGTTGTTCAGTCATACCTGCGGTGTACTGCTCGAATCTAAGGTGTTTCATGTTCACGGCTTTATTTCTGACTTGCAGCAGTTCTCATTCTATTGCTCTCCATCTGGTGAGTCTTCTTTGTTCAGACCACTGGTCGAAGGATAGGTGCGTCGTAATTTCAGTTCATGGGCACAATCCTGAAAAAGTGGCTTTCGACCCTGTTCAGGAAGGCCCGTGCATGCCCATAGAAACAAAGAAACTGGAGCACCCGGAGAAAATCAGCGCTTTGCTTGGCTCCCTTGGCAGTCTACACATTTTGTAGTGTAGACTGGCATTCGTCAAGGTTACACATTTGCCGTCATGTAGGCATGGCGAGTTGTCCTATGATGCCTGAGTTCATCGGACGCACTATGATGATGAGGAAGAGATCATAAGCCATCCTATGATGTCCTAGAAATGTGCTTTAAAGTCTGTCGTACCCTATTCTGGTGAAGGGTGTCCTCCTGTCTCAGACGGGTGCGATGTACTGTTGGAACCTCAGGTGTTTCATCTTCATGGCATCTGTTCTGACGTGCAGCAGTTGTCATTCTATTGCTCTCCATATGGTGGGTCTTCTTCGTTGAGACCACTGGTTGAGGGATAGGTGCGTCATAATTCTAGTTCATGGACAGGATCATGAAAATAGATCTGAGCAAAAAGAGGCTTTCCGGCATGGATTCATTGTATATGACAGAACATCCTATGATGATCAGGCGGATATCATAGGCCATCCTATGATGTCCTATAAACATGCTTTAAAGACATGAAGGCAGCCTGTATATGACCTCATGTTGCCTGATGTCACTGTATATGACATCATAAAGACATGAAGGCAGGCTTGATGTATATGACATCATAAAGATACATTTGTCTATGTGCTGTCATATAGGCATCGCGAGTCATCCTATGAAGCCTGAGTTCATAGGCCATCCTATGATGTCCTACTCCTTTGCATAAGACCATTTTTTCAGACTCGTGTTTAATCTGTGAGTACATGTTTGAAGTACATTTGTATGTTTGAAGAAAGAATTTTTAACTTCCTCATTTTGTAACATGTCAGGGCAGTTGTACTAAACATTATACATATTGTAATGTTTGGGTTCTCTGTCCGTCCTGGGGGAGGGTGTGGGGGTAGGACTGTGTGGAAGGGGAAGAGCACGAGGAGGAGGAGGAGTGTGGATGTGTGAGGAGAGTTGGGAGAGAGAGAGAGAAGTTTTTCTTGTTGCTTTTTTTATGGGGGGGGCATGGTCACAGCCTACAGCGAGCCATCCTGTTAAGAATAAAGGTCTTAAATTGGCAGCCTCTTGGTGTTTTTTTTTTTTTTACTAGGCGCTTGGCGGACGGTACAATATATTTAATACTTGATTTAAGTTTTGTAATCGCCAAATGCTCATGGTTTTCATCAAGTGCTTGTGCATACCTGGGAAGATGCTGTCAAACTTAAGCAGCATTTTAGTCTAACATAGTACTATGGTTAGTATTTTACAATTTGTTTTCATGCCTGCAACCTTTTTTTGTTAATCGGAGGTGATGATAGAAAATGCATGCTGATGTTAAATAAATTTACCACAAGCATTTTATATGCTGTACTGTTACACACAATTATATTGTTTCTATTGACACACTTCAGTTTTTTCTATTTATTTGGACGCTTACAGAATTGTTTCATGTAAGTATTTATTTAATTCTCCTACTTGTTGTATTCAATCAAAGTTGCTTCAGCCTGATTATCATGATTGTTGTGTAGCAACCTTAATGATTTGGTATATTTATGCAAAATCATTTTAATGAAGAACAAAAAGTTAATCTGACTTGTTAATGTGCCTAAATGCGTAAATGTGGCATGTCTTAAAATGTTAGTTCACTTAACCGTTCATGGGAGACGGTGTTAAAGTGTTCTGTACATCTTTGGCGGGTTTTTTTTCTTCCTGCGAGCCGGTGTTGCTCAGAGCCGAGTGACTTGCCATTACTGCATTTAAACATTAGTCTGATTTTATAGCATGACTTAACATCGCTAAATTTTATACCTGGCCTTTTATCAGTTTTGCGAACCAAAGCATCATCTGACTGTTTTTAAATTATGTAGCTGGGGAGGCAACCCCAGGTTGTGCGCGTGCAATTATGGGTCTGATGGGCGGCGTAGATAATAAAGGTTCCGCGCCAGCCAAATTGTAGCTTGGTGTAGTCGTCAAAAAGCGCTGAAAGATTATGGATAAAAGGGTCAGACAGCACTCCGGTTTGATCCTCATGGAGAAATTACAAGGACCCTGTCATGGCGGCCGCTGGGCCGTCATCAGCTCCAGCTGCGCGCCCACCTGCCATTAATCTTCAGGGGGCTATAAGAACCAGACCCACGGACAGTTCCGCACGGAGTCGTCTGTCAGCGTCACAGAGCTACGTCCCTCGTCCTCAGCCACAGACCAGTGCTACACCAGACCAAGCTCTCCACGCCTCGTCACGTAAGCCTACCTCGCTCTTACCTTGTCCAGTTATCCTCCCCTGTGCACAGGTGGATCCTCCAGGCGGCGGATCAGTCCTCGTTGGCGGTGATGCTACTCCTCCTCCTCACCGGAGTCCCTCCTCCGCCTCACAGCGCCAAGCAGCAAGCTCTCCTCCTGGCCAACACTCCCGGAGCAAGCAGAGAAGCCACACCATCTCCTGCAAGTAAGCAGCGTTTATTATTGCATTCCCCGCTGTGGTGCAGTAGTAATCTCTCTGCTTTGTGTCCCTAGGGTTGCCAGGCAGCAGCGAGGCTCGCTCAGTCCCAGCACGCATCCAGCACTTCACACAACCACACTTACACACACTAATACCACACGTTTGGGCGAATAAAGCTATAAAACTACTACTCGAGTCTGTCTTCTGTCCCCTGGGTCTAACCACCATGTCAGTCCCACTGTAAGTTAGCAACTCATTTTGGGCTAGTGGGGTCCCAGTACGAGCAGCCTTATAAAAGACTGATCACAGAGAGGTCTGTCATGGCTTCATTACATCAAGCTTTTGGTGTTAAAGGTCTGACACATTTCTGACTTCATCTAATTTTTCAACACATAATACAATATGACGAAATAGTTTGGTCTGTGCAGTTCTAAGTCAAACAGGCTTTTTTTTTCACACGAATAGCCGACGTTTTCATGAGCGCCACGTCACCAATTGTGTCGGTGGCTTGAAAACCCCCCCGGCCATGTTGTAACGTCATCGACAGAGCACAGTGCTTGGCTTCCCATTGTACACACAGGATGGAAGTGGAAGAAAACATCAACGATGGTTCCAGCACATGTAGTCTGGAATTGGTTTGTTGTCCAATCTTCAGACGATTATAGTTCAGAAGAATGGGATGACAATGAAGAATCTGGGGACATCAGACCGTATAGGTTTGATGTCCCCAGTTTGATGTCCAATCTGACCAGTGATGACATGTTTAGCCGCTTGTCATCCTTGAACTGCTGGCTGTCTGTGTGGTGTCCTGCAAATAATGTGGGCTACATTGACAATTGGAGCTCTTTTTGGGGAAAACCTGGTCTTATGAGACGAGACAGCATTCATCCCACTTTGGATGGTGCTTCTCATTTATCTAACAATCTGGCATCTTTTTATCCAAATTTCCAAAACCATGACTACTCAGAGTTGGAACCAGGAAGCAGAGTCGCAGTCTTACACACCTCTCTGCAGCTCCTCTTCATCCGCCACCCCTCAGCTTAGCCCCTGTCTTCCCCATCAGAGAATCGTTGTCTGCTCCCTCCAAAGTAAATAAAAATACAATGTATAAGCATCCCAAAGTGATTAAGCAAAATATTGGTAAAACTCAAATTAAACATAAAGCCTCTAAATTGAATGATTTGGCCTCTGTTCCTCCTCATAATTTAAAAATTAAATGTGGTTTATTAAATATTAGGTCTCTAACTCCCAAGTCTCTGTTAGTCCATGATCTGTTAATTGATCATCAGATTGATTTAATTTCCCTTACAGAGACTTGGTTAGGGCAAGGAGATTATGTTAGTTTAAATGAATCAACTCCCTCTGGTTATTTAAACTGTCAAAATCCCAGAAGTTCTGGTCGTGGAGGAGGAGTAGCAACAATTTACCATTCCAAATTACTAGTTAATGTAAAGCAAAAAACATGTTATAATTCCTTTGAGGGCCTGGTCCTCAGTATTGGGCACTTTAGCAATTTTAGGTTAAACCCAATTTTATTTGCCATAGTTTATCATCCCCCATCAACCTACTCAGAATTTTTATCCAAATTTGCTGATTTCTTAGCTGATTTAGTGCTGAAATCTGATAGAATAATTATAGTAGGGGACTTTAATATACATGTGGATGTAGATAGTGACTGCCTTAATGTGGCATTTAATTCAATATTAGACTCGATTGGGTTTTCTCAGAAAGTAGGAAATTCTACTCATTACCTCCACCATACATTGGACCTTGTTCTGACATATGGCATAGAAATAGAAAATCTTGTAATGTCTCCTCATAACCCTGTACTGTCAGACCATTGTCTGTTAACCTTTGATTTTACTATTTCTGACTATTTGGCTCCTAAAGAAAAATATTATTACAGTAGTTGCCTCTCAGATGATGCTGTTACCAAATTTATGCAGATTGTTTCCTCTATGCCATGTGTCAACACAACGGAAATAAGCTATAGACAGCTTGCTTCTTCTGTAATTGATAACATGGCGGATAGTGTTACAGCTTCTCTGCATCAGACTCTAGACTTGGTGGCCCCCTTAAAAAAGAAAAAGTCTAATCAGAGATTTCTAACTCCTTGGTTCAACACAGAAACTCGTAGCTTAAAAGAGAAGACTCGTCAATTAGAAAGAAAATGGTGCTCCACTAATTTAGATGAAATCTATTTAGCTTAGAGAAATCATCTTTTAATTTATAAAAAATCTCTTAGAAAAGCTAGAACAAGTTATTACTCTGCATTAATAGAAGAGAACAAGAATAATCCCAGGTTTCTTTTCAGTACTGTAGCCAGGTTGACAAAGAGTCAGGACTCTGTCAATCCTAGCATTCCCTTAGAGCTTACTAGTCAGGACTTTATGAACTTTTTCAATAATAAAATTTCATCCATCAGAGATAAAATCAATCAGATTCTTCCCACAGTTAACTTAAATACTGTAACTACTACAACTCCTTCTATTGATGTCTGTCTTGATGAGTTTACTCCAATCGACCTTTGTGAGTTAGACAAAATAGTTTCCTCATCCAAACCTTCAACTTGTCTTTTAGACCCTATTCCTACCAGGTTATTTAAAGAAGTCTTCCCACTTATTGGTAGCTTTATTCTTCATATAATCAATTCTTCATTAACTTTAGGCCATGTACCGCAGGCTTTTAAAATGGCTGTAATTAAACCCTTACTCAAAAAGCCAACGTTAGATCCAGGAGCTTTAGCTAACTATAGACCAATCTCTAATCTCCCTTTCATTTCAAAAATCTTAGAAAGAGTTGTTGCTATGCAATTATTTGACCACCTGCAGGGAAATGGTTTACTTGAAGAGTTTCAATCTGGGTTTAGAATCCATCGTAGTACTGAAACAGCCTTAGGGAAGGTCACTAATGACCTCCTCATCGCATCTGATAATGGACTGGTTTCTGTACTTGTCCTTTTAGACCTTAGTGCAGCTTTTGATACGATCGATCATAATATTCTACTTGATAGATTAGAACACTATGTTGGACTTAATGGAACTTTGTTGCAGTGGTTTAGATCTTATTTATCTGATAGGTTCCAGTTTGTTCATGTAAATAATGAGTTTTCTTTCAACTCAAAGCTTAGTCATGGAGTTCCACAGGGATCTGTGCTAGGCCCTACTCTTTTTAGTTTATATATGCTTTCGTTAGGCAACATTATTAGAAAGCACTGTATACTTTTTCATTGTTATGCAGATGACACACAATTATACCTGTCAATGAAGCCAGATGATAGTAATCAATTAGCCAAGTTAGAAGCCTGTCTTAAGGAAATCAAAGCTTGGATGACTTGTAATTTCCTGCTATTAAATTCAGATAAGACTGAAGTCATTCTTGTTGGTCCCAAAAAACCTTAGAAATTCCTTTCCAAATCAAACTTTCAGTTTGGATGCGGTTACTCTTTCTCTTAATAGCTCTGTGAGGAACCTTGGAATTATTTTTGATCAGGATCTGTCTTTCAATTCACATATTACATTTGTTTCTAAGACTGCCTTCTATCATTTGCGTAATATTGCCAAGATTAGGAGCATCTTGTCTCAGAGTGATGCTGAGAAACTGATCCACGCTTTTGTTAGCTCGAGATTAGATTATTGTAATTCTTTATTATCAGGCTGTCCTAAAACATCTTTAAAAAGTCTTCAGCTAATCCAAAATGCTGCAGCAAGAGTTTTAACAGGTACTAGAAAGAGAGATCATATCTCTCCGGTTCTGGCCTCCCTTCATTGGCTTCCCATAGAGTTTAGAATTAAGTTTAAAATCCTTCTTCTTACTTACAAAGCTCTAAACAATCAGGCTCCTTTTTATTTAAAAGATCTGATACTGTCACGCCGCGCCATTCATCAGCGGCGCCACCTGCTCACGCACCTGCCAATCATCAGCGGCGAGGGATAAAGGCCGTCTCGCCCGGAGGCTCGGCCTGAAGCCGTCAGACTTCGTCCCTCACCGTTGTGAGCATACTTCCCTTCAGCGTAACCACTTTGGTAAGAAGATCGCTTACCTTTTCTCTTCAGTCTTCTCCCCTGTGCACAGGTGGATTTCCCAGCGGCGGACATCTCCTCTCCATCGCCCAATCCTCGCTGCTGCACGGAGTTCTCCAGGTGGCTGTCTTCCGGGCTTCACCCCCTTGTTGTGCCAGCTGTCCTGACCCACCAAGTAAGTCCTTCTCTCGCCATAAATTCCTCCTGTGTTGGTGTATGCCCGTCACCCTCTCCCTGTGCTCTCTCCATAGGGTTGCTCGGCTGTACGGTCACCTGCCTCTGTGCCTGGAGCAGACACCATCACCAACACATTTACATCCCGCAGACACGCACTCATTCACTCCTGTTGTTAATAAACTCTTTGAACTACTCTAAGCCTGTGTGTGTGCGTCTCCTGAGCCGTGCGTTATGTCAGTACGGCTTCAGCAGAGCGGCTCGGCGGACGGCGGGCTCGCACACCGGTTTTCCACTCTCGAGGCTAGAGTGGATCAAATAGCTTATCAACAACAGGTGATCTTTAATCAATTATTGAATTTAACTAACCGGTTGGGCCGCTTGGATCCTCAACAGCCGTTCCCCCCGGCTCGCCAGGGTGGCGCGGCTCCTGCTGTTCCAGCGGCCGTCCAGCCGGCTCCAGTGGCACCGGTTCGGCTCACACCGATTCCGACCCCCGCCCGCTTTAGCGGTAAGCTCGGCGGAGCGCGGGGGTTCATTATGCAGTGTGAGTCCGTGTTCCACCGTGTGCCCGGAGATTTTCCCTCGGATCACAGTCGGATTGGTTACATAGGGAATCTTCTGGAGGGGCGTGCGTTAACTTGGACCTACGCCGTAATGGCGAGGCCCAGTTATGCCACCCTCACCTATGACCAGTTCGTGAGGCGCTTCCTGGAGGTCTTTGACCATTCTCAAACCGAGACGGTCCAGGTCGATCGGCTCCTCGCTCTCCAGCAGGGAGGCCGGTCGGCAGCGGACTACTCGGTCGACTTCCGGGTAGCGGCGGAGGAATTGGGCTGGGAGGATCGCTCCCTCTGTGGCCTGTTCCTCCGCAGCCTCAATAGTGATCTGAGGGATGAACTGGCTGGACGGGATATCCCTGGGACGCTAGCGGAGCTGACATCCTTAGCGATAAGTTTGGATAACAGGCTGCGCGAGCGCTCCTCGGGGCGGAGGTCTTCTTCTTCTCGCCCTCGTGGAGTCTCGCCGCACCTGTTCCAAGCTCGCCCCCTGGCGGCGCCGCCAGCATTGTGCCCCGAGGAGTCGGAGCCGATGGTGACGGGCTGGACCAAGCTTTCCCCTGCGGAGAAACAACGCCGCCGTGAGTTGGGCCTCTGCATGTATTGCGGAGGTGACCAACACACTGTGGAGCGTTGCCCGCGGAAAGCCAGTCGGCGGGGTCCGCGAATCGCTGTAGGGAGCCTCGCGGATCCCAACCGGTTAGACTCTCTCACCCAATTAAAGCTGCCCATCCGTTTTTGCCACAATCCCACTGGGCACCTCACCCACGCACTGGTGGATTCGGGCGCAGAGGGCAGCTTCATTTCACAAGGCCTGGCAACCCGATTGGGCATCCGCTGTCAGGCATTAAAACACCCCATCTCCCTGGTCCATCTCTCCCGTGCCTCCCTTGGGAGAGTTTCTCACCAGACCATGCCTGTCCCAGTCATCATCTCAGGGAACCACCGGGAGGAGATGGTATTTTACGTCCTGCCCAACTCTGTGTCGCCCGTCATCCTGGGGTATCCCTGGCTACGCCTCCACAACCCTGTCCTGGACTGGAGGTCCGCTGGGGTATCGGCATGGAGTACCTTCTGTATGGGCACCTGCCTTCAGTCCGCTGCCTGCTCCCCATCCGCGGCTCCCCCTGTGGCGGATACAGCACCTCCGGACCTGTCACTGGTGCCTCCAGAATTTCACGACCTGGGTATGGTATTTAGCAAATCGAAAGCTATGTCTCTTCCCCCGCATCGACCATATGACTGTGCCATCAACCTCCGCCAGGGGGCTCCCCTGCCATCTGGTCGGCTCTACAGCCTGTCGGCGCCGGAGAAGGAGACCATGAATACATACCTAAAGGAATCTCTGAGCGCTGGGATTATTCGCCCATCGTCGTCACCCGTGGGGGCAGGGTTTTTCTTTGTCGGGAAAAAGGACGGATCCCTCCGCCCCTGCATAGACTACCGAGCGCTGAATGACATCACTGAGAGGGACCGTTACACCCTGCCCCTCATGGACACTGCCTTTCACTCCCTCCAGGGGGCGACCTGGTTTACCAAGCTGGATTTACGCAGCGCTTACCACCTCGTCCGGATCCGGGAGGGAGATGAATGGAAGACAGCCTTCCGTACCCCGAACGGCCACTTTGAGTATCTCGTCATGCCGTTCGGGCTGACCAACGCTCCTGCCGTCTTTCAGCGCCTCATTAATGACGTCCTCCGGGATTTCATCGGCCTTTTTGTGTTCGTCTACCTGGATGACATCCTTATCTTCTCCAGGTCCAGGGACGAGCACCAGGTCCATGTGAGGCGGGTCCTCCAAAGACTGCTGGAGAATCGTCTGTACGTGAAGGCTGAGAAATGCGAATTCTACGCTAGGACCACATCCTTCCTGGGATTCATCATCGCTCAAGATCAGGTGCTCCCAGACCCAGAGAAGGTGAAGGCGGTGGTGGAGTGGCCTACTCCCGCATCCCGGAAGCAGGTGCAACAGTTTGTTGGCTTCGCCAATTTTTACCGCCGCTTTGTCCCAAATTTCAGCTCGATCGTCGGACCACTGACCCGCCTCACGTCCCCGAAGGTCCCGTTCCGGTGGACTGAAGAGGTCGCTGCTGCCTTTAGGGCGCTGAAGGCGGAGTTCTCCTCCTCCCGGGTCCTTCGCCAGGTCGACCCCGCGCTGCAGTGCATTGTGGAGGTGGACGCATCGGACACGGGAGTGGGAGCAGTGTTATCCCAGCGGTCACCTGACGATGGCGCCAAGCGGCCGTGCGCCTTCTTCTCCCGGCGCCTGTCCCCGGCGGAGAGGAACTACGATGTGGGGGACAGAGAGCTCCTGGCCATTAAACTCGCCTTACAGGAGTGGCGCCACTGGCTAGAGGGGGCGGACCTGCCGTTTGTGGTCCTGACGGACCACAAGAACTTAGAGTATTTACGGTCTGCCAAGCGCCTGAATGCCCGCCAGGCGCGCTGGTCTTTGTTCTTCGCCAGGTTCCGCTTCTCGATCACCTTCAGGCCGGGCTCCAAAAACGGCCTGCCTGACGCCCTCTCTAGGCAGTTCACCCCCGTGGAGGCTGAGGAGACGCCCCACACTATCCTGCCCAGGTCGTGCGTCCTCGGTGCCATCTCTTGGGACATTGAAGACAAGATCCGGAAGGCGCAGGAGGTGGAACCTGATCCTGGCGGCGGACCGGAGGGAAGACTGTTCGTCCCATCTGCGGTCCGAGGAGAGGTCATCCACTGGCTCCACACCTCCCGGCTCACCTGTCATCCCGGCACCTCTCGGATGATCAGCCTCCTCCAGCGGTCCTTTTGGTGGCCAGGCCTGCGGAGGGATGCAGCCCGCTACGCCCGGGCTTGCCCAATCTGTGCCACCAGCAAGTCGGGAAATGCCCCCCCAGCGGGTCTGCTCCAGCCTCTGCCCGTCCCCGGCAGGCCCTGGTCGCACATCGCACTGGACTTCGTCACCGGACTCCCCGTTTCCAACTCCTTTGACACCGTCCTGACCATTGTGGACCGTTTCTCCAAGGCGGCGCACTTCATTCCCCTGCGGGGTCTCCCTACTGCCCTGGAGACGGCGGGCCTCCTCGTCCAACACGTGGTCAGGCTGCACGGGATTCCGGTGGACGTGGTCTCGGACCGGGGCCCCCAATTTTCGTCCGAGGTTTGGAGATCCTTCTGTAACGCCATCGGAGCCAAGGTGAGCCTCTCCTCCGGCCATCACCCCCAGTCTAACGGGCAGTGTGAGAGGACCAATCAGGAGCTGGAGGCTGCGCTCCGCTGTGTTACCGGATCCAAGCCGACGTCCTGGAGCAACCATCTCGCCTGGGTGGAGTATGCCCACAACACCGCCCGCTCTTCTGCAACGGGGATGTCCCCCTTCAAGGCGTCCCTGGGTTACGACCCCCCGCTGTTTCCAGCGCAGGAGAACGAGGTGACTGTCCCCTCCGTTAGGGCGCACCTTAGGCAGTTCCGCTCCACCTGGGCTGCCGCGCGTCATGCGCTTTTACGCACAGCGGAGCGCAACAGGACCGTGGCGGACCGGCACAGAAGACCTGCCCCGGCGTACAGAGTTGGGCAACTCGTGTATGTGTCTACCCAGGACGTCACATTAAAAGGCGAGAGGAGGAAGCTGGCACAGCGATTCATGGGTCCCTTTCCCGTCACCCGGATCATCAACCCGGTGGCTGTGCGCGTGGCTATCCCCCCCTCCCTCCGCATCCATCCCACTTTCCATGTGTCGAGGGTGAAACTGGCAGTCACTGACCCCCTTTGCCCTCCTCCTGCAGCGCAACCCGCGCCCCGGATGGTTGGTGGCCATCCGGCCTGGTCCGTCTCCTCCATTCTGGACTCCCGGCGCCGAGGCCGTGGGTTGCAATACCTGGTGGACTGGGAGGGCTATGGGCCCGAGCATCGGCAATGGGTGCCCCCGTCGTTTGTGTTGGACCCATCGCTCATCGCGGACTTCCACCGAGCGCACCCGGATAAGCCATCGCCAGGAGGCGCTGCTAGAGGGGGGAGTACTGTCACGCCGCGCCATTCATCAGCGGCGCCACCTGCTCACGCACCTGCCAATCATCAGCGGCGAGGGATAAAGGCCGTCTCGCCCGGAGGCTCGGCCTGAAGCCGTCAGACTTCGTCCCTCACCGTTGTGAGCATACTTCCCTTCAGCGTAACCACTTTGGTAAGAAGATCGCTTACCTTTTCTCTTCAGTCTTCTCCCCTGTGCACAGGTGGATTTCCCAGCGGCGGACATCTCCTCTCCATCGCCCAATCCTCGCTGCTGCACGGAGTTCTCCAGGTGGCTGTCTTCCGGGCTTCACCCCCTTGTTGTGCCAGCTGTCCTGACCCACCAAGTAAGTCCTTCTCTCGCCATAAATTCCTCCTGTGTTGGTGTATGCCCGTCACCCTCTCCCTGTGCTCTCTCCATAGGGTTGCTCGGCTGTACGGTCACCTGCCTCTGTGCCTGGAGCAGACACCATCACCAACACATTTACATCCCGCAGACACGCACTCATTCACTCCTGTTGTTAATAAACTCTTTGAACTACTCTAAGCCTGTGTGTGTGCGTCTCCTGAGTCGTGCGTTATGTCAGATACTACCATATTATCCTAACAGAGCACTACGCTCCCAAAATGCAGGATTACTTGTGATACCTAGAATCTCCAAAAGTACAATGGGAGGCAGAGCCTTCAGTTATCAAGCTCCTCTCCTGTGGAACCAGCTGCCAACCTGGATTCGGGAGTCAGACTCGATCTCTGTTTTTAAGAATAGGGCTAAAACCTACCTTTTTGATATAGCCTACAATTAGGGAGGGATCATGTGTTTCTGAACTCTCCCTTAGTTATGCTGCTAATAGGTTTAGTCAGCCGGGGGACCTCCAGTAATGCACTGGGCCTCACTCCTTTCCTCACTCTCAATGAAATATTTTTTTTGCTGGTCATTAACATTTGTTTGTTCTCTCCCATAGATTGAGTCCCCATCGTGCTGTTTGCTCTCTACATGTCTGTTCTTTTCTTCTTCTCTATCCCCTCACCCCCCAGCCAGTCGCAGCAGATGACTGCCCCTCCCTGAGCCTGGTTCTGCTGGAGGTTTCTTCCTGTTAAAAGGGAGTTTTTCCTCTCCACCGTCGCCAAGTGCTTGCTCACAGGGGATCGCCTGATTGCTGGGGTCTTTCTGCAACTGTGGGGGTTCCCCCTACAGTTGATAGTGCTATGAGATGACTGTTGTTGTGAAGTGGCGCTATATAAATAAAGTTGAATTGAATTGAATTGAATAGGTTTGAGACTTGCCAAGCGGGCATCGTGCCTAGCGAGTCAGACTCAGAGAGTGACAGTGGAGAGGCACACTGGCCGGTGCAGCAGCAGTGACAAACACACGACAGGGGAACACCGAGTGGTATGCTTTTGTTACAGATATTGCAACAAATTATTGGTTCATAAATATAATTTATTTAAACCCAATTTTTCAATAAAATCATAGCAGTGTATTCTGTGACTTAGGCATCGGGTTTATTATGGATTATCTTTTGAGTTCTTGTTGTTTTGTACATGTGGTTTATGTGCCGTTTTGACTGACTTTCAGGTGGGCACGGTCCAAGATTCGCCAGTCCAACCACACGCCCTCTCTCTTTGACAGTCAGCTGTTCATGTTTTGTGTGCATCATCTGCCATGTTGTCAGCCAGCCAATATTGCCAACACTATCATGATGTGTTAGCCACTCCATACAGCTGTGGTTCTGCGCCACCGGGCGGTGCGGTGACGCAGTGGTTAGCACTGCAGCAGCACAGCAATTCACCCTTGGCCATGGGATCCCTGGTTCGATCCCAGCCCCTGACCAACAGTGATCTGTGCGGAGTTTGCATGTTTTTTTGTATACTTTATTGATCCCCAGAGGGGAAATTGAGGGGCATCCACCTGGATGGATGAAGCAGTCACAGTACGGCGCTATCTCTTAACCATTCACACACACATTCACACCTAGGGCCACTTTAGAGTCTCCAATTAACCTAACCTGTATGTTTTTGGTCTGTGGGAGGAAACCGGAGAACTCCTGGAGTAAACCCACGCAGACACGGGGAGAACATGCAAACTCCACACAGATCACTGTTGGTCAGGGGCTATTCTCCCCGTGTCTGCGTGGGTTTACTCCGGGATTTCTCCAGTTTCCTCCCACAGGTCAAAAACATGCAGGTTAGGTTAATTGGAGACTCTAAATTGGCCCTAGGTGTGAATGTGTGTGAATGGTAAAGGGATAGCGCCGTATCGTGGCTGCTTCATCCATCAAGGTGGATGCCCTTAATTTCCCCTCTGGGGATCAATAAAGTATACAAAATAAAAATTAAAAAAAATAAAATTCTGTTGCGCCCCTTGAAGTGATGTCGGCCCCGGGGGTGCAACCGTAGCTAACATGTCTCATCAACATGTTCGCTGGGCGATGTCAGCCCCGAACGCCAACTGTAAGTGTTTGTTTATTTTTGTAAGTCTTCACCTTTTTGGGAACTGTTGTCATCATTCTTATGTTCAATACATGTGCTGTGGTGAATTCTGCGCGTAAATCCATTCACCATGACCCTCCGTGCGCTCTTACACAGGGCACAGAGAGGGAGGATGAAATAACGAGGATTTACATGCAGGGTTCACCACAGCACATTTAATACAGAAAGACAGACAATTCCCAAAAAGGTGAAGACGTGCAAAAAACACAAACACACTTGCTGATGGCGTTCGGGGGCCAGCATTGCCAAGAGAATGAATGAAAGGAAGACAAAGCCACAGGTGCACCCCAGAGCCGACATCGCTTCAAGGACGTACGAGAACCACGGCGAACATGGAGTAACTAACACGTCGTGAGGGTGCTGAAAATACTGGCAGACTAACTGGCAAACGGCTGTGAAGTCCACGTACTGCTGGTGATGGTGTGATGAGAAGCACCTGGGCGAGGACCGGGAAACATGATCAGCGGGAGTTTGAATCAGCTGGTCATAATGAGAGAGGGGACATGGCCGGACCAGCGAGTGTCAGCATGCAATCACAGAAGGTAGGTCAAAGCTGCACGTAAATCCATTAATCCTTCCCCTCCTCGTGCGCTCCTCCTGTGTAAAAGTGCAAGAGAAGCACATGAGGAGGCTTATGACAGCTGGAGCTGAAGCGTGCGATGTGGTCTTTCACGGCCTGCTGTTTATCGAAGCCTGCGACACAACATGAAGGCATAGCTGTAAGATTAAAACAGAAACCAGAGAAACTGTGAGTTGCAAAGCTGCTGTCATTCCAGTCAACAACACTGGCATCCATTCTGTCGCTTACGTCAAGGTGGTGCCGCCCTTCATTCGGTGGGCGACACCATAGTCCAGTCAGCGGCTGCGTTTTTTTTTTGTTTTTTTGATAACTAGTTTATGCAGGCGCGGTTGTAAATATTATACTGATCATCAACAATGACTTTTGGGTTTACACAACATGCTAAATGTCAAAATCGTGTCATCAGACCTTTAAAACACATACAAAAAAAAGTGCAAGCACTTACTTCCATCGTGATCCAATAAAAAGGTAAATAAAAACACGTTTAACAAGGGTACAATATTCAATATATTAACAACAGATCATTAAAAATTAACACAAAAGGATTGGACTCTCGATCATTAAAACGTTGAAATAAGTATTTGAGTAAAATTTTGAATGGAGACTTTGTTGTGTCACTTTGGATGTGGCTAGGCAGTTGATTCCAGTGTAATGTACGAGAAGAACCAAAAAGATTTGCCATGACACTTGACTTGAGGTACACTGAGAGACGTGGTACTGGATCTTAAGTGTTGATTTGTTGCAAGTCAAATGGTTACAAAAAAAAAAAATAATAATGTAGCGAACTCAATATGAGCACCCTACTTGGCTTGCCAAGTGGGTTGACCCTATTGGCGACACAGGTAGGGTGCGGGACTCCGGAGCGGGAGGCGTGAGTTCGAATCTCCCGGTGGGACGTCGCCATGTCGAGCAGCACGTTACACTGGTGTCAGAAGTGGGATCTCCTGTCCAAAGCAGTAATGGGGCGCTGACATCGGGACGATGTCGAGAACCAGAGGGGAGTAGTGTAGCGAACTCAATATGAGCACCCTACTTGGCTTGCCAAGTGGGTTGACCCTATTGGCGACACAGGTAGGGTGCGGGACTCCGGAGCGGGAGGCGTGAGTTCGAATCTCCCGGTGGGACATCGCCATGTCGAGCAGCACGTTACAATAATTTGGAGCAGCGCTATTAACACACATTGTAGACTAGACTGAGTTTTTAGTTGGTTGATGCATGATTTGAAATTTAGTTAAACATTATCAAAATGATTTGTAATCTTAATTACACAGACTAATGTTAAAAGTATTCACTTTTCCACAATATTCTAATTTATGCAGCAGTAGAGCAGTAATGATGTTTGTACTGAGATGTCTGTCGTTTGTCCAAAGTTGTTGTCTTACATTTCTCAGTTAAATTTAAAAACCAGTCTTTCCCCAACATCTACACACGGAGTGAAATTTATTGCTATTCATGAAATAATTTACTGTTACTATGACAAAAAGGTTGTGTGAAAAAGTAAACTAATCAGGTAAGATTCTTGTGGACTGTAGGGAACCCATGCTGGGATAATCATCTCTGACTGGAAGCAGAGGGGAGGGGATAATTCCCTCTGCTGGTAGAGCGTGGGGGATTAAATGGATTAAATGTAATGTCATACCTGCCAACTTTTCAAACCTGAAAAGCCTAGTAGCTAGCCGGGGTCCAGGGGCCGATGCTAATGCTAATAATGCTAATGCTAATAATAATAATGCTAATATTTGCCAAACAAATATTAGCATTAAATGTAGTTAAATGTAGCTAACAACCTCATATTTCTTCAACTTTCAAACCTGAAAAGCCTAGTAGCTAGCCGGGGTCCAGGGGCCACAGGCCCCGGTAGGTCCAGGACAAAGTCCTGGTGGGGGGTTCAGGGGGGCGAAGCCCCCCGACGCCAAACAAATATTAGCATTAAATCAAGTTAGAATGTAGCCAACAACCTCATATTTCTTCAGCTTTCAAACCTGAAAAGCCTAGTAGCTAGCCGGGGTCCAGGGGCCGCAGTGTCAAACAAATATTAGCATTTGACATAGAAGTCACATATTAATTATATTAAAGGTAAAATATCTAAATCAATTGCAATACTACACAGAGCGAAATATTTGCTGAATCAACCCACATTATATACTTTGTATCATTCATTAATACTCCCATACATGACATATTGTACTGAAGTACGGGGAAATACATATAAAACAAACATATATCCAGTCTTTATGCTTCAGAAGAGAGCTATTAGAATAATAAACAAAGCTGCTTACAGGGAACCAACAAACCCACTTTTTCTTAAATTAAAAGCTCTCAAGTTGAAAGATCTGGTTGACTTTAAAACTGCAGTAATAATGTTTAAAGCTAAGAATCTGTCACTGCCCACAAATATCCAAAAGCTGTTCCAAATAAGGGAGAAACAATATCATTTCAGAGGAACATGTATATTTCAAAAACCTTCAGTGAGAACTATCACCAAGCAACACTGTGTTTCAGTGCAAAGAGTCAGATTATGGAACAATTTTGGACCTGAATTAAAATCATGTACAACGTTTGGACAATTTAAACAAAAACTAAAGGAAGAAATACTCCAAACATACAGTATATACAAGATGACATGTAAAATCACATAAGGATTGTCATATCCAGTCTGTGTTGTGTTGTTACTTAGTTTTTTGTCACATTTTGTCTTAGCTTTGTTCTGAATTGTAATCGCTCTTGTTTTGTTTTTCTTTTGAATTCTTGGATGGAATATGGGTGGGCAATATAAGCTGCGGCTTCAGCCATCACCCATTTCAGATAACTTATGTTGAACTGTATAATCAGAGGAGTTCTTGTTTAATTTGACCTTGTTGGATTTTTTCACCTTTGTTATATTATTCTGTTTCTTTTTAATCTTTACTTTTAATCTATCCGAAATAAAGATTCATTCATTCATTAAATTTGCATTCAAAAGACTATCTTAACACTGCATAGAACTTTGAATAGGCCAGATGTGATGTATTATGAATACTAGAAAAGCACTCGGAGAGCGCAGACCTCCGCCAAGCGCCACAGTTCCCCCATACAGTGTTTAACATCATAAATAAAATATTGAAAATGACCCTATCTCGCAATGTTAAATAAAAAAAAAAAAAATCTTTAAAAAATTCCTGGATCCAGACGGTGATCTGGATCACCACCAAAATCTAATTATCTGTAGGATACCCCATTTCTGACAATCTGTGAAAATTTCATGAAAATCCGTCCATAACTTTTTGAGTTATCTTGCTAACAAAGAAACAGACAGACAAACCAATGCTGATGATCACATAACCTCCTTGGCGGAGGTAACTAGAAGACTAGAAATATCAGCAGGGTATACTAGCACTGTATAACACACGTGCATAAATGACGGCAAAATCGCTCTGATATTTTATGTGTTTACATGATACACCAAGCATGACAAGGCTTGCAATTACACAGCACATGTTCTTCAAGTTTGCCGCTAGTGTCACTGGCACTGGCCTTGTGTTTTTTCGTTCTTACGTGGGCTTTCACATCACTGATTCCGCCATGTCCAATCAAAAAGTCTTGTCTACACAAAGTGCAATTTGCGTAATTTTCACCCTTTCTTGAGCGAATAATAACTCCCGGAAATGCTTTGCTGTATTCCTCACGAAAAGACTGTAATTTTCATTTGTGTTTCATGCTCGTTAGTGATTTTTCTCCGGCAGACTCCATGATGAAAACGTATAATTCTTACCTGATTGCCTCGCGATTGCACATGGAAAATTGGCTCAGACCTCTAGCACATGCGCAATACACCTACATGAAGCAGTGCCGATTGCCTTTGTTCTAAATTTAGATACGATTCCGAGCGACAGCGTGTTTGGAATTGCTTTCGTGTTTTCCGTGTTTTTTTTACGATTTAAAATTTTTGACTAAATTTTTTAGTGAAAAAACGTAATTTTGAATAATAAAACCGGAACCCGGAACGGGGTCTTGAAAACCAGAACCATTACGGCAAAACCGGAGTAGTTGGCAGGTATGTAATGTGTACATGTATTGTGATGCAAGATTTCAGGCAACAGGGGGAAGGAATGGAGTGATATAAAAGGAGAGACCCTGGTGTATTGAAAGGAGTCTTTTTCTGTGTATGAATGCAGTGAGAGAGAGAGAAATAAAGTCGTGTGTCATACAGGTCTGGTTCCTTTATTTGCACTCTCCACACTGGTGACCCTTGAAGAATTATGGAGCATGAGGCAAGAACCCCGGAGTCGGCCTGGACGGGAAGTCCCAGCAACACGGCAAGCATCCCAGAGACGGCCCGGATGGGAAGCCCCAGCAACGCGTGCGCTGTTTCGGTCAAACTACCGGACTTTTGGCTGCACGACCCGCGGTCTTGGTTCCACCACACCGAGGCTCAGTTCGCCCTCTGGGGAATAACAGCAGATGACACCAGATATTACTATGTGGTCGCAGCGCTGGACGCTCACACGTCTCAGCAAGTAGCGAGTCTGCTCCAACAGTCTCCAGCCCATGATAAATACGGGGCTCTCAAGGCTGCGCTGACCCGGCGCTACACACTCTCGGACTGTGACAGAGCAGAGAGGCTCCTGAGGCGTTCTGAGTTAGGAGATGGGTCGATGGTTGAACTGATGGAGAAGATGTTGGCGTTGATGGGCACGGACGACGGGCATTTTCTGTTTGTCCACCTTTTCCTCCGGAACCTCCCAACAGAGGCAAGAGCGGTCCTGGCCAACTTGCCGTTGCTGGCTGCACACGACTACCGTGCGCTAGCCCAGGAGGCAGATTGGATCATCCTCAGCACCAGAGCCCTCACAGTGAATGCGGCGGCGGCGGAACCCAGCGAGACGACCAGCGGAGGTGAGGAGCCGGCGACGGTAGTGGCAGCGGGGCCAGAAAGCGCCAGAGAGACACTCTCTGCTTCTACCACCGCCGCGTTGGAGAGAACGCACGCAAATGTGTGCCACCGTGCCAATTCAAGCATTCGGGAAACGCCAAGGCGCCGGTGAAGAAAACAAGCTGCTCTACGTGACGGACTCGCACTCAGGGAGACGGTTCCTCGTAGACACCGGCTCCCAAAAGAGCCTCATCCTGCCGTCCTATGCTGACCGGCTAGCGGGAGCTAGCGGCCCCGTGCTGATAGCCGCAAACGGCTCGGACATTAGGACTTTTGGTGAGAGGACACTGACTGTATCCCTACACGGCCGTATGTACGAGTGGACATTCGTCATCGCGGCATGCAGTTTCCCGATCTTGGGAGCTGATTTTCTGTGTGCACACGGGTTGCTAGTCGATGTTGCTAACAGACGCCTGGTTAATGCAATGTCTTTTGATTTTCTCCCCTGTACAGCTCGAGGGGCTGGGCCAATGACACTAGCCAACATCACAGCTCCAGGCGGTAAGTTCCACACACTGCTCACTCAGTTCCCAGCACTCACGGTCCCGATGTTTTCGGCGGCCATCACTCAACACGGGGTGGAACACTTTATCACCACCACTGGGCCGCCCGTTTTCGCACGACTCGGCGCCTGAACACAGCTAAACTGGCCATAGCGCGCACGGAGTTTGCCAACTTGGAAAGGTTGGGCATCATCAGGCGCTTAAACAGCCCATGGGCATCCCCACTACACATGGTCCCTAAGGCCGAGGGATCGTGGCGACCGTGCAGAGATTTCCGCAGATTGAATAACGCCACAGCGCATGACAGCTACCTGATTCCCTATATTCAGGATTTTTCCGTTCACCTCGCCGGGGCACATATTTTTTCTAAAATAGACCTGGTCCGCGGTTACCACCGGGTCCCGGTGCATGCGGAGGATATACCCAAAACAGCGGTAATAACTCCGTTTGGCTTGTTTGAGTTTTTACGCATGCCCTTCGGATTAAAAGGCGCGGCACAGACATTCCAACACAGGATGGATGCGGTGTTGGGCGATCTGCCGTTTGTGTTTGTCTACCTGGATGATATCCTGGTGGCCAGCGCGTCGGAGGACGAACACGCAACCTACCTCAGGATGGTTTTCCGGAGGTTAGAGGAGCACAGGTTAATAATCAACCCTGCGAAATGCCAGTTCGGCGTGACGGGGATTGACTTTTTGGGGCACTGCATCTCACCAGAGGGAGCGATACCCTTGCCGGACAAGGTGCGCGCCGTGGCGAATTTTCCCCGGCCTCAGACGGTCAGGACACTGCAAGAGTTTTTGGGGATGGTTAACTTTTATAACCGGTTCCTCCCCCGCGCAGCTCAGCTCATGCAGTCATTGTACGCCACGCTCAAGAAACGGAAGCCGGCGGACAGAGTCGAATGGACTCCGGAGTGGGAGCAGGCATTCTCTGAGGTTAAAGCAGCCCTGGCAAATGCCGCACTGTTGGTGCACCCTGACCCGGCGGCCCGGATAGCGCTCACTACGGACGCCTTGGACGTGGCCATAGGGGCCGTCGTGGAGTAACGCGTCGCCGGTTCTTGGCAGCCACTTGCTTTTTTCAGCAGGGCTTTGTGCGACAGTGAGTGTAAATACAGCGCGTTCGACAGAGTTGCTGGCTCTCCACCTGGCCATACGCCACTTCCAGTTCTGGCTGGAAGGGCGCAGCTTCACTGCGTTTGTGGACCACAAGCCGCTAACGTATGTGATGGCCATGGTTTCAGAACCATGGTCGGGCCGGCAACAGAGACAGCTGGCCGCGATCTCGGAGTTTACAACCGATATTCAGCATGCGATCGGTAAACTGAATTTGGTGGCGGACTGCCTCTCACGCGCAGTAGTGGCCCCAGTCTGCGTAGGGATAGATTATACAGCCATGGCCGCAGAGCAGATTGGCGATGCGGACATGTGCGTGCTCCAGTCTGGACCAACAGGGTTAAGGCTGGAGAGCAGAGTACTGCAAGATGGCAGCCCCCCACCCCCAATCTGTGATGTCTCCACGGGACGCCCGCGCACAGTGGTCCCAGTTGCTTGGTGCCGCCGAGTGTTTGAGTCAGTGCACATTCTGGCACACCCAGGAGTGCGCACGTCAGTCAAAATGGTGGGAGCGAAGTTTGTATGGCCAGGCCTGCGCAAACAAGTGAAAGAGTGGGCTGCAGCCTGCATAGCGTTCCAACGAGCCGAAGTACACAGACACACGAAGGCCCCTTTGGAGCTGTTTCATATACCGGCTAAGAGGTTCGACCATGTTCACGTGGACCTCGTGGGCCCCCTCCCGTCATCGCAGGGGTTCATGCACCTTCTGACAGTGGTGGACCGCACCACATACTAGCCAGAAGCAGTCCCGCTAGCGGCAACCACGTCCACGGACGTGGCCCGCGCCTTTTTGACAACAAGGGTGGCACGTTTTGGCATCCCGTCGGACATCACGTCCGATAGGGGCCCTCATTTTGTTTCCGACCTCTGGTCCGCGATGGCCTGTTGCCTGGGTGTAGCAATTCATTGCACAACCGCGTACAACTCGCAGGCCAATGGGGTATGCGAGCGTTTCCATAGGTCACTGAAAGCAGCGCTCAGGGCTTCGCTTACGGATGCAAATTGGGTAGACTGGTTGCCATGGGTTTTGTTGGGGTTGCGTTCCGCACCAAAAGAGGATTTAGAGACTTCCCCGGCAGAGCTTGTTTTTTCTCAGCCACTGCGGCTCCCCGGGGAGTTTTTATCAGATAATCCCGCGCCGGACAACTGTCTCAGCGTTCGCAGAAAAGCGCAGATACAGGCATGCTACCGGGCCCGGCCCACCACTGTTTTCCACGTGCTTTTGTGCCAAAAACTTTGAAGAACGCAGCGTTCGTGTTTGTCAGGCATGATGCCCACCACCCCCTATTGCGCCCACCCTATGATGGCCCGTTCAGAGTGCTGGAACCAGGGGACAAACGTTTTTTGTTAGATTTGGGGGGTCGTCGGGAGAAAATATGTATAGACAGACTTAAGCCCGCCTTTGTGGTGGCAGACAAGCAAGTGATGTTGGCTCAGGCCCCTCGGCGTGGAAGACCCCCACTGAGAGCTCCCCAGGTAGAAGATTCAGCAGAGCAGCCACACGGGCAAGTAGAATGTCCCCCCCACTTTGCCATTGCCCACCCGCTGACAGACACCCCCCAAGAGCCCCCAATCGGCACAGCAGTGCCGCAGAGTCAAAGGTCCCTCGTTACAGCAGATATGGGAGGAGACTGAAGCCAAAAGGACGTGAGGGTTGAAACTCAGTCTGAGACTCTGTGGGGGCGGTGTAGGGAACCCACGCTGGGATTATCATCTCAGACTGGAAGCAGAGGGGAGGGGAATATTCCCTCTGCCGGTAGAGCGTGGGGGATTAAATGGAGGACAGTACGTGTTGTAATGTGTAAATGTATTGTGATGCAAGATTTCAGGCAACAGGGGGAAGGAATGGAGTGATATAAAAGGAGAGACCCTGGTATATGGAAAGGAGTCTTTCTGTGTATGAATGCAGTGAGAGAGAGAAAGTCGTCTGTCGTGCAGGTCTGGTTCCTTTATTTGCACTCTCCACAGTACTTATGTTTTGCTTTTTTTTCACGTTAATCAGGTTGAAGCAACTTTGGTTGAATACAAACAAGTAGGAGAATTAAATAAATACTTACATGAAACAATTCTGTAAGCATCCAAATAAATAGAGAAAACTGAAGCATGTCAATAGAAACGATATAATTGTGTGTGACACTACAGCATATAAAATGCTTGTGGTAAATTTATTAAATATCAGCATGTATTTTCTATCATCACCTCCGATTAACAAAAAAAGGTTGCAGGCATGAAAACAAATTGTAAAATACTAACCATAGCACTATGTCCCCAGGCTGGCAGGGGTAGGAACCTTTCTGTGTGGAGTTTGCGTGTTCTGCTTTTGCTGCGTGGGTTTACTCTGGACGTTCCGGTTTCCTCCCACAATCTAAAGACATGCATGTTAGGTTAATTGGCTGTTCTAAATTGTCCCTAGATATCTGTTTCCTATAGGCCCTATAGAGGGTTAGTACTAGTGAAACGCTTTGAGTGGTCTTTGAGACTAGAAAAGCGCTATACAAGTACAGGTCCTTTCCTTATCCCATATGCTAGACTAAAATGCTGCTTCTTAAGTTTGACTGCATTGTCCCAGGTGTGCACAAGCACTTGATGAAAACCGTGAGCGTTTGGCGATTACAAAACGTATCAGGTATTTAATATATTGTACTGTCAGACGCGTTGTAACAAAAACACAGAGGTTGCCAATTTAAGACCTTTTTTCTTAACAGGATGGCTCGCTGTAGGCTGTGACCACGCCAAGAAAAAACCACTTCTGTCTCTCTGTCTCCCCCAACTCTCCTCACACATCCACGCTCTCCCCCTTCCATACAGCCCTACCCCCACAACCTCCCCCAGGACAGACAGAGAACCCAAACATTACAATATGTATAAATAATGTTTAGTACACCTGACAGCCTACAGGTGCATTACTGCCACTGACTTGATTGTCACTCTTCTTCAAACATAAATGTACTTCAGACATGTACTTATGGATTAAACATGAGTCTGTCAAAATGGTCTTATGCAAAGGAGTATACATAAAACGAAAGTAGTTTCTACCGCTTCCGATCAACAAAGTTTTAGTTTTGTTGTTTGCAAATCACTTTAGCCTAAAAAATGTGGTATGTTTTGTGTAACATAAGCTGACTATACAAACTAAAAATGGTTGGGGTTTTTTTTAAATTCTTCCAAACAAATACTTGTTTCAGATGGGGTTTTTTTTGGAGAAAACTAGTGAAAGTTTTCACCACATTGATAATGTTGAACCAAGTTTGCATGAAAATAAAGCAGGTGAGTGAAATAAATACATGAAATTTGTACATTTCAATTTGAGAACACGGTTTTATCTTAATGTAACCATTTAAAACAGTTTTTGTTGACAGAAAAGCATAATTGTGTATGACAACTGACTCAGGTTTTCATCGCTGATATTGATTCAAAAATTTAAAACCGGTTACAAGATGTTTGAAAAGTAAATCAGAGTCAAGTCCACCTCAGTATAAGGATGCACTGCTCATTATAACTTGATATGATCAAATTATTATGTGCTGCTTCAGATCCGTCATGAGATCTGAGCACCATGTTCACATTCAGATTGATAAACACCAAACTTTGCATTGAATTGGTGTAAGACCATTTTTCTGTTAGGTAATTTAGAACCATTGTTTTCAAATTATAAACCTATAAATCTACAGTATATTATGGTAATACATAGCTGAGTATATTGTCCACTCAGGTTAAGTGTCAATGGATACTAGTTTTCTGTACAATACAATAATCTTTAACCTGCCATCAGAATTTATATATTTAAATTTAAAAAAAATTCTAGAAATATATAGCCAGTGCATTGATGTGGCCCAGCTTTGCCCCAAAACAACCTGAGAAAATCTGCGAAAAGGTACATTGTTTCCTGATAATTTTCAATACTCCAGTCTAATGAAGTAAAACGTTATTAATTTTTACTTCTTTGATAAAGAAAAAAGATCATGAACATGTTAAAAACAGTAGGACTGAAAAGCTTTCAGTAAACCCAACAAAGCTTTGTACATCTAAACCATTACGGGCAGCACAGTGGTGCAGTGGTTAGCACTGTTGCCTTACAGCTAGAAGGTTCCTGGTTCGAATCCCCAGGTTGGCAGGGGTTGGAACCTTTCTGTGTGGAGTTTGCATGTTCTCCCTGTGCTGCGTGGGTTTACTCCGGGGGCTCCGGTTTCCTCCCACAATCCAAAGACATGCATGTTAGGTTAATTGGCTGTTCTAAATTGTCCCTAGATGTCTGTTTCCTATAGGCCCTTAGAATAGAGGGTTAGTATTAGTGAAAGCGCTTTGAGTGGTCTTTGTGACTAGAAAAGTGCTATATAAGTGCAGGTTAGTTAGTTAGTTACTAGCAATACAATACTAAATCACTGCAACTGTATCCATAGTCCAATTTTACAATTCTTTTAAATTTACTAATATCTGAGGAAAATAGCACTTGAAAACTTTATACACATGTCTAGTTTTAGTGTTCTGATCAAAAAAAAAACCTACATAAGTACAAAATATGTGCTTGTGAACAATGCCAACATAATTGAAAAATAGTTTCAATTCTCCTCAAAAGAACAGTTTGGCCGGAACTTCTCGGGGTTTGTAGTGTTTTGCTGCAAAAAAGGCAGTAATATTTTTTTTTTTTTTTTTTATTTAAGTTTTTGTAAAGGGTATACAGGTCATTACAGCATTGCATTGTTTACATTTTCATCACATGTTCCCTTATTTTTTGCTATTTCACAACATTGGTAGGATAATTATTACAACACCCCTTTTTTTTTAAAGTGAAAGAAAAAGTGAAATTAAAGAGAATAAAATAAAACAAACAAACAAACAAACAACAGAAAAAAACAAACAGAAAATTAAGTAATTAAAAGTAAAAGAGCATCTGAGTAGCACTGGAACAAAGAGCGGGACCATTATTGAAATGGTATTTGTCAAAGATTAGATCTAATGGAAGACACATATGCGATCCAGGGTTGCCAAAAGTTCATGAACCCATCCATGTCCTGTCTCAGTGCGAATGTCAACTTTTCCATCGAGTAAATGTCTTGAATCACGTTAATCCAATCTTCAGGTGTAGGACAGTCCTTCAGCATCCATTTTTTAGTTAGGGCTTTTTTACTTGCCAATATTAAAACATTGAATAAGTATTTATCTCCTCGTCTTTCCAGTGAGTCCGGTAGTAAACCCAAATACAAAGTTACAAAAGAAAAGGGAACTGTTATTTTGAATATTTTCCCCAATATTGTCTGTACATTGGTCCAATATTGGTGGATAACTGGGCATGACCAAAACACATGAAAATGATTTGCAGTCTTTTCACCACACAAGCGCCAACAGTTCAACCCCTTATGGGTAAATTTGTTTTGTGCAGGTGTTCTGAAAAATCTTACCAAGTTTTTCCATCCAAATTCTCTCCACTGCAGGGATGAGGTACTTTTCCATTGCTGTTTATTTAGCTTTTCCCATATTTCCAGTTGTAAAGTGAAATTCCCCTTTTTCCCATCTCTCTTTTATATATGATGTGTTGTCTCCTTTTAAGTCTTGAAGACCTTGGTATATTTTAGAAATGTATCTGATCCCTGGGATCCCTTTATATGCCATTAAGAAGACCTTCAGAACACCTGACTGGGCCCTTTCCAAATCCTCCTTTTTAAGTATAGTAGCGAACTCAATATGAGCACCCTACTTGGCTTGCCAAGTGGGTTGACCCTATTGGCGACACAGGTAGAGTGTGGGACTCCGGAGCGGGAGGCGTGAGTTCAAATCTCCCGGTGGGACGTCGCCATGTCGAGCAGCACGTTACAGTATATTGTTTATGTGGTGTCTAAGCTGAAAGAACCTGTAAAGGTCTTGATTTATTAGACCTTGTTTTTTCAAATCTTCAAAACTTCTTAAAGTTTGCCCCTTAAAAAAATCGTAATATTTTATCAGCCCTTTCTCTTTCCACTCTTTAAATCTAGTGTCTGTTTTATTGGGGGTAAAGTCTTGATCATAGGCAATCCATTGCAGAAGTCGATAGGGCTCTTTAGCTTGATTCTCTCTGACTATCTTAAACCAAATTTTTAGCGGGGTCTCTATCCACGGGTTAGTGTTATTCAAGAGTTTAGGTAAGGCATTGTTCCCTATTATCGCCTGTAGGGGGATGTCACTTGTTATTTGGCATTCGATCTCCTTCCATTGTGCAGTGTAGACTGGGTTACATATCTCTACTAAAGTTTTAATTTGTGCGGCTTTAAAATAGTCCCTGATATTTGGCAGCGTGAGCCCACCTTTGTCTTTGTTTAGCTGTAAGGTTCTATATCTGATTCTAGGTCTCTTGCCCTGCCATATGAATCTTGAGATCCTTCTGTCCAGCTCCTGCCATGTTTTTTTGGGAGGTTCTACCGGTATTGTTTGGAAAAGGTATAGAAGACGTGGAAGTATATTCATTTTGACTGCTTCAATTCTTTGTGCAGTACCTAAGAATGGTATCATATTCCATCTTGCTAGGTCAGATTTTATTTTTGTCACCAGTGGATCATAGTTTAGTGTTATAATTTTGTTGAGTTGTTTCGGGATATTGACCCCCAGATATTTCATAGATTCCAACTCCCAGTTAGTTTTGAGTTCACTTAGTGAATAATGATTTGGGTCATAGTTGAATGTTAAAACTTGGGTTTTATGCATGTTTAATTGTACCCCGATAAATCTCCATAGTCTGAAAAAACTGAGATTAGTTCTGGTAAAGAGGTGTCTGGCTGCCCTAGGTATATTAAAATGTCATCAGCAAAGAGTGCTATTTTATGTTCCTTCTGACCAAGTGTAATACCTTGAATTTCTTGATTTTGTCTTATCCATTGGCTCAGAGGTTCTATGAAGATTGCAAAGAGCAGTGGAGACAGGGGGCAGCCTTGACGTCATCCTCTTTCCAGCTCAAAAGATGATGATAAATTACCGTTAATCCTTATTTTAGCTGTTGGTTTTTTATATAATGCCTGTATAGTTCTAATGAAGTTATGAAAATTGAAACTGGATAAGATTCTATATAGGAAAGACCAGTCAACCGAATCGAATGCTTTTTCAGCGTCTAATCCCAATATGACTGCATTTAAGTTATTTTTTTTATATGATGAATTATGTGTAAAGTGCGTCGAAATGTTGTCTTGTGTCTGTCTTTGTCTTATAAAACCTGTTTGGTCTAAGTGAATTAAGTCTGTCAGTATGTTTTCTAACCTTTTGGCAAGGAAAATGGTAAAAAGCTTATAGTCCTGATTTAATACACTGATTGGTCTGTAGTTGGAGCATTCTAGTTTATCCTTTTCAGGTTTAGGTATAACTGCAATGACCCCTTCTCTCCAGGAGGGGGGGGGATTTCCCCTGTGTGGAGGACATAGTTAAATGTTTTCAGGAGGAGAGGAGATAGTTGCTGTTTAAAGGTTTTGTACCATTCTGCTGTCTGCTCCTGGGGATTTGTTAGCTTTAAGTTTCATAATTGCTTTTTCCAATTCTTTAGGTTGTATTTCTGACAGTAGTGTTTTATTTTGTGATTCCGTACACTACCGTTCAAAAGTTTGGGGTCACCCAGACAATTATTTTGTGTTTTCCATAAAAAGTCACACTTATTTACCACCATGAGTTGTAAAATGAATAGAAAATATAGTCAAGACATTGACAAGGTTAGAAATAATGATTTGTATTTGAAATAATAATTTTTTCCTTCAAACTTTGCTTTCATC
Organism: Pholidichthys leucotaenia; assembly: GCA_020510985.1. Taxonomy (NCBI): domain Eukaryota; kingdom Metazoa; phylum Chordata; class Actinopteri; order Cichliformes; family Pholidichthyidae; genus Pholidichthys; species Pholidichthys leucotaenia. The sequence goes on along the minus strand of CM035847.1, from coordinate 313,402,560 downwards.
AAAGAATCCTCCATTTGCAGCAATCACAGCATTGCAGACCTAACATGATTGCACAAGGGTTTTCTAATCATGCATTAGCCTTCTGACGCAATGAGCAAACACATTGTACCATTAGAACACTGGAGTGATAGTTGCTGGAAATGGGCCTCTATACACCTACGTAGATATTGCACCAAAAACCAGACATTTGCAGCTAGAATAGTCATTTACCACATTAGCAATGTATAGAGTGTATTTCTGATTAGTTTAAAGTTATCTTTATTGAAAAAAAGTGCTTTTCTTCAAAAATAAGGAAATTTCTAAGTGACCCCAAACTTTTGAACGGTAGTGTAAGTTGGGGAAGGTTTAATGTGTTTAGGAATGTCTCGGATGCGTTTTTATGTTTTTTGTGGGAGTATAAGTTCTTATAGTAATTCTCGAAGCTTTTAAGAATATCCTGAATTCTGAATTTTATTTCCTTTGATACTGGGTCTCTGATTTTGTAGATTGTTCTCTCTGTTTGTTGTTTCCTCAATTTATAGGCTAGTAATTTTGCCAATTTACTGCCTGCTTCATAGTGTTTTTGTTTCAGAAATGTAAGTTTCTTCTGGATTTCTATTGTGTAGATCTCATTTATTTGATTTTTAATTTCTTTAATCTTGAGCGAGCCATTAGAATGAGTGTTGTCTTTGTGTTCTTTTTCTAGGTTCTTGAGTTCTGACTCTAGTGTGATTAGTTTTTCTTGTCTCAGTTTCTTTTGGGTTGCCAGTTTTGCAATAATTTTTCCCCTTATTACAGCTTTGCACGCATCCCACAGTATTAAAGGGGATACTTCTCCATTATCGTTTTCTTCCAAATATCTGAGAATATCTGATTCCAATTCATCTTTCAGTGGTCCTTTCAGGACATTTGAATTCAACCTCCAGGAAAATGTATTATTTGTGGTTTTTTGGATGTTTAAGTCCATATAGATTGGACTGTGGTCAGAGAGATCCATCAGTCCTATTTTACATGTTTTTACTCTTCCAATGTCTCTATTAAACATAAAAAAGTAATCAATCCTTGAGTAAGATGAATGTGGCGTTGAATAAAAAGTATAATCTTTTACACTGGGGTTGAATTCCCTCCATACGTCACAGATTCCCATTTCTTTTAATAGCATCCGAGTTTTCCTATTTTGAGTGTTATTTTGATGTGTTGCATCCCAGTATGGATTCAGTCTTAGATTGAAGTCTCCACCACATATCACTAAACCTTGGGCTTTAGTTATCATTAGGTCGAATACATTTTTATAAAATTTCCATTTAGCCCCTGGTGGTGCATATACATTCAGCAGGGTGATATCTTCTCCCTCTAGCCGCCCAATTACCAAACTGTACCTCCCTTCTTTATCTTTGTGTTCTGATTTTTTTTCAAATGTAATTTTGGTTGATATCAATGTCGCTATTCCCCTCCTCCTCCCTGACTTATATGAAGATGAAGAGATCATTTTAAACCCTTGTCTATTGAGTTTAGTGTGTTCCACGTCTGTTAGGTGGGTTTCTTGTGAAAAATATTATTTCTGCTTTGTCTTTTTTCATTTTGCGTAGAATCTTGGATCTTTTAACTGGATTCAGGATCCCTTTTACATTATATGAGGCTATTTTGGTTACACCCTGTTTCTCCATTGTATTTTCTTATTTAGTATAACAGTGTGGTGGCCCACTTTTTTGCTACTCAGAAACTGAAAGAACATTAAGAACATAAAAAACATTAAGAACATAGTGTACGAAACTTTAAAACAAAAAACTGTCAAAAAAACTTCCTGAGCTGGGGTCTCTTTAAAGACCCTGTAAGAGCCCTGATGGAGTGTAGGCTCTGAGGGAAATTCCTCAAACTCTGTTACGTGTTGAGGGCCCTCTCTTACCCCTGTAAGTTGTCCCATGTTTTTAACGTGAATTTCAGATCCCAATCCGAATTTGTAATGATTTTTTTTTTTTTTTTTTTATGCCTATACCCTATGAGATTGTGTACACCCTCCCACCCCCATCACAGCAAACATTCACTCTAATACAGTATTTGTTAGTGTGGAGAGAACATGTGGGTCATTGTTACATTTCTATTTTAACAAGATTTTTTTCCATCCATCCATCCATCTTCTACCGCTTTTCCGGAGGTCTGGGTCGCGGAGGCAGCAGTTCAAGCAGAGAAGCCCAGACTTCCCTCTCCCCAGCCACCTGTTCCAGCTCTTCAGAGGGGATACCAAGGCGTTCCCAGACCAGCTGGGAGACATAGTCTCTCCACCGAGTCCTGGGTCTGCCCCGGGGTCTCCTCCCAGTGGGACGTACCTGAAACACCTCAAGTGGGAGGCGTCCAGGAGGCATCCTAATCAGATGCCCATACCACCTCAACTGACTCCTTTCAATGTGGAGGAGCAGCGGTTCTACTCTGAGCCTCTCCCGGATAACTGAGCTCCTCACCCTATCTCTGAGGGTGAGTCCAGCAATCCTACGGAGAAAGCTCATTTCAGCCACTTGTATCCGCGATCTCGTTCTTTCGGTCATTACCCAAAGCTCGTGACCATAGGTGAGAGTAGGAACGTAGATTGACTGGTAAATCGACAGCTTTGCCTTAGAACTAAGCTCCCTCTTCACCACAACAGACCGGTACAACGTCCGCATCACTGCAGATGCTGCTCCAATCCGTCTGTCGATCTCTCGCTCCATTTTCCCCTCACTCGTGAACAAGACCCCAAGATACTTAAACTCCTCCACTTGGGGCAGGAGCCTGTCCCCAACCCGGAGAGGACAATCCACCTTTTTCCGGCTGAGGACCATGGACTCGGACTTGGAGGTGCTGATTCTCATCCCAGCCGCTTCACACTCAGCGGAAAACCGTCCCAGCAAGAGCTGTAGGTCATTGCTGGATGAAGCCAACAGGACAACATCATCTGCAAACAACAGAGATGAGATCCTGTGCTCACCAAGCATGACACCCTCCATTCCCTGGCTGCGCCTAGAAATCCTGTCCATAAAAATTATGAACAGGATCGGTGACAAAGGGCAGCCCTGGCGGAGTCCAACTCTCACTGGGAATGACTCCGACCGAGTGTTGGCAATACGAACCAAACTCTCACAACGGTCGTACAGAGACCGAATAGCTCGTAACAATAAGCCCGATACCCCATACTCTCGAAGCACCCCCCACAAAAATCCACGAGGGACGCGGTCAAATGCCTTCTCCAAGTCCACAAAACACATGTAAACTGGTTGGGCAAACTCCCACGAACCCTCAAGAATTCTCGAGAGGGTAAAGAGCTGGTCCGATGTGCCACGGCCAGGACGAAAACCACATTGCTCCTCCTGAATCCGAGGTTCGACCAACGGCCGGACTCTCCTCTCCAGTACCTTGGCATACACCTTCCCAGGGAGGCTGAGGAGTGTGATCCCTCTAAAGTTGGAGCACACCCTCCGGTCCCCTTTTTTGAAGAGAGGAACCACCACCCCGGTTTGCCATGCCAAAGGCACTGTCCCCGACCTCCACGCAATGTTGCAGAGGCGTGTCAACCATGACAACCCAACAACATCCAGGGCCTTGAGGTACTCAGGGCGAATCTCGTCCACCCCCGGGGCCCGGCCACCAAGGAGATTTTTAACCACCTTGGCGACCTCAGCCCCTGTGATAGGCGAGTCATCCCCCTCGTCCCCAAACCCTGCTTCCTCTGTGGAAGACGTATCAGTGGGATTGAGGAGATCCTCGAAGTATTCCTTCCACCGCCCGACGATATCCCCAGTTGAAGTCAACAGTGTCCCATCCGCACCATACACAGTGTGGACGGGGAGCTGCTTTCCCCTCCTGAGCCGCCGAACAGTTTGCCAGAATCTCTTTGAAGCCGACCGAAAGTCTTGTTCCATGGCCTCACCGAACTCCTCCCATACCCGCGTTTTTGCTTCAGCAACCACCCGAGCTGCACTCCGCTTGGCCTGCCGGTACACCTCAGCTGCTTCGGGAGTCCCACAAGCCAACCAAGCTTGATAGGACTCCTTCTTCAGCTTAATGGCCCCCCTCACCACTGGTGTCCACCACTTGGTTCGGGGGTTGCCACCACGAGATGCACCGACCACCTTGCGGCCGCAGCTCTGGGCCGCCGCTTCAACAACAGAGGTGGAGAACATGGCCCATTCAGACTCCATGTCTCGGACACGAGATGGCTGCACGGTGGCGCAGTGGTTAGCACTGCGGCAGCACAGTTTACCCTTGGCCGGGGGATTGTGGGGATCGTGGGATCGTGGGTTCGATCCCAGCCCCCGACCAACAGTGATCTGTGTGGAGTTTGCATGTTCTCCCCGTGTTGCGTGGGTTTACTCCGGGATTTCTCCGGTTTCCTCCCACATGCCAAAAACATGCATGTTAGGTTAATTGGCTGTTCTAAATTGTCCCTAGATATTTGTTTCCTATAGGCCCTTAGAATAGAGGGTTAGTATTAATGAAAGCGCTTTGAGTGGTCTTTGTGACTAGAAAAGCGCTATATAAGTGCAGGGTAGTTAGTTAGTTAGTCTCCAGACTCCCTCGGAATGTGGTTGAAGTTCTTCCGGAGGTGGGAGTTGAAGACCTCCCGGACAGGGGCCTCAGCCAGACGCTCCCAGCACACCCTCACTATACGTTTGGGTCTACCAGGTCTGAATGGCTTCCTCCCCTGCCATCGGATCCAACTCACCACCAGGTGGTGATCAGTTGACAGCTCTGCACCTCTCTTTACTCGGGTGTCCAAGACATACAGTCGCAGGTCTGATGATACGATAACAAAATCGATCATCGACCTGCGACCTAGGGTGTCCTGGTGCCAGGTGCACATATGGACACCCTTATGCTTGAACATGGTGTTTGTTATGGACAGACTGTGGTTAGCACAGAAGTCCAATAACTGAACACCACTCGGGTTCAGATCGGGCAGGCCGTTTCTCCCAATCACCCCCCTCCAGGTTTCACTGTCATTGCCCACGTGCGCATTGAAGTCCCCCAGTAGGACAATGGAGTCTCCAGGAGGAGTACCCTCCAGCACCCCAGTCACAGACTCCAAAAAGGGTGGGTACTCTGAAACATCATTTGGTGCATAGGCACAAATGATGGTCAGGACCCGTTTCCCAACCCGAAGGCGCAGGGAAGCAACCCTTTCGTCCACCGGGGAAAACTCCAATATAGAGGCAGCAAGGTGGGGCGATACAAGAATACCCACCCCTGCTCGTCGTCTCTCGCCCGGGGCAACTCCAGAAAAGGCCAAGCTCCAGCCCCTCTCCAGAAGACTGGTTCCGGAACCGGAGCTGTGTGTTGAGGTGAGGCCGACTATATCTAGCCGGTATCGCTCAACCTCGTACACCAGCTCAGGCTCCTTCCCCACCAGAGAGGTGACATTCCACGTACCAAAAGCCAGTTTAGAAAGCTTGGGATCAGTCCGCCAAGGTCTCCGCCTTTGACCGCCACCTAATCCACATAGCACCGGACCCCCATGATCCCTCCTGCAGGTGGTGAACCCACTGGAGGGCGGACCCATGTAACTCCTTCGGGCTGAGCCCGGCCGGGTCCCATGGGTGGAAACCCGGCCACCAGACGCTAGCCTTCGAGCCCCTCCCCCAGGCCTGGCTCCAGGGTGGGGCCCTGGTAACCCCATACCGGGCGGGGTACACTGAATCCTTGATATAGAATTTATCATGAGAGTCTGTTGGATCGTTCTTAGTCTGGCCCTTCACCCAGAACCAGTTTGTCTTGGGAGACCCTATCAGAGGCAAATTGCCCCCGGACAACATAGCTCCTGGGATCACTGGTTGAAGATTTTTTTTTTCCCTTTAAATTAAGAAGACATTTGTTTCTAATGCTATAACTGCTCCATGAAAGGTTTTACCACATGCTGATTCTGCATCTCCTTTAATGTTTGTTACCTTGTAGGAGGGGGGATGGAAGTGCAGAATGACTGAAAAGAAAAAAAAACAAAAAGGTTGCTATTCCTTCCTGGAACTGGAAAGCTTATCTTTGTAGCTCTGGGGCTGGGTTTCCCGCTGCTGGCCCGTGGATTTTGAAGGTCTCTGAGTGGACCACGTTTGAGCTCTGATCCTCTCGCTCAGAACCGCTGCGGGTTTAAACACCGATACCGGGAGCCCTCTTCTCGCCATGTCAATTGTTGCTTCTTCCGCTGAATTATAGAGACATGACTCTTCACCGTAAAAGACCCTTAACTTCGCAGGAAATGGCGTCTGAAAGCGTAGATTCTGTTCCCGTTGAACCTTTTTGGCGTCGTTATATTCCCGTCGTTTTTTAAGAACCTCCGGGGCGTAATCATGCTCCACGAAGACTTTTCTCTCTTGATGCATAAATCCTTTTTTCTGCCAAGCCCGTCTTACAACCTCTTGTTTTATTTTGAAATCGGCGAATCTTACCACCACCAAACGCGGGGGTGCTTCTGCCGCTGGCTTTGCGGCTAATGTACGATGGGCCTTTTCTATCTTCAAATCGGTGGTTTGTGGAATATCCAACTTCTCTCTCAATAAGGATTCCACGCATTCCGCCACTGTGTTGAAACTATCTTCAGCTCCTTCTTTCAGACCGTGAATTCTGATGTTGTCTCGTCTTTGTCTTCCTTCTTGGTCGGTTAGCTTAGCCTCCAGCCTTGACTGTTTTTTGTGTAAATCCAGCATAGAATCTTCAAGCACTTTTATTCTTTCTTCAGCTTCCAAGATTCGGTTTTCGGCCTGGTCCATTCTGCTGTTCATCCTTTTTAATTCCTCTCTGAATTCATGAAATTCGGCCTGAAATCGTCGTAATTCATCAAATAGCGATTTCAAGCTAACCTTTTTGTTAGCTAGGTCTAGCTCCTCGTCTTCTGAACGGAGGTCCTCCGGTTCAGATTCTGCGGCCGCTGCGCGTCCTGACCTGGGGAATGTCAGTTTCTTCTGTTTTTGGTTAGGCATGGTGTTTTTGTTTTTTGATTTTTATTCTTCCAAAAATCCGTTAAGTCTGATTTTGAAGATGTTTTCCTTGGATTGGGTCTGGAAGCTTCAGCGTTAAGTTGCTATCACCATGGCGTCCAGACCGGAAGTCCCAGTAATAATTTTTAAAACTGCTCAAAATAGAGGGAAAGTTTCATAACAGTATTGGAGGCCGGATGGTCTACTGTTAGCATCCATACACTTAACATTACCTCAAATTTGACCCTGTTTCAGAAAGTAGGTTGAGTGAAAGCTCAGTTGACTTCAAACCTGCTTTCTGAAACAGGGCTCCTGTCATATGTATTCTGCCTGTTTAAGGCAGAAGGAATGAAACCCACTTGCAGAGATACGTTGTGCCTGCTTTATTGTGCAGAACAAAATATAACTGTCCAAACATAGTGAGCCAGAGGAGTACAGGGAAGTCTCTAGGATGCTCAGTAAGACAGGTGAGTCAAACACGGGGAAAAAATGTTCCAAGGCAGACGAAACTGCAACGGAGGAACGGAGGAGGAGCCTGGAAAAGAGCCATCTGGGAAAAATAGACAGCAGGGGCGAAACAGTTTGTACTCACGAAGCTGGAGCTGTCTGAGTTAATCCGTGAAATCCACGGGCTGGAGAAATATACAGATGAAGGCTACTCCGCAATTCACCTCAATCACCTGACAATAAACATGGCGAACTGAGATCTTAAATACAGCAACACTAATGAGCAGAGTGTATGCCGGTGTGAAGAGAGGAGAGAGAGTGTGGAAGAGCGTGAGTGGAAACACCTGTGTGGATGGACGTCTGCACCAGTGAGTGTGTGTGTGCGTAAGGAGTGAATGAGAGTGAGAATGCAGGTGAAGAGATAAGTGTGTGTGTGTGTGCGTGCGTGCGTGCATGTGTGTACACAGTGGAAAAATAACAGCTGGTAAGAACTGGCAGGAGAGAGGGGCGTGGCTGAGCTGTCAGCTGAGCAGAGCTCAGAGCCTCCCAGGAAGGGAGGTAAGGGGAAAAACACCTTCCTGAGGGCAAACATTCACCGTGGCAAGGACCTGGGCTGACAGGTCCAGCCCAGTCCATGACCGCTCCGTCAACATAGACGATATCAGACCAAAGATGTCTCACAGCTCAAAGTACAGCTAGTCTTAGCAGCTAGCAAACAGAAGCTAGCTAACTATGTTTTTCTTATAACATGCATTTCTTTTTTTTCTTTCCCCCCTTCCTTGTCCTGTCAGGCAGCTAGGTGAGCAGAACAGAAATCTGCTAACCTTACTGTGCCAAACAGATTTACTTTGCCAAAAGGAGCTTTATACAGCACATATCTATGTACTGTATTGTGACGTTGGAGGGTTCACACAAGAAAGGAGAGATGACTGACGAAACAGGCTTTATTTAAACACACTCCCTCAACACAGACAGGAGGGGAGGCCATTCCCACAGACCTCCGTCTCACTAAGGGTGACATAAACGCATGATCAGTCCCTGCTCTGACTCTTATAACACTGCTGTGTCATTATAACGCCGTTATAATGACACAGCAATAACACTTTAGAACACACGAATGATAACACCCTTTGAATCCTCCGCTGCCAAAGCATGCCGGGAGAATCCCCGCCCCTTTAACACAGCCCTGAAGTTACACTGCCCCCCCCCCGGGCTGGTTTCTGTCCCCAGAATAATAAAAGTCCAGCTCAAAAGTCCAACACGAATCCATCCAGGTGTCGGGGTGGCCTCTGTTGTCAATGATCAGCACGCACAGGCCCGCTAGTGTTCATCTGTGCCTCGGTAGGAGTATCTGGCTGGAGTGAAGGCTCCGGCTCGACCACCCGTGGGGGGAATGGATGGTTCATGGCGGTTCTGTGTGGATTACCGATGTCTGAATGACATCACCCGCAAGGATTCCTACCCCCTGCCCTGCATCGATGACGCGTTGGACCACATTGCCGGCTCCAGCTGGTTCAGCTCGCTGGACCTCCACAGCAGCTATTGGCAGGTACAGCTGTCACCTGAGGCCCGCCAGAAAACAGCCTTCTCCATCGGGCAGGGACTGTATCAGTTCAAGGTGATGCGGTTTGGACTTTGCAACGCCCCGGCCACCTTTGAACGTCTGATGGGGCGAGTGTAGGCTCACGTGCCCCGGAGCCGCTGCATCATTTATCTGGATGACCTGCTGGTTCACGCAGCTGATTTTGACAGTGCCCTGTCCAACCTCCGGGAAGTATTGGATGCCATCTGACAGGCCGGGCTGTGGCTACACCCGCGGAAATGCCACCTATTTCGGTGGGAGACCACCTTCCTGGGCCACGTCGTCAGTGCAGCAGGAGTCGCCACCGATCCAGAGAACGTGGCAGCGGTGAAAAACTGGCCAGTGCCACGGGATGAGGGAGAGCTACGGAGTTTTCTCGGACTGGCCTCCTATTATAGGAGATTTGGGAAAGACTTTGCCACCATCACCAGCCCGCTGCATCAGCTGACACAGAAGGGCCGTGCATTTCAGTGGAGTGAGAGCTGTGCTGCTGCTTTTTTCCGGCTTCACTCAGCGCTCATCGGAGCCCCCATCCTGCAGTATCCCAACCCAAACCACCCTTTCATCGTGGACACAGATGCCAGCAACCAGGGCATTGGGGCGGTGTTATCCCAGGAGGGAGAACATGGAGAGCAGGCAGTTACTTTTTTCAGCCGCACTCTCAGCAGAGCTGAAAGGATTTATTGTGTTACTCACAGAGAGCTGTTGGCTGTCATCCAGGGGCTTCACCATTTTCACCCGTATGTGTACGGGGGGAGGTTCCAGCTCAGGACGGATCATGCTTCCCTGATCTGGCTGCTGAACTTCAAAGACCTGGATGGACAGTTGGTGAGATGGCTGGAGGCACTGCAGGATTATGATTTTCAGATTGTGCATCAGGCAGGCTGCCTCCATGCCAACGCTGACGCGCTGTCTCGGCGTCCCTGTGCTGCGGAGGACTGTCAGCACTGCTAGCGGGCAGAGAATCGAGACCAAGCCATCCCACGGGCTGCTGTTCTCAGGACTGCTGTGAGCAAGAATAACACAGCAGCACACAACTCCTCCTCGGATAATCAGGCAGCTCTCTCCAGCGATGACGTCACAGAGGCCCTCGGAGCACAGCAGCTGCAGAGCGAGCAGGACAGAGATCCGGTCATTTCCCGGGTTCGGCAGTGGCTGGACACGGGCCAGTGGCCCACCTGGGAGGCTGTGTCTGCGCTGGACCCAGAAATCAAGACCCTACACTCCCAGTGGGCCAATCTCCGTTGTCATGAGGGTGTTGTGTTTCAGCAGTGGCAGACTCCAGCTGGGCAGCATCATGTCTGGCAGCTGCTGGTTCCCCGGCAGCTCCGGCCCAACATGCTCCAACTGGTCCACGGGGCGGTGAGGGCGGGCCACTTTGGAGCGACAAAGACTCTGCAGCATCTTCGAGCCCGGTTCTACTGGCCCGGATATCACCAGGATGTAGAGCTCCACGTCCATCGCTGCAACACCTGCACGGCTCAGAAGGGGCTGACTCAGCGATCCCACGCCCCCTTGCAGCAGTACCGGGTGGGAGCACCGATGGAGTGGGTAGGGGTTGACATTCTGGGCCTTTTCCTGACCACGGACCGGGGGAACTGCTACGTGCTGGTCGCAATGGATTATTTCACCAAATGGCCAGAGGTATACGCGGTCCCTGATCAGAGCGCCGCCACCACAGCATCAAAACTGGTGGGCGTCATCCAGTCATCCCATTTCTGACACCAGTGTGACGTTGGAAGGTTTACACAAGAAAGGAGAGATGACTGTGACGAAACAGGCTCTATTTAAACACACTCCCTCAACACAGACAGGAGGGGAGGCCATTCCCACAGTCCTCCATCTTACTAAGGGTGACACAAATGCATGATCAGTCACTGATCTGACTCTTCTTATAACACTGCTGTGTCATTATAATAATGACACAGCAATAACACTTTAGAACACGCGAATGATAACACCCTTTGAATCCTCCGCTGCCAAAGCATGCCGGGAGAATCCCCGCCCCACTTAACACAGCCCCGACATTACACTATATTGTTGTAAACTCCTCTTGTAATAACGTAATACTATGCTTAGATTATTTTACCCATGAAGGACCCAACAGGAGGGGAGTGGGGCAAGGAGGTGTGGGGAGGGGGAAAGAAAAGGAAGACAGACAAACAAAGAAGACAAACAAACCAACAACTAAAACAAACAGAAGACAGACTGCTTCTTCCACCAAAGAGGTCTCAACATGAGTCTGGTATCCGCACCTGTTAAAGGAGAGACATATGTGTTATTATTAGATAGATAGATAGATAGATAGATAGACAGACAGACAGACAGACAGATAGATAGATAGATGTATGTTATTGATCCCAAACCGGGAAATTACAGTGTAACAGCAGCATGACAGTTGACAGCCAAACAACAGAAACACACACGACAGACAAAGGGATTACCCATGGAAAGTAAAAAAGAAACTAACACGACTATAGAACCTATATACATCATAGCTTAACATATGATCACCCGTATAAACACATGAATCATCCCATTGCACAAAGAAGGACTATCAGGAGCAGAGTGAAATGTGAGGTACCAGTTAGTCTGTAAGGTGTAGTGTGGCAGCATAGCTATGACCAGAATACAACATCATAGTGAGTTATTGTACAGTGAAATTGTATGTGGCAGGAAAGATTTCCTGTACCTGGCCGTTCGACAACGAAGCTGTAGTAGTCTACTGGAGAAAGTGCTTCGCTAGTGTGTGGTGGAGGGGGTGATCAGGATTGTTCATGATGGATCACAGTTTATTTAGTGTTCTCCTCTCCACCACTGTCTCAAAGGTCTCCGGTCTGAGACCAATTACAGAGCCAGCCCTCTTGATAATCTTGTCATGTCTGTTGGTATCTCTGGCCCTGATACTGCTACCCCAACAGACCGCAGCAAAGTAGATGGTGCTGGCGACAACAGTCTGGTAGAAAAGCTCCAGCATCCTGCTGCACACGTTGAAGGATCTCAGTTTTCTCAGGAAATAGAGTCTGCTCATCCCCTTCTTGTGCACAGCATCGGTGTTGGATCTCCAGTCCAACCCGCTACTGATCCTGACACCCAGATATTTGTAGTCCTCAACCACTTCCACATCCTCCCCCCTAATCTGCAGTGGCTGAGAAGGAGCCTTCCTCTTCCTGAAGTCAATCACCATCTCCCTGGTCTTGCTGACATTCAACCTCAGGTGATTCTGCTCCATCCACTCCACAAATCTGTCTACCAGTGCCCTGTACTCCCCCTCCTCTCCTCCTCTTATACACCCCACAACAGCTGAGTCATCAGAGAATTTTTGCAGGTGACATGACTCAGTGTTATACTGAAAGTCCGTGGTGTATAAGGTAAAAAGAAAAGGAGAGAGCACAGTCCCCTGTGGCGCTCCCGTATCACTAGCCACCACTCCAGACAAGACACTGCCCAGCCTGACAAACTGTGGCCTGCCTGCCAGGTAGTCGGTAATCCAGGAGATCACAGAGCTGTCAACCCCCATCCCCCGCAGCTTCTCGCCCAGCAGCAGTGGCTGGATGGTGTTAAAGGCACTGGAGAAATCAAAAAAAGTGATTCTCACAGTATCTCCTCCACCATCCAGGTGCTGATGGGCTCGTTGCAGCAGGTAGATGACAGCATCTTCAACTCCTAAATGGGGCTGATATGCAAACTGCAGAGGGTCCAGCCATGTCTCCACCTGCAGCCTCAGGTGGGCTAAGACCAGTCTCTCCAGGACCTTCATCACATGAGATGTGAGGGCAACTGGTCGATAGTCATTCAGATCCGATGGAGATGACTTCTTGGGGACAGGAACCAGGCAGGATGTCTTCCACAGCACCGGTACTCTCTCCAGACTCAGGCTCAGGTTGTACAGGTGTTTCAGTACTGGAGCTAGTTGGTTGGCACAGGTCCTCAGGATCCTAGCGGAGATGCCATCCGGGCCCGAAGCCTTCCGCTGACGGAGTCTCTTCAGCTGTTTCTCCACCTGATCTGTAGTCACCGTGAAGTGAGGGGGGGGTCCTGGTTCCCCCTGAGGAGGAGGAGGAGGGAGATGGAGAGAGGTTCTGCACGGGAGCGTGGATAGGGAGGGGTGTGTAGGGGTCTGGTTGTGTTGCTCGGGTGACAGACTGTGAGTTGAACCTATTAAAAAACAGATTCAGTTCCTCAGGTCTCTCCTGGCTCCCAGATGGCTGCCTGACTCTCCCCTTGTACCCAGTTATTTGTTTCATTCCCTCCCACACATCTTTAGTGTTATTTTGCCTGAGTTTCTCTTCCAACTTCCTCCTATACTACTACTACTACTACTACTATACTATACTACTACTACTATAATACTACTACTACTCCTATACTACTACTCTTTTTTCTTTGAATTCTTGGATGGAATATGGGTGGGCAATATAAGCTGCGGCTTCAGTCATCACCCATTTCGGATAACTCACGTGGAATTGTTTAGTAGAAGGAGTCTTTGTCTAATTTGACCTTGTTGTTATATTATACAGTTTCTTTAACCTGTACTGTATTATCCGAAATAAATAAATAGGTGAGTTAGTATAATTGTCCTTGCACCTCCTCAGCATCTCTCTCAGCTCATGCTGCACTCCCCTCAGCTTCTCCTTGTCTCCAGCCCTAAAAGCTCTCTTTTTTCTGTTCAGAAGTGCTTTCAGGTTACTGGTGACCCAGGGTCTGTTGTTGGAGAAGCAGTGTACAGTCTGAGCTGGCATGGTCTTGTCTTCACAGAATCTAATGTATTCTGTGATGCATTTGGTCATATTATCTATGTCCACCCCATGTGGTTCACAGAGTCCGCTCCAGTCTGTCGTCTCGAAGCAGTCCTGCTGCCAGGATGTGGACACAGGAGGCTGCTGATGCACTCATCAGCAGCCTCCTGTGTCCACCTCCTCACAGTCTGTGTATAGGCAGGCTGCCTTTGCACAAGGGGGACATACTTGGGTGTTAACATGACCATGCAGTGATCTGATTTACCAATGGGGGGCAGAGCTGTGGCACTATTATCCATGTGTTCTAAGCATTATTGTTGTGCCATTATAACTGCGGTATAAGACCAGTTGTGATTGTGCTGTTTTCCCTGTGTGTGAGATCATGTGTCTGCGTCACCTATTATGTCCACAAACCTGGTGAAGAATGAGGCTGATAGAGACATATCACTGAACGCGTGTTTATTTGGGATTTAGGAACACCATACATGTACTGCACCTGGTGGAGTCATCTGGCCCAAGAGGAAGTCCTCATGGCTGCTGCCCCCTAATATAGGGTGGTGTGATGATGCAACAGGAAGGCGGTGTCATCACATCGCACTTCACAATAAATCCCCACACAACATCCTCCCCCCACTTTACAAGGTCCAAAACCACACTCTCCAATCAAACCCACCCTTATTTACAATCCCAATCACACACTAAACTAAAAGTAAAGCTAAGGCCTAACACACTCACCCAAAAAAAACCCCAACCTAAAATAGGACCGGTGGGTGGACTACCACACAGCCCGCATGGCACAGTGGGTTATTCTGCCACTGATAACACTAAAAGTTTTTATTGAACAACTAAAAAAAAAACTGCTGTGCTCCTAAACTAAACAGCAAACCAAATCAGAACTATAAATATATAGAGTCTGTCCGCACAGTCACGTAGGAGAATGGTGGGACAGGCAGGGGGGGCCCTGGGCAGCCCCGCAGCAGGCATGCCCCTGGAGGCGACAGGCCCCCGGGGCAAGGGCTGATCGATCTTCAGAGCGCTGATCGATGATTACTGTGTTTGTGCATATGATTTGCCAAAGCCTACTGACTATCAAACACAGGTTTTGGTAATTCTATGTCATATTGTTGCTTTGTTTCAATAACCCTAAACTCACTTTTTAATAAATGACATATGCAGTCTTATTTACATTTTGATTCTTTCACTGTCCATGTAAAAACAACAAAACAAAGGAGAACGCGGAAGCAGGCTCTGAGACAGTTCATGCTGTGATGTTATCCCTCCTCTGATCAGAGTGGAATAAATGACTCAAAACTTGGAAACCGCTTATTGATTATTGATTTAGTCTCAATTCAATTTTGGTCTCTCATTTGGCTCCGAGACGGTTGATGCTGATTTGTGTGAGAACTTACAAAAGAGAGCAGGACATTTCAAAGTGATTATCAAAGTAGCTTAGATCATTCCTTACACATGTACTGATCCTGTACTGATCCTCAGTCTGAATTCTCTGAAGGCCAATAATTGCCCACAGAAACATGCCAAGAATACATGAACTTATCCTACTGTATATGGAATGCACATTTAAACATTAAACATGGCATATGAAAGGCATGATACTTCTCAAGTATAATAATACATTATTAGTGACAATAATAATATGGATAATATGGAATTTTTCTCTCAGGGGTGATTTTTTCCGTGGGATCTCTGGGTCAGACAAACAGCACACCCTGGTGTAGTGATTCAAGCGTCCACATCTGCTGCATCGTTTCCCTCTTGCCGGGCACTCTCTCGCTTTATGGCAGTGTGTCACGGACCCACAACCCTTGCAACAGGGGTTCCTGGGGCAGACCTTCGGCTGGCAGCATTGGTTTCTTAATCATCGTCCAAGCTATACTCGCTATCAGGGCCTGCAACATTAGCTGAGGCGGGCGGCTCTGTTGGTTTCTGTGACTGGCGCCAGTTTAGCTCTGAAGCTAGCTTATCTGTGACCTCCAACTGGAGACCTAGCTCGACAGCCCTAGCTAGCGTCAAGTCATTAGGTGCCGTCAATAGCCTAGCATGCAGTCCAGCATTGCACATGTGCTCAGCCAATTGGTCATGCACCATCCTGTCTTCCAGCGGCCCAAAACAACACTCGCTAGCTAGCTGCCTCAAATCAGCGACATACTGGTGGATAGGCTCGCCAACACGTTGGTGCCTCTGGCGAAAGCAAATTCTCTGAACAGTCACACCGTCTGGGGTGGTGAAAGGATTAGCTAGTAGCGCCATGACGTCCCTGTACAAGTTCAATGCGCCGAGCATCCGTAGGACCCTCTGGCCTTCAATACCCAGGTTGTGGACAAGGAGCGCATGTGACCTCACCTTATAGAGCTTCCCAAGGTCCAGCACTGTGATGTACGTTTGAAAGGCCTCTAGCCAACGAGGCCATGGCACCGGTGGCTCGCCTGGGAGCTCAAGGAAGGGAAGGAGTGGTGTGATGCACGCCTCCATACGTTAATCCTCAGTCGCCAAATATTATGTCCTCAAACCTGGTGAAGAATAAGACTGACAGAGACGTATCACTGAACATGTGTTTATTAGGGATTTAGCAACACTGTACATGGACTGCACTTAGCAGAGTCATCCGGCCCAAGAGGAAGTCCTCATGGTGGCTGCCCCCAATATAGGATGGCGTGATGACGCAACAGGAAGGCAGCGTCATCACGCCGCACTTCACAATAAATCCCCACACAACATCACCCTGAGGGAGATGAGTGTCTGTGTGAATGACCTCCCTTCCATTCTGTGTAATGTGTCAGTGAAGAATAAATGCCTGTTGTTGCAGGCCAAGCCTGTTTTCCTTTAACCTGGACAGGTTG
Source organism: Pholidichthys leucotaenia (assembly GCA_020510985.1). Classification (NCBI taxonomy): domain Eukaryota; kingdom Metazoa; phylum Chordata; class Actinopteri; order Cichliformes; family Pholidichthyidae; genus Pholidichthys; species Pholidichthys leucotaenia. The sequence continues at coordinate 313,386,017 of CM035847.1, read as the reverse complement.
CGGTGTGTATGTGTGTGCGTGTGCGTATGTGTGGAGGAGAAGTGACGTAAGGGGGCCCATGGCGGCGTTGTTGTGGCTGAGACGAGAGTTGTGATGGAGGTGTAACGAGCTGTACGTAGTGATATGAAGACTGTAAGAAAGCCAGTGTACTCCGGAGGAGCAGTATGTGTGGACAGTTGCTGCAGTTCTAAATAAAGTGCCTCGTTCTTCCCACTTGAAAAGTCTGTTGGACTGTGTATTGGCTGTTACCACCAACGAGCCGCGCTAGCATAAACTGGGCTAGCGCTACCCGAGGCTGCCCAACTACGGTTCGGTGGCCGGCAGAATAGCGGGTCGGTAACACTGGGGGCTCGTCCGGGATAAAAGACTTTTTAAGTGGGAGACACAACAGGCACGTTTAATGCTGCGACGAAATTGTAAATCTGCAGCAGTGGAGCCGGAAATAATGGCGGCGTGCGGCTGCCGCGGCGCCAGTGCGGGCCAGAGGTATGCTGATGTGACAACCTCAAATGTGAGTAAAAACCCTTTTGTGAATGATGTAACAGAGGATTTTGGAGTTACCACAGACTGTTTTGAACAACAGGATGGCATGTGCGTGTATGACGGATGTAGCACAAATCCCTTTGTCACTAGCATGGAGCTAACATTAGCTGCACACGAAATGGCGGCTGGTAATACGCTGTTTCAATCAAATGTGGCACGGCCGCCTGCTCTACCACCCTCGCTGTCCACCAACCCTTTTATTTCATCTCCCGCTCAGCATGCAGCGGTATGTGGTGAGTTTGTGACCTCATCTAACCTGAACTATGATACCACCAGAAGCACAGCTGTCTATAGTGGCTCATTACAACCACATAATAACAGAAATGTTATGGGCCCAGCCACTGTTTTCACCATTGGTGATGGGCTGGTTAACTCAGCCACTTCCATGAACATGAACTATAACAGCTGCGAGACTAACACCCCCGCTCCCCTGATCCAGACACCACTCCAACCATGCACAGTGTCACCATTTATCCCACACAGACCCCAGCATGTGGGACGGAGTCCGGAAATGGAGGCCCTGGGCTGCGACTGCATCACCCCGAGCCCTATGTCACCACCATGGAATACAAAAACTCAACCGTGTGGCTGCCACCAGTATAACCAGAGGAAGGCTGGCTGTACACCACGTAGCTGCTCATCACATCTAGTACACTACGACGGTGCTGCAGATGACAGTGACGATGAACCTCGTGGACGACAGGAGAGGATTCCTACACTGCAGCCAGGTCAGTTTGACGGATCTGGTGCATGGAAGGATTTCCTTTATCATTTTGAAAACTGTGCACAAGCTAACTGCTGGTCAGAGAGAACAATGGCGGTGCAGCTCAGGTTCAGTTTGACTGGAGCAGCGGGGGCAATCGTCCATAAGAATCCAAGATCTGGCAGGTGGAGCTATCAGCAGATCGTGGATGAGATAGAGGCTGCCTATGGGCCATGCTCCGAGCACGCAGCAGCTGTGGGGATTGAACTGCGACAAAGAGTCAGGCGGCCCAGTGAAACCTTGCATTCTCTGAGGGACGACATCTATGAGAAGGTTTCTATCGTGTATGCCGACCGTACAGAGCGAGAGCAAGATGCTATCAGAGTAGAGACTTTTACTAACGCCCTAGCTGATGCAGAGGTGGTGCAAAGGCTCTTAGAGGAGAAACCACGCACACTGGCCAGCGCCTACAACATCGCTCACAGGTATGAGACAACAAAAAGGGCTGCAAAGACTGTTACACGACTGATGCAGGCAGGTGTGCTCAGTGCAGGGGAGAGGAGAGCTAGAGCAGCCACAGTGCGGGACAGCACCGGGTTGGAACCAACAGGATTAGCTGTGAGGCCTGTCAGTGCACCAGAGGGAGAGCCGAAGCTCCATCAGCGTTGGCAGCCCAAGGGAGATAATGGACCGGGGAAGAGGAGCTTCAGGGAGCTGGTCTGCCACAATTGCTCGGGCGTTGGGCATATTCGGCGGAACTGCCCCTCCCCCCATTCTCTGAAGCCACGTGCCACAAGTGCGGCGCAGACAGCAACAAAGGGCCCTGGCACAGTGGTCATCTGCACTAAGGGTCAGGAGGACGAGTCATGTGTACAGGTGACGATGCACGGCCTGGAGATTCGTGCTCTGTTGGACTCTGGTGCCCGCCGGAGTGTACTACCCCTCCACCACTATAATGCTATTCCTGCCCAAGCCAGACCCCCCATACAGCCATCCATTGCCAGAACACTGCAGGGCGTCGGACCAGATAGTTTACCAGTTTTAGGAGAGGTTGACGTCCCACTGCACATTGGGAGCCGTGTCTGCAGTGTGAACTTTGTTGTGGCAGACATCACTGAGAACACAGAGGTCATCTTGGGACACCCTTTTCTGCTACAAGCACGAGCTTGTTTGGACTACGGCCGGGGAGAGATAACCCTCTTTGGCGAAAAGGTGCCCTGCTGCAATACAGACTCAGGGCCGGAGGTGCACCTTGTCAGGGTGGCTCGTCGCACCGTGCTGAGGCCAGGCTGCGAGTACATAGTGCCTGGCACTGTACGCCGCCAACCTGCTGTTGATGGAGATCTGCTGTTAAGCCCCACCAAATGCTTCGTCGAGACACACCGAGTCCTAGTGGCGCAGGTTGGTGTGCGAATGCCACAGTCCACCGATATCCCCATCAGAGTTTTTAACCCTGGTGCAGCTCCTGTCACCTTGAAGAAGGGAGCGGTGGCGGGAGTGCTCCAGTCAGCCGTAGTGCTGGGAGAGGCGGAGCTTCAGTCTCGTGATGTCTCGACTGTCCCAGAGCGTGTTGACCAGGCCACTACTCCTGTGCCCCCCCACCTGCAGGCCTTGTATGCAGAGAGCTGCACCAACCTACCAAAGCACGACCAGAGTAGGCTGGCTGGCCTATTGCAGTCCTACAGTGATGTGTTCTCCATGGGGCCCACCGACCTTGGCCGCACCAGCCTTGTGCAACATGACATTCTAACTACTCCTGGGCCACCTGTTAAACAGCCACCCCGCAGAATGGCTAAGGATAAGCAGATTGCAGCTGACCAGCAGGTGCAGCAGAGCCTGGAGATGGGCGTAGCTCAGCCCAGTAACAGCAGTTGGGCTGCACCGATTGTGATGGTGAGAAAGAAGGACCAGAGCCCGCGCCTTTGTGTGGATTATCGCCCCTTAAATGAACGAACTATTAAAGATGCCTATCCCCTGCCCCGTATTCAGGATACTTTGGACACTCTGTCTTCTGCCACGTGCTTTAGCACACTGGATTTGACATCTGGCTACTGGCAGGTGGAAATGACCCCAAGAGCCCGCAAGGCTGCTGCTTTCTGCACCCGGAAGGGGCTTTTTGAGTGGAGCGTGATGCCTTTCGGACTCTGCAACGCACCTGCAACGTTCCAGCGGCTCATGGACCGTGTTCTAGTCGGTCTGCAGTGGGAGACATGCTTAGTGTATCTCGACGACATCATAGTCCTGGGGCGGGACACCACACAAATGTTGGAGCGGCTTGGCCAAGTGTTCACTAGGCTGCGTGAAGCAAACCTCAAACTGAAACCATCCAAGTGCTGTTTGTTCCGGGAGCAGGTCCCCTACCTGGGGCATATTGTCTCAGCCAAAGGTGTTGCTACCGACCCTGAGAAAATAAAAAAGGTGGTGGAATGGCCCATCCCCCGCAATGTCTCAGAGGTGCGCCAGTTTGTGGGCTTGGCGTCATATTATCAGCGGTTTGTTGAAGATTTCGCCTCAATCGCCAAACCGCTTCATGAACTCACAAAGAAGTATGCACGTTTTAATTGGACAGCTGACTGCCAGGAGGCATTTGAGGAACTGAAAGTCCGGTTGACGTCAGCACCTGTGCTCGCCTACCCTCTTGATGATGGTGACCTCTTCCTGGACACCGATGCTAGTGACTGGGGAATTGGAGCGGTCCTCTCCCAAATGCAAGGAGGTGAGGAGAGAGTGCTGGCATACGGGAGCAGGAGACTTTCCTCCACGGAGCAAAACTACTGTACCACTAGGCGAGAACTCCTAGCAGTGGTGGAGTTCACCTCCCATTTTAGACAATACCTGCTCGGGAGGTCCTTCGTTGTCCGAACCGACCACAGCAGCCTGCGCTGGCTAACCAAGCTGAGACAGCCAGAGGGACAACTTGCTCGCTGGTTGGAGAAACTAGCCGAATATGACTTCCAGGTGATCCACCAAAACGCCGACGCTTTGTCCAGGAGGCCGTGTAGAAGCTCCTGTCCCTGCACCATACCCGAGCCGGACTCTAGCGGCAGCCTGCGTCAAAGTAAGGGGGTGCAGTGCAGCCTTGCCAACAGTTTCCTGGAAGATGCTCCGCTAGCAGCATCCCCTGAGCAAGCTCTAGTGGGGGTAGTCAGTGTTACCAACAATAGCGGTGACCATCCTCTCTCTCATCCAGATATCACCAGGGTGAGTGAGCCATCTCAGACTGAACTGTTCAGCGGTTGGACCCAGGAGCAGTTAAAAGGAGCACAAATGACTGACATGGACATAGCACCTTTGTGCATATGGTTTGAGAAAGGGGAGGGACGGCCTGCATGGGCTGATGTGGCATCATGCAGTCCCGCCACCAAAGCCTACTGGGCACAGTGGAAGCGACTCTATCAGAGGGATGGGGTTGTACTTAGAAAGTTTTACTGCACAGAGGGAAAGGTGTTTTACCCCCAGATTCTCCTGCCGAGCTCGTACCGCACATCTGTAATGGCACAGATGCATGAGGGGCCGGTGGGGGGCCATTTTGGTGCAGAGAAGACCCTTTCTCGCCTTAAGACCCGGTACTTTTGGTACGATATGAAAACTGATGTCACTCTTTGGTGCCGCACCTGCACCAGCTGCGCAGCCAAGGCTCGCCCCAAGAAAACTCCACAGGCGGCCATGGGCTCTGTAAAAGTAGGCAGCCCCATGGAAAGGATTGCTGTTGATCTCATGGGTCCGTTAAACGAGACTGAGCGGCACAATCGCTATATAGTGGTTGTTCAGGACTATTTTAGCAAGTGGGTTGAAGCTTATCCAGTTCCTGATGAGCAAGCGACGACAGTAGCTGAGAAGATTGCCTCGGAGTGGGTGTGTAGACATGGAGCGCCCCACTCCCTCCACAGTGATCAGGGCACAAACTTTGAGTCAGCTGTGTTTCAGGGAATGTGTGCCCTACTGGGAATTGAAAAGACCTGTACCACCCCATTTCACCCCCAGTCCGACGGCCAGGTGGAGCGGTTTAATGCCACTCTGCAAAAGATCCTGACTACAACTGCTGAGCGATGTCACTGGGATTGGGATGTGATGATTCCTTATGCACTGATGGCTTATAGGGCAACTAAGCACAGTTCCACAGGGTTGTCACCCAACATGATGCTTTATGGTCGGGAGGTCACGGAACCAGTTGACTTGGTGGCTGGTATGCCCCCCGACTACACCCATAGCAGCTCACTTCCCTTATATGTGATGCAGCTCAGAGAATGACTGGAGCTTTCCCACCAGCTGGCACGGGAAACCTTAGGGAGAACTGCTGAGCATGCAAAACGGCAGTATGATAAAAACATTCACCAAATCCACTACAAGGTTGGAGATGCAGTATGGCACTTGGTCAAGGGCACCAAGAGGGTGAAAAACAAAATACGGAAGTTTTTGCCCTCCTACGAGGGTCCCTATATCGTCGTGGGCCAGCTGGACGACATGGTTTACCGTATCCAGAAAAGCCAAAGGGCTAAAGTCAAGGTGGTGCACCATGACAAACTCAAACCTTACTACTCCAGAACCCCTCTGGACAACAGCTGAGTGTTCCAGGGTGCCAAAGAATGGTCAGCGGTGGAGGTTCCTCCGCCGGTGTGGGACGACAGTGCAGACAACGCAGACATCGGCCCTCTGGACCTGTGGGACAACTCGCCAGAGATGGAGGCTGCTGCGGCAGGGGCCCTTCCGGACCTCCACTCTTCACAGACAATTCAACCAGACTGTGACCATCCTTCTGAGAGTTCTTCTCGCCCTCGGTTGGATGAGGCCGGAGCTAAGGATTCGAGTGAGGGACGCGACCGATGTCGTCTTCCTGTTGCTGCACCACTTCAGAGGCCACAGAGGACCCGCGGAGCTCCTGACAGGTTTGGTGACTGGGTTGCACACTGAACAATAAGAATTGAATAGACTTGCCTTAGTTATTTAGTGGTGAGATCATTGTTCCAGGTAAGGGCAAGAATGCGCCCTGATCTCATCGGGAGTAACGGTAGTCTACCCGGAACTCCCTAGTTTCAGTTAAAAAAAAAAGGGGGAATTACGTTTCTAAGTGTTCACTTTGTAAGAAATAAGAGTTCTATTTTTGTAGTTGCACTCAGCAGCAGGCTGTTTGAGGGGCTGTACAGACTTTGGAGCACACTGAAGATGCTTTAACCACTATGTGTATGTGACAGTTGGCATTTGATATCTCAGTCGTTGTGGCCGCATCTTTTGATATTAGCACTTTGCATGTAGAACCCTAGGGGTAAGCTGAAGTCTTTGGTTTAAGATGCTTATAGATGTCTAAGTTTGTTTCTCCTCCTACGAACTCTTGTGCACAGAACGAAGGTTTTATCACACATATTTTGGTGTCACCGCAATGTGAATGAATGATTTTTGTGTTACATTAGTGTGAGGACATGCAGTAGGCATTAACGGACATTCTTTGGACATTTCTTTCCCTTTTGCCTTCAGTCACCTTTTACAGGTGGAGGACTCATTTGTGGACTGTTGGAGATGTTCAGTTGTATGATGTCTGTATTTCTCTCGCCATGATATGTAATGACGTGTGCTGGAGTGATGTCAAAGATTGATCATCATCCAGAGTGGGGGTAGTGTTGCAGGCCAAGCCTGTTTTCCTTTAACCTGGACAGGTTGCGGTGTGTATGTGTGTGTGTGTGTGGAGGAGAAGTGACGTAAGGGGGCCCATGGCGGCGTTGTTGTGGCTGAGACGGGAGTTGTGATGGAGGTGTAATGAGCTGTACGTAGTGATATGAAGACTGTAAGAAAGCCAGTGTACTCCGGAGGAGCAGTATGTGTGGACAGTTGCTTCAGTTCTAAATAAAGTGCCTCCTTCTTCCCACTTGAAAAGTCTGTTGGATTGTGTATTGGCTGTTACCACCAACGAGCCGCGCTAGCATAAACTGGGCTAGCGCTACCCGGGGCTGCCCAACTACGGTTCGGTGGCCGGCAGAATAGCGGGTCGGTAACACTGTTGCGTCACAAATCCACAACAGGCATTTGTGACACAAATATAGAAGAAGGAGTATAGAAGAAGGAGTCTTTGTCTAATTTGACCTTGTTGTTATATTATACAGTTTCTTTTAACCTGTACTGTACTATCCGAAATAAATTCATTCATTCATTCATTCATTCAAATGCCTGTTGTGCATCACACAGGCATTTGTAATGAGAGTGGCACAAATGCCAGTAGACTGAGAGTGGCGCACACTGGTTTGAATAAGACAATGTTTATTTTGGGGAAATGTGAAGCTTTTGTTTGTAGCTTTTGTAATGTGACTGAATCAGTGGAACATTTTTATAGAATGTAAAAAATATGCAAAGGAAAGGGAGGTGTTAAAAAGGAAAGTAGAGGAAACGGGGGAAATTTAACTTAAGAGGAGTATTAGGCAAATCGTTAAGGGAGGAAAGTTCTAAGTATTTATTTGAATTTCTGAGGGAAAGTGGCCTGTACAAAAGGATATGATTTTATTTGTCTGTAAGTCATAGGATATCATTCCTCACCTGTAGGTGGCGGTTATGCACTAGTTTAGTGTCAAGCGCCGTAAAACAAGCACGAAGCAGAAGAAGGCACGTGCGCATGCGCATTACGCCCATACAAGGTCGAACTGTGGTGGTTTCTGTAGTTGCTAAAATGATGTCCTTGGCTGCCCGCTCGGGGGTTTTCTCCCCTTATATGCAGGCTACAGCCTTCGCAGTCGCGGGTCCCCTCAAAACTCTGGTGCCCGGTGTTGTTCTAAAGGGAGAGAAGATTCTGTTGGACCCGAAAAGGCAGTTTTTGTGCCGGGAGTCGCTAGCTGGTCAAAGCCCAAAGACAGGGCCTGCTGTGACAGTTAGCATCAACGGTAAGGGTTGTCATTGACCGCTAGCTAACTTAACGTATTAGATCAACTTTGTATTGAATTGACTTGTGCATTGACATTGAATAATAATGTCGGGGTCCTGTTATATTTATAAAGCGGAAACCTGTCCCTTCCCTTCCCAGTAACTCGTCCAGCTAGCTCGTCTCCTGCTAACCTATGTGTACAGAGAAGAGCTTCGCGTAAGGTTGCGTTAGTGTTAGATAGGGCTTCACTTTTTGTGGCAAATTATTCATCACCTGTTATTGATGTGCTTGACTGACATAGTGGCAGTCTGTCCGGTGTGAGATTAACTGGCGAGGGTAAAACAGATGTGCCTGTGCTTCGCTATGAAATAACCTTTTTCAAGTAGCCTCGACATAAACGTTATGCATATACTGTAAAGTGCTCACCTTGTTTCAGTAGAGAAATGACCTGCGATTATTAATGTTATCATTTTATAATTCACATGTACAGTGGCTAAATAATTACAAACATGTCTTCACAATGCATGTAAACTTTAACATTTACAGTGGTGTGAAGAAGTGTGTGCCCCTTTCTTGATTTCTCATTTTTTTGTTTGTCACACTTAAATGTTTCAGATCATCAAACAAATTTAAATATTAGACAAAGATAACACCAGTAAACACAAAATGCAGTTTTTAAATGAAGGTGTCTATTATTAAGGGGAAAAAAGATCCCAACCTGCATGGCCCTGTGTGGAAAAAGTGATTGCTCCCTAAACCTAATAACTGGTTGGGCCACCCTTAGCAGCAACAACTGCAATCAAGTGTTTATGATCATCTTCTTTTAGATTTGATTGGCGGTTGGCAACCAGCTTACAGGTGCATTACCGCCACATTTTTTTTTTTTTTAATGAATCTTTATTCAGATAGATTAAAAGTAAAGATTAAAAAAAGAAACAGAACAATATAACAAAGGGGGGGAAAATCCAACAAGGTCAAATCAGACAATAACTCCTCTGATTATACAGTTCAACATAAGTTATCCGAAATGGGTGATGGCTGAAGCCGCAGCTTATATTGCCCACCCATATTCCATCCAAGAATTCAAAAGAAAAACAAAATAAGAGCGATTACAATTCAGAACAAAGCTAAGACAAAACGTGACAAAACAAAACTAAGCAACAACACAGACTGGATATGACAATCCTTACGTGATTTTACATGTCATCTTGTATATATGTTTGGAGTATTTCTTCCTTTAGTTTTTGTTTAAATTGTCCAAGCGTTGTACATGATGTTAATTCAGGTCCAAAATCGTTCCACAATCTGACTCCTTGCACTGAAACACAGTGTTGCTTGGTGGTAGTTCTCACTGAAGGTTTTTGAAATATAATGTTCCTCTGAAATGATATTGTTTCTCCCTTATTTGGAACAGCTTTTGGATATTTGTGGGCAGTGATAGATTCTTTACTTTAAACATTATTACTGCAGTTTTAAAGTCAACCAGATCTTTCAACTTGAGAGCTTTTAATTTAAGAAAAAGTGGGTTTGTTGGTTCCCAGTAAGCAGCTTTGTTTATTATTCTAATAGCTCTCTTCTGAAGCATAAAGACTGGATATATGTTTGTTTTATATGTATTTCCCCATACTTCAGTACAATATGTCATGTATGGGAGTATTAATGAATGATACAAGGTATATAATGTGGGTTGATTCAGCAAATATTTCACTCTGTGTAGTATTGCAGTTGATTTGGATATTTTACCTTTAATATAATTAATATGTGACTTCCAACACAGTTTATTATCAATTATTACTCCAAGAAATTTAGTTTTGGATACCATTTCAATCTCTACACCATTTACACTGAGTTTAGATACTAAGTTGTTTTGATGGTTGTTAAAAACTATAAATTTTGTCTTACTTAAATTGAGCGTTAATTTGTTTGAATCAAACCACACAGTTTAAGCTTTCCTAATTCCTTTCCGAGTGTATCCAAAAGTTGTTCCAAATTGCTTCCACTGCATAATAAATTAGTGTCATCGGCAAACAATATTAAATCCATTTTTTCCAAGACTTTACATATATCATTTATATACATATTGAATAACAGTGGCCCCAACTCAATATCATCACTCCATCCAGTCAGAAGCTGTAGTCCTTACCGCCACGTACTTCACTCTGTAAACATCACTCTATATATCAAAACTGAGCATTCTTCTCGGTTGGCAACCTCTTCTTCGTCTTCTTCGCTCTATATCTTTGTACAAGGAGTTCTCATAAGGAGCGCTGAACAGTCTTCTTCTTCTTAAAACAGTGAGATTCTTCTTTTAGATTTGATTGGCGGTTGGCAACCAGCTTACAGGTGCATTACCACCACGTACTTCACTCTATATCATCGCTCGCTCTGGTCAGGAGCTGTAGTCCTTCTATCATCATTGCTGTGTCCAATCAAACCTCAACTCTATCTTCAGACATCACTCTTCATCTCTTCTTCTTCTTTTAGATTTGATTGGCAGTTGGTCACCAGCTTACAAGTGCATTACCGCCGCGTACTTCACTCTACATCATCACTCTGCTTCTTCTGTTAGATTTGATTGGTGGTTGGCAATCAGTTCAAAGGTGCATTACCGCCACTGACTTGATTATGTTTTCCTCATAGCTTTGTGACGTTTTCCTCATAGCTTTGTTGCTCTGACGTTTTCCTCATAGCTTTGCGACATCTTCCTCATAGCTTTCTGACATAATCCTCATAGCTTTGTAGCTTTGTGACATCTTCCTCATAGCTTTGTGACGTTTTGACCAAGATTTGGGATTCATCAAGGTTTTGTTGTCGTCACCCGTGTCACTGCTTATATCACTCTTCTTCTTCTTCTACTTCTAGATGTGATTGCCGGCCGGCAACCAGCCTGCAGGTGCACCGTCACCACCCACTGGTTTGGAGTGTGGACAAGAGAATGGGGGGGGGGGCACTAAATTCTTTAGATTAATCCAGTTGCACTTAAATATCTAAATACAGCTACATATATTTCTTTGACTGAGGTTCCTAACTTGTTTTCCAAACCAAAACTTAAATTAGCCCTTTCCATTACTGCCATCAGACGTTTCCTTTGTTCCCGGTATCCCTGACATTCCAACAAAACGTGCTGAACTGTTTCCGGAGAACCACTATGTGCACAGCTGCCAGTTGGGTGTTTACTTATTCTATGTAGCATCTGGTTCAAAGTAGTATGTCCTATTCTCAATCGGGTGATGAGTATCTTCGCTTAACTTTTTCTGCCAAGTCCCATTCCAGAGACCACCCGCTTCTGAATGTCATAAAGAGATCTTCCTGTATCTATTGAGTCACAGTATTCTTGCCACTTTTGCACTATATACTTGTTAATTATTGACTTGCCTCCTGCCTTACTGAGTGAGATGTCCAGATCCACTGCCTAAATGGGCGGCACGATGGTGGAGTGGTTAGCACTGCGGTAGCACAGCAACTCACCCTTGGCCGGGGGATCAGACCAACAGTGATCTGTGTGGAGTTTGCATGTTCTCCCCATGTCTGCGTGGGTTTACTCCGAGATTTCTCTGGTTTCCTCCCACATGCCAAAAACATGCAAGTTAGGTTAATTGGCATCAAAACTGGGGATTCTAAATTGTCCTGAGGTATGACTGTGAGAGTGAAAGGTTGTCTTTCTGTGTTGGCCCTGTGATGGACTGGTAATCTGTCCAGGGTGGACCCTGCCTCTTGCCCAAAGATGCTGGGATAGGCTCCAGCCCCCCCGCGACCCGAAAAGAATTAAGCGGAAGAAGATGAATGAATGAATGAATGTTTCACTAGTAAGTCCACATCCTCATTACCCTCTATTCCAACATGGGCTGGAACCCAAAGAAAGCTTACTGACTGGACTTAACTGTAGAGGTTGTAAATTAAGGAGTGGATTTCTACAGTTAGGTCCTGCCTACACGACTGCAGTGACTGAACACTCTTGAGAGCTGCCCAACTATCTGAAGCAATGACAGCATTATTCCTATAATTTCTGTCCAACCACTGTAGAGCTAATATAATGTCAACTAGCTCAGCTGTGTATTCTGATAAGTGATTGCTGGTTCTTTTATTGATAGATATTTTATACTGAGGAATGTATACCGCAACTTCACTACGATCAGTTGTAGGGTCCTTGGAACCATTGGTAAATGCTATCAGCATGTTTCTGAAGTTCTGTTCAATATATTTATGCACTATATAATCTGTCGCTGATTGCTTATGTTGCCTCCTCAGTTGTATTTCAAAATCTACTAGTGGCATCTTAAGCAGCCATGGAGGAATAACGGAACACAGGACCGTTGGGCTAAAATCTATGTATTTTAATCCTGCCTGCTCAGCAATGGACTCACTTATCCATCCAAAGCTACTAATGTTGGACTCACTGTGTTCCCAGCAATCATTAGAAATAGCTTTTGCAGGATGTGACCTCTTATGCCCCTTCAAGGTGATCCAGTATGCCAGCATTAATTTGGTTCTTCTTAATCTTAAGGACATTTCACCCATCTCTACTTGGATTGCTGATACTGGAGAACTTTTAAATGCACCACAACATGTCCTAAGAGCCTTTGTCTGCCCTATGTCCAGAAGTTTCAGGTGACAATCAGCAGCTGACATGAATGCAACACATCCATAGTCTAGTGTCACTCTCATTAGTCCTCGATATACCCTCAACAGAGAGGCTCTAGAGGCCCCCCAGTCCCATCCCACCAGACATCTCAAAATATTTTTTATTTTCATACATTTTCCTTTAGTTTTTTCAATATGCTGCTTCCAGGTTAGTTTTTCATTGAATAACACACCTAAATACCGAACTACCTGTACTTGCTCTAACTTTTGGCCATAAAGTTTTAAAGAAATGTCTTTGTGAGTTTTAGAGAAGCAAACCACTTGTCTTTGAGACCGATAATTTAAAAGCCCACCGGCTTGCCCATTGTTCAACTTGGTGTATTGCTGCCTGCATTTTCCTCTGAATGTACTCAAGGTTACGTCCCCTTATTCATAATCCCTTATCCTTGTATCATCTGCATACAAGGCCTTCCCTATTCCCCTATCGATTCCTTCAAAAATATCATAAATCATAATATTAAACAGAACAGGGCTACACACACTGCCTTGGGGAGTACCATTTTCAACTTGCTATATTTTGGATTACTCTGTATCAACTCTTACCTCAATTATTCTATTATACAGGAAATCTAATACCCAATTGTATAAATTACCTTCAATACCAAATTTATTTAATTTAATCAGCAACCCTTCCTTCCACAGCATGCCATACACTTTTTCTACATCAAAGAAGACAGCTATCACATTTTCCCTGTTTACCTAGGCTTTCCTAATTTCAGATTCTAGGTGTAAAATGGAATCCATAGTATTTCTCCCTTTCCGGAAGCCACTTTGAAAAGGAGAAACATTCCCTCCCTTCCAAAATGTAATTCAGCCTTTCAGTCACCATTCGTTCCATTGTTTTCCCTAACTGTGAGGTAAGCGCTATCGGCCTATAATTATTGGGATCTGATGACTCTTTCCCTGGCTTTCCATGCCCTAGGAATCTTCCCAGTTTCCCAAACTTTATTAAACTGCTTTAATATTGTTTGAAGTGCACTGTCCTCCATGTGCAACATCGAATAACATTTGCCATCCTTCCCTGGTGAAGACTACTTCGATTTCAGAATAGCCCTTTTCAATTCCGATAGTGAATGGCAAATCTATCATGCCCCTTGAAGTATTCTTCCATATGTTTACATGTGGGTGTTTGTGTAAAGTGCTTTCCCTGCTTTGTCAAATTGAGTTTGGTAGGTTTTCTGAACTATGAATCTTCACTAAAGTTTGTGCCAAAAGCTCTGCTTTGTCTATACTAGTAATAGCTATTTCCCCATTATTGTCTAGCACTGGTATTTTTTACTCTCTCCTAATACCACTCATTTTCTTAATCATTCCTCAAACATCTGATAGCTGTGTTTCTCTTCCTATAGTATTACAGTACTGTCTCCAAAACAAACCTGAGCTGTTTTGTTTTCCGGACGATTGCCTGACACCGTTTGTACTCAATCACTGCTTCCAAAGAATGATGCTTTTTCACTTGTCTGAATGCCCTATTTCTATTTTTAATAGCTTTATTACAATTATCATCCCACCAAGGAAGATTCTTTCATTGTCTATAACCTGTACTTTTGGTATAGTTTGATTTGCAGACTCGATTGTAATCACACTGACACTTTTACTAAACTCCTCCCCGTCAAAAATGTCCTCACTATTTAGCTGCTCACATCTAGTCTTATACAGATATTTAAATTTATCCCAGTCTGCCTTACCCAGTTTCCATCTTGTGCCAGATTGCATCGCTTCTTCTCCCACTTCTAGACCAATTTTAACTCTGATTGGGTAATGATCCCTCCCATTAGCTAACCGACTTTACACCTCCCAAGATGTGATTCCTGCAATGGCATTTGAAACCAAAGTTAGGTCTAACACACTTTCTGTGACTAGGTTACTGCAAAATCTTGTACCCATCCCATCATTTATGCATATTAAATCCCTATCCTCTAAAAAATCCTCAATTACTATGCCATTTGTATCTATATTTCTGCTACCCCATAGTGTATTATGTGCATTAAAATCCCCACCTTACTCTGTGCTTGCCTATGTACAGCCTTCAAAGTGTCAACTGTCAATCTGTTACATAGATTATAGTTATTAATAGTTGTAACTTTGTCTTTTACTGCCCATATTTTTACCATTATTGATTCATGTTCTTTCCCTATTTCCATTATTTTGTCATTTGTTCCATTACGCACAAAGGTTGTTACACCTCCTCCTCTACCAGTTTCCCTGTCGTTCCTTATTGATGTGTGTCCTTGAATGACAAAATCCAACTGAGGTTTTAACTAACTAACTAACTAACCTGCACTTATATAGCGCTTTTCTAGTCACAAAGACCACTCAAAGCGCTTTCATTAATGCTAACCCTCTATTCTAAGGGCCTATAGGAAACAGATATCTAGGGACAATTTAGAACAGCCAATTAACCTAACATGCATGTTTTTGGCATGTGGGAGGAAACCGGAGAAATCCCGGAGTAAACCCACGCAACACGGGGAGAACATGCAAACTCCACACAGATCACTGTTGGTCGGGGGCTGGGATCGAACCCACGATCCCCACAATCCCCCGGCCAAGGGTAAACTGTGCTGCCGCAGTGCTAACCACTGCGCCACCGTGCAGGTGGCGTGGCATTTTAGCCATGTTTCCTGTATACAGATTACCTGGGGTTTGTCTTGCATATCAGATATAAACTTTTTGAATTCTTGGCCATTTGATATTAGACTTCTGGCATTCCAGTGCAAAATTGTGATTACCATTTAGACCCACTAGTCTGCAGACTGAGAGAGCCCCCACTTAACAAGTCCTCAACTGCTTCCCAATGTAGCCCCTTAATGCCAAGATATTTTTCTGCTGCTTTCACAATGATTTTTATTTTTTCCGTTTTCTTGGAAGTCTGCGCAGTACAGTTTATCACATCTACCACAATTAAGACAAAATTGTTTTCCTTCACAACCAGAGTATCTTCCTTAATTCTACTGCATGCACTGCAAGCCTGCACACTTTCCCTGTTAGAGTCCACTGCCGCTTTTTTAGCTGGCACCTTTTTCGCAGCTTCTGCATATGTTAGTCCCTGGGAGACTTATACCTGCTGAATTTCTGCCACTTTTTTGCTGGCTTCACAACCTCTATATGCAGTGCTATGTTCACCACTGCAGTTACAGCACTTTAATTTGGCTCCTCTTTCACACTTGCCATATTCATGTTCACCAGAGCATCTTGCACATCGTTGTCTACCTTTGCATATTGCTGCTACATGACCAAACTTTTGACATTTGAAACATCTGAGTGGAGGAGGAACATAAAGTCTGACTTCATAGCTCATGTAGCCAATATACATCTTACTTGGCAGTCTTGTTTCATCAAATTTTAACATTACTGACAGACTATCAAATTTTTCGCCATTTCTGTTAACTTTCAATCTCCGTACCTCTGTCAGTTTTGCTCCAGTTAAGTTCCTCATTATTTCGTCAGTGGAGACAGCCGTTGAAATGCCTGATATCACTCCCCTCATTGCCCAGTCTCTTTCTTATGGTGGGAGTCATGAACAGTGACGTTAACTGAGGCAAGTGAGGCCTGCAGTTCTTTGGATGTTGCTGTGGGGTCTTTTGTGACCTCTTGGATAAGTCATCGCTGCGCTCTTGGGGTAATTTTGATCGGTCGGACACTCCTGGGAAGGTTCACCACTGTTCCATGTTTTCACCATTTGTGGGTAATGGCTCTCACTGTGGTTTGCTGGAGTCTCAAAGCTTTAGAAATGGCTCTATAACCTTTTCCAGACTGATAGATCTCAATTACTTTGTTTTTCATTTGTTCCTGAATTTCTTTGGATCGCAGCATGATGTCTAGCTTTTGAGGATATTTTGGTCTACTTCACTTTTTTCAGGAAGGTCCTATTTAAAGCTGGATTCATGCTGCACGTCTGCTGTACGTGTAACTGGAAACCTTGTGATGAAATTTACATCATCGTCTCCACTCCACTAGTGTCCGCAGCGCTCGACCGTGCATGACCGCGTGCAGCCCAAATTTTGTAGCTGCACCACCTGCCCACAACCTGAACACATTGAAAAGTGCATGCGCAAGACTGAACATCCCATTCACGTGGTGGCGATAATTGGCACAGAATATCAAGACAAAGTAGACGAAGAAGACAACAAGGAAGCGGAAGACGAGGATAAACATACATGAATCCTACATAAATACTTCAGCAGCAGCAGCATCTTCGTGGAAAAGGAGTAAAAACCAGGAAGTCAGGCAGCAGAAAGCAAGCAGCGTTTCTTCGTTGGTGAAAATCCTGGCGCATCAGCGCATTGGCGCTACCTATCGGGCGGGAGTGAAACTACAAATGATGGTTGTGCGCATGCATCAACTGCTTGGCCTGGGTAGATGAAAAAAGTGAGCATGAACAGCGCCGCGTGTGTGCCGGGCACGTCCAAAGTGCATGCGGAGCAAAGTGGACTAGAGGGAAAATGCAGCATGAATAAAGCGTAAGTGATGTCTTGATTGAGAACAGGTGTGGCAGTCATCAGGCCTGGGTGTGGCTAGAAAAATTGAACTCGGCTTTCCAAAGATGTGATAAACCACAGTTAATTTGTTTTAAGGGGGGCAATCACTTTTTCACACAAGGCCAAGTAGGTTTAGATTTTTTTTGTTTTTTACCCTTACTAATAAACACCTTCATTTAAAAACTGTGTTTTGCGTTTACTTGTTATCTTTGTCTAATATGTTTGATCTGAAACATTTCAGTGTGACAAACATACAAAAAAATAAGAAATTGGGAAGGGGGCAAACACTTTTTCACACCATTTGTATATTGCATCTAATTTCCCCCACCATGGTTTCAGTGAATGATACACCAATCAGCGATATAACTGTACAGCTGTCACAGGTTAATCTCTGTGTAAAGAGATCATACAACCCTCATCAAAGATCTCATAATATTAATCGTCATATGTTTGTGGGAAAGCAGTTTCTCAAACCTTCCTGAGTAACAACTGTATGAGGAACAAATAAAAAGAACACAAGCCAAAGACTTTATTTACCTTTGCATAATTTAGGACAGGTGGTAACATGGTCATCTATGTTTCTCAGCTCCACACAACTGCAGCAGCTGCCACAAATTAATCTCAGTGTTTTATTAACCTTTTTGGAGCCAAGGCACCCTTTATACATTGAAAAAAAAAAAATCACATGGTACACTACAAACCAAGAATGTTATAAAATCATACATTGTAGCCTATTATGGCATATGTAATGACAATTTAGCCTTGTAATTTGTTTATACTCGGTGTGAAATGCAGCATGATTACATACAAACTCAATGGAAAGTGCGAACACACGTGCATTTGCTGCAGGGGCAGAGAAATTCACAGGCAGATTATCCGCACCGATGCACTGTTTCTAAACATGGAGGTGTACCCGATCCGCTCAGAGTCCTGCGCCTGCTTATGACGTTGCAGAATATAATTGGTCGGATGGTTGTTTTGATGATATGGCACGTTGTGATTGGTCTGTGTAGTTTAAAAAATGTCTTTTGTTTAAATATTTTTCTTTCATCTCTTCAAGGATCAGAATGTTTGTGTTTTCATCATTTACAAATAATAATAATAATGCATCAGATTTATATAGTGCTTTTTCATAGACACTCGGACGCTTTACAATGGATACATTATTTATTCACTCCAGGCATTGATAGTGGTAAGCTACTGCTGTAGCCACAGCTGCCCTCGGGCAGACTGATGGAAGTGTGGCTGCCAGTCCGCGCCAGCGGCCTCTCCGATCACTGCTGAACATTTATATACATTCATGGACATGGGAGGAAAGGTGGGCAAAGGGACACAACAGCAGGATGTCTGGGGAGAGCGGGATTTGAACTGCTAACACTCCAGTTATTAGACGACCTGCTCTACCTTCTGAGCCACTGCCGCCCACATTTCCCTCCTCCGTTCCATTTTTGCTGAGCACCAAGCTGGACAGCAGGAAGTTCTATTTTTATATGGTCTTTTGGCATGACCACATTTTCATCTCGACTCAGCACGGTTGGAACCTCACTGAAGTAGTTCCCAAAAATGTACCAGGTACTAATGGAAAATCCTACAAACAGAGTAGAGTCGAGGTGAGTAGGGCTGAGTTGGTACTAGTGGAAACGGGGCCATAATCATGTGACATGGCAGACAATCTCTAAAACATGCCTGGGCTGGTTTTTCACCAGTTTTCACACATAGATTTAATGCCTAAAACTCTCAGAAGTGAAAACAAATTGCACGTTTTGTGTTAACACTGTGGTATCGCAATATTTAAAAAAGTATCGATCAGCTGGTATGAAAGTATTGATACTTAAGTATTGATATGCCCATCCCCACCTGGGAATCCTGACCCCTGACTGTGGGTTTGGGGTCAAAAGGTCAAGGTTAACATTCTTTATGCCTTATTACTGTACATTGAGTAAAGCTAGGGTCACCAAACTTGGTACACAGGTACACCGTGTGACTCTGAAGTGTGACTATGGTTTTGGGATCACAAGGTCAAAGGTCAGTATCAAAATGGCTTATAAAGTATGGCTGTGTCTCACTTCAGGTGTTGCAGCCTTGTAGACCGTGGCCCTGGAGGCCAGAGCACTCAGAGGTTGGTAGGCTGTGTCTAAAGGCTGATATGACTGTTAAATGAGACGGTCTTGTCTTTGGAGGACGTATGTTTGTGTGACCACGCACTAACCTGTTGCCTAGCAACCATGGCAGTGTCAGTTAAGTTTTTTTTTTTTTTTTGTCTGACAATCACCATGTTTACATGGACACAAGTAACTGGGTTAAAAGCCTGATTGGAATAAAGATGCTTCATGTAAACACGCCAATCTGAATATTCTGACCGGATCACGCTCATTTGGATCAAAATTTCATTCCGATTGAGACGGGTGGGTTATGCCGATTGTTAATCCGAATGGTGCGCATGAAAACACTTATTCCGAAGGTCGGGCAGAAAATGTTTACTGCGCATGTCTGTACGTCAGCCACACGTCGACGTGACACATTTCCCCCTTTACAGCAGCTAGCGGAAGACATGGCGGAAGTAAAACAAATCTGGTCTGTATCATCCTGCAGTCTCCCTCAGTTCGTCATATGCAGAAGTATGTACTTGTAGCTTCATTACAGAGACCAGCAGAAGCAAAAGTACAAAGTCTGAATAGTACAATACAGGTCCATTTCAAAAAGCGAAAGAGACGAAGCAGGGCTTGCTAACAGCGGAAGTTGCTTCTTCTTCTACTATTTTCAAAATGTTGACGTGTGCATGTGAAAATGATTTATTCCATTCAAACGTGTGACACATGGAAACGCACGTCCTAATCAGATCAGCTTTTTCAGGATCCATGTAAACAGTAAAGTTCTGATCTGAATTGTAATCAGATTGAAGACATTTTGCCCATGTAACCGTTGCTATTTTTGACAGAGAACTTTCTTTTTTATAATCATATTTTCTTCATGTTCTACTGGCGAATCTTCACCAGACACAGAGGACCATGACAGATAAAATCAGACTTTAACTCATGTTTAAGTCAACAGGTAAAATGGTAAATTAAAACCACAAAATAGATGAATAAATTTTTATTACTTTAAATATGTATAACAGTTAGACTGAACTCTAAAATATATTCTTAATTACATGAGCAGTGGAAAATATAACAGTTTGCCGTTATCATTAATGACCATCGTGTAGCTAAATAATTGTCAGTGCTGATACAAGGCAGAACATTTAGTGGTTAATGTTCTGCAGCAGACCACAGTGCTGTACTGTAGGATGATGAGCCTCAGTGATGTTCAGCAGCAGCATAACAGATTCCAGCTTCAGCTTCATCTACATTGGGCCATCTCAGTAAATTAGAAAATCAGGATTTGTCATTTAATTTTAAAAACTATCATAATTATCAATATTAAATCGGGTTTAAAATATTTCATTCTGTGTGTAATAAATACATGGAAGTCTCTCTTAATTGATTCTAACACACACCTTTCGGTGCTGCCTAGACACATCATCAGTGATGTAACCTGTGGTCATCGGGTGTTTCGGGTCATTATACATCATACACCCTCTCACAGGCGACCCAGCCAAGGTTGATCAAACCCCGACTTGTGTCTAGGTGGCTCGAGACGTCCACAGATCACTCCTTCTGATCCACAGCCATCGTGATGCTCTTTCAGCAGCATCAGTGATGTTCTTGATGGCTTTCTTGTTGAGTCTCTCTCTGATCCCCAACTGCTTGACTGACCGGCAAAACCTCGACAGCCAGCCTCTAAGGGGTAGAGCCAGGTCTTCCATCCCCTACTACGGCAATCACCAACAAGCTCCCCATACTTGGCCCTCTTCCTTTCAAAGGCCTCTTCCATCCGGTCTTCCCAGGGCAGTCAGTTCCAACAAGATCACCTGCTTGGAAGATTCTGACACAAGAACCATGTCTGGTCTAAGTGTGGTCATTATGATGTTGTCAGGGAATCTCAACTGTCTTCTCAGGTCAACCTTCAGTTGCCAGTCTCGGGCAGTTGCCAGAAGCCCCCCAATGGGTTTGTGCAATACTGTGGCTTCTCACCAGCTTTGATGAAGGGTATGGCATGCTTTGCTGGGTGTTGCTGCCTGCTGAAAGAGATCCCTGCACTGATTGACTCTGCTACAGCCTTCAGTACCTGGTCATGCTTCCATCGATAGCGCCCCTCGCTGAGGGCTCTCGGGCAGCTACTTAGGATGTGCTCCAGGAAACCTCTTTGCTGGCATAGAGAGCATGAAGGGGCTTCTATAAGGCCCCAAGAGAAGAGGTTGGCTGGGCTTGGAAGAACATCGTACACCAACTGGATCAAGAATTTGATCCGGTGTGGCTCTGCTCTCCAGAGCTCTGACCATGAGACTTTATGTTCCATTGCCTCCTCCCACCTGGTCCATGCCCCCTGCTGGCACATTCCAACTATCCTGCTGGTTCGTGTTTCCTCCACTCCCACTCTGATTTCATCCTGAACCAACTGACGTCTTTCCTTTCCCTGGACCTTGCTGTACTGAGGTCTTGGGTTTTTCCCAAGGTCTGCCCGCCCTGCTGCAGCTGTCCCCACCAACTCTTTGAACTGCAGCTGTGCCTCAGCCTGTTCAACAACTTCATGGGCTTTAAATTTCCTGCCCGTCTTCACCTGAATACCAGCCAATGAGACTTTGATGTCACTAGAGTCTCTGTACAGGATCACTTCTCTTGCCCAGGAAACTATGAATTCCTCTGACAGACTACTGAATGGGAGTTGAAGCTTGTTGTTTCTCCCATATAAGGCAATGCTGCTGAAGCTGCGAGGCAGGCCCAACCACCTACGCAAGAAGTGGCTGATCTTCTCAAAACCTTCAACGGTGCTCAGTGGAACATCATAGATAAGCAGAGGCCAGAGGAGTCGTGGTAGGATGCCATGCTGGTAAGTCCAAGCCTTGAATTTTCCTGGCAACCCTGACTTGTCTATCTCTCCAAGCCAGGTTCCTAGTTGATTGCTGGTCTCTTGGAGAGTGGCTGTGTCCCTTAGTGTACTATTGAAAACCTTTCCCAGGCTCTTGACTGGCTTCTCAGTAATTGATGGAATCTGGACTCCTCTGATGAAAAATCTAAACTTGTCAGAAACTTTCCCTTCTTCACAACTAAGGCTCGGGACTTTGATGGTTTAAAGTCCATTCGTCCCCAGCTAATGAGACGTTCAAGGCCTTGAAGGATCCACCTGCAGCCTGGGACTGATGTTGTAGTCACCGTCAAATCATCCATAAATGCTCTAATGGGGGGCTGTCGCACACCTGATCTAGTGAGTGGACCTCTGCACTCCACCTCTGCTGATTTTACAAGCATATTCACGGCTAGGGCAAATAAAATCACTGAGACAGTGCAGCCGGTGATGATTCCCTTCTCTAGCTGATGGAATGAGGATGACACTGTTCCAGAGGTAACGCTCAAGCTGAAGCAGTTATAGTAACCCATGATTAGGTCTCTGATCTTGACTGGAATGTGATGCCGGACAAGTGAGATTTCCACCAGTTTATGGGGGATTTACCCATAAGCATTTGCAAGGTCAAGCCACAGTACTACCAGATTACCATTATCTTCTCGAGCTTCACGGATCAGTTGTGTGACAGTTCCCGTGTGTTCAATGCAACCTGCCACTCTTGGAATTCCACCCTTCTGTACAGCTGTATCAATGTACCCATTCCCAAGAAGGAACTCTGTCATGCGACGAGCAATAATACTAAAGAAAATCTTTCCCTCGATGCTGAGGAGTGAGATGTTCCTGAACTGCTCAATGGTGGTTGAGTTCTCCTTGGGAATCCAAACACCCTCTGCAAATCTCCATTGCTGTGCTACTCTTCCCCTTCTCCTGATAACCTTGAATATTTTCCGTAGTCTCTGTAGAAGTCTTGGGCACCTCTTGTAGACCACATAGGGTACTCCACTGGGGCCTGGTGCAGACCTAGTTCGAGCTGCCTTGACATCCTCCTCGGTCTCGCTCAACGATGGCGCCTTAAGGTTAAATGTTATGGTTGGTTCTGGCAGGGGCTAGCAAGTTACTACATGGACCAAGATCATGCTGTCTTTCAGTGTCACTATAGCTGGCCCTGAGGTAACTGTCAACCTCTTCCTGAGTGCAGGAAAGTCACCCATTGTGCTTTTGTCCAAGGATTTTCCTAATGAATCCATATGAATTTGCAATAAACGATGCATGCTTTCTTGCGCTCTCCTTCCCTCTCCTTCTGTGCCACTCAACTCGACTGAGGTTAGTGATCTTTTTCCTCGTGATGTTACGGAGCTCTACCAACCCAACCTGTTCCTCCTCACCTGCCTTCTTAAACTGACGTCTGAGCACATGGAGCTCTTGCCGGAGCCGGCTTATTTTTCCCTCACGTCGATTTGGTCCACCTGGTTTGGCCATTAAGTGCTGCTCCTTAATTTCAAATCTCTCGACTGCGATACTGATGATTATGGTGCACAGTAACTGCTTCCTCCAGTCAGCATCCCCTCTGGATGAGGCTTCAAGAATCAAATCCACATCTTCATCAAATTGGTGCCACTCCTTCTTCTTGTTGGCGGTAGGCCACTTAACCTGGCGGTGTTCTGAATGCCTGATTTGAGGAAGGCTTTGTGGAGCGTGGAGGGACTGGGCACTGTGGGGTGATTCTGGGCCGGGCTCCTCCTGCGTCTCACCAGGTGTAAGACCTGTGCGTTGCACCACTTGCCACTTAAAGCGTACGTGTGGTGGTCGTGAAGACGCATTTAACTTGAAAACATTATGAAAAAGTATTTATTATTTGGGTAAATAATTGTTGCCAGCCATATACCACCAGACATATATTCAAATAGGACCGCGGGCATGGCCAGCCAATGAAAACTGTGGGTGCTGCCATGACATATGCGGATGTGACGTCACTTCGTTGATACGGAAAAGACAATACTCAGCTTTTCCCCGTGACTACGGTGCTGTTGTCCGTTGTTTTTGTTCTATTATGGCTGAATTTTCTGACTCTGAGGAAGAATTAGGGCGACATGGCTACATGTTTGAGCCAGAAAGGTCTGAGGGTGAAAATGACACTGATTCGTCGGAGTCTTCTGATTCCTCGGAGGAAAATGCTGCGATGAACTGGCGGGCCGGCCGAGCCACTATGGACAATGCAGACTGGTGCAAATGTGGCCATTGTGTTCGGCAAAAAACGGATGTTGAATGTTTCTGTTGCAAGGAATACGAACTGACAGTGAATTTATTGGAAGAAAACTCTGTGGAATGCGTGACACTGATCGACCATTTGCCAAGCTGTCACTCACAGGCCGTCACTAGAGATGATGTTCATCTACAGCATGATACGACGATTTGTGCGGGGCCCCGCACCTGCTCATCTGTCAACTCGGTAAGCCTACCATGCATGTATCTAATATACAATGCAACCTGTATTTAAATATATAAATATATGATATATAAATATATATTACCTGTATTTAGGACCCACGCTATAGTAACCACAGTGTGTGTCAAGGTGCTGTTTTTTTTTTTGTTTTTTTTGCGTTACGGTGATACTTTCTGAGCGGCCTTCACGCCAGGGGTTGGGTGCAAAGCTGCGTATTTTGTAGCAAATAAAATATCATATATATCTAGGTGTATATTATAAGAAGACTTCTTTAATATACATGTACTTTATAATAGGTTTCACTATGGATAGCAGTGGCACAGTCATGAAGTTTACCATGTACAAGAGGACTTTGTGATTAAATGGCCTTAAATGAGAAATATTTATCAATTGAATATGCATTGAATCAGATGATATGATATATTCAATAGATATATTCATATTTTTGCAGGCAATACAGGCTAATGGCGTATCAAGCATTCACGTTGTACTTGCACCGTGGACAGACACTGGGGCGACATGTCAGAAAGCCATTGCCTTCATGTTGTGTGGAGTACATCCACCAGCAGTTTCCTGATCCTGGTGGAAGATACGTTGGCTTCAAAGAAAACAGACGCTCTCCCGAGGCTCAACACTGAAGATGCGTGTTCAACTGACTTGGTGGACGAACGTATGTTAACAATTACTGTATTGTCAATTTGTCACTTGGTCCACTATCAATATAACATGGATACAGTACAATGATAATTTGGTTCAATATATACAGGAAGACAGTGCATAAGGTGTTTTCATTATACTTCTACAGTATTGTTCATTGTATAATCATTCATTATTCTCTTCTAATAATATCTTACGATTTCATATTCAAACTGATTCGTCATCATCGGTTCATATGAAACCTGGAGTGCATGAAGTGATTTTATTCATGGCATTGTTCATAATCATTTTATTTTTCTTTTCGTAAAAATCATAGTGATTCACCAACATGGTCATATCCATCCATCCATCCTCTACCGCTTCATCGTTTTCGGGTCGCGGGTGGGCTGGAGCCTATCCCAGCGTCTTTGGGCGAGAGGAAGGGTCAACCCTGGACAGATCGCCAGTCCATCGCAGGGCCAACACAGAGAGACAGACAACCATTCACTGTCACAGTCATACCTAAGGACAATTTAGAATCCCCAGTTGATGCCAATTAACCTAACTTGCATGTTTTTGGTATAGTGTTGTTCATATTCATCATATTGTTCATTTAGTAGTGTTTACACATTGTGATATGCCATCATAGGGCTGCACGGTGGCGCAGTGGTTAGCACTGCGGCAGCACAGTTTACCCTTGGCCGGGGGATTGTGGGGATCGTGGGATCGTGGGTTCGATCCCAGCCCCCGACCAACAGTGATCTGTGTGGAGTTTGCATGTTCTCCCCGTGTTGCGTGGGTTTACTCCGGGATTTCTCCGGTTTCCTCCCACATGCCAAAAAGATGCATGTTAGGTTAATTGGCTGTTCTAAATTGTCCCTAGATATTTGTTTCCTATAGGCCCTTAGAATAGAGGGTTAGTATTAATGAAAGCACTCTGAGTGGTCTTTGTGGCTAGAAAAGCGCTATATAAGTGCAGGTTAGTTAGTTAGTAGTAATCATCACTTTATAACAGTAACTAAAATTGCTCATTTGATTGCTACACATGGACAGAAGAAATGTGCATACTGATCTGAATTTTACAATGAAATGTATGTGCTGCATAATGAATTTCCCAGTAAACATAGATACCATGTAATAATAAAAATTCTTATATCAATATGATCGAAGTTGCATTTTGATATATATGTATATGCACTACCACCTATGACAGGCTACGTGTGAGGTACTGGATATACTTTGTCATACGGCCCATATATCATAATATATAGTATGCTAAAAATGTCTATTTTTGACACCTCATGAACATGAATAGTTCCCCTATCTTATCCATATTAAAATTGAGAAAATCTAATATGCATTTTTCTTGAAAAAAAAATATTTATCTTTGGCCCAACATGTTTGGACTACAAAATATGATAAAATATGATAAAGTTTTAAAATGACAATTCTATGTTACAATAATGAATTGCTGGAAATTGTTTGTCATAATCAAAAAAGCTTTATTTTGTTTACATTTGCTCTAATGAACTGTATGGAACAATCCAATGATTATTGTGTACATTATATATACACACAATTCACAAATGGTCACAATTGTCTAATGTCATTGAATGTTATTCATGAATGATGAAGGTTTTCAAAGAAAATAAATCGGTCATATGGCAGACAGTCTACTTGAATCTGGCAATATGTTTTTTGATCAGTTCACTTTTTTTAGGTGCTGGCACCTTGGCAATATTTTTCGCCTTGGGCCCTGGCACACAGCACTGCTTCTACCATTTCCTGTATATGTGTGTTTGCTGCCGACTCATAGACAGGCCTGATCCTCCATGCACCAGACTGCTTTTTCCATTCAGGTTTGAACCTTGCTTCACCAGCTGGCGTTGAACCTTGGCGTGGCTTCTTCACAATGGCTTGCTTCCGCCCCACATTACTGTTGTGTTGCAGCACTGCAAGCTGGGTTCTTGCAAGCATGCAAGGATAGTCAAACTCTTGTCTCTTGGGGCAGAAGACCAAGAGAGCTGAATGGTAGGACTTCAGACTGCCTGTGTGACAAAACAAATGTAGCTGCCTGATATCCCGCAAAAACTTGGGTTCAAAAACCAGCTCCTTCAGAATCAGAATCAGCTTTATTGGCCAAGTATGCACAACACATACAAGGAATTTGACTTTGGCTAAAAACTTACTCTCGTTGTTCAGGTGGAGGATTTAAATAAGGATTCAATGACAACAGAGTATGTACAGTAAATTACAGTCTGTCCACGTTTCTATAAAAGGATGCAAATATATACAGGAATATATGCAGTTATTTACTCAGACTATCCACACTTTGCAGAAATATATGAAAAAATATACAGTCAGTATTTCAATGTGAACTCAGATTCAGTGATATAATGTGAATGAAGTAAAAAGCAGTGTGAGAGTTATGTGCAATGTAAGAATGGATGAAAAGTCATGAGTACAGCAACAGGTAGGACTAGGTGAATGTTAGAAGTTCATCAGAGTGATGGCTTGAAGAAAGAAACTGTTCCTGTGACGGGTGGTTTTGACCTTCAGTGATCTGTAACGACGACCAGAAGATAGAAGTTCAAACAGTTTGTGGCCGGGGTGTGATGGGTCAGCACAGATGTTTCCCGCCCGTTTCCTGGTTATGGACCGATATAAGTTCTCAATGGAGGGTAGGTCGGTACCAATGATCCTCTCCGCAGACTTAACGATCCGCTGCAGTCTGGTCTTGTCCTGTTTAGTGGCAGATCCAAACCAGACAGTGATGGAAAAGCAGAGGACGGATTGGATGATGGTGGTGTAGAAGACAACCAGCAGCTCCTGAAGCAAATCAAACTTCTTGAGCTGACGCAGAAAAAACAACCTCTGCTGGGCCTTTTTCCGGACAGTGTCTATATGGGAGGACCACTTCAGGTTCCGGGAGATTGTGGTACCCAGAAACTTGAAGGAGTCCACAGTGGACACTGTGCTGTTGAGGATGGTGAGTGGGGGGAATGAAGGGGGGTGTCGCCTGAAATCCACAGTCATCTCCACCGTTTTGGCTGGGTTAAGTTCAAGATGGTTCTGGCTGCACCAGAGGATCAGCTGCTCCACCTCCCGCCTGTATGCAGACTCATCATCATCCCGGATCAAACCGATGACTGTGGTGTTGTCCGCAAACTTCAGGAGCTTCACTGAAGGGTCCTCTGAGGTGCAGTCGTTGGAGTAGACTTCAATGCCTGAAGTGTGGCTCCCTTTAGCCACTTTTTCTTTTTCTGTTCCTGAGCTGAATATGGCTTATGTAGGCACTTGTTGACATGACAAAAGCCACTCCATTCATGCTTGCCAGCTACATGAAAGCAGATGCTGGTGAACAGCTCACCCAGTTTGTCTGGGTTCTTGTCACAGTTTCTGCTGCTGAACCACACATGATTCACGAGACTTTTTACCCAAGGTGCCAGGTCTGCATGGCGCTTCTTTTTGCTCAAATCCAGCACCTTCTTTCGGAAGCTGTTGGCTATATGATACACATCAAATTGATGAGCAATTCCCTTCTCTGCATATTCCTTTTTTACGATAGATCTAATGCCAGTGTGCCTGTCTGTGGTAACGGTACTGACATTTATTTTATTTTTAAGGAGGCGATCAAGTGTTGCACAAAAGCCGAACTTTTCCATGGCCTGGGAGGAAGTTGTTTGTGTCACTTGCACAAGTTCAAAATCCACAATGCGATTATCTGCTTGATTTATAAATGAATAAGTGCAATATTTTGCAGAAAATCCTGGGCTGTCACAACGACCATCACCCCCTAGCGTCAAAGCTTCTTTCTTTTCTTTCAGTTCATTATGGATTAGTGCACGCTGGTGCAACCATGCCTGGTTAACCACTGGTAGAAGTCACTGTTGCTGGACATCATAAAATGTTTTTTCCGAAATAACCTCCAAGTTCATTACTTGTGCTAGACTAACAAGTCTAGCATATGTCAATCCAGAAAACAAAGTAGATGCACAGAGAAGCATATTTCCAGCAGGCACTTTACATCGCCCTTCCCCAATATATGTCTGACCTGACCAGGTTTGTTCTGCATGATTGCACAGGTATTGAATATGGTAGACTATGTTGCTGCCTGTCAATACTTTTCTCACACTACTAACAGGGCTTCGACAGGTAATGCATGATGTAAGGTTAACTAAAGTGTCTAGGCACGTTTCAAACATTATGTATTTCTTGATTTTTATGATATCAGCATAATGACGTAACATTATCATTAGCACTACATTCAGATTCAGTACTCGTATCAAGTGGGTCTGCACAACTTTCCTCCCGCCATGAAGTATCCTTATCGTGTGGCTCATATGACACAGAAACTTCCTCAACATATGTGATATCCATTTCCGAGGACACCACATCCACCATAGCTTTGGACTTGGCTTTTGATGGCGTTGATGTGCATACAGGTACAGGAACATCATTTGTGGTCACTACCGTTACTTCCTGTGACGTACAAGGGTCTACTCTGGGGACCACAGCTGGAGTGTTTTCTACAGAACAATGTTCAGTAGACATGCCATGCGCAGACTCTTCTGGAGACTTTTCTGAAGGACAAAGTTCCATACATATGCAAGATTCTTCTTCCCCACTTTCTGGCGTTGCAGCACAGTATGCATGGTCTAGTTTCATGGCGCTTTCATTAGCTTGCTGGTACATATGCACCCTAACTAATGAAAGCACAACAATAACATTTTGTCCTTCATCAAATACTTGCACAGGGTCTGTCTGCACTTCAGCATGGCATACCTGAAAGCACATATTTTGCATTAGAATTACAAAAAATATTAAAATTTTCATGCAGAATCTACACACTGAACACAAACTTGATAATATAAAGAACACTGACAGTTACACATTTCAGCATCAGACAAAATAGAATCGGTCAGCTCAGTGAAAGAACCGAGCTAAAAATAAAATTATTACATGTATGGCTGTAGTTTATTTTCAAAATGCATGAACAATATTTGGTACTAGTACAATGGAATATTTCACTATGACCAGGAAACCCCTCAGTTTCGACTGTAGATCTACATGTGTATATATAAAAATTCTGTCAGGGAATTACATCTGTATATATTTTTCTGTATATACTTTTAATTTATTTATTTTCTACTCATTTTTGTTCTGCATTTAATATGAACCCTGAGTTTGAAATAAACGTTTGAATTTGAGTTTGAACATGGAACCTACATTGTCTTGATACACTGGATCTGCTGGTGATGTGTTCTGATCGGTGCAATCCATCAGCTCTGTTGAGGGTGGAGGGGAAGATTGGGTTGCTGTAGCGTTCGGCTTGTCCTGGAGTACACTCTCTACCCACTGTAACATAAAATGGCACATGCACTGTTACTCTAATGCATATATAAGGAGCAAAATAAGTATGCATTTGTGACAAATTTGGTGACAATGACATTATAATTAAATCATAATCAGTTACATCCAGTTGACTCTTACTCTATCAGGTTTTTCTTATGATCTGTAACAAGGTGTCCAGTAGTTTCATATAGGCTGCAGAACGGACCAGTTTCACTGTACAGTCCATTTCTCGCAGTGACGGAATCCTTTGCCAGTACAGTGGCAGTACTACATAAAATAATACACCTGTATTTGATTCCACATTATGCCATTAATACACACACACATACAGACACACAGACGGACAGATGCACACACACACACAGGCGATCACAATACGCCCTTATATGTCTCCCACTTATATCAACAGTTGAAATATTAATATATTAATTAAATATATGAAATATTAATTAATATTAATTAATATACAGGTGAAATACAAAAAATATTGTATTTTCATCTATTATCGTTCAGATCACAGCTTACCTTGTGATTGTTGCGCTTTTCCAGCCGGTCTTGCCGTCCACTAGCAGGCTTGCCTGGTCTGTGAGCAAATAACGAGGGAACAGCATCACTTTTCAGACGAAGTCGACCTTTGTAACCGAGGAGCTTAGCCTGTAAATCTTCCTCGTAACACGAGGCTTCGAAGTGGTCCTCACAAACAACGGAATTACGTCCGAAAGGAAACGTCTTCAGTGTGTGCCCTGTTCCGAGATTGTGCAACCACTTTTCCGCGACGATCTTACGAAAAGGTGTGCTGGGTTTGGGTACAATAAAGAAGTGTTTATCTTTGTTTTTTCGCTTATTATTGAGACATCCAAAGGCTTTACATTCCGCCATTTTTCGATATCAATATCCCGACAGCCACTGCGCAGCAGCGCACTACAGGGTCAGCTAATATTGATCCAGATCGCGGTGTCAACGAAGTTATGTCACAGGAAGCGTCCTTGCAGGCCATGGAGCCGCAAGTATGGCTGCGCACATGTTTTGCTGGCATACCTGAACCAGCACATCGGCAATGGATTTATATCAAATTGCCTTAAACTTGAATTTGAACTTGAAATTGAACTAGAAAGTGAGCCTGGGGCTCAATATAATATCTTTTTTTTCACGAACACCACAGGTACCCTTTAATTAGGCACTTCATTTTGGCCTGGTGCATCTTCAGGCCATGCAGGTTTTTGCAGACTTGGCCACATTTACACACTGCACTCGTAATTGTTTGTCTGTAACTTTGGGTCAGTGTCTGTGCATCTATCCTGGTGGGGTGCTCATTCTCTCCCCCCCCCCCCTCTCGGGCACCCCTGGGGGTATATCTTCATTGAGCTTTCCATAGCCGATTATGGGTGCTTCCCTCGTGGGAGCTGCAGTTTGAGGAGCTAACCCTCCCTGCCCTGGTTACTGTCTTTCCAGTTGTCAGTTGTCTCTCCAGCTGTCGCCACTCTTTCATGGTAGTCATCTGGCCTGTTCCCAGAAGTCACTGTCGTCACCAGATTGACTGATTCTAACACACACCTTACGGTGCTACCTAGACACATCAGTGATGTAACCTGCGGTCATTGGGTGTTTCGGGTCATTATACATCATACACCCTCTCACAGGCGACCCAGCCAGGGTTGATCAAACCCAGACTTGTGTCTAGGTGGCTCGAGACGTCCACGGATTACTCCTTCTGATCCACAGTCATCGTGATGCTCTTTCAGCAGCATCAGTGATGTTCTTGATGGCTTTCTTGTTGAGTCTTCCTCTGATCCTCAACTGCTTGAGGGCCCTGCAGAGTGACTGACCGGCAAAACCTCGACAGCCAACCACTATGGGGTAGAGCCAGGTCTTCCATCCCCTACTATGGCAATCACCAACAAGCTCCCCATACTTGGCCCTCTTCCTTTCAAAGGCCTCTTCCATCCGGTCTTCCCAGGGCACAGTCAGTTCCAACAAGATCATCTGCTTGGAAGATTCTGACACAAGAACCATGTCTGGTCTAAGTGTGGTCATTATGATGTTGTCAGGGAATCTCAACTGTCTTCCCAGGTCAACCTTCAGTTATCTTGCAAAAAATCATCTTTTTCAAAAAACTGCTTCATTGAAATGCAGTTTTTCTAACGATTAACAGTAAACAATATTTTTATTTGGCTTGTTTCAGTTTGCAAAGTAAACTGCTAAAACCTCACAATCACTAAAACAATTCAAATCTCCTTTATTGTGATTATTTCAGTCAAATCTCAGTTTTATAAATCTTGAGTCCAGCCCGTTCTCTCGACAGCTGAGCCTCGGTTGCTGCAGGTTCTCCACCGTGGACCTCGGAAAGAAACCAGAAAAACCATCAGAGAAATCTGAGTATCACTTCAGATGTGATGGACATTTTTCAGATCAGCATAATCACATTATTGCAGGTGTCCTGTCCCTCCAGAGCTTCATTAACTGCTGCGTTTTCTCTAAAAATAAGCTGAGGTGGTTCTTCTGCAGCACCACATCAGCAAATAAACCACATCAACTTCCTGATGTCTCTACGGGATGTCAAGTTATCTTAAAGCAGGTTATTTCAACCACGTCATCCTGTGTTTTTATATTGCTGACATTAGCTAATAAACTGACATTATGGGAAAAATGATTTGACTTCAGAAACAATAACAGTTCAGCATGTTTAATTAGTATTGCACAGTAGCCTGGTGGAGCAGCCACAATTTCGTTGTGCTGTACATTGACAATAAAGCCTACTCTATTCGAATACATTAAATGAAGCATATAGCACATTAGAAAAATAATGTCACGTAACATGAGGTTAATCAGATGTTGCAGTTTTCTGGATTAATGGTGTTTTCACGTTCAAACCGCTGCAGAATTCAAGCAAAAAGCTGACTTTGAACTGTTTCTGACTTGGTTCTGCTTCTGCCTGAGCCGAGAAAAAAAAGAAAAGAAACCAGCCTGAGCCACGTGCTGAATGCTGGGATATGTTGGGGCCACAAGGATCCTTTTCATGGATCCTTGGTTTTTCAGATTTTGAAGGCTGCATTTGTCGGCTGCATGTGAAGGAGCCCACAGAATGAGACAGCCTTGGACGCAGTGCAGTGATGTATCTGGACTAGAAATGTACACTTGGAAGATGCAGAACCTGAATTGAGACACAGCATGAATCTCAACAACAAAGAAAGCTAGGGTCGCCAAACTTGCTACACAGGTTCACCTTGGGATCCTGACCTCTGCAGTGTTTCCTCTGGCTTAAAGACCTTGGTGCGGTGGCAACATAGTTTTCCCTGGGGTGGGGGGTAAACATACTGGAATATGCTAATTTTATACTATTTATTTCTTTTTAAAATGTTACACAGTAACGTTGCATGTGGAACTTACCATTTGAAGTATTGTACAACCGAGGCTTGAATATTGGGCCAGTTGGGGTCCCACCCAGACATCCTGTGTTTAGACTTTTTACTGGTGTTATGCTTCTCTCCTTCCTCTGCCTGAACACTTTCCTCTCCTTGGCTCCTCTCTTCTGTCTCATCTTTCCCTCTCTGAGCTCTAATTCAGGTTCTCTGTCTATGGTGGTGTACAAACAGGTTAGAAAATATCAAGTGTCATGTTTTGTCCTGCAGGATTTTTTTGTCATTGTTTACATAAATGACAAAAATGTGTATTTTTTTGTATTTTTATTCTAGTGTTTTTTTCCATTGAGAGAGTAGGGAAGGGGGAAAAAAAAACATAATAGTAATGTACTCATGCATACTTAAATTATATGATCAGGTGGGTATAGTAACCAGAAATTCTTCTCATGTAAAAGTAGTGCTTTGAAATTAATAATTAAAAGTAGACAACCAAAAATTTCTCGTAGAGTTAAGGGTACAAAGAGCACCCACTTAAAAACATGAGTGACTTCAGTCTTGAAGGTTTGAGGTTTTTCTCCAAAATTTATAACAATTTTCTTAGTTTTCTACTTTTCTCTGTCAATCTAAAGTTGAAACCATGTTCCTCAAATTTGTAATTTCCTCTTGTAAAATTGACTTTTCTTGTACTTTTGAAACTTTATTATAAATTTGTGGATTATTTTATGACTAATTTTTGTCAGTTTTTTTAAAATAAGTTTTTTTAGATAAATTTGAAACACTGGTAATTTTTTTTAACTTTTTCCTTATAACAATTCACATTTTTTGACCATAATTTTGCAGTCAGAACAGAATAATTTAACTCTGATTACAAAGAAAAAGTATTAATAAAATTGTATTTAATGAAATAAATTAACTTAATTGACCAAGGATGCCGTTATTTCTGTTATAATATTTTTATTTATAGTTTTTTTTGTTTTAGAGGTCTCACCACCCAGACAGCAGGAAAAACCTCCCTTATTTTGAAGTCCATTGTTGGCACGTTTAGTTTGTCTGAAGGCTGCTGACATATTAAAGTCATTGACTTTGTGAATTTTGGTCATCTTAACCTGCCAGGTACATAATAGGGAACTGTAGTGGACTCTAAAGACATAATTCACCACAATATGTGTTCATGTACAGAATAATCTGTTTAGGCAGTTATAGTTGTGCTCTCAGGCTTTCTCATCAGGCACCTCTCTGGGTAGCTGCTGAAAGACCTCAGAGTGAAAAGAGCGCTAGCATTTTTTTGCTGTTGCTTTTTGTCACGGCCGCTGGAGAATAAAAACGGCATGCCTGCTTGTGCGAGAAAAGAGAAATTGCCAGTTTCTTCATTCCTGCAATTCCTACAGAACATAACTTAATATTGTAGTGGCTGGTGAAATATATCCTCAGCAATTCATCAGTCCCCCTTGCCTTTCTCTTCATATGAAGCCGGCTGCATATGAATTCTAACCACGTCTCTGAGCTAAGCGACTCTTCCATTATTGCTCTCGTTTCCAGCAGGTTAAAATGATGATAAACGGCTCCACTGCTTACATACCTCTTCTGATTTTTTTTTTTCCCCGCATTTAAAGTACTTTAACAAACTTATGTTTCTGTCGGACAGTCGCGCTTAACGAGACACTGCCTGCTGACTGACTAGAAAACTTGCGTGGGCGGGGTGCTTCTAAACTCTGCGCGGATGATGGCCACGTGTGTTGTTCGTATGCGCGCTTGCGGAAAGTCATTGCTTCATATATTTTTCGTAATAAATTCATATCTCCATGGCGTGGCGGTAAAATTTCTGGTGAGCAGGCCGCCACCGAGAAATGTTACCAGAGGAAACCCTGCCTCTGACTATGGGTTTGGGGTCAAAGGTCAATGTTAACATTCCTTATGCCTTATTACTGTACAGTGAGTAAAGTTAGGACCACCAAACCTGGTACACAGGTTCACTCTGAGACCATGACCAAGTTGAAAAACTGCTGTCCATCAGTAAGTATTGGGATCTTCAAAGAAAATGGAGGCGGGGGATATTGCACTCTCCTCAGAGCACTCTTGTTTCTTTTGCGTCACGCCATAAAGAGTCCGGGCAGGTATGGCTGCTGACTTTTTTTGTTGGGGCCAAATTAATTACATTAATATTTAATAACTGAAATCTTTACATTTGTGCATCGATTCAAAATTGTTCATGTCCACATCACAATGCATTGGAAAAAATTATTTCTCCCACCCCTAATGAAATGACAGATTAGCAGATATTGCAGCCAACACTGTTTTTTGGTGTGTGTGTGTGTGTGTGTGTGTGTGTGTGTGTGTGTGTGTGTGTGTGTGTGTGTGTGTGAGAGAGAAAAGAAGCCATGCTGCCAACCACCATTATTATCCCGTAGCAGGTAGCAGCAGCTTGTTGGATGGTGATGCATGTAGTGTTCAAAGCTATAGGATCGACAGCCGAAACCGATAAGAGCAGACATACAATATAGAAGCAGTTCCCATCCCAAGCCCTGGTGTAACAGTAACTGTTTGTTTTTTTTCAGGCTGTGCAGGAGTCAGGTTTGCACATACGGACATCAAGATACCCAACTTCAGTGAGTATAGGCGTCAAGAGGTGATCGACCCCAAGAAGTCGTCCCAGGAGAGCAGCGAGTCCAGGAAAGCCTTCTCCTATCTGATAACCGGAGCCACGTGCGTGATGGGAGTCTACACCGCCAAGACGGTGGTCACTCAGTTTATTTCCACCATGAGTGCTTCGGCCGACGTGCTGGCTGTGGCCAAGATTGAAGTCAAGCTCAGCAGCATCCCAGAAGGAAAGAACATGACCTTCAAGTGGCGAGGCAAACCTCTGTTTGTACGTCACCGCACAGATGCAGAGATCACCGCCGAGCACTCCGTCAACCTAGCCGAGCTGCGGGACCCCCAGCACGACAAGGACCGGGTCGTTAACCCCCGCTGGGTCATCGTCATCGGAGTGTGCACCCATCTGGGCTGCGTGCCCATCTCCAATGCGGGCGAGTATGGTGGTTACTACTGCCCCTGCCATGGCTCGCATTATGACGCCTCCGGACGGATCAGGAAAGGACCTGCCCCCCTCAACCTGGAAGTCCCATACTACGAGTTTCTGGATGAAAACACAGTGGTGGTGGGATAAGCAACGTCTTTAGTACAGGAAGGACATGTTGAGGGGGTTAAACGGGTACCAGGGTCCAGTTCTGGGCTTGATTCAGGCATCAAAACCGTTCCTGTCCTGTTTAATGTTAAAGATGATCACAACCCCCCCCCCCCCCCCAAACAAAAAAGATTTGTTTAGTCAGAGTTAAGTATGACACTTGGAAGATGCCATCACCTCCTTGTTTTCCCTCCATCCTAAACACGATTAGGAGATGTCTGTCTGAAGTTACGCTCATCTAAATGGAACAAATTCTGTCTTCAGGTGTGGCTAATAAAGATTCTATTTTCTGTGAAACCAATCGGTTGGTAAATCGTTTTTACTGTTCAGGTGTTCCCACTTCACGTTCAGAGAACATGCCATGATGTCACATTCCTTCACATAGAGGTTGATGGTTGACGGCTTCTCTCAGCCATCAGTTTTTCTCGACAGTAACAGAGGCTCTTTACTCTGACAATCAAAGCTTTTTGCCCTCGCCATCATTTGGACCTTAAACCATAGGTGTAAATCGGGGTGCTGGGGGGGAAAAAACAGAGAATCAAACTTTTTAAAAAAAAATTACATTTTTTTCTTGTAAATCTGCAATTTTTATCTCATAAATTTGCAACCTTTTTTTTGTAAATTAGCAAATTCTGTCTCAAAATTTGCACCCTTTTTCCCTTGTAAATTTGCAGCTTTTTTTGTGGTGAATTTGAAACTCAAATACATTTAAATCTTTATAAATTTGTGGTGTTTTTATTATAAATTTGCAACTTTTTTCCTTATGAATTTGCTGTTTTTTCTTCATAAATTCACAATTTTTTTGTAATCAGTAATTTTTCTTCTGTTTGTGATTTACAAGTCATTCAACATTCATATTGCTGATTTAATTTTTAGCCTGGGCAGCCGCGCTGAGCGCTCAGCACTGGCAGCAGCAGATGGGGAGAAGTCACTGCTCATTAGGGCTGCAACTAAAGATTATTTTAGTAATCTACAGCCAATTAGACACTGAACACACGTTAATACCTTCACAACAGTGGGTCTTTATTCTTCTTTCTCTGCATTGGAGAGACGCAGCGGCTTTGCGCTTAAACTGTGTAACAACCGCAAAAACAAAACACAACACACGCTTCACCATGCTGTGCTCCTCTTCTTCTTCACTGGAAACTGTTCATGCATGCCAGACAACAGAGGCGCTACTGCCCTCAGCAGTTCCAGTCGTGCATTGCAGTTCCAGTTAAATGGCGCTTGCTCCTGCTGGTTACAGCTGAACCGCAGCATGCATATAAACTTTATAATTGAATGATTTGACAAATTTTTATGTCGACTAATCGTTTCAGCCCTACTGCTCATGTTAACGTGACAAATACTTGAATATACACAATACAACCATTTTAGTTATCGTTGGCAGCCAGATGTACTGATACACCAAATATATTTGGTATATTAGTCAGTGCAAGTTTGCTTAATACAAAAACAGCAAGATTTTGGTCAAAAGGTCTTCAATCAAAACAGACACAAAAGGCTTAGTGATTAATCAATAGCTGCAGCCCTACTTCAGACTCAGAACATCCTCTCCATGTCGCCATGGTAACCAAAACTAGCCATCGTCTAGCCCTGCAACCTTTGCCAACCAAAACGCCATTTTGCCCGTCTCCCACTATACAATAAAGATTGTGCTGCTTATAGTTTTATATATACAGGTACATCTCAATAAATTAGAATGTCATCGAAAAGTTAATTAAATTCAGTAATTCAATTCAGAAAATGAAACTCCTATATTATATAGATTAATTACACACAGAGTGATATATTTCAAGTGTTTTCTTTTAATTTTGATGGTTATGGCTTACAGCTCAAGAAAACCCAAATTCAGTTTCTCAAAAAATTAGAATATTACATAAAATTAATTTTAAAAAATGGATTTTTAATAGAAATGTTGGCCTACTGAAAAGTATGTCCATGTACACACTCAGTACTTGGTCGGGGCTCCTTTTGCATGAATTACTGCATCACTGTGGCATGGCATGGAGGGGATCAGCCTGTGGTACTACTGAGGTGTTAAAAAGGCCCAGGTTGCTTTGATAGCGGCCTTCAGCTCGTCTGCATTGTTGGGTCTGGTGTCTCTCATCTTCCTCTTGACAATCCTCCATAGATTCTCTATATAGTTGAAGTCAGGCTAGTTTTATGGCAACTAAAGCACAGTGATACCATGGTCATTAAACCAGGTTTTGGCAGTGTGGGCAGGTGCCCAAGTCCTGCTGGAAAATGGAATCAGCATCTCCATAAAGCTTGTCAGCAGAGGGAAGCATGAAGTGCTCTAAAATTTGCTGGTAGATGGCTGCGCTGACTTTGGACTTGATAAAACACAGTGGACCAACACCAGCAGATGACCTCTTTTCAGATGAAAGTAAATTTTGCATTTCATTTGGAAAGCAAGGTCCCAGAGTCTGGAGGAAGAGTGGAGAGGCGCAGAATCTAAGTTACTTGAGGTCAAGTGTGTCAGTGATGATTTGAGGAGCCATGTTATCTGCTGGTGTTGGTCTGCTGTGTTTTATCAAGTCCAAAGTCAGTACAGCCATTTACCAGAAAATTTTAGAGCACTTTATGCTTCCATTTGCTGACAAGCTTTATGGAGATGCTGGATTCATTTTCCAGGAGGACTTGGTGCCTGTCCACACTGCCAAAAGTACCAAAACCTGGTTAAATGACCATGGTATCACTGTGTTTGATTGGCCAGAAAACTAGCCTGACTTCAGCTCCATAGAGAATCTGTGGAGGATTGTCAAGAGGAAGATGAGACACCAAACCCAACAATGCAGACGAGCTGAAGGTCACTATCAAAGCAACCTGGGCCTCTATAACACCTCAGCAGTGCCACAGGCTGATCACCTCCATGCCATGCTGCATTGATGCAGTAGTTCATGCAAAACGAGCCCCAACCAAGTATTGAGTGTGTACATGGACATACTTTTCAGTAGGCCAACATTTCTATTAAAAAACATTTTTTAAAATTAATTTTATGTAATATTCTAATTTTTTGAGAAACTGAATTTGGGTTTTCTCGAGCTGTAAGTCATAATGATCAAAATTAAAGGAAATAAACACGAACTACATCACTCTGTGTAATGAATCTATATAATAGGAGTTTCATTTTCTGAATTGAATTACTGAATTGAATTAACTTTTTGATGACATTCTAATTTATTGAGATGCACTTGTACATAGCTCTGAATATTATGTAGCATTAATGAATTCATACTACAACAGTGGAAAAAAACTGGTTTTAATATATATATATATATATATACTGTATATATATATATATATATATATATAGCTTCATTCATGAAATAAAAGTATTACAAATGCATTACAATTTTGTGTTAAAAAATAAAGGCTATCTTAATATCTTAGTTTTTTGTATAGTTTATTTAATTATCACATTCATTAACTTGTTTAAATCTGAAAAATATCCATCTACTTTCAAGAAGGATCATACAGCTTTAGTTCGTAATATTTTAATAAATTAAAGACGAAAGTTTTATTAAGAAGAAGCTACTTTTCATCCTTTTTGTTTCCTCAAAATGCTCCTGATTGAGATCTGTTGTTACCTCCGCCAAGGGAGGAGGGAATGTTTTTGCCAGCGTTGGGTTGTCTGTTAGCAACATTACTCCAAAGGTTATGAACGGATTTTGATGAAATTTTCAGGAAAGGTGTGTAATGGCACGGGCAACAGATGATTAGATCTTGGTGGTAAGCCAGATCACGATCTTGATCCAGGAATTTTTTTAAAATGATATACATTAATATGGCGTTTTTTATGTACTGCCCCTTTAAGAAGTGTCCACTGAGTTACGTGTGGCCACGCAACCCAGAAGCCAAACACTGCAGAAAAAGTATAAAAGGACTTGAAATAACAAATGTGGTCTCCATCCACATAGTATGTGATAATTGACATTTCATCTGAAGACACCAAGAAAAAGCAAGCAAAGTCTGCAGTTTAAGATGGACTCCAGCCGGCAGACAAGGATGTCGTTGCAGCCACATGACCCACACGGTATGTAAACACAGTAAACTTCAGCACGGGACATTGTTTAATTTTTGTTTGTGAAATGATAACAGGCCTGTTCTATTATGCTTGTTTACTATGCACTACAGTGATATGATACCGCAGTGTTGTGTAATATTGCTTAATATTTTTTTTTTATACTTTATTAATCCCCAGAGGGAAATTCAGGACAGCCAAAGTACGGCACCAATCCCTTCACCATTCTCACCTAGGCGCACTTTTGAGTCTCCATTTAACCTAACCTGCATGTTTTTGGCCTGTGGGAGGAAACCGGAGTACCTGGGGTAGACCCACGCAGACATGGGGAGAGCATGCAAACTCCACACAGAAGGGTCACTGATGGTCAGGGCGTGGGATCGAACCCGTGACCTTACCGTGCTGCCACAGTGCTAACCACTGCGCCACCCATAGTAATTATAAACCTCGTCAGTAAACGGCATTCACTTGGTGTATAGAACTCTTTCTCATCTCTAGATGACCGAAGCACTTTACAGATCCTGCTATCCACCCATTCACACAGATGGTGGCAGAGCTGCCATACACAGGCATTGGCCTGACCCACCAGGAGTAACTGGGGGTTCAATGTCTTGCTCAAGGACACTTCAACCTGCAGACCGAGTGGGAATCGAAACCCTGACCTTCTGATCAGTAGTCAACCACACTACACCAGCACCACAGCCACCCAGGCTAAAGGAGAAGAGAGGAGGAAAAAAACAACCTGAAAGATTCAATAAATCATGATGTTGATTTAAGGTGGAATTGCCCAGCCCCAATGTGTGGTCAATACAATTGACAGTCTTATTATAATATAGTCACATTGTTTTTGCTGCCATTTCTCTGTTAGCACAATCACACAAAAACTCCTAGATGGATCTGAATGATATTGTCACCAGAGGTGGTTCTTGGCCCAAAGATGAACTCCGTACATGTTGGAGGGGATCTGTGAGTGCATACCGCCACCAAGGTCCTATCCTGCAATGTACAGATGGATGGCGATGTGGACGGACAAAGGGATAGAGGGATGGAGCCTTGGCAGAGGTATGCAATCTCTGAGTGCCCTCTAGTTTTAATCTGAATCCTTCACCTGTTCACTGGACTCTCAGTTTGACAACTAGTGGATTGGTTGATAACCTTTACACCATCTTTAATTTTGGAATAAAAAAAAATTATTTGTTGCAAAGTAAGCTAATTAGAAATAATTACAGCAGAGTAAAAAAAAAAGTTTAAAAGTGGCTTCTTCTGCTGAGTTAAACGTGTGGCATTGACACAGTCTGCACATACGTATAATTCACTGTTTGCCCAAAACTCATTTTCACTCTTTTCACTCATTTTACAGTTTTTTCTTTATTTACAGATTGTGAGGAATAACTGTCAGTTGTTGATTTCAGACATGTATATCTGGTTGGTGGCATTTAAAAACTTAAACCATCTTTATTGTCATTTAATCATGTACAGTAGAATGAAATTGTTTCTCTTATCTACAGTGTTAATCACACACACCTGTGGTCTATATTAATCATATATTCCATAACCTACATATGTTGAAGCATGTGAGAATGTTTGGTGATTACATATGTAAGGCGACTTCACACCTCAGAACAGGACAAAGACTCTCAACCACCAGTGAGGATTAAAGAGTTTCCCAGACACTGTGGTGGAGACCGGAGGAGCTGCCCTCACCCCCCAGGGCCATGAGGAGGAGCACAAAGACAATGGGGGGATTAAGATAAGGAGGGATGTCAGCTTTTGATATGCATGTCTTTTGTTATGTGCAAGTATAAGTTCTTAGAGCCGGAGGTGTTCAGTCTCTTTTTCCTTCTTCTGCTGCTGCACTAGGATGAGACTTGTTAGAGGAGCTGATAATAAACTTTGGTTTATATATCACATCGCCTCGTTCTTCCAAGCTCCTCTACACTGGTGACCCTGACGCGAGGATGGACCAGAGGCGTTCCCCCGCGATCGACTCATCTGTGGCGACCCAGGCAGACGCCGGCGCCCATGCAGACAGGGGAACAGATGGACGACGTTCCCCCACGGCAGAAGTGATAGAGAGGGCTCAACTGAGCACCAGCGCCGCGGAGAGAGCCGAAGCAAGGCACTCTCACCCTGCGGACACATCAGTGACGGTCTACACAAACGCCGTCACCGTCAACCTGCCGGACTTCTGGCAGGAAGACCCCGCATCGTGGTTTCAGCAAGCTGAAGCCCAGTTTGCACTTGCGGGCATCACGGCTGACGATACAAAGTTCTATCACATCGTTGCCAAACTCAACGCCGCCACTTCGAGATGTGCGCGGAGTATAATCCGGCGGCCGCCGGCCCGGGACAAATATGAAGAACTGAAAGCGACCATCATGGCAAATTACGTCCCCTCAGCCGAGGAGAGAGCCGAGAGGATCCTGGCGGTTTACGGCCACAGAGGATGCAGACCCAAGGCCCTCATGGAGGACTTGCTGCAACTTAAAGAAGAGGACAATGACAACTTCCTCTTCCATTTCATATTCCTCAGTACGCTGCCGCCACACATGAGAACGACGCTGGCCAACATGCGATGCAGCACCCAGCAAGACTTCCGCACGCTGGCTCACGAAGCTCAACGGCTCGTCAACGCCTGCAAGGAGCAGACACCCACAGCAGCATCCGCAGACCTCAACGCTGATGTCCGGAGCCACGAGGAGCCACAAACCACCGAGCAGAATCAGCCCGCGGTGACAGCGACACGGCCAGGACGCAACAGACGGAGCGACGTTTGTTATTACCACCACCGCTTCGCCGAGAAGGCTTACAAATGCGTTCCCCCTGCAAATTCACAATTTCTGGAAAACGCCGAAGCCGAGAGCCGTTAACAGCAGCGGTTCTCGGCGAAAAAAGCAAGCTTTTATATGTGACGGACGGACACACCGGCAAGCGGTTCCTTATCGACACGGGAGCTCAACTAAGTTTTGTCATGCCC
This sequence comes from Pholidichthys leucotaenia, assembly GCA_020510985.1. NCBI lineage: Eukaryota > Metazoa > Chordata > Actinopteri > Cichliformes > Pholidichthyidae > Pholidichthys > Pholidichthys leucotaenia. The sequence continues at coordinate 313,341,877 of CM035847.1, read as the reverse complement.
TCCCAAGCAGACCAGGCCATGGGCCCCCGGGGCAATGGAGCGGTGGCAGCCAACGGCTCCATCATCGACACTTTTAGCGAAAAGAGCCTGCACCTCTGCATCCACGGCCGCAACTACAGATGGACATTTGTTGTAGCGGCGGTGAGTTTTAACTTGTTGGGCGCAGATTTTTTGTGTGCACATGGGTTATTAGTTGATCTAGCGAACAGACGCTTGGTTAATGCACTGTCCTTTGCTTCTATTCCCTGCTCAGCCCAGCTTTCTCCACCACCTGTGCAGGCCAGCGTCACCACAGCAGGAGGTAAGTTTGATCAACTCCTCACCCAATTTCCAGCACTCACAATTCCCAAATTCTCAGCCACAGTGGCTAAACACGGGGTTGAACATTTTATTCCCACAACGGGCCCACCCGTATTTGCCAAAGCTCGGCGCTTAGACGCAGCCAAGCTCGCCATAGCTCGGGACGAGTTTACCACCCTTGAAAAATTAGGCATTATTAGACGCTCGAAAAGCCCCTGGGCCTCACCACTTCACATGGTTCCGAAATCCGACGGTTCTTGGAGACCGTGCGGCGATTACCGCAGATTAAACAATGCGACAGCACATGACCGCTACCCAATTCCTCACATTCAGGATTTTTCACTGCATCTGGCGGGTGCGCGCATTTTTTCAAAAATAGACCTGGTCCGCGGTTATCATCAAGTCTCAGTTCGAGCAGAGGATATTCCTAAAACAGCTGTAATAACCCCTTTCGGCCTTTTTGAATTTTTGCGAATGCCTTTCGGCCTCAAAGGCGCGGCTCAAACCTTTCAGCGGATGATGGACGCAGTATTACGCGACCTCCCTTTTGTTTTCGTCTACCTCGACGATATGCTAGTAGCCAGCCCGTCTGAGGAAGAACACGAGCGGCATCTCACTATGGTTTTTCAGAGGCTAGAAGAGCACGGGTTAATAATCAATCCAGCCAAATGCAAATTCGGCGTGTCACAAATTGATTTTTTAGGACACAGAGTTTCTCCGAAGGGGGCAGTCCCACTTCCAGACAAAGTTCACGCGGTAAAAAGTTTCCCATGGCCACAAACGGTCAAATCGCTGCAAGAATTTTTAGGAATGGTTCATTTTTACAACCGTTTCCTCCCCCACGCAGCTCAGCTCATGCAGCCCCTATATGAAGCGCTCAGAAAACAAAAAGCTTCCAACGCGGTCGAATGGACCCCGGAGCGCGAACGCGCCTTCGCGGAAGTTAAAAGCGCCCTAGCTAATGCCACATTGTTGGTTCACCCCGATCCCTCGGCCCGCATTGCGCTAACCACAGATGCTTCGGACCTAGCTATAGGGGCAGTTGTAGAACAACATGTCAGCGGAATCTGGCAACCTTTGGCATTCTTCAGCAAATCGCTAAACCAAACCGAGTGTAAAAACAGCACTTTTGACAGGGAGCTGCTAGCGCTTCATTTATCCATCCGCCACTTCCAGTTCTGGTTAGAAGGGCGGAGTTTCACGGCTTTTGTAGACCACAAACCGCTCACCTTTGCTATGGCTAAAATTTCCGAACCGTGGTCAGGCAGGCAACAAAGACAGCTGGCTGCGATTTCAGAGTTCACCACAGACATTCGACATGTGGCAGGCAAACTTAACGTGGTAGCAGACTGTCTCTCTCGCGCTGTGACATCGTCAGAGTGCGAGGAGACAGATTATACTACCTCAGCCGCAGAACTCTTCACCAACGCGGACACATACGCGGCCCCAATCCATGCAGGGATAGATTATGCAGCCATGGCAGAGGAACAAAGTAGTGACGCGGACGTGCGCGCACTCTTGTCTGGACCAACAGGGTTAAGGCTGGAGGAAAGGGGTCTACGCGACGGCGTGCCCCCCCTAATATGCGATATCTCAACCGGCTGACCGCACCTGTTAGTCCCAGCTACATGGCGCCGCCGTATTTTCGACTCAATTCACTCCCTCGCGCACCCAGGTGTGTGCGCCTCGGTTAAAATGGTCGCCGAAAAGTTTGTGTGGCCTGGCCTGCGCAAAAACGTAAAAGAATGGGCAAAAACTTGCATTTCCTGTCAGCGCGCCAAAATACACAGACACACAAAAGCCCCTCTGGAGCCTTTTCCAATCCCTGCTAGAAGGTTCGACCACGTTCATGTCGACCTCGTGGGACCACTACCTTCCTCCCAAGGTTTCACACACCTGTTAACAATGATAGACCGCACCACGCGCTGGCCTGAGGCAGTCCCTCTGGCGTCAACTACAGCGGAGGAAGTCGCTCGCGTTTTTTTGACAAACTGGGTGGCACGTTTCAGCGTCCCATCGGACATCACGTCCGATAGGGGGCCTCAATTTGTCTCGGAGCTTTGGTCAGCCATGGCCAGCAGCTTAGGGGCAACAATTCACTGCACCACCGCTTATCACCCTCGGGCTAATGGGTTATGCGAGCGTTTTCACAGATCTTTAAAGGCCGCCCTCAGAGCCTCACTAACGGATACAAATTGGGTAAATAAACTTCCCTGGGTTTTATTGGGGTTGCGTGCTGCGCCTAAAGAGGATCTAGACGCCTCCCCAGCAGAATTAGTTTTTGCACAACCTCTCAGGCTCCCAGGTGAATTTTTACCAGAGAACCCAGAGCCAGGGCATTTTCCAGTCCCAAGGTTTTTAGGCAGCAACGGACCGGACTCTCTCCCCGGACCGGCACATCACTCTTTTCCACGGGTTTTTGTCCCCCAAGCTTTAAAAAACGCTGAATTTGTTTTTGTTAGGCATGAAGCTTTAAAACCAACTTTCCGCCCACCATACGATGGACCATTCAGAGTGCTGGAACCTGGTGATAAACACTTTGTGCTTGATTTTGGGGATAGAAAAGAAACAGTCAGCATTGACAGACTTAAACCTGCCTTCTTGTTAAGAGACGAACCTGCACAGTTGGCGAGAGCACCTTGGCGGGGTAGACCCCCCAAGAGAAAAGACTCAGCCCCCCTGCAGGGAATAATTAATCACTCTCCTCCCCAAGCTGCAGATTCCTTACAGGAAGGTCCCAGCAGGACGCCCAAGCGGACCCACAGCAGATTCGGGAGAAGATTAAAACCCAGACAGCACAGGGACTGATGCAAACTACTCAACAGTTGTTCACTAATTGTGCTGTAACAGTTTAGGACTGACTTGTGATTTTACTATGCTGTTATGATTACCACTGAACTCTCTTAGGAGCATGGCTGCTGGAAAGTTTCTTCTGTGGCAAGAGGTGTAGCAGTTAGTATGTCATAGTAATTATCTTAAACTGTGAATTTTTCTATTGTCCTTTTCTTAGTCATTTGGGGGGGGGCTGTGGTCTATATTAATCATATATTCCATAACCTACATATGTTGAAGCATGTGAGAATGTTTGGTGATTACATATGTAAGGTGACTTCACACCTCAGAACAGGACAAAGAGATCTCAACTGCCAGTGAGGATTAAAGAGTTTCCCAGGCACTGCGGTGGAGACCGGAGGAGCTGCCCTCACCCCCCAGGGCCATGAGGAGGAGCACAAAGACAATGGGGGGATTAAGATAAGGAGGGATGTCAGCTTTGGATTTGCATGTCTTTTGTTATGTGCAAGTATAAGTTCTTAGAGCCGGAGGTGTTCGGTCTCTTTTTCCTTCTTCTGCTACTGCACTAGGATGAGACTTGTTAGAGGAGCTGATAATAAACTTTGGTTTATATATCACATCGCCTCGTTCTTCCAAGCTCTTCTACAACACCCCCATATATAGAATCAGAGGGGTCGCTGCCATGCAAGGCACCACCACAGATTTTCCTCCTCCATTGCTCCTTGCTGAGCACCAAGCTGGACAGCAGGATGTTCCGCTTTTATATGGTCTTCGGCATGACCCGGCTGGGATTTGAACCCCTGCCTCCCGGGTGTGGGGCGGATGCTCTACCAACTGAGCCACCACTCTGGTAATTTCTTAATACAAACACAAAAACAGCCATTCTGAAACCTGAATTGCTGTACAGGGCTTTTATTTAAGCAATATTACACCAGACATTGTTACAGTATCAATTTATATACTAAATACGGGTGTGATACTCTGATGCCCTCAGCTTTTATACAACAGTTGTGGCAGCACAATCTATAAATGCAGCAAATCTCTGTCTGTCTGTTCCACACATATCTCTTGAACCGTTTGTCAGACAGGCCTCAGATTTTAATCGTGCTTTCCTGAGTATGGAGGTGTTCAGAAAAAAATATGTAATTAAAAGTTTTCACTTCTACCGCTTGTTGTTATATTGATGTAGTGCCCTCACTATTCCACACGAGGCCGCTAGGTAGCGATACTTCGATATCAGGCAGCCGACACTTTGATATCGATACTTTTGACTGTTGATTGTTTTACCGCCCTGTTCCTCCTAATTCATTTTTCTATGGCACCTTTTACCCGCTGCGTCGCCGTTTTTAACCACAGGCGAAGCCATACTAAGTAGTTGCCAGCCAACGGAGGTAACTGCTGGAGAACCGTTCCTTGCTCGATACTTTGGTATCGATACTGTTTAAAATATCGTGATACCACTGTGTCGACACAAAACGTGCGATTTGTTTTCACTTCTGAGCGTTTTACGCATAGAAGTTTTTTTTTTAGTTGTATGCATTAGTTATGTGTGAAAACCGGTGAAAAACCAGCCCAGGGGTAACAGACGAGCTGCCGAGTCACATGATTATGGCAGCCTATCAGATGTCAGAGCCAAAGACTCACTGCGCAGCCGCAGTCAAGCACTCACTGACTCCGTCCGCTGTGAAAAACAAAATGAGCGCTATTTAGGTTTGTAAAATAATAGTGTCAGAATAAATAAATAATAATAAAAAAAAATCATCGTGGAAAAAACATTACACACATATGCTGCTTGGTATTCCCATAGAATCTGGATGAATGGTGAAACATTTCAGAAGTAAAAACTGTTTGAATCCAGTTGACTGAGCTTTCATACAGCGGACTGACCCGCCTGCATTACTGCCACTCTTCAGTAAATTAAGAAACTGAATTAGTTTTACATTCATTATTTTTATTAGATGGCCGTGTGGAAATGTGAAAGGACGAGGCAGAGTTTATCTCACGAGTCAGGCTTATTCACATTCTCCAACATCAACAATAAAGAAAGAGGAAGAAACCAGACCTTCATCCCTTTTTTATACCCCAGGAGCTTCAAAGCTCCAGTCACAATGCATTTAATCCCCAGTAACAATGCATCCATTTCAGATCTTATCACCCCCACCCACATATGCGGGACACATATGTGGGTTTCATATGCACAAATGTATATCACCTGATGCTTCATATGTATATCACTGCTTACTGTATGCTCCACGTCTCAGATGAACAAAGGACTGAGCCTCCTCGGAGATAACAGGAGGATGTAAAATGTGGTCTATGGTATGCAAAGAGATGGCCGTGGGGGATTTCCTGGCTGCCAGTGACTTTGGGGTGGGGGTGATAAGATCTGAAAGGGATGCATTGTGACTGGGGATTAAATGCATTGTGACTGGAGCTTTGAAGCTCCTGGGGTATAAAAAAGGGATGAAGGTCTGGTTTCTTCCTCTTTCTGTATTGTTGATATTGGAGAATGTGAATAAACCTGACTCGTGAGATAAACTCTGCCTCGTCCTTTCACATTTTCACACTGGTGACCCTAAGACGATGAGTGAAAGAAATTCCCCCGAACCAGCCGGGTCAGGAGCTCCCAGCCAGGCGTATGCCGCTACCGTCCAGCTACCGGACTTTTGGCGAGACAACCCGTGCTCCTGGTTCCTCTTGGTTGAAGCACAGTTCGCCCTCCGGGGGATAACGGTAGATGAGACGAAATTCTACCATGTAATTGCCAAGCTCGACAACCGCACGGCTCGGCATGTGCAGAGCCTTTTGGTGAAGCCACCGGCCGACGACAAATACGGCACGTTGAAGGCTGCGCTCATCCAGCGCTTCACTCTCTCAGTCCAGGAGAGAGCGGAGAGGCTCCTGGCTCTGAACGACTTGGGAGATGGCACGCCCGTTGACCTGATGGAGGGCATGCTGAGGTTGAGGGGCTCAGACGGCGACGACTTCCTGTTCACCCACATTTTCCTGAGAACCCTACCGTCGGCCACGAGAGCGACCCTGGCCGGTTCGCCGTTGTTGGCCCAGCGGGACTTCCGCGCGCTGGCCCAGGAGGCGCACCGGATTCTCAAAGCCAGCAAACAGCGCGCAGCCACTGCAGCAGCGACGGAGCACGGCGCGACGGCCGGAGACGGCGAGGGGCCAGAGACGGCGGTAGCAGACCCACCGACGACAGCGGCGGCGGGGGCCAAGGATCGCGGAGGAGACACCCTCTGTTTCTACCATCACCGCTTTGCAGAGAAGGCACGCAAATATATACCACCGTGCCATTTCAAGCGCTCGGGAAACGCCAAGACCAGGGGTCGGTAGCAGCTGCGGCCCTCGGGGAGAACAAGCTGCTCTACTTGAAGGATGCGCGCTCGGGGAGGCATTTCCTCATGGACACAGGCTCCCAGTTGAGTTTCATCACACCTTCCTCCGCTGACCGGCTGGCGCTTTCCAGTGATCCCGGGGTGTCAGCAGCGAACGGCTCGGCGATTAAGACCTTTGGTGAGAGAGCTCTGCTTCTGTCCCTACACGGCCGCACATTTGAGTGGACTTTCGTCATAGCTGCAGTGAATTTCAATATGTTAGGGGCTGATTTTCTGTGCTCACATGGTTTGTTGGTTGATCTTGCTAACAGGCGCCTGGTTAATGCACTCTTTTTATTCTATTCCCTGTACAGCTCGAGTGGCCCCGCCAACAGCACAAGCCAACGTCACAGCTGCAAGTGGTAAGTTCCACACACTGCTCACTCAGTTCCCAGCACTCATGGTCCCAACATTTTCGGTGGCCGTGGCTAAACACGGGGTGGAACATTTTATTACTGCCACCGGACCGCCCGTTTTTGCAAAAGCCCGGCGCATGGATTCAGCTAAACTGACCATAGCGCGCGAGGAGTTCCCCAACCTGGAAAAGTTGGGCATCATCAGGCGTTCGAAAAGCCCATGGGCTTCACCACTTCACATGGTCCTGAAAGCTGATGGCTCGTGGCGACCTTGTGGAGATTTCCGCAGGTTGAACAACGCTACAGCGCACGACCACTACCCAATCCCGCATATCCAAGATTTTTCAGTTCATTTGGCGGGGGCGCGCATTTTTTCTAAAATAGACTTGGTACGCGGTTACCACCAGGTCCCTGTACGCGCTGAGGACATACCCAAAACAGCGGTAATAACTCCGTTCGGTCTATTCGAGTTTTTGCGCATGCCGTTTGGGCTTAAAGGCGCGGCGCAGACGTTCCAACGCATGATGGACGCGGTGTTGCGCGATCTCCCCTTCATGTTCGTCTACCTGGACGATATTTTGGTAGCCAGCGCGTCCGAAGACGAATACGAAAACCACCTCACGGCAGTTTTCCGGAGGTTGGGAGAGCACGGGTTAATAATCAACCCAGCGAAGTGTCAGTTCGGGGTGACGCAGATTGATTTTTTGGGGCATCGCGTCTCTCCAGAAGGAGCGGTTCCTCTGCCTGACAAAGTGCGCGCAGTAACAAATTTTCCCCAGCCACAAACGGTCAAAGCGTTACAGGAGTTTTTGGGAATGGTGAATTTTTATAACCTTTTCCTCCCCCGCGCAGCGCAGCTCATGCAACCATTATATGCCGCACTAAAAAAACAAAAACCCACAAATAAAATTGAATGGTCTCCAGAGCGAGAGCGAGCATTCTCGGAAGTCAAAACAGCCCTAGCAAACGCTGCGTTGTTAGCACATCCAGACCCAACGGCCCGCATAGCGCTCACTACTGACACGTCAGATGTGGCCATAGGGGCGGTCGTGGAGCAGCATGTAGCCGGAGCTTGGCAACCGCTCACCTTTTTCAGCAGGACCTTGCGCGATAGTGAACGAAAATACAGCGCATTCGACAGGGAGTTGTTAGCTCTCCACTTGGCCATTCGCCACTTCCAGTTCTGGCTGGAGGGATGCCGTTTCACCGCGTTTGTTGATCACAAGCCGCTGACTTTCGCGATGGCCAAGGTTTCAGAACCGTGGTCAGGCCGGCAGCAGAGACAGCTGGCTGCGATCTCAGAGTTTACTACCGATATCCAGCATGTGGCGGGTAAACTTAATGTAGTGGCAGACTGCCTCTCGCGCGCTGTGGCGGCTCCAGTCCGTGTGGGGGTAGATTATGCAGCCATGGCCGCGGATCAGGTTAGCGACGCGGACGTGCGCGCGCTCCAGTCTGGACCAACAGGGTTAAGACTGGAGAACAGGGTGCTGCAAGATGGTATGCCCCCCCCTAATCTGCGATGTCTCCACTGGGCGACCGCGTCCGGTGGTACCCGCCGCGTGGCGCCGCCGCGTTTTTGACTCGATTCTTTCTCTGGCGCACCCGGGAGTGCGCGCGTCGGTCAAAATGGTGGGAGAGAAATTTGTATGGCCGAGCCTGCGCAAACAAGTTAGGGAGTGGGCAGCAGCCTGCATGGCCTGTCAACGAGCCAAGGTACACAGGCACACGCGAGCTCCTTTGGAGCCGTTTCACATCCCGGCTAAGAGGTTCGATCATGTTCACGTGGACCTCATAGGCCCCCTTCCACCGTCACAGGGGTGCACACACCTTCTGACAATGGTAGACCGCACCACGCGCTGGCCGGAAGTGGTCCCACATGAGTCAACCACAGCCGAGGAGGTGGCGCGCGCGTTTTTAACAGCATGGGTAGCGCGTTTTGGAGTCCCGTCGGACGTTACGTCCGACAGAGGCCCTCAATTTGTTTCCGAACTTTGGTCAGCAATGGCCCGCAGCCTGGGGGTAACGATCCACCGCACAACCGCGTACAATCCGCAGGCTAACAGGTTATGCGAATGTTTTCACAGGTCATTGAAAGCGGCTCTCACAGCGTCGCTTACGGATGCAAATTGGGTGGACAGGCTACCATGGGTTTTATTGGGGTTGCGTTCTGCACCTAAAGAGGATTTAGAAGCCTCCCCGGCAGAGCTAGTTTTTGCGCAGCCACTTCGGCTGCCCGGGGAGTTTCTCCCAGATAATCCTGCGCCAGAATGTTCCCCGACTCAGCGGTTGCAGCGTGGCACAGAATCTGGCACGCTGCCTGGCCCCGTTCACCACAGTTTTCCGCGCGTTTTTATACCTAAGGCTTTAGAAAACGCGGAGTTTGTTTTTGTCAGATACGATGCCCATCGCCCGCCATTACGACCACCTTATGATGGGCCAATTAGAGTGCTGGAAACGGGGGATAAGCATTTTTTGCTAGATTTGGGGGGCAGGAAGGAGAAGATTGGCATTAACAGGCTCAAACCCGCCTTTGTGGTGGCGGACGACGATGTGCTGTTGGCTAGGGCTCCTCAGCGCGGCAGACCCCCTAGAGAACGTCCCCCAGAACACCCACAGGGATTGACTAACAATTCTCACCCTCAGACAGCAGCCCCCCAGCAGGATGGCGCCACGTAAGTGTTGAAGCCGGCTTACAGCAGATACGGGAGGAGACTGAGGCCCAAGCAACACGTGGGCTGATGTGTAATGATTTTATCATGACAGGCTGACTGTTATTCCGTTGTTACATCATAGACGTTTGGGGGGGGGGGTCATGTGAGACACATATGTGGGTTTCATATGCACAAATGTATATCACCTGATGCTTCATATGTATATCACTGTATGCACACTGTATGCTCCACGTCTCAGATGAACAAAGGACTGAGCCTCCTCGGAGATAACAGGAGGATGTAAAATGTGGTCTATGGTATGCAAAGAGATGGCCGTGGGGGATTTCCTGGCTGCCAGTGACTTTGGGGTGGGGGTGATAAGATCTGAAAGGGATGCATTGTGACTGGGGATTAAATGCATTGTGACTGGAGCTTTGAAGCTCCTGGGGTATAAAAAAGGGATGGAGGTCTGGTTTCTTCCTCTTTCTGTATTGTTGATGTTGGAGAATGTGAATAAACCTGACTCGTGAGATAAACTCTGCCTCGTCCTTTCACATTTCCACAATTTGCTCATTCTATTTCAAGCACTTCTTTTCAAGTATTTATGTTCATGACTTTTATTAATATTTTATATTGCCGTTGCAGTAAAGTTATTAAATGAACCTTATATCTGTAAATTTTGGCATTATATTTTACATTTATGTTGATGTTTATGTGAGGGCTGCCTGACTTATTCTGCAAATTCCATGAAATTGTATGGATTACAAAGTCTTTCCAAAACTTTGAAATTACTTGAATTTACAATTTCTTAATCTTTCATAAGTCTTTAAATAATTAAACTCTACTACTTGCAGTGTGGACCTGGTCACACTGCCATCCACCACGTTATTGGCAGAGATACAGGGAGACAAATTGATTGGCTGATAGATATTTGCCTAAGCTCCTAAAAACCAGCACTTCATCTTTGTCCTCTGTAGTTGGCATGATATTTGATCTCATATCTCTTATACTGTAGAGAATGTAAATGATGAGGCAAGTTTGTCTCAGGCAGTTTATTATACATTCTCTCACATGATCATAGTAGAAAAGAGGGCATCTCACACAGAGCTCTTCACTTAAGTACTCAGGTCCTTCTACATATCAAAAGGTCACATTGCATTCACATAAAAGATCACATTGCATGCACTTCCTTAATCCTTTAACATCCCCCTCAAGGTCTCTGGCACACAAAGGATCCTCCAAGCTGTCTCTGACATACAAAAGATCACATTTCACAGCTTCCTGTTATCTCCAAGGAAACTCTGCCCTTTGTTCTTATCAAAGATGCTGCTCATTATATTTTGGCCATGTGCACCCCCCCCCCCCCCGAGCATATTGGATCGAACAAAAGAATAACAGTCTGTATGCTGAATCATTACACATCAATATACATGCTGCTTGGGCTTCAGTCTTCTCCCGTATCTGCTGTAACCAGGATTCACTGCCTCCGTGGTGCTGTCATGTTGGGGAGCTGCTGTCTGGGGGTGAAAACGTTTTGTCTGTCCCTGCGGGTGTTCTGGGGAAATTCTACTCTGGGAAGCTCTCCGTGGGGGTCTTCCACGCCGAGGGGCCCTTGCCAACAGCACTTGCTCGTCCGCCACCACAAAAGCGGGTTTGAGTCTGTTTATGCCAACCTTTTCCCTCCTACCCCCCAAATCTAGCAAAAAATGCTTGTCCCCTGTTTCCAGCACTCTGAATGGTCCATCATAAGGTGGTCGCAGTGGGGGGCGATGCACGTCATGTCTGACAAAAACAAACTCTGCGTTTTTCAAAGTTTTAGGCACAAAAACGCGCGGAAAACTGTGGTGAACGGGGCCCGGCAGCGTGCCCGTGTCAATGCTACGCTGCAACAGCTGAGACGGGGAGCTGCCCGGCGCAGGATAATCTGGGAGAAACTCCCCGGGCAGCTGAAGTGGCTGCACAAAAACAAGTTCCGCTGGGGAAGCTTCTAAGTCTTCTTTAGGCGCAGAACGCAACCCTAATAAAACCCACGGTAGCTTGTCTACCCAATTTGCATCTGTCAGTGACGCCCTAAGAGCTGCTTTCAATGACCTATGAAAACGTTCGCATAACCCATTAGCCTGAGGATTGTACGCGGATGTGCGGTGAATTGTGACACCCAGGCTGCGGGCCATTGCTGACCAAAGTTTGGAAACAAATTGAGGGCCTCTGTTGGACGTAATGTCCGACGGGACTCCAAAACGCGCCACCCATGCTGTTAAAAACGCGCGCGCTACCTCCTCGGCTGTGGTTGACGCCAGTGGAACCACCTCCGGCCATTGCGTGGTGCGGTCCACCATTGTCAGAAGATGTGTGCACCCCTGTGATGGTGGAAGGGGGCCCACGAGGTCCACGTGAACATGGTCGAACCTCTTAGCCGGGATGTGAAACGGCTCCAAGGGAGCCCTCGTGTGTCTGTACTTTGGCTCGTTGCCACGCCATGCAGGCTGCTGCCCACTCTTTCACCTGTTTGCGAAGACTCGGCCACACAAATTTCTCTCCTACCATCTTGATTGACGCGCGCACTCCCGGGTGCGCTAAAGAATGAATCGAGTCAAAAACGCGGCGGCGCCACGCGGCCGGTACCACGGGACGCGGTCGCCCAGTGGAGACATCGCAGATTAGGGGGGGCATACCGTCTTGCAGCACCCTGCTCTCCAGCCTTAACCCTCTTGGTCCAGACTGGAGCGCACGCACATCCGCGTCACTAACCTGCTCTGCGGCCATGGCTGCATAATCTATCCCCACGCGGACCGGGGCCGCCACGGCACGTGAGAGGCAGTCTGCCACTACATTCAGTTTACCCAACACATGCTGAATATCGGTAGTAAACTCTGAGATCGCGACCAGCTGTCTCTGCTGCCGGCCTGACCAAGGTTCTGAAACCTTGGCCATCGCGAATGTTAGTGGCTTGTGGTCAACGAACGCGGTGAAACAGCGCCCTTCCAGCCAGAACTGGAAGTGGTGAATAGCCAAGTGGAGAGCCAGCAACTCCCTGTCAAACGCGCTGTATTTACGCTCACTATCACGCAAAGTCCTGCTGAAAAAGGCGAGCGGCTGCCAAGCCCCGGCTACACGCTGCTCCACGACCGCCCCTATGGCCACATCTGACGCGTCAGTAGTGAGCGCTATGCGGGCCATTGGGTCTGGATGTGCCAACAACGCAGCGTTTGCCAGGGCTGCCTTGACTTCCGAGAACACCTGCTCTCGCTCCGGGGACCATTCGATCTTATTCGCGGGTTTCTGCTTTTTGAGCGCGGCGTACAGTGGTTGCATGAGCTGCGCTGCGCGGGGGAGGAAACGGTTATAAAAATTCACCATTCCCAAAAACTCCTGTAATGCCCTGACCGTTTGTGGTCTGGGAAAATCTGCTACCGCGCGCACTTTGTCAGGCAGCGGAACCGCTCCTTCGGGAGAGACGCGGTGCCCCAAAAAATCAATCTGCGTCACCCCGAACTGACACTTCGCTGGGTTGATTATTAAACCGTGCTCTCCCAACCTCCGGAAAACCGCCGTGAGGTGGGTTTCGTGTTCGTCTTCAGACGCGCTGGCTACCAAAATATCGTCCAGGTAGACGAATACGAAAGGGAGATCGCGCAGCACCGCATCTATCATGCGTTGGAACGTCTGTGCAGCCCCTTTAAGCCTGAATGGCATGCGCAAAAACTCGAATAGACCAAACGGAGTTATCACCGCTGTTTTGGGTATGTCCTCAGCACGCACTGGGACTTGGTGATAACCGCGGACCAAGTCTATTTTAGAAAAAACGCGCGCTCCTGCCAAATGAACGGAAAAATCTTGGATGTGAGGGATTGGGTAGCGGTTGTGCGCTGTGGCGTTGTTCAACCTGCGGAAATCCCCGCAAGGTCGCCACGAACCGTCAGCTTTAGGGACCATGTGTAGCGGGGAAGCCCATGGGCTGTTTGAACGCCTGATGATGCCCAACCTCTCCAGGTTGGCGAACTCCTCGCGCGCTATGGCCAGTTTAGTTGTGTCCAAGCGCCGAGGTTTTGCAAAAACGGGCGGCTCGGTGGTGGTAATAAAATGTTCCACCCCGTGTTTAGCGACGGCTGCCGAAAATGTTGGGACCATGAGTGCTGGGAACTGAGTGAGCAGTGTGTGGAACTTACCACTTGCAGCTGTGACGTTGGCTTGTGCTGTTGGCCGGGACGCTCGAGCTGTACAGGGAATAGAATCAAAAGACAGTGCATTAACCAGGCGCCTGTTAGTGACATCAACCAACAAACCATGTGAGCACAAAAAATCAGCCCCCAATATATTGAAATTCAATGCTGCTATGACAAAAGTCCACTCAAATGTACGGCCGTGTAGAGACAGGAGTAGAGTCCTCTCACCAAAGGTCTTAATCTCCGAGCTGTTTGCTGCTGCCATCTCGGGGCCGCTGGATCCTGCCAGCCGGTCGGCGTAGGACGGCATGATGAAACTCAACTGGGCGCCGGTGTCCACGAGGAAATGCCTCCCCGAGCGTGCGTCCGTCAAGTAGAGCAGCTCGTTCTCCTCCCTGAGGGCCGCAGCTGCCACCAACCCCTGGTCTTGGCGTTTTCCCGAGCGCTTGAACTGGAACGGTGGTATACATTTGCGTGCCCTCTCTGCAAAGTGGCGGTGGTAGAAACAAAGGGTGTCTCCTCCGCGTTCCTTGGGCCCTGCCGCCGCCGTTGTTGGTGGTTCTTCGCCATCTTCGGTTGTTGCGCCGAGCTCCGTCGCCGCCGCCGTGGTCGCGAGCTCTCTGCTATCCATGATGATCCGGTGTGCCTCCCGGGCCAGTGCACGGTAGTCCCCCTTGGCCAGCAACGGCGAACTGGCCAGGGCCACTCTCGTTGCTGATGGAAGGTTCCGGAGGAAAAGGTGGATAAAAATGAAGTGGTGGTCATCCGAGCCCTTCAGTCTCAGCATCCTCTCCATGAGGTCAATAGCAGTGCAATCTCCCAACCTGGTCCGCATCAGGAGTCTCTCTGCTCTCTCCTCAACTGAGAGTGTGTAGTGCTGGATAAGTGCGGCCTTCAACGCGCCGTATTTGTCGCTGGCTGGTGGCTGATCCAGCAGGCTCTCCACATGCTGAGCCGTGTGGGTGTCGAGCTTTGCGACCACATGGTAGAATTTCGTGTCATCCACCGATATCCCCTGGAGTACGAACTGCGCCTCAACCAGGTGGAACCAGGAGCGCAGATTGTGCTGCCAAAAATCCGGTAGCTGGATTGTAACGGCATACGCTTGGCTGGGGGCTCCCAATGAGGCTGGCTCCGGGGAATTCTCTTCGTGTTGCATGCTTCGTCTTGGGTCACCAGTGTAGAGAATGTAAATGATGAGGCAAGTTTGTCTCAGGCAGTTTATTATACATTCTCGCACATGAGCATAGTAGAAAAGAGGACATCTCACACAGAACTCTTCACTTAAATACTCAGGTCCTTCTACATATCAAAAGGTCACATTTGCATTCACATAAAAGATCACATTGCATGCACTTCCTTAATCCTTTAACATCCCCCTCAAGGTCTCTGGCACACAAAGGATCCTCCAAGCCGTCTCTGACATACAAAAGATCACATTTCACAGCTTCCTGTTATCTCCAAGGAAACTCTGCCCTTTGTTCTTATCAAAGATGCTGCTCATTATGTTTTGGCCATGTGCGGCCATAATACTACAAACAACACTCTGTTAAGTCCTGCTACTCCTTAGAGTAGACAAGTGGAGCTGTAAAATATCACATGTTGGTGGGTGTCACCTTCCCAGCCTCTCTGGCCCACTTTCAAACCCAGCCTACATTTGAGCCTGGAAAGCCTAATTGGCCTACCTGTTTCACACACCAACACCTGCTTTCTACAGGCATGCACTTGTTTATTAAATGACAGCAATACTGGGCAAAATGTTTAACCAGTTATTTTGCACAGCTGAGAAAAAATAGTCCCTTCTAAATATAGCCAGTAACTGTTGCTAATCATGTCAATCAGCATGAAGACATCTGTTGTCATTTCACACACATGGAAACAAATTAAACATTGTCAAGTGCAAAAGTAATAAGTGTTTATAAGACATATACCTGTTGAATCGGTACTGCAGAACGCAGCGTATACTGAGGGTTAACGGGTGTGCACCTGGTCAGACACAGGACTGTGTCAGGACACACAGCTGTTACGATGGTGCCGTGACCGTCTAGGATCAGTCTGAAGAACGGCGTCAGCTCGTTCGCCAAGGGAAACTGCTATCATTTTTTTTTCATGTTACTCAGGGGACTGGGCTGTGTGCATGGAGGAGGCTGCATGTCACAGATTGTGTATTTTCATGTGATTTGTACAGAAGACTCCACTAAATTACTCCATCTGCAGATGATAATCTGATGATAATCCTGTCAACCTGCTGTCAGCTCCTGTCAATCGGTGGGTTTCTGTGTTTTGGTGCTCGGCTTTTGACTACTGTTCTGGCTTCTGATAACTCAATTTGGACTACGGAGTGGACATCCTCGTTTCGACCCCTGCCTGACCTAAGATGCCGATAACTGCATTTACGGACTGGGAAAATGAGAGCGGAGCGACCAACCACTCATCTAACTAAACAGCTGTTCATTAGCTGTTTAGTCAACGTAAATCGTCTGGGATCATGGGTCCTAAGAAAGCTCAGCAGACTGAGGAGGTGGACAATATTAATAGGTCGCTCGACTTCCTGGCTGAAGAGATTTCTGCTATTAAGCTGCAGCAAAAAAACATTCTGGACCTGGTTGAGGAGGTGAAAGTGCTGCGGATCCAGAACGCCGAGAAGGACAAGAGGCTGGCGTATCTGGAGAGCAGAGTAGCTGACCTGGAACAATACACCCGGGTGAACGACATGATCATCACAGGGATCACCATTAAACCCTGATCATATGCTCGGGCGGTGGCCACGGACAGTGGAGGGGGGCTCGGTGAGCTGGAAGCCAAATCCACTGAGCAACAGGTGGCAGCCTTCCTGCAGTCCAAAGGAATCCAGCTGGACTGTAACACCACTGAGGCCTGCCACCCTCTGCCCAGGAAAAACAGCGACAAACCTGCTGTCATCATGTGGTTTATCAACAGAAAACACAAGGCTGTGCTGCTAAAACAAGGGAGGAAACTGAAAGGAACGAACATTTACATAAATGAGCACCTCACAAAAGAAAACGCAGAAATAGCCAGAAAAGCAAGATAGCTGAGAAAGCAAAAAAAGATTCAAAACACCTGGACAACAAACTGTAAAATATACATTAAATTAAATGGATCACCTGAAGAAGCCAAAGTCATTAACATCTGAAATATTATGGAATTGGACAAATATCAATGAACATTATGAACTGGAGTCGACAGCAACGAGACAACTGTAGGACACTGAAGGATCACTGAAGGATCACTGAAGGATCACTGAAGGATCACACACTGCAACAGGACATATGAAACATGAAACAAAAGATCAACGAACAGGAACAACAGGAACTGAAAGTTTTTGAATATACGGATCACAACCCACAGGACGTAGAAAATAACATAGACCCTGATGATAATTTATTTACCTCCATCAATAATAACTGCAGTTACTACACAGATGAACAGTTTAACACAATGGTCACATCTGATTTTAATATATCAATGATCCACTTCAACAGCAGAAGTCTCTATGCCAACTTTAATAACATTAAAGATTATTTACATCAGTTTAAAGAGCCGTTCAATATAGTGACAATATCAGAGACGTGGCTCAGTGAAGAGAAAGGAGTGGATTTTACTGTGGATGGCTACAAATTAAATTATATGAATAGAAAAGTGAAAAAAGGAGGAGGAGTTGCAATGTATGTTGACAAGAGCCTGTGGATGATTTATTTGAATGTACAGTGATCCCTCGCTACTTCGCGTTTCACCTTTCGCGCCCTCAGTGCATCGCGGATTTTTCAAAAATATTCATCAAAAATTCAAAATTGAGAAAAAATGGCACGAAAGTTGCCCAGGCGCTAGCAGAAGGCAGGGAGACTACATTAGAACATCAGGTATCAACATGGAGAGCCGAACAACTCAAAATCTACCTCTCTGACCACCGCTCCACTCCTCTCCGCCCACCTCTTCACCGCTCGGGAATCTCGCAAGCTGATTGGCCGAGACGTTTTACCTCGCAAGCTGATTGGCCGAGACGTTTTACCCAGTTTCTCTCCCTGCAGAGCGCACATACCCAGCGAAGGAAGACCGCATTCATTGTTCTTTATCGCTCATGTTGCTTAGTGGCACTTTTCGCTGTTCTCTTGTGCCTTTTTGTGCAAAATAGTGCTTGTGACGCCCTTGGGGGGGGGGTGACGCTACTTCGCTGTTTTTCACTTTTCGCGGTCGGTTCTGGTCCCCATTAAACGCAATAAGTGAGGGATCACTGTATTCTAATAGAAATCTGTCTGGACAATATGAGGAATATAGTAATGAGCTGTGGCTATAGAACACCTGGATCAAATATTGATTTATTTAAGGACTGGATGGAAAAAATGTATCCAAAACTTACTCATAAAGTTATGTTCATCTGTGGGGATTTCAATATAGATCTGATGAACTCAAAACAACATAGTTTGACAGAAGAATTTATCAACGCAGTGTACAGTATGGGCTTACATCCAACAATTACCAGACCTAGCAGAATCACGTCGCACAGTGCCACACTAATAGATAACATATTCACAAACATTATAGAAAATAATATCGTGAGTGGGCTTTTATCAAATGATGTCAGTGACCACCTGCCAATTTTTGTTGTCTACCAATGTGATTATAGGAGGAAAAAATATACCAAAAATATTAAATCTAAAAGAATAAGAACTGAAGAATCTATGTATTTACTGGCAAAGGAATTATTAATTCAAGACTGGAAGATAGTTTGTGATGAAAAAGATATAAATAAAGCATATGATGAATTTTTACAAATATTTCAGTCACTGTACAATAAAAACTGTCCTATAAAACAATACAGTGACAGACAACAAAACAAAAATATTCCTTGGGTCACCAAGGGGCTACTAAATGCATGTAAAAAGAAGAATACATTATATAAACAATTCATTAAGTGTAGAACCGTAGAGGCTGAGATCAAATATAAAAGATATACAAATAAGCTTACTAATATAATGAGGACCTGTAGGAAAGAATACTACGACAGAATATTAGAGGATAATAAAAATAACTTCAGAGGAATATGGCAAGTACTCAATGGGATTATTAGTTATCCTTTTTTTTTTTTTTTTTTTTTTTTTTTCCTTTGAAAGACAAAAGTAAAATAGAAAGATGTTTTTACCTTCTTTACATGTTTCAACTGCACTGCAGCCTTCATCAGAAGAGTCAGCTGATTGCTGCCAGGTGACATTTATCAGCTGATTTTCGTAGGCGGGGCCAGCTCAGCAGATCTGTCAGATCCGCCGAGCCGGCCCCGCCTCCCGCCGTCAGATGGTCTCTGGAGAATGTGGTCCCAGGTGTGAGAAAGCATAAAGGCCCCCTCATCTCGGTTCATGGTGTCTTTTCCCCGCTTTCTGATCTCTATTGCCTCCTTGATCCAACGTTTGTGTCTGTTGCTCTCCGATCCAATAATTTTTGTGTTGTCCCAGTCCATGATGTGATTATTTCTTTTGCAGTGGTCCGATATAGCTGATTTTAATGTTTCTTGTTCTGCTTTTTCTTTTTGTGATCTTGTGAGTCGTCCTTGCGTTTCCTTCTCACATTCCTTTTGGTGTTCTTTTTTTCTTGTGGTGAATAATCTTCCGGTTTCTCCAATGTAGGTTTTGTTACATGATCTGCATGATATTTCATATAATACATTGCATTTATTGTCTTGTTCTATTCTGTCCTTGGGGTGTACTAATAACTGTCTTAATTTTTTGTGTGGTTTGACTGCTGTTTATTTTGTATTTTTTCATGATCCTTTGAATTGGTTCCATGATCCCTCGTATGTATGGTATAGTTATGGTTTCCTTGTTTTTGATTTCAGCTTTTGTTCTGTGTCTTGTGTCCTGTTTATTTTCTTTGTTTTTGACTTGCTGTTTCCCTTTGTTTATGGCCCATACTGGATATTGGCAGCGTATAAGTGCATGTTTTATGTGGTTTTCCTCTTCCTGTCTGTCTTCTTGTTCCGTGATGATGGTGGCTCGTTCATATAATGTCCTGACGACTGATAGCTTGTGTGCTGTGGGGTGTTCCGATGTCCAAAGTAGGTATTGATCTGTGTGGGTTGGTTTCCTGTAGACTGTGATTTTTATGCTGCCATCCTCGTTGTGGTGGATTTTCATGTCCAGAAAGGCTATGGTGCCATTTTCCTCCTCTTCGTGTGTGAATTTTATGTTCCCCGTACTGTCTGTACTGTTCAGATGGTCAGTGAGTTCTTGTGTATGTCCTTTCCTTATTTTTTCCAGAATGTCATCTACGTATCTCTTCCAAAGGGTGGGTTTGCATATTGTGGGTGCTGTGTTGATGGCTTTATTTTCCAGATCCTCCATAAAAAAACTGCTCATGATGGCTGATAGTGGGTCTCCCATTGCAAATCCTTCTTTTTGTTTGTAGATTTTTCCTCTGAATTGAAAATAAGTGGATTTTGCAACAAACTGTAGTAATTTGGATATGTCATGGACTGTGAGGTTGGTGCGTCTTTTTAGGGTACTGTCCTTGTTGAGGCGTTCTTGCACTATATGTAGTGTGACGTCAATAGGAGTCTTTGTGAATAAAGAGATGACGTCATGTGAGATGAGGATCTCGTCTGATTCTATTTTTATGTCTTTGAGTTCTTGTGCCAGCTCTTTTGAATTTTTACAGTGAAAGTCTGATAGTCCAAGGAGGGGTTTGATGATTTCAGCTAGGGCTTTTGATAAGTTGTATGTGACTGATCCAATGCTGTCTATTATTGGCCGCAGTGGGATATCCTTTTTATGTATTTTCGGTGTTCCATAAATCCGAGGGGTGATGCTGGCTGTGGGGATCAGGTGATCATATGCGTCCTTTGTGATTTTATTGCTTTCTAATAGAGGTTTTAGAAGAGCTTTGAGCATTTTTTTCTTTTCTTCTGTCGGGTTTGTTTTAATGATTTCGTATGTGTTACTGTCTGCCAACATGGTTTCCATCTGTTTTTCGTATGTTTCCGTGTCCAAAATTACTGTTGTTCTGCCTTTATCTGCTGGGAGTATTGTGATCGTTTTATCTGTCTTGAGTGAGTTTAATGCTTTTTCTTCTTTTCTTGTAACGTTGCTTTGTGGTAATTTGGCCGTTTTGAGGATTCCTGCGACTGCGTTCCGGAGTGCTGCTTTTTCTCCTTGGTCCTGGATTTTTTCGCATGCCAGTTCTATTGCGAGGATGTATTCTTCATGGGGGATTCTGGCTGGTGTGATGGCGAAGTTCAGTCCTCTGTTCAGCACTGTTTTCTCCGTGTCCGTGAGTGTGCGTTGTGATAGGTTTTTGACCCACTTATCGTTCTTTTCCGTGTGTGTTTGTCTTCGTCCGTTCTTTCTTTCTGTGAGTTTTTTTAATTTTTTCAATTGGCAGTTTTTCGTTGTGATGAATTCTTGTTCGTGTGCGTGTTTCAGTTGTGCTTTTATCTGCTCCTGCGTTTTCTGGTCCGTCGGGTAGCGTTGCTTAAACATGTCCGTTTCCTCTTTGATTTGGTTGTTTATTTTGTCTACTTTATTTGCCGTTATTCTTATACGTTCTTTTATAAGGTCTTTCCGTGCTTTGTTGATGATTTTTTCTGCGTTCTTGGTCGGGATTGGATTTCTTATATTGAGGCTTTGGGGTGTGACCTCCTCATCTCTGCAACGGAGGTTGAATCGTAGGTGGTTTCTGAAGCGTGCCCGTGTTTTCTCCAATTTCTCCAGCCGGCGGAAGTCTTTAATGCAAACTTGTCCATAACTTCCACGTAATACGTCAAACAGGTTCATTTTGTCTTCTTTCAATTATTTATACTTTTTTTTTTTTCCTTTGAAAGACAAAAGTAAAATAGATTATTAGTAATTGGATGGGATTATTGTAATTGACCTAAGAATGCTAATTATCCAGAATATTTTATTGAAAATGACAATTTGATAAATAATATAGAGGATGTGGTCAGTGGTTTCAATAATTTTTTTGTAAATGCTGATCCAGAATTAGCAAAAACAATAGTGACACAAGAAACAAACGATAGTGGGTCTGCAAATGAAATAGAAGATAGAAATCCAAACACAATCTTTTTGGGTGCAGTTACTGAAAAGGAAATTATCAAGACTGTGAGTAAATTTAAGAACAAAAAATTCAACTGACTGTAATGAAACTGACATGACAATAGTGAAAAAAGTGATTGAAGGAATTGTTAAACCACTCACCCACATCTGGAACCTGTCATTTCAAACTGGTAAATTTCCAAACAAAATGAAAATAACAAAAGTAATACCACTATACAAAACAGGAGACAGTCATCATTTCACAAATTACAGGCCGGTCTCTTTACTCTCACAATTCTCTCCCACAGGCCAAAAACATACAGGTTAGGTTAATTGGAGACTCTAAAGTGGCTCTAGGTGTGAATGTGTGGGTGAATGGTGAAGTGATAGCGCCGTACCATGGCTGCTTCATCCATCCAGGTGGATGCCCTGATTTTCCCCTCTGGGGATCAATAAAGTACACGAAAAAATCAAAAATCAAATTCTCCAAAATACTTGAAAAATCTTCACTAAGAGACTGGATGATTTTATTGAAAAACACAGCCTCCTTACAGACAGTCAGTATGGTTTTAGAGCAGACAAATCTACATTTTTGGCACTGATCGAACTCATAGAAGAAATTACTAGTTGTATAGATTAAAAAAAGTTTGCTGTAGGAGTATTTATGAATTTAAAGAAAGCTTTTGACACCATTGATCATAGAATTTTACTAAGGAAATTGGAAGGGTATGGGATAAGAGGGGTCGGACTGAGTTGGGTGGAAAGTTATTTAAGTAACAGACAACAATTTGTACAAATTGGTGAGCACAAGTCACCCTTCATGGACATCACTTGTGGTGTGCCCCAGGGGTCAGTTTTGGGACCCAAACTCTTTATCTTATATATAAAGATTTCACTGCAATCAGTGAAATCCAAACTTCACACCCGGACAGTTTTGTGGTGGTTGCGGGGGATTTTAACCACACCAGCCTAAAGACTGTGCTCCCCAAGTTTAAACAATGTGTAGACTTTAAGACCAGAGGAGAGAATATGTTGGACTTAGTGTACACAAACACAGATGCATATAAAGCGATACCCCGCCCCCATCTTGGCCGTTCTGATCACATATCCGTGATGCTGGTGCCTGACTACAAACCTTTATTGAAGCGCAGCAGGCCAGCAGTGAAACAAATCAGGATTTGGCCAGAGAGTGCAACCCCTGCACTGAAAGACTGTTTTCAGCACACAGACTGGAAGGTCTTCAAAATAGCAGCCTCCCAGGAAGACAAGACAGATGTGGAGGAGTATGCTGATTCGGTCACCAGCTACATTGCGAAGTGCACAGAGGATTTCACTACAGTGAAGACCATCACTATGCGGGGTAATCATAAGCCCTGGATGACTGCAGAGGTGCGCTCACTGCTCACACCCAGAGATGCAGCCTTCAGAGCGAAGGACAGGATCGCCCTCCGCTCAGCCAGGTCTGCGCTTTCTAAGGGAATTAAGGCGGCAAAGCGCGCCTATGTGGAGAAAATCCAGGGACACCTCTGTGACACTAGGAACACCAAGCAGATGTGGCAGGGAGTTCGGACACTGACGGGCTTTAAGCCTAGGCAGGGGGTCGATGATGACGACGCTTCGCTTCCAGACAGGCTTAACGACTTCTTTGCACGTTTTGAAGCATCAAACTCGACAATCAGAGGGAGGGCTGGCCCTCCCCCACCATCGGTCGGACCAGCTTTTACCATCAACACAGCGGACACACGGAGGACCCTAACCAGAGTCAACCCATGCAAAGCTGCAGGTCCAGACAACATTCCGGGACGTGTGCTCCGAGACTGCGCGAGCGAGTTGGCGGATGTCCTGACTGACATTTATAACATCTCCCTGAGTCAGGCCATCGTTCCCAGATGCTTCAAGACCTCTATCATTGTACCGGTGGCAAAGAAACCAGTGGTGTCCTGTTTGAATGACTATCGTCCTGTTGCACTGACACCAATTGTGATGAAATGTTTTGACCGGCTTGTCAAACCACACATTACAGCCTGCCTCCCTGCATCACACGACCCGCTCCAGTTTGCATATCGTTCAAACCGCTCCACGGAAGATGCTATAGTCACCACCCTACACTCTGTCATCACCCACCTGGACCAGAAAGACACCTACGCCAGACTCCTGTACATTGATTTCAGTTCATCATTCAACACCATTATTCCCCAGAGACTGATGGAGAAATTACTCCTTCTCGGTCTGAACACCGCCACATGTCTCTGGATCCTGGATTTTCTGACTGAGAGACCTCAGTCTGTCCGGGTTGGAAACAACATCTCCAAGTCTGTCACACTGAGTACCGGATCCCCTCAAGGCTGTGTACTCAGTCCACTGTTGTTTACACTTCTAACACATGACTGTGTATCCAGACACGAGGGGAACCAGATTATTAAGTTTGCAGATGACACCACGGTGGTGGGACTTATCCAGAGGGATGAGGAATCAATGTACAGGGAAGAAGTGAGAGACCTGGAGGGCTGGTGCAGGGAGAACAATCTGGTGCTCAATGTGGACAAAACGAAGGAGATGATTATCGACTTCCGGCGGTCGCAGCCTGAGCACGCCCCCCTCAGCATCGGCGGCCGTTTAGTGGAGAGAGTAGAGAACATCAAGTTCCTCGGAGTGCAGATCTCGCAGGACCTGACCTGGAGCAAGAATTCCTTGGAGATCAGGAAGCGGGCTCAGGAGAGACTGCACTTCTTGAGGAAACTCAAACAGGCCTCTCTCCCCATCTGCATCCTCAGGACCTTCTACAGAGGTGTTGTGGAGAGTGTTCTGACGTACTGCATTGCTACATGGTACTCCAGCTGCAGTATGTCAGACAAAAAAGCCCTGCAGAGGATAGTCAAGGGGGCGGAGAGGGTAATTGGAGTCTCCCTCCCCTCTGTCCAAGAACTTTTTCAGAACCGTTGTAGGAGCAGGGCACTAAACATTGTCAAGGACCGTTCTCACCCTCTGCATAAACACTTTGAACTTCTTCCATCTGGTAAACGATTCCGGAGCATCAGAGGCAGAACCACCAGACTGATCAACAGCTTCCTTCCACAAGCTGTCAGGATGCTGAACAGTTGACCCGGAATCTCTCATACACACTACTGCACCTACGGACATTTTGTATATTATAGTTAGTTATTCTTTTTTTCCCCAAGTATGTCTCAGGGATGTGTGAATGGATGGGGAGTTGGGGGTGGGGGGGGGGAGCTATGTGGGAATGTGTCTTAAATCATGCTGCTTCTTATATGGATGCCGAGAGAAACGCAATTTCATCTTGCCTGCACTACAGTCGTATGTACAGCAATATGACAATAAAGTTTGATTTGAAATGACATATGCCAAGTATCAAAAATTCTGAAATTTATTTTGTTTGCGGATGACACAAATATTCTTTGCACTGGTGAGAATTTTCAGCAGGTTTTAGAGGTGGTCACAACAGAAATGAAAAAGTTAATGCAGTGGTTCAACAAAAATAAATTATCTTTAAATCTGAAAAAAAAAAACAAAACCCAAAGATTATGTTGTTTGGAAGTTATAAAATAAATCATGAAATAATGGTAATGATAGATGATACCAGAATTGAAATAGTACAGGAAAATAAGTTTCTGGGGTGACGCTAGACAATAAGATCTGCTGGAAACCTCACATCAGTCACATCCGGGCCAAGTTGGCAAAATGTATAGGGATACTGGGGAAGGCAAGACACATCTTGGACTATAAATCATTATTCTTACTGTACAATTCACTGTTTCTACCATATCTTAACTACTGTGTAGAAGTCTAGGGAAACACCTACAAGACCAACCTACAGCCAATATGCACATTACAAAAAAAGCTATAAGGATAATAAATAATGTAGGATGTAGAGACCATACCAGCTTGCTGTTTTTAAAGTCACATGGCATAAAGTTCATGGATTTAATTAAATACTGTATAAGACAGCACAAGTAATGTACAGGGCAATTAATAATAATCAACTCCCAGCTAATATACAAAAAATATTCAAAAAAGAGACAGTGATTATAATTTGAGAGGAGACTTAAACTTTACAAAACGTAAGGTATGGACAACTAAGAAAAGTTTGTGCATATCTACCTTTGGTAGGTTTGGTAGGTTTGATAGGTTTGTGCAAACCTACCTTTTTGATATAGCCTACAATTAGGGAGGGATCATGTGTTTCTGAACCCTCCCTTAGTTATGCTGCTAATAGGTTTAGTCAGCCGGGGGACCTCCAGTAATGCACTGGGCCTCACTCCTTTCCTCACTCTCTATGAAATATTTTTTTTTTTGCTGGTCATTAACATTTGTTTGTTCTCTCCCATAGATTGAGTCCCCATCGTGCTGTTTGCTCTCTACATGTCTGTTCTTTTCTTCTTCTCTATCCCCTCACCCCCCAGCCAGTCGCAGCAGATGACTGCCCCTCCCTGAGCCTGGTTCTGCTGGAGGTTTCTTCCTGTTAAAAGGGAGTTTTTCCTCTCCACCGTCGCCAAGTGCTGCTCACAGGGGATCGCCTGATTGCTGGGGTCTTTCTGCAACTTTCTGCAACTGTGGGGGTCCCCCCTACAGTTGATAGTGCTATGAGATGACTGTTGTTGTGAAATGGCGCTATATAAATAAAGTTGAATTGAATTGAATTGAATATCTGTCTGTGGGGTGGATTTGTGTCAGAAAATTGTACATATGTGCATGCATATTATCATTTTATATGATTCAATGAAGTGTATATGTAACTATTTGCTGAAAAATACTAAAACTGCCTATGTGCTAAAGGTTCTGTACATGATGCATGAAGACTAAAGTTATTTTTCTTAATTTTAATGATGTTGAAATTCCAGTTCTCCTTTCATGGTAGATTTATCTTAAAGCACATGATGACCTGGCCAGCACAGTATGACCTGCCCTTAGAAACTGTTACTCCTTAGAGCACAGGGTGCACTTTGAAATGAAATTGTTTCTCTTTCTTTAATGTCAGCATATTTCATCATGATTGTGTAAGGGAGTATATGATAGATGTTTCTGTTTGATCATGCAACTGCTGTGTATAAAATGTCTGAACTGTGATGATTATCTTCAGTACTGGTGGGTGAGAATATGTATGGGCACATAATCATACCATGTAGGATAACTAAATAGATGGTTATGCTGTTTCATTCCATCTAGCTACAATGCTCAGCACTGGGTGTGTTTATATTTATATATCTATATATTTATTCCATCTAGCTACAATGCTCCACACTGTGTTTTTATATATCTACATATTATTCCATCTAGCTACATTGCTCCGCACTGTGGGTGTTTATATATTTACATATTTATTCCATCTAGCTACAATGCTCTGCACTGTGTGTCTGTGTGTCTGTGTGTATATATATATTTTATAGTAATATGTACATATGTATATTAGCTGCTCTTGCTTACTTGTTTTTTTTCTTGCCTTCTGATTGTTGCTCTGAGTGTTGCTATCCCTGTGCTGTTGCAATCCTGGAATTTCCCCGCTGTGGGACTAATAAAGGCTTATCTTATCTTATCTTACTGACTTCCTGTAAACAGGTTCGTACTCCTTGCTTGCAAGTAAAAAAGCTCATGAGAACTAGTATTCTGTGTCTTGAATCTTTATCGAGGTAATGAACTAATATACGATCATTTTTGAGTTTTCAGATTCATGACAATTTGTGAATCAGTCTGGAGCTGGAATTGAAACTATGTACAAACAGAAATCAATTCAAAAATAGGTATAAACATTATTTGCTAAAAGGATATATGTTAGAGGTGTAGTATTAATATGTTAGATGCACTAAGCTCACTCTGGGACACTATTATGGTATGGTAGGTGGGGCAGTACTGTGGATATCTGTGTTGTCTGGGGCTGGGTTGGGATGGGTGTCAATGTTGATATTGTGGTGACCCAGCACACTGCAGATTGACACGATTTCACACTCAGCAGGGCTGGAGGAAATGGAGGACAATTTACATACGGACAGAGAGCCCCTGGGGGCAATCAGAACAATGGACTGTTGTGTATACATCCCTGGATGAGGGAGAGGACATCCGGGCGCCAGTTGGTCACACTAATGATATGTATTGACTGATATGCTAATGTGCAATGCATTCTCTCTGTCTGTATCACTGTATAAAAGAGCTTGTGTGACATGCCTCAGGGGCACAGTAGCTCACTTAGCTACAATTTGTTTCTCATTATGTTGGAGGAAATAAAACCCTGCAACCTTCCAGCTCATCGCATCTCGCCTGATCTTTTACCTCCACAATATGTATAAAATATAGTTAATTGTCTACTTGGGGTCTTAATTGAGGTAATAGGTATATATTTCACATGAGTTGTATTTAGGAGTTGGAGTAAATAAGTGTTAACTTCTTCCTTCTACCTTTCAAACACTGTACACTGTCACTTTTATTGCACTTGTCATCTGTTTTGTGTTTTGCTTTTTTGTTCGAAATAAAGTATCTATCTATCTATCAGAAGACTCGAGTTCAAAACGTATCCAATGCCAGTTGTCAGAACCACCGCGAGATAGTAGAACTGCAACTAACAATTATTTTAGTAGTCGAATAATGACTATTTTTTTGATTAGATGACTAATCGCAATTATTTCTCTCATGTCCGCCATCTCTGCTTCCTGTTGGCACAGCTCCTGTTTGGGACTCCAGGTCTGTTTTACCTCACTCATTTAAGCCTGCACACCTGTGAATATCACTTTGTTGTCAGTCTCTGATTTAATATAATGTAGCCTACTATAAAGTTAAGAAGGGAGAGGAACATAGGGTGACTTGCAAGACTGGAGAAAGGTGCACACAGGTGGACTACATCTTATGCAGAAGGAGAAATCTGAACGAGATAGGAGACTGCAAGATGGTGGCAGGGGAGAATGTAGCTAGACAGCGTCAGATGGTAGTCTGTAGGATGACGATAGAGAGCAAGAAGAGGAAGAGAATGAAGGCAGAGCCAAATATTAAGTGGGGGAAGTTACAGAAGGAAGAAGGTCGTACAAAGTTCAGGAAGGAGTTGATACAGGCTCTGGGTGGTAGGGAAGAATTTCCAGATGACTCGGAAAGTACAGCAAAAGTATTGAGGGAAATGGGTAGAAAGGTACAGATGTGGACAAAATTGTTGGTACCCCTCTGTTAATGAAAGAAAAACCCAATAATTGTTTTAGTTTATATGTGTAGTTTATAGTCTGTCATCAATAAACTCATGCAGTACTATAACAAGACATCATCCATCCATCCATCCATCTTCTACCGCTTTTCCGGAGGTCCGGGTCGCGGAGGCAGCAGTTCAAGCAGAGAAGCCCAGACTTCCCTCTCCCCAGCCACCTGCTCCAGCTCTTCAGAGGGGATACCAAGGCGTTCCCAGACCAGCTGGGAGACATAGTCTCTCCACCGAGTCCTGGGTCTGCCCCGGGGTCTCCTCCCAGTGGGACGTTCCTGAAACACCTCAAGTGGGAGGCGTCCAGGAGGCATCCTAATCAGATGCCCATACCACCTCAACTGACTCCTTTCAATGTGGAGGAGCAGCGGTTCTACTCTGAGCCTCTCCCAGATGACTGAGCTCCTCACCCTATCTCTCAGGGTGAGTCCAGCAATCCTACGGAGAAAGCTCATTCCAGCCGCTTGTATCCGCGATCTCGTTCTTTCGGTCATTACCCAAAGCTTGCGACCATAGGTGAGAGTAGGAACGTAGATTGACTGGTAAATCGACAGCTTTGCCTTAGAACTCAGCTCCCTCTTCACCACAACAGACCGGTACAACATCCGCATCACTGCAGATGCTGCTCCAATCCGTCTGTCGATCTCTCGCTCTATTTTCCCCTCACTTGTGAACAAGACCCCAAGATACTTAAACTCCTCCACTTGGGGCAGGAGCCTGTCTCCAACCCGGAGAGGACAATCCACCTTTTTCCGGCTGAGGACCATGGACTCGGACTTGGAGGTGCTGATTCTCATCCCAGCCGCTTCACACTCAGCGGCAAACCGTCCCAGCAAGAGCTGTAGGTCATTGCTGGATGAAGCCAACAGGACAACAGGACAACATGGTGCTATGTGGATTAGGTGGCGGTCAAAGGCGGAGACCTTGGCGGACTGATCCCAAGCTTTCTAAACTGGCTTTTGGTACATGGAATAACAAGACACATTTACAAATATTTGAGACCCATTGTAATGCACTGTATTTTAGCAATATTATAAGTACAAAACACCAAACATTATTATACTCAGCAGAATGACCCATTTAGCTGCAACTGCTGCATCAGTGTTGCCCATTTGCAGTAAATAAAAAATGATTTATTTCGTTATTTGGGCGGTTTTTGTCACAGTCGTTGTTTAGTCAAAGCGTGCATATTTGTCCGCATGATATGCAATTGATCTGGCCATTCCACTCGACAATCATGGTGGTATTATTAACTTTTAATTTCTAGATAGCCTTGTACCGGGAGGAGCGTCATGTTGAACCTGCAATGCTGCTAAGGACAGCGATGGCGCATGGATGAAGTAGCAGCCGAGACTCCATCCTGTTAATCAGGCAGGCTGGGCTTGGCTCCCTGGGAAGAGAACTGCAATAAGCTGGTCTGGCGGCCCCCCCCCCCCCCGTGTCCTTCTGTCATAAACTGCCCTTTTTAAGGGCTACGAAGGACACCAAATGCACGCTGTGAGTTTTGCACATTTATTAACAAAAAGACAAACGTACAGAAAAACACTACACATACTTATAATGAGGTAATGAAGGCGTTGGAGGAGAGCGGGGCTCACAACCAGGAAGGAGAAGAACGGGGGGGGGGGCGGCGGGGACACCGGCTGAGGTGCTCAGGCACGGCAGGGAAAAAAGAGACAAACTCAGCCGGAGTCACACCTGAAGGAAACTGGGGCTCACGACTGAGGGAAATGGAGAAAAAAGGATACAGACGTGGACAAAATTGTTGGTACCCCTCTGTTAATGAAAGAAAAAACCACAATGGTCACAGAAATAACTTGAATCTGACAAAAGTGGTAATAAATAAAAATTCTATGAAAATTAACCAATGAAAATCAAACGATGCTTTTGAATTGTGGTTCAACAGAATTATTTTAAAAAACAAACTCATGAAACAGGCCTGGACAAAAATGATGGTACCCCTAGAAAAGATGGAAAATAATGTGACCATAGGGACATGTTCAACCAAGATGTGTCCTCTCATTAACATCACAGGTGTCTACAAACTTGTAATCAGTCAGTCGGCCTATTTAAAGGGTGACAAGTAGTCACTGTGCTGTTTGGTGACATGGTGTGTACCACACTAAACATGGACCAGAGGAAGCAAAGGAGAGAGTTGTCTCAGGAGATTAGAAAGAAAATTATAGACAAGCATGTTAAAGGTAAAGGCTATAAGACCATCTCCAAGCAGCTTGATGTTCCTGTGACTACAGTTGCACATATTATTCAGAAATTTAAGATCCACTGGACTGTAGACAACCTCCCTGGACGTGGCCGCAGGAGGAAACGGATAATACGAATGGTAACAAAAGAGCCCAGAACAACCTCTAAACACATTCATGGTGAACTCCAAGGTCAAGGTATATCAGTGTCAGATCACACCATCCGTCGTTGTTTGAGCCAAAGTGGACTTCATGGGAGACGACCAAGGAGGACACCACTGTTGAAAACAAATCATAAAAAAGCCAGACTGGAATTTGCCAAACTGCATGTTGACAAGCCACAAAGCTTCTGGGAGAATGTCCTATGGACAGACGAGACAAAACGGCAACTTTTTGGCAAGGCACATCAGCTCTATGTTCACAGATGCAAAAATGAAGCATACCAAGAAAAGAACACTGTCCCTACTGAGAAACATGGAGGAGGTTCTGTTACGTTCTGGGGCTGCTTTGCTGCATCTGGCACAGGGTGTCTTGAATCTGTGCAGGGTACAATGAAATCTCAAGACTAGCAAGGTATTCTAGAGAGAAATGTGCTGCCCAGTATTAGACAGCTTGGTTTCAGTCGCAAGTCATGGGTCTTGCAACAGGATAATGACCCAAAACACACAGCTAAAAGCACCCAAGAATTGCTAAGAGCGAAACATTGGACTATTCTAAAGTGGCCTTCTATGAGCCCTGATCTAAATGCTACTGAGCATCTGTGGAAGGAGCTGAAACATGCCGTCTGGAGAAGGCACCCTTCAAACCTGAGACAACTGGAGCAGTTTGCTCATGAGGAGTGGGCCAAAATACCTGCTGAGACGTGCAGAAGTCTCACTGACAGTTACAGAAATCGTTTGATCGCAGTGATTGCCTCAAAAGGTTGTGCAACAAAATATTAAGTGAAGGGTACCATCATTTTTGTCCAGGCCTGTTTCATGAGTTTGTTTTTTTAAAAATAATTTTGTTGAACTGTTTTTAAGAATAGGGCTAAAACCTACCTTTTTGATATAGCCTACAGTTAGGGAGGGATCATGTGTTTCTGAACCCTCCCTTAGTTATGCTGCTAATAGGTTTAGTCAGCCAGGGGACCTCCAATAATGCACTGGGCCTCACTCCTTTCCTCACTCTCAATGAAATATTTTTTTTGCTGGTCATTAACATTTGTTTGTTCTCTCCCATAGATTGAGTCCCCATCGTGCTGTTTGCTCTCTACATGTCTGTTCTTTTCATCTTCTCTATCCCCTCACCCCCCAGCCAGTTGCAGCAGATGACTGCCCCTCCCTGAGCCTGGTTCTGCTGGAGGCTTCTTCCTGTTAAAAGGGAGTTTTTCCTCTCCACCGTCGCCAAGTGCTTGCTCACAGGGGATCGCCTGATTGCTGGGGTCTTTCTGCAACTGTGGGGGTCCCCCCTACAGTTGATAGTGCTATGAGATGACTGTTGTTGTGAAATGGCGCTATATAAATAAAGTTGAAATGAATTGAATTGAACCACAATTCAAAAGCATTGTCTGATTTTCATTGGTTAATTTTCATAGAATTTTTATTTATTACCACTTTTGTCAGATTCAAGTTATTTCTGTGACCATTGTGGGTTTTTCTTTCAGTAACAGAGGGGTACCAACAATTTTGTCCACGTCTGTAATTACCTGGTCAGAGCGCTCCTGCTCACCTCTACGGCAACCCCAAAAACACTCAGAGAAGACAGCAACTTCTGAGGAAGTAAACAGTAGGACACGACAACCTGTGAAGTGTTGCCGTGTCCTTAAATAGATGAACGCACAGATGGCAAATGCATAACAGGTGTAGGTACATGAGTGAGAAAATAATGACACAATGAGTGACGGCTGTGCTGCCTGCCAAACAGTTTGACAGGCGGAAGCTGCACTGTCGCTGTCAAAATTAAAGCATGGACCAGAAACTAATGATGACACATGAACAAGATAATACAACCCCCAAAAGATGTAACCAAAACCATAAATGCAAAATAACACACAATAAATAGACAAGACAATAAGGACAAAACCAAGAATGCAAACACTCCAAAAATAAACAGATAAAATACAACAGTCCAATATAAACAAACAAACAAACAAACAGGAAAAGACTGAACTGATGACTGGAGACAGAACCTGGCCCCCACCGTGCTCAGGATCATGACACGTCCACATATCGATGGCCGAAACGCAAAACGTCCTATCTAAAAAATACACCTTTTTTAAGTAAACTAAAAAAAAACTTTTTGTTTTCTTGCAGAATGCTATGCTATTTTTTTTATCAGAATAATTTTCTATCACATTAAAGGGCAGGACTGTCTTGCAGACAGATATGAGCAGCCTTCCTTGTTCTCATCATTCAAAGTTAAATCCGCAAATCAGAAAATCCTGCTGATAGGAGGTTTTGTATTTTAGCCATTGAAATACCAAATTATCCTTGAGAACTACGCAATCATGGCTGACATAACGCACGGCTCAGGAGACGCACACACACAGGCTTAGAGTAGTTCAAAGAGTTTATTAACAGCAGGAGTGAATGAGTGTGTGTCTGCGGGATGTAAATGTGTTGGTGATGGTGTCTGCTCCAGGCACAGAGGCAGGTGACCGTACAGCCGAGCAACCCTATGGAGAGAGCACAGGGAGAGGGTGACGGGCATACACCAACACAGGAGGGATTTATGGCGAGAGAAGGACTTACTTGGTGGGTCAGGACAGCTGGCACAACAAGGGGGCGAAGCCCGGAAGACAGCCACCTGGAGAGCTCTGTACAGCAGCGAGGATTGGGCGATGGAGTGGAGATGTCCGCCGCTGGGGAATCCACCTGTGCACAGGGGAGAAGACTGAAGAAAAGAGGTAAGCGATCTTCTTACCAAAATGGTGACGCTGAAGGGAAGTATGCTCACAACGGTGAGGGACGAAGTCTGACGGCTTCAGGCCGAGCCTCCGGGCGAGACGGCCTTTATCCCTCGCCGCTGATGATTGTCAGGTGCGTGAGCAGGTGGCGCCGCTGATGAATGGCGCGGCGTGACAGTACTCCCCCCTCTAGCAGCGCCTCCTGGCGATGGCTTATCCGGGTGCGCTCGGTGGAAGTCCGCGATGAGCGATGGGTCCAACACAAACGACGGGGGCACCCATTGTCGATGCTCGGGCCCATAGCCCTCCCAGTCCACCAGGTATTGCAACCCACGACCTCGGCGCCGGGAGTCCAGGATGGAGGAGACGGACCAGGCCGGATGGCCACCAATCATCCGGGGCGCGGGTTGCGCTGCAGGAGGAGGGCAAAGGGGGTCAGTGACTGCCAGTTTCACCTTCGACACATGGAAAGTGGAATGGATGCGGAGGGAGGGGGGAATAGCCACGCGCACAGCCACCGGGTTGATGATCCGGGTGATGGGAAAGGGACCCATGAATCGCTGTGCCAGCTTCCTCCTCTCGCCTTTTAATGTGACGTCCTGGGTAGACACATACACGAGTTGCCCAACTCTGTACGCCGGGGCAGGTCTTCTGTGCCGGTCCGCCACGGTCCTGTTGCGCTCCGCCGTGCGTAAAAGCGCATGACGCGCGGCAGCCCAGGTGGAGCGGAACTGCCTAAGGTGCGCCCTAACAGAGGGGACAGTCACCTCGTTCTCCTGCGCTGGAAACAGCGGGGGGTCGTAACCCAGGGACGCCTTGAAGGGGGACATCCCCGTTGCAGAAGAGCGGGCGGTGTTGTGGGCATACTCCACCCAGGCGAGATGGTTGCTCCAGGACGTCGGCTTGGATCTAGTAACACAGCGGAGCGCAGCCTCCAGCTCCTGATTGGTCCTCTCACACTGCCCGTTAGACTGGGGGTGATGGCCGGAGGAGAGGCTCACCTTGGCTCCGATGGCGTTACAAAAGGATCTCCAAACCTCGGATGAAAATTGGGGGCCCCGGTCCGAGACCACGTCCACCGGAATCCCGTGCAGCCTGACCACGTGTTGGACGAGGAGGCCCGCCGTCTCCAGGGCAGTAGGGAGACCTCGCAGGGGAACGAAGTGCGCCGCCTTGGAGAAACGGTCCACAATGGTCAGGACGGTGTCAAAGGAGTTGGAAACGGGGAGTCCGGTGACGAAGTCCAGTGCGATGTGCGACCAGGGCCTGCCGGGGACGGGCAGAGGCTGGAGCAGACCCGCTGGGGGGGCATTTCCCGACTTGCTGGTGGCACAGATTGGGCAAGCCCGGGCGTAGCGGGCTGCATCCCTCCGCAGGCCTGGCCACCAAAAGGACCGCTGGAGGAGGCTGATCATCCGAGAGGTGCCGGGATGACAGGTGAGCCGGGAGGTGTGGAGCCAGTGGATGACCTCTCCTCGGACCGCAGATGGGACGAACAGTCTTCCCTCCGGTCCGCCGCCAGGATCAGGTTCCACCTCCTGCGCCTTCCGGATCTTGTCTTCAATGTCCCAAGAGATGGCACCGAGGACGCACGACCTGGGCAGGATAGTGTGGGGCGTCTCCTCAGCCTCCACGGGGGTGAACTGCCTAGAGAGGGCGTCAGGCAGGCCGTTTTTGGAGCCCGGCCTGAAGGTGATCGAGAAGCGGAACCTGGCGAAGAACAAAGACCAGCGCGCCTGGCGGGCATTCAGGCGCTTGGCAGATCGTAAATACTCTAAGTTCTTGTGGTCCGTCAGGACCACAAACGGCAGGTCCGCCCCCTCTAGCCAGTGGCGCCACTCCTGTAAGGCGAGTTTAATGGCCAGGAGCTCTCTGTCCCCCA
The DNA here is from genome assembly GCA_020510985.1 of Pholidichthys leucotaenia. Lineage (NCBI taxonomy): Eukaryota > Metazoa > Chordata > Actinopteri > Cichliformes > Pholidichthyidae > Pholidichthys > Pholidichthys leucotaenia. Next base: position 313,306,018 of record CM035847.1, on the reverse strand, counting down.
CATCGTAGTTCCTCTCCGCCGGGGACAGGCGCCGGGAGAAGAAGGCGCACGGCCGTTTGGCGCCATCGTCAGGTGACCGCTGGGATAACACTGCTCCCACTCCCGTGTCCGATGCGTCCACCTCCACAATGCACTGCAGCGCGGGGTCGACCTGGCGAAGGACCCGGGAGGAGGAGAACTCCGCCTTCAGCGCCCTAAAGGCAGCAGCGACCTCTTCAGTCCACCGGAACGGGACCTTCGGGGACGTGAGGCGGGTCAGCGGTCCGACGATCGAGCTGAAATTTGGGACAAAGCGGCGGTAAAAATTGGCGAAGCCAACAAACTGTTGCACCTGCTTCCGGGATGCGGGAGTAGGCCACTCCACCACCGCCTTCACCTTCTCTGGGTCTGGGAGCACCTGATCTTGAGCGATGATGAATCCCAGGAAGGATGTGGTCCTAGCGTAGAATTCGCATTTCTCAGCCTTCACGTACAGACGATTCTCCAGCAGTCTTTGGAGGACCCGCCTCACATGGACCTGGTGCTCGTCCCTGGACCTGGAGAAGATAAGGATGTCATCCAGGTAGACGAACACAAAAAGGCCGATGAAATCCCGGAGGACGTCATTAATGAGGCGCTGAAAGACGGCAGGAGCGTTGGTCAGCCCGAACGGCATGACGAGATACTCAAAGTGGCCGTTCGGGGTACGGAAGGCTGTCTTCCATTCATCTCCCTCCCGGATCCGGACGAGGTGGTAAGCGCTGCGTAAATCCAGCTTGGTAAACCAGGTCGCCCCCTGGAGGGAGTGAAAGGCAGTGTCCATGAGGGGCAGGGTGTAACGGTCCCTCTCAGTGATGTCATTCAGCGCTCAGTAGTCTATGCAGGGGCGGAGGGATCCGTCCTTTTTCCCGACAAAGAAAAACCCTGCCCCCACGGGTGACGACGATGGGCGAATAATCCCAGCGCTCAGAGATTCCTTCAGGTATGTATTCATGGTCTCCTTCTCCGGCGCCGACAGGCTGTAGAGCCGACCAGATGGCAGGGGAGCCCCCTGGCGGAGGTTGATGGCACAGTCATATGGTCGATGCGGGGGAAGAGACATAGCTTTCGATTTGCTAAATACCATACCCAGGTCGTGAAATTCTGGAGGCACCAGTGACAGGTCCGGAGGTGCTGTATCCGCCACAGGGGGAGCCGCGGATGGGGAGCAGGCAGCGGACTGAAGGCAGGTGCCCATACAGAAGGTACTCCATGCCGATACCCCAGCGGACCTCCAGTCCAGGACAGGGTTGTGGAGGCGTAGCCAGGGATACCCCAGGATGACGGGCGACACAGAGTTGGGCAGGACGTAAAATACCATCTCCTCCCGGTGGTTCCCTGAGATGATGACTGGGACAGGCATGGTTTGGTGAGAAACTCTCCCAAGGGAGGCACGGGAGAGATGGACCAGGGAGATGGGGTGTTTTAATGCCTGACAGCGGATGCCCAATCGGGTTGCCAGGCCTTGTGAAATGAAGCTGCCCTCTGCGCCCGAATCCACCAGTGCGTGGGTGAGGTGCCCAGTGGGATTGTGGCAAAAACGGATGGGCAGCTTTAATTGAGTGAGAGAGTCTAACCGGTTGGGATCCGCGAGGCTCCCTACAGCGATTCGCGGACCCCGCCGACTGGCTTTCCGCGGGCAACGCTCCACAGTGTGTTGGTCACCTCCGCAATACATGCAGAGGCCCAACTCACGGCGGCGTTGTTTCTCCGCAGGGGAAAGCTTGGTCCAGCCCGTCACCATCGGCTCCGACTCCTCGGGGCACAATGCTGGCGGCGCCGCCAGGGGGCGAGCTTGGAACAGGTGCGGCGAGACTCCACGAGGGCGAGAAGAAGAAGACTTCCGCCCCGAGGAGCGCTCGCGCAGCCTGTTATCCAAACTTATCGCTAAGGATGTCAGCTCCGCTAGCGTCCCAGGGATATCCCGTCCAGCCAGTTCATCCCTCAGATCACTATTGAGGCTGCGGAGGAACAGGCCACAGAGGGAGCGTTCCTCCCAGCCCAATTCCTCCGCCGCTACCCGGAAGTCGACCGAGTAGTCCGCTGCCGACCGGCCTCCCTGCTGGAGAGCGAGGAGCCGATCGACCTGGACCGTCTCGGTTTGAGAATGGTCAAAGACCTCCAGAAAGCGCCTCACGAACTGGTCATAGGTGAGGGTGGCATAACTGGGCCTCGCCATTACGGCGTAGGTCCAAGTTAACGCACGCCCCTCCAGAAGATTCCCTATGTAACCAATCCGGCTGTGATCCGAGGGAAAATCTCCGGGCACACGGTGGAACACGGACTCACACTGCATAATGAACCCCCGCGCTCCGCCGAGCTTACCGCTAAAGCGGGCGGGGGTCGGAATCGGTGTGAGCCGAACCGGTGCCACCGGAGCCGGCTGGACGGCCGCTGGAACAGCAGGAGCCGCGCCACCCTGACGAGCCGGGGGGAACGGCTGTTGAGGATCCAAGCGGCCCAACCGGTTAGTTAAATTCAATAATTGATTAAAGATCACCTGTTGTTGATAAGCTATTTGATCCACTCTAGCCTCGAGAGTGGAAAACCGGTGTGCGAGCCCGCCGTCCGCCGAGCCGCTCTGCTGAAGCCGTACTGACATAACGCACGGCTCAGGAGACGCACACACACAGGCTTAGAGTAGTTCAAAGAGTTTATTAACAGCAGGAGTGAATGAGTGTGTGTCTGCGGGATGTAAATGTGTTGGTGATGGTGTCTGCTCCAGGCACAGAGGCAGGTGACCGTACAGCCGAGCAACCCTATGGAGAGAGCACAGGGAGAGGGTGACGGGCATACACCAACACAGGAGGGATTTATGGCGAGAGAAGGACTTACTTGGTGGGTCAGGACAGCTGGCACAACAAGGGGGCGAAGCCCGGAAGACAGCCACCTGGAGAGCTCTGTACAGCAGCGAGGATTGGGCGATGGAGTGGAGATGTCCGCCGCTGGGGAATCCACCTGTGCACAGGGGAGAAGACTGAAGAAAAGAGGTAAGCGATCTTCTTACCAAAATGGTGACGCTGAAGGGAAGTATGCTCACAACGGTGAGGGACGAAGTCTGACGGCTTCAGGCCGAGCCTCCGGGCGAGACGGCCTTTATCCCTCGCCGCTGATGATTGTCAGGTGCGTGAGCAGGTGGCGCCGCTGATGAATGGCGCGGCGTGACAATGGCAACATAATAGTATAATTTTTCTCAGCATTAAATCATCAGTATTCTGTTCTTCTGGTGAAATTTGTCCTTTTTCACTTCCTTGTTTTGTTTGCAGAGAGCTCTGGTGACTGGTCGTGAAGCAGCGTATTAGCCAATCAGTACGGAGTCAATCCGAAGCCCCGCCCACACTTCTAGAGGTGGCTATTGGCTAAACTTTTATTGATAAAAATTACATATTTTCACTGAGCAACTCCATACTGATGCACACCTTCGTAGCCTCAGCAAAGCACTTATAAAATCTGAGGTCAGTCTGACGAACGGTTTGGGAGATATGTGAGGAACACACACACACACACACACACACAGAGTGTGACAGAGACATCTTGCATGTATAGATAGATAAACATGTTGATCAATAATTCAGGTTCAGGTTCAGGTTATTTTATTTGTACCCGTAGGTAGATTTGTTTTGCAGTCTGGTGACATCCATATTTACAAGCCACAAATTACATTCAACATAGACATAAACACAGGCACACATGAAGCTGACTATGAACATGATAAAAATACTCAAGGATCCATCAATCAGGGTATAAAAAGACAAAGAGATGAGAGAAAAACCAGAGGTAAGAGAGAAGGGTCATATTAAAAATTAAAACCTCTTGCGCTCCGTTGTACCACGGGCGGGCAAGTCTCTGCGTCCTAGGGCGCACAAGAGCGCCCTCGTGCGCTCTCGGACGCATGATAGAGATCCTGATGGAGATTTTGATGTAGGTGGTGTATGGCGTCCAAGCGCCCACTGAAAATAAAAGCTGCAGACACAGCCGCGAACAGATTAGTTCATCTGATTGACCTCTCATTCGACTAATAAGAGCCTTGAATTGGGTTTCTGAAACCTTGAAGAACCAATGAATGAAAACCTAGGAAGGAGGACCCGCCTACTGTGAATGCAGGAGCCAATTGAAGCACAGAAGTTCGGGCTGGGTGAAGAGAGATTTACTGCTGCCACAGATGAAAAAAAAGGATGCAGGAAGAACCTGCTGCAGACCCCACAGCACGGAGGCCACCCACAAGTGCGACCTGCACTCATTCCAGCAGAATAGACGTTTAGGATTCTCTTCCGTCATCATAGACCGACGGAGGCCGACGACAAAGGTCGTAAATCATTCGCCAAAACCACAATAATGGAATTATGTTTTGACCGGGATCCACGAGCAGACCAGCGTTGCGTTCGTCTGACAATGGGGAAGAGAAGTTGGCCAGGACAATGTGGCTGTGAAGAGGTAAGGTGTTATAACGTTTAAATGTTTATTTATCCCTGAAAATTGTAATCAAAAAATGACTTTTGACCGATCGGTAAATTACAACTGTGCTTCGCGGCGCAGTTCGTGCGCCACTGTACAAGGGGTTGTTCGCCGCATACAGGCTGTGAACGCCCCCCCACCCCGCTATTCTTCTGCAGCGAGGGGGGGGAAGCCGCGGTGATTGCGCTGCTGTCCCACATCACCACATGAGGCTAATCCGTTGTGTAGCGATGGCCAAAGTCCATCCTCTGTAGCAAGCGGGGGAAGGGGCAAACCCCACACACACACACACACAGACAGCCCTGAGTGTGACCTTTCATTTGAGCCCAAAATGAAGCTTCTATATTGAATCATTCAAAACTTACAGATGTTTTTCCAAACTGTGCCATTTGGCACAATTTGGCACAGTTCCAAAACGCCTGGGAACTACTTGAGGAAAAAGCTGTGTAATATATTCATTTTTTGTGGTATTGTTACAAAATTTGGACCTCAGCTGGTTAACACTTGGTTCTACATTTCTGTTGCATTTTCCAGCCCGGATCTGAAGCTGTGTGTTATTTGCAAGCATTTGTATCCAAAGAAACCCCCAGGCCAAACTTATTTTCTTCAAGTTCACTATGTTTAGATGACTGTAACTCAGTGGCCGGAGCACTTAGAGAGATCATGTTTTTTTTTTGCCAAAAAATTCAAAGTGTTTTCTTTTAAATGAGACCAACCCCATGAAGATGCTGCAAAGGGTTGAAGAACAGCTTTCGATTTACTTTGGGCACATTATTTTTTGGCGTTTTTAGGAAAATTGACCGGAGTGCAAGGGGTTAAAAACTAGTCAAAGAGGTTAAAAACTCAAAGGTCTAAAACCCAATAAAATATTTAGAACCCAAGTAACATCCTACAAAAATAAGTAAATATAAAATGGAGTTAATAAATAGGTACCTAAATTATGTGCAATATATTGTTACAGCTTGTTCAACTCTTTGACAGCAGCAGGAACAAAGCTGTTTTTGTAGCGCTGGGTTTTACTTTTTGGGACAGCAAACCTCCGTCTTGAGGGAAGAAGCTGAAAGTGGCAGTGCAAAGGGTGGGAGTCATCATTTAAAATGGAGGTAGCAATCTTCTGTACTTGTCTGGTGTACAAGGATGTCGGGCTCAGCTGTGACTCACCAAGCAAACGACTGGACCATCTAACTACCTGATCCAAGGATTTCCTCTGCTTCAGTTTTAACTGACCAAACCATGACACTAAAGAAAAGGATAAAACAGATTCAATAAAAGCCCGATAAAACATTATCATTATGGTTCGGTCAATTTGGAAGCGTGCAAGTTTTCTCAAGCAATGCAAATGTTGCTGACCCTTTTTGCACACCCTTTCACAGTTCTCTTCAAAGTTTAAATTACTATCAATAATCGTCCCAAGATATTTGTAGGATTGTACACATTCGGTGGTCTGGCCTTTTAGTACGGTGACTTTGTGCCTGGGAGTTTTCCTCCTAAAGTCAATAATCATGTCTTTAGTTTTTGTTGTATTCAGCTGCAGGTAGGAATCCTCACACCAGTGAACAAAATCATCAACTACTGGGCCGTGGCCACTCTCACCATCCTGGAGGAGACTGACAATGACTGAATCATCAGCATACTTTATGATGTGTCTGTTGTCATGTCTGCTCCGACACATGTTTGTGTACAGGATGAAGAGTATTTTATTTGTACCCGTAGGTAGATTTGTTTTGCAGTTGGTGACATCCATATTTAAAAGCCACTAATTACATTCAACATAGACACAAACACAGGCACACATCTTACAAAACAGGTAAATATAAAATATGTACAATATAATTTTTATAGCTTGTTCAACTCTTTGACAGCAGCAGGGACAAAGCTGTTTTTGTAGCGCAGCGTGCCTGTGTTTGCGCTACGCTGCAAAAGCTGAGACGGGCAGCTGTCCGGTGCCAGATTATTTGGCAGAAATTCCCCGGGCAGCCATAGGGACTGCGCAAAAACCAGCTCTCTGCCGGGGAAGCTTCCAAATCCTCTTTTGGCGCGGAGCGCAACCCCAATATAAAACCCACGGCAAGCCTGTCTACCCAATTTGCATCCGTCAGTGAAGCCCTGAGTGCTGCTTTCAGTGGAGGAGATGGACACAACACGAACACTTCAATTTATTACCTCCGCCAAGGAGGTAATGCTTTTACTACTGAACCACTAATCCTATCATTGTGAATCCAATTGCTAGTCATATGTTTTCACGGTCAAGGAATCTGAAAACGTACACACAAACACTGTATGGGGGGGAACTGTGGCGCTTGGCAGAGGTCTGCGCTCTCCGAGTGCTTTTCTAGTTGAAAATGTAATGAAATATAGGACTCAGTTCAAGTGCACAGGACTTTACCAAGCGCCCACATATATTATCAGGGCCCTGACTTTTGTTCACTTTTACAGCGCAGAACTCCCTTTTAACATCCTGCACCTCAATATTAAAGTGCTGATTGTCTTTGAGTTTCTGTTTCAAATCTTGGGTTTCAGTGCTAAAATCAAAGGAGTCAAAACGACCATAAAAACAATTAAGAGCATTAGCCAGCTCTGTGTCTGAATTAAAACCATCTAAAAACACACGATTACTGTGCTCTGTGCTCTGAAGGCCTGCAATAGTTTTCATACTGGCCCAGGCTGAACCAAGCTTCTTTGCTGCCACCTTGCTTTCCAATTCTGATTTATAATTCTGTTTTGCTCTTAAAATTTCGGACTTCAGCTCTTTTGTGGCTACCTGTAGCTCAGAAACTGACCCCTGTTTAAAGGCAAGTGCTTTCCTCTGTAAGCAGGATTTAACTGATTTTGTAACCCATGGTTTGTTGTTGGGATATATTTTGACACGTTTACATGGAACGATCTTATTTTTACAGAAAGCCATGTAGGAGCATGTGACGTCCACCAAAGAGTCCAAATCATCCCCGCAGGCCAGTGTGAACATCTCCCAGTCTGTACAGTAATCATTTATAATAAGTAATCAATAATAATCAATTTATTCATGAGTAGTCCTTAATTTATACATTTTAAGCAAAGGAGTCTGCCATGTGAAATGAAAATCAAAACTTTGATTTATTACGAACAAATATAAACTATTTTATTGGGGTTTGCGCTTAAACAAAAGCTTAAAGTTAAAAAAAAACTATATTATGCTCCTCCGAACAGGCTGTGCCTTTGTTGTTTCCTCATCAGGTGCATGCATATGCGCAATTTGGTGGTGCTCTTGGTGGATGGATGGTCATTACTGAAATGAAGTGACTGCATCTGTGTTCATAATTTAACGTGTTGTTAGTAGATCACTGGCAAAAACTGGCCACACCCTTAGGCGCTCTGTCTAATTTGCGCACTTGATAATTTGCACTGCCTTAATGAGGAGAGTAAAGTTATTACTTTGTACTCAAGTAACTTTCTTTTCTTTCTTACTCCTGCTCAAGTAATGTTTTTGCTGTCTTATGCTTTGGCCTTGATATTAAGATAAGATAAGATAAGATAAGATAAGATAAGATACGCCTTTATTAGTGCCACAATGGGAAAATTCCAGGATTACAGCAGCAAAGGGATGGCAGTACTCAGAGCAATAGTAAATAAGATAATAAGATAAGAACTAGTTAGCCAATGCAGTAAATGAATATACAGGTACATCTCAAAAAATTAGAATATCATGAAAAAGTTCAATATTTTTTGTCACTCATTTCAGAAAGTGAAACCCATATATGATATACAGTAGATTCATTACACAGTGTGATATATTTCAAGTGTTTATTTATTTTAATTTTGATGATTATGGTTTACAGCCCATGAAAACCTCAAATTCAGTTTCTCAAAAAATTAGAATATTAGATTAATTGGAGATTGGATTAATTACTGTTTCAATGTGGCGTGGTATGGAGGTGATCAGCCTGTGGCACTGCTGAGGTGTCATGAAGGTCCAGGTTGCTTTGATAGTGACCTTCAGCTCGTCTGCATTGTTGGGTCTGGTGTCTCTCATCTTCCTCTTGACAATACTCCATAGATTCTCTATGGGGTTTAGGTCAGGAGAGTTTGCTGGCCAATCAAACACAATGACGCCATGGTCATTAAACCAGGTTTTGATACTTTTGGCAGTGTGTGTGTGTGGGGGGGTGCCAAGTCCTGCTGGAAAATGAAATCAGCTTCTCCATAAAGCTTGTTAGCACAGGGAAGCATGAAGTGCTCTAAAATTTCCTGGTAGACGACTGTGCTGACTTTGGTCTTGATAAAACACAGCGGACCAATAGCAGCAGATGACCTGTGTTCAGATAAAAGTAAATTTTGCATTTCATTTGGAAATCAAAGTCACAGAGTCTATAGAAAGGGTGGAGAGGCACAGAATCTAAGTTGCTTGAGGTTTAGTGTGAAATTTCCACAGTCAGTGATGATTTGAGGAACCATGTCATCTGCTGGTGTTGGTCCACTGTGTTTTATCAAGATGAAAGTCAGTGCAGTCATCTACTAGGAAATTTTAGAGCACTTCATGCTTCCCTGTGCTGACAAGCTTTAATACAACCTCTATGAGCAGCACCAGTTAGCTTATATAGTCTGACAGCCGTAGGTAGGAAGGACCTAGACAGGACCTAGACAGGGACCATAGACCAGGGGTTGGACCCCTGGTCTATGGAAACTTGGATTTAAGCTACTATACCTTTATCTGAACGGTTGTATCGCCAACAACCGTTGTTGCGCATGGGTTCTGTAGCCACCCATGAACAACAATGGCAAATTATTTGCTTTTTTGGGGACCAACTGAGGAGTGAAATTAGAAAAATTCCAACAGAAGCCTGAATATTCCCGGGACCCCACGTTGGAGGCCCCTGACATCCTGTCATGACACTGAGCACGGTTTGGGAACTGTGCTCAAGTTTTCAGTTCTGTCTAAATTATGTTCTATACTTTCCTCACCTCAGTGTGTGTTGAATTGGAATTTGGTTTTGTCTGTATGTTCTTTATCTCGGGGTTATTTGGTATTTGGGTTTGAGTTGGTCTGTATTTCGTTATATCAGTTTGCTCTTGAGTTTCCCTGTTATTTTATCTCAGTGTGGTTTAGTCATGTATGTCTTATGTATTTCTGTATCTTGGGTTTATTTTGTATTTGAGTTCGGTTTTGTCTGTATTTCGTTATATCAGTTTTGCCCTATGAGTTCTTATGTTATTGTATCTCAGTTTAGGTTAGTCATGTATATTTATTTAATGTATATCTGTGTCATCTTGTATTCCAAACGGTATCTTCCTGTATTCGGACATGAGCTTTTTCTGCCTTCACCTTCAGTCTCCCTTTTGTGCTCGGGTATTTAGTAGTATTTGGTTTGTATCTTGTTTTGTATCTTGTCTGTTTATTTATCCCGGTTTGTACTTTGTATTGACAAGGTTCTGTATTTACTTCCGATTCTAGTTCAGTTTGCGGTTTGACCCAGCTGTCTCTAATTTGTATTGATTTCTCCTTGCTCTGAGTTCCCACACTTGTCCCCTGTTTGTATCATTTCCTCTTTGCCTATTTAAGAGTGGCGGTGCCTCTTCTCGGCACTGCGTCCTAAATCAAGTTCAGACAATTTAGTCTGCGTCATCCTCACTCTGTATGCTGCCATTTCATCCGGTCCTGTAAGTTTTTGTCCGTGCACTGTTTGGACTTGTGTTGTGGATTAAACTTTGCAAACTTACAGTTCAGTGCCTGGGTATCCATTCATTGCCCAGAGGGCAATTCATGACACATCCATTGTATAAAAAGACACATTGTGGTGGCAAGGGCGGGGGATTCTCCACCCAGAGATGGCAGCTGGGGAAAGAGGGAACAATGGGCTGAAGGAGGAAGTGTTACCGGGGGGTCTCAGATGGGACAGTAAGGACTATTCATTCCCTGGGAAGAGGAGGAAGCACCAGAGCCGCTGGAGGAGGAAAGGGTGTGAGAAGCGATACTGGCATTATGTTATGTTAATGTGCCACACGTCTTTGTTCCACACAATCCATTATGGTCAAGATTCCTGGATCTCAATGCATGGAATTAACTTGAAGTTAAAGTGTTCATGCATTTTGCCCTTACTGTGACCTAGAGACTCAGATCAATATGTAGATGTGCTTGTTAGCCTCTTTGTCTGACACTTGGAGCGAGGTCTAGCTAATCTGCCCATTGTGATGTATGTCTTACAAATGCAAATACCTCCTGCCTGTTCGGTTATTGCTTTGATCATTCTAACTGTGGGGTATGTCCCTTTGATGTATTGTTATGGTCAAGTATTTAAGGTGCAACTCTGTAACGCAATCTCTCTCTCTCACTCTGATCCTGCAACAGGTAGACACACACGTGTCCGCCTCTCTGAGAGCCGTGAGCTCGCTCCCGGCGCTCATGCACGGCGCCGGGAGTGGAGCTTTGTGACGGCGGTATGATTTACTAAAACCTGCTTAAAACCACAGCATAGCTGCTTATTTTTTCATGCCGCTGCACTGGTGACCCCGACGTGATATGAACACGCACACGTTTTGTGCGAATGCAACCTTCCGAGCTGGACAGCCGCACAGCTGCGTTGGTGACCCCTTGAAGACGCACACGCTTTGTGCGACGCAGCCTTCTGATTTGGATGGCCACGCTGGCGAACCGACGCTGAAAAAAACGAGCGGCCAGCGAACGCAACACCCGGGCATGAATGCTCCGTCGAAGCGGCCTGACTGGTCCGCCCTCCCTGCGGCTTCAGGGAGATCTCGACGCGGAGCCAACACAGGCGAGCCGTTCTCCGGACATCACCCACGACCGGGTAAACTGCAGAAAACGTCATGGCGCGACCCTCGCCTGAGATCAGGACGTCCACGCTGGACCAGCCAAGGGACACAGAACGTTTTCTCCCTCTCACCGCTACGCCTCCCTCTCAGCGATCCTACTCATCCACCCGAGCCTGAGGAACAAAGATTGTCTATTCCCTCCCACCGCTCCAACGCATTTGCACGAGCCTGTGGGACAAAAGATCGTCTATTTCCTCTCACCGCTCCAACGCACCATGGCCAATCATGCAGCCACAGCTCAACCTGGATTTTATCGGCGCCGTCTGTGCTGATCTCCACCAGGTTTCTGCACCCTGACTCGCCACTCCAGCGGCCCACCCACGCACTGAACCCCCACGCACGCATCGGGGAGTTACGAGGATGGCGCATCACGCACGGGACAAGTAACGGCTCCAGAGACCGCCATCGTCCTCCGCCGCTGCTCACAGGACCTTCAGGGCTGCTCGTTCACCTGAAGCAAGCATGCAGCTCGCCACTGGATTTTTTTTTTAACGGTCTCAGCCACGGCACAAAGGGATTTCAGCCGTCAGCTGTTCCCGGGAGTTTTGGGGTTGCTTCTGCACCTAAACCAACATGCCAGCCCCTCTGCTTTTATGTTTTTCTTACAGCCGCTCCTGCTTTTCTTCATGGCCACGAGAGGAGTCAGAGACTAATTTTTCTTCTTCTGATCTCTGCATGTTCAGACGGGACATCGCGGAGCAGCAAACACTTTTGGCGCGACTACCCCCCCCCCCCTCCTCCTACACAGAGCTTTTCCCTGCTCGCTGCCCAGACTGCAACATCGAGGTCACGGTCCCCTACCGTTTCCCTCTTGGGGGGGAGCAGTGTAGCGGTTTGATTAAACCCCCCACAACACACAAACAGAACACAGAGACAGTCAGCTCGCACTCCTGGGGTTTGTTCCGCTGCATGCTGAGTTTACAGCCTTGAAGTTAAAGTGTTCATGCATTTTGCCCTTACTGTGACCTAGAGACTCAGATCAATATGTAGATGTGCTTGTTAGCCTCTTTGTCTGACACTTGGAGCGAGGTCTAGCTAATCTGCCCATTGTGATGTATGTCTTACAAATGCAAATACCTCCTGCCTGTTCGGTTATTGCTTTGATCATTCTAACTGTGGGGTATGTCCCTTTGATGTATTGTTATGGTCAAGTATTTAAGGTGCAACTCTGTAACGCAATCTCTCTCTCTCACTCTGATCCTGCAACAGGTAGACACACACGTGTCCGCCTCTCTGAGAGCCGTGAGCTCGCTCCCGGCGCTCATGCACGGTGCCAGGAGTGGAGCTTTGTGACAGCGGTATGATTTAATAAAACCTGCTTAAAACCACAGCATAGCTGCTTATTTTTTCATGCCGCTGCAAACCTTTTCTTATAAATTTGCAAATTTTTTCTTCATGAATTTGCTATTTTTTTTTTATAAATTCACTGTTTTTTTTCTCATAATTCTGCAACTTTCTCTTGTAAATTTGAAACTTTTTTCTTCTAAATGTGCAAGATTCATATGGATGCTGGTTTAATTTTTATTCTGGGTGATAGATAATGACTCAAGTTTTTGTTTTTAAAGGCTTGAACTCTTTTCTATTACAAATACAGTATAGGAGCCTCTAAACACAATCTTGCATCGGACCTCGTCTGCAATAAAACCTCAATATTTCCTCTGGAGAAAATCTTCTGTTTACTGAACTCCCCCAACAGTGAAATGAAATATCCAACCATGGCTGCAGGACTTTGTTGGTGCATGTTTTGTTGCTGTGTGTTTCGTATCTTTAGTTAAAATAAGGAGACATCTCCTGTCATGGTCTGCTCTGTCATCATCCGCAGCTACACGCACACCTGATCCTCATTAGGCGTGACCTATTTCTACAGTGCGGAGATGTCTCACTGCGCTCCAGACGAGCTTCATCGCCATTCTCTCTGCTACCCAAGCCACAGCCCGACCCAGCTCTCACCTGCTCCGGAGAATCCGACCAGCCTTCTACGTAAGTTCCATTTTCTACTCACCTTTGTCCTCTAGTCCCCTGTGCACAGGTGGAGTCCGTGGTGGCGGAACCTAATTCCTCTTCCTCCTGGCGGCGAACTTCCAGCCCGTCCTCCTCACCACAACTTCCACCAACACACACCTGCCAGAGCCACTCCACCATCTGAAGAGCACTGTCTCCCTGGCCACAGCCACTGCGCTGAACCGGAGCTTCTCACCATCTGTTCTCACAGTCAGCGACAAAGTAACTGTATAACTCCAGCTGTGACGCCCAGTAATCCCATCTCTCTGTGCGTCTCCAGGGTTGCCAGGCCGAACGGTGTCTCGCTCAGTTCCCGGCAGTTCCAGCCCGCATTACACCACATAATCACACATTGGTTGCTAATAAACTTAATTGTATCAGTTCGGAGTCTGTGTCTCGTCTCTGGGCCAACAAACCATGTCATCTCCCCGTCCGTAATGCTGAAGGAATCTGCTACAGATTGCTGTGCTAATCTCTTCAGCTGCCAGCTCCATGCTTGGTGTGGTTGGAGAGAAAACGTCAACCTCCCCAGTATGAGCGCTGCACTCAGAAGCCTGCAGGTGTGAAGTGATCAGACCAGTTAGAAAAGTTATTGGAACGGTCAATGATGGCCAAGTGTACAACAACCAGGAGGTGATGTGGGGGAACCTTGCTTAGCAAAATGACCCCAAATCATCCCCCTGGTTAACCTGCCATGCCCCATCATTCATCATGAACCTTCTATATCATGTTACACAACTGAATTACTAAGCAGAATAAAATAATAAAATAATAGGCAGAAATGCAAACAAATATATATATATAAACTTAATTATATACTTATAAATGTTCACATTTTTTCTCATAGATTTGGGTTTTGTTTTGTTTTTTTTCAAAAATTGTGACTTTTGTCCATTTTTTTTTAAATTTCAACGTTTTCCCATAAATGTGTAACTTTGTCTCCAAAATTTAGTTTTTTTTTTCATAAGTTTGCAAGTTTTTCTAGTAAATTTGATTTTTTTTTCCTGCAAATTTTCAACTTTTTTTTTCCTCATAAATTTCACCTTTTTTTGTAACTAAGCATTTTTTCCTGTAAATTTTCAACTTTTTTCCTCAAAAATTTTAAACTTTTTCCACAAAAAACTGACTTTTTCTCATAAATTTGCAATTTTTTCTTGTAAATTTATACATTTTTCTTGTAAATTTAACTTTTTTTCATAAATGGTTAACTTTCTAATAAATTTGCAAGTTTTTTTCTCAAAAATTTGCACATATTTATTTCTGTACATGCTCAGTTTTTTTTCATTGTAAATTTGCAATCTGCACCTTCAAGTCCGAGTCCATGGTCCTCAGCCAGAAAAAGGTGGATTGTCCTCTCTGGGTTGGGGACAGGCTCCTGCTCCAAGTGGAGGAGTTTAAGTATCTTGGAGTCTTATTCACGAGTGAGGGGAGAATGGAGCAAGAGATTGACAGACAGATCGGAGCAGCTTCTGCAGTGATGCGGACGTTGTACCAGTCTGTTGTGGTGAAGAGGGAGCTCACCTCTAACGCAAAGCTGTTGATTTACCGGTCAATCTACATTCCTACCCTCACCTATGGTCACGAGCTTTGGGTAATGACTGAAAAAATAAGATCGCGGATACAAGCCACTGAATTGAGCTTTCTCCATAGGATCGCTGGACTCACCCTCAGAGATAGGGTGAGGAGCTCAGTCATCTGGGAGAGGCTCAGAGCAGAACCACTGCTCCTCCACATTGAAAGGAGCCAGTTGAGGTGGTTTGGGCATCTGATCAGGATGCCTCCTGGACGCCTCCCACTAGAGGTGTTTTGAGCACGTCCCTCTGGGAGGAGACCCCGGGCAGACCCAGGACTCACTGGAGAGATTATGTCTCCCAGCTTGTCTGGGAATGTCTTGGTGTCCTCTCTGAAGAGCTGGAGCAGGTGGCTGGGGAGAGGGAAGTCTGGGCTCCTCTGCTTGAACTGCTGCCTCCACGACCCAGACCTCTGGAAAAACGGTAGAAAATGGATGGATGGATGGATGGAATTTGCAACCCTCAACTGGATGCTGGTTTAATTTTTATTCTGTGTAATTAAATTATTATTTACATCTTCTTTAAATTTTAAATGGCCATCTTTTATCATATCTTTGCACTGTGGCACCTGGGGAGAGCCTGATTGTGTACCATCTCAGACAGGAGACAGTGGGAACAAAGAGCAGGGGTTTCCTAGTGAGATAACAGGGAGGTGTTAAGGATGAGGGGGTTAAGTGTAATGTGACGCGAAGGTCATCTTTTGTGTGTGAGAAAATGCTAGAAGAATGCCATGATATTTAAGAGAGGAGTTTCTGCTGGAATGTCATTCTGTCTATGCTTGAGATGTGAGAGTGTGTAATAAATCGTCTGAGACAAATCTGCCTCTTCATTTACACGCTCCACACTGGTGACCCAAGACACATCATGGAACACAAGACAAGATCCCCGGAGCCGACCTCGACGGGAACCTCCAGCCACGCATGTGTGGTTGCAGTCAAGCTACCGGATTTCTGGCAGCACAACCCGCGCTCTTGGTTCCACCTCATCGAGGCGCAGTTCGCCCTCTGGGGGATAACGGCAGATGACACCAAATTTTACTTTGTGGTCGCAGTGCTTGACGCCCGCACAGCTCAGCACGTAGCGAGCCTGCTCGATCAGCCACCAACCGGCAACCGATACGAGGCGCTCAAGGCTGCGCTCATCCAGCGCTACACACTCTCGGACGGTGAGAGAGCAGAGAGGCTCCGGACGCGGACCGAGTTAGGAGATGGTTCGGCCATAGACCTCATGGAGAAGATGCTGGCGTTAAGGGGCACGGACGACGACCATTTTCTGTTTGCCCACCTCTTCCTCCAGAACCTTCCGACAGCGGCGAGAGCGGTCCTGGCCAATTCGCCATTGCTGGCCGCGCGGGACTTTCGTGCGCTAGCCCAGGAGGCAGACCGGATCATCATCGCCACCAGGGCGTTCACAGTCATCACGGCAGCGGCGGAGCCCAGCAAGACGACCAGAGGAGGCGAGGAGCCACCGACGGCAGCAGTAGCGGAGGCCAAGGAGCGCGAGGGAGACACGCTTTGTTTCTACCACCGCCGCTTCGGAGAGAAGGCACGCAGATGTATGCCACCATGCCAGTTCAAGCGCTCGGGAAACGCCAAGCCCAGGGGTTGGTAGCAGCTGCGACCCTCGGGGAGGAGAACAAGCTGCTCTACCTGATGGACGCACGCTCGGGGAGGCATTTCCTCGTGGACACCGGAGCCCAGAAGAGCTTCATCCGGCCAACCTACGCTGACCAGCTAGCAAGATCTAGCGGCCCCGAGATGTTGGTGGCAAACGGCTCGGACATTAAGACCTTCGCTCGAGTGACCCGGCCAACAGCACAAGCCAACGTCACAGCTACAGGCGGTAAGTTCCACACACTGCTCACTCAGTTCCCAGCACTCACGGTCCCGACGTTTTCGGCAGCCATCGCTAAACACGGGGTGGAGCATTTTATCACCACCACCGGGCCGCCCGTTTTTGCACGACCTCGGCGCTTGGACACAGCTAAACTGGCCATAGCGCGCGAGGAGTTCGCCAACCTGGAAAGGTTAGGCATCATCAGGTGCTCAAACAGCCCATGGGCATCCCCGCTACACATGGTCCCTAAGGCTGAGGGATCGTGGCGACCGTGCGGTGATTTCCGCAGGTTGAACAACACCACGGCGCACGACCGTTACCCGATTCCCCACATACAGGATTTTTCCGTTCACCTCGCCGGGGCACGCATTTTTTTCCAAAATAGACCTGGTCCGCGGTTACCACCAAGTCCCAGTGCACGCTGAGGACGTACCCAAAACAGCGGTAATAACTCCGTTCGGTCTATTCGAGTTCCTGCACATGCCATTTGGGTTGAAAGGAGCGGCACAGACATTCCAGCGCATGATGGATGCAGTGCTGCGCAATCTCCCATTCGTGTTCGTCTACTTCAGGGATGTCAAAGTCAAATACACAGAGGGCCAAAAAACCAAATCTGTTACAAGCCGAGGGCCGAAATGGTTGAATGTTTATTAAAACATATTGAAAAAGCCAACGCTAGATCCAGGAGCTTTAGCTAACTATAGACCAATCTCTAATCTCCCTTTCATTTCAAAAATCTTAGAAAGAGTTGTTGCTACGCAATTATTTGACCACCTGCAGGGAAATGGTTTACTTGAAGAGTTTCAATCTGGGTTTAGAATCCATCATAGTACTGAAACAGCCTTAGAGAAGGTCACTAACGACCTCCTCATTGCATCTGATAATGGACTAGTTTCTGTACTTGTCCTTTTAGATCTTAGTGCAGCTTTTGATACTATTGATCATAATATTCTACTTGATAGATTAGAACACTATGTTGGACTTAATGGAACTTCGTTGCAGTGGTTTAGATCTTATTTATCTGATAGGTTCCAGTTTGTTCATGTAAATGATGAGTTTTCTTTCAGCTCAAAGCTTAGTCATGGAGTTCCACAGGGATCTGTGCTAGGCCCTACTCTTTTTAGTTTATATATGCTTCCGTTAGGCAACATTATTAGAAAGCACTGTATACATTTTCATTGTTATGCAGATGACACACAATTATACCTGTCAATGAAGCCAGATGATACTAATCAATTAGCCAAGTTAGAAGCCTGTCTTAAGGAAATCAAAGCTTGGATGACTTGTAATTTCCTGCTATTAAATTCAGATAAGACTGAAGTCATTCTTGTTGGTCCAAAAAACCTTAGAAATTCCTTTCCAAATCAAACTTTCAGTTTGGATGCAGTTACTCTTTCTCTTAATAGCTCTGTGAGGAACCTTGGAGTTATTTTTGATCAGGATTTGTCCTTCAATTCACATATTAAATTTGTTTCTAAGACTGCCTTCTATCATTTGCGTAATATTGCCAAGATTAGGAGCATCTTGTCTCAGAGTGATGCTGAGAAGCTGATCCACGCTTTTGTTAGCTCGAGATTAGATTATTGTAATTCTTTATTATCAGGCTGTCCTAAAACATCTTTAAAAAGTCTTCAGCTGATCCAAAATGCTGCAGCAAGAGTTTTAACAGGTACTAGAAAGAGAGATCATATCTCTCCGGTTCTGGCCTCCCTTCATTGGCTTCCCATAGAGTTTAGAATTAAGTTTAAAATCCTTCTTCTTACTTATAAACCTCTAAACAATCAGGCTCCTTTTTATTTAAAAGATCTGATACTACTGTATCATCCTAACAGAGCACTACGCTCCCAAAATGCAGGATTACTTGTAATACCTAGAATCTCCAAAAGTACAATGGGAGGCAGAGCCTTCAGTTATCAAGCTCCTCTCCTGTGGAATCAGCTGCCAATCTGGATTCGGGAGTCAGACTCGATCTCTGTTTTTAAGAATAGGGCTAAAACCTACCTTTTTGATATAGCCTACAATTAGGGAGGGATCATGTGTTTCTGAACCCTCCCTTAGTTATGCTGCTAATAGGTTTAGTCAGCCGGGGGACCTCCAGTAATGCACTGGACCTCACTCCTTTCCTCACTCTCTATGAAATATTTTTTTTTTTGCTGGTCATTAACATTTGTTTGTTCTCTCCCATAGATTGAGTCCACATCGTGCTGTTTGCTCTCTACATGTCTGTTCTTTTCTTCTTCTCTATCCCCTCACCCCCCAGCCAGTCGCAGCAGATGACTGCCCCTCCCTGAGCCTGGTTCTGCTGGAGGTTTCTTCCTGTTAAAAGGGAGTTTTTCCTCTCCACCGTCACCAAGTGCTTGCTCACAGGGGATCACCTGATTGCTGGGGTCTTTCTGCAACTGTGGGGGTCCCCCCTACAGTTGATAGTGCTATGAGATGACTGTTGTTGTGAAATGGCGCTATATAAATAAAGTTGAATTGAATTGAATTGAATTGAAATGATTACAAATAGCCTTTTGAACCAAGACCTAACACAGTGTACTGTATATTATTTAATGACTGAATGAATAATCCAATATTTTTATGGCTCTGTCAGTAATTTCAAGTGAAAACATTTTTCAACAGGCTCATAGACAAAAACAAACTTTCTTCAAAGAAAAATTGCATGTCCTGTACATTAAATGAATAAAGAAATATTTCTTATGGTTCTGTCAGTTATTTCAAGGAAAAACATTTTCAACAGGCAAACAGCAAGAAAAGTAAATGTCCTTCAAAAATAAAATGTTTCTTAATATCAAGATTAATGCAGAAATGAAATTGCAGGATTAAAAACTGAAAATGCAATATTGTGCTGCTCTGATCCTAGCAATTACTGCTTTCAAATAGTAAAATGAGAAAGTAAAAAAAATAAATCAAATCAGTTCCATTCTTTCTCATGGCTCCTATCTGCAATTTTCTCTGAGTCCATTAACTGAAAAATGAATATAAATAAATAAAATACAATAAGATAAAATACAAAATCTATGGCACACAGACAAAATAATACTTCCTTCAAAGAAAAATCACGTCTTGTAGAAACAAATGTAAAAATTTAACTGAATTAAAAACTAGAAAGACGTTAATGTTCTGTGATGCTCACTTGTCTGAGGCTAAGCCTGATACTTGGTAGTGTCTCCTCTTTTGTACAAGTTCATTAATGTTCAGGGTCAGGCTCTGAGCTGAGGAAATCCTCAGGATTGAATGAAGGTGTTCATCAGTAAGACGGCTCCTGTGTGATGTTTTGTTTAGCTTCATCAAAGAGAACAGTTTTTCACACAGGTATGTGCTGCCAAACATAGACAGTGTCTGAGCAACTTGAATGCGCAGCTGAGGCATTGTGTCGGGGATGAAACCTGCAAACTCAGCAGCACCCACACTCCCATACTTTTCCCTCAGTGTGTCATTGCACTGGAGCTCAATCAACTCCATTTGTAGGTTTGGCGGTGCACTTTCCACGTCAACTCCAAAAGGATTGGAGAGCAGTTCAAACCTGCTTTTTTGGGCTTCAAAGTCAGCAAATCGGCACTGAAAGTCGGCGGCGAGTATGTTGAGTTTATCAGCAAACTGTGCACTCGGAAACACAGCGGTAGACAGCTTCTCTTTCATGATCTTACAGCTGGAAAAGTGGCTCAAGTTTTCTTTCCGCATCTGCGTCTCCCACAGACTCAGCTTGGTTTTAAACGCCTTCACCGTACTGTACATATCAGAGATGACACGCCCCCGTCCCTGCAGCTGCAGGTTCAACACATTCAAATGGCTTGTGATGTCGCACAGAAACGCCATTTCACACATAAATGTTTCATCTCGGAGCTCTGTTGTGTCTTTTCCTTTGCTTTCCATGAACAGACAGATCTCCTCACGCAGCTCGAAATATCTTTGCAGCACCTTTCCCTGGCTTAGCCATCACACATCTGTGTGATAGGGCACGTCACCATACTCTGTGTCTAACTCGCCCAGAAATGCCTTGAACTGGTGGTGATTTAAACCTTTGGCTCTGATGAAGATAACTGCACGCGTTATGACGCTCATTACATGCTCCATTTTCAAGGCTTTACCACACAACGACTCCTGATGTATTATGCAGTGATAAGCTGTCAGCTCACCTGAGACCTTTTCGTCCCGCATCCTCTCACGCATTCTTGCCACCAATCCACTCCTGTGTCCACACATCGCGGGTGCTCCGTCTGTTGTCCATCCCACGAGTTTTTCCCAAGGCAGCCCCATCTCATTTACACATTTGGATACCTCCTGATACAGATCTTGTCCTGTAGATGTGCCATGCATAGGACGCAATGCCAAAAACTCTTCTGTCATGCTCAGGCTGGAGTCCACTCCACAAATGAAAATTGACAGCTGGGCAATGTCAGTTGCGTCGGTGCTCTCATCCACAGCAAGGGAATATGCGATGAACTCTTTCCCCTTTTTCACCAGCTGTTCTTTTAGATTGGTAGAAAGCTGGTCTACACGTTCAGCAACGGTATTTCTGCTCAGGCTCACGTTTGAAAATAGCTGCCTTTTGTCTGGGCACACTGCGTCACAAACTTTAAGCATGCAGTTTTTGATAAACTCGCCCTCTGTAAATGGTCGGGCTGATTTTGCGACTTCTTCTGCCACAATAAAACTAGCCTTCACCGCAGCCTCGCCTTGTGATTTGGCTTTTGTGAACAGAGCCGGGACTTAAGACCTTGTTTTAATTCCTCCACCTTCTGTAGCCTTTGTTCTGTGTCCATATTCTTGTCTTTGTCTTTGTGTTTCTTAGACGTTTCATAGTGCCTTCTTGGATTATATTCTTTCATTACAGCCACACTTTCTCCACACAGAAGACACACAGGTTTGCCTTTTACCTCCGTGAACATGTACTCTGCCTCCCACCTGGCTTGAAACCCCCTGTTCTCACCGTCCACCTTCTGTTTAGCCATTTTTTGTGAGGGGGTTGCTAAAAGTTGACATCTGCTCTGAATTCTGATGAATAATGAAGCCGAGGCCCGCTTGCAGCACTGCAGTGAGTTCACGGGCTATTCAGGGATGAGAATGGGGTTTGGGAAAAAAAGAGGAAACTAAGCCGGGGGTCTTAGTTAGGCCTGTGTTCCCCAAGCCGGATCCAAGGCGGAGCCTTGGTGGGGGGTCTGGGGGGCAACGTCCCCCAGAAGCTAACGAAATCTGGTGTTTTAGAATGCTCAAATGTGGTCTTATATTTAAAGTTAGAAGTAAGTACAAATGCATTTATAGTTTACCTTTTTAATCTGCTGCTGCATCACATGTGTAAATTTATATCTGAATGGTATGTTGATGTAATAATACTAAATTATATTTTACTACTATTTAATATGTTTAGAATGGTAAATGGTGCTCACTTATATAGCGCTTTTTCTCATCTCTGGATGACCAAAGCGCTTTACAGATCCTGCTATCCACCCATTCACACACTGATGGCGGCAGAGCTGCCATACACACACAGACGCTAGCCTGGCCACCAGGAGCAACTGGGGGTTCAGTGTCTTGCTCAAGGACACTTTGACACGCAGACTTCAGACAGAGTGGGAATCGAACCCATGACCCTCCAATCAGTAGTCGGTCACACTACACCTGCGCCACAGCCACCCCCTAAACTGCCGCCCCTAGAACTGACACAGAATTACATTTACATAGTTCTAGAACAGACAAAATAATTTAACCAAGTAAAATAAATTATAAATATTGTGACGTTTGCAAGGGTTCACACAAAAAGACAATGGAGCGGATGGCTGTGATCATCCAGATTTATTTTACACACACCCCGACCCCCAACCCGCTTCTCAGCACAGACAGGAGTGGAGGTCATTCTCACAGACCTCTGTTTACATCACGGTTACACACACATGATACATCTTGCCCTAATCCCGCTAAACACTGCTGGGCCATTATAATGCAGTTATAATGACACAGCAGTATAACTCAGAAGTAACACATTTAACACACACAGTAACGTTTCGAACTGGCAAAGCATGCTGGGAAATCCCTGGCTCCCTTAAAATGGCCCCGACGTTACACTGCCCCCCCCTGGACTGGTTTCTGTCCCCAGAAAATTCAAAGTCCACTTTCAGAAATCCAACGCGAGTCAGCCCGGTGCCAGGGCGGCATGCACGGGCCATCTGAGTCTCGGTCAGAGCATCTGGTTGGGGTAGGGTTCCGGTTTGGCCATCAGCGGGCGGATGGACACATCTAACAGCCTCTGTAGGACCACGCACAGTCCCTTCCCTGGCAGCGGGAGTCCCAGGCCCGCTCCGGCCGACTCCCACCGCTGCCAGTTGTCCCAGGCGGCCGCTGGCCCGCGTCCATGCGTCCAGCCCTTGCTGCGCCTGGAAAGTGGCCGCATCTTCGTCCTGCTCGCTCCGCTGCGTCGCTCCTGCGCCTCTGTGACGTCATCTGCCGGGGGAAGCATCTGTAGGAGGCGGCTTTTTCCCCGTCCATGCCACCTCGCTCTAATTTAGCGTCGGCGAGGGGCCAGTTTGTCGTGTGCTGTGTGCGGGGCGGTACCATGCCATGTACCCTGGCACTGTGCAGCGGAAGCCGTCCTTCCTTGCATCGCCACGGCTGTTTCCTTCGTGCACGCGCTGCTGTGATCTGCCGTAGCTCCTCCTCCACTCGCTCTCAGCACGGTGGTTTCCTCTGATGATCAGCGCGGCAGCCAACTCGACCTGGGCCAGGCAGTCATCCAACAGGTTCTCGCCGTTGTAGCGGGGAATCTTGGCCCGCTGCTGGATGGATGGGACGGTCATCTCCCGGTAGATTGCCGCTCCTAATTGCTCTGGAATCGCCAGCCCGTCCTGCCCTGAAAAGGGCGGGAAACGGGGCTGGTTTGCTCTGCTCCGTCCATCGCAGCGAAGCTCTCCAGGGGCCAGCGTCTCTGCTCTATACTCCATTCCCGGCTGAGCGATGAATCGCTCCGGCCGCTGTACCTCCGCCTGGATCCTCATCTCGCTCCATATCCCACTCCTGACACCAGTGTAACGTGCTGCTCGACATGGCGACGTCCCACCGGGAGATTCGAACTCACGCCTCCCGCTCCGGAGTCCCGCACCCTACCTGTGTCGCCAATAGGGTCAACCCACTTGGCAAGCCAAGTAGGGTGCTCATATTGAGTTCGCTACAATATTAACAAAATTCCATCACCAAGTCCATCACCCATTTATTAAAATATACTGACATTCTGCATTTTGATTTATTAAAGTGTGCATTTGTTAGTGTTACTAGGAATATAAAAAAGTTGCATATTAGTATATTTTAATATTTGAAAGATAATCTAAGAAAGTAAGTAAAACCTAAAATATGTTTAATTAGTGTTTCAAATTATCAAGTGTTTCAAAACAGGCATGACGTCACAACTTACACATGC
This sequence comes from Pholidichthys leucotaenia, assembly GCA_020510985.1. Taxonomy (NCBI): domain Eukaryota; kingdom Metazoa; phylum Chordata; class Actinopteri; order Cichliformes; family Pholidichthyidae; genus Pholidichthys; species Pholidichthys leucotaenia. The sequence continues at coordinate 313,281,916 of CM035847.1, read as the reverse complement.
TATTTCATAACAAATTCATTACACGAAAATTCTCAAGTACATTACTTATAACGAGAAAAAAAAATCTTACCTCGGAATGTGTCTTCTGATCACTAATTGCTGTAATCGGGGCCGATTGTGATGAACTTTGACTGACATCTGAATTTAACCATGTCCATCGATCGTTTTGAACGCAGCACGAGCGACTTATTCGATCTCCTTGTAGCCACAATTTTGAGATGTTTCTGGTTTTTTTTGAGCCATTCCCAACGAAACTTGTTCCTTATCCCTTTGTCTTCTTGCTTTGTTGTCTTTCGTGAGTTTTAGGTTCACAATTTTCACGAAATCGGGAAAACTCGGTTGATTGAATTGTCCGCCATTTGCATTTCACTCCGCGTGTGGGATATGACAAAGGAATAACAAAATCGTCGATTGGTTGCTTCAATAAGTATCAGCCAATCAGTGGCCTTGTACCTCTCATCCCTGGTTATTGTTGCATTGTGGGAAATGAAGTATTGATGCATTCAAAACGCCAGCAGGTGGCTGCGGCCTGCGGGCCGGTACTAATACTAATCAAATATCATTCTGGGGGCCATAAATAATTTATTGACTTTGGGGCCTTGACTTTGACACATATGGTCTACTTGGATGATATCCTGGTAGCCAGCGCGTCCGAAGATGAACACGAAACCCACCTCACGACGGTTTTACAGAGGTTGGAGGAGCACGGGTTAATAATCAACCCGGCGAAATGCCAGTTCGGCGTAACAGAGATTGATTTTTTGGGGCACTGCGTCTCTCCAGAAGGAGTGGTCCCGCTGCCCAACAAGGCGCGCGCCGTGGCGGATTTTCCCCGGCCTCAAACGGTCAGGGCGCTACAAGAATTTTTGGGAATGGTGAACTTTTATAACCGTTTCCTTCCCCGTGCAGCACAGCTCATGCAACCATTGTATGCCGCGCTCAAAAAACAGAAACCCGCAGATAGGGTCGAATGGACCCCGGAGCGAGAGCGGGCGTTCTCGGAAGTTAAAGCAGCCCTGGCAAACGCCGCATTGCTGGCACATCCAGACCCGACGGCCCACATAGCGCTCACCACTGACGCTTCAGATGTGGCCATAGGGGCTGTCGTGGAGCAGCGCGTCGCCGGGGCTTGGCAGCCGCTTGCCTTTTTCAGCAGGACTTTGTGCGACAGTGAACGTAAATACAGCGCGTTTGACAGAGAGTTGCTGGCTCTCCACCTGGCCATTCGCCACTTCCAGTTCTGGCTGGAAGGGCGCAGTTTCACCGCGTTCGTGGACCATAAGCCGCTAACATTCATGATGGCCAAGGTTTCAGAACCGTGGTCGGGCTGGCAGCAGAGACAGCTGGCCGCGATCTCAGAGTTTACTACCGATATTCAGCATGTGTCGGGTAAACTGAATGTAGTGGCAGACTGCCTCTCGCGCGCCGTGGTGGCCCCAGTCTGCGTGGGGATAGATTACGCAGCCATGGCCGCGGAACAGATTAGCGATGCAGACGTGTGCGAGCTCCAGTCTGGACCAACAGGGTTAAGGCTGGAGAGCAGGGTGCTGCAAGACAGCATGCCCCCCCCTAATCTGCGATGTCTCCACGGGTCGCCCGCGTCCCATGGTCCCGGCTGCGTGGCACCTCCACGTGTTTGAGTCAGTTCACTCTTTGGCGCACCCAGGAGTGCGCGCGTCAGTCAAAATGGTAGGAGAGAAATTTGTGTGGCTGAGCCTTCGAAAACAAGTGAAAGAGTGGGCTGCAGCCTGCGTGGCGTGCCAACGAGCCAAAGTACACAGACACACGAAGGCTCCCTTGGAGCCGTTTCGTATTCCGGCTAAGAGGTTCGACCATGTTCACGTGGACCTCGTGGGCCCCCTCCCGCCATCACAGGGGTGCATGCACCTCCTGACAATGGTGGACCGCACCATGCGCTGGCCAGAAGCAGTTCCGCTGGCGACAACCACGTCCGAGGAGGTGGCACGCGCTTTTTTAACAGCATGGGTGGCACGTTTTGGAGTCCCGTCGGACATTACGTCCGACAGGGACCCTCGATTTGTTTCCGAACTCTGGTCCACGATGGCCCACAGCCTGGGTATTACAATTCACCGTACAACCGTGTACAACCCACAGGCTAATGGGTTATGCGAGCGTTTTCATAGATCATTGAAAGCGGCACTCAGGGCTTCATTGACGGATGCAAATTGGGTAGACAAGCTACCGTGGGTTTTATTGGGGTTGTGCTCCGTGCCTAAAGAGGATCTGGAAGCTTCCCCGGCAGAACTCGTTTTTGCACAGCCACTTCGGCTGCCTGGGGAATTTCTGTCAGATAATCCCGCGCCGGACAGCTGCCCATCTCAGCTTTTGCAGCGTAGCGCAGACACGGGCATGCTGCCAGGCCCTGCCCACCACAGTTTTCCACCCGTTTTTGTGCCTAAAACTTTGAAGAACGCGGAGTTCGTGTTTGTCAGACACGACGCCCACCACCCTCCACTGCGCCCACCCTATGATTGACCGTTCAGAGTGCTGGAAACAGGGGATAAGCATTTTTTGCTAGACCTGGGGGGTAGGAGGGAAAAAATTGGCATAGACAGACTCAAACCCACTTTCGTTGTGGCGGACGAGCAGGTGCTGTTGGCGAGGGCCCCTCGGCGTGGAAGACCCCCACGGAGAGCTCCCCAGGGAAACGATTCACCAGAGCAGCCACACGGACAGACAGAAGTGTTTTCCCCCCAAACAACAGCCCCCCATAGGCACGGCAGTGCTGTGGAGGCGGTGAATTCTGGTTACAGCAGATACGGGAGAAGACTGAAGCCCAAGCAGCATGTGGACTGATGTTTAATTGTTTTATCACAGCATGTAGACTGTTATCCTATTGTCCTATCTAAGATGCTGGGGGGGGGAAGGTGGCACCTGGGGAGAGCCTGATTGTGTACCATCTCAGACAGGAGACAGTGGGAACAAAGAGCAGGGGTTTCCTAGTGAGATAACAGGGAGGTGTTAAGGATGAGGGGGTTAAGTGTAATGTGAGGCGAAGGTCATCTTTTGTGTGTGAGAAAATGCTAGAAGAATGCCATGATATTTAAGAGAGGAGTTTCTGCTGGAATGTCATTCTGTCTATGCTTGAGATGTGAGAGTGTGTAATAAATCGTCTGAGACAAATCTGCCTCTTCATTTACACGCTCCACAGCACCTTTATTCTTGCAAATATGTACCTAATTTACATTTGTTAAAAAATAACAGACAACAATAAATAATGATTCATGTGTTTATGGGTTCATCTCTCAGATTTATGTCAGTCCAACATCCACCAGTTCTCCTTTGATTTCATGGCTCTGAGGTCAATAACCCCCACACCCCGACCGTTAAAATAAGGCTTTTTTACAGCCGGATGTCACAGCTCCGTCATTCCCCAGCCAGCATGTGGGCCTTGCTAAAGGCTAAACCTGCTCTGTCTTATTAGTCCCATCTGGGTTTGCCCACATGGATCTGATGTGTGCATTAAACCCATCTAAGCCCCACATGGGTTTAATGCAGGTGAGCAGGTTTCAGTAACACTGGTGCCATATAGACAAAATTATAAGAAAAAAGTCACAAATTTATAAGAAAAAAGTCACACATTTATGAGAAAAAGTCACAAATTTATAAGAAAAAAGTCACACACTTATGAGAAAAAATGTCACAAATTTATGAGAAAAAAGTAGCAAATTTATGAGAAAAAAGTTGCAAATTCATGAGAAAATGAATGCACTACAGGTGCTGATGCCTTGGTGCTGGTGGCATGGTAGCATGGGTATTGTGTCATGCCGTCCATGCATGGGCTAGAAATGCATGCAGGCATGACAGTGATGTCACTGTCACAATACACAGGAGTTGTCTGTCATTCCAGGGCTACATGCTGGCATTTTGGTCAAGGAGCGCATAAAAGAAAAAAACATAGAAGCACAAGAATAAAATCAGGAGCAGAAAGAAAAATGCTGGATTAACAGATTCTATTAATTTAATACATGTATATTTACACTACAGCATGTAATAGCGGGTAAAAATATCAAAACTTCAAAAACTATCACCATAAACATCAACATTACATCACAGTGGGTTGAAATGTTTCACTCTGTGTGTAATGAGTATTGCGGGATTCTTGAATTATCTTGAAAAAAATGTTTGAAATACAGTTTTTCAATAAAGAGAAGATGCAATATTATTCTGTAGCTTCCAGGCTGTTCTCTTCACAGCTGCTCTGACTGCTCACCCTCAGGTTCACCACTGTGGACCTCAGAGAGCGAAACCAGAAGGAAAATAATAATGAAAATGTGATTATTATTACAGATGTGATAGAACATTTTTAAAGTCAGTGTCATCAAATAAATTCTGTTACAGATGTCAACTTAAGAAATTGTTGGTTTTCTGTAAAAAATAACCTCAAGTGGTTTTCATATTCCACACCTCACATCAGCTTTAATTGAGTAAATAAATCAATAAAGAAATGACGGGACTGTAAGAGTTATTTTAAAGGAAATGATTCAACAACATCACACCGTGGGGTTTTTATATTACTGACATTAGTATTAAGAGTTGAAAAAACTGTCTGAACTTTAGAAAAAACAATTTAACATTAATAAGTTATTAACATATGGATCATGTAACCACAGAGCCACCAGTAGCGGAGCATATCAGAAAGAAATAATGTAACAAAACATAAGCTTTAAGAATCAAATGTTGCCACGTAAGGAGGTGTTAATGTGTTAACAATGAAACTGCTGCATAAGTTAAGGGTAAAACTTCTTCTTTCTCCTGCTTGTCTATTCTGATGTTGTCTGCCAGTTTCTTTGACTTTAGAGGAAGCTCTGCTATGATTGGTGCATTGCATTTGAGCAATATGGGAATTGTTGTTTTCACCAACTAGTACATACCCATGCATGCCCATAGAAACCAAGTATAGGCAAGTATTTCTGCATGCCTGTAGAAAGCAGATGTAAGCATGGGTGTAAGCAAGCACGTCAGCACTCATTCAGTGATGCCTGCCTTTGATCTTCGATGGTGTCTTAATGAGTCCTATGATCTGTGATGATGTCATAGCGAGTGCTGTGATCGTGAGTTATGCCTGCGTTTGATCTTTGAAGATGTCCTAGGTCCTATGGTCTTTGATGATGGCATAGCAATGATGTACTGCTTCGAATGGGTGTAAGATTTCCAGATTTAGACACAAACTGACAGATTTCTTGAATTTATCGAGTGGTATTTTTTAAGATTTCCAAATTTACTGCTTCAAATGGGTGTTGTTTAAAGTACTTCTTCTTATTTTTCTTTTAGATTTGATTGGCGGTTGGCAACCAGCTTACAGGTAGGTGCATTACCACCAGTCACTCGCGTCACTGTTTATATCACTCTACTTCTTTGTCTTCTTCTAGATCTGATTGCCGGCTGGCAACCAGCCCGCAGGTGCACCATCGCCACCCACCAGGTTGGAGTGTGGACAAGAGAATGGCAGGAAAAAAAAAAATAAATTCTTTTAATTAATCCAGTTGCAAATAAATATCCAAATAGAGCTACATATATTTCTTTGACTGAGGTTCCTAGCATATTTTCTAAACCAAAACTTAATTAGCCCTTTCCATTACTGCAATCAGATGTTTCCTTTGTTCCTGGCATCCCTGACATTCCAACAAAATATGCTGAACTGTTTCTGGAGAACCACAATGTGCACAGCTACCAGTTGGGTGTTTACCTATTCTATGTAGCGTCTGGTTCAAAGTAGTATGTCCTATTCTTAATCGGGTGATGAGTATCTCCTCTTTCCTGTTTCTGACAACTCCAATTCCAGAGTCCACCTGCTTTTGAATGTTATAAAGATATCTTCCTGTATCTATTGAGTCCCAATATTCTTGCCACTTTTCCACGATAAACTTTTTAATTATTGATTTGCCTTCTGTCTTACTGTGCGAGACCTGCAGATCCACTGCCTCAAATGTCAATGATTGTTTTGCTAATAAGTCCACATCCTCATTACCCTCTATTCCAACATGGGCTGGAATCCAAAGAAAGTGTACTGACTGACCTTTACTGTAGAGGTTGTAAATTAAGGAGTGGATTTCTACAATTAGGTCCTGCCTACACGACTGCAGTGACTGAACACTCTTGAGAGCTGCCCAACTATCTGAAGCAATGACTGCATTATTCCTATAATTTCTCTCCAACCACTGTAGAGCTAATATAATGGCAACTAGCTCAACTGTGTATACTGATAAGTGATCTCATGGGTCGGGCCGTTGGCAACTCAACCAGCAACCCCGCCCTTCCAAGGGCATGGAGGGTGAAACTGGGCATCCTGGCAGAACTGAAAACAATATCTGTCACAGGTCTGTGGTGGACCACTCCAAGTTACACGGGGTGAGACTGGACATCCTGGCAGATAACCACATCTGTCGCAAGGTCTGTAGTGGACTTTTGGCAGTTGGTGCATCGTGACATGCACTACACAAAGAGGAGAGATAAACAAACCTATCATCTGGTCAGTCACTGCAACAGACACTGGAGTCAGTTTGTCTTGGCCTGTCCTTGCCACTGATAATACCTCTATCTGCCAAGAATGTGCCACTAGTCCAGCAAAAGCTAGCGGTACTCAGACACTTTGCAAGCAGTTTCTTGAAATGGCCAGTCAGAAAGCAACTCATACTGGCTCGGACATTGCCCGGGTTAACAAGGTCAGGAGTTCCTGGCAGTGGAAGGCGAAGGACAGAGCTGCGTGGAGGAATCTGATCAGACCTAAATGAAACAGTAATTGTTGCCTCAGACAGACTGCTATGATGATGATGATGATGATGATGATTACTGGTTCTTTTATTGATAGATATTTTATACTGAGGAATGTACACCGCAGCTCCACTACGACCAGTTGTAGGGTCCTTGGAACCATTGGTAAATGCTATCAGCATGTTTCTGAAGCTCTGTTCAATATATTTATGCACTAAATAATCTGTTGCTGATTGCTTATGTTGCCTCCTCAGTTGTTGTATTTCAGAATCTACTAGTGGCATCTTAAACAGCCATGGAGGAATAAAATCCCAAAATAATGTCGGGCTAAAATCCATGTGTTTTAATCCTGCCTGCTCAGCAATGGCATCACTTATCCATCCAAAGCTACTAATGTTGGACTCATTGTGTTCCCAGCAAACATTAGGAATAGATTTTGCAGGAAGTGACCTCTTATGCCCCTCCAAGTTGATCCAGCATGCCAGCATTAATTTGGTTCTTCTTAACCTTAAGGGCATTTCACCCGTCTCTACTTAGATCGCTGATACTGGAGAAGTTTTAAATGCACCACAACATATCCTAAGAGCCTTTGTCTGTTCTATGTCTAGAAGGTTCAGGTGACAATCAGCAGCCGACATGAACGCAACACATCCATATTCTAGTGTCGCTCTCATTAATCCTCGATACACCCTCAGCAGAGAGGCCCTAGAGGCCTCCCAGTCCCGTCGTGCCAGACATCTCAAAATATTATTTATTTTCTTACATTTTCCTTTAGTTTTTTTCAATATGCTGCTTCCAGGCTAGTTTTTCATCAAATAACACACCTAAATACCAAACTACTTGTACTTGCTCTAACTTTCAAACTACCTATACTTGCTCTAACTTTTGGGCATAAAGTTTTAAAGAAATGTCTTTGTGACTTTTAGAGAAGCAAATCACTTGTGTCTTTGAGACCGACAATTTAAAAGCCCACCAGTTTTCCCATTGTTCAACTTGATCCACTGCTGCCTGCATTTTCCTCTGAATGTACACAAGATTACGTCCCCTTATCCATAAGGCACCATCATCTGCATACAAGGCCTTCCCTATTCCCCTATCGATTCCTTCAAAAATATCATTAATCATAATATTAAACAGAACAGGGCTACACACACTGCCTTGGGGAGTACCATTTTCAACTTGATATATTTTGGAGTACTCTATCAACTCTTACCTCAATCGTTCTACCATACAGGAAATCTAATACCCAATTGTATAAATTACCTTCAATACCAAATTGATTTAATTTAATCAGCAACCCTTCCTTCCACAGCATGTCATAACCATAACCATAACCGCCTCCTAACGCGACACACACCCGGGCCGAAGAGATGGCTGGACGGTTACCGGCATGTGTGGTGGACTGCGGTACGGGCTACACCAAACTGGGCTACGCAGGGAACACGGAGCCGCAGTTCATCATTCCATCATGTATCGCCATCAAAGAGTCAGCCAAGGTTGGCGACCAGGCCCAGCGGAGGATGATGAAGGGGGTGGACGACTTGGATTTCTACATCGGGGATGAAGCAGTAGACAAACCCACATATTCCACTAAGCATCATCAACAGAGTGACATCAGCGGGGTCTGGAGAAGCCTCAAAACTATCTCTGGACTCCAGAATACCTCCTCCCAGACCATGGGAGAAGGTATTTTAACAGGTTTGACCAACCGCCCTCCCCTCTGCCTGCACACCAACCACTGCTGCCTCTACCGTCATCGAGTCCTGCTGTCTACCCACCCCCACCAACACCCCCCACTCCCAGCACACAGCCAACCTGACCCTCACTAAGAAGGCGGAGCTGAGGAAGGTCAAGGCGAGGAAGGCCTCGGGTCCGGACTGCATCAGCTTGAAGGTCCTCAAGTCCTGCGCAGACCAGCTGTGTGGGATCGTGGAGCATATCTTCAAATGCAGTTTTCCTCACCATATTTCCATATATTCGGATGGATCCAAAGTAGATGGCTCAGTCTCACCTGCAGTTGTCACCGGGCACAATCAGCATGGTTTGCGTAACCATAACCACTGCTGCACGGTGGCGCAGTGGTTAGCACTGCGGCAGCACAGTTTACCCTTGGCCGGGGGATTGTGGGGATCGTGGGATCGTGGGTTCGATCCCAGCCCCCGACCAACAGTGATCTGTGTGGAGTTTGCATGTTCTCCCCGTGTTGCGTGGGTTTACTCCGGGATTTCTCCGGTTTCCTCCCACATGCCAAAAACATGCATGTTAGGTTAATTGGCTGTTCTAAATTGTCCCTAGATATCTGTTTCCTATAGGCCCTTAGAATAGAGGGTTAGTATTAATGAAAGCGCTTTGAGTGGTCTTTGTGACTAGAAAAGCGCTATATAAGTGCAGGTTAGTTAGTTAGTCATATGCTTTTTCTACATCAGAGAAGACAGCTATCACAATTTCCCTATTTACCTGGGCCTTCCTAATTTCAGATTCTAAATGCAAATTGGAATCCATAGTATTTCTCCCTTTTCGGAAGCCACTTTGAAAAGGAGAAAGACATTCCCTCCCTTCCAAAATGTAATTCAGCCTTTCAGTCACCATTCGTTCCATTGTTTTCCCTAACTGTGAGGTAAGAGCTATTGGCCTATAATTATTGGGATCTGATGAATCTTTCCCTGGCTTTAAAACTGGTACTATAACTGATTGTTTCCATGCCCTAGGAATCTTCCTAGTTTCCTAAACTTTATTAAATAGCTTTAATATTGTTTGAAGCGCACTGTCCTCCATGTGCGCCAGCATCATATAACATACATCATCCTTCCCTGGTGAAGACTGCTTCGATTTCAGAATAGCCCTTTTCAGTTCCAATAGTGAATGGCAAATCTATCAAGCCCCTTGAAGTATTCTTCCTTATGTTCACATGTGGGTGTTTGGATGAAGTGCTTTTCTGTTTTGTCTAATTGTGTTTGGTAGGTTTTCTGAACTGAGAATCTTCACTAAAGTTTGTGCTGAAAGCTCTGCTTTGTCTGTATTAGTAACAGCAACTTTCCCATTACTGTCTAACACTGGTATTTTGTACTCTTTCCTAATACCACTCATTTTCTTAATCATTCCCCAAATATCTGATAGCTGTGTTTCTCTTCCTATAGTATTACAATACTGTCTCCAAAATAAACGCTTAGCTGTTTTAATTGTTTTCAGGACAATTGCCTGACACTGTTTGTACTCAATCACTGCTTTCAAAGTATGGCTTTTTTTTCACTTGTCTGAATACCCTATTTCTATTTTTAATAGCTTTATTAAAACCACCAAGGAAGATTCTTTCATTGTCTATAACCTGTACTTTTTGGTATAGTTTGATTTGCAGACTCGATTATAATCACACTGACACTTTTACTAAACTCCTCCCCATCAAAAATGTCCTCACTATCTAGCTGCTCACATCTAGTCTTACACAGATATTTAAATTTATCCCAGTCTGCCTTACCCAATTTCCATCTTGTGCCAGATTGCATCGCTTCTCCTCCCACTTCTACACCAATTTTAACTCTTATTAGGTAATGATCCCTCCCGTTAGCTAACCGACTTAACACCTCCCAAGATGTGTCAAACATGAATTACTGCAACCCTTCAGTGCGCTGCATGAGAAAGAAGGGGAGTTTGTAGCTCAGTTTAAGTTCACGCTTCTTCTGATGGCCAACGGGCCTCACAGACTTACCAGTGGACCCTTTGATCCTGACCTGTACAAGTCAAAGTATGAAATTCAGGATCCAGAGCTAAAGACTTTACTTCTGAGCTCGGCAAGTCGTAAACACACACCTGCAATCACATTTGAAACCAAAGTTAGATCTAACACACTTTCTGTGATTAGATTACTGCTAAATCTAGAACCTTTTCCATCATTCATGCATATTAAATCCCAATCCTCTAAAAAATCCTCAATTACTGTGCCAACTATATCTATATTCCTGCTACCCCACAGTGTATTATGCGCATTAAAATCCCCACACCAAACCACCTTACCCTGTGCTTGTCCAAGTACAGTGTTCAAAGTGTCAACTGTCAATCTGTTACATGGATTATAGCAATTAATAATTGTAACATCGTCTTTTACTGTCCATATTTTTACCATTATTGATTCATGTTCTTTCCCTATTTCCATTATTTTGTAATTTGTTCCATTACGCATAAAGGTTGCTACACCTCCTCCTCTACCGGTTTCCCTGTCGTTCCTTATTGATGTGTATCCTTGAATGACAAAATCCAACTGAGGTTTTAGCCATGTTTCCTGTATACAGATTACCTGGGGTTTGTCTTGTATATCAGATATTAACTTTTTGAAATCTTGCCTATTTGATATTAGACTTCTGGCATTCCAGTGCAAAATTGTGATTACTATTATGACCCACTAGTCTGCAAACAAGCCCCCACTTAACAAGTCCTCAACTGCTTCCCAGTGTAGCCCCTTAATGCCAAGATATTTTTCTGCTGTTTTCACAATGATTTTTATTTTTTCTGTTTTCTTGGAAGTCTGTGCAGTACAGTTTATCACATCTACCACAAATAAGACAAAATTGTTTTCCTTAATAACCAGAGTATCTTCCTTAATTCTACTGTATGCACTGCAAGCCAGCACATTTTCCCTGTTAGTCCACTCCCACATTTTTAGCTGGCACCTTTTTTGCAGCTTCCACATATGTTAATCCCTGGGAGACTTTTATCTGCTGAATTTCTGCTGCTCTTTTGCTAGCTTCACAGCCTCAATATGCAGCGCTATGTTCACCACCGCAGTTACAGCACTTTAATTTGGCTCAACTTTCACACTTGCCATATTCATGTTCACCGGAGCATCTTGCACATCGCTATCTACCTTTGCATATCACTGCAACATGACCAAACTTTTGACATTTGAAACATCTGAGTGGAGGCAGAACGTAAAGTCTGACTTCATAGCTCATGTAGCCAATATGCACCTTACTTGGCAGTCTTGTTTCATCAAATGTTAACATTACCGACAGACTATCACATTTTTCACCATTTCTATTAGTTTTCAACCTTCGTACCTCTGTCATTCTTGCTCCAGATATGTTATCCTTTATTTCATCAGCCTAGACAGCTGTTGAAATGCTCAATATCACTCCTCTCTGTCATGTGGTGATCCTCGCGGATCACCAAGAGATGCCACAGAGTTCACCAGAGAGTTTGGCTAAGATGTTATTTATTTCCAGACGTGACAAAACACAACTATGAACCCATAAGGGCAAACAAACACATGACTGAGACTTGGGCTCGTAGGGCTAACCCAGCCGCTACGAGCTAACTGTGACATAACTAAGATGACAGACCTGACATGAAGGTCTACGGCACTCACAGGTATGACGAGGCGCAGATCCAGGGCTTGGCAGGATGAAGCCACTCAGACGTAACGTTGACCAAAGTCGACTAATACTCCTGCGTCTTACCGTTGTCAGTGCCGGGCTTAAAAGGGCGAAGCACTAACGACGGTAATGACAATCAACTGACCGGCCGTTGACAGGCGGAAACCCCACCGAGCACTTTCACAATAAGAGCCTGGCAAGGCCAGAATACAGCCCGCAGCTGTCAAGGCCGGCAGCGAGAAATAACTTAGCCCGAGCGCGATCAGAACCGGCGCTCGGGTCATAACAGTACCCTCCCTCCACGGGCGGACTCCAAACGCCCCAAGGAACCACCCTGCCCCCCCCCCCCAGGGTGGGAGGTTGGGGGACAGGTGCGGAAGGAGAGAAACCAACCCATGAACAAGACAAAAAACCATACAAGACAATGACAAGACAAAAAAAACCATACAAGACAATGACAAGACTAACAAGAAAAAATGTACAAAGGAAAACAAAAACCAGAACTACAGGTTCAGATAAATTAGATACAAGAACACATTACCTGCTCATACCAGACTTAACATGAAAAAACAAAAAACAGAGCATTACCCGCTCATACCAGACTATGAAACAAAAACAGAGCATTACCCGCTCATACCAGACTATGAAACAAAAACAGAGCATTACTCGCTCAAACCAAACTATACATGAAACAAACAAAAAAAAAAAAACCAGAGCACTACACACTCTACCCAGACTATACATAAACCAGCAGGGCTACTGCAAACACACATGAAGCAATCTAAAATTACTTAACATAACTTTACTATGGCTAGACTGTGGCTTTCAAAAACACAAGAGACAATCAAAAATTGCTTTGACATAACATGACTATGACTTGACTGTGGCTTTCAAAACAAAGGCATGAGCACTAGATACAACATAACCAGGACGAGGAAGAAAAAGCACAAATACAGAGACACACCCAGGGACCACTACCACCCCCCGACAGTTTATGTCGACCGATGGTCAACGGAGGCGGACCAGGCGGCTCACCAGAGTCCAAAGTCCCGCACGTCCGCTTCTCCGGTGGTCGAACTAGGTAGCCCCATGGCACACATAACAGGTCGGGTGGCCGAACCGAGGCGCCGAACCGGCGAAACAGTCCCTCCGGCGGCCGACCCGTGTCCCTCAGCCACCAGTCCAGGGCATCAACAACCCGCAGCGGCCTCCCTGACGAGAACAAAACTCGGGAGAACTGGGGCGAGCGAACAGGGACCCCCATGGCCCCCGGCGATGATGAAAAGGGGCGGTGATTCTGAGGGGATCGGTGAGCAGGACGAGCCAAAAATCCGCTCCGCGAAGAAGGGTCTGCAGCTCCTCCTCCGCCAATGGACCACGCTCGCGCTGCATCACCGCTGGACACAGATCGGGTCCCAGCTGCACCCACGTTGGGCCCCGATTGGGCCAGAACCGCACCCGCGGTGTACCCCAATTGGGCCTCCGACGAACCCACGTCAGACCCCGATTGGGCCGAAACCGCCCCTGCGGTGGGAACCGATTGGGCCTCCGGTGCAGCTCCGCTGACAAACTCCACCCCCGAACCTGGGACCTCCACCTTGGTGACTCCGACCCGTTCCCCGCCGGTGACACTAAAACAAAGCTCGGGGACAGGAAAACCGGGATCAGTATCACCGGTAGCAACGGAACCCAGCGAGACGAGCTCGGGCGCAGCAGACGGCTGCTCTTCACTCGCCTCCCCGAGAGGCAGGCAAAAATGCTCAACAAAAGAGGACAGAGACATAAGAGGGAGCACTTGCCTGCACTCGGGTTCCGTTGCCACCCAGGACTCCGACGATCCGGGTTCAGGGCGACTCTCGTCAGGTGACTCGGACTCAGCTGCATCGGGCTCCGCAGCTGGCACGATGTCATCAGCAGCCTCAGGTTCCTCCCACGCTGTGGTCCACACCGACGACCCGTATGGCGTGGAGGCAGGGAACCCTTGACCCACTGGCTTGGACCGCTCCGGCGAGGAGACCCGGGGACGCTTCTTCGTCGGCTCAGGCTCCGGGCCGCAGTCCGCTCCTCTCCTCCGTCCAAGACATGACTGCAGGGCCGGATGCAGGCTATCCAGCACTGCAGGGGCCCTCTTCGTCCGGCGACGCTGGCCTGGCGTCGCGGACCGCTCAACGGGGGAGAACACAGAGGCAGTAGGTTTAATAATTTCATCCACAGCAGGTGGAGGGAGCTCGGGGGGCTGCGAACCCCGAACTCTGCCCCCAGGAGTCAGACAAGGCAGATCATTATTAAGATGTGACAAACAAACGATCACTTGCCTTCCTCCTGGGGCAGAGATGGTTCCTGCTGTGGGGGACGTCGTTCCTCCTTCTCCCCGCTGGATGGCGACAGAGGGCCCCCTAGGAAAACGAGGTGGGGCCGCTCTCGAAGATTCGCTGACGGGATACGCCGGCAGCGAGTCCAGCCGGGGATTCCGCTGAGGGTTGCCCGCGCCGTTACGCCGACGTCCTCGTCGGCCCCCAGACGGCGCGTACTCCTGCTCCGGGACGGGAACGGGACACCAACGCGGGGAGCGAGGATGCCTCTTCCTCTGCTTCCCGCTCTCTTCCTCCTCCAGCCCACGAAGAACCTCGCGCTGAGCGGCGAGTTCCTCCCACCTCGATAACACCTCTGGATGATCGTCGTAGTCGAGGGGAAGGCTGTCCAGATACTCCTCAGCGACGCCCATATGCCAACGCATGTAACTGGAGGTGTCGTCAAATGTAGCGGCGAGGAGCGCCCCATCGGCGTATTCCAATGCGCTCGCTAGCTCCTGGTCCAGACGCCAACCGCGGCCCCTGGAAGACGGCATTCTCCAGACGTTGACACCCAAACGAGAAGAAACAACAGTCCAATAAAGGCACAAACTCCCGGTGAAACGGCGCCTCAATGCGGCGCCCCCGTTTGGGCGACCTGGCAGGAGTATACTGTCATGTGGTGATCCACGTGGATCACCAAGAGACGCCACAGAGTTCACCAGAGAGTTTGGCTAAGATGTTATTTATTTCCAGATGTGACAAAACACAACTATGAACCCATAAGGGCAAACAACCACATGACTGAGACTTGGGCTCGTAGGGCTAACCCAGCCGCTACGAGCTAACTGTGACATAACTAAGATGACAGACCTGACATGAAGGTCTACGGCACTCACAGGTATGACGAGGCGCAGACCCAGGGCTTGGCAGGATGAAGCCACTCAGACGTAACGTTGACCAAAGTCGACTAATACTCCTGCGTCTTACCGTCGTCAGTGCCGGGCTTAAAAGGGTGAAGCACTAACGACGGTAATGACAATCAGCTGACCGGCCGTTGACAGGCGGAAACCCCACCGAGCACTTTCACAATAAGAGCCCAGCAAGGCCAGAATACAGCCCGCAGCTGTCAAGGCCGGCAGCGAGAAATAACTTAGCCCGAGCGCGATCAGAACCGGCGCTCAGGTCATAACACTCTCATTGCCTTTTTTCCTTCCAATACTGAACACAGGTCTAAAAGTAAAAGAAGAAGATGCTATGAGGAAATTTTCTTCTTCTTCTTCTTCTCTCGGTTACTAGCGGATAGCAAACAACTGAAAGGTGCATACCGCCACCTACTGTGCAAGAGTGTGTAACATTATGTCATCTGAGCCCGACCCCTAAATTCTATGTCTTAATCCTGTGTTATTTAAAAAAGAGAAAAGAGCCTTTCTCTTGGTTCTTATTGCCTCTCCATCTCCATCTGTTCCCTGAATCCCAGTTAAATCCCATTCCCTACCGGCCTCTCGAACTTCATTTTCCATTATCTGTCTTTCATTTCTATATTTGTGACAGTATAATAAGATGTGCTCGACATTTTCTTTTACTCCACATTCTCTACATTTGTCACTTTCACTCTTCCCCATTGTGAATAAAGTGCTGTTTAAACGTATGTGATCCAGTCTGAGTCTTGCCATAATGATGTCTTCCCTCCTTTTGATTTTTATGAAATTCTTTATTGCAATAGATTTTTGTATTTTGTAATATGATCTACCTTTATGATCTTCATCCCATCTTTTTTTGCCATAGTTCAGTTCCTTTTTTCTTGATTACTGCTTTCCCTTCACCTTTTCCAAGAGACAATGGTATAGTTATCTCTTTTCCAAGAGCACTTTTTGCTAATTTGTCTGCACAGTCATTCCCTTTCAACCCTTCATGTGCAGGAACCCAACAAAACTGAACTTCTCCACCACCCCTGTGTACCCTAAATAAACTGTGATATACTGTAGCTCAATCACCAAGTCTTCCCTTGTAGATTTTAGTGTCTGTATATTTTTTAGCGCTGCAAGTGAGTCCGTGCACACCACCACCCGGTCCGGTCTGACCTCCTCCACCCACTGCAAAGCAATAATTATTGCCACCATCTCTGCTGTAAACACGGATGTATTGTTGGAGAGTCTTTTTGCGATGGTCACTTTAAACTCTGGGATGTATACTCCAACTCCAACAGAGCCCTCTTTATTCTTTGAACCGTCAGTATAGAGCTGTAAGAAGTTATAGTAATTGTTCCTGAGGTAAATGCTTGTTTTAACACCAGCTTCACTCATATGCCAATCCTTTTTCCTCATTAGCAGACTAGCGTCTACTTCTATTCCCGGAAACAGCCAAGGGGGAACATTACTCACTGGACTGGTGTTAGCTATATCAATAGTGTGCAGCCCATGCATTCTGGTCCTTCTTTCAATTGTCCACCCAAACCCATGTCCCTGGAAATTAGAGTATTCCCAGCAGTCTTGTAGTGTTGTTTTTGAAATGTTTGCTTCGTCACTTCCTTTCAGCTTGACCCAGTATGATAATGCGAGTTTATCTCTTCTCAAATCCATTGGCATTTCTCCTGCTTCTATTAAAACTGCATTGTTTGGTGTTGTTTTGACAGCTCCAATGCACAGGCAAAGCCCTCTATGTTGCATTCTGTCTATTTTTTTCTTTTTCTTTGCTGCTGCTCCATAAATCACTCATCCGTAGTCTATTGTCGATCGCATTAGTGCTCTGTAAATGTCAATTAATGCCTGTTTATCTGCACCTCATTCGTGTCCAGCTACAACTTTTATGAGATTAATGACATTTTTGCATTTTGGCTCCAAAATTTCAACATGAACTCTCCATGTGTATGCACTATCAAACCACAATCCTAGATATTTGAACTCACTGACTTTCTCTATTGGTTGATTATATAATGTTAATGGTTCTGTACCAGTACTGTGTTTTTTGTGAAAGTCATATAGCAGGTTTTACTGTTTGAAAATTTAAACACTACTTTTCCACTTTCTCCATTGCTTTCCTGATGTTTTTGAACACCAGTTTATCATTTCTTCCCCTCGTCCATATGGCTCCATCATCTGCATATAGTGCTGTTTTGATGGATCCCTCTTGATCCTCAAACATGTCATTAATCATTATATTGAATAAAATGGGGCTTATCACACTCCCCTGAGGAACACCATTTTCTGTTTCAAAGTCATTAGAAACTTCTGATCCTACTTTAACCCTAATTGTCCTGTGTGTTAAAAAATCCATAATCCAATTATACATCCTACCACCAATGTCCATTTTATTCAATTTCATAAGAAGACCATCCCTCCACAGTGAGTCATAAGCCTTTTCAATATCCAGATAAACTATAACCATTACTGCTTTCATTTTGAGAGTCTTTTCAATATCATTACTTACTCTAACTAGAGCATCCACTGTGGATCTTCCTCTTCTAAAACCATTCTGATAGTCATTTATTAATCATTTTTGCTCTAATACATATGAGAATCTGTAAACTCTGTAAAACACCTTCTCCATCCATTTCCCTAAATGTGACGTTAATGCTATTGGGCTGTAGTTGCCTGGATGAGCTGGATCTTTCCCTGGCTTATTAAATGGTAAAATTACATGCTTTTTCCACCCACTTGGGATAACCCCCTCCTTCCATATTCTGTTAAACAATTTCAGCACCAGTTGCATTGATTGCATAGGCAACTGCCGGAACATAGCATAGCTTAACTGATCATATCCTGGAGCTGTGTATCCACTATCTTGCCAGGCTCTCTTAAGCTCTGACATTGTCTAACACAGTCATGTCCTCTTTCACTTCATTTTTTAAGTTTGCATTTTCTCTGAGTTTATGCCGCCTTTGCTGTCTATGACTCTCACCAAGATGGTCTCCTCTACGCACTGCTGCAAATGCTCTACCTAGGACTTCTGTCTTTTCTTTGTCTGATACAGCCATCTTGTCCCATCCACTAAAGCTGGAATTTTAACTGATACCCTTTTGCCACTCATTTTTTAAAACATACCCCAGACATCACCTAGTTCTGTTTTCCTACCAAGGGTGGAACAAAATTCTCTCCATGTTAAACCTTTTCCTGTTTTTAATAATCCTTCGAGCTACTGCCCTTTTCTTTTTATACTCTTACTAAGTTTTCACTAGTCATATTCTTCCTCAGCTCTCTGAATGCCTTGTTTCACTCTTTTATTGCAATACTGTGGCGGATGATAAAAAAGGCAGCGAACTGAGAGGTTTTAAGTAGGTTTATTAAATCATATCGCCATCATAGGAACTCGCTCCAGCCCTTGTGCAGGCAGGCTGGAGCGGGTCCTCAGGCTCTCAGCAGCAGTAGTCAGAAGCAGTGGTAAGAGTGAGAGAGTGAGCTACAGAGCAATGCAGCTTTTATACCCAACAACAGGCAATACATGAAAGGCATGGGACATTTACATCACAGTAAGAGCAGGAAGCATGAACACAATGCATGAATGGCACATTAACATCACAGTACTGAGCAGGAAAAAGCTAGACGAAGCGAGGCTGCCTGTTGACATTAATACACACATTTCACTGTAATGTTAATCGCTCCAGATGTGCGCTCTGATTGTCCCAGTCTGTTGTGGGGGTTATCCACACTACTCCCCCCCAGAGGGCTCAGCAGGCGGCTGAGGCCTCGATAGTCCGGCTTTGGTAGCAAGCAGGGAAAGCTCTGTGCAGGCGGAGGTGGGTGGGGGGGTAGCAAGTGCCGGCCCGGGACGGAGAAATGTCTGGGCCGCGCAAAAATTGCCTGTGGATCCGCGATGTTGAGGGGATGTCCCATTGAACGTGTGGAGGTCCACAGCAGCTGTATGAAGAAAAATTAGTCACTGACTCCTCTCGCGGTTAAGTCCTGCGAGGATTAACAGCGGCCATGAAGAAAAACAGGAGCGGCGAGGCTGCGTAGCGGCTGTAAGAAAAAAACAAAAGCAGAGGGACTTGGTGTGTTGACTTTAGGTGCGGGCGCAACCCTAAAGCCCTCGGGGACCGCAGACTGCTGAATTCCCTTTGTGCGCCGTGGCTAAGACCATTAGAAAATCCTGTGAGCGAGCTGCGTGCATGCCTCAGGTGTGCGAGCAGCCCTGGAGGTTCTGTGTGCAGCGGCGAAGGACGATGGCGGTCTGTGGAGCCGTTATTGTCCCGTGCGTGGTGCGCCGTCCTCATAACCCCCCGGTGCGTGTGCAGGGGTTCCGTGCGTGGGTGGGCCCGCTGGAGAGGCGAGTCAGGGTCAGGGAGCTTGCTGGAGATCAGCGTAGTCGGCGCCGATAATCATCCCTGTTCGGTGTGTTGCTGTAGATTGGTCATGGTGCGTTCAGGTCCACGCGCTGCGTTCTCCGTCGGCCCTGGAGGTCGCCGTCGTGGAGAAAGGACGAGGTGCGTGCGCTCTCGTGTGGAGGAGCTGTGAGAGTGGCCGGTTCCAGCGTGGATGTGCAGATCTCAGGCGTGCAGATCTCATCATGAAGCTTTCTGCAGCTTTCCCGGTCGTGGGTGATCTCCGGAGAGTTTCGTCTGGTGGTGGCTCTGCGTCGAGGTCTCCCTGTAGCAGAAGGGAGAGCAGATCATTTGCGCCAGGCTGCTGCGTTCGCTTGTCGTCGGAGAATCATCGCCGGGTGCTGCGTTCGTTGTCGTCGGGTCACCAGCGTGGCTGTCCAGACCAGAAGGTTGCGTTGCACAAAGCGTGTGCTTTCTTCGGGGTCACCCGCGTGGCTGTCCAGACCAGAAGGTTGCGTTGCACAAAGCGTGTGCATTCTCGGGGTCACCAATGTGGCGGATGATAAAAAAGGCAGCGAACTGAGAGGTTTTAAGTAGGTTTATTAAATCATATCGCCATCATAGGAACTCGCTCCAGCCCTTGTGCATGCAGGCTGGAGCGGGTCCTCAGGCTCTCAGCAGCAGTAGTCAGAAGCAGTGGTAAGAGTGAGAGAGTGAGCTACAGAGCAATGCAGCTTTTATACCCAACAACAGGCAATACATGAAAGGCATGGGACATTTACATCACAGTAAGAGCAGGAAGCATGAACACAATGCATGAATGGCACATTAACATCACAGTACTGAGCAGGAAAAAGCTAGACGAAGCGAGGCTGCCTGTTGACATTAATACACACATTTCACTGTAATGTTAATCGCTCCAGATGTGCGCTCTGATTGTCCCAGTCTGTTGTGGGGGTTATCCACAATACTACATTTGTCATTCCACCAGGGTACAACCTTCTTCCTACCCTGTGTTGTTTTCTTCGGTATACTTGCTATTGCAGCATTCAGAATATGATTGGTTACCTGACTTGAACACTCTTTTATGCCACCTTCTAATATTGCCAAATGACACAACTGAACACAGTATTGCCTAAATTTTCCCCAATCTGCCTTGTCAAAACACCATCTTGTAAAACATCTTCCCTCTTGTATACATATTTCAGTTTTAATGGCTATAAGTATTAGGAAGTGATCACTTCCCAAAGTTGTCCCGTTCATAACCTTCCATTCACAGGTGCTCACTAAACAATCAGATACCAGAGTCAGGTCAATACATGATAATGTGCCCCTAAGCACATCCACCCTGGTACCTTCACCACTATTTAGACAAATTAACAATCTTTCATCTAACATCTCTTCCACAACATTTCCATTGTTATCTGTATGTGTGCTTCCCCAGAAACTATTGTGGGCATTAAAGTCTCCACACCATGCCTCTTTCATATGCCCTTCCCCTGCCATAACACTGAAAATATCTGCTATTAACTTCCTACATGGGTTGTAATAATTAATCAGCTTAATATTTCCTTGTCCATTTGGCCTACATATTTTAATAATATTACACTCTATATCCTCAGGGGAGGGAATCACCCTATACCCCAGGCCATCTTTAATGAAAGTGGCACATCCTCCTCCATTTACAGTGTTAATTCTATCCTGTCTGATTGAACTGTATCCTGGAATAACAAAGTCTAAGTGAGGTTGAAGCCATGTCTCCTGTACACATACTACCTGTGGAACAACTTCTACTTTGTAAAGATACCTCTTGAGTTCTTGTCCGTTTGCTATAAGACTCCTCTCATTTTATTGTAGTATGTGTAGTACTGTGGTGACCCAGCACAATGCAGACTGATACTATTCAAGCTCAGCAGGGATTGCATACGAACAGAGAACCCCTGGGGGGACAACCAGAACAATAGACTATTGTTTATACATCTCCGGATTAAGGAGAAGAGTCCGGGCGCCAGGGTCAGGCTAATTATATGTATTGACTGATATGTATATCAATATGCTAATGTGCCATGTATTCTCTCTGTTTGTATAACATATAAAACAGCACACACAGCACACCACAAAAAACAGCACACACAGCACAACACAACGCACAGCACTACAGTGTGTCTCATGATGTTTGAGGAAAATAAAATCCTGCTACCTTCCAGCTCGCCGCATCTCGCCTGAACTTATTTTTCCTCCACACTGGTGACCCTTGACGAAGAATGGAACACAAGGCAAACACCCCGGAGATGACCTGGACGGGAAGCCTCAGCACGCATCATGGTGCGCCCCTCGCCTGATCTTTTACCTCCACACTGATGACCTGATGAGGGAGAATGACCGTCTCCTCCCTCTCACGGCGCTGTGGATCCCAGAGGACCAGAGAACGCCTGCAACCTCTTCATCCTCACCGGATCGCGCCCCGTAGCGCACAGCGCTTGAACCAACAAGCACCATGAACTGCGACATGAGCGAAACGAAGGAAGCAGCCTGAATGGGGAAATCATCGACGCCGACTACGTTGATTTCCACCAAACTCCCTGACCTTGACTCACACGACAGCGGACCTCCCACACACAGAAGCCCCGCACGCACACCGCAGGATTATGAGGACAGTGCAACTGCCAGTTATGAGGTCATGGCGCCAAGCGCGCACCACGCACAGAGACGAACCGGCTCCACAGACTGATACATTGTCCTCCGCCTCTGCACATGCCAGAGAAAAACGGCTGATCGCCATCCTTGGAACCTTTAGGGCTGCTTTTGCACCTAAAGCAGACATGCAGCCCGCACACAGGACTTTGTATGGGTTTCTCAGCCACGGCACACAACGGGAATTTTGCCGATTGCTTTCCTTGATGACTTTAGGGCTGCTCCCGCACCTAAAGCCAAACTGCCAAGTCCCTGACACAGCTTCAGTTTATCACAGCCACTATGCATCCTCAGGGAATTGGGCCGATCGGCTTCCCCAGATTCTCGTTGGACCAGACCCGCACGAGAAGTCAGTGACTTAATTTAATTTTTTTTTTTCTTTTTTTCACAGCCGCTGTAGATCTCCGCCAGGCTTACTGGGGAAGTCCCTCACCATCGCAGATCCACACGCAATGTTTGCGTGGCCCAGACACCTTTGACGTCCCAGGCTGGCACTCACTTACTCCCACCCCCCTCCCCCTCCTCCTCCACAGCGCTTTTCCCGCACCTCACTCCCTAAAGCCGGCCAATCGCCGTCTGGTTCCATTATGCACGACTGCACACTGGCCTGTGCGCCCACGATCCACGGCCGTTCAATGTGCTGGAACCCGAAGCGGAGCACACTGTTTTTTCCACCCCTCCCCCATCCCCCCACGGACTGACATGCCCTCCGACAGTTCTACTGGAGCTGAAGCCCAAACGACGGGGGTGGGGGGGTGGGGGGGGGTGTCACAGCCCCTTTTGAGCATTCTGGGGGGAGCCGCGTGTGGTGACCCAGCACAATGCAGACTGATACTATTCACGCTCAGCAGGGATTGCATATGGATTGAGAATCCCTGGGGGGGACAACCAGAACAATAGACTATTGTTTATACATCCCCGGATTAAGGAGAAGAGTCCGGGCGCCAGGGTCAGGCTAATTATATGTATTGGCTGATATGTATATCAATATGCTAATGTGCCATGCATTCTCTCTGTTTGTATAACATACAAAAGAGCACACCACAAAAAACAGAACACACAGCACAACACAGCGTACAGCGCTACAGTGTGTCTCATGATGTTTGAGGAAAATAAAATCCTGCCACCTTCCAGCTCGCCGCATCTCGCCTGAACTTATTTTTCCTCCACAGTACCATAATTAAGGTCTTGTTTCATTATGTGCAGTCTTCCCAGTTTCAGCTTTCTATAAAGCATGAATCTGGTCAGCTGTGATATCTTTCACATCTAGGAAGCTTTCTGCTGCTTCCACAATGGTTTTGATTCTGTCACCTTTCTTCTGTAGCTGTGCAGCAACAATCATGGTGTGGCAGATAAAAGCTATAAAGTTTGTTCTCTTAACTATCAATGTGTCATCATCCATTTTGCATTTGTGAACACAAACATTCCTTGCAGCTGCACGATCCTGTGCTTGCGTGGGACCCGTTGATTGCTGGGCTTCCATTTGAACTGAACTTCTTTGAGGAAGGCCTGCTGTGTTTCTGGCTATTCCGGCCTCTCTGTCTTTAGAGCTTCCGCATATGAGATTTTGTGTTATTCTGATTTCCTGGTCTAGCTTCCCTCTGCATAACACATCCTCCATATGCAGCACTGTGCTCACCTCCGCAGTTGCAACACTTTAGTTTGGCGTTCTTGTCACATTTACCATATTCATGCTCCCCTCCACATCTAGCACATCTTAGCTTTCCCCTACATTGCTGAGCAGTGTGACCCATACTTTGACATTTGTAGCACCTGAGTGGCTTTGGGATGTATTCTCTGACACTGAAATACATGTATCCTATTAGGACTGATTTAGGGAGTGTTTCCTCAAACTGAATCATGACAGACTGTGTGTCCTTCAGCAAACCTTTTTTTACTCTGTAGCCTTTTCACATCCTTCGCCTTTCCTCCTTGGATCTCATTTTTCACTTCTTCCATAGACATGCACAAAGGGACACCTGATATAACTCACCTCAAGTTAGCTGTTGCACCAGGAGCATGCGCCTTCATTTGTTCTCCATTTAGACATGTCATTGTCAGTATTTTCTGTTGCTGTTGTTTACTTGTAACATGAATTAACAGCCGGTTATTCTTCAAGAACTTTGCAAACTTAACTCTCCCAATTTCTTTCTCAATTGCTTTTGTTGGCTTAACCGGGTGATAGTGCCCCCCACCCTGATTGAACTCAATGACAACCTTGCAGTCATTCTCTACATCCTCAAACTGCCATCCATTTTGGCCAGTTCATGTTTTCTTTGCATTGTTACTTCCTCCCGCATCACTCTCATCTGACCCGCTTTTAAGTCTTGGTGCCCCCCTAGCTGCAAAGCTATGAGGAAAATGTCACAAAGCTGTGAAGAAAGCATCACAAAGCGATAAGAGAAAAACGTCACAAAAGGCCCTTTTCCACTAGTATCACTTTGGCCTTACTCACTTGAACTTGACTCGCTTTCTAGCCTTTTCCACTGTACCCAGCACCGGTTAACAGGCGCTATTTTCGTGCCTGTTCGAGGCCAGGGTACAACTGTGCTGAGTTGAGCCGAGATGTGATGTCAACAGACTGCGAGCCACTGATTGGTCAGTGCGTAACGTCACGAAAGCGTCCGTCTAAGGTGGAATTTACACGACCACCATTTGCAATATTTCACGGACTAACTCGGTCACCGAGTAAGTACAATATTAATACAGACAGCGTTGTAGGTTTTGTGGAAATCTACACCGTGGTACAACGAAGAGCTGCGGAGTTTTCTCTGCTTTGTGGCAGATCCACAGTGAGAGGGGCGACCCGCACCGATACAGATGCAGCCTAGCATAGAACCGGACTACGGACAAGCTGAAGACGAATGTGAGAGAACCATCGATGGTGAGTGATTTGTAATATTGTGCATCTGTTCGCTTATTTATCCTGTTGGTGGTAAGCTCACTTTTTTTGAGCCATACAGCGCAGTCCTGTGCTGGCTAACGGGTGTTAGCTAGTAGCTAGCTAGTAGCCAACTGCTGATTTGCGCTTGTTTTGTCCTAAGTATTCGCTTGTGAGAGCAAAACGATGAAATATGTTAATCCTGGTTAAAGTCCTGCTTTGTGTACGTGCTGCACTTTGGTGCTGCGCATTAAATTGTGTGCAATTTAACGCTAGAATGTGTTTCCACATGCCAGGGTTTAGCCTCCCTCAGTGTTTATATTGTGGATGCAGGTGAAGTTGAGCCCAGGAGCCGAAACCTCAACAAATTAAAGTGCTTTTTCAAACCAGTGATTTATAAAGTCATTCATATAATTTTCTAAAGCGTCAGAATAGACCCACACACCTATTCTGTGGATTTTCCATAAAAGGTGTTGGACCAGTGTTGTTGTGCTGTTCCACCATAAATCCCTGGATTGATAATGTTCTTGTAGATGTACAGAGTGGATTCTGCGGTGCTTGTCAGGGAAACAAAGCATTTTTGTCACATCCCACCACTGACTTTCACAGGTGTATTTCCCTAATACAGGTACATCTCCAAAAATTAGAATGTCATGGAAAAATTCAATATTTTTTGTCACTCATTTCAGAAAGAGAAATCTGTATATTATATAGATTCATTACACAGACAGTGATATATTTCAAGCGTTTATTTATTTTAATTTGGATGATTATGGCTTACAGCCCCTGAAAACCCCAAATTCAATTTGGCAAAAAATTAGAATATTACATAAAATTAACTTTAAAAAATAGTTTTTAAATATAAATGTTGGCCGCTCAGGTGTTGGTTAATATGGGCTGTAGCCATAATCATCAATATTAAAATAAACACTTTCAATATATCACTGTCCCTGTAATGAATCTATATATGGGTTTCACTTTCTGAAATGAGTGACAAAAATACTGAACTTTTTCATGATATTCTAATTTTTGAGATGTGCCTGTATATGTGTTGAACTTGCTTGAAACTAACCACCACCCATTTCTGTCGTTCATCTAGGCAAAAGGGAAAGCAGCCACCCCACAATGGACCTCGTCACTGTGGAACGTACTGAAATCCTTTGCTTTTATAGGTAAAGTGTCAAAACCAAAGTAGCACAATTTCCACTTAATATAAAAGGGACTGAACTGAGATTTATTTGATTTTGTGAATATTAATTACAGAATAATTGAAAATGAATGGCACATCAACTGTAAAATAAACCGCTTGTTAATGTATTTATGTTTTTGTCAGATCACTTGTGTGATCCTTTGTGAGTTATTAAATATATTAAATCACCCTTATTGTCATTCAACTGTACAACCAATCATGTACAGTAGAACGAGATTGTGTTTTACCTATCTACTGTGTTAATCACACACACCAAGTGTAGAATCAGAGGGCCGCTGCCATGCAAGGCACCGCCACAAATTTCCCTCCTCCATTCCATTATTGCTGAGCACCAAGCTGGATGGCAGGAAGTTCCACTTTTATATGGTCTTCGGCATGACCCGGCCGGGATTTGAACCCCTGCCTCCCGGGTGTGGGGCGGATGCTCTACCAACTGAGCCACCACTCCAGTATGTTCATAACTGTATGTTTTGGCGAATGTGAGTTGTTCAGTCATCAATATAATTTACTTTATATGTGTAGTTTATAGTCTATCATCAATAAACTCATGCAGTAACAGACACATTACAAATATTTGAGACCCATTGTAGTGCATCCTTTTATATTTTAGCAATGCAAATACAAAACACCGCCCACACTTGAAGCCAGGGCAACAAGAGACACTTTTACAGACAAGACAAACTTTTATTGATAAAAACTCCATATTTTGACTGAGCAACTCCATACTCAGTGATGCACACCTTCAGTTAAAGTACTAGATTCCATTCAAGTGAATGTATTAATTCATTCTGATTGCTGAGGCCACAGTAAAAACAGATGATTTTAAATGTAACCCAGCCCTTGTAAAATCTGCTGAAGTGCAGCTACATGAAAATTGTGGTTAAATACAACAACGAAGTGCTTTATTGTCACAATCAAATTGTAATCACTCCTGTTTTGTTTTTCTTTTGAATTCTTGGATGGAATATGGTGGGCAATATAAGCTGCTGCTTCAGCCATCACCCATTTCAGATAACCTATGTTGAACTGTATAATCAGAGGAGTTATTGTTTAAATGGGCCTTGTTAGATTTTTTTCCCCTTTGTTATATTATTCTATTTTCTTTTAATCTTTACTTTTAATCTATCTGAAATAAAGATTCATTCATTCATTCACATTCCACCACTGGCTTTTAGCAACAAGTGTATTTCCCAAATATGTTTTAAACTTGCTTTAATTAACCACCACCCATTTCTGTCTTTTGTCTGGGCAAGAGGGAAACGATCCACCCAAACCGGACCTTGCCTCACTATTTACAGAGATGTAGGCTGAAGATCTGCTGAACCAGGACCAGTACGAGGGGCCGATCCAGTTGCTTCTCAGTGAGGCAGCGTGGCTGGTGTGTGTGACCCATTCCAGTTTCTTTTTTTTTTTACAGTTTGAATTTTGCACATTCTGAATAATCTGGAATTTGCTGCTGATTGTAATAAACAATTCAGTTACTTATGTGTTTGCATCATGATTTTCTATTTTGTCTGTTAAGACACCGGTGGGAAAAGAGTTAACAGTACAAACCGTTTATCGGTGACCTTGAAAATAATGGCTCATTTTTAAGAAAAAAGTAACCAAAACAATTATTTTATTAACTGAAGACTGCATTGTTGGATGTGCCACCGCAGAAGACCCTGCATACTTTAGTGACAGTACCAGTATATGGAGGAATTCTGGGTCATATTAACATCTGCTCTTCATCATAATGGGTTTGGGCAGGGGTGTCCAATCATGTGCCATGGAGGGCCAAGACCCTGCAGGCTTTACCTCCAACCAGTTTCTTCAACAGCAGATTCCACTGAACTTCTTCCACTGATTGCTGATCAGTGAGAACACCTGCTGAAGAGACTGGGTAGAAGAGAACCTGCAGGGTCTTGGCCCCCCATGACACATGATTGGAAGCCCCCGGGTTAGGGTTTAATGGGAGTTAACATTTTAACACAAACTGCTTTATGGTTCATAATTCTGTTGACAGACTTACACCAAACCAAAAGTGATTTCTCAAACTGCTGGATTGTTCTTAGACAGCTTTTCCAATCTGTTAGTATTTAATTTGTGCCACATGGTGGTAACCTTCACATATAAAAAAGAGACATCTGCAAAAACTTCACAGGTTTATTGTCAGTGCAATTCCCAGTGCAATATTACATGAATGCATGTATAGTACATTGTTGATGCAGAGAATATATATTTCTACAGTACATAGAAGTACTGTAGAAATATAGTACATACGACAACAGAAGATTAGCCTACCATGGTTAAATAATGAAATAAGAAAACTTATGAAGAGGCGAGACTATGCACTGAAAACATCACTAACCTCCAAACTACAAAATGATCACCTTGTGTACAAAAGTTTAAGAAATAAAGTGGTACATGAGCTGCGAAAATCAAAAATATCTTATTACAATAAACTGATAGATCATGCAAAGGGTAACAACAGTTCCCTATGGAGGCATTTAAATAACTAATAAAAAAAACGATCAGAAGGGGGTAAAGGAACTTAGAATCAATGGCAAGACCGTCAGTGACAAGGCTACTTTGGCAAATGAATTTAATTCACACTTTGTGGGCTCAGTGGAAGACTTAACAAAAAATTTTGTGCTGCCAAATGTGCTCAACAACACAAATTCCATACTTCCAACAGATACTTTTCACATCGATGAGGTAAATGAGAAGTTAATTGCTGGTATTGTTAAAACACTGTCAAACTCAAAAACTAATGATATCTACAATATGAGCACCTCCTTTCTCAAAATGCACAGCAAAATATTAATCAAACCACTGACTCATCTCATTAATCTCTCCATTAGGTCTAGTACATTTCCATCTGGCTGGAAAAAAGCTGTCGTCATACCAGTTCATAAATCAGGCAGTAAAGACGATATATGCAATTACCGCCCAATCTCTATTTTACCAGTCCTATCTAAGGTTCTTGAAAAAGTTGTAGCTACACAGCTGATAGACTACTTACAAGACAGTCAACTTCTTCATCCACATCAATTTGGTTTTAGACCAGGATACTCAACAGAAACAGCAAATTGTTGCCTTATTGAAAACGTCAAACAGTCCTTGGACAGGGGTAATGTGGTAGGAGCTGTTTTTCTAGATCTCAAAAAGACTTTCGATACTGTAAACCACAGTTTGCTTTTATCCAAAATGGTATCTTTTAACTTCTCCCCAAATACATTAGAATGGTTTGCATCTTATCTCCAGAATAGAGAACAGTGTGTAAAAGTTCACCAGGATAAATCCTCATTTTTAAACAACCGCATGGGTATCCCACAAGGGTCCATTCTTGGTCCTTTACTTTTCAGCATTTTTATTAATGACTTGCCGTTACACTGCTCAGCTGCAACATGCCAACTTTATGCAGATGATGCAGTTATTTACACAGCTGCCAAGACTCCAGCACAGGCTGCAGATGTACTGTCTACAAGTATGGTTGATGTCCAAGAGTGGCTCCTCCAGAACCATCTATTGCTGAACCTTCAGAAAACAGTCTCAATGTGCTTTTCAATCAAAAAATGTAACCTGCAACATTTTAAAGCTAATATACATGATCATGACATCAGTTTAGCTACAGAATTCAAATACCTTGGCATTGTACTAGATCCTCAACTCAAATTTAATCTTCATATAAAGAAAATTTCAAAAACAGTAAAAAAAAATCTGAACTGCTTTAAATTAATTAGATATTACATACCTTACGAAGCAGCTGCACTGTATATGCATTCTATGGTTTTTTCTCATATATCATACTGTTTGACAGTCTGGGCTCAAGCAGCCCCTTCCACAATAAGACATATAGGTTCATTATATAATCAAACCCTAAAAATCTTGGACAAAAAGCCCATTAGGTGGCATCACTGTAATGTTTTAAAAAAATACAACCTATTGAGTTTTGAGAGCTTCATTGACCTCTGTCTTCTGAAATTAACGTTCAAATGTTTCCATAAATCAGCACCCGAGCCACTTGCTGGTTTCGTCCAAAGACAGGACAGCAGCAGAGCCACCAGGAGTTCTGTTAACAATAACTGTAAAATATTCCACCGCAGAACCACATTTGGACAAACAGCATTCTCTATAAAGGGCAGTCACATCTGGAACACAATGTCAAATGAAATTAAAATAATAACGGACTTTAAAACATTCACTAAAAATGTTAAAAACTGGCTGAAAAATAAACAAGAATGTACTCATGTATGAATTAATTGTCTGCAAAGTGAGAGTGAATGAAGGGAAGGAATAAATGTGTTTGTTTATAGTGAGTGACGGAGGGAGGGAGGCCTGAAATAGGCAAATGTGAGTTATGTTATATGTGTTAAATGTGAGTCAGGCTGTTATATTTGTGTATTTATAATATTTATAATATTTATGTTAAATGTGAGTCAGGCTGTTATATTTGTGTATTTATAATATTTATAATATTTATAATTGTGTATTTATAATTTTTCTGCATTGATGTATGTGGTTATTGTGTATATTTTTTATCTTGATTCTTTTTTCTAAAGCCCATCCAGGGACAAGAGTTGCAAATTAGCTAATAGCTATACACTTTATGTGCAACACATCAGATTGATTGTCTTTGATTAATTGTCTATGTTTATTGCACTGTCCCTGTCAAATAAACTAATCTACTACTACTACTACATGTATCTAGTAAATCAAGTATTTTCCATGTAACCTTGTGACTGCATTATTTTAATTGCTTTTAATCCTAGATCAAGTTTGTTTTGGCCTAAAATGCATAATAACTGTCAAATATATCTTATTATACCTAACTCAGTACTGTTTACTTTTTGAATATATATTTTGTGGCTAATATAGTTATTAACCTGGCGATCAAGTTGTGTCAGCTGATCATTTTTTGCTATAACACCACCTCAAACTCAGTGCTGCTGGAGCAGCTACATCCATGATGTCTCAACAATCTCTCCATGATTTTCACGCAGATCAGAGCAATTTGTTGCACAGGAAATAAACGTTTCTACAGACATTCTTAAGCTCTACAACCACTGATCGTTTGTGAAGCTGAGGTGACATCAGTGATAGGCTGTGTTGAACGCCCAGACCGACCGTTTGAAGCGGTAATTTTCCCACAACAGAGCCATCTGAAACACACACACAGCGTACATATTTTAGTACCTAACAGCAATAACTTGCAGACATTACAGTGTAGTACGATGTACTTATAGCAAACTAGCATTAGCAACCATTAGCTTACCGTCATATATGACCTAGTTTGCATCCTCACATCTTCGGCTCTCCAAGGAGCTGCAGTACTATTCCAGAGTGTTTCGTCTCGCTGCCTGTACCCTTGTCTGGTGGTCCTTTTTGGCATTTACGGTGAAAAAAGCCACAGACCGAGAAGTCGCCTTGTACAGCCGCCATGTGTTATGTTTTGCTTGGGTCGCCTGTTTTACATCACGGGAGTGTGGCGTCGCCTTGCTGTAAAAAAAATCCCGCCCACCCCAGCTTTACCCCGCTTTACCCAGCTGCAATGGAAAGACAACCGAGGTCGAACCGAGTAGTAGTGAATCGAGGCGAGGCGAGGCGAGCTGGGCTAGTGGAAAAGCGGCTAAAGTTATGGGTAAGAAGTCACAAAGCTATGAGGAAAACATCACAAAGTTATGAGGAAAACGTTACAAAGCTATGAGGAAAACATAATCAAGTCAGTGGCGGTAATGCACCTTTGAGCTGGTTGCCAACTGCCAATCAAATCTAACAGAAGACATCATTATGGCAAGACTGGATTATACAGGTTTAAATGGCACTTTATTCACTATGGGGAAAAGCCATAGTGACAAATGTAGAGAATGTGGAGTAAAAGAAAATGTCAAACACATCTTATTACACTGTCCCAAGCATGGAAATGGAAAAGAATGAAAAATGAAGTTCGAGAGGCCGGTAGGGAATGGGATTTAACTGGGAACAGATGGAGATAGAGAGGCAAAAAGAATCACGAGAAGGGCTCTTTTCTCTTTTTTAAATAACACAGGATTAAGTCATAGAATTTAGGGGTTGGGCTCAGATGACATAATGTTTCACACTCTTGTACAGTAGGTGCTGGTATGCACCTTTCGGTTGTTTGCTATCCGCCAGTAACCGAGAGAAGTCGAAGAAGAAGAAGAAGTGGAAGTAGTAGGCCGGCATAGGTATTACAATGACGTTTCAGCTGCACTGACAGTAAATGTGAGCTATTTTTGTGTTTATTTAAAAAACAAAGTGTTATCTCGAAATTCTGGCAAATTAAAAGTTTAGAAAATATGACAATACAATAATACAAACCTTTAGTTGCACTTAATTTTGACTGGGTGAGCTGAAACAGACAGGCGCACAGATACAACCAACCAACGACACACACACACAGACACGTACAGTTAAACAGAGAGGCATACAGTTACTGTATGCCTCTCTGTTTCACCAAGGCATAAAAATGAAAATTTACGAGAAAAAACTGACAAATTTACTGGAAAAAGAATTACAAATTCATGAGAAAAAAAGTGAAAATTTAGGAGAAAAGGGTTGCAAATTCATGAGAAAACATCACAAATTTATTATTAAAATTGTTGAGAAAGTTTCAAATTTAAAAGAAAAAATAGTAAAATTACTTGGAAAAAAATGTACAAAAATGCAAGAAAGAATCAGCAAATTTACAAGAAAAAGTCACAAATTTATGAGGAAAAACTTTTGAAAAAGTTGCAAATCAACAAAAAAGTAGCAAATATATTAGTAAATAAATTGAAAATTTACGAGAAAAGTTACAAATTTAGGAGAAAAAAGTAACAAATTTATTATTAAAATTTTTAAGAAAGTTCCAAATTAACACAAAAATGTTGCAAATTTATGGAAAAAAAGACAAGAAAATAGCAAATTTACGATTAAAAGTAACAAATTTATGGTAAAAGTTGCAAGATTATAGAAAAAGTTACAAATTTATAAGAAAGTTTCAAAATTACAAAAAAAAAAAATAAATTAGCAAATTTGCAAGAAAACAGTAAATTTATGAGAAAATAGGTCAACAGGTAAAGTCCATGTGGGCAAACACAGATGGGGCCAACATGGAACCTGTGGACAAACCCACATGGGACCCAGAAGACAGCCCAGATTAACCTATGGTGGG
Organism: Pholidichthys leucotaenia; assembly: GCA_020510985.1. Taxonomy (NCBI): domain Eukaryota; kingdom Metazoa; phylum Chordata; class Actinopteri; order Cichliformes; family Pholidichthyidae; genus Pholidichthys; species Pholidichthys leucotaenia. The sequence continues at coordinate 313,248,323 of CM035847.1, read as the reverse complement.
GCCCACATGGACATGCTGGCTGGGTCTGCATCAGGGGTTTGACCAATGAGTCACGTACCTTCACAGTCAGAACAAGTCAGGGTTTGTAAGAGGCCGTATAAACATGCAGCAAGGTCAATGACCTGACGTGTAATCATCTTGTCTGAACTTTGGTTTAAAGGCTGTGCAGCACAGTTGTTAGCTTTGGTTTAACACCTCATGGAGCACAAACGTGATGAGAGCTGTAAAAAGCTTCACAGCACAGTCAGTAATTAGCACAGAGTGTCTCACTGTTTATGAGCTCAAGGACAGAAGGATTAAGTGGGTAATGAAAGATTGTGCAGACTCCTCCTCATGACCTTTGGAAAGCCCCTCCCCCCCAGTCTGGTCAGTACACTCACTCCTTCCTCTCTATCGCTGCATGTCAGAGACGAAACATCACATCAGTAAGTACAACAAATAAACACACTTGGTTTTCTGTTTTCATGCTGTAGAGCGTGCTGTGCACGGTTGGAGATAATGTCATAGAGTGGTGAACTACACCACATTGCGTTATGGTACAGTGTGTAGTAATGTTGGATCCCTGCGTAGCAGATGTGCAACAGATGTTTAAGTTGAGTTTTTCAGCTAAATATCTTTAACTTATTAGTGAAGAGAATGAAATCCACATCGGAAACTTCTACAGTGACTGGACTAAACATCAGGATGTGTGTTTGTTCAGTTTTCAGTTCGAATTTTACAGGATGGACTAACAACACAGTATGTTAACTTATAGATTAGGTACAGAAGTACAAAAATAGTTATTGGAAAATAGAATGAGCTGAAGAACACATTGTCAGTGCCATTCGATCTTTGTTCATTGTTTAATTGCTGGAGTCCATCTGTGAAACATACAGTCCTATGCATATACATACAGACCTTCCAATTTCTGCAAAGTCCCTCAGAAAATATTGAACAGTGACACATGTTTTGTTATTTTTAGCTTTTTACCAAAACATATTCCAGATACAGTTATATAACCAATATGGGCTTAAAGTTCAGAATCTCCGCTTTAAATTGAGGGTTTTCACATCCAGACCCATAGACATCATCAAACTCTGGGTTTCCTCCTTTGTGATGCTGTGCCAGGTACTGCAGCTGTCTTCAATTGTTTCTTATTTCTATGCCTTTCTGCCTTAAATTTTGTCTTAACCAAGTCAAATGCTGCTGGATCAGGTTCAGATCTGGTGATTTACTCGGCCATTGCAGAATATTCCACTTCTTTGCAGATGGTCATTATCCATCTGTACTGTGAAACACCGTCCAATCAACTTTACTCCATTTGGCTGAATCTGAGCAGACAATATATCCCTATACACTTCATAATTCATCCGGCTGCTTCTGTCTTCTGTCACATCATCAATAAACACCAGTGACCCAGTACCATTGGAAGACATGCATGCTCAGGCATCACACTGCCTCCACCATGTTTTACAGAAGATGTGGTGTGCTTTGGGTCATGAGTTGTTCCAAGACTTCAACATACTTTCTTCTTCCCGTCATTCTATTACAGGTTGGTCTTGGTTTCATCTGGTGAGAGAATGCTCTTCCAGAACCAGGCTGGCTTCTTTAGATGTTTTTTGACAAAGTCTAATTTGGCCTTTCTATTTTTGGGGCTGATTGATAGTTTGACCTTGTGGTGAATTGTCTATATTTGCTCTCATGAATTTTTTTCTCTTTATGGTAGACTTAGATGCTGATACACCTACATCCTAGAGAGTGTTCTTCACTTGGAAGTTGTGAAGTGGTTTTTCCTCATCATGGAAAGGATCCTGGGATCATCCACCACTGTTGTCTTTGATGGACATTCAAATCTTTTTGATTTCTTATATATTTGTGACTTTTTTCTTGTGCATTTGTGACATTTATGAAAATTTGAAAATCTTTTCTCATAGTATAGATTTTATTTCTTGCAAATTCGAAATTATTTCCTTGTAAATTTGACACTTTTTCATAAAGTGTGATTTTGTAGAGGTTTAGACAGGGCTGTAACCCCTGTCCACACTTTGTGTTCAGTTTTGACGCATTTATCATGTTTGGTGTGTAGCCCATCTGTGTTTGTTCGGCCCCACCAGTCCTGTGCCACTTGATGGCCTTGATGGTGCTCACCTGTTCTGTTTTGTCTTGATTGATCCCCTCTCTATTTATGTGCATTTTCAGTCTGTGTTCTTTGCTGCATCTTATGTTAACATCATGTTTTCGTGCCACGCTGTTTGGATTTATTGTTGCCATTTTTCCCCCACATTGTCTGGATTATTATTTCTTATAACTCCTGCCCTTGTGCAGTGTTTATTTTCTGTTTTCCATTATTAATAAATTATGGTTTACCAGATCACATCGCGATTGGGTCCTCTGCTCCTTCTTTTTCCCCGGAGAGACAAACGTTTCTCTTACAGGTTTCTGTCTGTCCATCCATACCTGACATCTCTCTGTTCTGGATTATCATATGTGGGCCTAAATGAAAGGTCTCAATCTCATCTCAGGAGTCTTCGTGTTATGGAGTTCCTCAGGGGTCAGTCCGTGTTATGGAGTTCCTCAGGGGTCAGTCCTTGGCTCCTCAAATTTCTCCATGTTCCTGCTACCACTTTGGCAAATCATTCACAAACATAACACCAGTTTCCGTTTTTACTCAGATGACACACAGGTTTATTTCTCCTTCAACCCCAACAGTAATAATCAGTTAACCACTTGGCTGTCAACTAATTTTCAGAACTCATTATCACAGGTCCAGACTTTAGACACCGTCAGATTACATCGCAACTTGGCTGTTTCCCCATCAGTGTCACCATAGTTGTAGAAATCTTGGTGTAATATTTGATAACTATCTCACTTTCAGTCAGCAAGTTTAACCAGTTTTCCAGTTACACAGAATCTCTTAGACCTGTTCCCCAAAACCTGGAAATTGTCATTCATGCTTTCATTACATCTCATCTGGATCACTGTAATTCTCTGTATTCATGTTTAAATCAGCACAATATCTTCAGACTTCAATCAATTCCAAATTCTGCTGCTAGACTTCTCACAAACAACCCTGGTTTTAGCATCGTTACACTGATTGCCTGTGCATTTTAGAATTGACTTTAAATGTTTAATAATGACTTTTAAAGCTCAGAATGGATATCAGTGGCTGCCTCACTCATGTTCCAAAATGTAACCTGAGATCCTCCGATCGATCCCTCTAAAAATACAAAGAACTAAATTCAGAACCAAGGGCCTTTGCTGTTAGGGCTCCCTGGAATGACCTTCTGGAAGAAATTAGGCAAATCACATCATTCTTAACGTTCAGATCTCTTCAAAAACCTCACTTGTACAAATGTGCTTTAACTTAATTTTTGCCGTGTATGTATGTTCTCATCCATAAAGCTATGGTCACAAATACCCTTACGAATGGCTGTGAACACCATATGAACGATTTTTGGACCATTTCGTATGGCTTTCTTAAGGCAGCCATAGGAGAATCCAGTATTTGTAGACCGTTCGTGGCCAGGCCAATGGTCTTGTCAAAGATTTCTACGAACGCCCCATGAAAACCCCTCATCATAGGGTGGCCATATAAATGCCATAGGAACAACATAAGAACTATGCAAGATGTTGGCATAAGTATGCCTTAGGAACACCTTAAGTTCTTCTTGAGGGCCCCTTACAGCAGTCATAGGAAACATTGTACGAATCCCCATTTGTACAGAGATTTGTACAGCATGTGTAAGGCAGCAGTGAGGTGCTCATGTGGCAGAAGTATGTCATTTGTGTGACATTTGTGTCAACAAAATATACAGAAAACTTTGAATTGTCTTGTACACGAAATATTCTATACAAATAAACTTGCCTTGCCTTACCAATGACTTGAGAGTGCCATGAGTTGCACAAAATTTTTTGTAAGATTTTAAGTATGCCGTAGGAATAACCCAAGGCACCCTTAAGAAGAACATAAGAACTCTAGGGCCATCATATGACAGAAAAGCACTTCATTTCTGAAGAATGCCTCAAGTTGCTCTTGCAAATTGAACAGCAGCCGTAAGAAACTATGCCCCCTCCATGAATGTCAGTGAACTCCAGAATTTGTAAAATTTGTAGGAACTGGGAGATTCTTACAAACCCATCATTCGTAAGAATCTTTGTGACCGTAGCTTAAGCCTCAGTTATTGTTCAATAGTGTCACAAAGCTGTGTTCTATCCTCTTAAGATATGTTTGATGCCAGGGTCACACTGCTCTTCCTCCTGTCAGGTAAGTGAAAGCATCATTCAAACACTTGAACATCTAGTATCATAAATTAGAGTCCATCATACAGCATTGTAATGCTCCTACACCTTCCACAGCTCTAGGGGGGAGGACATTCATGATCCACAACACGGAGCACAGCCTGTGTCTGGAGGACTCAGATAAAAGTGAGGTCCTGCTCAAGAGGTGCAACTTGGACTCATTGTCTCAGCAGTGGGTCTGGACCAATCAAGACATGCTCATGTGCATTGCATCGTCCAAGTGTCTGTCAGCCCAGCACCCAGATCCAGTTCAGACAGCGTCTTGCAATGGGCAAGAGGTGAACACTCAAGGATTAATGTGGATCTGTGACCAAGGTAGACTGATCAGCAGGAACACTTCGATGCTGCTGTCCGGCAATGGCCAGCGTCTGAGCCTGACAAAGCACAGCAAACAGACACAGTGGAGATCTCTGGATGAGGGGGACATCTGCCAGGAAAGACTCAGTAAGATTTTTACACACTGACATTGGGGCAAACCAAACAGTACAGTCATGGTGTTGTGCACTGCATCAAAGAACAGCACTGAGTTAAAAACAACATCAAGTGTGGAAGTCAGTGTACACTAGAGGCTGTGCCAGTAGCTTTCATGGATAGAGACAGTGGCAAAGTGGGACTTACTGGCCTGAAGGGTCAAGTTTACATTGGGAATACATGTTATAGAGGTTGTTGCACATTGGTAAGACATTGGCTAGATGTAAACTTGCCGACGCTGGGCAGACATATGTGTGCTGTTGGGGTATTACTTGCAATATAGGTTTGAATTAGCTGTTGACCTTTCACACATCTCTACCAGAAGTGAACTAAATGTGTTGATTATAAGTGTAAAAGAACAATTCCCAATGAGCATTTTGAATATCTACCAAAAATGACAAATATTGAGGGTGTGGAGACAGCAGGAACTCTAAGAAGTGGCTTCATAGCAAAGCCCCAAATTCTGTTTCAGTCAAGCTGTAGACATTACCACTATATCTGATGCTAACAGGCCACTTGGATCCTTGGCTCTGAATGGAGGTTCTATGGCTGAGGAGGGTTTTATATCCTCAGCGGGGAAAATAAGCATTGAACACATATTCATATTCCAAACATTATTGTCATTCAGACATACAGTATCACAAAAGTGAGTACGCCCCTCACATTTTTGTAAATATTTTATTATATCTTCATGGGACAACACTGAATATATGACACTTTGATACAATGTAAAGGAGTCAGTGTACAGCTTGTATAACTGTAAATTTGCTGTCCCCTCAAAATAACTCAACACACAGCCATTAATGTCTAAACCGCTGGCAACAAAAGTGAGTACACCCCTATTGAAAATGTCCAAATTGTGCCCAAGGTGTCAATATTTTGTGTGGCCACCATTATTTTCCAGCACTGCCTTAACTCTCTTGGGCATGGAGTTTACTAGAGCTTCACAGGTTATTATTGGCCCAGGTGGCCCAGCTGGCATCCTGGTGCAACAACAACAACCTGCAGCTGAACGCTCTGAAGACAGTGGAGATGATTGTGGACTTCAGGAAAGTCACAACCCCTCTGCCCCCCCTCACCCTCACAGGCTCTCCCATCACCACTGCTGATTCCTTCCGCTTCCTAGGCACTACCATCACCAGGGACCTCAAGTGGGAGCCGACCATCAGCTCACTCATCAAAAATGCCCAGCAGAGGATGTTCTTCCTGCGGCAGCTGAGGAAGCTCAAGCTACCCACCAAGATGTTAGTGCAGTTCTACACAGCCATCATCGAGTCCATCCTCACCACCTCCATAACCGTGTGGTACGCAGGAGCCACTGCCAGGGACAGACTAAGGCTGCAGCGCGTCGTGCGCACTGCTGAGAAGGTGATCGGCTGCAAGCTCCCATCTCTCCAGGATCTGTACATCTCCAGGACCCGGAGGCGTGCTGGCCGGATCATAGCCGATCCCTCACACCCTGGTCACGTACTGTTTGCCCCCCTCCCCTCAGGTAGAAGACTTCGGTCCATCCAGACTAAAACCTCCCGTCACATGAACAGCTTCTTCCCCTCTGCCATCAGACTGCTGAACACTAAGTGACTTATTGACTCTCGTGCACTATGTACAGCAGCTCAACCAGACTCATGTCAATCATCACTGTTTTCTTCCTGCATCACCGACTGCACTATATGGTTCTCCACAGTATCTGCTGCTCGCTAATATATTTTAACTGCTGACCAGTATCACTCACTCTTATTCTACACTTTATTGCATGTATAGTTTATTTCTTTTATTTTATCATGTTTAATGTTGCAGCATTGCACCGAGACAAATTGCTAGTTTGTGTACTACATGAACAATGGCAATAAACCTGATTCTGATTCTGATTCTGATTCTGATTCTGGAATCCTCTTCTACCCCTCCATGATGACATCACAGTGTTAGAGACCTTGTGCTCCTCCACCTTCTGTTTGAGGATGCCTTACAGATACTCAATAGGGTTTAGGTCTGGAGACATGCTTGGCCAGTCCATCACCTTTACCCTCAGTTTCTTTAGCAAGGCAGTGGTCGTCTTGGAGGTGTGTTTGGGGTGGTTATCATGTTGGAATACTGCCCTGTGGCCCAGTTTCCAAAGGGAAGGGATCATGCTCTGCTTCAGTATTCCACAGTACATGTTGCCATTCTTGGTTCCTTCAATGAACTGTAGCTCCCCAGTGCGGGCAGCACTCATGCAGCCCCAAACCATGACATTCGCACCACCATGCTTAACTGTAGGCAAGACACACTTGTCTTTGTACTCCTCACCTGGTTGCTGCCACACACGCTTGACACCATCTGAATCAAATAAGTTTATCTTGGTCTCATCAGACCACAGGACATGGTTCTAGTAATCCATGCCCTTAGTCTGCTTGTCTTCAGCAAACTGTTTGTGGGCTTTCTTGTGCATCATCTTTAAAATGGGCTTCCTTCTGGGACGACAGCTATGCAGACCAATTTGAGGTGTGCGGCGTTTGGTCTGAGCACTGACAGGCTGCCCGCCCCCCCAGCCTCTGCAGCAATGCTGGCAGCACTCATACGTCTATTTTCAAAAGACAACCTCTGGATATGACGCTGAGCACGTGCACTCAGCTTCTTTGGTCGACCATGGCGAGGCCTGTTCTGAGTGGTCCTGTTAAACCGCTGTATTGTCTTAGCCACCGTGCTGCAGCTCAGTTTCAGGGTGTTGGCAAACTTCTTATAGCCTAGGCCATCCTTATGTAGAGCGATGTCATGAATTCCTGCCTGTATGAGGCAGGAGGAATAAAAATCCACGAGCAGGAGTACGTTGTGTGCAATTTATTGAACAGAACAAAAATATAACAGTCAAAATAAACAATGAACGGAGAGCCAAGGGAGTACAGGGATGCCTCAAGGATGCTCAACAGAACAGGTGAGTAAAACAGGGAAAATGTTCCGTGGCAGACGGGACTGCAGAGGAGGAACAGATAAAGTGCCCGGGAAAGGAACCGACAGACGGAACTGGATGGCGGGGCGAAACAATTTGTACTCACACAGCTGAAGCAGTCCAAGTTAATCCGTGAAGTCCACTGAGCAAGGGAAAAAGGAGGAGAACTGACAGACGAAGGCAATACTGGGTTTACACCTCAATCACCCGACAATGCACAACAGCAAACCCAATTCTTAAATACAGGAACACTAACGAGCTGAGTGCATGCCGGTGAGGAGAGAGAGAGAGAAAGTGTAGAAGAGCGTGAGTGGAGACAGGTGTGCATGAAGGTGTCAGTGAGGCTGAGTGGGTGTGTCAGTGTGTGTGTGAATGCAGGAGTAAGCATGAGAATCTGAGCATGTGAGTGGACATGAATGGGTGTGTGTGTGTGTGTGTGTGTGTGTGTGTGTGTGCAAGGTGTGCATGACAGTGAGAATGAACATATAAGTGTGTGTGTGTGTGCACAAACAAGGAGGAGACACGAATGAAAGGCAGCAAGCTGGTACAGACTGGCAGGAGAGAGGGGAGTGGCTGAGCTGTCAACAGCTGAGCAGAGCTCAGAACCTCCCTGGAGGAGCCTAGAGAAAGGTAAAGGGAAAAACACACTCCTGAGGGCACAACAGCCATCATGCCAAGGAACTGGGCTGGCAAGTCCAGCCCAGTCTATGACAAGCGACTTTGCCATGAGGTGCCATGTTGAACTTCCAGTGACCAGTAAGAGAAAGCGTGAGAGCGATAACACCAAATTTAACACACCTGCTCCCCATTCACAGCTGAGACCTTGTAACACTAACGAGTCACATCACACCAGGGTGGGAAACTGGCTAATTGGGCACAATGTGGACATTTTCAATAGGGGTGTACTCACTTTTGCTGCAAGCAGTTTAGACATTAATGGCTGTGTGTTGAGTTGTTTTGACGGGACTGACATGATTTCCAGAAACACCCAGAAACAGACGCAGGCTCAACAACAATAATGATCTTTTATTCAATGAAAGTGAGGTGTGTGCGTGCAAATGGTGTTGTGTGCGTGTGTAGTGGGAGCAGGAGTGTGAACGACAGGACAGGTCTGGCAACCCTGGAATGACAGCAGAGACAGGGGAATTAGACACAGGCTGGCAGGTAATGATCTCAATAGAGATTTCACAGTCTTACGGCAGCAAAGAGTTAATCCGACTCCAAAGAGATGATTTCCCAATACCAGTCCAGCATCCCGTTGTGATGCCATAGTGCAGGTGCAGAATATTTACAGTGCAGCTCGGGTGAAGGATCCATGACATGTGCTCCAGCTCACCAATTTGCGAGGAGTGAATGTTTCCGTACACAGCCAAAGTCTGGTCCGCCGCCAGGAGGAAGGAGAGGTCCGCCTGGAGGGTGGTCCACCTGTGCACAGGGAGTAAGGGGAAGATAGGCAGGTGCAGGAAATAGTGCTGAGCAGGCTTACATGGCGTTGGGGAGATGGGACTCCCAAGCAACGAGAAACAGATGCTTAGAGATTAATTCTCTGTAGCGAAGTGGAGGAAGACTCTAAGAAGGAGTTCTTCCTGGGAGAAAGCGTAGACGTCTCTGTGCTGCCTTCTGGTCAGCGTTCCTTATAAAGGGTGCTTGATGAGGGAATGCAGGTGTGCCCGCAGCTGTGAAAGATAATCAGGGCAAGGCACACACAGCGCTGATCACCGCAGTGCCCCCCCCCCCAAACGGGATGCCTCCTGGTGGTTGTTCTAACCTGTCCGGGTGCGTCCGATAGAATTCCCGGATGAGTTGAGGATTCAACACAAACGAAGGACGCAACCAGGATCGCGCATCAGGTCCATACCCCTCCCAGTCCACCAGATATTGCAGACTGCACCTTCTGCGGTGGACATCCAGGATGCGATTGACCTGGTGCGCAGGACCATCATCAATCATCATGGGTGGGGGTGGGCGTCTGGGTGGGGGACACAACAGGCTGGACTCGAATGGCTTCACCTGGGAGACATGGAAGGTAGGACAGATTCGCAAAGAGAGGGGCAGAGCCAGGTGCACAGCAACGGGGTTGATGATATTAGTGATAGAAAAAGGACCAGTGAAACACTGGGACAACTTCTTGGTCTCACCCTTCAGGTTGATGTTCTTCATAGAGAGCCATACCTGCTGTCCCACGGGATAGGAGGGAGCCTGGGTCCTGTGGCGGCTGGCGATCTCCGTATTGTGGGCCGCTGTGGATCACGGCGCAGCCCTGATGGACCTCCAGAGACGCCGACAACACCTGATTTGAGCCTGGACAGAGGGAACGGCAATTTCCTCCTCCTCCTCCAGAAACAGTGGGGGGGGGTGTAGCCTGAAGAAACCTCAAAAGGAGAGAGACCAATGGCAGAAGAGACAGCAGTGTTATGTGCATACTCAACCCAAGGTAAGTACGTGCTCCAAGACGCCGGATTAGAGGCCGTGATGCACCTCAGGGCTGCCTCCAACTCCTGATTTGTGTGCTCACACTGGCCATTGCTTTGGGGGGTGATATCCAGAAGACAGGCTCACCGTTGCCCCTATAGCTTTGCAGAAAGACTGCCAGACTTGGGAGACAAATTGAGGCCCACGATCTGACACGATGTCCACCGGGGTGCCATGAAGCTGCACCACATGCAAAACCAGCAGATCCACCGTCTCCTTGGCTGCTGGCAGCTTCTGCAGAGGGACAAAGTGAGCTGCCTTGGAGAACCTGTCCACTATGGTGAGGATAACAGTGTGGCCTACAGAGGGGGGCAGACCAGTTACGAAATCCAGTGTGACTTGGGACCAGGGTCGGCTGGGGATGGGGAGAGGATGCAGCAGGCCTGCCGGTGGGAAAGAGGATGATTTGCAGGTCGCACACTGGGGACAAGCTCGGATGAATTCTCCCACATTCTTCCGCAGAGAAGGCCACCAGAAGGACCTTTGTAGCTGGGCCACCGTCCACGTTATCCCCAGGATGGCACATGATCTTCTAGAAGTGCAGCCAGTCGATCACCTCCCTTCGAACAGCAGAGGGGACGTACATCCGCCCCTCCAGTCCACTACTCGGGTCGGGCTCTGCCTCCTGCGCTCTTCTAACCTCCTTCTTAATGTCCCAGGAAATGCCCAGGAATGCCCACGATGCAGGAAGGAGGAACAATAGGATGGGGTGTCATCTCTGCAGCTTCAGGGGAAAACTGTCTCGAGAGCGTGTCAGGCTTGATATTCTTTGAACCTGGGCGGTAGGTAATGGTGAAGTTAAATCTTCCAAAGAACAGGGACCAGCAGGCCTGTCTGGCGTTCAACCGTTTGGCAGTCCGGAGGTACTCCAAGTTCTTATGATCCATCAAAACGAGGAACGGCAGTGAAGTGCCCTCTAGCCAGTGGTGCCACTCCTCCAAGGCCAGCTTCACGGCTAACAGCTCCCTGTCCCCCATGTCATAGTTCCTCTCCGCAGGAGACAGCCGACAGGAGAAGAAGGCGCAGGGGTGGACCTTGTCGTCGATAGGAGAGTGCTGGGATAACACCGCTCCCACCCCAAAGTCCGAGGCGTCCACTTCCACCAAGCACTGCAGAGAGGAGTCGACCTGGGCCAGGATGCGGGGGTGGAGAACTTCTCTTTCAGCTCAAAAAATGCCGCCTCTGCCTCCTCCGTCCAGCGGAACAGCACCTTCGTGGAGGTCAGGCGAGTCAGGGTTAAAGCAATAATGCTATAATTCTGGACAAAACGGTGATAGAAGTTGGCAAAACCCAAAAACTATTGGAGTTGCTTACGGGAAGAGAGAACAGGCCAATCCACCACCGCCTTCACCTTTTCAGGGTCCGCGATGATCTTCTTATGCAAGATGACAAATCCCAGGAAAGTGGTGGATGAGACATGGAATTCGCACTTCTCGGCTTTGACAAATAGCTGATTCTCCAGTAGGTGCTGCAGGACTAGTCTGACATGGATGCGGTATTCCTCCAAAGAGTGAGAGAAAATGAGGATATCATCAAGATAAACAAACACAAACAAATCCAAAAAATCCCTCAGAACGTCATTAATGAGCCGCTGGAAAACAGCAGGAGCATTAGTTAACCCAAAAGGCATCACTAAATACTCAAAATGGCCACTAGGGGTGCAAAAACCAGTCTTCCATTCATCCCCCTCCTTGATGCAGGTGATAAGCATTCCACAGATCTAATTTGGTGAACACCCTGGCACCCTGGAGGGAATCAAATGCCGTATTGATAAGAGGAAGGGTATACTTGTCCTTTACAGTCCCCTAAAATCAATACATGGCCTGAGTGAACCGTCCTTCTTACCCACAAAGAAGAATCCCGCCCCCACCACCGAGGAGGATGGCCTGATGATGCCCGAGCTCAGGGACTCCTTGATGTATTTCTCCATGGCCTCACATTCCGGGGCAGAGAAGCTGTAGAGCCAACTTGAAGGCAAAGAGGCCCCCGGCAGGAGATTGATGGCACAATCATATGGTCGTGGGGGGGAAGTGACAGGACCTTGGCTTTGCTAAACACTGCCGCCAGGTCATGGTACTCCACGAGCACAGACGAGACATCTGGGGGAGGCGAATCCTGAGGACCGAGGGGTACAGAGGGAGAGCAGGCAGCAGATTGCAAACAAGCACCCAGACAAAATGTACTCCATGACAAGATTCTAACCGTCCACCAATCAATAGAGGGATTGTGTAAGCTCAGCCATGGGAACCCCAGGATGACAGGGGAAGCGGAGGAGGAAAGCACAAAAAAACCTCATATGCTCACGGTGGTTGCCTGAGACCAGTACAGAGACAGGGACAGCCTGCTTAGTAACGATGGCAACGGGCATCTTGGAGAGGGCGATCAACTTAAGCGGTCTCTCTAGGTTGTAACAGGGGAGCCCCAGCCGGGTTGCCAAACCCTCCAAAATAAATCTTTGCTCCGCGCCTGAGTCAGTGAGAGCATGTGAGGATATTTCAGTGCGTGCATATTGAAAATGAATGGGTAACGTGAGGCGTGTAAAGGCTTTAGAATTGCCACCGTCTGTTAGTCCCCCTACCGTAACGAACGGACTCCCCCTTTTACTCAATTAGGGCAAGATGCAACCTCATGCTCAGCGCTGCCACAGTATAAACACAGCCCAAGATCATGGCAGCCTTGACGTTCTGCCGGGGGCAATTTGGACTGGCCAGTAAACATGGGCTCATCCTCCCCAGGGCACTCAAAGGGAGGGAGGGCCTTAAGGGGAGACTGTGGGGTTTGAGTGCCCGAATGGTGCTCACTAGCCCATCCCCTTAACCTATTGTCAATAGAAATAGCTAGTGTAATGAGCTCATTGAGCTTAGCAGGTCTTCCCACCTGGGCCAACTCATCCCTCAAGCTGGGGCTAAGGCTCTGTGATATCCTACCGTGTAGCAATGATCACACTTGAGTTATTTCTTTGGCTAACTCTGCCGTTTATTCTGCAACACACATAATATGACTGAACATGGATTCTGCGCGGGGTTTTCACACTCTTGTTCTAATGTGTCCCCTTAGTAGCAGTGCTGAACAATACAGGTAGTTCCCCCTAGAGGCATGTGCCAGTAATGTTTTAAATTAGACTTGCAGTCTACCACATCCCTCCCCTCTAGATTAAACTACTTTTAATTACACTAGCCAATTTTGCTAGACATCCTGGAACTCCCATTTAACCCTAAACAATCACAGTTACTTTTAACTTCTTAAACACATGTGCCATACACATAATTTCTTTCTCTTTTTTTTTTTTTTTTTTTACATGTATAACACACATAACAGTCTAACTGGGGATTTGGTTTGACTACCGCATCCCAGTGAGGTTCCAGGACGCATTCTTGTCCTGTGGCTGGGGAACTCACGACTGACTAAGTATAGTCCTTCAAGTAGTCTGGAGCTCTCCTAGCTCGCTGAGATCTTCTCACGGCTGGTGAGCCAACTGCAGGTGAAGACTCAGACTGCTCCACTGTTTCGGCTGCTGCAGTGCTGCCCGTAGAATCTGCAGAGACGGTTACCTCAGGTTTCACCTGAAGTGGTGGTTCGTTGATGCTCTCCTCAGGATGGGTGTCAGACAACACCTCTGGTGCCATCGGCAGGGGAATGGAGCTCCTACCACGAACTTGGTCGATGTGTCGCCTCATCACTTGTCCATGACCTAATGTCACCTTGAATGACACAGGGCCTGTCTTTTCTGTTATTTCTCCTGGTACCCAGGCTGGTCCTGAGCCAAAGTTGCGGGTGTAGACCACGTCTCCTTCTCTCAGTATTCTCTCTCTAGCATGCATGTCATGATAACCTTTTTGTTTCTCTTGTTTATCATGCACTTTGTTTCTGAAGTCTGGATGTATTAAGTCAAATGTTGACCTCAACTTTCTTCCCATCCATGGACCTGCGTAGTCAATGTGAATTCTTCTCCATGGTTTATCTGGAACTTCCCAAGGATGTAGTGGGGCTGCTGGAGGACTGTTCCTGTTCTCCTGGCATGCCGCACATGACTTCACAAGCGCCTCCACCTCTGCATCCATGTTGGGCCACCACATGTAACTCCTCGCCAACGCTTTCATGCGAGTGATGCCAGGGTGTGCTTGGTGTAGTTGTTGCAGTAAGGCATTCCTACCAGGTGGTGGAACAACCACGCGTCCTCCCCACAGGATACAACCTTCCTGGGTGCTGAGCTCATCCTGTCGTCGGGCATAGGGAATGAACTCAGGACTGTTCATCTTCGGCCATCCTCGCAAGATGTATTCTCGCACTCTTGCTAGAACAGGGTCTTTGTCTGTCCACTTCTTTATTTGTTGTGCGTTCACCAGGGGCACGCCCTTCTGCTGCTTGACCCCCCATGACCATTTTTCTTCCTTCTTAAGTAAGGTATGTAGTGGTGCCAGCAGCGTGGAGAGCTTTGGGAGGAACCTATGGTAATAGTTCAACAAGCCCAGGTAGGCTTTTAACTCAGTAACATTTTGTGGCTCAGGCGCCTCCGCAATGGCTTCCACTTTGTCTGTTAGAGGGTGTAGACCACTGGCGTTGATCTTGTGGCCTAGGAACACCACCTCTTTTCCCATGAACTCACACTTGCTTCTTTTCAACCTCAGACCGCTTTTCTCCAACCGTTGAAGCACTTCCTCCAGCGTTTTCAGATGTTCTTGTTCATTTGGTCCTGTACAAAGGATGTCATCCAAATAAATGGCAACATTCGGAATTCCACCTAGGATGCCCTCCATAGTTCTCTGGAATATAGCAGGACTGGAAGCTACTCCAAATGGTAAGCGTGTGTAGGTATATAAGCCTTTGTGTGTATTGATGGTTACATACTTTCTTGATTCTTCTTCCAGGACTACTTGTTGGTAGGCGTGACTCATGTCTAATTTCGTGAAGTGTCGGCCGCCATTCAGCTGTGCGAAGAGGTCCTCCACTTTAGGAATTGGATACTGATCCACCCGTGATGCTCGATTGACAGTGAGTTTGTAATCTCCACATATTCTAATGGAGCCATCCGGCTTTCTCACTGGGACTATGGGCGCCGCCCATTCTGCAACCTGCACTGGCTCAATGATCTTGTCATCCAGCAGCCTCTGTAGCTCGCTTTCGACCAGTGGCTTGACTGCATAGGGTACCGGTCGGGGTTTGCAGAATCGTGGTTGGGCCTCCTTGTCCACATTAATCTTTGCAGTGACACCTTTTAGCTGTCCCACGCCTTCTTTGAACACCTCAGCGTGTCTTTCGAGGATCTCCTCCAGCTGCAATTTGGGCTGAGATTCCACTTTATTCACCAACTGATCCATCATGGCCAGTTCTTGTAGCCAACTTCGCCCTAGTAGATTTGGTCCTTCGCTCCCAACTACTACTACAGGTAAGTCCTTTTCTTTGTTTTCGTGCTGCACCTTCACTTGTGCCATGCCTAGCACGTCTAGTTTCTCTCCTGTGTATGTTTTTAATTTTAATGAACAGGGATTTAATTCTGCTGTGTCTGTTTTCTTCCACAGTTGTATATATTGCTGTTTACTTAATATGGTTACTCCACAGCCTGTATCAACTTCAAATGTTACTTTCATTCCATTAACATTCATGGTACGCGTGATGGGCGCTACCTTGGTCAGCTCCTCTGACGTGTTGTAAATTGTGTGAAAATCCATGTCTTCTGTATCACTTTCTCCCTCCCCTCTCAGTTGATTCGCTCGCTGTTCCTTTCCTGGGCCCTTGTTTTCATACTTTTGCCCATTAACTGTCGCTTTCAGCACCTGTGCGCTGTCCACCTTTACTCTACATGCTTTCTTAATGTGCCCTCGCTTGCCACAATTATGACACAGCTCAGTGGCAAATTTGCACTCGGCGGCATTGTGCTGGCCTTTGCAGCGATAACAACTGGGGAATTTGTGCTGAGTTTTGTCAGTCGACACTTTGTGGACACCTACTTGGGTCTTAGGCACACGAACATGCGTTGCTGTGTCCTCTGTTAGCTTCCCTTGCATTTCTCTCACATCTTTAGATGCTGTTTCCATCGCTTGGCATAATTCCAAAGCCTTTGCAAAAGTGAGTTTTGTTTCAAATAAAAGTCGCCGTTGCATTCGGTCATCATTCACTCCACACACAAGTCTGTCTCTTAACATTTCTTCCAATGAGTCTTTGTAATCACAGTGCAGTGCTAATTTCTTCAGTTCTGCCACATACTCTGCTATGGACTCAGTGTTCCTCCTTATGCGTGAATTAAATTTGAATCGTTGCACGATTTCACTCGGTTTGGGGCTGAAGTGCTTCTGAAGCTCAGCAGTAAGCTGGTCGTATGTTTTATCTTTCGGTAATGCAGGGCTTATTAAATTTCTCAACAAGCTGTAAGTAGTTGCACCAACTCCACTCAACAGTACAGCCTTCCTTTTGTCTGGCTCCTCAATGTCATTAGCTTGGAAGAAAAAGTCCAACATTTCACTATATTCTTCCCATGACTGAGTCGAGTTATCAAAAGGGGTTACCGTTCCGATTACAGCCGCCATTGCTCGTCGTGGTGGGGAAACCTCGTTTTTCCTCCTCTGAACTTGCACTCGAACTACTGGAGTCACTTGAGTTCGCCACACTTGCAATGTTCTCTGTTTCTCGCCGCTGATTTTTTTCTTTTAATCCTCGTCGCCAATTGTGTGATATCCTACCGTGTAGCAATGATCACACTTGAGTTATTTCTTTGGCTAACTCTGCCGTTTATTCTGCAACACACATAATATGACTGAACATGGATTCTGCGCGGGGTTTTCACACTCTTGTTCTAATGTGTCCCCTTAGTAGCAGTGCTGAACAATACAGGTAGTTCCCCCTAGAGGCATGTGCCAGTAATGTTTTAAATTAGACTTGCAGTCTACCACAGCTCTGAACAAAAATACTACACAGAGAGGCATCCTCCCACCCAACCTCAGCAGCTACTACCCAGAAATCTACCAAGTAATCAGCTACCGACTTAACCTCCTGTCTTAAATTAAGGAGGCGAGAGGTGAGCACGCATTCCCGATCAGAGTGGTCAAATACTTCAGAAAATTCAGCCACAAACTGATTGTAGGTTGATCGTCACTTCCTTGTGGTAACGTATCGTCACTTCCTGTTTTGCTGTCTGCCTGTGTGGTTTGCTCTCCAGCTCTCGAGCCACTAGCTATGGCTACTACCTCTCTTTCCTCTCCTCCTCTGGTGTGCTCTCTCTGTCAGATGTTTAGCTACACCTCTGCCTCTTTTAGTGATAACGATAAATGTAATAAATGTTGTCTTTTTGAGGCGCTCGAGGCGAGGTTGTCTGATTTGGAATCCCGGCTCCGCTGCATTGAAACACCGTCTGCGCCAGTTAATCTCGACGGACGCCCATTAGCTGCAGCGGAGCTAGCTAGCTTAGGTCCCCCTGTCACCGGTTCCCCGGCTCTCCTCTGCAGCGAGGAGACTGGGTGGGTGACGGTGAGAAGGAAGCCTAGTCGCAAAGCCCCGGTTCACCACCAACCTGTTCACGTTTCTAATCGTTTTTCCCCGCTCAGCGACACACCTGCTGAGGAAAAAACTCTGATCATTGGCGACTCTGTAGTCAGAAACGTGAACCTAGAGACTCCAGCGGCCATAGTCACATGCATTCCTGGGGCCAGAGCAGGCGACATCGAGTCAAATTTGAAAATGCTGGCTAAAAGTAACTGTAAATATTCCACAATTGTTATTCACGCTGGCATTAATGACATCCGTCTCCGGCAGTCGGAAGTCACGAAACTTAATATAGAATCGGTGTGTGACTTTGCAAAAACGATGTCTGCCACTGTAGTATTCTCTGGGCCCCTCCCCAATCTGACCAGTGATGACATGTTTAGTCGCTCGTCATCCTTGAACCGCTGGCTGTCTGTGTGGTGTCCTGCAAATGACGTGGGCTACATTGACAATTGGAGCTCTTTTTGGGGAAAACCTGGTCTTATGAGACGAGACAGCATTCATCCCACTTTGGATGGTGCTTCTCATTTATCTAACAATCTGGCATCTTTTTTATCCAAATTTCCAAAACCCTGACTACTCAGAGTTGGGACCAGGAAGCAGAGTCGCAGTCTTACACGCCTCTCTGCAGCTCCTCTTCATCCGCCACCCCTCAGCTTAGCCCCTGTCTTCCCCATCAGAGAATCGTTGTCTGCTCCCTCCAAAGTAAATAAAAATATAATGTATAAGCATCCCAAAGTGATAAAGCAAAATATTGGTAAAACTCAAATTAAACATAAAGCCTCTAAATTGAATGATTTGGCCTCTGTTCCTCCTCATAATTTAAAAATTAAATGTGGTTTATTAAATATTAGGTCTCTAACTCCCAAGTCTCTGTTAGTCCATGATCTGTTAATTGATCATCAGATTGATTTAATTTCCCTTACAGAGACTTGGTTAGGACAAGAGGATTATGTTGGTTTAAATGAATCAACTCCCTCTGGTTATTTAAACTGTCAAAATCCCAGAAGTTCTGGTCGTGGAGGAGGAGTAGCATCAATTTACCATTCCAAATTACTAGTTAATGTAAAGCAAAAAACATGTTATAATTCCTTTGAGGGCCTGGTCCTCAGTATTGGGCACTTTAGCAATTTCAGGTTAAACCCAATTTTATTTGCCATAGTTTATCGTCCCCCATCAACCTATTCAGAATTTTTATCCGAATTTCCTGATTTCTTAGCTGATTTAGTGCTGAAATCTGATAGAATAATTATAGTAGGGGACTTTAATATACATGTGGATGTAGATAGTGACTGCCTTAATGTGGCTTTTAATTCAATATTAGACTCGATTGGGTTTTCTCAGAAAGTAGGAAATTCTACTCATTACCTCCACCATACATTGGACCTTGTTCTGACATATGGCATAGAAATAGAAAATCTGGTAGTGTCTCCTCATAACCCTGTACTGTCAGACCATTGTCTGTTAACCTTTGATTTTACTATTTCTGACTATTTGGCTCCTAAAGAAAAATATTATCACAGTAGATGCCTCTCAGATGATGCTGTTTCCAAATTTATGCAGATTGTTTCCTCTATGCCATGTGTCAACACAACGGAAATAAGCTATAGACAGCTTGCTCCTTCTGTAATTGATAACATGGTGGATAGTGTTTCAGCTTCTCTGCATCAGGCTCTAGACTTGGTGGCCCCCTTAAAAAAGAAAAAGTCTAATCAGAGATTTTTAACTTCTTGGTTCAACACAGAAACTCGTAGCTTAAAACAGAAGACTCGTCAATTAGAAAGAAAATGGCGCTCTACTAATTTAGATGAAATCTATTTAGCTTGGAGAAATCATCTTTTAATTTATAAAAAATCTCTTAGAAAAGCTAGAACGAGTTATTACTCTGCATTAATAGAAGAGAACAAGAATAATCCCAGGTTTCTTTTCAGTACTGTAGCCAGGTTGACAAAGAGTCAGGACTCTGTCAATCCTAGCATCCCCTTAGAGCTTACTAGTCAGGACTTTATGAACTTTTTCAATAATAAAATTTCATCCATCAGAGATAAAATCAATCAGATTCTTCCCACAGTTAACTTAAATACTGTAACTACTACAACTCCTTCTATTGATGTCTGTCTTGATGAGTTTACTCCAATCGACCTTTGTGAGTTAGACAAAATAGTTTCCTCATCCAAACCTTCAACTTGTCTTTTAGACCCTATTCCTACCAGGTTATTTAAAGAAGTCTTCCCACTTATTGGTAGCTTTATTCTTCATATAATCAATTCTTCATTAACTTTAGGCCATGTACCGCAGGCTTTTAAAACGGCTGTAATTAAACCCTTACTCAAAAAGCCAACGCTAGATCCAGGAGCTTTAGCTAACTATAGACCAATCTCTAATCTCCCTTTCATTTCAAAAATCTTAGAAAGAGTTGTTGCTACGCAATTATTTGACCACCTGCAGGGAAATGGTTTATTTGAGGAGTTTCAATCTGGGTTTAGAATCCATCATAGCACTGAAACAGCCTTAGCGAAGGTCACTAACGACCTCCTCATTGCATCTGATAATGGACTAGTTTCTGTACTTGTCCTTTTAGATCTTAGTGCAGCTTTTGATACTATTGATCATAATATTCTACTTGATAGATTAGAACACTATGTTGGACTTAATGGAACTTCGTTGCAGTGGTTTAGATCTTATTTATCTGATAGGTTCCAGTTTGTTCATGTAAATAATGAGTTTTCTCTCAGCTCAAAGCTTAGTCATGGAGTTCCACAGGGATCTGTGCTTGGCCCTACTCTTTTTAGTTTATATATGCTTCCGTTAGGCAACATTATTAGAAAGCACTGTATACATTTTCACTGTTATGCAGATGACACACAATTATACCTGTCAATGAAGCCAGAAGATACTAATCAATTAGCCAAGTTAGAAGCCTGTCTTAAGGAAATCAAAGTTTGGATGACTTGTAATTTCCTGCTATTAAATTCAGATAAGACTGAAGTCATTCTTGTTGGTCCAAAAAACCTTAGAAATTCCTTTCCAAATCAAACTTTCAGTTTGGATGCAGTTACTCTTTCTCTGAATAGCTCTGTGAGGAACCTTGGAGTTATTTTTGATCAGGATTTGTCCTTCAATTCACATATTAAATTTGTTTCTAAGACTGCCTTCTATCATTTGCGTAATATTGCCAAGATTAGGAGCATCTTGTCTCAGAGTGATGCTGAGAAGCTGATCCACGCTTTTGTTAGCTCGAGATTAGATTATTGTAATTCTTTATTATCAGGCTGTCCTAAAACATCTTTAAAAAGTCTTCAGCTGATCCAAAATGCTGCAGCAAGAGTTTTAACAGGTACTAGAAAGAGAGATCATATCTCTCCGGTTCTGGCCTCCCTTCATTGGCTTCCCATAGAGTTTAGAATTAAGTTTAAAATCCTTCTTCTTACTTACAAAGCTCTAAACAATCAGGCTCCTTTTTATTTAAAAGATCTGATACTACCGTATCATCCTAACAGAGCACTACGCTCCCAAAATGCAGGTTTACTTGTAATACCTAGAATCTCCAAAAGTACAATGGGAGGCAGAGCCTTCAGTTATCAAGCTCCTCTCCTGTGGAATCAGCTGCCAATCTGGATTCGGGAGTCAGACTCGATCTCTGTTTTTAAGAATAGGGCTAAAACCTACCTTTTTGATATAGCCTACAATTAGGGAGGGATCATGTGTTTCTGAACCCTCCCTTAGTTATGCTGCTAATAGGTTTAGTCAGCCGGGGGACCTCCAGTAATGCACTGGGCCTCACTCCTTTCCTCACTCTCTATGAAATATTTTTTTTTTTTGCTGGTCATTAACATTTGTTTGTTCTCTCCCATAGATTGAGTCCCCATCGTGCTGTTTGCTCTCTACATGTCTGTTCTTTTCTTCTTCTCTGTCCCCTCACCCCCCAGCCAGTCGCAGCAGATGACTGCCCCTCCCTGAGCCTGGTTCTGCTGGAGGTTTCTTCCTGTTAAAAGGGAGTTTTTCCTCTCCACCGTCGCCAAGTGCTTGCTCACAGGGGATCGCCTGATTGCTGGGGTCTTTCTGCAACTGTGGGGGTCCTCCCTACAGTTGATAGTGCTATGAGATGACTGTTGTTGTGAAATGGCGCTATATAAATAAAGTTGAATTGAATTGAATTGAATTGAATAGGTGTAGTTAGTGTAATCGGGTTGGGTCATAATGGCGGTAGCCCACGCCAAAGCCCGTCCCTCCAGTAAATTCACCAAATAACTAATCTGACTATGGTGAGTGGGAAAATCCCCTGGCACATGCTGAAAAACCAAGCTACACTGTAACAGGAAACCCCGTGCTTCCCCTAACTTACCACTAAAACGGGTGGGAGTGGGGACGAGAGTTAACCGGGCATGAGGAGGTGGAGACTGAGAAGAGTTGGTTGACCCGGCCAGATCCCGAGAGGCAGGTGGAAAAGGCCACAGCGGGGAGAACTGGTCGAGTTGTGATTTTATGTGCGTGAGTTGAGTTAAGATCACCTGTTGCTGGTGTGTTAATTGATCCAACGGAGCCTCCATGGTGTTAAGTTTGCGTGCCAAAGCACCGTCTGCTGGGGCTTCTTGATGGAGATGTACTGACATGATTTCCAGAAACACACAGAAACAGATGCAGGCTCAACAACAATAATGATCTTTTATTGAATGAAAGTGAGGTGTCTGTGTGCAAATGGTGTTGTGTGCATGTTGTGTAGTGGGAGCAGGAGCGTGAATGACAGGACAGGTCTGGCAACCCTGGAATGACAGCAGAGACAGGGGGATTAGACACAGGCTGGCAGGTAATGATCTCAATAGAGATTTCACAGTCTTATGGCAGCAAAGAGTTAATCCGGCTCCGAAGAGATGATTTCCCAATACTGGTCCAGTGTCCCGTTGTGATGTTGTAGTGCAGGTGCAGAATATTTACAGTGCAGCTTGGGTGAAGGATCCATGACGTGTGCTCCAGCTCACCAATTTGCGAGGAGTGAATGTTTCCGTAACAGCTGAAGTCCGGTCTGCCGCCAGGAGGAAGGAGAGGTCCGACTAGAGGGTGGTCCACCTGTGCACAGGGAACAAGGGGAAGATAGGCAGGTGCAGGAAATAGTACTGAGCAGGCTTATGTGGCGTTGGGGAGATTCAACTTTATTCAACTTTATTTATATAGCGCCATATCACGGCAAAAGTTATTTCATAGCACTTTCAAATGTAGGGAAAACCCCACAATTGCAGAAAGACCCAGCAATCAGACGATCCCCTGTGAGCAAGCACTTAGCGATGGTGGAGAGGAAAAACTCCCATTTAACAGGAAGAAACCTCTAGCAGAACCGGGCTCAGGGAGGGGCAGTCATATGCTGCAACTGGCTGGGGGTGAGGGGATAGAGAAGATGAAAAGAATAGACATAAAGAACATACATAAAGATATGGGACTCCCGAGCAATGAGAAACAGATGCTTAGAGATGAATTCTCTGTAGTGAAGTGGAGGAAGACTCTAGGAAGGAGTTCTTCCTGGGAGAAAGCATAGATGTCTCCGTGCTGCCTTCTGGGCAGCGTTCCTTATAAAGGGTGCTTGATGAGGGAATGCAGGTGTGCCCTCAGCTGTGAAAGATTATTAGGGCAAGGCACACACAGCGGGGATCACCACAGTGACAGCAAAGTTACACTGTTATACAAGCTGTACATTGACTCCTTTACATTGTATCAAAGTGTCATATCTTCAGTGTTGTCCCATGAAAAGATATAATAAAATATTTACAAAAATGTGAGGAGTGTACTCACTTTTGTGAGATACTATACACTACAGTGCACATAGAATGAATTTGGATTGTTTTGCTCTCAACAGCAAATTGGAGACTCTAAAGTGGCCCTACAGTGGGGCAAAAAAGTATTTAGTCACCCACCAATTGTGCAAGTTCTCCCACTTAAAAGATGAGAGAGGTCTCCAATTTTCATCATAGGTATACCTCAACTATGAGAGACAAAATGAGAAAAAAAAACAAATCCAGAAAATCACATTGAAGGATTTTTAATGAATTAATTGGTAAATTCCTCGGTAAAATAAATATTTGGTTACCTACAAACAAGCAAAATTTCTGGCTCTCACAGACATGTAACTTCTTCTTTAAGAGGCTCCTCTGTCCTCCACTCGTTACCTGTATTAATGGCACCTGTTTGAATTCATTATAAGTATAAAAGACACCTGTCCACAACCTCAAACAATCAGACTCCAAACTCCACTATGGCCAAGACCAAAGAGCTGTCAAAGGACACCAGAAACAAAATTGTAGACCTGCACCAGGCTGGGAAGACTGAATCTCCAATAGGTAAGCAGCTTGGTGTGAAGAAATCAACTGTGGGAGCAATTATTAGAAAATGGAAGACATACAAGACCACTGATAATCTCCCTCGATCTGGGGCTCCACGCAAGATCTCACCCTGTAGGGTCAAAATGATCACGAGAACGGTGAGCAAAAATCCCAGAACCACCCGGGGGGACCTAGTGAATGACCTGCAGAGAGCTGGGACCAAAGTAACAAAGGCTGCCATCAGTAACACACTACGCCGCCAGGGACTCAAATCCTGCAGTGCCAGACGTGTCCCCCTGCTTAAGCCAGTACACGTCCAGGCCCGTCTGAAGTTTGCTAGAGAGCATTTGGATGATCCAGAAGAGGATTGGGAGAATGTCATATGGTCAGATGAAACCAAAATAGAACTTTTTGGTAAAAACTCAACTTGTCGTGTTTGGAGGAGAAAGAACACCATACCTACTGTGAAGCATGGGGGTGGAAACATCATGCTTTGGGGCTGTTTTTCTGCAAAGGGACCAGGACGACTGATCCGTGTAAAGGAAACAATTAATGGGGCCATGTATCGTGAGATTTTGAGTGAAAACCTCCTTCCATCAGCAAGGGCATTGAAGATGAAATGTGGCTGTGTCTTTCAGCATGACAATGATTCCAAACACACCGCCCGGGCATAGGGCGGTATACCTATGATGAAAATTGGAGACCTCTCTCATCTTTTAAGTGGGAGAACGTGCACAATTGGTGGCTGACTAAATACTTTTTTGCCCCACTGTAGGTGTGAATGTGTGTGTGAATGGTTAAGGGACAGCGCCGTACCATGGCTGCTTCATCCATCCAGGTGGATGCCCTCAATTTCCCCTCTGGGGGATCAATAAAGTATACAAAATCAAAATCAAAATCAAAAAAATATTCAGAAATAAATAAATAAAAAGCAAGCTAGATTAGAAAAGAATTTGCAGCTTGTTCAAGCTAAAGTGCAGTCATGACATTTTAAAATTTTACTCCCAACATACACTACTCACAAAAAGTGAGGGATATTTGGCTTTCGGGTGAAATTTATGGAAAATGTAAAAAGTTCACACTACAGTGATATATCATGAAAGTAGAGCATTTAAATAGAAGCATGCAATGGTGATTTCCTCATCTCAAACAATTTATTGAAACAAAAATCAACAGTGATACCACAACAAAAAATGTCAATGTCTAAATAACTTGTCATGTGCCCTTGAGCATCAATTACTTCTTGACAACGATGTCTCATGCTGTTCACAAGTCAACTTATTGTCTGCTGAGGCATGGCATTCCACTCTTCTTGAAGGGCGCCCCTCAGGTCATTGAGGTTGTAGGGTGCAGGGTTACGAGCCACAACATGGCAAATCAGCTGATCCCATAGGTTTTCTATGGGATTCAGGTCTGAAGAAAGTGCAGGCCACTCCATTTGAGGTACCCCAGCCTCCAGCAGCCATTCCCTAATGATGTGACCTTGATGAGCTGGAGCATTGTCGTCCATGAAGAGGAAATTAGGCCTGTGCTGTTCATGCAGGGGCACAATGACTGAATGAATGATGTTATTCAGGTAGTATGAATTTGTCACTGTACCATTCACAAGGTGTAGGGCTGTTCTGTATTTACTAGACACACCTGTCCAGACTGTAACACCACTACCATCAAAGGCTCGTCAGGTGAGAACAGTGGCTGATGCATAGTGCTCTCCTTGACATCTCCAACATCATTGGCAGCCATCATTTCTGCTCAGTGTGAATCGACTTTCATCAGAGAACAGCACTGAGGCCCACAGGTCCCTTTTCCAGCATAAATGCTCTCTGGCCCATGTAAGACAATGACGACTGTGCCTGGTGATGTGTTCAGGTACCTTTGCAGGTTGTCTAGTATGCAGACCAGGCTGATGTAAACGGTGTTGAATGGTCTGACGTGACACTTGGGTGCCTCTCACCTCCCTTAAATGTGCCTGGAGTTGAATGGCATTCATCATCCGGTTCTGCAGGGCACTGTTCACAATGAACCGGTCATCAGAGTGGGATGTGGCCAAAGGACGTCCACTTCTATGTGGACGTTCTCTGTGACTCTTCCAGTTTCTCTGTATCTCTGTTGCAACCTGCTGATGACACTCTGACACTCTAAGCTCAGTGGTCACTTCCCTCTGAGAACATCCTGTTTGAAGCCTCACAATGGTGAGGTACTGTTGATCAGTTGTGAGGTATCGTCTTAGTTTCATGATGTCAAAATATGAACAGCATGATGAAGAGGACGGTTTAAATACCAGTTCTAATTGAACCAGAAAATAAACACTTCTGAGAGAGAAGAAGAGGATCTTCAGGTCGGGAAACAGGGAGATGCTGAAGTCCGTACAGAGGGAGCTGAGGAGGAAGATCAGAGAAGGCAAGGACAGCTTCAGGAAGAAGATGGAGGACAAGCTGCAACAGAGTGACATCGGCAGGGTCTAGAGAAACCTTAAAACCATCTCTGGGCTCCAGAATATCTCCTCCCAGGCCACGGGGGGCAGGGAGTGGGCGAACAATCTGAACCTGTTTTTTAATAGGTTTGACCAACCGCCCTCCCCCCCGACTGCACAACAACCACTGCTGCCTCTAAAGTCATCGAGACCTGCTGTCCACACCCCACTCCACCAACACCCCCCACTCCCAGCACACAGCCCCCCAACCTGACCCTCACCAGGACCCAGGTGAAGATGGAGCTGAGGAAGATCAAGGCGAGGAAGGCCTCGGGACCGGATAGCATCAGCGCGAAGCTCCTCAAGTCCTGCACAGACCAGCTGTGTGGGATTGTGGAGCACATCTTCAACCTGAGCCTGAAGCTGGGGAGGGTACCACAGTTGTGGAAAACATCTTGTGTGGTACCTGTACCAAAGACTTCCCACCCCAAAGACCTGAACAGCTACAGACGAGTGGCCCTGACGTCTCATATGATGAAGACCCTGGAGAGACTGCTCCTTGCTCACCTCCACCCCCTGGTGGGACCAGCGATGGATCCACTCTAGTTTGCCAACCAGCATGGCATTGGGGTGGAGGATGCAGTGATCTTCCTCCTTCACCGTTCCCTGTCCCACCTGGAGAAGCCCGGGAACGCGGTGAGGATCATGTTCTTTGACTTCTCCAGTGCTTTCAACATCATCCAACCGATGATCCTGAAGGACAAGCTGCTGTGCGCAGGGGTGGACCAGCACCTGTCATCATGGATCCTGGACTGCCTCACTAACCGGCCACAGTTTGTGAGAACCCAGGATTGTCTGTCCGACACGATCATCGGTAGCACGGGGGCCCCCCAGGGAACGGTTTTGGCTCCCTTCCTGTTCACCCTTTATACTGCGGACTTCTCACACAACACAACACACTGCCATCTACAGAAGTTCTCTGATGACTCTGCAATCATCGGCCTCATCTCCAACAGAGATGAAGCTGAGTACAGAGGACTTACCCAGGATTTCGTGGACTGGTGCCATCGGAACTACCTCCAGATCAACGCGAGGAAAACTAAGGAGCTGGTGGTGGACTGCCGCAGGCAAGGACAACCCCTCACAAGACCAGTAAACATCCAGGGAACAGACATTGAGATGGTGACATCCTACAAGTACCTGGGTGTTCATCTGAACAATAAACTAGACTGGTCACACAATACCGACATACTCTACAAGAAGGGACAACGCAGGCTGTTCCTACTGAGGAGACTCAGGTCCTTTGGTGTACAAGGGGCGCTGCTGAAGACATTCTACGGCACGGTGGTGGCATCAGCCATCACTCTTGGAGTTGTCTGCTGGGGCAGTGGCATTACAGCAGCCGATAGGAAGAGACTGAACAAACTAATCAAGAAAGCTAGCTCTGTCCTGGGGAAACGCCTTGACCCAGTGGAGGAGATAGGAGAGAGAAGGATGGTGGCTAAACTGTCATCTCTGCTGGAGGCCGAGTCCCACCCTATGCAGGACATACTGAACGCACTGAGGAGCTCATTTAGCAGTAGACTACATCATCCTAGGTGTGCAACCGAGAGGTTTCGCAGGTCCTTCCTACCTACGGCTGTCAAACTGTATAACCTAAGCAGGGCTGCTCGCAGAGATAGCAAAAAAAAAAAAAAAAGGGACGACCTAATAGTACTGAATGCAAAAGACGCAACAGACTTACACAAATGGTCCCCTCCAGCATACAACTAGGACAATATCAGTCGCTACGGAGGGTGACAATATGTATGGGTACATATTCATACCATGTAGGGTAACTAAAGATAAGATAAGATAAGATAAGATAAGCCTTTATTAGTCCCACAACGGGGAAATTCCAGGATTGCAACAGCACAGGGATAGCAACACTCAGAGCAACAATCAGAAGGCAAGAAAAAAAACAAGCAAGCAAGAGCAGCTAATAAACATATGTACGTATTACTATAAAATATATATATATACACACACACACAGACACACAGTGCAGAGCATTGTAGCTGGATGGAATAAATATATGAATATATGGACACACAGTGCAGAGCATTGTAGCTAGATGGAATAAATATGTAAATATATAAACACCCACAGTACGGAGCATTGCAGCTAGGTGGAATAAATATGCAAGTATATAAACACACACAGTGCGGAGCAATGTAGCTAGATGGAATAATATGTAGATATATAAATATATAAACACACCCAGTGCTGAGCATTGTAGCTAGATGGAATAAATATGCAAATATATAAACACACACAGTGCAGAGCATTGTTGCTAGATGGAATGAAACAGCATAACCGTCTACTTAGTTATCCTACATGGTATGATTATGTGCCCATACATATTCTCAATATTCTAAATAGACGGTTTTGCTGTTTATTGCATCTAGCTACAATGCTCTGCACTGTGTATAATATTTATGTGTACATATGTATATTCACTGCTCTTATTTTCCTATCTCCTTAATTATTGCTCTGAGTGTTGCTATCCCTGTGCTGTTGCAATCCTGGAATTTCCCCATTGTGGGACTAATAAAGGCTTATCTTATCTTATCTTATCTTATCTAAAATGTATTGGTCAATTCATGGATCAAACACCTGTTGTGAATTTTGCCATTAAGCACCTTGTTAGAGAACAGCAAGTTATGCAAAAAGTACTGAAACATTGAACAGTTGGACATGTACATTCAAAAGGTTAGAGATAGTCAAATTATATTCACCTGTAAATATTATAATGCATTTTAGATGCATCCTGAAGTTTCACCTGAAAGCTTAATATCCCAAACCTTTTGTAAGTAGTGTATATAAAAATCTATATGGCTAATAGATACATCTATGCAATCTAAAACTGCCTCTGCACTGGTTGCTGGGCAAAGAGTATTTTTTGGAAGTTAAATTTGACCAGTCATCATTCACCACATCAACATTTTTCTCATTAAACATATTTCTGATGGAGCCATTGACCTGAGAGTTTCACCAGATATCAGTAACAACCCAAGTAATCCATACATACAAAGAAATAGAGGCAACTGTGTTCCCAAAACAAGTTATGTAGTGGAGCTACAGTATATAAAGCGAAGCTATATAAAGTGGAATGACACAGAGAATAAGCATTGAACACGCTTGGTGAAATTCATTTAATGTTTAGTAGAAAAGCCTTTGTTGGTAATAACAGCTTCTAGACACCTCCCGTATGGAGAAACTGGGCTACGCATTGCTCAGGAGTGATTTTAGACCATTTTTCCACACAAACTGTCTTCAAATCTTGAAGGTTCCGTGGGTGTCTCTATGAACTCTGATCTTCAGTTTGTTCCAAAGATTTTCAATTGGATTCAGGTCAGATGACTGACTGGGACATTCTAGCAGCTTTGTCTTCCTTCTCTGGAGCCAGTTGAGAGTTTCCTTGGCTGTGTGTTTGGGATCATTGTCTTGCTGAAATGTCCACTCTCATTTCATCTTCAGCATCTTGGCAGATGGCAACAGGTTCTTATCAAGGATGTCTCTGTACATTTGTCCATTCATCTTTCCTTCAATTAAATGAAGTCTGCCTGTACCATGTGCTGAAAAATACGCCCACACCATGATGCTCCCACCTCCAAACTTCACTGTTGGTATGGTTTTTGGGCTGATGTGTAGTGCCATTTCTCCTCCAAACATGCTGTGTGTTGTGGCATCCAAAAAGTTCAATTTTGGTCTCATCTGACCAGATTATACTCTCCCAGTATACCTGGCTTGCCTAAATGTTGTGCAGCAAACTTTAAACGAGCTTCAGCATGCTTTTTCTTCAACAATGGAGTCTTGCGAGGTGAGTGGACACAGAGCCCATGTCAGTTGGGTGCAATACTTATTGTTTTCCTTGAAACAGCAGTACCTGCTAATGCTAGGTCTTTCTGGAGCTCTACACGAGTGGTTGTCGGCTCTTGGATAACTCTTCTGATAATTCTTTTGACTCCTGTCAGAAATCTCTGTCTCTGTCACCACAGACCAGGTTAAGAAACAGCTAGAGAGACCCTGTCAGCAGAAGGCTGCAGGCCCTGATGGCATCTCCGCCAGGATCCTGAGGACCTGTGCCAACCAGCTTTCGCCCATACTGAAACACCTGTACAACCTGAGCCTGAGTCTGGAAAGAGTGCCAGCGCTGTGGAAGACATCATGCCTGGTTCCTGTCCCCAAGAAGTCATCTTCATCTGACTTGAATGACCATCGACCAGTTGCCCTCACATCCCATTTGATGAAGGTCCTGGAGAGACTGGTCTTAGTCCACATGAGGCCACAGATGAAGATGTGGCTGGACCCTCTGCAGTTTGCATATCAGCCCCATTTAGGATTTGAAGACACTATCATCTACCTGCTGCATTGAGCCCACGTGCACCTGGACTTAACCAGCTGAAATTAATTTGTACTGATGGGGGATGGGATGGCTTCCTAAATTCTGATGGATTTCAGCTTGTTTCTTGGCTTTTTTGCACCTCTTTTTCTTCACGTGTTCAGTACTTATTCCTCGTGTCATTCCACTTTACTAAATATAACTTGTTTTGTAAATACAGTTTCCTTGATTTCTTTGTCTGCATGGATTACTTGGGTTGTTACCGATATCTGGTGAAAATCTCAGGTCAATGGCTCCATCAGAAATACTGTATGTTTCATGAGAAAAATGTTGATGTGTTCAATACTTATTTCCCCCACTGTATATTAGGACTGGGAAGTGATTAAAAAAATGTAATTAACATCCCCTGCTACAATAAAAACGCACTCTGGATGAGTTGTTTGTAAATCACTGATGGAATGGTACAGAACATCATAGCTTCCTTAATATTTGCACTGAGAGGAACATCCACTGCTGCTATGATTCTCGTGGATTCTCTGAATTGTTCAGGTCATCTGATGTTTTACACACTGCTGGCCACAATGCGCCTCCGTTCCACTCTCGTTCTCACCCTTCTTCTCCATAACGAACCGAACTGCTTGACAATATCGTCTTTCCATCGTCATGGAGGTCGTCCGGGTGACCGTTTCCGATCTCTTGGATACCACTCGGCAACTTCGCAAGTCCACCAGTTGTGTGTGGATCTCTTGATGTGTCCAGCCCAGTGGAACTGCTTTCTGTGCTCCAAGATCACGTCTTTCACTCCGCTCATTTCCTGAATCACCTCGCTGTGGATGTGCTCATGCAACGATATTCCTAGCACGGATCCTTCCATAGCCCTTTGTACTGTAACCAACCTCTGTATTTCCTTCTTCGTGGTAGCCTACATCTCACTTGCAAATAACATCACAGCAGGACTGTACTATTGAAGCGATTGGTACGTAGGGTCTGGTCCATTTTTGCTTTGAGCACATCCTTTATCATATTAAATGCCTTCCATCCTGATCTTATTTTCATGAAATTTCCATATCCATGTCTCGGCACATGTTCACAGTCTGTTCCAAGTAAATGCACTCTTTCACCTCTTTACTTTCATTGCTTTCCACAACTAAAAGGCCTTGTGGTTCATCTTTTGAACGTATGAATTTAGTTTTCATGTGGTTCTTCTTGAGGCCAACAGCTGCATTTTGATTTTCCAGCTCAGTCAGCATAGCCTGTAACTGATGTGTGGTTTCAGCAATCAGCATGGTGTCATCTGCCAATCAAAGGTGAGTTAATAGCTTGCAATTGATGTTAATGCCACATTCCCAATCAATACATTTGATGACCATCTTGAGACATCTGCTATGATGATAACTGTAAATTCCCTGATCAAGTAGAAGGTTAAAACTTGATATCTGAAGAGCAGCGGCTTCAGACCACTTCCACATTATCGTATCAGCTGTTATTAGTGTAAAAGCATACACTGCCGCCCCGGAATTTACTGGTGACAGTGCAGCTCCTATTCGCCCGGTATGTTATTAGCCCCTCCATGCTAACAGGAGGGTCCAGAACAGATTAATTCAACCACATCTCTGTCAAAATTATGGCACAGCAGCCTCTCTGCTGCTGTTTGGTTGACAAATCCAGCTTCAGATATTCCACTTTATTTTCGAAGGAGCAGACAGAATAGAATAGAATAGGCTTTATTGTCATTGTACAGTTGTACAGCACAATGAAATTGTGGGTGCTCCACCAGGCTATAAAGTAAGTGAGAAGAATCTGACATAGAACAGTTACAGAACACACGATTAACCATACGACTGAGGTAAAGGTAAAAGTAAAAGTACAAATAGCCCATTGGTATATGCACAGGTACGATAGTGGCTTTGCAGGTGGAATTATGTACATAAGAGTGCGGAGTGCAGAACACATAAAAGAGTAAAATGGCCCAAGGATTATGGAAAATATGTACAGTAGTGATTTCACGGATGGGTCAATATACATGAAAGTGAGGAGTACAACGACAGGTGAGTTATAGTGATAATTAAAAGGTCCTTGGTTCTGTGCATGTGAGCTTTCAGAGGGAGGGGGGTGGGGCCTCTGACTCTCTGACTGTTTGCAGTTACACATTAGCAAGTAGAATGGAGGGAAGTGATGTTCTGCATCGGTTCGCCTGTAATTTAGCTGTTAGCCCACTCTGTCTGCCCCCTTCTGCTTTCTGTCATACCGTCTCTGTCTCCGTTAGGTGTCTCCACTGCTTCATGGGCTCATTGGTGTAGCCGTCGCAGCAGACCAAGGCCACATAGACTCACCAGAATTGCCATATCCACAGTACCTCAACTGCTGTATTCACATAATTCTAGTATGAACTTAGTGTTGCTATGCTGCAACTTATCTGTCAATCTGTGCTAAGTGGATTGTTAGACATGAAATGTCTGGTCCACTAGAGCCACAGCCATCATAGGAAAATAACAGGAAGTGCCTTGAGGGTGTTCATTTATAAGATGTTTTAATTTTTCATTAATTTGGACTACCGTAATTAATTGTGCTAATGGCTTAATATTCCCAGCCCTACTATATTAGTAAATGATACTGTGAATAATCACTGGATCTGGTTGTGTGAGACACAGAGGTGATGTTTGTCCTCTTCAGGACTCAGGAGAGCTTCTGGAGACCCTGGCCATGACCTGAGCGATGCAGCAGAGGAGACAAAGGGAGCAGAGCCGTCAATCATGACAAAGGAGCAGAGGGAGTACCTCCGCTGGTTCTACCGCACCGAGGATCGTAAGTGCTGCTGCTCAGAAAACAGCTTCCTCAATGATGTTTATGTTCATCGTACTGAGCATAACAAGTGAACTGACCTGCTCAGAAAACAAAGGCAACAAGGAAATATCTTTAACCTGCATTCAGTCTTAAGTTCCAGCTTTGTAAAGTCATTGAATGAAAACAAACCTAAATAATGACATTTTGTACTGCATATTTCTCAATAGACCTTTTAGCTAGCCTAGTTCTTGAACTCTTAACATCCTCAAAAAACATCAGGTTGGCAAGGGAGGAGATGTTAGCCGGAAGACAGAGGCGTAAATCAAGGGTGGTACGGGGGGACATATGCCCCCACAACTTAGAAAAACAGAGAATCCCCCCCCCCCATTCATCATAAACCTTTTTTGTATCATGTTACATAACAGAATAAAATGCAGCTGTAGCACCAATTTTAAATCTGCAACTGTCATGATTAAATACCCAAGAGGCTTAAATGCAGGGCAAACCACTTCAGATGAACACTCAGACTCAAGAGGAAAGTTTAACACAACTTTGATGAAAAGTAAAACACACAAATACGCTAACTAAATAAACATACAACACTCAAAACTAATGAAAAACACAACAGCACACCAACTTAAATATAATAAATACAGGGGCACGCTGGAGCCACATGTAGCCTGAAAAAGAGGAGAGGAGAGAGTAAGTTAATGACTAAGATTACCAAACAGGGAATGAAGACAGGGGAAGAGAGTCCTACTACACAAGTTGAGGCCCCGATAGTGAACTCCAGCATGGAACACAAAAAGGGAGGGATTAGAGATTGCAGGGAGATGACAGGATGGAGGAGATGACTGGGTGACCTGAGTGAAGACAATGTTGTCTTTGAGTAGTTTGGTCCAAGCGAGCGTGCACAGCCCCGGAGACAAACCACTGGAGTGGCAGCAAACCTGAGGAGGAGAAAACACAGGAGGATAAGATAGCGAAATT
This sequence comes from Pholidichthys leucotaenia, assembly GCA_020510985.1. Taxonomy (NCBI): domain Eukaryota; kingdom Metazoa; phylum Chordata; class Actinopteri; order Cichliformes; family Pholidichthyidae; genus Pholidichthys; species Pholidichthys leucotaenia. Next base: position 313,213,818 of record CM035847.1, on the reverse strand, counting down.
TGCCAAACAACATTGATTGGAGTTGTACTGGCAGCAATACCCAGCAGTGAGCTCTTCTTCTTCTTCTTCTCTCAGTTACTGGTGGATAGCAAACAACTGAAAGGTGCATACTGCCACCTACTGTACAAGAGTGTGTAACATTGTCATTTAAGTCCCACCCCTAAATTCTCTGACTTAATCCTGTGTTATTTAAAAAAGAAAAAAGAGCCCTTCTCGTGATTCTTATTGCCTCTCCATCTGTTCCCAGAATCCCAGTTAAATCCCATTCCCTACCTGCCTCTCAAACTTCATTTTTCATTCTCTCTCTTTCATTTCCATACTTGTGACAGTGCAATAAGATGTGCTCGACATTTTCTTTTACTCTGCATTCTCACATTTGTCACTATTGCTTTTCCCCATGATGAATAAAATGCCGTTTAAACCTGTGTGATCCAGTCTGAGTCTTGCCATAATGATGTCTTCCCTCCTGTTTGTTGTTTTATAATTCTTTATTGCAATAGATTTTTGTATTTTGTAATACAATCTACCTTTGTGATCTTCATCCCATCTTATTGGCCATATCTCAATTCCTTTTTTCTTGATCACTGTTTTCCCTTCTCCTTTTCCAACTGATAACAGTATAGTTATTTCTTTCCCAAGTGCACTTTTTGCTAATTTGTCTGCACAGTCATTCCCTTTCATGTGCAGGAACCCAACAAAACTGAACATCTCCACCACCCCTGTGTACCCTAAATAAACTGTGATATAGCTCAATCACCAAGTCTTCCCTTGAAGATTTTAGTGACTGTATGGTTTTTAAAGCTGCAAGTGAATCTGTGCACACCACTAGTGATGGGACGGCAGGCTCTGGAGCTTTGAGGGTGCTCCAAGCTTGTCCAAGAAATATTTGGAAAAGCATATTTTGAGGTGTGTATTGCTGATGTCGTACCACATGACTGGGCCAGGAAGCCATTCATCATTTTGCACACAACATGAAATAAAGTGAGCAGTGATACACAGTGGAAATCCCCATTCCTCACGTTTTGTGGTGTCGATGTTTGACTGTGTAAGGGATCTGTCACAGCCAATTTTCAGATGGAGCCAGTACCATAAACACGGACTTCTATTGTTTGGGAACAGTTTGATCTCTTTTTCCACTGATACATTTTTCACAAATAGTGGTTCCTTATAAGTGATGGTGCAAGTGGAAAAGTGTCTGCTCTGCAAGTGGGAGGCTGGGGTTCAAGTCCCAGTTATGGAATTCTTGTATTATTATTTTTTAATTGCAAGTTAAAATATCTTGTGTTTCAAAGAGCTTGGATCATTATGCTGAGGTACTGTTGTGCCCTGCATGACAATAAGGACAGAGGTGAATGTACTGGGAGAGACAGAAACTTGTCTACACTGCACAAACTTGCAGTAGCCTTCCTTTGCACACCTGCATCCTCTGTGCTCTGAGAGTATTCTCCACAGCTGGAGAAATCTAAAAAAAAGAAATCACCTTAGTCTAAAGACTGTTGAAAAGTTATTTCTTAATAAAAATGGATAAGTAGCACAAACACATTCACTGTAGTCACCTGAGTTTTATTTCTTTTTTCCCTGATGATCATTGATATTTCTTAAAGACAGTGCATGTATTAAAATGGGGAAAAAAATACACATTAAAGTAATAATGCCCTTGTAAAAATCTGCATGTTGTACACGTTTTGTCCACTAAATGGCCTAGTAGAGAAAATGAAGCTTCATGAGGCCTCATCTATATGAACCATTTTGATGAAAGGCCTCATCTGACAGTCACTACACACCACCACCCTGTCCGGTCTGACCTCCTTGTCCCACTGCAAACCAACAATTATTGCCACCATCTCTGCTGTATACACGAACGAATGGTTGGAGTCTTTTTAGATGGTCACTTTAAATTCTGGAATGTATACTCCAATTCCAACAGAGCCGTCTTTGTTCTTTGATCCGTCAGTATAGAGCTGTAAGTAGTTATAGTAATTATTCCTGAGGTAAATGCTTGTTTTAATGCAAACTTCATCAGCAGTGAGCGCTTCACACACTGGCTCTTAAATATGCTGGTAGACCAGGAAGCAGCAGGTGTGTCAGTCACACAGGTACGCTTCTGAGCTCTGGACCCGGGAAATACAGAAACCGGGAAGGAGGGGGGATGCACGCTGACCTGATCACCACAGCAAATTTTTTTTCTTCTAAATTTGCTTCTTTTTTCTTGCAAATCTCCATTTTTTTTCATAAATTCAACAATTCTGCAACTTTTCTTGTAAATTTGCAGCTTTTTTCATACACTATTTTTTCATAAATTTGCAGCTTCTTTTTTCTTTTTGAGAAACTTTTTTTTAATCAAATTTACATTTTTCATAGTTAAAACTTTTAATAAATTTGCAATTTTTATCTTGTGCAACTTTTTTAATCATAAATTTGCAGGATTTTACTTGTAAATTTGCAACTTGTCATGACTGGCAATAGTGAACAGCTCACGTGCAGGGAGCGACACCAGAGAAAACACACGAAGAACACAGAAGCTGATTAACCACAATTTATTGATTCAAAAAAAGAGGCTTAGTTAATGAAAGACGCCACTCGCCAGAGGAGAACCCAGCCTGTAAGGGGAGACGGGAGCGGATTAGAATAGGAGGGAGACTGGTAAAGGGAAAATAGGACAACACTCACATGGGATGAGCAGGGAGCACGGCAGTAGAACCCAGCATGGAACGGCGAACCAGAAGAAGATGCTGGTAGGCAGGAGTAGAGCTGGGTGAGGTGTCTGACCAGGTGGAATTAGGCAGCTGAAGTGGTGATAAGGATGATGGGGCAGGTGAGCGCACAGCGAACCCCGGACACACCATGAAGATGGCAGCAACCTGGAAGAGAAGAGGAATTAATAGCAGTTCCTCAGAGAGCGAATAATACACTTGCTTGCTTGCTTGTTAAAGGCAGTATACCCAACGAACCAGCGCTGGAGCATTCACAGACTGGTCCTTTTCATTGCTGACAGGGAAGAGGTAGCAGGTTGCCTGCGGAGCCGGGAAAGTCTTGCAGGAAGGGGTGTGTGTGTGTGTGCGCACTCACCTGATCATGACAACTTTTTCATAAATTTGCAACTTTTTTTTAAATCTGCAGTTTTTTTAATCATAAATTTGAAGCTTTTTATTGTAAATTTGTCACTTTTTTCTTGTGAATTTGCAACTTTTTTCTCAGTATTTGCAACTTTTTACTTGTAAATGTGCAGCTTTTTTCTTTAAATCTAATTTTTTAATCATAAATTTGCACCTTTTTTCTTGTAAATCTGCAACATTTTTAATGATAAATTTGCAAGATTTTACCTGTAAATTTGTAACTTATAAACTTGCAACTTTTTTAATCATAAATTTGCAACTTTTTATTGAAAATTTGCAACTTTTTCATACATTTAAATTTTTTCATAAATTTTCAGCGTTTTTCTTTTAGAGCTGCAACTTTTTTATCAGAAATTTGCAACATTTTTCACAGTTAAAACTTTTTTTGGTAAATTTGCAACTTTTGTGTTGTAAGTCTGCAACTTTTTTAATCATAAATTTGCAACTTTTAATCACAAATTTGAAGCCTTTTCTTGTAAATTTGCAACATTTATTGTAAATTTGCAACTTTTTAACCGTAAATTTGCAACTTTTTATTAATTTACAACTTTTTACTTTTCAATTTGCAACTTTTTTATCATAAACTTGCAATTTTTTCTCAGTATTTGCAACTTTTTTTCTTGTAAATTTGAGCTTTTTTTTCTTTAAATCTACAATTTTTAATCATAAATTTGTTGCTTTTCCTCAGTATTTGCAACTTTTTTCTTGTAAATTTACAGCTTTTTACAGAATTTACAGAGATTCAACGGCTCGAACAGCTCATCACTCAGAAGGAAGCTGACGGCAGAGCTTGCATGCCAGTCACCAGAGCTGCTTGCCGCAAAGACGCGAAACGGACTGGGCGGAGCAAGTGTGTCCTGTGTTCTGCCTTTTCCAAGGCATGACCAACAGCACCAGCAGGGGAACTATGAGCCAGTGATCCCACTGCAGCTGAGGGCAGTGATCAGCACGGAAGTGACCATCCCAACCCCAGCACCACTGACCCGCCAACCGGTTAAGCTTCCCAGCTTTGGTGGCGAAACCTCACTTTAAGACTATCTCGTCCAGGTTGACCTGGCCACCACGTTCAACGGCTGGACACCTGAAGAGATAACTGTGCAGGTTGCACTGGTTTTGGAGGGCGGAGCTCTCTGCACACTATCCAAGCTCCGGCTTGAGGAGCACCACAGCTGGCCAGCACTACAGGATGCACTTCGGAGGCGGTTTGGGCGCGGATTCATGCTGCAAGTAGCTGGGAGATGGCCATGGCAGAAGCAGAGTGTGTAGAGCCCATGCTGGAGCCAGCTGCTGATGTGTTATCACCAGGGCAGAGAGTTTTCCAGGCCACAACTGAGAGCAAGGATGAGGAGGAGCTGTGCCACGCCACAACTGCACGGCCAGGGAGAGTTCCACAGCGGTGCAAGGAGAGATGCTTCCCCTGCGGGAAGCCAGGTCACATTGCACGCCACTACTCTGCACCTGCCCCGCAGTGCTGTGCTGTGGAGGACTGTCGGGGCTGCCGGCGGGCCGGGGATCATGACCCAGCAGTCTCATGAGCAGCTGCTCTCCAGACCGCTGCAGCCAGGGATAGCGCAGCAGCTCACAGCTCATCCTCAGATCATCAGCTAGCTCCCCCCAGCGATAACGGCACAGAGGCCCTTGGCACGCTGCAGCTTTGGGTCAAGCAGGATAGAGGCCCTGTCGTCTTCCGGGTCTGGCAGTGGCTGGACACGGACTGGCGGCCCACCTGGGAGGCTGTGTCTGTGCTGGACTCAGACACCAAGGCCCTGCATTCTCAGTGGTCTATCCTCTGCTGTCGTGAGGGTGTCGCCTATCAATGGTGACAACCTCCAGCTGAGCAGCATCACATCTGGCAGCTGCTGGTTCCCCGATGGCTCTGCCCCAAGGTCTTAAGTTGGTCCACGGGTTGGTGGAGGCAGGCCGCTTCGCGGTGACAAAGACTGTGCAGCATCTTTGGGCCTGGTTCTACTGGCCGGGGTGTCTTCAAGACGTGGAGCTCCATGTCTACAGCTGTGACACCTGCACGACTCAGAAAGGACAGACTCAATACTCCCATGCCCCATTACATCAGGTGGGGGCACCCATAGAGTGTGTGGGGGTGGAGAGCAAACCAGGGTTGGATTTTTTGTTTTGCTTAAGAGAATGTCTTCACATGGTGCACAAACTGGTTCAGGAGGCCCTGGTAGCGGCGGGGAGTCGACAGAAGTGGGCATACGACTCTCGCTGCAGGGGAGAGACTTTGCACCTGTGGATCAAGTCTGAGTTTTCTGCCGGGAGCGCAAGAAGGGACTGTCACCAAAGCTGGCGAGCCACTGGCCAGGACTGTGCGTGGTCCTACAGAGACTGCCGGACGTAACGTACAGGGTGAGGCTGCAGAAGGGGAATGGGGTGGTGGTGCTTCATGGGGACCGCCTCACCCTGTACCAGCCAGCTGCCCTGCGGGTGGCCGAGCCAGAGGCCCCATCCTGACTGGAGACCCCGATGGAGTCTCAAATGGACACTAACAGACCCGTGTGTGCCGGCCGCCACCAACTGTGGGCTCCCCGACTTCTGGACGGTTTCATATTGGACTTTTGAGTTGGACTTATTGTTCTGGGGACAGAAACCAGTCCAGGGGGAGACCGTGTAACATCGGGGCTGTGATAACGGGTGGGGATTCTCCCGGCATGCTTTGCGCCGCGGGGGATTCATAGACGGTTATAATTCTTGTGTTCTGCACATTATAGTTGTAGTGTTATAATGGTGTTACCACTCTGATTGTGACAGCGTTGTTTTCCCTGCGTGTGACAGATCGTGTCTGTCACCCTGAGTGAAGTGAGTGTGTGTGTGGATGACCTCCCCTCTGTTCTGTATTATTTGGCAGTGATAAAATAAATGCCTGCTATGTTCCAAATCCTCTCTCATCTTAGTGAGAACCCGTGAAATGTCACACTATTATGTTGTCTGTTATCTGCAAACGGAAAAAAATGCATCCTGCCAGCCTTATATCATCATGAAATAGTTCCTAAAGTTACTTTTCTAATTAACCACTTGACATTTCGGTAAAGTTGCTAGGAGACATCATCTTGGCAAATACATGTTTGGCAATTGCAAAAGTTTTGACACCTGATGGCCTCTGTGGAGAGTCACTTGCGTTCTGAAGGGGAGGGGAATAGATTTTCAGTTTGTTGCAATATGGAACTACACCACTAGATGCCGCCAGTTTTTTACACAGGGCACCTTTAAATCATAAATTTGCAACTTTTTATCATAAATTTGCAACTTTTTTCTCATTAATTTGCAACTTTTTCTTGTAAATTTGCAACTTTTTATCATAAATTTATCTTTTTTTTCTTATTAATTTGCAGTTTTTTACTTGTAAATTTGCAACTTTTTTCTTGTAAATTTGCAACTTTTTTCATACATTTCTAACTTTTTTCATGAATTTGCTCCTTTTTCCTTATAAGTCTGCAACTTTTTGAAATCATAATTTTTACTTGTAAATCTGCAACCTTTTTATCATAAATTTGCAGTTTTTTTCTCATTAAATTCCAACTTTCTCTTGTAAATTTGCAACTTTTTTCATACATTTAAAACTTTTTTCATAAATTTGCAACTTTTTACTTGTAAATTTGCAACTTTTCCCCCTCATGAATTTGCTCTTGTTTTCTTCATTAATTCACTACTTTTTTATAAATAATAAATATGCAGCTTTTTTCTTGTAAATGTGCAACATTCATATGGACGCTGCTTTAATTTTCATTCTGTGTTAACTGATTCAGTTTTCATCTCAATAATGGCTCACGTTTTTATGGTTTTGTTGTTTATTGGTTTTGGTTTTGTTGTTTCTGGATTCTTCTTTATTACAACTATAGGAGCCCCTAAACACACCCTTGCACAGACGCTCAGTCTTTTCTCTGGAGAAAATGTTCTGTTTAATGGCCCTTCCCCCTTCCCCAACAGTGAAATGAAATATCTGGCCATGGCTGCATGATTTTATTGTTGCATGTTGTACACAGTTATCATAATTCTGTCTTCACTGTGTTACAGCAACCATATGGAAGTTTGTTCTGCTGGGCCTGGCCTTCGTCTGTCTTCTTATTGGATTTCTTCTGCTGGGAATGGGAGCCATGGCCAGCAAGTATGACCCAGAGTTCCACCATGACACTTTCAAAAAATTTAAACAATCATATTTCATGGTAAACATTTATTTTGCCTCGACTCCTTCAGGACCAGAAGGAAGATAGCCAAGTACAAGGCAGCAGCCTCTCTGGCTCTGAAGGGTGAAGGTGAGGAGCTGCAGGCCGTGACACCCCAGCACGAGAACGATGCGCCGGGAGAAAAGTCCTTCCCATCTGTAGATGAGGCAGCTGAGCTCAAAGCGGGAAGCATCGTGGTTACGTGGAAGGACGGCAACACTTCCTGCCTTTACGCTGATCCAGTTGAGGGGGAGAAGCAGGTGGAGCAGGAGGAGGTGTCAGATGCTCACATAGAGAAGAGTGATTAGGGGAAGACTGCACTTTTCCCACATGTTGACAGGTCTCAATGAAATGTTTGTGACATATTTTGACCAAATTGTCTTTAATTGTTTAATTGTTGTAGCATTATTGTGAATCACCTTTTGCAGCCTTCCTCAGAATGGCTCGTTTCACTGTGTGTCTATGGCTAATCTTAGCTTGTTAGCTCCTTCCTTGGGTCGCGAGCCTCAGCCAACTAATATAAATTTGTTTTGAAGAATGAATGAAATAAATCATTACTGGCGGACAGGAGTGTGTGGTTTCTGTATAGCGATGCTTATGTATATATATATATATTGTGGTGACACTAAACACAGCAGGCAGACATTCCTCTGGGACATTCTTCTGGAGCTTTCCTCACACCCAGCAGTGAGCTTGGAGGAAGCAGAGGACAATTGACACACGACCAAAAGAACCACAGGACAGGACAGGACTGAATGCATACATCTTAGTACCAACCAATGTCATGCTAATCATGTGTATTGACCAATGGTATTAAATGACAATTGATATGCTAATGTGCCATGCATTCTCTCTGTCTGTATGACGGTATAAAAGAGCGGCTCTTCCTCATCTCTCTCTCTTAAAGCGTACCTCTGGTGGTCGTGAAGACGCATTTAACTTGAAAACATTATGAAAAAGTATTTCTTATTTTGGTAAATAATTCTTGACAGCCGTATACCACCAGACATATATTCAAATAAGACCTTGGCCATGGGCAGCCAATGAAAACTGTGGGCGCAGCCATGACACTTGCGGATGTGATGTCACTTCGTGGATACGAAAAGACAATAATCAGCATTTCCCCGCGATTACGGTGCTGTTGTCCGTTGTTTTTGTTCTATTATGGCCAAATTTTCTGACTGTGCGGAAGAATTCGGGCGACATGGCTACATATTTGAGCCAGAAAGGTCTTCTGAGGGTTAAAGTGACGAAGTGGTCCTCACACACAACGCAATTTCGTCTGAAATTATTCGTCTGTGCCCTGTTTCCGCTCCGATCTTCTGACAAGGTGAGCTGGGTTTGGGTACACAAAAAAAGTGTTTCTTTGTTTTTTTCGCTTATTATTCAGACATCCAAAGGCTTTACATTCCGCCATGATGCGATATCCATATCGCATTGTATGTTTTTGTTTTTACAAGAGCACCGAGTGTCTGCTGCTCTGTAGATAGTTTTAGAATCATCTTCCGTGTTGCGGCAGTTAGGAGCTCAGATCAGATGAGACAAGCCGCTGAATTTAAGCATTTATTTATTTATTTATCTACTCGTTTCAGTTCTGCATTTAATATGAACCCTGAGTTTGAAATAAACGTTTGAATTTGAATTTGAATATCCCCGAAGCCGCTGCACATCCGGGTACTCAGATTGCATAGTTTTAGAATCATCGGCCTTTACGAGCTCAGATCAGAAAAGACGGCCTGCTGAATTTAAGCATTTATTTATTTATTTTCTACTTGTTTTAGTTCTGCATTTAATATGAACCCTGAGTTTGAAATAAACGTTTGAATTTGAATATCCCCAAAGCCGCTGCACATCCGGGTACTCGAGGCTCAGCCAATACTGATCCAGATCGCGGTAGCCACGAAATTACATCACAGGAAGCGTCCTGGAAGTCCATGTAGCCGCTAGTATGGCTGTACCCATGTTTTGCTGACATAGCTGAACCAGCACATCAGCAATGGATTTATATCAAATTGCTTTGAACGTGAATTTCAACTTAAACTTGAACTAGAACGTGAGACAGGGGCTCAATATAATATCTTTTTTTTCACGACCACCATAGGTACCCTTTAACTCTTACACTCTCAACCCATCACGACTGCAACAGGCTGTATTCATGTTAGAGGGTAAATAAAGAATCTGTGCTGACCTAAGCTCGTGCCTCGCCTCCACATCCTTTCCTTCGCACCCTCTACAATATTTACATATATATTCCTCTTCTGTCTGCCCTGTTCATCTTTTGCTCATTCCCCTCTGATTACATTCTCCCTGTGGTTGATTACTCTGCCTGTTGCACTTCACAGCTAGAACATGGCAAACACTTTCCCAGTGAAGGGCAGGACCATACTGTGTAGGTCTGTCGTTGTGGTAACAGGATATACAGTGGATAAAAAAAGTCTACACACCCCTGTTCAAATGCGAGGTTTTAGTGATGTAAAAAAAAAATGAGACCAAGATAAATATTTTCAAAACTTTTTCCTCCATTAATGTGACCTATAACCTGTACAACCCAATTTTGAATGAATGAATGAATGAATCTTTATTTTGGATAGATTAAAAGTAAAGATTAAAAAGAAACAGAATAATATAACAAAGGGGAAAAAATCCAACAAGGCCAAATTAGACAACTAGAAAAGCACTCGGAGAGCGCAGACCTCCGCCAAGCGCCACAGTTCTCCCCATGCAGTGTTTGTGTGTACGTTTTCAGATTCCTTGACCCTGAAAACATATGAGTAGCAATTGGATTGACAATGATAGGATTAATGGTTCAGTAGTTATTCACGAAAATCACATTTTCTGTAATGGCGGTTTTCTTCTGGACGGTGATCCGGATCACCACCAAAATCTAATCATCTGTAGGAAACCCCATTTCTGACAATCTGTGAAAATTTTATGAAAATGCGTCCATAAGTTTTTGAGTTATCTTGCTAACAAACAAACAAACAAACAAACAAACAAACAAACGCTGATGAAAACATAACCTCCTTGGCGGAGGTAATAACTCTGATTATACAGTTCAACATAAGTTATCCGAAATGGGTGATGGCTGAAGCCGCAGCTTATATTGCCCACCCATATTCCATCCAAGAATTCAAAAGAAAAACTAGAAAAGCACTCGGAGAGCGCAGACCTTCGCCAAGCACCACAGTTCCCCCCATACAGTGTTTGTGTGTACATTTTCAGATTCCTTGACCATGAAAACATATGACTAGCAATTGGATTCACAATAATAGGATTAGTGGTTCAGTAGTTATTGAAGAAAATGGCATTTTCTGTAATGGTGGTTTAGTGCCACAGTTCCCCCCATACAGTGTTTGTGTGTACGCTTTCAGATTCGTTGACCATGAAAACATATGACAAGCAATTGGATTGACAATGATAGGGTTAGTGGTTTAGTAGTTATTCACGAAAATGGCATTTTGCGTAATGCCGTTGTTTTTGTGGACGGTGATCTGGATCACCACCAAAATCTAGTCATCTGTAGGATACCCCATTTCTGACAATCTGTGAAACTTTCATGAAAATCCGTCCTTAACTTTTTGAGTTATCTTGGTAACAAACAAACAAACAGACAGACAAACCAACGCCGATGATCACATAACCTCCTTGGCGGAGGTAACAAAACAAGAGCGATTACAATTCAGAACAGGTTCAGGTTACTTTATTTGTACCCATAGGTAGATTTGTTTTGCAGTCTGGTGACATCCATATTTACAAGCCACAAATTACATTCAACATAGACACAAACACAGGCACACATGAAATTGACTATGAACATGATAAAAATACTCAAGGCTCCATCAATCAGGGTATAAAAAGACAAAGAGATGAGAGAAAAACCAGAGGTAAGAGAGAAGAGTCATATTAAAAGTTAAAAACTAGTCAAAGAGGTTAAAAACTCAAAGGTCTAAAACTCAATAAAATATTTAGAACCCAAATAACATCCTACAAAAATAAGTAAATATAAAATGGAGTTAATAAATAGGTACCTAAATTATGTGCAATATATTGTTACAGCTTGTTCAACTCTTTGACAGCAGCAGGAACAAAGCTGTTTTTGTAGCGCTGGGTTCTACTTTTTGGGACAGCAAACCTCCGTCTTGAAGGAAGAAGCTGAAAGTGGCAGTGCAAAGGGTGGGAGTCATCATTTAAAATGGAGGTAGCCATCCTCTGTACTTGTCTGGTGTACAGGGATGACAGGCTCAGCTGTGACTCACCAAGCAAACGACTGGACCATCTAACTACCTGATCCAAGGATTTCCTCTGTTTCAGTTTTATCTGGCCAAACCATGACACTAAAGAAAAGGATAAAACAGATTCAATAAAAGCCTGATAAAACATTGTCATTATGGTTCGGTCAACTTGGAAGCGTGCAAGTTTTCTCAAGCAATGCAAATGTTGCTGACCCTTTTTGCACACCCTTTCACAGTTCTCCTCAAACTTTAAATTACTATCAATAATTGTCCCAAGATATTTGTAGGATTGTACACATTCGGTGGTCTGGCCTTTTAGTACAGTGACTTAGTGCCTGGGAGTTTTCCTCCTAAAGTCAATAATCATGTCTTTAGTTTTTGTCGTATTCAGCTGCAGGTAGGAATCCTCACACCAGTGAACAAAATCATCAACTACTGGGCCGTGGCCACTCTCACCATCCTGGAGGAGACTGACAATAACTGAATCATCAGCATACTTTATGATATGTCTGTTGTCATGTCTGCTCTGACACATGTTTGTGTACAGGATGAAGAGTAGTGGTGACAACACACACCCCTGAGGAGAGCCAGTAGAAGAGCACTTTAGGTCAGACAATGTACCATTGACCCTTACTCTCTGCGTCCTGTTGGTTAAGAAATCCAGAATCCAACCCACCAGATTATTGCTCAAATCAAATTGTTGCAGGAGCCTTTCAGCTAAGACATGAGGTTGGATTGTATTAAAGGCGGAGGAAAAGTCCACAAATAAAAGCCTGGCGTGTGTCCCATTAAAATCCAGATGTTTTAAAAGCATGTTAAACAGAGTGACAGTGGCATCCTCCACTCCTCTGTGAGGCCTATAGGCAAACTGTAGAGGATCCAATGCATGCTCAGTCTGCTTTAGGACCTCACGTCTGACCAGTTTTTCAAAAATTTTCATTAAAATTGAAGTCAAAGCAACTGGTCTAAAGTCGTTTACCATTTTAGGACAGCTGGATTTTGGAACGGGAACAACCACGGCTTCTTTCCAGATCTTAGACACATGTTGTCTGGAAAGAAGCCGGAAAGAACAAAGCTAAGACAAAATGTGACAAAAAAAACTAAGCAACAACACAACACAGACTGGATATGACAATCCTTATGTGATTTTACATGTCATCTTGGATATACGTTTGGAGTATTTCTTCCTTTAGTTTTTGTTTAAATTGTCCAAGCGTTGTACATGATTTTAATTCAGGTCCATAATTGTTCCATAATCTGACTCCTTGCACTGAAACACAGTGTTGCTTGGTGGTAGTTCTCACTGAAGGTTTTTGAAATATACATGTTCCTCTGAAATGATATTGTTTCTCCCTTATTTGGAATAGCTTTTGGATATTTGCGGGCAGTGATAGATTCTTCACTTTAAACATTATTACTGCAGTTTCAAAGTCAACCAGATCTTTCAACTTGAGAGCTTTTAATTTAAGAAAAAGTGGGTTTGTTGGTTCCCTGTAAGCAGCTTTGTTTATTATTCTAATAGCTCTCTTCTGAAGCATAAAGACTGGATATATGTTTGTTTTATATGTATTTCCCCATACTTCAGTACAATATGTCATGTATGGGAGTATTAATGAATGATACAAGGTATATAGTGTGGGTTGATTCAGCAAATATTTCACTCTGTGTAGTACTGTGATTGATTTAGATATTTCACCTTTTATATAATTAATATGTGACTTCCAACACAGTTTAATATCAATTATTACTCCAAGAAATTTAGTTTCAGATACCCTTTCAATCTCTACACCATTTACACTGAGTTTAGATACTAAGTTGTTGTGATGGTTGTTAAAAACTATAAATTTTGTCTTACTTAAATTGAGCGTTAATTTGTTTGAATCAAACCACAGTTTAAGCTTTCCTAATTCCTTTCCGAGTGTATCCAAAAGTTGTTCCAAATTGCTTCCACTGCATAATAAATTAGTGTCATCGGCAAAAAATATTAAATCCATTTTTTCCGAGACTTTACATATATCATTTATATACATATTGAATAACAATGGCTCCCAAACTGAACCCTGTGGGACTCCACAAGTAACCTTCAGTAACTGTGAGTTTTTGTTACCAAAAACTTACTTATCTATTCTAAGTAACTACTTAACCAGGACAGTGCTAACCCCCTAATACCACAATTTTGTAGTTTCTTTAATAATAAATTGTGATCCACTGTATCAAATCCTTTTTTAAGATCCAGGAATACCCCAACAGAATACTCTTTATTTTCAACGGCAGTTGATATTTTTTCTATAAATTCCATTAGAGCAAATGCAGTTGTCCTCTTGTGTCTGAACCCATATTGCTGCTCACACAATAAATTATTCTTCATTATGAAGTTGTCAGTTCTCTCACAGAATATTTTTCAAGTATCTTGGAAAATTGCGGCAATAGTGAAATTGGTCTATAGTTTGAAAGTTCCCCTCTGTCACCCGTCTTGTATATCGGAATTACTTTAGCTATTTTCATTGCATTGGGAAATATACCTGTTTGGAGAGACAGGTTACAGATATACGTCAGTGGTTTCACTAAGCATTCGATAATAGTTTTGAATAAGAGCATGTCAATACCATCACAGTCCGTAGATGTCTTACTTTTAAACGATTTTGTGGAGTGTGTCAAATAAGAGGCAGATCCATGGACAGACAGTTTATTACACACTTCACATCTCACAAGCACAGAACAGAATGAATGATCTCAACAAGCTCTCCTCTCTTCCCTCAAATCACTCTTCACACTTTTCATGGCCATTCTTCATCATACAGCATGACATTTACATTCCACTGCATTCAACCCCCTATGTCCCTGACTACTTCTGTCACAATGGCCCTCACGGACCATCACAAGACGCCACAGTCACCAGTGAGTTGCAGTGATGTTTTATTAACAGAGAGGGATGAACAAACACAGGATACATACAATGGCTGGGTGACGTCTGAGCCGGGGAGCACCCGATGCACCAGACGAACAATAGTGAGGGTGAAGTCTTAAGGGAACGTACCTTACGAGACGACAACGTTAACAGGCGGGTTACAGATTCCCAAGTCCGTTAACAACGATGATCAAGGCAAACAGGAACATAACGGAGCATAACAGAGATTAACAGAGACTGCTGCATTGGAGGACATTCAGCACCAGCTTTTATCTCTGGCCGCTAATGACCCCAATGCGGCGCAGCTGCTCGCCATGACAGCAGCGCAGCAGCTGACTTTGACAGCAGGGAGCTCCCCCGGGCGCCTTCACAATAAGAGCCCGAGGAGCTGGAAGGAATCCTCTGCTGCCAAAGCCAGGGAAATAAGATATGAGGCCCGAGTGTGGCCAGAACCGACACTCGGGTTATGACAGTACCTCCCCCTCGAGGCCGAGCTCTGAGCGGCCCGAGTAACACCCAAGCCCCCCCCCACCCCCCCCCCCAGGGTGGGTGGATGGGGCGCTGGCAGGAGGGAGAGAGACAAAAAAAAGACAAGCAAATAACAAGACTAACAAGGCAGTAGAAACAGGAAAAAAACCATACTCCCTAGAATGTGAGAGACAAGGACAGAACCAAAATAGGCAGTACACATATTGGCAAAAACAAATTGACATAAGGTGGAGGGAAAAGAACCACCAAACCCAGAAACAACGTAGTGAGCCACAAAAACACAAATCAACCCCCCCCCCCCCTGCACACACCAACAGTCCCACAGACGAAATCAGAAACCCGGGGAGGGTGCAGTCCTGACCCGGAGGGATGGGGGCAAAAGGTTCGGGGGGTCGTCCGGCATCAAAAGGCCACAGAACAGGAAGAGGAAAAGAGGACAATTTGGGCGGCCTACCCCAGTCCCATGCTCGGAAGCAGAGAGTTTCAGGCGGCCGGAGCAGGTCGCCACACAGGAAGACAAAAATGTCGGGGGGCCGGCCCAGAGAACCAAACCGGTGAGACAGTCCTTCAGGCGGCCGCCCCGCAACACCAGCCCACCAGAACCGTTGGGAGGAAGCAGCCAGCGGTCCCGCTGAAAAGGGGAGAGACGAGGGGGAACCGGGCGGAGCGTTCGGGACCCCAACGGCCCCAGGTGGATATGGGTAGCGCTCCTCAGGGAGACGAGGAGGATGACGGTGGTGATGAGGGTGACAAGGGGAATGAGCCTGTCCAGCATCCGGTGGCTGGGGATCTGCAGCTCCCTCACCGAATCCAGGACCTGCTGGTGCAGCACCCACGTCGGACCCCGATTGGGCCTCCGGAACTGAACCCACGGTGGACCCCGATTGGGCCTCCGGAACCAAACCCGCGACGGACCCCGACTGGGTCGGCATGGCACCAGACTCGACCTCCAACCCCGAAACCGGAACCTCTGGCGCAGCAGGCGAGAGCAGCCCCTCGCCGGCGACCCTGGGAGAAGGCTCACAAGAGAGAGAAAACCCGGGATCAGGATCACCGGCAGCGCCAGAACCTGGCGAGATAAGCTCGGACGCAGCGGGCGGCTGCACCCGGCTCATCTCCCCTTGAGACAGGCAAAAATGCTCTAAGAGGTGAAGAAGAAAGATAAAACAGAGCACTTGCCTGAGCTCAGGTTCTGATGCCATCCAGGACTGCGAAGATCCGGGCTCAGATGTCAGGAGGTCATCCTCAGGCTCCCACTCAGCTGCGTCAGGCTCCGCAGCTGGCGTGATGGTGTGCGCAGCTTGAGAGTCCTCCGGCAACGATGTCCACGCCGATGGCCCGCACGGTGTGGTGGCAGGAGAACCTCGACCCGCTGGACCGGACCGCTCCTCCGTGGAACCCCGGGGACGCTTTCTCATCGGCGATGGCTCCACACTGCAGTCCGCTCTCCTCCTCCGCCCACGGCGTGGCTGCGGAACCGGAACCAGGCTCTCCAGAACCACAGGCCCCCTCCTCATCCAGCGACATTGGCCTGGCGTCGAGGACCGTTCAGCGGAGGGAGACACAGAGGAAGCAGGGTTAAAACTTTCATCCACAGCAGGTGGAGGGAGCTCGGGGGGCTGCATACCCCGAACTCCACCCCCAGGAGTCAGACAAGGCAAAACAATATCGAAATGAGAGAAATTATCATGCACTTGCCTTTCTCCTGAGGGTAAGATGGTTCCCGCTGTGGGGGACGTCGTTCCTCCCTTTCCCCGCTGGATGGCGACAGAGGGCCCTCCGGGAAGACGAGGTGAGGCCACTCGAGACGGGGCTTGCCGAAACGGAGCTCCCGAGACACACAGCAGCCAGGATAGGCGACGAGGAGGAGGGGGCGACAGCCGGGGTCAGTCGGGCATGGAGCGCTGACGGGACAGCAGGCGAGGGCCCGGGAGAAGACGAGGCTGCGGGGATTCCCCTCTGACGAGGTGCAGGAGTGATGGCTGTGTGGGGGGTTGAGCCCTTGCGGCGACCCGGAACAGCATCCAGACGGGGTTCTAGCCGAGGTTGGGAGCCGGTGTGATGACGGTTCCTTGTAGGGGGTGAGGCGAAGGTGAGATTCGGAAATCACCGTTCCTGAGCAGAAACAGAGGCGAGCAGGTCGGCAAACTCAGGAAACTCATGCAACGCTGGATTCCTCTCCACCAGTCTAACCGCCACCAACACATGCTTCATAACCGCTGGTGGATTCCCAGTGGAGCGAGCAGCAGCCACCCGGTCCCAGATCTTGTCTGCTGTCAGCTGCAGCTTCTCTGGGGGAATCCTGAGTGACGACATGCCTGATGGGAAAAGACCTCCGGATGGTGCGAACTTCCGGGCCGGAACGAAGGCGGGAGCGGGATCCCGAAGCGAGGGGCGACATCTCCTCCTCTTTGGCCTCCTGCCGGGATTTCCCTCCAGCCCACGGAGTATCTCACGCTGGGCGGCGATGTCATCTCTCCTCACGCTTACCTCTGGATGATTAGCGAAGCGGGGAAGAGAATTCAGAATTTCCTCGGCTAGGTCCAGGTACCAGGGCACTTCGCTGTTGAAGTCGAGGAGGGAGGCGGCGACAAGGACTTCGTCCACACGCTCGAGGGTGTCAGCGAGGACAGCGTCCTGCCTCCGAGAGCGAGACCTCCACGATGGCATGCTTCAACATGGCACCCAGACAGGTAGGAACAAACAGTCCACTACTGCAAACTGCACGGTGAATGGCATCTCGATACAACGCCTCCTCTCCAGGCATTTGGCGGCAGTCTACTGTCACGATGACCCTCACGGACCATCACAAGACGCCACAGTCACCAGTGAGTTGCAGTGATGTTTTATTAACAGAGAGGGATGAACAAACACAGGATACATACAATGGCTGGGTGACGTCTGAGCCGGGGAGCACCCAATGCACCAGACGAACAATAGTGAGGGTGAAGTCTTAAGGGAACGTACCTTACGAGACGACAACGTTAACAGGCGGGTTACAGATTCCCAAGTCCGTTAACAACGATGAGCAAGGCAAACAGGAACATAACGGAGCATAACAGAGATTAACAGAGACTGCCGCATTGGAGGACATTCAGCACCAGCTTTTATCTCTGGCCGCTAATGACCCCAATGCGGCGCAGCTGCTCGCCATGACAGCAGCGCAGCAGCTGACTTTGACAGCAGGGAGCTCCCCCGGGCGCCTTCACAATAAGAGCCCGAGGAGCTGGAAGGAATCCTCTGCTGCCAAAGCCAGGGAAATAAGATATGAGACCCGAGTGTGGCCAGAACCAACACTCGGGTTATGACAACTTCCAGCTATCTCGCCAGGAACTCCCTGGGCATTGTTCTCTCATGCTTATTCACTGTCTCTGTCTGAGGTGCTAAATAATCTGACTTCCCCCAGGTCCTATAACTTAACAATTTCAATGACCTCTCCCTCATCTGTGTTCTTTATAAAAATGGAATCTTTTATAGCAGTGTTTTTGCTTATTGTATCACCTGTAGGTGCTGTAACGGGTATTTCTCGAGCCAAATTAGGACCAATGTTAAGAAAAAGTTATTAAATTCATCTGCAGGTGAAGCTGCATTCACACTCTGAGTCGTTTTATTATTTTTTGAAAAATCGGTTGGGTAGCTTGTATTTCTGTTTTTGTTTCCAAGAATATTGTTAAGTATTGTCCATGTATTTTTAATATTGTCTCTGTTTTTCCCCAGTTCTTTACTGTAATAGTCTTTTTTACTACATTTCATTATATATGTTAACTTATTTTTGGATGGCGGAGTGAGTAGTCTCAGTCTTGCAGGCTCAGCTTAAATAAATTTTTTAGTTGTGGTTCAGCCGGTCTGGATTCGGGGGTCAGACTCGATCTCTGTTTTTAAGAGTTGTTTTGCACTCGCTGTGAGAATTGGACTTTTGGGACTGCTCTCATTCGTGAGTGAACTGATTGGCGTTTCTTTTCGTGGTTCGCTGCTACGCTTTAACTGAAGCGTTTGCTAGGCTAACGCTATCGATATAGCTAACGCCATAGCTAATCGTAGCACCTAGCACTGACACGGAGAAGCGACCCTGTCCCCGGTGATAGGGGCTCGCCGGAGGAGCTAGCCGAGGCAGCAGTTGGACGGGAGCCGGATCGGAGCTCAAGTGCAGCGGTGGTGGGAGACGGGGACCAGTGGAGGACCACCAGGGCCCAGCCGGATAAGCGCCGGAGTCGGAGCCCAGTTGCAGCGGCGGGGTGCGGCGGAGGAACTCCTGAGGCAGACGGCAGTAGGTGGCGGGGCTCAGCGGAGGATCTACCGGGACCCCAGCTGGACAGGAGCAGGATTGGAGCTCGGCTACAGCGGCGGCGGGACTCGGTGGAGGAGCTGCCGGTACCCTGGCTGGACAGGAGCTCAATTACGGCAGCGGTAAGCAGCGGGACTAGCAGCGGAGGGGGCTAGCTGAGGCCCAGCTGGATTCGAGGTCGGTCGGATCGGATACCAGCGACACCAACAGAGATTGTTTTACTATCCACAGGTCAGTAAAAATGCCACCAAAGAAGGAGGAAATGGAAGAGATCAAAAAATCTCTGAACTTCTTGTCAGAAGAACTGACCAAAGTGGTTAGTCAGCAGGCTAAAATATTAGGGCTAATGGAAGAAGTCCGAGAATTAAAATTAACAATTAAGGAAAAAGACAAAAAAATTGCAGACTTGGAGCGATGCGTCGAGGATCTTGAACAATGTTCTCGTATGGATGATCTAATTATAAGTGGACTAGACATCATATGCTCATGCTACAACAGGAATGAGAGGTGAGGAGGGTCCCCTGGGCGAATCAGTCTCCCTGGAAAACCAGGTGCTTCAGTTCCTTGATAGTAGAAATATAAAGGTTGAAGCAAATGCAATTTCAGCCTGTCATGCTTTACCCAGAAAGGATAATAAAACAAAGAAATCAATTGTGATGCGCTTTGTGAACAGAAGGGTAAAGAATGACATACTGAGGCAGGCCAGAAAACTACGGGGAACAGAAGTTTACCGAAATGAACATTTAACAAAAACTAATGCTGAAATAGCACGGCAAGCACGGATGCTGAAAAGACAAAATAAGATACAGGCAACACGGACAAGAAATTGTAGAGTTTGGATCAAACTAAATGGAACACCTGAGGAAGCAAACAGTATAATAATCAGAGAGATTACTGACTTAAATAAATATACACTACCGTTCAAAAGTTTGGGGTCACCCAGACAATTATTTTCTGTTTTCCATGAAAAGTCACACTTATTTACCACCATTAGTTGTAAAATGAATAGAAAATGTAGTCAAGACATTGACAAGGTTAGAAATAATGATTTGTATTTGAAATAATAATTTTTTCCAGATACTCAACCTGCTCAAAGGAAGGTCAGTTTTATAGCTTCTCTAACCAGCTAAACTGTTTTCAGCTGTGCTAACATGATTGCACAAGGGTTTTCTAATCGTTCATTAGCCTTCTGACGCAATGAGCAAACACATTGTACCATTAGAACACTGGAGTGATAGTTGCTGGAAATGGGCCTCTATACACCTATGTAGATATTGCACCAAAAACCAGACATTTGCAGCTAGAATAATCATTTACCACATTAGCAATGTATATTAGATATTAGAGTGTATTTCTGATTAGTTTAAAGTTATCTTCATTGAAAAAAACAGTGCTTTTCTTTCAAAAATAAGGAAATTTCTAAGTGACCCCAAACTTTTGAACGGTAGTGTAGATGAACACTGATTAAGAAAATTAAGAGACTAAGATAATCCATATCCACACACACGGCAAGAATAGTTCTTTTGACATACCATGTCAATGTCCTTTAAAAAAAATAAAAAAATAAATAAACAAAACAAACAAAAAAACCTATGACTGACTTGAGTAGACATCAATCATCCCCAGTCGGAGGAAGTCATTTGACACAGAGTGAGGAAATTCAAACTCTGAAAATATGCCATTATGCTGAACATAAACTGCAAGAGATGGAGAATGATATTGATCCTGATAACCACTTTTTCAATAATATTCATAATCATTGTAAATATTACACTGAAAAGCAATTCAAAAGTCAAGTGCAATTAGATGGTAAACTATCAATAATACACTTCAACAGCAGAAGTCTTGACAAAAACTTTCCACAGATTCAGGACTATTTAAAACAGCTAGACAGAAAATTTACAGCTATCGCAGTCTCTGAAACTTGGCTTAATGAAGAGCAGGCTCCCCTGATGGCAATAGAGGGATATCAGATGTTTCATATTAACAGAACTCAAAAAAAGGGTGGTGGTGTTGCACTGTATATTGATGACCTGTGTAGGTGTAAACTTGTAAATGGAATGTCCTTTGCACTACCAGGAATTCTGGAATGTGTTACTGTTGAGATCGACCAAGATAAAACAAAAAATCTAATTATAAGTTGTATATATAGAACGCCGGGAACTTGCATTGAGACATTCAGAGAAAATTAGTTGAGCTGTACAATAATATTACTAGTAAGAAAATGGTAGTAATTTGTGGAGATTTCAATATTGATTTACTAAATCCATTTCAACAAAATGTAATTACAGAGTTCATGAACTCTATGTACAGCATGAGTCTATATCCCACAATAACACATCCCAGTAGAATCACAGTTCACACTGCTACACTTATTGACAACCTGTTTGTTAATATTATTGATAAGAAAATAGAAAGTGGATTATTGATAAATGATATAAGTGACCATTTGCCAACCTTTGCACTTATCCATGGCCACACGGGGGCCAATACAGAAAAAATTTTAAAATCGTTCAGATACAAATCACAAAATGCAATCAGTTCTTTTAAAGAAGACCTGCTGAAGCAGGACTGGACAAAAGTCTATGTATCAGATGTAAATGAAGCCTACGACACATTTATGAACATAGTAACCACTCTTTATGAAAAAAATTGTCCATTAGAAAAGAAAAAGCTTAAACATAAATTTGTCAATAAGCCATGGTTAACCAAAGGATTACAAAAGGCGTGTAAAAAGAAAAAATTATTATATTAAGATTTCCTAAAGAAAAGGACAAAAGAAGCAGAGCAGCGGTATAAAACACAAAATTGAAAAACAAACTGAAATCTTTTAAGGGGAAAAATAAAAAATAAAAAACACAATAACCTGGTTTCATAAATATGCACACCCTTAAACTAATACTGTGTTGCAGCTCCTTTGGCTTTTATTACAGTCTTTTTGGGTAGGAGTTTATCAGTGTGGCACATCTTCATGTGGCAATATTTGCCCACTCTTCTTTGCAAAAATGCTCCAAATCTGTCAGATTGCGAGGGCATCTCCTGTGCACAGCCCTCTTCAGATCACCCCACAGATCTTCAATCGGATTCAGGTCTGGACTCACCTGGGCCATTCCAAAACCTTTATCTTCTTCTGGTGAAGCCATTCTTTTGTTGATCTGGATGTGTGCTTTGGGTCATTGTTGTGCTGAAAGATGAAGTTCCTCTTCTGTCTGCCCTGTTCATCTCTTGCTCATTCCACTCTGATTAGATTCTCCCTGTGGTTGATTACACTGCCTGTTGCCAATTTAGGGAGGTCCTATATATGGGGTACTCTCCTGTCATTCTGCCTAGTTACATTGGATTGCCTGCCTGTATCCTACCTGAGCTCTGTGTTACTCTTGCCTGCCTATCTGTGTTTTTGACTCTGACTTCTGCCCTAGGACTATGAGCCAGCCTGCTGGTTTGGACTTGTTTGCCTGAGCTTATGATTGGATTCCCGTGCTTCTGACCTCTGCCTGATCCCTGTTTGCCTTCCCCAGATTGTGCATTCCCCTCACTACCAGTAAGTTGACTTACCTCTTTTCCCCCACGGTTCCTCCACTCCTCTCCCCAGCACACACTCCACCCTCCACACTCCACACTCCACCCTCCACCCTCCACTCCTCTCCCCGCCTGATCAGCCTGCCATGCATCCCCAGCGGAGAATCCTCTGTCGCCCTGTTTCCCAGAGTCCCACTCTGCTTCCGGTCTCCCAGGAATGGTGAATCCATCTACTTTCCTCCTCACTGGAAAGACTGGTTGCCAGACCACTGTTACATCCATTCACCGGCCCTGTTTAATAAACAATAATTGTTAAAAACTACTCAAATGGTCTCATCCATGTCTGCTTTTGAGCCTGGGATTATTTCATCATGTCAGAATGCAACCAGCATTCAGCCTCAGTGAACGCTGTGATGGAATCATTTGCCGCCCGTCTCAATGCTCTGGAGCATCAGTCTGAGCAGAATGCTTATCAGTTAGAAGTGCTTCTCCAGCAAGCGTCAAAAATGTCTGAACACCTAACTCAGCTACATGCTAGCTTTCAGGGTCAGTTAGCTGCGTCAGCTGACAAGGCTTCCTCTGCATCGATAATCTGTCCAGACCGAGTGTCAGTAACTTCACCCCTACATTATGAAGGGAAGTTAGTCAGGGAGTGACAGTCCGGGCTTTTTCTCTCCTCTCGCGATGCATTTCCGCGTTTGCAGCTTCTAGCATTACCACCAGCCGGCACATCTCGCGAGACCTCTGAACAAATGGCCATTAGCCAATCTGGACTCGCTCCAGCTGAACGTCAGCAGCAGTTCTCAGAGGGGTTGTGTATTTGCTGTGGACAAGCAGGTCACGTAATAGCAGACTGCCCCAAGAAGGGAAATAATCATCCTGTCAGTCACAGTCGGGGGACTGATGGGCAATAGCCATGTCTCCTCATGCTCACATCTCGCGCTACCCATCCGACTGATGCTCCAGAACACTGAGTATGTTGGTACATCTTTGGTAGATTCCGGAGCTGAAGAAAATTTTCTTTCTGAGAGTCTGGTAACCCAGTTTAAGATCCCCTTTGGCCCGTTGCCTCAACCACAAATAGTCATCACCCTTTCCAGCCAGTATTTCTCCCAGGTAATCACACAAACTGTCCCATTATCTTTAATGGTCTTTGGAAACCATAGTGAGAAGATTTCTTTTCTGGTGCTTCCTGCCTCCACTTCACCTGTGGTACTTGGCCTTCCCTGGTTAAAGGTTCATAACTCGGTTATAGACTGGTGTAGAGGAGAGGTTAGTTCCTGTGGCCCCTATTGTCTAGCTGCATGCCTCTAGTCTGCTGCATGTTCCCCCAACATTCCCATTCAGGCCGCAGCTCCTGAACCCCCGGATTTGTCTAGGGTCCCCCCAGAGTACCATGACCTGGCCCCTGTATTTTGTAAAGTTAAGGCTGCTTGCACCGCCCATATGACTATGCCATTGAGCTTCTACAGGGGGCGCCATTACCCTCTAGTAGATTGCATAACAAATCTGCTCCTGAGCGATTGGCCATGGAGAAGTACGTCAAAGAATCTTTGGGCACCGGTCAGATTCACCACTCGTCATCAGCTTTGGGAGCAGGTTTCTTCTTTGCTGGGAAGAAGGATGGTTTGCTACACCCCTGTACTGACTTCCGAGAGCTAAATAAAATCACGGTCAAAGATCCGCTTCCCCTGATTTCCTCCACATTTGACCAACTCCAGGGCTTTGTCATCTATACCAAATTTGATCTCAGGAATGCATCCCACCTCATCAGGATTAAGGAAGGGCAAGAGTGGAAAACGGTGTTTAGAACTCATTTAGGGTACTTTGAGTACTATGTCATGCCCTTTGATCTCACTAATGCCCCTGCAGTTTTCCAGAGACTGATAAATGACATCCTGGGACTTTCTGGGTTCCTTTCTGTTTGTGTATCTTGACGATATTCTCATTTTCTCCTGCTCACCAGAAGAACATCGGGTACATGTCAGGACGGTCCTCCTGTGCCTCCTGGAGAATCAACTGTACATCAAAGCGGAGAAATGTGAGTTTTACACATCCACCACCACCTTCCTGGGGTACATCATCTCCCATGGTCACACTGAACCTGACCCTATTAAGATCAAAGCAGTCACTGACTGGCCCATCCCCATGTCCTGCAAGCAGCTCCAGCAATACCTTGGTTTTGCAAACTTCTATCACAGATTCATCAGGAACTATAGCTTCATCGCCCAACTACTCACTGCCCTCACCTCTGTCAAGGTTCCCTTTCGTTGGTCAGAGCAGGCTAATGAGGCATTCTCCCATCTTAAGGCTTGTTTCTTTGAGGCCCCGATTCTTATTAAGCCAGATCCCACTCAACAGTTTGTGGTAGAGGTGGACGCTTCTGACAGTGGGGTGGGGGCCGTCTTGTCAGCAGCTGACAAGGGGTGGCCCTACATAGAGAAAGACATTAGGGAGTACATTCAACCCTGCCCTCAGTGTTCCTCAGGTAAGACCCTTAATACCCCATCTGCTGGCCTCCTGCAGCCCCTCCCTGTCCCTAGTTGTCCATGGGCTAATACCGCTATGGACTTTGTCACTGGTTTGCCCCCCCTCAAACGGGATCACTGTCATTCTCACTGTGGTGGACAGGTTTTCCAAGGCGGCACACTTTGTGCCCCTCAAAAAGCTACTATCCGCCTTGGAGACAGCTCACCTCCTGTCCAACCACTTGATGAGGTTCTATGGCATTCTTGTGGACATTGTGTCTGACCGTGGGCCCCAGTTTGTTTCTCAGATGTGACGGGCTTTTTGCAAGTCTATTGGGGCCACGGTCAGTCTCACCTCTAGTTATCAAATGCAAAGCAATGGGCAGTGTGAACAGACCAATCAGGAGCTGGAGGCAATGCTGCTCTGTGTCACAGCAGCCAACCCCTCATCTTGGAGTACCTGCCTGCCCTGGATTGCGTATGCCCATAACTGAGCCATCTCTTCAGCCACTGGGATCTCCCCCTTTGAGGCCTCATTGGGGTACAACCCCCCTCTGCTCCCCATCTCCGAGGAGGAAATTGCTGTTCCATCCATAGCCTCTCATATGGTAAGATGTAAATGCCTGTGGAAGGAGACCAGGGAGGCTCTGCTCAGGTCGGTCAAGGAGAACTCCCACTGGGCCAATTGGAAGGGGCACCCGGCCCCCACATACACGGTTGGCCAGAAGATTTGGTTGTCCACGAAGGTTCTTCGTGGACAACCAAGACTGGGTCCAGGAAGCTCACCCCCAGGTTCATTGGCCCTTTTTTCATCAAGGCCATCGTCAATCCCTCATCTGTCAGACTCAATCTCCCGCCATCATTCCGGGTCCACCCCACTTTTCACATGTCACTGGTCAAACCCGTATTCGCCAGCTCCCTGTGCCCTCCTTCCAAGCCACCACTACCTCCCAAGATTGTAAACGGGGGTCTCGTCTACGCTGTGACATGTATTTTGGATGCTCGCTGCAGGTGGCGGGGCATCCAATTCTTGGTCAGCTGGGAAGGGTATGGACCTGAGGAGAGATCAAGGATCCCTAGATCTTTCATCATGAATGACTTGCTCATCCATGACTGTTTTGAGCCTGGGATTATTTCATCATGTCATCTTCATCTTCAGCTTTCTAGCAGAAGCCTGAAGGTTTTGTGCCATCAGTGACTGGTATTTGGAGCTGTTCATAATTTCCTCCACCTTGACTAAGGCGCCAGTTCCAGCTGAAGAAAAACAGCCCCAAAGCATGATGGTGCCACCACCATGCTTCACTGTAGGTATGGTGTTCTTTTGATCATGAGCACTGTTGTGTTTGCACCAAATATACCTTTTGGAATGAATGCCCAAAGGTTTAACCTTGGTTTCATCGGACCATAACACATCTTCCCACATGTGTTTGGGAGATTTCAAATGCATTTTGCAAAATGTAGCCAGGCTTGGATGTTTTTCTTCATATGATAAGGCTTCTGTCTTGCCACCCTAGACAAGAGATTGTTGTCACATGTACTAAACAGCCAGTACTTTTCCAGAAATTCCTGCATCTCCTTCAGTGTCGCTGTTGGCCTTTTGGCAGCCTCCCTGACCAGTTTTCTTCTCGTCTTTTCATCAATTTTAGAGGGACGTCCGGGTCTTGGTAATGTCACTGTTGTGCCATATTTTCTTCACTTGATGATGACTGGCTTCACTGTGATCCATGGTAGATTTAATGCCTTGGAAATTCTTTTGTACCTTTCTCCTGACTGACACCTTTGAACAATGAGATCCCTCTGATGCTTTGGAAGCTCTCTGCGGACCATGACATGTGCTGTAAGATGTGAGTACAAAAATGTCAGAAAAAGCCTACTAGAACAGCTGAACCTTATTTGGGGATTAAATGGTTGCAGGTGTGTGCTGGTTCCCATTTAACATGAGTTCGAATGTGATTGGTTAATTCTGAACACAGCCACATCCCCAGTTATAACAGGGTGTGCATATTTATGTAAACAAGTTATTGTAAGTTTAATTTGTTATTTTTCCCCTGAAGAGATTTCATTTTTTTTTCAATTGGGTTGTGCAGGTTATAGGCCACATTAATGGTGGAAAAAGTTTTGAAATGATTTATCTTGGTCTCATTTTTTTACATCACAAAAACCTGACATTTGAACAGGGGTGTGTAGACTTTTTATAGCCACTGTACAAACCAATTTTCATTGTATTTACTGTTGTGTCCATAATTGGGTAAGAACAAATACACAACTGATTTAGTTTACGGAGCTTTATTACACTACTAGTTATTTACATAAATAGGCTTACGGCACTCGCCTGCTTGCCAGGTGGATCCCCCGACGAAAGAGGCAGGGCCTCTTCCGCCCACTTCCTTTATACCCCGAGTGGTGTCACCACCGGAAACCGGTAGTTAGCCACCCCGGTCTAACCCATGTCCAACCTGGCCGCCATCTTAGTAACACAGCCTATTTACATACACAACATTTCACCCCCACTTCAAAGATTCCAAGCGCACAGATAGCCCACTCAAATTTGCTTCCTGACTCACGCACTAAAATAAAGCAATCTCAGAAACAAATAAACCTCCTATCCATGCACACAACTAAAGCTGGGGGGCTAATCCGCCCAGCACCCCCACACGGCTGGGCGGATTAGTTTGCCGCCAAACACTTAGAACAAAATAAAGCTGTGTTTCTAAGCTAAAGCAACCCCAGAACAGCTCCACATAAAAGACATACACAATCACAAAACACACATAGACTGCTAGCGGCCTCCCCCCCCCAACACTCACCCCCACAGTGGGTACGTCATACTTCATCCAACGTTGGGTATGTAAATCTGCACAGATGGACTCTTTAAACGGAGTAAGCACACCCCACCACCCCAAACTCTGGCATTAAGACTAACATCCAAAATAAAAAAAATTTCAGCATATATCAGTTCTACACATCATCCAACCACTGTCATTGAGCCAATAAAATCCCACATTCACAATATAAATCTTCAAAATTTTGCTCACGGGTATCATTAGTCACCCTATTCAGTACATTTCACTCTTCATTCTTCCTTTTTTTTTTAATTAAACCGGGGTACCACATCAGCAGTAAAATAAATACATCAGGACTAGAGTAAAAGCACATATAAACAATAAACAGAAAATAAAGACAAAACAGCACTCTCAGTCCTTTGACAGGTCCTTCTCCAGCCACTTCCATCTTTTGACCTCGGGGCTCCCACTGCGTCACTTCTTCTCCACTCGACGTAACTCGTTTGGGTGCCTCCAGGTCTGGTCAGACAAGCGTAGATACCCATCACTCTGAGCAGCCTCCACCTGGAACCATCTCCGTTCATCGTGTCACTCGCGCAAACCGTGCATCCCTCTCATCCGAGCCTCAACCCTGGGCCGCACCATGTCTCCGACCCGCAGGGAAGCCCGTATCTTCTTCTTCTGGTCACTTTGGGTCTGACTCGTCTCCACCACTGATCTGGTCGACTCACGGGTCCAGTCCGTGCCATCCATGGTAGACCTCCTTCCCGAGCGATTTATCAACACGCTTTCTGGTCTCGCCCCTTCAGCATCCAGCGTGGGCACCTCATACTTAAAGGCCGCCCCTGGGTCCCATCGTGCCGTCTCGCACCTTTATCCAGGGCAACAGAAAGACCGGAATCGGGTCTGTCCCGAGGCAGCGTCGCGCAGCAGCATCCGCAGCACCGAAAGTGCTCTCCCTCATTACTCATGTCCAACCAGTCTGATTCCCTCACCTCCACGCCATCCACCAACGGAGTCAGTCGGTTCCGCAGTCTGCAGCCTGACCACTCCTCACCCGACACATTGGCGATCGAGAAACCCAGTCTATAAAAAAGATTACACCCCATGATGTTACCCCCTGCAGCAGTGACGTGAATGTGGGCCCGGGGCACAACAACAGACTTATAACGGGCTTCTATTTCCGCAAACCCCAAAACTGCCAGTCTGTTCCATCCATAGCCATAATAGTCTCTTCCTTGTTGTTTTATTTGTCGGTGGGGAAACAAGCTATTCATGGTCGCCAGGTTGAGCACAGAGATAACTGCTCCACTGTCCACCAGCAGTGGAACCTCGACGGCATCGAGCATGACATCGCACCCAATCCTCCCCATGGTCGCCAGGGAGACTGTGTGCACTATTGTTGGAGTCTTCTGCACAGCACCTGGTTCTCCCCTACAGCTCCTGCGTTCGAAGTTAGCGCACACCCTGGCAAAGTGGTCCAACAAACCACACTTGCCACAACGCTTTCCTTTCGCCGGGCACACACTGGCCTTATAGCAGTGAACAGGGGACCCACAACTGTAACAACGTGGCGTACCTGGGGCGGACCCTATTTTAAAGACAACAACGGAGGCATACACATCCTCTCCGACATCACCATCACCAGGGTCCCAAAAAAGTGCCTCAGCGCAAGACTCATCCTCACCCAGAAAAGCCCCTTCAGGAAGGCCTCTCACGATGGTCTCTGCTGCCTTGAACCGTTGGGCGAGCTCGATAGCCATGGCCAATGTCAACTTGTCAACAATGTCAACTGGATACGCTAACAACCTGGACTGGGCCGCTGCACAGCGGACATGCTCCGCTAGTTGGTCCTGAGTCATTTAGTCTTCTAAACGTCCGAAGTCACATCCTCTCGCCAGCCCTCGGAGATCTTCAATGAACCTCATCACTTGTTCTCCCAACCGCTGGCGGCGCTGTTGAAACTGGACGCGCCAGATCGTGATGCTCTCCGGAGCGTGAAAATGGAGCGCCATCAACTCTACAACACCATCAAAGCTATCAGCACCCCCCCCCCCCCAGGCTCTCTAGTATTCTCTGCCCCTCAGCACCCAAATTATGGACTAACAAAGCCTTCATGCGAAGCCTCTCACGCTTGCCGTGGTTCAGAACTATGAGGTAGTTGGTAAAAGCAGTGAACCAATGAGGCCACGGCACGGGCAGCCTGCCCGGTGTCTCTAGAAATGGCCAAAATTCAACAGCAGACTTCTCCATTCCCGCTTTTACCTCGTCGCCAAATGTTGTGTCCATAATTGGGTAAGAACAAATACACAACTAATATAGTTTACAGAGCTTTATTACAATACTAGTTATTTACATAAATAGACTCACGGCACTCGCCTGCTTGCCAGGTGGCTCCCCCAATGAAAGAGGCAGAGTCTCTTCCGCCCACTTCCTTTGTACCCCAAGTGGCGTCACCACCGGAAACTGGTAGTTAGCCACCCCGGTCTAACCCATATCCAACCCGGCCGCCATCTTAGTAATACAGCCTATTTAGATACTCAACATTTATTTTCAACACACAAATAAGCTATGTATAGTGCAGTGGTGTGAAAACGTGTTTGCCCCCTTCCTATTTCTCCTTTTTTTTTTGTATGTTTGTCACACTTAAATGATTGAGCTCATCAAACAAATTTAAATATTAGACAACGATAACACAAGTAAACACAAGGGAAAAAATCCAAACCTGCATGGCCCTGTGTGAAAAAGTGTCAAGAGGCTGAACGTGGTGTGTCCACCGTGCTCATGCTGTCGGTTTATTTCTGATTATTTCCTATATTTTCTCAGTTCTTGGTTATTATTTGACTGTACTGTTGGTTATGTGTTTTGAGTGTGTCTGTTGTAGTTCTGTTTTCAACTTTGTTAAAATCTGCCTGTTGACATGAGCCCTCATCCATTCCTTAGTTACTGTTTAGCATTTCCTGACTGAGCTTTTATTTTGACAGTGTGCTTTGTTGTCATCCTGTGTTCGCTTGGTTTGCAGTCTTGCACGCCTCTCATCTATTTCCATTCCTCCTCGCTCTGGTGATCCACACCTGTAATTATTTATTATCATTTGTATCTTGCCCTATTTAAGACCCCTGGTATGTTCATTCTTCGCTGCAGTCTTCAGTTTCCAGACGTAAGTCTGACGTCCTGTTCTCTTTTCACCCTCATTGTTACCATGTCAGTTTACCTTGTGTTATGGTTTGGTTTGTGAACTTTGTATACTATGTTTGCAATAAATCTTACAACTCACAGTCCAGTGCCTGGGTCTCCTTCTTGCCCCAGGGGGCAATCCTGACTCCAGCCAGTAAGTGACCCAGCTGCTGTGAGTTGTTTTTTTCTTTTTTTCCACTCACCTGTTTTGGTGTTCACTGGTGCAAGAGTATCAGCATGTCCCCAGCTCACACTGACTCTGTAAGCAGACACTGGTACCCGATGAGCCTGGGGTGGGAGATTTGCAAAACATTAATGGAAATGGATAGAATAATCTCCGCTGCTCACAGGGCTCTTACCCCAAAAGACACCCTCTGGTACCTGGGTCTTGCAGAGATGACTGCGCACTGGTGTCCTCAGCTCGCAGAGCATGCAAACAGGGTAGAGAGGACTACGCTGGTTGCAGAGTTACAACGGGAGAACAGCGGGATGGTGAGAAGTTCCGCAAAGAAGCCTAGGTCGGTGCCGACGGGTAAGCGTCCCCGGGCCTTGGTACTTCCGCCTCCTCGCCAGTCTCCAGCTCCAGCCCCATCTTCTGCTTGGCCAGCTCCTAGATGCTGCCTTCCTGCGCCGACCTCCACTCCTTCCCAAGACACAGCCGTACCGGATCGGATGGAGGTAAGTCACCGGGTGCAGACGCTGCAAACCTCCCGCCGTTATCCAGCTACTGGTGGCCAGAAGAACTCCTCCACCAATCAGCCAGCAGCCTCCCCTTTGCAGAGTCAGAAAATTTCTGCAGCAGTTCCCTCTTCTCATTTTTCCATGCCGGCTGTCCCGTCAGCTTCCTCCTCCTCCATTGCTGCTGCTACCCACATCTCCTCAGCATCTCCTCCCACTGCTGAGAGTCCAGTCGTCTCTTCCCCGGCTCCGCCCGTCATCATGTCTGCAGGGGTGGATCCTCCTTGTTCCTCAGAGAGGCCCACACCTACTGGAGCCATGGAGAGGGGTGACTCAAGGTCCACTGCAGCAGATTCCATCATGCCCCGGGAATACAGGCAAGTGTTTTTTCATTCTTTATTACATAAAAACAAATCATCTTGCTTGATTCCCAGTGGTGAGACTCAGTTCTTGCAGTGCAGTGAGTCTAACCCCTGACAGACTGCTATGATAATGATGATGATAATGAGGAGTCCTCACCACTTGCTGCAGATAATATTTCCTCACCTGCTCCCTCTGTGTCTCCTCCTATTTCCCCTGAGTGTCTGCTGGTCCCAGAATTGAGCCGCCGGATGATGGGGGAGCCTGCAGCCCTGGAGGACCTGACCCGAGCCCCGCAGCCACAGTCCAGATGGAGGGAGAGCGCTGCCAGCAACCTGAAGCCTGTGCCGATGATTGAGCATCCCCTGGCTTCAGCTATGCGGGATCCAGCGCCAGTGGTGAAACTACCTCCAGCTGCCACACCGGACGAGCCATCTGCATTGGTTGCTTCGCCTGGGGGTTCAGGGACTGCATTTTCCACCATGCCTGCTGTGTGGGCCGCCACAGCAGAGCTGAAGTTGGACTTCTAGAAGACCGGGCACGAGCTGTCCCTGCCTGGATCGACGGAGTCCTGGACTGCAGTGGAGTTTGAGGTCAGGCAAGTGCTCTTCTTTGTTTTCACTTTCTCTGTTTTGGAGAGATCTTGCCTGGCTCTTGGTGGAGAGGGCCAAGTGCAGCCGTCAGCTGCACCTGAGCTCACCTCGCCAGGCTCCACTGCCGCCAGTGACCCTGACCTTGTGTCTATGTCCCTCCTGTCGGAGCCTTTTCCTAGGGTCACCTTGGATCATCCAGCTTCGCTAGAGGTCTCCTTGGGTCCAGCCTCATCGCTCAAGGTTCCCATGGGTCCAGCCTCGTTGCCCGAGGTCTCCATGGGTCCAGCCTCATCGCCCAAGGTTCCTATGGGTCCAGCCTTGTTGCCCGAGGTCTCCGTGAATCCAGCCTCATCACTGGTGGGCTCTGTGGATGCTGCTTCCCCTCCTCCTAAGGTCTCCGCAGGTACTTCGTCCCAGTCCGGGACCTCCGTGGGTGCTGCTCCCCCTCCACCTGAGGTCTTTGCGGGTGCTTCATCCCAGTCCGGGACCTCCGTGGGTGCTGCTCCCCCTCCACCCGGGCCATAGTGGATGCTGTGCTCCAGCCTGAGGCCATTGTGGGTGTTGTGCCTCAGCCTGGGTCTGCCATGAGTGCTATGCCCCAGTCCAGGGCCACAGCGGGTGCTGCTATGCCCCAGTCTGAGCCACCGCGGGTGCTGCTACGCCCCAGTCCCGGGCCTCCAAGGGGCTGCACCTCTGTCCAAGGTTGCTGCGGGGCCTCAGTCTCCATCTGGTCCCACTGAGGGTTCCTCTTCTCCGCCCGAGGGCGTCGTGGGTTTCCCTTCACCACCCGAGGCTGTTGTGGGTTTTCCTCCTCCGCCCGAGGCCGTCGTGGGTTCCCCTTTGCTTGAGGTCACCCAGGGTCCTGTTCCTTTGCCTGAGGTCCCTGCTGGCTGGCTATCCTTTCCATTTGGTTTCCATGCTCTTCGGTCATCATCGCCGCCTGGTTTTCTTGCTGTGCAGTGGCCGTCTGCCTCAGGCTTCCACACCATAGCCCCTGTGGTCCGCGGGAACCACTGGTCCCAGCTACTGCCTCCTGGTGGGGACGCATCATGCCCTGCAGCCCTTTGGCTCAAAGACTCTGGTAGACCGCCCGACAGACTGCCACTGGACCCAGTGGTCCACGTTCTCCGGGAGGCCACCAAACTTGTTTCACCGCTCCATGTGGTTGGTCTGGGACTTTTGTCGACCACCCGAACTGCCTCATTCTCCTGTCCAGGGGGCCTAGGTGTCCGTTTTTTGCCCTGGTGTGGGTCCTGAGTGAGTAGATTGTTTTTGTTCCCTCCTAGCCGGGTTCCCCCCACCACCCTCCCGGGTTGGTTTATTGTTCTACTCCTATGGGGGGGGGGGGTTTCTTCCCTTTTTTTATGTAACCCTGGGTGTCTGGAATCTGCCCCTTAAGGGGTGTGGGGGGGGGGGGCTCTGTCATGAGGCTGAGCGCACTGTGTCCACTGTGCTCATGCTCTCGGTTAATTTCTGATTATTTCCTATATTTTCTCAGTTCTGGGTTATTATTTGACTGTATGGTTGGTTATGTGTTTTGGTGTGTCTGTTGTAGTTCTATTTTCAACTTTGTTAAGATCTACCTGTTGACATGAGCCCTCACCCATTCATTAGTTACTGTTTGTCATTTCCTGACTGAGCTTTTATTTTGACAGTGTGCTTTGTGTTCATCCTGTGTTAGCTTGGTTCGTGGTCTTGCACATCTGTCAGCTATTTCCATTCCTCCTTGCTCTGGTGATCCATAGCTATAATAATTTGTTATCAATGGTATCTTGCCCTATTTAAGACCGCTGGTCAGTTCATTCTTCACCGCAGTCTTCAGTTTCCAGACGTAAGTTTGATGTCCTGTTCTCTTCCCACACTCTTTGTTATCATGTCAGTCTACCATGCCTTATAGTTTGGTTTGTGAACTTTGTATTTTATGTTTGCAATAAATCTCACAACTCACAGTCCAGCGCCTGGGTCTCCTTCTTGCCCCAGGGGGCAATCCTGACTGCAGCCAGTAAGTAACCCAGCTGCTGTGTGTTGTTTTTTTCTTTTTTTCCACTCCTTCTTGCCCCGAGGAGCAATCCTGAAAGAAAGTGATTGCCCCTAAACCAAATAACTGGTTGGGCCACCCTTAGCAGTAACAACTGCCATCAAGTGTTTGCAATAACTGGCAATGAGTCTTTTACAGCGCTGTGGAGGAATTTTGGCCCACTCATCTTTGCTGAATTGTTGTAATTCAGCCACATTGGAAGGTTTTTGAGCATGGTGTCATGAACGGGGTTGATGCTTCAGCCCTGTTCCATCATCTGTGGCTGTAGTCCCTGATTGATTGTTATTTTTTCCAGCTGGCAGGTTATTGGAGCCTGAGCCTGAGCCTGGCTCCCTACCTGCCTACTGCCATGCCTCTCCCTCTCTGTCAGCATCCACCAAGCTGTCTGTTGTCATTTTCATTTGTCCATGCACACCGTCTCATACATGCACACGTGCCTGCACTCACACATTCTTAGACACACTATCACATATACACACACACTCTCATTACACACCGGTCTCCACTCACACTCACATGCATGCACTCGCACATATACACACACTCACATACGCTGACATTCAACCTCGCATCAGCGGCTGCTGCACAGCTGTCTCCACTTGTCACTCATTGGCACTCAGAGTATTTATGGGTGGCAGCGTGAACAGTTGTTATGGCGGCGTTAGTCTATCATCTCCTAGTCAATAATCTGTTGTCAAGTTCAAGTCTCCTGTGAGAAGTGGGAAGTACCACAGAGTACTTCCCACAGAGAAGTGGGAAGTACTGCAGGACACCATGCACTGCACCACCTTGGCTACCTTTGGGAAGAAGTTCTCCAGGTCTCACTACTGGTTTGAGGCCAAGTCCACAGAGATGACTCCCGTCAACGAAGCCAAACACGTTGCCCTCACAAGCGGTCACCCAGTGAGAAGAGCCTGTGGATTCTCAGGGCTGCCAGGAGCAAGGCTTGGCAGACTGCCAGGCGTTGCACCAACGAATACTGGACAGAGCTCAGTGAAGACATCCAGACAGCTGCTGCTACAGGCAACATTAGAGGGATGTATGATGGCATGAAGAAGATGCTCGGACCAGTCAAGAGCAAGACAGCTCCCCTCAAATCTTCCACTGGGATAGTAATTACAGACAAGGGCCAACAGATGGAGAGATGGGTGAAACACTACTCCAACCTCTACTCCAGACAGAACACAGTGTCCCCACAGCTCTTGACGCCATCGAGTGTATGCCAATCATAGAGAAGCTGGATGTAGAGCCAACCATAACCATTGACAGCTTGGCCTTAGGCAAAGCGCCAAGCAGCGATGGGATTCCCTCGGACCTGATCAAACACTGCAAGACTACCCTCCTGCTCCCATTGCATGAAGTCCTCTGTTAGTGCTGACAAGAAGGAGCTGTACCACAGGACAAGAAGGACGCCAAGATCATCACCGTCTATAACAACAAGGGCGAAAGAAGTGCCTGCAACAATTACAGAGGCATGTCCCTACTCAGCATCGTCGGCAAAGTCTTTGCTCGGGTCATTTTGATCCGCCTGCAGAAGCTGGCAGAATGCGTCTACCCAGAGTTGCAGTGTGGCTTTCGTGCCAAGAGATCAACGGTAGACATGGTTTTCTCCCTCCGCCAACTCCAGGAGAAGTGCAGGGAACAGCAGATTCCCCTGTATGTCACCTTCATAGATCTCACCAAGGCGTTCGACCTCGTCAGCAGAAATGGCCTGTTCTAGATTCTCCCAAAGGAAGGCTGCCCACCAAAGTTGCAGGGCATGATCGAGTCTTTTCACTCAGACATGAAAGGGACTGTGCAGTTAAACAGGAGTTCCTCCAACCCCTTCAGCATCTGCAGTGCCATCAAACCAGGCTGCGTCCTTTCTCCCACACTCTTTGGGATATTCTTCACCGTTCTCCTAAAGCATGCCTTTGGCACTACAACTGAAAGAATTTACCTAAGCACCAGGTCAGATGGCAGGCTATTAAGCCTTGGCCACCTCAGAGCCAAGACGAAGGTTCATGAAATGCTCATCGGAGACATGCTGTTTGCTGATGACGCAGCAATTGCAACACACACCCAACAGGAGCTGCAGACACTGATGGGCCGCTTCTGACAGGCCTGCAAGGATTTTGGACTCATCATTAGCCTGAAAAAGACCAATGTTTGGAGACAAGACGCTGAATCACCACCTGCTATCACCATCGATGATTATGAACTCGACGTTGTCCGCCACTTCACCTACCTTGGCTCTACCATAACCGACGACCTCTCCCTTGACACAGAAATAGACAGGAAGATTGGGAAGGCAGCTACAACACTCGCTCGCCTCACAACCAGAGTGTGGACAAACCCCAAGCTGTCGGTGAAGACTAAGATGGCAGTGTATAACACCTGTGTCACCGGCACACTGCTGTACGGCAGTGAGTCATGGACAACATATGCCAGACAGGAGAAGCGACTCAACACCTTCCATCTGCGAAACATCTGCCACATCCTGAGCATATCCTGGTAGGACAGGGTAACCAACGCGGATGTCTTGAATTGCATGGGACTTCCCAGCATGTTTGCTCTCCTCAAACAGAGCTGTGCTGGGTAGGCCATGTCCACCACATGGACAATGGCGCATCCCAAAGGACATCCTGTATGGAGAACTGGCATCTGGGAGGAGATCAATGGTCGCCCCCAGCTCCAGTACGAAGATGTTGTTAAGAGAGACATGAAGGCCACCGACATCAACAAAGAGACCTGGGAGAGCCTAGCAGGTGACCGTGCAAAGTGGAAAGGGACCCTGAAGCAACACCTGAAATCAGGGGAGGAGAAAATGATGACTGCTGCTACAGAAAAATGAGCATGCAGGAAGGAAATCAGCAGCTCCAATAGACCAGAGACTGCATACAGGTGTGACCTTTGCGATAGAGAATGCCACTCCTGCATCGGTCTATTTAGCCACAGACGATGTTGCTCCAGGTGAGCAGACAACCAGAATTAGGATGCTTCACCCATGGTCAACCCTGACCGACGGAGGCCTAAGAAAGTCTCAATTACTTTGGTTTTCATTTGTTCCTGAATTTCTTTGGATCACAGCATGATGTCTAACTTTTGAGGACTGGTCTACTTCACTTTGTCAGGCAGGTCCTATTTAAATGATTTCTTGATTGAGGAAAGGTGTGGCAGTAATCAGGCCTGGTTGTGGCTAGAGAAATTGAACTCAGCTTTCTATAGATGTGATGTTTTAACGGCAGCGGGGGGGGGAGTCACTTTTTCACACAGGGCCATGTAGGTTTGGATTTTTTTTTACCCTTAATAATAAACACCTTCATTTTAAAACTGCATTTTGTGTTTACTTGTGTTATCTTTGTCTAATATTTAAATGTGTTTGATGATCTGAAGCATTTAAGTGTAACAAACATACAAAAAATGAGAAATCAGGAAGGGGGCAATCAGTTTTTCACACCACTGTATATGGAACATTATGATCACAAATACAGATGTTTTGCATTCTGTACTGCACCTACATTTTCTGCTGTTATAGGGCATTGAAAATGATGAGTGACAATAAGCTTCTCCAATAGCACACATACTGTACATCATGCCAGCATTGGCCCAATGTAACAAGTTTACATTGGGAATACATCTTATAGAGGTTGTTTGCACATTGACAAGACATACTGTAGGCTAGATGTTGGTATTCCCAATGTAAACTTGCTGACATTGGCCCAACATACAGTGGGGCAAAAAAGTGTTTAGTCAGCCACCAATTGTGCAAGTTCTATTCAATTCAATTCAATTCAATTCAATTCAACTTTATTTATATAGCGCCATTTCACAACAACAGTCATCTCATAGCACTATCAACTGTAGGGGGGACCCCCACAGTTGCAGAAAGACCCCAGCAATCAGGCGATCCCCTGTGAGCAAGCGCTTGGCGACGGTGGAGAGGAAAAACTCCCTTTTAACAGGAAGAAACCTCCAGCAGAACCAGGCTCAGGGAGGGGCAGTCATCTGCTGCGACTGGCTGGGGGGTGAGGGGATAGAGAAGAAGAAAAGAACAGACATGTAGAGAGCAAACAGCACGATGGGGACTCAATCTATGGGAGAGAACAAACAAATGTTAATGACCAGCAAAAAAAAAAAAATTCATAGAGAGTGAGGAAAGGAGTGAGGCCCAGTGCATTACTGGAGGTCCCCCGGCTGACTTAACCTATTAGCAGCATAACTAAGGGAGGGTTCAGAAACACATGATCCCTCCCTAATTGTAGGCTATATCAAAAAGGTAGGTTTTAGCCCTATTCTTAAAAACAGAGATCGAGTCTGACTCCCGAATCCAGATTGGCAGCTGATTCCACAGGAGAGGAGCTTGATAACTGAAGGCTCTGCCTCCCATTGTACTTTTGGAGATTCTAGGTATTACAAGTAATCCTGCATTTTGGGAGCGTAGTGCTCTGTTAGGATGATACGGTAGTATCAGATCTTTTAAATAAAAAGGAGCCTGATTGTTTAGAGCTTTGTAAGTAAGAAGAAGGATTTTAAACTTAATTCTAAACTCTATGGGAAGCCAATGAAGGGAGGCCAGAACCGGAGAGATATGATCTCTCTTTCTAGTACCTGTTAAAACTCTTGCTGCAGCATTTTG
The DNA here is from genome assembly GCA_020510985.1 of Pholidichthys leucotaenia. Taxonomy (NCBI): domain Eukaryota; kingdom Metazoa; phylum Chordata; class Actinopteri; order Cichliformes; family Pholidichthyidae; genus Pholidichthys; species Pholidichthys leucotaenia. The sequence goes on along the minus strand of CM035847.1, from coordinate 313,174,376 downwards.
GATCAGCTGAAGACTTTTTAAAGATGTTTTAGGACAGCCTGATAATAAAGAATTACAATAATCTAATCTCGAGCTAACAAAAGCGTGGATCAGCTTCTCAGCATCACTCTGAGACAAGATGCTCCTAATCTTGGCAATATTACGCAAATGATAGAAGGCAGTCTTAGAAACAAATTTAATATGTGAATTGAAGGACAAATCCTGATCAAAAATAACTCCAAGGTTCCTCACAGAGCTATTAAGAGAAAGAGTAACTGCATCCAAACTGAAAGTTTGATTTGGAAAGGAATTTCTAAGGTTTTTTGGACCAACAAGAATGACTTCAGTCTTATCTGAATTTAATAGCAGGAAATTACAAGTCATCCAAGCTTTGATTTCCTTAAGACAGGCTTCTAACTTGACTAATTGATTAGTATCATCTGGCTTCATTGACAGGTATAATTGTGTGTCATCTGCATAACAATGAAAATGTATACAGTGCTTTCTAATAATGTTGCCTAACGGAAGCATATATAAACTAAAAAGAGTAGGGCCTAGCACAGATCCCTGTGGAACTCCATGACTAAGCTTTGAGCTGAAAGAAAACTCATCATTTACATGAACAAACTGGAACCTATCAGATAAATAAGATCTAAACCACTGCAACGAAGTTCCATTAAGTCCAACATAGTGTTCTAATCTATCAAGTAGAATATTATGATCAATAGTATCAAAAGCTGCACTAAGATCTAAAAGGACAAGTACAGAAACTAGTCCATTATCAGATGCAATGAGGAGGTCGTTAGTGACCTTCGCTAAGGCTGTTTCAGTACTATGATGGATTCTAAACCCAGATTGAAACTCTTCAAGTAAACCATTTCCCTGCAGGTGGTCAAATAATTGCGTAGCAACAACTCTTTCTAAGATTTTTGAAATGAAAGGGAGATTAGAGATTGGTCTATAGTTAACTAAAGCTCCTGGATCTAGCGTTGGCTTTTTGAGTAAGGGTTTAATTACAGCCGTTTTAAAAGCCTGCGGTACATGGCCTGAAGTTAATGAAGAATTGATTATATGAAGAATAAAGCTACCAATAAGTGGGAAGACTTCTTTAAATAACCTGGTAGGAATAGGGTCTAAAAGACAAGTTGAAGGTTTGGATGAGGAAACTATTTTGTCTAACTCACAAAGTTCGATTGGAGTAAACTCATCAAGACAGACATCAATAGAAGGAGTTGTAGTAGTTACAGTATTTAAGTTAACTGTGGGAAGAATCTGATTGATTTTATCTCTGATGGATGAAATTTTATTATTGAAAAAGTTCATAAAGTCCTGACTAGTAAGCTCTAAGGGGATGCTAGGATTGACAGAGTCCTGACTCTTTGTCAACCTGGCTACAGTACTGAAAAGAAACCTGGGATTATTCTTGTTCTCTTCTATTAATGCAGAGTAATAACTCGTTCTAGCTTTTCTAAGAGATTTTTTATAAATTAAAAGATGATTTCTCCAAGCTGAATAGATTTCATCTAAATTAGTAGAGCGCCATTTTCTTTCTAATTGACGAGTCTTCTGTTTTAAGCTACGAGTTTCTGTGTTGAACCAAGTTCTACCACTTAAAAGATGAGAGAAGTCTCCAATTTTCATCATAGGTATATCTCAACTATGAGAGACAAAATGAGAAAAAAAAATCCAGAAAATCCCATTGAAGGATTTTTAATGAATTAATTGGTAAATTCCTCAGTAAAATAAGTATTGGGTCACCTACAAACAAGCAAGATTTCTGGCTCTCACAGACCTGTAACTTCTTCTTTAAGAGGCTCCTCTGTCCTCCACTCGTTACCTGTATTAATGGCACCTGTTTGAACTCGTTATCAGTATAAAAGACACCTGTCCACAACCTCAAACAGTCAGACTCCAAACTCCACTATGGCCAAGACCAAAGAGCTGTCAAAGGACACCAGAAACAAAATTGTAGACCTGCACAAGGCTGGGAAGACTGAATCTGCAATAGGTAAGTAGCTTGGTGTGAAGAAATCAACTGTGGGAGCAATTATTAGAAAATGGAAGACATACAAGACCACTGATAATCTCCCTCGATCTGGGGCTCCACGCAAGATCTCACCCTGTGGGGTCAAAATTATCACGAGAACAGTGAGCAAAAATCCCAGAACCACATGGGGGGACCTAGTGAATGACCTGCAGAGAGCTGGGACCAAAGTAACAAAGGCTACATCAGAAACACACTACGCCGCCAGGGACTCAAATCCTGCAGTGCCAGACGTGTCTCCCTGCTTAAGCCAGTACATGTCCAGGTCCGTCTGAAGTTTGCTAGAGAGCATTTGGATGATCCAGAAGAGGACTGGGAGAATGTCATATGGTCAGATGAAACCAAAATAGAACTTTTTGGTAAAAACTCAACTTGTCGTGTTTGGAGGAGAAAGAACACCATACCTACTGTGAAGCATGAGGGTGGAAACATCATACTTTGGGACGACCAAAGTCTGGTCTTTGGGATCAGTCATCCTGGTCTTTGGGAGACCAGGATGACTGATCCGTGTAAAGGAAAGAATGAATGGGGCCATGTATCGTGAGATTTTGAGTGAAAACCTCCTTCCACCAGCAAGGGCATTGAAGATGAAACGTGGCTGGGTCTTTCAGCATGACAATGATCCCAAACACACCGCCTGGGCGACGAAGGAGTGGCTTCGTAAGAAGCATTTCAAGGTCCTGGAGTGGCCTAGCCAGTCTCCAGATCTCAACCCCATAGAAAATCTTTGGAGGGAGTTGAAAGTCTGTGTTGCCCAGCGAAAGCCCCAAAACATCATTGCTCTAGAGGAGATCTGCATGGAGGAATGGGCCAAAATACCAGCAACAGTGTGTGAAAACCTTGTGAAAACTTACAGAAAACATTTGACCTCTGTCATTGCCAACAAAGGGTATATAACAAAGTACTGAGATGAACTTTTGTTATTGACCTCATACTTATTTTACCGAGGAATTTACCAATTAATTCATTAAAAATCCTTTAATGTGATTTTCTGGATTTTTTTTTTCTTATTTTGTCTCTCATAGTTGAGGTATACCTATGATGAAAATTGGAGACCTCTTTCATCTTTTAAGTGGAAGAACTTGCACAATTAGTGGCTGACTAAATACTTTTTTACCCCACTGTATGTGTGCTGTTGGGGTTCATATGGTATTCAACTTCTCGAGCCAGAAAGAAGAACTATGTGGTGCAATGACTTATTTGTGTTTATCTGATAAATATGGCGGCCGTGCGTGGCTGACTGCGACCAGCCTGGCACCTTGCCATGTCTGATCTAATGTTTATGTACTGATCTATTGGTGCCAGGAGGAGAAGCTGTGTTAACTAAATATTGTTCTTCACTGACAGATTTTTTTCATCAGTAATAGAAAAATCTGAAAGCCGTCTGTTTATTTGACACATTACACTGAGGGTGATCTAATTAAAATCACTTTAAATGGCCGATAATAGATTAGGACAGAATTTTTACAACCCTGTCTGTCAGAATGACAGAAAACAAAAAAGTTTAACACAGCGTCTGTGCTGCAGTACAATAAGCAAAGAGGCAATTGCAAAAGATGGTGGCCCAGGGCAGCTATCATCAGCTAGCTACTTAAAATAGCGTCTAAGAGTGGCATATTTGGCCAAATGGTGAAAAGAATGTATAGAAAATAGCAATCAAAACCATTTATGTCATAATGCACTCGTTTCACGGCCGCAAAATAGAACACCAAATGCTCGCTGTAGGTTGACACATTTATTAACAAAAACACAAACAAGAAAGTTTCAAACTAATACAACAAATGAAAGTGCAAAGTGATTGCAAGGAGACATAAATATGGATGCTGTAGGAGAGTGGGGCTCAACGTCAGAGGTGCAAAGTCAGGGAACGCCTGACAAGGGGAGAAGCTGAACTACACTCTGTCTACCAGGTGGCCACACGGGACTCTAAGCCCGACAGATAAATGGGCGGAACAGTTCAAGCGGTCTTCCCGAGTTCCACGACCACCAGCACCTGTGCTGAGACATGTCGGGTGGCCTCCACGTGCCCCAGAACCAACGGAGCAGCAGGGGCAGTTCAGGCGGTCTTACTGAGTCCCAAGACCACCGGCACCTGTGCTGAGACATGTCGGGTGGCCTTCCTGTACCCCAGAACCAACAAGACTGAGGGAGCAGTCCGTCAGGTGGTCTTTCAAGGGAAACTTCTCAGGATGCTTCCACGGTGGCCCCAGGCTGGGGCTGAGTTGCACCCTCAGTGGCTCCAGACATGGGGCAATGCTGCACCCTCAGTGGCTCCGGACAGGAGCAACGCTGCACCCTCGGTTGCTCCAGACGGGAGCAACACCGCACCCCCGGTGGCTCTGGACAGGAGCAACGCTCCGCCCGTGGTGGCTTCGGGTTGGAGCTCTGCAGCACCTGCGGTGGCTCCAGGCTGGAGCTCTGCAGCACCCATGGTGGACCCGGACTGGGCCATGGCTGCATCCACGGTGGACCCAGACCAGGCCATGGCTGCACCTCGGTGGCTCCAGACTGGAGCAGCGCTGCACCCTCGGTGGCTCCGGACGGGAGCAACGCTGCACCCTCGGTGGCTCTGGACGGGAGCAATGCTGCACCATTGGTGACTTCAGACAGGAGCAATGCTGCACCCTCAGTGGCTCCGGACGGGAGCGGAGCTGCGCCCGCGGTGGCTCCAGGCTGGAGCTCTGCAGCACCCATGGTGGACCCGGACTGGGCCATGGCTGCATCCGTGGTGGACCCAGACCAGGCCATGGCTGCACCCTCGGTGGACCCGGACTGGGCCAGTGCTGCACCCTTGAAGGCCCCGGGCTGAGATGGAGCACCCGCGACGACCTCAGCGGGAGGAGCTGAACACGCGATGGCTTCAGGCAATGAACCTGGACCCACGGAGTCTTCTGGATCAGGTGATTCTTCCCTGGCGACCCTGGGAGAAGGCTCAGGAAAAACAGGTAGAAGAACAGGGTCAGGGTCACCAGCAGCGGCAGAGCCCGGCGAAGTGACTCAGGTGCAGCTGACAGCTGCACTTGGCTCTCCTCCCCAAGAGCCAAACAAGACCTCTCCAATATAGAAACAATAGAAACAGAAGAGGGCACTTGTCTGAACTTGAGCTCCACCGGCATCCAGGACTCCGTCGATCCAGGTGATGATGCTCCGGGCTCAGTCCTCTGGAGGTCCGGTTGCAACTCTACTGTGGCAGCCTCCGCAGCAGGCGTGATGGTGTGTGCAGTCCCAGTGCCCCCAGGTGAAGTGACCCATGATGGTGGCTCCTCCGGCGTGACAGCTGGAGGACGATTCTCTGCTGGCACTGGAACAGGGTCCTCCAGGGTCACAAGCTCCTCCATTGTGGCAGATAGATAGATAGATAGATAGATAGATAGATAGATAGATAGATAGATAGATAGATAGATAGATAGATAGATAGATAGATAGATAGATAGATGTACTTTATTGATCCCAAACTGGGAAATTACATTGTAACAGCAGCTTGACAGCAGATGACCAAAACGACAGAAATACACACAGCATAACAGACAAAGGGATTACCCATGGAAGTAAAACTGCCTAAATAACATATACATCATAGATGAATAGATGGTGACCCGTATAAACACATGAATCATACCCGCTGTATAACGCAGGACTATCAGGTGCAAGGTGAAATGTGAGGCACCAAGTAGACTGTAAGGTGCAGTATGGCAGCATAGTTATGACCAAAATTCAACATTAGAGTGAGTTATTATACAGTGAAATGGCATGTGGCAGGAAAGATTTCCTGTACCTAATCGTTCAGCAGTGAAGCTGTACAGTGTCCTCTCCACAACAACCTCAAAGGTCTCCAGCCTGGGACCAATTACAGAGCCAGTCCTCTTGATGAGCTTGTCAAGTCTGTTGGTGTCACTGGCCCTGATATTGCTACACTACAGACAGCAGCAAAGAAGATGGCACTGGCGACAGTGATCTGGTAGAAAGCTCCAGTATCCTGTTGCACACGTTGAAGGATCTCATCTTCCTCAGGAAGTAGAGTCTGCTCATCCCCTTCTTGTACACAGCATACGTGTTAGATTTCCAGTCCAGTCTGCTGCTGATCCTGACACCCAGGTATTTGTAGTTCTCAACCACCTCCACATCTTCTCCCCTAATCTGCAATGTCTGAAAAGGCGTCCTCTTCTTCCTGAAGTCTATCACCAGCTCTCTGGTCTTGCTGACATTCAGCCTCAGGTGATTCTGCTCTGTCCATTTCATAAATCTGTCTACCAGCACCTTGTACTCTCCCTCCTTTCCCCCTCCTATACACCCAACAACAGCTGAGTCATCAGAGAATTTCTGCAGGTGGCATGACTCGGTGTTGTACTGAAAGTCATTGGTGTATAAGGTGAAGAGAAAAGGAGAAAGGACAATCCTCTGTGGAGCTCCTGTATCACTAACCACCAAGTCAGACAAGACACTGCCCAGCCAGACAAACTGTGGCCTGCCTGTCAGGTAGTCAGTAATCCAGGAGATCACAGAGCTGTCAACCCCCATCCCCCGCAGCTTCTTACCCAGCAGCAGTGGCTGGATGGTGTTAAAGACACAGGAGAAATCAAAGAATGTAATTCTCACAGTGTCTCCTCCTCCATCCAGATGCAAATGGGATTATTGCAGCAGGTAGATGACAGCGTCTTCAACTCCTAAATGGGGCTGATATAAACTAAACTAGACTGGTCACACAATACTGATGCACTCTACAAGAAGGGACAGCGCAGGCTGTTCCTGCTGAGGAGACTCAGGTCTTTTGGTGTACAAGGGGCGCTGCTGAAGTCATTCTATGACACGGTGGTGGCATCAGCCATCACTTTTGGAGTGGTCTGCTGGGGCAGTGGCATTACTGCAGCCGATAGGAAGAGACTGAACAAACTGATTAAGAAAGCTAGCTCTGTCCTGGGGCAGCGCCTTGATCCGATGGAGGAGATAGGAGAGAGAAGGACGGTGGCTAAACTGTCATCTCTGCTGGAGTCCGAGTTCCACCCTATGCAGGACATACTGAATGCACTGAGGAGCTCATTTAGCAGCAGACTACATCATCCCAGGTGCACAACCGAGAGGTTTCGTAGGTCCTTCCTACCAACGGCTGTCAGACTGTACAACCTAAGCAGGGCTGCTCGCAGAGATAGCAAAAAGACGTAACAAACTAATAGTTTTTTGAATGCAAAAGATGCAATAGACTTACACAATGGTCCTCTCCGGCATACAACTAGGAACATACCGGTCGCTATGGAGGGTGAGAATATGTATGGGCACATAATCATACCATGTAGGATAACTAAGTAGACGGTTATGCTGTTTCATTCCATCTAGCAACAATGCTCTGCACTGTGTGTGTTTATATATTTGCATATTTATTCCATCTAGCTACAATGCTCCGTACTGTGGGTGTTTATATATTTATATATCTACATATTATTCCATCTAGCTACATTGCTCCGCACTGTGTGTGTTTATATACTTGCATATTTATTCCACCTAGCTGCAATGCTCCGTACTGTGGGTGTTTATATATTTACATATTTATTCCATCTAGCTACAATGCTCTGCACTGTGTGTTCATATATTCATATATTTATTCCATCCAGCTACAATGCTCTGCACTGTGTGTCTGTGTGTGTGTGTATATATATATATTTTATAGTAATACGTACATATGTTTATTAGCTGCTCTTGCTTGCTTGTTTTTTTTTTTCTTGCCTTCTGATTGTTGCTCTGAGTGTTGCTATCCCTGTGCTGTTGCAATCCTGGAATTTCCCCGTTGTGGGACTAATAAAGGCTTATCTTATCTTATCTTATCTTATGCAAACTGCAGGGGATCCAGCCACGTCTTCACCTGCGGCCTCAGGTGGGCTAAGACCAGTCTCTCCAGGACCTTCCTCATATGAGCTGTGAGGGCAACAGGTTGATTCAGGTAAGATGGAGATGACTTCTTGGGGACAGAAACCAGGCAGGATGTTTTCCACAGCACTGGTACTCTCTTCAGACTCAGGCTCAGGTTGTACAGGTGTTTCAGTATTGGAGCTAGCTGGTTGGCACAGGTCCTCAAGATCCTGGCAGAGATGCCATCAGGACCCATCGCCTTTCATTGAAGGATTCTTTCCAGGAGGGGGGAAACAGAGAGGTGCTGCACAGGAGAATGTATCTGTGTGGGGGGGTCTGGCTGTGTTGTGGGGGTGACAGATGGTGAACTGTACCTATTAAAAACAGATTCAGCTCAACAGCCCTGTCAAGGCTCCCTGATGTCTGTCTGTTTCTCCCCTTACACCCAGTGATTTGTTTCATTCCCATTCAGACAGCCTTCATATCGCTTTGCCTGAGTTTATCCTCCAACTTTCTCCTGTAATTGTCTTTACACCTCCTCAGGATCATTCTCAGTTCACGCTGCTCTGTCCTCAGTTCATCCCTGTTCCAGACCTAAAAGTTCTCTTCTTCTTGGTAAGAAGTGCTTTCAGGTCACTGGTGATCCATGTTTTGTTGTTGGAGAAACAACACATAATCTGAGCTGGCATGGCTGTGTTTTCACAGAATCTGATGTATTCTGTGATGCAGTCGGTCATTTTGTCTATGTCCTCCCCATGTGGTTCACAGAGTACGTCCCAGTCAGTCATCTTGAAGCAATCCTGTTGTGCATCAGCAGCCTCCTGTGTCCACCTCCTCACAGTCTGTGTATAAGCAGGCTGCCTTTGCATGAGGGGAACATACCTGGGTAATAACAGGACCAGGTGTATAAGTGGTGTTTAAGGTGAACAGAAAAGGAGAACGCACTGTGGAGCACCCTGTGGAGCTCCTGTATCACTAACCACCATATCAGACAAGAAACTGCCCAGCCGGATAAACTGTGGCCTGCCTGTCAGGTAGTCAGCAATCCAGGAGATCACAGAGCTGTCGATCCCCATCCCCCGCAGCTTCTCACCCAGCAGCAGTGGCTGGATGGTGTTAAAGGCACTGGAGAAATAAAAAAAAAGTGATTCTCACAGTGTCTCCTCCTCCATCCAGGTGCAATTGAGCTCGTTGCAGCAGGTAGATGACAGCGTCTTCAACTCTTAAATGGGGCTGATATGCAAACTGCAGAGGGTCCAGCTACGTCTTCACCTGCAACCTCAGGTGGGCTAAGACCAGTCTCTCCAGGACCTTCATCACATGAGATGGTATGAAGGTCCCTTTGTCCTTATAAATCTCTGAATTTGTACTGAAGAATTTAAGAACTTTCTCCTTAATTTGTAACATTATAACCACCCTCCCCTTGTTTAACATGTCACAAAACTGAATAAAATGGATTTGAAGCACCAATTCTAAACAGAAATACAAAAAAGTTTTAAATTTCAAACTTTTGTTCTCAAATGTTAGCAAATTTTTAAAAGTCAGTGTTCAACTCTTTTCCTCTAAATTTTCAACCATTTTTCTTGTAAATTTGCAACTTTAAAAAAAATGCAACTCTTTTTGAATTAAAATTTCAATTTTTTACTTGTAAATTTTTAAACTTTTTTCCTCAAAAATGTTTTACTTTTTTCTTATAAATGTGCAACTTTTCTTGTAAATTTGTTATTTTTTTCCTCATGCATTTGTCATTTTTCTCTTGTAAATTTTCAGCTTTTTTCCTGTAAATGTTCAACACTCATCTGAATGCTGGTTAAATTTTTATTCACTGCAAAGAAATTGTAATTTGCAACTTTTTGAATTTTTAAATTAGTTTGGTTTTTTTGTCATATCTTTTGAGCTTAATAATTGCAAATTTGTACCTAATTCACATTTATACATTTGTAGCTCATGCAAAATTAGTAAATGCCCCCCCCCCCCATGCCCCTTGTTAAACAAATCACCTGTTGATTATGTCATGATCCTGGGCACGGTGGGCACCATGCTCAGTCTTCAGTTTAACTTTAGTCTTTTTCTGTCTGTTTGTTTCCTTGTTTATCCTGTCTGCTGTTTTTGGTTCCTGCGTAATGGTCACTCTATACTTGTAGTATTATTATTTGCTTTGTGGGGTTGTGTTGTCCTTGTATTATCCACTCATGCATCCACACCTGTTATACATCACGTAACAGTATTAAAGGAGCATAACCACCTCTCCCGGTTGTTGTGTCCTTCTATACTGGTGCATCCCTCAGTTTCTGCCACGCTGAGTGTATTTTGATTGCTGTCGAGGAGAACAGGTGTGCGCCGTCCAGGTTAGTTTTCCCCTTTATTTCCAGCTGTGAGCCCCGTGTCTCTCTGGATGTGCTCCTGCTGGTTCTGTCCCTTTGCCCAGCGTTCCCAGGCTTCTGTCCCCCTGTTGACGTTGAGCCCCACTCCCCTCCAGCACCCCAGCACTCTCCTCCAGCACCTGTATTTATGTGTTATTTGTAGTGTTGTGTTTTTGTGTGTCTTTACATTAATAAATGTGCAAACTCACAGAGAGCTTAGCCCTTGAAAAGGGCGATTTATCGCAGAAGATGTTATGGTTATAAATTTTCAAGTTTACACTCATAAATTTCTACAGTGCAAAGATTATGCCTAAAACATGCAGAAACTCTATCACTCCTACAATACTCCAATAGGGAAGGAGAATCATAACTTCAGAAATGTTTATGTACATTCTACCTGTCTTTTTTCCCCTTAAAGGTTCTGTCTGTACGTGAACGTTGTCAAATACTGTTAAAATAGGGGTAATGACCTTCAACACAGTACATACATTTCCAGTGTGGCCACACACATGACATTCTCACCAGATGTTGGTATTATCCCTTTGAGTGTGAGAATTTGCGTGCCCCTAGGGGCAGAGCGTGACGCTGCACCTATCATTTCACTCTGACATTGTTGGCTGCATTGGGGATTTGTACTGATTTGTACTGATCTGCCAGTTTCAGAAGGTGGCAGACATGCACTGGAGGACTCAATGGATGACACATAATACACCAAAGAAGAAGCACTCCTCATTTCCTTTTCCTGTATTTTCTTCTTTTGGGTCAGAAAGTTAATATGGCTGCGATCGGTCATCGTCACTGTCACTTAGACGGCTTTGTACACAGAAAATAGCTACGGGATACAAGCGAAATTTATGTGGGATAACCATAAGACTTTGTAGATGTAGTAGAGAGTGTAAATGAATGACAGAATGCAAAATAACAACCACGATGGGTGAAAACGCAGCGACCACAGCAGCAAGTGAGTCCCGTTAGCCGCCGGTAAGTGACTTATTTCTGTGTTTTTTTTTAATATTGTACTGATTTCTTGTTCATATACTTTGATGATAAGATGATGAGGTACCTCTGTACAAAAAAATGGTGTCAAAAGACTGAAGCATTCTTTGTGTAAATATGTCCAAAGTCCAGTTTTGACTGAGTTATGGAATTTATAGAGGTGCTGCGACACTATGCAAATTAAATGCATAAATTTATTCCTATCTGAAACTTTGGATCATATTTTACATCTTTCTAATTGACAGTAAGCCATTATCTCTTACCACTTTTGAGTTATAGCCTTGGAAATCTGAACTATTTTGTTGACAAAAAATATTTACCTCTCTTGACCACTAGGGGTTATGTCACAATTTGGCAAGAGACACACTCAAACAGTTAATCTGAAGTTTTAATCTCAAACCAAATCCATCTATGTGTTTTGACAAAATCATGTTGCGAAAGTCTTCAGTGACCTCTTGGCTTTTACCCTCCATGAGATGTTTCTTGTATGACACCTTGGTATGGATGTCACCCGACTGCAAAACACATCTACCTACGAGTACAAATAAAGTAGCCTGAACCTGAACCTGGTAACAAAAAACTTTTATTGCCACTCATGAAGTACCTACCCAGCTGATATTAATTTCCACTGATGGGGCGGCAGAACTTATTCATCTCAGCTGATTCCTGACCTCACCACTGTGGTGTATGTGACGCATGCACAGGCAGGTGACGTGAGCACATCAGGTTTAGTGTGTGAAGACAGTGCTGTGCTGTACACATCGGTTCTTGGCTCAATAAAGCTAACCTTAGCACATGGTCATTTCCACCCATTCTTCAGACATAACATTGGCAATGAGGATGGAGACTTTACTCTCACCTCTACCGCTGTTCTTTGCCTTGCCCGGTGAGCTGCCGATTCCATGGTCCCACTGGTATGAATCTTTTGAGACTTTCATAGCCGCTATCAACCTAGGCAAAGCTAGCAAGGTGAGGCTAAGGGCAATGCTAATACATAACCTTGGTAGCAAAGGACAGCGTATCTTTTGGAAGCGTGGACCCACGGACATATACAAGGACTGTGCAGCTTTGTTGGCCGGACATTTCACTACTTCACAGAGCGCCATGGTCCAACAAATTATCTTTCATCAGCACTGACAGCAAACGGATGAGTTGGCCCAGCAGTATGCCACCAACCTCTGCTGTTTGACTAGCATGTGTAAATTTGGCCACTTGAAGGATGAGATGGTGCAGGACCAGCTAGCAGAGCACACCACAAATTCAAAGCTACAGGAGAAGCTGTTGATGGCGCCGGATGACCTGCCATTGTCCAAGGCAGAGGAAATGGAGTCCCAACTAGAGGCAGCTGCCCAGTTAGCATCACGGCTAGTGGCCCCCGATCTCCCCCCCCCCCCCAACCACTATCTTCAGCTCTGCAGGCATGGGCCGTGGCTCCAGCTGCTCGCTTCGCCAGAGAGTGTCACTCAGCTCCTGTAAGCTTTGCTCACTCGGTCGACCAGCCTGGCCACCATCCACTCTGTGGACTCCATCAACAGGCCATTCAAGTGGTTCACAGTGGAGCTGAATGGTGTCAGTCTGCCACTACTGCTGGACACTGCTGTCTCAAGGTCCCTGCTAAGCGAGTCCATGGTTTGGAAGCTTTTTTCCCAGCAGATGATTAAGGCACTTGGAAGAACTGTTTGGCTATGGACAAGCTAAAATTGGCATGGTGGGAACTGTCACTTTCTCAGTACGCTACGGCTCCAGAGATCTTCCTACATTCACATTCCAAGTGAATCGCCATGGTGCCAATCTCCTAGGTTTTGATCTGTTCTGCAAACTGGGCTTCTCCATTACAGATTGCATGGACTCCACCATACTGACTGTCACCTCAACTTGGCAACATCGCTGGCCATCACAGGCCTGGGCTGCCTCACTGCCTTCAACCACCAGCCACTCATTGACTCAGCTGTGTCCGCTGTTATCCAGCCCCTTCACCAGCTGCCCCTCGCCCTACAAGATGATGCTACGGCGGAGCTTCAGAAACTCTTGGATGCGGGTATCATCGAGCAGGTCAATGCATCTCCCTGGATCTCTCACTTGGTGGTGGCAAAGAAAAAAATGGGTGGGCTGCGGCCCTGTATCAACCTCAGAATGGTGAATAAAGCAGTAATCACCAACAAATACCCCCTGCCCACGGTGGAGGAGCTGGCCACTATATTCCACAGCTCCAAGGTTTTCTCCAAACTTGACCTTCACCAGGGTTATCTGCAGGTCCCGCTACACCTGGACAGCCACAACCTCATGGCCTTTGTGACCCACATGGGGGTCTTTCACTACACCTGCATGCCCTTTGGCCTCAGCTCCACCCCTAGCTGCTTCCAGAAGATTATAGCCACCATCTTCGCTGGCCTCCTGGGTGTGGTGGTGTATCTGGATGACATTGTGGTCTACAGCGCAACAACATCCTTACACGACACCCGTCTCTCCAAGGTATTGGATGTGCTCGCCAGCCACAGCCTCATGTTGAACAGGGAGAAGTATATCTTCGAGGCACCCGCCATTGAGTTTGTGGAGTTCCGCTTGACTACTGATGCCCTGAGCCCACTACACTTGAACGTTGACGCAGTGTTACGTCGGTCTGAGCCGTCATGCCCCACACAGCTTAATTCCTTCCTGGGAATGACTCCCTTCTACCTGCACTTCCTTCCTCACTATTCTGAGACCACAGCACCACTGCACGCCCTCCTGAAATAGGATGCGCACTGGTCGTGGATCCCTGCATGCTCTGCTGCCATCCGCCGGCTCAAGACGCAGCTCACCTCCCAGTGCTCGCCCACTTTGACCTACAGAGCCCCACGTTTGTAACCTGTGACACCTCCACTGCTGCCATAGGGGCTGTTCTGACCCAACACCATCAATGGATTGAGTGCCCGGTGGCATTTGCTTCAAGGTTGCTTACATCAGCTGAACAGAAGTACTCAGTGGGGAAGAGAGAAATGCTGGCCCAAGTCTGGGCATGCAAACAGTGGCATATGTACCTGTACGGGTGGCATTTCATGCTCCAAATGGACCACCGGGCTCTCACACCCCTGCTAGCAACGGCGGGGTCAGGACACAAGCCACTACATCTCTACAGGTGGACAGAGATGCTGCAGGCATACAACTTCACCACCCAGTTCACACTTGGCAGAGAGAACGTGGTGGCGGACTTGTTCTTGACTGAATGGAAGTTGGACTACCTCAAACGTCACATTCAGCCGAAAAGTCATTTAAATGCTGTTGGAACTGTATGAAGACGCAAGATGGGAAAGGGGATTGGTACATGATTGCGGAAGAGCGCAAACAATCGAGAGAAGAGGAACAAGCTGTCACACAAAAAGAAATCTGACCCCGACCAAGTTAAAGTTCTCAATGATAACATTCTACTCACCATCAAAATGAATGCATCGATGCTGTCGGTTCAACAAATCCATGATCACATGGAAAAGTATGTGAGTATACCAGAAAGCTAGCGAAGCAAAAATTATGCCTTTGAATTTGTGAACTCAATCAATGAGAGAGTGCGGAATGAGACGATATGCAATGTTAAAAATGCACCCTGGCATACCCTGATAGTAGATGAGAGCACAGACATAACAGTGCACAAAATGCTAGTCATATATATTAAATAGAGGGAGGAAAATGTCGTCAGCTATAAAACTGTGTTCGCTGGCATCATCCAGCTGACAGCATGCACTGCTCAGGATATTGTGCAGGCAATAACTCAGTTTTACTCCAAGCATGGACTGGACATGTAGAGAATGGTGATGCTGAGCTCCGATGGCGCCTCAGTAATGCTAGGAAAGCACAATGAATATGCTGAATTTAAGTACATAATGAAGCAAAAACTTAAACAAGGGTCAATCAGCACATTCTCAGATATGGTGGCTGCAGCACTTAGATGTGAGGAGCTAAAGGAGATCTCACAGCTTGTGGATATTTATGGACATTTCAAGCATCCAGTGCAGATTGTGAAAGAGGCTTTAGTTTAATGAATCATTTCAAAATAGCATCTAGAAATCGTCTTGAAGTGGCACATTTGGACCAGCTGATGCACATAAAGTCAAAGCAAGAAGCAGATGGGGCTTCATCAACCTGGACAAAGTGTACAACCATTGGAGAAGTGAGAAGGACAGACGGGAAAAATAAGGTAAAATTTAAGTCCCCATTCAGATTTGTGCTTATTCTAGTGTCATTTATTAAGAATTTTCATTGATGGATATAATCATTAAATGCTGTTACTAGATTATGATTAGTAGAAATGCTAATAAAAACTGTCTAATTATATATTTTACAGACAAAGAGTTACAGGAATTTACACTGTATCACATGCTTGTGCTACAGCACACATCATTGTGCAAAATGTGAATGTTTTAATGTGAACAAAATTTTATCTCTGAAAGGTGTACATGTCTCAATTCTTCCAGAGCAGCTGCAGGACCCCCACCCAGACCACAGCATGACCCTCACAGCAGGACCCTCACCCAGGCCAGAACAGGACCCCCACCCAGACCACAGCAGGACCCTGACACTGACATACAACATACTACACAGCTTATGAACAACAAGATTTGTCTTTTTCATTCTAAGTAGGCCAAATCGTCGTCATCGGCTCCAGCTCGTGCCCGAGCATTGGTTTCGTCTTAGTTTTCAGGACGTTGCCATCTGTGATTGATGTCGATGGCGGATGTGGCTCTGAAGGCCCAGCCTATGATAGAACTGTCGTGGGCAGAAGTCACATTTTATTGTGGGTGGGGGACGTGGTTGGTTTTGTTTTTCTTGTCTTCATTTGTGTTTATCATCATCCTGTTGTTAGCAAGAAGAAGTCATGTTGGCTTGCTTCAGGGAACATTTTAGCTGGTCCTTGTAGCGCTGTTTTGGCCTACCATGTGGTCTTTTTCCTGTCTCAAGCTCCCCCTGGAGCATGATTCGTGGTAGTCTGGTGGGGTCTATCCGTACGACATGTCCTGTCTGTCGAAGGCGGTGCTGCAAGATGGTAGCTTCCACACTAGGCAGCAGAGCACACTTGAGAATCTCATTGTTTGAAAATCAATCCTACCAACGAATGCCAAGTATTTGTCTGAGCTTTCTCTGTTGGAAGTTCTCAAGGCGCTTGATATTGCAATGATACAAGGTCCAGGCTTCACAGGCTTAAAGAAGGGTGGAAAGAACAACGGGCCGAAAAACCATGATTTTGGTGCGGATGGTTATCGCATGATTATTGAAGACTCGATGACTAAGGCGTTCATATGCGGAGTGTACAGCTTTTATGCAGTTTTCGATGTCCTTTGCACAAGTTGGTATTTTTGAGAGGATGCTACCAAGGTAAGAGAAATGCTCCACTTCATCGACAGGATTTCCGTTAATGTTAAGGTTGGTCCTTGAAGAAGTTTGACCAGGTGCTGGTTGGTTGAGGATTTTGGTTTTGTCAGTGTTAACTTCCATTCCAAAATGCTCATAAGAGTCATTATAAATGGTAGCTATTCTCTGGAGGTCATCAACAATCTGAGCTGGTGTGGCATTATCGTCTGCAAACTGCAATTCGTTGAACACTGGTGACTGAAGTTTTGGATTTTGCACGAAAGCAAGCAAGATTAAAAAGCCCCCCATCCAAGTGGTATCGCAGATTGATACCAGGGGTTGTTGTTGGTATTTCATTTAGCATTGCAGCCATATACAACGAAAAGCAGGGTGGAGCAAGGACACATCCTTGCTTGAGACCACCAGTGATGGGAAAAGGGTCTGAGAGGGTATTTTGATGGCAAACCCTACCAACCATGCCATCGTGGAGGGCGCGAATGAGAGTGATGAAATTATCTGGGCATCCAAAAGGAGCAAGAACAGCCCACGTAGCAGGGCGAGGAACTTGATCAAGGCCTTCTTGAGGTCCCAGAAGATGAACATGAGTGGTTGTTGTTGTTCTTGGCTCTTTTCCTGGAGTTGTCGAGCACAGAATATCATATCTACTGTACCTCGAGAGGGTCTAAAGCCACATTGGGACTCAGGAAGTACATCCTCGGCTACTACAAGAAGATGGTTGAGAAGGACACGAGCAAAGATCTTGCTTGCAATGCCCAGTAGTGAGATGCTGCGGTAGTTACTGCAGTTCTATCAACTTTCTTGAAAATGGTGACTATATTTGCATTTTTAAAGTTACCCCCACCCAGGACCCTGACATTGACATTCAACATACTACACAGCTCATGAACAACAAGATTTGTCTTTTTCATTCTAAGTGGGCCAAATCACTTATATTAAAAGTAATCTAACGGAAATTACTGCTGTAATTTGATTCTCTGGATCCACTCCAATTCGCCTACCAGCATGGCATTGGGGTGGAGGATGCGGTGATCTTCCTCCTTCACCGTTCTCTGTCCCACCTGGAGAAGCCCGGGAATATGGTGAGGATCATGTTCTTTGACTTCTCCAGTGCTTTCAACACCATCCAACCGATGATCCTGAAGGACAAGCTGCTGCGCGCAGGGGTGGACCAGCACCTGTCATCATGGATCCTGGACTACCTCACGAACCGGCCTCAGTTTGTGAGAACCCGGGACTGTGTGTCCGACACGATCATCAGTAGCACGGGGGCCCCCCAGGGAACGGTGCTGGCTCCCTTCCTGTTCACTCTTTATACTGCGGACTTCTCACACAACACAACACACTGCCATCTACAGAAGTTCTCTGATGACTCTGCGATCGTTGGCCTCATCTCCAATGGAGATGAAGCTGAGTACAGAGGGCTTATCCAGGACTTCGTGGACTGGTGCCATCGGAACTGCCTCCAGATCAACGCGAGGAAAACTAAGGAGCTGGTGGTGGACTGCCGCAGGCATGGGCAGCCCCTCACAGTACCAGTAAATATACAGGGAACAGACATCGAGATGGTGACATCCTATAAGTACCTGGGTATTCATCTGAACAATAAACTAGACTGGTCACACAATACTGATGCACTCTACAAGAAGGGACAGCGCAGGCTGTTCCTGCTGAGGAGACTCAGGTCTTTTGGTGTACAAGGGGCGCTGCTGAAGTCATTCTATGACACGGTGGTGGCATCAGCCATCACTTTTGGAGTGGTCTGCTGGGGCAGTGGCATTACTGCAGCCGATAGGAAGAGACTGAACAAACTGATTAAGAAAGCTAGCTCTGTCCTGGGGCAGCGCCTTGATCCGATGGAGGAGATAGGAGAGAGACGGACGGTGGCTAAACTGTCATCTCTGCTGGAGTCCGAGTTCCACCCTATGCAGGACATACTGAATGCACTGAGGAGCTCATTTAGCAGCAGACTACATCATCCCAGGTGCACAACCGAGAGGTTTCGTAGGTCCTTCCTACCAACGGCTGTCAGACTGTACAACCTAAGCAGGGCTGCTCGCAGAGATAGCAAAAAGACGTAACAAACTAATAGTTTTTTGAATGCAAAAGATGCAATAGACTTACACAATGGTCCCCTCCGGCATACAACTAGGAACATACCGGTCGCTATGGAGGGTGAGAATATGTATGGGCACATAATCATACCATGTAGGATAACTAAGTAGACGGTTATGCTGTTTCATTCCATCTAGCAACAATGCTCTGCACTGTGTGTGTTTATATATTTGCATATTTATTCCATCTAGCTACAATGCTCAGCACTGGGTGTGTTTATATATTTATATATCTACATATTATTCCATCTAGCTACATTGCTCCGCACTGTGTGTGTTTATATACTTGCATATTTATTCCACCTAGCTGCAATGCTCCGTACTGTGGGTGTTTATATATTTACATATTTATTCCATCTAGCTACAATGCTCTGCACTGTGTGTTCATATATTCATATATTTATTCCATCCAGCTACAATGCTCTGCACTGTGTGTCTGTGTGTGTGTGTATATATATATATTTTATAGTAATACGTACATATGTTTATTAGCTGCTCTTGCTTGCTTGTTTTTTTTCTTGCCTTCTGATTGTTGCTCTGAGTGTTGCTATCCCTGTGCTGTTGCAATCCTGGAATTTCCCCGTTGTGGGACTAATAAAGGCTTATCTTATCTTATCTTTTAACAAGCCATGCAACTTGCTATGATCTCAGGTTTTGGGCAGGTGTGATACTGGTGTGGCCACAGTGTGCACGTCTGATGTTGCTCACAGTGGTCTAAGGAATTCTCAGGGAGTTTGTGTGTATGCTCAGACACATGAAAAATTAGGGGGAACATTGGTGGTAAGCTACTACTGTAGCCACAGTTGCCCTGGGGCAGACTGACGAAAACATGGCTGCCAATCCACGCCAACAGCCTCTCCGACCACTACTGAACATTTATTCACAATCATGACCAGTGTCATTGGTACTGGAGGTAAGGCGGGTAAAGTGTCTTGCCCAGGGACACAACGGCAGGATGGCTGGGGAGAGCGGGATTCAAACCACCAACCTTCTGGTTATTGGATGACCCGCCTCCTGAGCCACTGCTGCCCACATTTCCTTCCTCCGTTCCATTTTCACTGAGCACAAAGCTGGATGGCAGAAAGTTCCATTTTTAATTGATCTTTGGCATGACCCGGCCCGGACTCGAACCCCCACCTCCCGGTTGTGGGGCAGATGCTGTACCTCTAAGCCACCACTCCGGTTTGTAATCCACAAGGCCATGCGTGCAAGCCGGCAGTCTACCCGGTTGCCCAATTAGAATGTTCTGCTCAGTTTTGTGTTCTCAGGGGGAAAGAGGGGATAAATGTGGTGTATGTGACGTGCTGCACTGTAGGCGCACACACAGGCAAGTGGCATTGGCACATCACGTTTAGTGTGTGAAGACAGTGCTGTGCTGTACACATGGGTTCTTGGTTCAATAAAGCTAACCTCAGCACATGGACATGTGATTGATTGATTGATTGACTGATTTTTATTTGAACATTGTTAAAGAAAGAAAAAAGAGAGTTCAAAACACAACAAAAAACCAAACCAAAAATAAAATGTTCAAAAGGAGTGGGAAGAAGCCAACACTTATACAGTCCCACCCCTTCTCCACACCAAACAAATTACAGTATTACTCATAATCATCATTATCCCACAACCACATTCACCGTAATACACCCATAGTCAAATTATACAACAAAAATGACACAACAATGACAGTCCATATCCAACAATATTACAACAACAATAAACATACAATTCTGGCATGTTCAATGCAAACACAAACAACACCATCACCTTCACAATCACCATAACACACAACAACCTTCCCTCACTGAAGACACAATGTAACATCACTGCCCTTCATTCTCATACTGCTCAAAAATCATTTCTTTATATGTTGATTTAAATATATGGATGTTGGGACATTGCCTGTGTTTCTCCCCCAACCCATTCCACAGTTTTACCCCACACACAGACACACAAAAACTCTTCCGTGTAGATCTTACTAAGTGAATTTTAAATTTTGTATTCCCCCGTAAATTATATTTCCCTTCTCTCTCCCTGAATAGATTCTGTATATTGTGTGGCAAGAGGTTTTTACTAACTTTAAACATTAATTGTGCTGTGTAATAATGAACCAGATCCCATAATTTTAATAACTTCGAATGTAAAAACAATAAATTAGTATGTTCGAGGTACCCGACTTTGTGTATAACACGGACTGCCCTTTTTTGTAATATTAACAATGAATTAAGTTTACTTTTATAACTGTTACCCCAAACTTCTATACAGTAAGTCAAGTATGGAAGTACTAATGAACAATACAAAATATGAAGTGATTTATAATCTAGGACCTGCTTAATTTTATTTATAATTGCAATATTTTTTGCAACTTTATTTTGTATGTATCTGACATGTGGTTTCCAACTAATTGTATCATCCAGTACTACACCCAAAAACTTGATCTCCTTAACTTTTTCAATAACTACATTATCTATATGAATGTGTATATCTTCTTTATTTTTACAATTACCAAATATCATTACCGTAGTTTTATTTATATTTAGTGATAGTTTATTACAATCCATCCATTTTTTTTAGCTTATTTAATTCATTATTTATAGTATGGATTAGTTGATTATAATTATTTCCAGAATAAAATAAATTAGTATCATCAGCAAATAATATTATTTTTAATAATTTAGAAACTTGGAATATATCATTTATATATATGTTAAATAATTTGGGGCCCAATACTGACCCTTGGGGGACCCCACAGGCAATTCCCATACACCCAGACAGATATTCTCCCATTTTCACAAATTGTTGTCTCTCAGATAGATAACTTGTAACCCATTTCAGAGCAATTCCCCTAATACCATACATTTGCAATTTATTAAGAAGTATTGAATGATTTATTGTATCAAATGCTTTTCTAAAATCTATAAACACACCAATTGCATATTTTCCTTGATCTAATGCATTTATTATTTCCTCTGTTGCATCCATTATCGCCAACGATGTTGTACTCTTGGCTCTAAACCCATATTGGTTCTGATTCAGCACATCCTGTTTATTTAAAAAGTTTTCTAATCTGTTGTTGAAAAGTTTTTCCAGAATTTTTGAAAATTGTGGGAGAAGTGATACTGGTCTGTAGTTTGTGTATTGGTGTTTATTTCCTTGCTTAAATAATGGAATTACTTTTGCTATTTGTCCGCCCATGCCCATTTGTCCGCCCATTCTTCAGACATAACAACCATGTCTTGGTGTACTGTCTCTTCTTATGTGTCCACTACTTTTTCCTTGGGGCCACACTGGTGTGCTGCAGCACAGTGGTTGAAAATCACTGATTTAGGGGAATGAATGAATAAATGGAGAGTGTGTATGTTTCACTTTTCACCAAAGACAGTAATGTTCAGGAGAGGCGTGAAGGCTGGGCACATGCACATGTGAAGTGAAGCTCTAGGACCTTTGCCCTTTGGAGAGCTTTTTTTTCTTCTCATAGATTTGGTGCAGACCGGGACATATGACTGTTAAACAACGACACTGCAGCAAAGACATTGAGTTGCTAGCTGTTAGCACGCGGCCTACATATCTCCCGAGGGAATACACGTGATCTGCATTGTTGTTCATGCAAATCCAACGGCGAACGCTGGGACAGCGCGTGACGTCATCCATTCAGTAACCCGCAGGCTGCAGACAGAACACCCAGATGCTCTTCTCCTCATCTCAGGCGATTTCAACCATGTTTCACTATCTCCCATTCTACCCACGTTTACCCAGTATGTCACATGCCACACTAGAGACAATAAAACACTGGACTTATTCTACGCAAACACTAAGGAGGCGTACACCTCATTACAACTCCCCCCACCCGGGAGATCGGATCACAACTTGGTTCATCTCCTGCCGGTGTACAAACCCCTAGTGCACAGACAACCTCCGGCCATGCGCACAGTGAAGTTATGGTCTGAGGAGGCAATGGACACTCTAAAGGGCTGTTTTGAAACCACCGCCTGGGAGCAGCTCTGCAATCCACATGGTGAGGACATGGATGGCCTCATTCACACCATCACGGACTACCTCAGCTTCTGTGTGGACAACACCGTTCCCACCAAGACCATACGGTGTTGCTCAAACAACAAACCCTGGATCAACCCTGAGATAAAAACACTTCTGAGAGAGAAGAAGAGGATCTTCAGGTCGGGGAACAGGGAGATGCTGAAGTCCGTACAGAGGGAGCTGAGGAGAAAGATCAGAGAAGGCAAGGACAGCTTCAGGAAGAAGATGGAGGACAAGCTGCAACAGAGCGACATCAGCGGGGTCTGGAGAAACCTTAAAACCATCTCTGGGCTCCAGAATACCTCCTCCCAGGCCACGGGGGGCAGGGAGTGGGCGAACAATCTGAATCTGTTTTTCAATAGGTTTGACCAACCGCCCTCCCCCCTGACTGCACAGCAACCACTGCTGCCTCTAAAGACATCAAGTCCTGCTGCCCACTCCCCACTCCAACAACTCCCCCCCACTCCCAACACACAGCCCCCCAACCTGACCCTGACTAAGACCCAGGTGAGGACGGAGCTGAGGAAGATCAAGGCGAGGAAGGCGTCGGGACCGGACGGCATCAGCGCGAAGCTCCTCAAGTCCTGCGCAGACCAACTGTATGGGATTGTGGAGTACATCTTCAACCTGAGCCTGAAGCTGGGGAGGGTACCACAGCTGTGGAAAACATCTTGTGTGGTACCTGTACCAAAGACTTCCCACCCCAAAAGACCTGAACAGCTACAGACCAGTGGCCTTGACGTCCCATATGATGAAGACCCTGGAGAGACTGCTCCTTGCTCACCTCCGCCCCCTGGTGGGACCAGCGATGGATCCACTCCAGTTTGCTTACCAGCATGGCATTGGGGTGGAGGATGCGGTGATCTTCCTCCTTCACCGTTCTCTGTCCCACCTGGAGAAGCCCGGGAATGCGGTGAGGATCATGTTCTTTGACTTCTCCAGTGCTTTCAACACCATCCAACCGATGATCCTGAAGGACAAGCTGCTGTGCGCAGGGGTGGACCAGCACCTGTCATCATGGATCCTGGACTACCTCACTAACCGGCCTCAGTTTGTGAGAACCCGGGACTGTGTGTCTGACACGATCATCGGTAGCACGGGGGCCCCCCAGGGAAGGGTTCTGGCTCCCTTCCTGTTCACCCTTTATACTGCGGACTTCTCACACAACACAACACACTGCCATCTACAGAAGTTCTCTGACGACTCTGCGATTGTTGGCCTCATCTCCAATGGAGATGAAGCTGAGTACAGAGGGCTTATCCAGGATTTCGTGGACTGGTGCCATCGGAACTGCCTCCAGGTCAATGCGAGGAAAACTAAGGAGCTGGTGGTGGACTGCCGCAGGCATGGGAAACCCCTCACAGCACCAGTAAATATACAGGGAACAGACATCGAGATGGTGACATCCTATAAGTACCTGGGTGTTCATCTGAACAATAAACTGGACTGGTCACACAATACTGACGCACTCTACAAGAAGGGACAGCGCAGGTTGTTCCTACTGAGGAGACTCAGGTCTTTTGGTGTACAAAGGGCGCTGCTGAAGACATTCTATGACACGGTGGTGGCATCAGCCATCACTTTTGGAGTGGTCTGCTGGGGCAGTGGCATTACGGCAGCCAATAGGAAGAGACTGAACAAACTGATCAAAAAAGCTAGCTCTGTCCTGGGGCAGCGCCTTGACCCAGTGGAGGAGATAGGAGAGAGAAGGACGGTGGCTAAACTGTCATCTCTGCTGGAGGCCGAGTTCCACCCTATGCAGGACATACTGAATGCACTGAGGAGCTCATTTAGCAGCAGACTACCTCATCCTAGGTGCACAACCGAGAGGTTTCGCAGGTCCTTCCTACCAACGGCTGTCAGACTGTACAACCTAAGCAGGGCTGCTCGCAGAGATAGCAAAAAGACGTGACAACCTAATAGTTTTTGAATGCAAAAGACGCAATAGACTTACACAATGGTCCCCTCCGGTATACAACTAGGAAAATACCGGTCGCTATGGAGGGTGAGAATATGTATGGGCACATAATCATACCATGTAGGATAACTAAGTAGATGGTTGTGCTGTTTCATCCCATCTAGCAACAATGCTCCGCACTGTGTGTTTATATACTCATATATTTATTCCATCCAGCTACAATGCTGGATAACACTGTGTCTATATATATATATTAATATGTACATATGTATACTAGCTGCTCTTGTTTTTTCTTGCCTTCTGATTGTTGCTGTCACCATGGGTTGAGATGCTGTCTCGGCACTCATCCCATGTTTTCCCTCATCCCTGCTTCCCATTGAGCAGCGTCTCAGCAGGCCCCCAGCTGGCAGCATTATGGACGGCTGGGGCCAATTAGTCTTCATCAGCTGGGGCGCTGCCAATGAGGATAAATAGGAGCAGCCTCGATGACTCGGGGCTGCGACATAAGCACTGCTAGGCTGAAGCCCCTTCGTCTGGTGTCAGCCTCTACTCCCCTTGCAGCATTCCGGTGTTTGTATCCCGCTGTGAGTATGCACGTCTTGTTACCCCCATGTCCGGTACGAGCTACCTACCCCTGCGCTGTGCAGCCTGAGAATGTACGTCTGTATGAGTGTCTGTGCTCTCCTCATCCCTTATCCCTCACCCAAAATAAAACATCTCGACTCACTGGCTTGTCCCTGGCTCTGATTGCCCGGCTCCCTAGAGCCGGGTATGACAGTTGCTCTGAGTGTTGTTATCCCTGTGCTGTTGCAATCCTGGAATTTCCCCATTGTGGGACTAATAAAGGCTTATCTTATCTAACTTCTTAAACATTTGTGACTTTTTTCTCATAAATTCACAAAATTTTTCTTGCAAATTTGCAACTTTTTTAATCATAAAAATCATTGTCATTGTGACTTTTTCTCAAAAATGTGTAACTTTTTCCTCATCCATTTGTAACTTTTTAAGATAAGACAAGATAAGCCTTTATTAGTCCCACAACGGGGAAATTCCAGGATTGCAACAGCACAGGGATAGCAACACTCAGAGCAACAATCAGAAGGCAAGAAAAAAAAGCAAGCAAGAGCAGCTAATATACATATGTACATATTACTATAAATATATATATACACACAGACACACAGTGTAGAGCATTGTAGCTGGATGGGATAAATATATGAGTATATAAACACAGTGTAGAGCATTGCAGCTAGATGGAATAAATATATAAACAGTGCAGAGCATTGTAGCTAGATGGAATAAATATGTAAATGTATAAACACACACAGTGCAGAGCATTGTTGCTAGATGGGATGAAACAGCATAACCGTCTACTTAGTTATCCTACATGGTATGATTATGTGCCCATACATATTCTCACCCTCCGTAGCTACCGGTATTTTCCTAGTTGTATGCCGGAGGGGACCATTGTGTAAGTCTATTGCATCTTTTGCATTCAAAAAACTATTAGATTGTTACGTCTTTTTGCTATCTCTGCGAGCAGCCCTGCTTAGGTTGTACAGTCTGACAGCCGTTGGTAGGAAGGACCTGCGAAACCTCTCGGTTGTGCACCTGGGATGATGTAGTCTGCTGCTAAATGAGCTCCTCAGTGCATTCAGTATGTCCTGCATAGGGTGGAACTCGGACTCCAGCAGAGATGACAGTTTAGCCACCGTCCTTCTCTCTCCTATCTCCTCCACCGGATCAAGGCGCTGCCCCAGGACAGATCTAGCTTTCTTGATCAGTTTGTTCAGTCTCTTCCTATCGGCTGCAGTAATGCCACTGCCCCAGCAGACCACTCCAAAAGTGATGGCTGATGCCACCACCGTGTCATAGAATGTCTTCAGCAGCACCCCTTGTACACCAAAAGACCTGAGTCTCCTCAGTAGGAACAGCCTGCGCTGTCCCTTCTTGTAGAGTGCGTCAGTATTGTGTGACCAGTCTAGTTTATTGTTCAGATGAACACCCAGGTACTCGTAGGATGTCACCATCTCAATGTCTGTTCCCTGTATATTTACTGGTGCTGTGAGGGGTTGTCCTTGCCTGCGGCAGTCCACCACCAGCTCCTTAGTTTTCCTCGCGTTGATCTGGAGGCAGTTCCGATGGCACCAGTCCACAAAGTCCTGGATAAGCCCTCTGTACTCAGCTTCATCTCCATTGGAGATGAGGCCAACGATCGCAGAGTCATCAGAGAAATTCTGTAGATGGCAGTGTGTTGTGTTGTGTGAGAAGTCCGCAGTATAAAGAGTGAACAGGAAGGGAGCCAACACCGTTCCCTGGGGGGCCCCCGTGCTACTGATGATCGTGTTTTTCCTCAATAATCTGACTTTTTTCATAAATTTTACATTTTTTTAATTTTCAGATTTTTCCTGTGAACCTGCAACTTGATATTATCTGCAAATTTACTAACTTCTTGTAAATTTTAATTTTTTCTCATAAATTTGCAACATTTTCTGATAAATCTGTGACTTTTTTCTGTAAATTTTCAGCATTTTTTCACATAAATTGGTAACTTTCACTTTCATCTGGATGCTGGTTAAATTTTTATTCTGTGTAATTAAATTGTAACGTGAGTTTTTAAATTTTAAATTAGCATCTTCTTGTATAACCTAAGCAGGACTGCTCGCAGAGATAGCCAAAAAACGTGACGACCTAATAGTATTGAATGCAAAAGACGCAACAGACTTACACAAATGGTCCCCTCCAGTATACAACTAGGACAATATCAGTCGCTACGGAGGGTGACAATATGTATGGGTACATATTCATACTATGTAGAATAACTAAGTAGACAGTTATGCTGTTTATTCCATCTTGCTACAATGCTCTGCACTTTGTATATATATTTATATATTTATGTGTATGTATGTATATCCACTGCTCTTATTTATATTTTTCGTATCTTCTTAATTATTGTTCTGAGTGTTGCTATCCCTGTGCTGTTGCAATCCTGGAATTTCCCCATTGTGGGACTAATAAAGGCTTATCTTCTTGCAAATTTGCTAATTTACAGTACATTTGCACCTCATGCTAAATTGATTAATACCCCCATCCCGCTTGTTAAAAAAATAACAAATCACCTACTGACTATATGTAATGACCTTTTTCAGTATTTAAGAATGCCAGCCCCCCCTTTTTTTGGGGGGGGGCACCTGCTCCCCAAAATGTCTGTGCACGTCACTGGCCAAGGCATTGGGATCCACGCTTTCCAATCCCATCGTCCATCATCACGATAACAGTTCACCTTAGCTCATGCGCCCCTGCATATTAAAGGTGAGGACAGGACCGATTCTGACTGGCTTACTGCATGCTACACCCAGAACACACCTCTGAATAATTAGAACAGTTTGGACAGCCCTTTGTGCTGTCTGCTGGTGCGAAATGTGCCAAAAATGAGATCTGCTCCTCAGAAAATAGACTCTAGACTAGATGGTCATGACATGGCCCGAGTCTCCACCTGAGTTGTGAAGGAGGATCTGTTACACTGCTTGGATATATACATAGGCATCAATCTCTACCTACATCCACTGCAGGCTCAGAGATTACAGACTAATTAGTTTAATCCTGCCCTTATGTCTGTCGATGGTGCTGATTTAATTATTAACAAAGACTTAATCAAATCCATGTGTCCTGATGAATTTTCTCATTTGTTGGAGCTCTGATGTGTTTTGAACAATGTGCAAAAATAATTCACATACATGTGAACATCAATTTCATCCACCAGAGGGCAAAATAATGCAACTTAAAGACATGATTGCTTCATGAGAAGGTAGGTCTGATGTGTGGTAGAACAATTGAAAAGGAACGTATTAAATGAATAAAATCTATATAGCATATCTATAGGTGTAGTGATTTTGAATGCTTGTTTATAATCTTTTAAGATTAATCTCTTAACACTATGGGGTATTTTTAAGAACCCTGATTATGACATCCATGGTGTCTGTACACTGTTTGACCACGGATGCAGGTCCTTAAAAGGTCTTAAGTTTGACTGGGCAAAATCAAGGTCTTAATTATTCTTAAAAAATGAGAAAAAGTCCTTAAATTTCTGCTAAGTGGTCTTAAAAATAACATACTGTAAAGACTGGTTTGAATGGACACGATTGCCCTATATTCTTTGTGCATGTGCTAGTGTACTCCTAATACTGGTCCCAAGCCAGGGTAAATGGGGAGGGTTGTGTCAGGAAGGTCATCCGACGTGAAACCTTTGCCAAATCAAACATGCAGCTCATGGCGAATGAGACTTCCATAACAGATCGGTCAAGGCCTGGGCTAACAACGACTGCCACTGGTGCTGTTAACTGACAGGATGCCGGTGGAAATTGGGCTACTGTTGGTCAAAGATCGAGAAGGAGGAGGAGGAGGGGAGGGGGAAGGCATGTTAGGAGCTAGAGAGAGAGAAAAGGAAAGGTATAAGGGTGGAGGTGAGAGCTGGCTGATATGATGGAGAGAAGAAAGGTAGATATACTGTGTGTTCAAGAAATCAGATGGAAGGGGAACAAGGCTACAAGCACTGGAGGTGGATTTTAAACTGTTCTACCATGGTGTACGGGGGGGGGGGGCTGAAAAGTTCATAGGCTGAAAAGTTCATAGTGGTCAAATTTGACCAAATGTGGTTTATTTTTCATGTCACAAGCCTGGCTTGTGGCTTGGACAAACAAGGGAGACCACACAGAAGTGCCTATTTAAACATGTTTATTTTTAAAGAAAAGCAACAAAAAAGAAAGTGTCTGTAATAATCAGTGGTGTGTGTGTGTGTGTGTGTGTGTGTGTGTGTGTGTGTGTGTGTGTGTGTGTGTGTGTGTGTGTGTGTGTGTGTGTGTGTGTGTGTGTACTGGATGCATGGATAAACAAAACAACAAACTAATCACTGGCCGACCCAGTGATCACATGCCTCTGTCAGGGCAATAATGATGCCCGGCGGCAACCCTAGAACCAGAAAGTCCACAGGCCACAAACACACAAACAGGGGCCACCAGCACAACCCCAACCAAGCGGCAGACAAAAACAGTAGGTAGAGCACGAACACCAGGAAGGCAACCGGCCTCCAACGGGAGCAGAAGCGCTACTGACAGGTACGTAGAGATGGTTATATAGCACACCTCTCAACCAGGGGCAGTCCTTCACAGCTCCACCTACAACTTAAGAAAAACACACAGAGATCCACTCCGGAGAGGGGCGGGGACATAACACCCCACCACACAAAGAATGGACTTCCCATTGGGGAGGCCAACACAAACTGATTTACAAACAACTTTCCTATGATTTTATTCATTAACCACAGTTTACTATGTACAGTTAAAATCTACAGATCTACTTTTTTACTTTAACCCGGTCCTGGTGTAGGCACCCAGCCAACCCATCCAAACCTGTCAGCTACCCAGCATCTCGCCACGCCTGGAGAAGCAGTTTAACCCATTTTCTGTCTATGGTGCAGCAGTGCTCCCGTCAGCTCACCACCCTCTGGCGGTCAAGTTTGTTTTCAAGAAAATATTCAGTTTAGATATGATAAATTCCAAAGGTTGTAACTTGAAAGTGGTAAGAGATAATTGCTTACTGTCAACTAGAAAGATGTAGAATATGATCCAAAATTTGAGATACAGTGCATCTGGAAAGTATTCACAGCGCTGCACTTTTTCCACATTTTGTTATCTTACAGCCTTATTCCAAAAGGGATTAAATTATTTTTTTTCCCTCAAAATTCGACACACAATACCCCATAATGACAATGTGAAGAAAGTTGGTTTTTTTTTTGAGATTTCTGCAAATTTATTTAAAATAAAAAACTAAGAAATCACATGTACATAAGTATTCACAGCCTTTGCTCAATACTTTGTTGATGCACCTTTGGCACCAATTACAGCCTCAAGTCTTTTTGAATATGATGCCACAAACTTGGCACACCTATCTTTGGGCAGTTTGGCCCATTCCTCTTTGCAACACCTCTCAAGCTTCATCAGGTTACATGGGAAGCATCGGTGCACAGCCATTTTCAGATCTCTTCAGAGATGTTCAATTGGATTCAGGTCTGGGTTGTGGCTGGGCCACTCAAGGACATTCACAGAGTTGTCCTAAAGCCACTCCTTTGATATCTTGGCTGTATGCTTAGGGTTGTTCTCCTGCCAAAAGATGAACCACCGCCCCAGCCTGAGGTCAAGAGTGCTCTGGAGCAGGTTTTCATCCAGGATGTCTGTACATTGCTGCATTCATCTTTCCCTCTATCCTGACTAGTCTCCCAGTTCCTGCCACTGAAAAACATCCACACAGCATGATGCTGCAACCACCATTGGCGGGGTTATGAGCAATGCCTGGTTTCCTCCAAACATGACGCCTGGAATTCACACCAAAGAGTTCCATCTTTGTGTCATCAGACCAGAGAATTTTGTTTCTCATGGTCTGAGAGTCCTTCAGGTGCCTTTT
Organism: Pholidichthys leucotaenia; assembly: GCA_020510985.1. Taxonomy (NCBI): domain Eukaryota; kingdom Metazoa; phylum Chordata; class Actinopteri; order Cichliformes; family Pholidichthyidae; genus Pholidichthys; species Pholidichthys leucotaenia. The sequence continues at coordinate 313,143,290 of CM035847.1, read as the reverse complement.
GGCAAACTCCAGGTGGGCTGCCATGTGCCTTTTAAAAAGGAGTGGCTTCCTTCTGGCCACTCTACCATACAGGCCTGATTGGTGGATTGCTGCAGAGATGGTTGTCCTTCTGGAAGGTTCTCCTCTCTCCACAGAGGAACACTGGAGCTCTGACAGAGTGACCATCGGGTTCTTGGTCACCCCCCTGACTAAGGCCCTTCTCCCCCGATCGCTCAGTTTAGATGGCCAGCCAGCTCTAGGAAGAGTCCTGGTGGTTCTAAACTTCTTCCATTTACGGATGATGAAGGCCGCTGTGCTCACTGGGACCTTCAAAGCAGCACAAATTTTAAGATAAGATAAGATAAGATAAGCCTTTATTAGTCCCACAATGGGGAAATTCCAGGATTGCAACAGCACAGGGATAGCAACACTCAGAGCAATAATTTAGAAATAAGAAAATAAGAGCAGTGAATACACATATGTACACATAAATATATAAATATATATACACAGTGCGGAGCATTGTAGCTAGATGGAACAAACATAACCGTCTATTTAGTTACCCTACATAGTATGTACCCATACATATTGTCACCCTCCGTAGCGATTGATATTGTCCTAGTTGTATACTGGAGGGGACCATTTGTGTAAGTCTGTTGCGTCTTTTGCATTCAATACTATTAGGTTGTCATGGGTTTTTTTTTGCTATCTCTGCGAGCAGCCCTGCTTAGGTTATAAAGTCTGACAGCCGTAGGTAGGAAGGACCTGTGAAACCTCTTGGTCGTGCACCTAGGATGATGTAGTCTACTGCTAAATGAGCTCCTCAGTGCGTTCAGTATGTCCTGCATAGGGTGGGACTCGGACTCCAGCAGAGATGACAGTTTAGCCACCATCCTTCTCTCTCCTATCTCCTTCACTGGGTCAAGGCGTTGCCTGTACCCTTCCCCAGATTTGTGCCTCGAGACAATCTTGTCTCAGAGGTCTACAGACAATTCCTTCGACTTCATGCTTGGTTTGTGCTCTGACATGCACTATCAACTGTAGGACCTTATATAGACAGGTGTGTGCCTTTCCAAATCATGTCCAATCAACTGAATTTACCACAGATGGAGTCCAATGAAGCTGTAGAAACATCTCAAGGATGATCAGTGGAAACAGGATGCACCTGAGCTCAATTTTGAGCTTCATGGCAAAGGCTGTGAATACTTATGTACATGTGATTTCTTAGTTTTTGATTTTTAATACGTTTGCAAAAATCTCAAAAAAAACTTTTTTCACATTGTCATTATGGGGTGTTGTGTGTAGAATTTTGAGGAAAAAAATTAATTTAATCCCTTTTGGAATAAGGCTGTAACACAACAAAATGTGGAAAAAGTGAAGCACTGTGGATACTGTCCAGATGCACTGTAGGAGTAAATTTACACATCTAATTTGCATAATGCAATGGCAGCCGTATCGAATTACATAACTTTCGGTCAAAAGTGGACTTTGGACATATTTAGACAAAAGATGGTTTTGTTTTTTGTCTTCACTTTTGTTTTTGGTTTTTTGTTATCTTATCTTCAAAGTATATGAACCAGAAAATCAGTAGAATGTACACAAACAAATAAATACATCAGACCTGCCGCTCACCATGTCTTCATTCGTCCATTTTCATCATCCCTGGTCCTTATTTCATCTTCTGCCAGTCATTTTCACTTTCTCTCCCACATCCAGAAACTCTCATATGTATATTAAAAACAGAGATAACATTAAAAATACATGGACAATACTTAACAATATTTTTGGAAATAAAAACAGAAATACAAGCTACCCAACCAATCTTTCAAAAAAAAAAATAACAACAAAAAAACGACTCAGAGTGTGAAAGCAGTCTCACCTGCAGATGAATTTAATAAATTTTTTGTTAACATTGGTCCTAATTTGGCTTGAGAAATACCCATTACGGCATCTACATGTAACCCTGTGACACTTGTCTCGCCAAATTTTGTAACAATATACAGTAATAATATGGGGGTAATACAGGGTATAATATCACTGGGGTAATACCAGGGTAACACCCACTAACACCTGCGCTCGCCAGATTTTTGTGTGTAACCCTTACTGACACCCACTCACCCTACTCACTTTTGGTGTAGTACCCTTTTGGTAGTGTTGTGTTATGGCAATGTATTTACCTTAACTTTACTACCTGAGGGAAAAGGGATAATTGGGCCAGGTCAGACCAACTCTGGGTTCGTAGGAGCCTGGAAGGTGCAACAACAGACAACACATACACAACCGTATATGGAACTTGCAACTATGTATATTATTTACAATTATGCACACAAAAATAAATACATAGCATGATAAAATAGAAAAAATAAAAACAAAATACTCCAAATATATTTACAAAATTCACAGTCCTGTTTTGGTCCTTTCCAGGTGACTAGTGGAGTTACCTTTAGCAGTTCATAGGGTTTGGGCTTCGGCTCGCCATCCAGATCTGGAGATCCATGCTCTGGTCAAACCAGTCCAAAGGAAGAAAAAAAAAAAAAAAGGAAAAGAACCTGACCATGCCAAGTGGCTCGTGCTTCAATGGAGTTCCCGCGCTCAACAACGTCGACAACCTTTGGATCCCAATCAAGTTCAAGGGTTTTATCCAGGCAAAGGCTGCTACCAGCATGCTAGCATCACCATATCACCAAGGACCGTCTCTCTCTCTGGTCTGTGTCTTTTGGCGTCTGGCGTGGCTGAGCCAAAAATGCAAGTCATCCCAGACCCAGGGAGAGAACGCTTAACCCATTGGATGGCGTGACCCACCAACGGCGCAGCCATTGGTTACTCGAAATATCAACACACATACTAGGAACTTTATCAGAATCTTCTAGAAAATGTTCCTACTATTTATGAATATATATTTATTTAAATATTCATATTCAAATTATGTATTCCCATTGTGAAATGGGTGTTTTTCTTTTCTAAAAGCTGTATCGATATTTATAATTTAATTCACGTTAAACTATCTACTCCCATTGTGAAATGAATGTCCCCCCTTCTTCTTAAAGCAGTATCGACATTCATAATTCCATCCACGTTTTTAACACTGGGTTACACTATCCCCCCTTAGAATCATGCAAGTCCCTTTGCATTGGATTAGCTAAATGGTATTGACGGGAGAACTAGTGTTCATGGGAATAATCTTATGATCTGACTCTGTTAAGGCTCTGGTAAAAGCCAGGTTTGAATAATCTTAGGATCTGTCTCTGTTAAGGCTCTGGTAAGAGCCAGGTTTAATCCTTGAAACAGGGACTGGGCAACAGTTAGGAGAGGGTTTCCCATCTGACTATACTGTAGTCTTTCTGGCTGGGAGGTTTTCCTCTCGGAGCGTCTCACAGTCTGTGGGACTTCTTTTTCAGGTTCTTTATCTTCCACAGGTTCATCACAGGTACTTTTATCAGGCAAGTTGGTTTCACTTCCAGTTCCATTCTCATTGTTCGATGGTTCCACATTTGTTTCAGTTTCCTCCAGGTTTCCATCATTTGGTAAGTTGTCACATCCAGGTGAAGTGACATTTTCCATTTGGTTGTCATTCTCAGGTAAGTGAGTTTCAGCAGGAATGTCTTTTTTAAAGAATGTCTTTGGATGGGGAATTTCATAAACTCGAGTGAGCTTTATGGGTGTTTGGATTGGTTCTTCTCTGTACCAATAGACATCTTCATTTTCCGGTTCTGAATTCCCACATTCCTCACTTTGTTCAGGTGATTGTCTTGTCTTAGGTTTGCGGACACGTTTTGGTTGGACAGGTTCGTCTTCAACAGGGGCAAGAAAACCACAGGGAAGCAAGAGGTCGCAGTGAACGGTGCGAACAGGACCATCTTTTGTCTCAGGTCTTATAGTGTAAACAGGCAAGTCACCTGCTTGGGTCACCACAATGTGAATTTCAGCTTCCCACCTGACTGCTAGTTTGTGCTTTCCCCTGAGGCGGACTGCACGTACCAAAACTCTGTCGCCTGGTTCTAGTTTTGAGGGTTTCACTCGCATATCAAATCTTGTTTTGTTTCTTTCTTGTTTCTTGTTAGCATTTTCTGTTGCTAGTTTGTAGCTTTCTTGTAGAGTTGTCTTCAGTTTTTCAATGTACTGGGAATGTGACTTGTAACTTTTGTTGTGTAACGGGAGCCCAAATGCAAGGTCGATGGGCAATCTCGGTTGACGACCGAACATTAACGCATACGGGGCAAAACCAGTAGTGTCATTCTTTGTACAATTGTACGCATGTACAAGTGGTTTCACTTAGTTGTGCCAATGAGATTTGTTCTTTTCCTCCAGAGTACCGAGCATGCTCAATATCGTTCTATTGAAACGTTCTACCGGGTTACCTCTGGGATGATAGGGTGTCGTCCCGGATTTTGCGAATGCCCATGATTTTGCAAAGTTCTTTTATAATATGGGACTCAAAATCGGGACCCTGATCACTATGTAACCATTCAGGTATCCCATAGTGGACTATAAAGTTGTCCCAAAGTGCCTTTGCAATGGTCTGAGCTTTCTGATTGCTGGTAGGGATGGCTATAGCGTATTTCGTGAAATGATCAGTTAGCACCAGCACATCCTTAGTGTTACTTTGATCGGGCTCAATGGACAGGAAATCCATACAGACAAGTTCAAGCGGCCGGGTGGACTTGATATTGACAAGCGGAGCAGCTCGTTCTGGAGCAGTTTTACGTCTTATGCAGCGATTACATGTCTTGATCTTCTTTTCAATATCTGCCACCATGCAAGGCCAATAGAACCTTGTTCTGGCGAGATCCAAAGTACGCTCTGTGCCTAAATGGCCCACGTCACAATGGAGGCTTTGAAAGACTGAATCGCGGAGCTGTTCAGGTAAGACGAGCTGGTAAGTAACATTTCCTCCGTCTTGATGAGTGCGGTAGAGGATGTTATTGCACATAAATCCAAGATGGCGCCGCGGATGGCAGCCACTGGCTTCTGCTCTCTGATGTTTTTGATAATTTTGTGTGTTTTTTTGGACTTCTGCTCTTCTGTCTGAATCACCTATTCAAGGGAGGAACTACTTTCACTCAGACTACCTCCCAATGCAACTTCTCCGCCAGTTACTGCTGCTGATCTGAAGTTTTTTCAGTCCATCTTAGCTGTGGGAGCAGCGGCTATTGGCGCTGGCCGGAAACGAAGGCGGCGTGGTAAACGTGCCGGTGCGTTAGTCAGGCTGAAGAAACGAGGATTTCGCACGCCGCTCCCATCGATCCATCTGGCAAATATCCGCAGTTTGGCGAACAAAATGGATGAACTGCTGCTCCTGACTCACAAAAACCGGGATTTTAGCAGATCTGGCGCCCTTTGTTTCACGGAGTCCTGGCTGAGTGAACACATCCCGGACAGCGCGGTCCGTCTGGACGGATTTCAACTGTTTCGCGCTGATCGCAGCCGAGAATTTTCTGGAAAGACTAAGGGTGGTGGAATCTGCTTCTACATAAACGAAGGTTGGTGTACTGATGTCACAGTGTTGAAGAAGTTTTGTAGCCCTAACCTAGAGTCACTGTTCATAAACTGTAAACCCTTTTATTCACCGCGAGAGTTCTCCTCATTTATTCTGGTCGGAATTTATATCTCGCCTGCTGCTTGTACAACGGAGGCACTGCAGCTCCTCGCTGACCAGATAGCAGACGTGGAGGAAAAACATCCAGACTCTCTGCTTATCATTCTGGGTGATTTCAATAGAGCTAATCTCACAAATGAGCTTCCTAAATACAGACAGCATATTAAATGTCCCACCAGGGACACAAATACACTTGACCACTGTTACACAGTTTTAAGAAATGCCTATCATGCCGTCCCCCGTGCAGCTCTGGGTTTTTCTGACCACTGCCTGCTCCATCTTATTCCAACATACAGACAGAAACGAAAAACTTCCAAGTCTGTTGTAAGGACTGTGAAGAAATGGACTGAGGAATCAAAGCTGAAGTTACAAGCCTGCTTTGACTGCACAGATTGGAGTGTTTTTGAAGCTGCAGCCATTAACTTAAATGAACTCACTGACACTGTGACATCATACACCTGTTTCTGCGAGGACATGTGTGTGCAGACCAAGACCTTCTGCATATACAACAACAATAAACCCTGGTTCATTCCTAAACTGAAGCAGCTACGTCAGACCAAGGAGGAGGCCTACAGGACTGGTGACTGGACTCTGTACAAGCGGGCCAGAAACATGCTGACGAAGGAGACCAGGCTTGCTAAGAGGAGCTACAGTGTGAAGTTACAAAAAAACTTCTCAGCTAACAACTCTGCTTCTGTCTGGAGAGGCCTACGGAATATCACCAACTACAGGAGACCATCCCCCCACCCTGCGGAAAACCTCCAGCTGGCTAATGACCTAAACAGCTTTTACTGCAGGTTTGAAAAGAACCTACAGTTCTCACCTCCCACCCACACAAAAGGATTATCTGCAGCCCCAGGAACTCCATCCCTCCTCCACTCTGACCTCCCACCAGCACTAATGATCTGTGAAGAGGAGGTGCGCCGGGTCTTTCAGAGACAAAAGATCAAGAAGGCTGCAGGACCTGATGGTGTGTCTCCGTCCTGCCTGAGAGTCTGCTCCAACGAGTTGGCCCCCATCTTCACCCGGATCTTTAACAGATCACTGGAGCTGCGTGAAGTGCCTTCCTGCTTCAAACGCTCCATCATCATTCCAGTTCCCAAGAAACCCTCTATTACAGGATTAAACGACTACAGACCTGTTGCCCTGACCTCTGTGGTCATGAAATCCTTGGAGAGATTGGTGCTGAACCACCTGAAGGTCATCACAGGCCCCCTGATGGACCCACTGCAGTTTGCCTACCGGTCAAACAGGTCAGTGGATGATGCAGTGAATATGGGACTACATTACATCCTGCAACACCTCGACTCCCCAGGGACGTACGCCAGGATCCTGTTTGTCGACTTCAGCTCAGCGTTCAACACCATCATCCCAGGCATTCTTTATCAGAAACTCCTCCAGCTCAAGGTGCCCCCCTCCACCTGCCAGTGGATCTCCAGCTTTCTGACTGACAGGTGGCAACAGGTGAAGCTAGGGAGATTTACATCCAGCTCCCGAAAAATTAGTACTGGCGCCCCCCAAGGATGTGTCCTTTCCCCACTGCTCTTCTCCCTCTACTCCAACGACTGCACCTCAGAGGACCCTTCGGTGAAGCTCCTGAAGTTTGCGGACGACACCACAGTCATCGGTTTGATCCGGGATGATGATGAGTCTGCATACAGGCGGGAGGTGGAGCAGCTGATCCTCTGGTGCAGCCAGAACCATCTTGAACTTAACCCAGCCAAAACGGTGGAGATGACTGTGGATTTCAGGCAACACCCCCCTTCATTCCCCCCACTTACCATCCTCAACAGCACAGTGTCCACTGTGGACTCCTTCAAGTTTCTGGGTACCACAATCTCCCGGAACCTGAAGTGGTCCTCCCATATTGACACTGTCCGGAAAAAGGCCCAGCAGAGGTTGTTTTTTCTGCGTCAGCTCAAGAAGTTTGATTTGCCTCAGGAGCTGCTGGTTGTCTTCTACACCGCCATCATCCAATCTGTCCTCTGCTTTTCCATCACTGTCTGGTTTGGATCTGCCACTAAACAGGACAAGACCAGACTGCAGCGGATCATTAAGTCTGCGGAGAGGATCATTGGTACCGACCTACCCTCCATTGAGAACTTATATCGGTCCATAACCAGGAAACGGGCGGGAAACATCTGTGCTGACCCATCACACCCCGGCCACAAACTGTTTGAACTTCTATCTTCTGGTCGTCATTACAGATCACTGAAGGTCAAAACCACCCGTCACAGGAACAGTTTCTTTCCTCAAGCCATCACTCTGATGAACTCCTAACATTCACCTAGTCCTACCTGTTGCTGTACTCATGACTTTTCATCCATTATTACATTGCACATAACTCTCACACTGCTTTTTACTTCATTCACATTATATCACTGAATCTGAGTCCACATTGAAATACTGTGTGATTGTATATTTTTTCATATATTTCTGCAAAGTGTGGTTAGTCCGAGTAAATAACTGCATATATTCCTGTATATATTTGCATCCTTTTATAGAAACGTGGACAGACTGTAATTTACTGTACATACTGTGGTTGTCATTGAATCCTTATTTAAATCCTTCACCTGAACAACGAGAGCAAGTTTTTAGCCAAAGTCAAATTCCTTGTATGTGTTGTGCATACTTGGCCAATAAAGCTGATTCTGATTCTGATTCTGATTCTGATTCTGATTCTGATTTCAAGTCGACTGAGCTCTCGGAGTAACAAGTTGATGTCAGGAAGTTCAGTTCGTACAGTTGGTGGAACTTTTAGCCCAGTTTCAATTTGTGCAATCACTTCTCTTAAACAGGGGTCAGTTCTTTGTTCGTTTTTGATCTGTTCAGGAGTCATGTGGGGTACAACTGGAAAACCACCACAGCCATCTTCATTGACGTAGTCATCTGGAATGGCGGCTACAGAGATGGCTAATGAGTGAACCAAAGGGAAGGTGTTGTCTGGAGAGCTACAGACAAGGTGTTTTTCACATATAGCAGACACTACCTTGGAACTTAAACTGTTCTCAGGAAGAGACAAGTGAGTTTGAGTGAACTGCTGTATGCGGTCAAGCTCCTTTTGGGACACTGCGTCATCAAGTAACTCACCATGTGGCCGTCTAGAGAGGTCATCTGCATCTGAGTTAAGCTTGCCTGCTCTGTATTGGAGCTTAAAGTTAAACGTCGACAGAGCAGCTAGCCACCTATAACTCATGGCATCCATCTTAGCAGTAGTCAAAATGTACGTCAGGGGGTTACTGTCCGTCACAACAGTAAAATGATTGCCATATAAATAGTCTGCGAACTTCTCCGTTACTGCCCACTTTAGAGCCAAAAATTCCAATTTATGGGCGGGGTAATGGGACTCACTTCTAGACAACCCCCGGCTTGCGTAAGCTATGACCTTAGTCTGGCCCTCCTGCTCTTGATAGAGGGTGGCGCCAAGCCCTGTAGTGCTGGCGTCAGTATGGAGGGTATATGGCAACTGAGGGTCAGCGAAACCCAGGACAGGCGCAGTACTGAGCTTTTCAATGATGGTTTTGAATGCAAGATCACAGGAAGATGTCCATCGCTCGCCAAACGGTGTCTTTGGGTCGTGGTACTGGGCAGGCTTAACTTTGGGCTTTGTGCTTTTGCGCAAAGGAGGGTAGCCTGCTGTCAAGTCAGTGAGGGGCTTAACGATGCTGGAATAGTTCTTAATGAACCGCCTATAGTATCCTGAAAAGCCTAAGAACGAGTGGAGCTGTTTGAGATCACGGGGCACAGGCCAGGTACTTATGGCTTTCACTTTTTCGGGGTCGGTCTCAACTCCTTTACTGGACACAATATGACCAAGGTATCTGACAGAAGTTTGAAAAAAATCTGCATTTCTCAGGGGACAGTTTAAGCCCGTACTCTTTTAGGCGATTAAGAACTTTCATTAAGCGAGCCTCATGTTCTTCGGGCGTCTTGAAGAATACAATGATGTCATCGAGGAACACAATCACCTCATGCAGATTCATGTTGCCCATGCGTTTCTCCATGAGGCGCTGGAACGTGCTGGGGGTGTTTGTAATGCCTTGGGGAATTCTATTGAATTCCCAAAAACCCATGGGACATATGAGCATCGTCTTTGGTTTGTCCAGCTCCTCTACCTCAATTTGGTAGTAACCCGACTTTAAATCGAGGACGGAGAACCACTGCGAACCGGTCAAGGTGGAAAACGTTTCCTCCAAGTTGGGGAGAGCGTAAGCATCTTTTACAGTCTGCATGTTAAGCTTCCTGTAATCAATACAAAGGCGGACATCGGCATTTTTCTTTCGCACCACTACAATAGGCGAAGAAAATGGGGAATTGGACTCTCTTATCACGCCTGCTTGTTGGAGTTCTTTGAGATGCTTATGGACCGCTTCCAGGTCATTTGGATGTATGGGACGTGCTCTGTGTTTGAACGGTGTTTCATCTGATAATTTGATTGTGTGTTTCACTTGATCGAGTCTTTCTGTTAGGCGCTCTTTCCATTCAGCGCTAATGGGGGAAGAGTCAAAGTTGAACTTCAGAGTGGACTTTGGTTCAGTTTTGGACTTTGTAACTTCCACGGAGTGTTCTTGCGATAGGACTCATTGATATGCACAAATTTCTCCAATGACACACTTCTGAGGGATTGTCATGTCATGTTCCGATTCATTGGTGAGTATAACTGGAACAAGGTAAGGTGCTCTTTCAGGTAAGTCTATGAGACATGGTTTTACCAGAATACCACCAGGTAAGGCTGACATTAACGGGTGTTCTAACAAGACAGATTTTTCACTGTTGCCGGCTGACACAGCTACAGCGCCATCTAGAACAACTGTTTGGCCTGCAGGAACTAACTGTGGCTCTTTGTTGCGCATGGTCACTAAACCAAGGCTAGTGTCTTTGGACTCTCTGTGCTGTAGCTCAAGGACTTTTAACACTGCCTTATGTGACACTGCCTTAAGTGACATGGTTGGCTGCAGTTCAGAACATGCATCAGAGTACAGCTCGTAAAGTACATCTAATGTGTTTGTCCCTATTAACACTAAGGACTGATCAGCTGCACGTACATCAGGAACCACTAAGGCAAGTGTTGGCACTTCGGCTTCAATACCGAGAAAGTCTTTTGGGAAAGTGACATGCATTTCAATGTAGCCTAAGTAAGGTACACTCTGACCGTTAGCTCCCTCCACTTCTAATAGTTCAAAAAGTGGCTTAATCTCATGGTTGGATAAGTACTGTCTGTATTAGGACTCAGGGACAGTAGTCACCTGGGAGCCTGTATCTAACAAACAGCTCACAGTACAGCCATTCACTTTCACTTGTGCTGTACTTTTTGTACCAATTAGACCATTAGGAAAGCTAAAGGGGTCTGTTTTGTAGTGTGACTTCAGTTTAGCACATGTCTTGAATGGAGCTTTTGGTTTGGGACGGGTCATCTCTGAACTAACCTCTGTTTGTCCCGCAACAGGGGTAGACTTCAGTTGTAAAGAAGATTGGGGGTTCTGACTGTCCCAAATCTGTCTTTTTACTCTTAGTTCTTTGCGTTTTGCAGCCACAAGCGCAGGGTTTGGCCCTGACTCACAAGTGGCTACAATATGCCCATCTTCGCCACAGCGGAAACAATACCATGGTTTGGGCCTAGTATTGGGACGGCTGGACGAAGGTAAGTTTTCAGGTTTGGCATGGTCAGGTTTTTTACTTTCAGATTTCTTAGTTGGGTCTTTCTTCGGTGGTGCTTGTTTCTTTTGTTTCACAATAGCAGCTAATTGGCTTTTTAGATCAGCGACTTGCTTTTTCAGTTCTTTCAGACTGTCCGACTCCACTTCACTGTTTGTGCTTGTTTCGGTGACGGTTTGTTCATAGGAAGCTGCTTTTGGCTTTGTGGCGCCCAAGTGTTTTTTCATGCGTGTGTTTTTAACTTCTTGTCTGTTTTCAACAGTGCGAAGGTGAAGCAATAACTCTGCATACTCAGGTGGATGTTTATCTTTTAGTTCCAGCTGTAGCTCTTTTAGCAGATTGTCATCCCAACAGCCTCTGTTAAACTGCTTGAGAAGCTGTTTGTCCACTTCCTGTGGCTCTAGACCGCCTCTACGCACTGTGAGATTGTGCACCACCTGCAAATGATGCAGATATGCAGAGGGTTTTTCTCTATAATCTTGAAAAGTGTTCATGAAACGGTCTTGGCGTTTTGCCAGAGAAAGCTCTGATTCTCCAAGAAGAATGGGCGTTTGACGGCTTCTCTGCATGTTTAATGACATGCTCGACTACGATTTTCTGAACCTCGGGTGGGTTAAGATCAGCTGGGCTCAACATTTGAGGTGTTAAGTTTGGTCTAAGAGGGCTTTGGAAGAGTGCTTGAGTGGTTTTAGGGGTGCGAGGCACTTCAACTTGGAGTGGAGGAGAGATTCCTCTTTGGGTGGGTTCTACAGTAGGGAAAGCAAGATCAACGTCAGCAGCGACCGTTTCAGCTGTTTCAGCAGCTTCAATAGACTTCCCTATTGTGGACATGACCTCCCGCAACACCTCTTCAAAACCTTTTCCACTTAGCTTAGCTAAACCCCTCAGGTTGCTAAGATAAGCCTCAGTAACACTGCCCCCTACAGTTTTAGTGTACACATCGGTTAGAGTTTGAATGCAGTATTTAATCTCAGGATTGTCAGTGGATGGAAAGGAGCACGGCAACGTAGGTGCTAATGCTTCAGTGGTTAATCCAGACTCGAACTCTACAATATGACTTTTGTGAAAGTCAGATGAGTTATCATTAATACTGAGCACCCTACGAATAGTGCCATGTTGCTCTAGAAACTCAAAAATGTCTGTGTCTTTCTCTTTATCAACAACACCACTGACAATGACTGCATTAGGGATTTTAACACCATGTTTTTCCACAAAATCCATTTTGGCCGTATATCAACTGTTTAGTCAGGGGTCAAAACAGAATTCACATCTGTTGTGCAACGCTCCAGGCTCCTGGCTGTGCTCTCCACTATTTGTGTTGTAATACCCTGTGTCCCTGTCTCGCCAAATTTTGTAACAATATACAGTAATAATATGGGGGTAATACAGGGTATAATATCACTGGGGTAATACCAGGGTAACACCCACTAACACCTGCGCTCGCCAGATTTTTGTGTGTAACCCTTACTAACACCCACTCACCCTACTCACTTTAGGTGTAGTACCCTTTTGGTAGTGTTGTGTTATGGCAATGCATTTACCTTAACTTTACTACCTGAGGGAAAAGGGATAATTGGGCCAGGTCAGACCGACTCTGGGTTCGTAGTAGCCTGGGAGGTGCAACAACAGACGACACATACACAGCCGTATATGGAACTTGCAGCTATGTATATTATTTACAATTATGCACACAAAAATAAATACATAGCGTGATAAAATAGAAAAAATAAAAACAAAATACTCCAAATACAGTGGGGTAAAAAAGTATTTAGTCAGCCACCAATTGTGCAAGTTCTCCCACTTAAAAGATGAGAGAGGTCTCCAATTTTCATCATAGGTATACCTCAACTATGAGAGACAAAATGAGAAGAAAAATCCAGAAAATCACATTGTCTGATTTTTAAAGAATTTATTTGCAAATTATGGTAAAAAATAAGTATTTGGTCAATAACAAAAGTTCATCTCAATACTTTGTTATATACCCTTTGTTGGCAATGACAGAGGTCAAACGTTTTCTGTAAGTATTCACAAGGTTTTCACACACTGTTGCTGGTATTTTGGCCCATTCCTCCATGCAGATCTCCTCTAGAGCAGTGATGTTTTGGGGCTGTCGCTGGGCAACACGGACTTTCAACTCCCTCCAAAGATTTTCTATGGGGTTGAGATCTGGAGACTGGCTAGGCCACTCCAGGACCTTGAAATGCTTCTTACGAAGCCACTCCTTCGTTGCCCGGGCGGTATGTTTGGGATCATTGTCATGCTGAAAGACCCAGCCACGTTTCATCTTCAACGCCCTTGCTGATGGAAGGAGGTTTTCACTCAAAATCTCACGATACATGGCCCCATTCATTCTTTCCTTTACACGGATCAGTCGTCCTGGTCCCTTTGCAGAAAAACAGCCCCAAAGCACAATGTTTCCACCCCCATGCTTCACAGTAGGTATGGTGTTCTTTCTCCTCCAAACACGACAAGTTGAGTTTTTACCAAAAAGTTCTATTTTGGTTTCATCTGACCATATGACATTCTCCCAATCCTCTTCTGGATCATCCAAATGCTCTCTAGCAAACTTCAGACGGGCCTGGACAAGTACTGGCTTAAGCAGGGGGACACGTCTAGCACTGCAGGATTTGAGTCCCTGGTGGCGTAGTGTGTTACTGATGGTAGCCTTTGTTACTTTGGTCCCAGCTCTCTGCAGGTCATTCACTAGGTCCCCCCGTGTGGTTCTGGGATTTTTGCTCACCGTTCTCGTGATCATTTTGACCCACGGGGTGAGATCTTGCGTGGAGCCCCAGATCGAGGGAGATTATCAGTGGTCTTGTATGTCTTTCATTTTCTAATAATTGCTCCCACAGTTGATTTTTTTCACACCAAGCTGCTTACCTATTGCAGATTCAGTCTTCCCAGCCTCGTGCAGGTCTACAATTTTGTTTCTGGTGTCCTTTGACAGCTCTTTGGTCTTGGCCATAGTGGAGTTTGGAGTGTGACTGTTTGAGGTTGTGGACAGGTGTCTTTTATACTGATAACGAGTTCAAACAGGTGCCATTAATACAGGTAACGAGTGGAGGACAGAGGAGCCTCTTAAAGAAGAAGTTACAGGTCTGTGAGAGCCAGAAATCTTGCTTGTTTGTAGGTGACCAAATACTTATTTAACACCATAATTTGCAAATAAATTCTTTAAAAATCAGACAATGTGATTTTCTGGATTTTTTTTCTCATTTTGTCTCTCATAGTTGAGGTATACCTATGATGAAAATTGGAGACGTCTCTCATCTTTTAAGTGGGAGAACTTGCACAATTGGTGGCTGACTAAATACTTTTTTGCCCCACTGTATATTTACAAAATTTACAGTCCTGTTTTGGTCCTTTCCAGGTGACTAGTGGAGTCACCTTTAGCAGTTCATAGGGTTCGGGCTTCGGCTCGCCATCCAGATCTGGAGATCCACGCTCTGGTCAAACCAGTCCAAAGGAAGAAAAAAAAATAGAAAAGAACCTGACCATGCCAAGTGGCTCGTGCTTCAATGGAGTTCCCGCGCTCAACGGCGTCGACAACCTTTGGATCCCAATCAAGTTCAAGGGTTTTATCCAGGCAAAGGCTGCTACCAGCACGCTAGAGTCGCCATATCACCAAGGACCGTCTCTCTCTCTGGTCTGTGTCTTTTGGCGTCTGGTGTGACTGAGCCAAAAATGCAAGTCATCCCAGACCCAGGGAGAGAACGCTTAACCCATTGGATGGCGTGACCCACCAACGGCGCAGCCATTGGTTACTCGAAATATCAACACACATACTAGGAACTTTATCAGAATCTTCTAGAAAATGTTCCTACTATTTATGAATATATATTTATTTAAATATTCATATTCAAATTATGTATTCCCATTGTGAAATGGGTGTTTTTCTTTTCTAAAAGCGGTAGTGTGGCAGGTTTGGAATAAACCCCACAACAGACTAAGGACAGTCAGCTCGCTACTTCTGGTTTTTTCCGCTGCATGCTGTGATGTAATCTGCCATTCATGCATTGTTTCACTGCTGTGATGCTAATGTGCCATTCATGCATTGTGTTCATGCATCCTGTCCTGTCTGTGCCTCTCATATGCTAATGCCCATATCGACTGCTGTGAATGTCTTTGATGTATTGTCTGAGTGGGGTATATATGCTGCACGATTCTGTATCTCACTCTCTCATTCTCTCACTCTGCTACTGCTCATCTGCACACTTGGCTGGAGAGCCTCTGGAGCCGCCCATTGGGCGAGCTTCATGACGGCGGTGTGATTTAATAAACCTGCTTAAAACCTTCACCAACGCTGCTTTATTTCATGCCGCCTCACTGGTGACCCAGAGAATGCACACGCTTTGTGCAATGCAACCTTCTGGTCTGGATGGCCACGTTGGTGACACGACGCTGAAAAAAACACGCTGCCGGCGAACGCAGCACCCGGCGGGGATTCTCCGACGACAAGCGAACGCGGCAGCCTGACTGATCTGCCCTCCCTTCTGCTTCAGGGAGACTTCGACGCAGAGTTTCCAGGTGAAACTCTCCGGAGACCACCCACGACCGGAAAGCCACAGCAAACTTCATGGTGAGAGTTGCACGCCTAGATCGGCACAGCCACGCTGGACCGGCCGCGCTCGCAGCTCCCCCACACGAGAGCGCATGTACCTCGTCCTTTCTCCACGACGGCGAGCTCCATGGCCGACGGAGCACGAGTGGACCTGAACGCACCATGAAGCATCTACAACAACTACAACAGGGATGATTACACTCCCTGACCCTGTCTCCTCTCCAGCTGGCCCAACAATGCACGGAGCCCCGGCACACGCACCGGGGGTTACACGGACGGCGCACCACGCACGGGACACATACGGCTCCACTGACCGCCTTCCCCTTCAGGCTTGCTCGTACACCTGAGGCACGCAGCTTGCTCACTGGATTTTATGGTCTTAGCCATGGCGCTCAACGGGAATTCAGCAGTCTGCGGTCCCCGAAGGCTTTAAGGTTGTGCCTGCACCTAAAGTCAACACGCCAAGTCCCTCTGCTTTTGTTTCTTTTTTTCTTACAGCCGCTACGCAGCCTCGCCGCTCCTGTTTTTCTTCATGGCAGCGAGAGGAGTCAGAGACTAATTTTTCTTCTTGTGACCTCCGCACATTCAACGGGACAGCCCCTCGACATCGCGGAGCAGCAAGCAATTTTTGCGTGGCCCGGACGATTCCACTGTCCCTGGCCGGCATTTACTACCCCCCACCCCCCTCCACCTTCGCCTGCACAGAGCTTTTCCTGCTCGCTGCCAAGCTGCACTATCGAGGTCTCGGCCCCCTGCCGAGCCCTCTGGGGGGGAGCAGTGTGGCAGGTTTGGAATAACCCCCACAACAGACTAAGGACAGTCAGCTCGCTACTTCTGGTTTTTTCCGCTGCATGCTGTGATGTAATCTGCCATTCATGCATTGTTTCACTGCTGTGATGCTAATGTGCCATTCATGCATTGTGTTCATGCATCCTGTCCTGTCTGTGCCTCTCATATGCTAATGCCCATATCGACTGCTGTGAATGTCTTTGATGTATTGTCTGAGTGGGATATATATGCTGCACGATTCTGTATCTCACTCTCTCATTCTCTCACTCTGCTACTGCTCATCTGCACACTTGGCTGGAGAGCCTCCGGAGCCGCCTATTGGGCGAGCTTCGTGACGGCGGTATGATTTAATAAACCTGCTTAAAACCTCTCATCGCTGCCTTTATTTTATCATCCGCTTCAGTATCGATATTTATAATTTAATTCATGTTAAACTATCTACTCCCATTGTGAAATGAATGTCCCCCCTTCTTCTTAAAGCGGTATCGACATTCATAATTCCATCCACGTTTTTAACACTGGGTTACATACAGGTGATACAATAAGCAAAAACAAGGCCATAAAAGACTCCATTTTCATAAAGAACACAGACGAGAGAGAGGTCATTGAAATTGTTAAATCGTTTAAAAGTAAAACATCTATGGCAGGAGTGTCAAACTCATTCCATGGAGGGCCAAGATCCTGCATGTTTTACTTCCACCCAGTGTCTTCACTGATCAGCAATCAGTTGGAAGAAATTTGGTGAATCACCTGTTGGAGACACTGGGTGGAGGTAAAACCTGCAGGGTCTTGGCCCTCCATGGAATGAGTTTGACACCCCTGATCTACGGATTGTGATGGTATTGACATGCTTTTAGTCAAAACTATCATTGAATGCTTAATGAAGCCACTGACATATATTTGTAACCTGTCTCTCTAAACAGGTATATTTCCCAGTGCAATGAAAATAACCAAAGTAATTCCAATATACAAGATAGGTGACAGAGGGGAATTTTCAAACTATAGACCTATTTCACTATTGCCGCAATTTTCCAAGATACTTGAAAAAATATTCTGTGAGAGAATTGACAACTTCATAATGAAGAATAATTTATTGTGTGAGCAGCAATATGGGTTCAGACACAAGAGGACAACTGCATTTGCTCTAATGGAATTTATAGAAAAAATATCAACTGCCGTTGAAAATAAAGAGTATTCAGTTGGGGTATTCCTGGATCTTAAAAAAGCATTTGATACAGTGGATCATAAATTATTATTAAAGAAACTACAAAATTATGACATTAAGGGGGTAGCACTGTCCTGGTTATGTAGTTCAGGTTCAGGTTCAGGTTACTTTATTTGTACCCGTAGGTAGATTTGTTTTGCAGTTACTTAAAGAACAGATATCAGTATGTATGTGTTGGTAGCAAAAACTCATAGTTACTGAAGGTTACTTGCGGAGTCCCACAGGGTTCAGTTTTGGGGCTATTGTTATTCAATATGTATATAAATGATATATGTAAAGTTTCAGAAAAAAATGGATTTAATATTGTTTGCAGATGACACTAATTTATTATGCAGTGGAAGCAATTTGGAACAACTTCTGGATACACTCGGAAAGGAATTAGGAAAGCTCAAACTGTGGTTTGATTCAAACAAATTAACGTTCAATTTAAGTAAGACAAAATTTATAGTTTTTAACAACCATCACAACATCTCAGTATCTAAGCTCAGTGTAAATGATGTAGAGATTGAAAGGGTATCTGAAATTAAATTTCTTGGAGTAATAATTGATAATAAACTGTGTTGGAAGTTACATATTAATTATATTAAAGGTGACATATCCAAATCAATCGCAATACTACACAAAGTGAAATATTTGCTGAATCAACCCACACTATATACTTAGTATCATTCATTAATACTCCCATACATGACATATTGTACTGAAGTATGGGGAAATACATATGAAACAAACATATATCCAATCTTTATGCTTCAGAAGAGAGTTATTAGAATAATAAACAAAGCTGCTTACAGGGAACCAACAAACCCACTTTTTCTTAAATTAAAAGCTCTAAAGTTGAAAGATCTGGCTGACTTTAAAACTGCAGTAATAATGTTTAAAGTGAAGAATCTATCACTGCCCGCAAATATCCAAAAGTTGTTCCAAATAAGGGAGAAACAATATCATTTCAGAGGAACATGTATATTTCAAAAACCTTCAGTGAGAACTACCACCAAGCAACACTGTGTCTCAGTGCAAGGAGTCAGATTGTGGAATACTTTTGGACCTGAATTAAAATCATGTACAACGCTTGGACAATTTAAACAAAACTAAAGGAAGAAATACTCCAAACATATATACAAGATGACAAGTAAAATCACATAAGAATTATCATATTCAGTCTGTGTTGTGCTGTTGCTTAGTTTTTGTTTTTTTTGTCATGTTTTGTCTTAGCTTTGTTCTGAATTGTAATCGCTCCCATTTTGTTTTTCTTTTGAATTCTTGGATGGAATATGGGTGGGCAATATAAGTTGCGGCTTCAACCATCACCCATTTCGGATAACTTACGTTGAACTGTATAATCAGAGGAGTTACTGTTTAATTTGACCACGTTAGATTTTTTTTCCCCTTTGTTATATTATTCTGTTCCTTTCTTTTAATTTTTACTTTTAATTTATCTGAAATAAAGATTCATTCATTCATTTATTCTGCCTCAATTTCGGTTACATAACACCGCCGAACCGGCACTATTGTTCTCTGTTGTCATGTGCAGCTCTGTCGATGGCAGATGAAAGTGTACATGTTCCAGACCGTCTTCTGCTGTCAAAAAAGGTAAATATTTCCCTTCAGAAGCTAAATAATCTCGTTTTAGAATCATAGTTGGCAAAATTTGGAGCAAATACTTCCTCCGTATGGAAATATTTGCACAACACAAGTTTGGATGGAGCCTTTGTTTACATTCTCTTCTTCACACTTCCGGAAATGATGTTTGAGGCAGTTCATTTGGGTAAAGTCCTCCAGTTCTCCAGTGAAGTGCAGTAAGCTACTGTATATGTGTCTGACATCTTGTGATGTGAAGTGCTTGGTACAACTGGGTTTTCTATGGTTTTTGGACACACCACGTGACATTCGTGGACCTGCGACATAGGCAGCAGGTGACGCACATGTTTTATGACAGCCAGACAATTAAAGGGTTAAGAGTGCCAACACGCTGAACAGATTTCACAGGTACTTATAGACAAGGTTTACTAAGTTTAACACCTAAGAACCCAGGGCTCTGGACAGGTCATCCACCACAACATTCCCCGAGCCTTTGATGTGTTGAATGTCCAAATAGTAGGTCTACAAAAACAAAAACCAATGCATCAGTCTACGATTGGGGAAAATCAGAGAATTCAGAAAAATCAATGGATTATGATCTGTGTAGACTTTGATGGGGCCTCTAGAGTCAACATAGACCTCAAAGTGTTTCAAAGCCCACACCAAAGCCAATGTCTCCTTTTCAATCATGGAATGATTGAGTTGATAAGAATCAAATTTCTTTGAAAAGTAACTCACAGGTTGATCAATTCCATCCTGTCCCGAATGGAGCAAAACCACTCCTGCACCCACATCACTGACATCCACCTGCAGCTGAAAAGGCTGATCCAAATGTGGAGCTGCCAGGATGGGGGAAGAACACAAGAGAGCCTTCACATTATCAAAGGATTTCTGACAGAAATCAGACCAAACATACTGGGTTCCGGCCTTCAACAAGTCAGTCAGGGGCACTACCACAGTTGAAAAGTTCTTACAGAAACAACGGTAATAGCACACTAACCCCAAGAAACGCATAAGCTCCTTCTTAGTGATTGGTATGGGGTACTGCTCCACTGCTGAAACTTTAGCTTGTACTGGCCATACCTGCTGCTGTCCCACTACTTTTCCCAAGAAGGTCACCGTGCCTTTGCCAAACTCACATTTGGCTAAATTACCAGTTAGATTTGCGTTCCTCAGCCGATCAAACAACTCTCTAATGCACAGGACATGATCTTCCCAGGTGTCACTGAACACATCAACTTCGTCCAGATATACAGCACACTCTTTCAGTTCTGACACAACAAAGTTCATGAGCCGTTGAAAGGTGGCTGGCACATTACGCAATCCAAAACTCATCGCTGAGTACAAGAACAGGCCAAATGGAGTGATAAAGGCAGAGATCTCTTTAGCTCTTTCGGACAGTGGCACCTGCCAGTACCCCTTCAGCAAATCAAACTTAATGACAAACTGGGCCGAACCCACCTGGTCAATACAATCCTTCATACAAGGCAGTGGACACGCATCTGGCTTAGTGATAGCGCTGACCTTCTGGTAATCAGTACAAAACTGTTGACTCTCATCTGATTTACCCACCAGCAAACAAGGGGAAGCCCAGCTAGATGTGGAAGGAAAGGCTAACCCATTTACCAGCAAATACCGGTCGCTATGGAGGGTGAGAATATGTATGGGCACATAATCATACCATGTAGGATAACTAAGTAGAAGGTTATGCTGTTTCATCCCATCTAGCAACAATGCTCTGCACTGTGTGTGTTTATATATTTACATATTTATTCCATCTAGCTACAATGCTCCGCACTGGGTGTGTTTATATTTATATATCTATATATTTATTCCATCTAGCTACAATGCTCCACACTGTGTGTGTTTATATATTTACATATTTATTCCACCTAGCTGCAATGCTCCGCACTGTGTGTGTTTATATATTCATATATTTATTCCATCCAGCTACAATGCTCTGCACTGTGTGTCTGTGTGTGTGTATATATATATTTTATAGTAATATGTACATATGTATATTAACTGCTCTTGCTTGCTTGCTTTTTTTTCTTGCCTTCTGATTGTTGCTCTGAGTGTTGCTATCCCTGTGCTGTTGCAATCCTGGAATTTCCCGGTTGTGGGGCTAATAAAGGCTTATCTTATCTTAAATAATGCACTTCCTGGTCCAGCAATTTACATCTCTCAAACAAGACCCTGTAAAAATGCTGACAGACAGGTATGGAATCACCAACATCAATATCATGCTCTATATAGGGGCGGCTGTGGCGCAGGTCTAGTGTGGCCGACTACTGATCGGAGGGTCAGGGGTTCCATTCCTTCTCTTTATGCAATCTGCATGTTGAAGTGTCCTTCAGCAAAACACTGAACCCCCAGTTGCTCCTTTCGGGTCAGGCCAGCGCCTGTGCATGGCAGCTCTACCACCATTAGTGTGGGAATGGGTGGCTAGCAGGAGCTGTAAAGCGCTTTGGTCATCTAGGGATGAGAAAAAGCACTATATAAGTGAACGCCGTTTACCATATTAAATGAGTATGGGTCGGAACATCACCAAATAACTGTGCATACTCCTGGATCAAGGCCACCAAATCAGCAGAACGTTCCACTGACGAATGCCCCAACAATCCATGAAGATTACGCAATGATTCAGAGTTTCTTAACCTACTCTGTTACTTACACTCATCAGAAACAACCCTGAAGTCATCCTCTGACCCATGTTCATCCACAAACACTGCAGCAGCTGCTGACCCAACAGGCTGCTGAGAAACCCCCCATCCCAGTTCAAAACTTTGCATCCCTTGGGAGTAATATGGTTTCAACAGATTAACATAACAAAGCCGTGTTTTCCTTTTATGCTCAGGTGTTGACAGTATATAATTTACATCATAAGACTGACACAGCACTGTAAAAGGTCCATAAAACTTAGCCTGAAAAGGTAAGCTAACTATAGGTAACAATGCCAAAACCTGCTCTCCAGGACTAAATTTATGAACTTCAGTCTTTTGATTATATATTTGTTTCATTGTTGCCTGAGAGGAAGCCAGATTAACCCCAGCCTTGTCCCCAGCCAAAAACAGTCTGCGACAAAACCCATTAACATACTCTCAAACCCTGAGGTGGTCCAGAAGTTGCACCAAATATCATTAAACAGAGAAAGTGGTCCACACTGAATGTCCAAACACCAGTTTATTCGGACTAAACCCTGTGCTTTCCTGCACCACCTCTCTGGCAGCCAATGATAACCAGGGCAGGCCCCCTTCCCAATCTTGATTCAACTCCATGCAGTACACATGCAGTAATGATTTAAGAGTTTGGTGGAACATCTCCAACGCACCTTGACTCTGAGTGTGGTATAAGTTTGATTACACAGGGTTACAAAAATCATTTTTTTTAAGTTGTCTGTGTTTTTTCAACTGATTTAAGACAATTTTGCACTGCTGAATCCAAAAATGACATCCGTTTCTCTCAATCAGGTGCTAAGTAAAAACCTGTACTTACTTAGTACTGTGCATGTACTTACCTTTATATAAAGGCAAGTACTTGTAAATTGAATGTTATGTCATCATTGTTCAAAATTCAGAGAATTTCAAGACATAAAAAAGAATTTTGCATCATATAAAGCGAAAATACCAGTACATGTAAACAAAAATGTATAAAACAACATGTGGCCATAATTCAAAAAGTTGACCTGATTGAGCAAAACCAATGTGATTTTTGGATTCAGCATATCAAAATCGTCCTAAATCAGCTAGAAAAAAAAAAAAACTTAGACAATAAATTTGATGTTGACCAGTGTTATGCTTTACACAAAGCTGTTTTAAAACAGCGTTGTGTAAAAAGGTGAAATTCCGATGAAATATTTGTGCCCTGATCACTCTGAATGATCTTTGGAATGCCAAAAACCGATATGAACTGTGTTAATGCTTTAACCGCCGGCTTAACAGTAATGGTACTCAACGGTTATGCTGCAGGATATCTTGTTTTCAAACACATCACTGTGAGTAAGTAGTTATGGCCAGATTTTGAACGTGGAAATGGACCAACACAGTATGTAATAAGTTGTTCAAACGGTTGAACCAGAGCAGAAATCGGGGCAAGAGGAGCCGGTTTAATTACCTGATTAGGCTTACCTGTTACCTGACAGGTGTGACATGTTTTGATGTAAGTGGATACATCCTTTCTTAAATGAGGCCAAAAAAAAAAAAAAAGCCTAATGGTGTAATTATACGTTTTTCGAACCCCCAAATGTCCCAATACATCATGGGTGGTCTGCAACACCCCCTCCTGGAACATTAATGGCACTACCACCTGATGCACTGGCGAGCCAATGATATTGTCATGGTCTGAGCACCGATCTCGTCCGTCGGATCATGCAGTATTTTCCTCCCATTCTGTATTTAGTCCTGGTGGGCTCTCAGAGCTCTTATTCTGACAGCATCTCTGCGGGGCTTCCAGCTGTCAGAGCCAAGCAGTAACAGCTGGTTTTGATTCAGCTGATGACACCCTCATCAGCTGATTAATTATCTTGCCCTATTTAAGGGAGCAGCTCCTGTCACTCGGGGCTGCGCCCTCGCCTTATCCGGAATGGGTTCCCTACGACCGAAGCCAGTTCCTTTCAGCGTTAGGTTCCACCCTCGCTTTTGGTATGTACTGTAAGTGTTGTATCCTCATCTCCCATCAGTCTTCCTAGTTCTCAGTTTATCATCAGTGTCTAGTGAAGCCTTTATTTGTGTTTTGCCCCACGAGGCTCATTATTTTGTAATGTATGTCTTCCTTTAATAAATGTGCAAACTCTACAGTTGCCTAAAATGTCTCATTAGCGGTCCGCGAGGACCGCACCATGACAGATATGACTGTGTGGCATCCACTTACGCACCAACAACCCGTCTTGTAGGAAATAGCCATAAACTGAACTCTCAATGTCTGTCTCTGCAAGAACAATGTCAAACAGCACACTCTCTGATGGATCAGCACGTTGTTCTGTTATTAAATCAGCGCAAGACACAGACAGGAGTGAATCAGGTATTTTTACAATATCATTTAAACCTCCATTATCTGTTTCCACCTGCTTCCAACTCATGGCGCATGTTACTGCACATGCTGGAAACAATTTGGAAATTTGCTGATTGTGCACTGTTCCTGAAACAGAGGGAACAGATGTCACAATGAGAGGTGGAGGCAATTCCACCCAAACCCGATCCCCTGCAAAATCATTCCCCAAAATGACATGCACACCAGGAACAGGCAATGTAGGACGCACAGTCATGGCCACGTCTCCCTGAACCAAACCACGGTCCAGCTGAAACTCCTCAGGTAGCAAAATGATGATTGTTGTTGTGAAATGGAGCTATATAAATAAAGTTGAATTGAATTGAATTGAATTGAAAATTGGACTGGCCCAGTTCTGGCCCACACAGTGCACTTATACTTGGCCCACATGCCGCAAAGAATGATAGCCCTTTTGTGGCCCAGATCTGGTTATCCAGAAGACTGGCACATTTACTGGTATTACTGGCACATCACAGACAGACTGTACAGGACGAGGTTCAACACACAGGTTTTTAGAATTCCCACAATTAATCAGCGCCACCAACACCACAGGTTTAACCTGCACATCATCAAATCTCCCCTTAGGTTTCACCAGACATTCTGCTTTCCAATGTCCCTTATTTTTACAATAATTGCAGTTTATTTAAATCAAAACGCAAACTCTGCTGAAAATTTTGCTGTTCCTCTCTTTTACCTGGTGACAAAACCTGTACCCAAAGAAATTAGGCTCCACATACTCATGTCTACCGTGATGAATTAACACATATTCATCCACCAGAGTGGCTGCTTCACTGACAATTTTTACTTTACGTTCATTAATATATGTTGCAATGTGGGCAGGAACAGAGTTTTTAAATTGCTCCATAATTACAAGGTCACACAAAGCTTCATATGAATGAACCTGTAACGAATTACACCACCGGTTGAAGTGAGTAACAAATTCTCTGACAAATTCCGTATCTGTCTGCTTAAATGATTTCCTCCAAGAGCGAAACCTCTGACGATATGCCTCCAATACCAGCTCATATCCTCTCAATACAGCGGCCTTCACAGAAGCATAAACTTGACTGTCTGCCACACTTAGTGCAGTATAAGTTTCCTGTACTTTACCAGTTAATTTACACTGCACAGTAATGGTGCGCTCCAAGTCAGCCCAGGCCCGACTACTGGCAACCTGCTCAAACAATGAAAAAAAAGTCTTGGGATCCCGTTCAGAAAACGGGGGAACTAGACACAAATTGGAAGAGAAAAGAAATGAATGTGCACAATTAGAAGTACCATCTGGACCCAAACTAGCACTCCCAGCCACACAAGCATTCAAGTCTCCCCAGCTGTGCCCATCCCACTTCCAATTCCAACAATAATAACCATTCACGCTGTTCAAAAGTTAAGCCGGCAACACTTTCGGTTAAACCAGACACAGACACACCATCAGGGCAGTGAGCAGAAGCCTCGGTTTGAGCTGCAGATGTGAGGACACCCTTGGCCAACAGATTTACTCTTATAATCTGTTTCATGTTCTCTTTTGACCATTTGTCCCTCACACCAACTCAAACCACTCCGCTATCTTAACAAGCTGCTCCCACAAACAAAGTTCCAAACATTCCTTAGAAGAAAACTGTAGAAAATCCTCTACAGCTGACATCATGGCCTCATGTTACACCACTGTTAACACTCCAAACAAATCAGACTGATGCGCAATACTAATTCACAAGTGTCACACTCTGCCTAACAACTCAAAACAATTCACTCACGCTCCAAATCAAAAAAAAAAAAAAACCCACCAACAGATTCATAAATTAACAGACACTCACTCACCTCCGTATCTCCCCAACAGGTGTGTGCCTCTCGGAAAATGCTACACAATAACTGACATCACCCAGACACCACAGCAACTTCCTCATTCACAAAACCGCTACACTTCCACTCACACACGTGAGCAGATTGTGCAACGGGAGCAAACCAACTGAGTCACAAACAGAAAAAAAAGTGTTTTCATACAAAAAAAATGATACAACAGCACTCTCATCCCTGACTAACTAGTCACAAAAACTATCTACCTGACGTAGACCCTAGTCTTCATGCAGTTACTTGCGGTAGGATCTTTAATCACAAACCCACTAGGCTGCCAAGCAACCGCTACGCGGCGACTCGCAGGAAATCCCATGGAAGTGACCCCAGACTGCATTCACGCCTCTCTAAACCAAAGACAGACAGTGAACCCCCTAATGGAATTCACTGTTAAACGTAATAGGAGAAATTACCAGTGATA
This sequence comes from Pholidichthys leucotaenia, assembly GCA_020510985.1. Taxonomy (NCBI): domain Eukaryota; kingdom Metazoa; phylum Chordata; class Actinopteri; order Cichliformes; family Pholidichthyidae; genus Pholidichthys; species Pholidichthys leucotaenia. Next base: position 313,116,586 of record CM035847.1, on the reverse strand, counting down.
TCAAAACTAAATAAATTGAATACACTTACCCGTTTTAACCCAGTAACGCACACACACACACAAAAAAAAAAAAAAAACCAAAAACGGAATCCAAATATCCACCAAACAAACAAATGAACTCAAACAAACCAGGTTCAGATGGATGGATGGGTTTAAACAAGTAGACGAGCCCCCATTTGTTACAACACAAATGGTTCTCAAGGCTCAAACAGACCGACCAAGTTCAAATGACCGAATGAGCCCCCATGTGTCACTAGCCTGGCTCGCGGCTTGGACAAAAAAGGGAGACCATATGGAGGTGCCAATTTAAACATGTTTATTTTTTATTTTTTTTAAAAAAGCAATAAAAAGAAGGTGTCTGTAATAATCAGTGATGTGTGTGTGTGTGTGTGTGTGTGTGTGTGTGTGTGTGTGTGTGTGTGTGTATTGGATGCATGGACAAACAAAACAACAAACTAATCACTGGCCAACTCAGTGATCAAACACGTCTGTCAGAGTAGTAATGATGCCCAGTGGCAACCCTAGAACCAGAAAGCCCACAGGCCACAAACACACAAATAGGGGCCACCGGCACAACCCCGACCAAGTGGCAGACAAAAACAGTAGGCAGAGCACGAACACCGGGAAGGCAACGGGCATCGAACAGGAGCAGAAGCGCTACTGACAGGTGCACAGAGATGGCTTATGTAGCACATCTCTCAACCAGGGGCGGTCTTTTGTAGCTACACCTACAGCATAAGAAAAACACACAGAGATCCCACTCTGGAGAGGAGCGGGGCCGTAGCATTCAACATAGTCTCCCCTTCAGTCCACACACTTCTTTCATTGGTGTTGCAGCGCTTGGATCCCTATGGTTGAAAAATAAACCATCTTTGGTCAAATTTGACCACTATGAACTTTTCAGCCCCCCCTTGTAGATAAGAAGAGAGATGAAGTAGGAGTAATGTTGAAGGAAGTGTATGTGAAGAGTGTTCAGAAGGTAAAGAGGGAGTCAGAAAGACTCATGAATTTGAAGCTAGAAGTCAAAGGTGTGATGTTGAATGTTGTCAGTGTGTATGCCCTACAAGTTGGATGCCAGGTAGAAGAGAAAGAGGAATTCTGGAGTAAGTTGGATGAAGTGGTAGAGAGTGTTCCCAGGGAATAGAGTGGTGATTGAAGTGGACTTTAATGGACATGTAGGTGAAGGGAACAGAGGTGATGAGGAGGTCCTGGGTAGGTATGGTCTTAAGGAGAGAAATGTGGAAGCACAGATGGTTGTGGATTTTGCTAAAAGGATGGAAATGGCTGCGGTGAATACATACTTCAAGAAGAGAGAGGAACATAGGGTGACTTACAAGAGTGGAGGAAGGTGCACACAGGTGGACGACATCTTATGCAGAAGGAGAAATCTGAAAGACATAGGAGACTGCAAGATGGTGGCAGGGGAGAATGTAGCAAGACAGCATCGGATGGTAGTCTGTAGGATGACAATGGAAAGCAAGAAGAGGGAGACAGTGAAGGCAGAGCCAAAGATTAAATGGGGAAAGTTACAGAAAGAAGAAGGTCACACAATGTTCAGGAAGGAGTTGATACAGGCCCTGGGTGGTAGGGAAGAATTACCAGATGACTGAGAAAGCACAGCAAAAGTTTTGAGGGAAACAGGTAGAACGGTATGTAATGTATCCAGTGGACAGAGAAAGGAAGACAAGGAGAATTGGTGGTGGAATGAGGAGGTACAGGGAAGTATTCAAAGGAAGAGGTTAGCAACAAAAAGGAGGGATAGTCAGGAAGATGAAGAAAGTAGACAGGAGTATTTGGAATCTAGGCACATGGCAAAGAGAGAGGTGGCAAAGGCAAAGGAAAAGGCATATAGTGAGCTGTATGAGAGGCTTGATACCAAGGAAATAGAAAAGGACTTGTATCGACTGGCTAGACAGAGAGATCAAGTTGGAAAGGATGTTCAGTAGGTTAAGTTGATTAAGGACAGAAATGGTAATGTACTAACAAATGAGTGTGTTGAGAAGGTCAAAAAGTTGCAAATGTACAAAAGAAAGACTTAAAAAAAACCCAAACATGAATAAAAGTCGTGACTTTACACAAAAATGCATAATTTCCAAGGAATGTTACAAATTTACAGTGAGAAAGAAAAAAAGTCACAGATGTACAGTATTTACAGGATTACCTATGCTAGTTTCATTCTGACCATTAATATTCATCACACAGAATAAATATTTACCCCGGGTTGTTTAGAAGCAAAAGTGAGAGGCAGCAAACAGAGACATGGATGTAACCCTCATGTCTGATGTCAGTCACCATTCGTCTGTACATTATTTATCACCCATCACTTTCTGGAAGAAAGTATAAGGATTTTTTGGAATGTCAAAAGTCCAACATAGAGAAGCATTTTCTTTCTTTGGTGTCTTTCAGTACACAGCAGTCGTGGGGTTAATGGCAGGGGTCAGAAGATCTTGAAACCTTTGAGCAGCGTCAGTGTGGCTGCTCTTCGTTTGCTCTGTGCCCTGGATGTCTTCACGGTGACCAGCTTGGCAGTAGCGGGGGCTGGCAGCTCCTTGTAACAGGGAGTGGTGAAGGCCGGGACATTCAGGGCTTTGTCCTCGCTCACGTAGATGGCAGCCGGGACCAGACAGCCACGTTCGCCACCCCTCCTCACCCTCCTGACCGCCTCATAGAAGATGTGCTGCACCGACAGGTAGTCCCGACAGGCTGACACCTCGAAGAACGAACCGCCAAACCGTGCAGCCAGGGCCTCGCCGTCGGACTGACTCACCTGTCTGAGGAGAAATCAGCTTTTAAAGGAGTCTTAGCAGTAAACATACTAACTGGATGTCAAAGGACCAACATGATGATAAAACTCAGAAACCATACCTCAACAGCACACATACTGTACATCACTCCAACATCGTCGTGGCGTGTCAAGTTTACATCGGTAAAACATCTTATAAAGGTCATTGGCACATTAGTCAATGTGCCAATGACCTCAATAAGATGTCTTCCCAATGTAACCTTGCTGACTTTGGCCCAATGTGTGTCTGCTATTGGGGGTGAAATTAAGCTTAAGATCATCTACAGATACTGATAATGAGAAGTTGTTAAAGTTGTTTTGAGAAAGTTGCAGTGCATTCAAACCAAATGCAACAGCACATTTATTTTTTTGCATGGAATAATTACATGTAAATATGCAATAGCAAAGATGCAAACAAATGTGACTTCACATTTGAGTGTGTTGCAGAGGGGTGAGGGTGCCTACATAACATCTGCAGCTGCTTTCTACCTGCTGTGGAAATCCACAAAACAGCGTGATATTTAGGTTTAAAGCATTATCCGGTGGGACACACAGCTGGGAAAATATCACTGCCTCCTCCAGAAACTGCACCTAGATGATGGTTGTGTATTATATACAGTGGTGTGAAAAAGTGTTTGCCCCCTTCCTGATTTCTGATTTTTTTTGTATGTTTGTCACACTTAAATGTTTCAGATCATCACACAAATTTAAATATTAGAAAGGTAACACAAGTAAGTACAAAATGCAGTTTTTAAATGAAGGTGTTTATTATTAAGGGTAAAAAATAAAACCAAACCTACATGACCCTGTGTGAAAAGTGATTGCCCCCATTAAAACATAAATTAAGTGTGGTTTATCACATCTTTGGAAAGTTGAGTTCAATTTCTCTAGCCACACCAAGGCCTGATTATTGCCACGCCTGCTCTCAATCAAGAAATCACTTAAATAGGACCTGTCTGACAAAGTAAAGTAGACTAAAAGATACTCAAAAGCTAAACGTGATGATTTCCAAAGAAATTCAGGAACAACTGAGAAACAAAGTAATTGAGATCTATCAGTCTGGAAAATGTTATAATGTGGAGAGTGCAATAAACAGACCAGACTTGCACAGCAGACGAACTTTATTCACTCTCTCACTTTTCTCAGACTCAGAAAAACCAATGACCTCCTGCCACAGGGTCTCTCCTTTTATATCACCCGACTCATTCCCCCTGCTGCCTGAGGTCTTGCATCACAATACATTTACACATCACCACTCCTATTGTCCCCGCAGCTGCTCCTTCCTGCTGCCTGGGGTCGTACATCACAATACCTTCTCCTATCACAATTCCTATTGTCCCCATCTGTTTAATCCCCCACGCTCTTCCAGCAGAGGAACTTATTGCCTCTCCTCTGCTTCCAGTCTGAGATGAATATCCCAGCGTGGGTTCCCCACACCGCCCCCTCCCCCCAGAGTCTGAGACTGAGTGTTAACCCTCAAGTCCTTTTGGCTTCAGCCTCCTTCCATATTTGCTGTAATGAGGGTTCTTTGGCTCCACGGCGCTGCTGTGCCGGTGGGGGGTTCCTGGGGGTGTGTCTGTCTGCGGGTGAACAATGGCGAGGGGGGGGAACATTTGACTTGCTCGTGTGGCTGCTCTGATGAATCATTTACCTGGAGAGTTCTCAGTGGGGGTCTTCCACACCGAGGAGCTTGAGCCAACATCACTTGCTCATCTGCCACCACAAAGGCGGGCTTAAGCCTGTCTATACAGATTTTCTCCCGCCGACCCCCCAAGTCTAACACAAAATGTTTGTCCCCTGGTTCCAGCACTCTAAACGGGCCATCGTAGGGTGGGTGCAATGGGGGGCGGTGGACATCATGCCTGACAAACACGAACGCCGCATTCTTCAAAAATTTTGGCACAAAAGCACGTGGAAAACAGTGGTGGGTCGGGCCCAGTAGTGTGCCTGTGTCCGCTCTATGCTGTGAACGCGGGGACAGATGGTTGTTCGGTGCAGGGTTATCTGGTAAAAATTCCCAGGGGAGCCGCAGTGGCTGAGAAAGGACCAGCTCTGCCGAGGAAGCCTCCAAATCCTCATTTGGTGCGGAACGCAACCTTAACAGAACCCACGGCAACCGGTCTACCCAATTTGCATCCATAAGCGAAGCCCTGAGCGTTCCTTTCAGTGACCTATGGAAACGCTCGCATAACCCATTGGCCTGTGGGTTGTACGTGGTTGTGCGATGAATTGCGACACCCAGGCTATGGGCCATTGTGGACCAGAGGTCGGAAACAAACTGAGGGCCCCTATCAGATGTGATATCCGAAGGGATGCCAAAACATGCCACCCATGTTGTCAAAAAGGCGCGCACCACGTCCGCGGATGTGGTTGCCGCTAGCAGGACTGCTTCTGGCCATCGTGTGGTGCGGTCCACCACTGTCAGGAGGTGCATGAACCCCTGCAATGGCAGAAGGGGGCCTACGAGGTCCATGTGAATGTGGTCGAACCTCTTAGCCGGGATACGAAATGGCTCCAAAGGGGTCTTTGTGTGCCTGTGCACTTTGGCTCGTTGGCACGCTATGCAGGCTGCAGCCCACTCTTTCACCTGTTTGCGCAGGCCTGGCCATATGAACTTCGCTCCCACCATTTTGACTGACGCGCACACTCCTGGGAGTGCCAGGGCGTGAACTGATTCAAACACGCGGCGGTGCCAAGCGACTGGGACCACCAAGCCCGGGCGTCCCATGGAGACGTCACAGACTGGGGGGGGGGCATCTGTCTTGCAGTGCTCTGCTCTCCAGCCTTAACCCTGTTGGTCCAGACTGGAGTGCGCACACGTCCGCATCGCCAATCTGCTCTGCGGCCATGGCTGTATAATCTATCCCTAAGCAGACTGGGGCCACTACTGCGCGCAAGAGGCAGTCCGCCACCACATTTAGTTTACCGGCCACATGCTGAATATCGGTCATAAACTCCGAGATCGCGGCTAGCTGTCTCTGCTGCCGGCCCGACCATGGTTCTGAAACCTTGGCCATCACGTACGTTAGCGGCTTGTGGTCCAAGAACGCAGTGAAGCTGCGCCCTTCCAGCCAGAACTGGAAGTGGCGTATGGCCAGGTGGAGAGCCAGCAACTCCCTGTCGAACACGCTGTATTTACTCTCACTGTCGCGCAAAGCCCTGCTAAAAAAAAACGAGCGGCTGCCAAGAACTGGCGACGCATTGCTCCACGATGGCCCCTATGGCCACATCCGAGGCGTCGGTAGTGAGCGCTATCCGAGCCGCTGGTTTGCCAGGGCTGTTTTAAGCTCAGAGAATACCTGCTCCCACTCAGGAGTCCAGGTGACTCTGTCCACCGGTTTCAGGGCACCACCTGTCCACCGGTTTCAGGGCATGCGTAAAAACTCAAACAGGCCAAAGGGAGTTACCACCGCCACTTTAGGTATGTCCTCCGCGCGCACCGGGACCTGGTGGTAACCACGGACCAGGTCTATTTTAGAAAAAATACATGCCCCGGTGAGGTGAACAGAAAAATCCTGAATAGATTTTTCAAGCAAGGGTTTTAACAGGTTCTAGAAAGAGAGATCATATCTCTCCGGTTCTGGCCTCCCTTCTTTGGCTTCCCATAGAGTTTAGAATTAAGTTTAAAATCCTTCTTCTTACTTACAAAGCTCTAAACAATCAGGCTCCTTTTTATTTAAAAGATCTGATACTACCATATTATCCTAACAGAGCACTACGCTCCCAAAATGCAGGATTACTTGTAATACCTAGAATCTCCAAAAGTACAATGGGAGGTAGAGCCTTCAGTTATCAAGCTCCTCTCTTGTGGAACCAGCTGCCAATCTGGATTCGGGAGTCAGACTCGATCTCTGTTTTTAAGAATAGGGTTAAAACCTACCTTTTTGATATAGCCTACAATTAGGGAGGAATCATGTGTTTCTGAACCCTCCCTTAGTTATGCTGCTAATAGGTTTAGTCAGCCGGGGGACCTCCAATAATGCACTGGGCCTCACTCCTTTCTTCACTTTCTTCAAAGAGACTGGACCAAAATGGTCTGCATGGCATAGTTTCAAGACCAAAACCACTGCTGAGCAAAAAGAACATAAAGGATTGTCTCAGTTTTGCCAGAAAACATCTTGATGATCCCCAAGACTTTTGGGAAAATACTCTGTGGACTGATGAGACAAAAGTTTTTGGAAGGTGTGCGTCCCATTACATCCGGTGTAAAAATAACACAGCATTTCAGAAAAGAAACATCATACCAACAGTAGAATATGGTGGTGGTAGTGTGATGGTCTGGGGCTGTTTTGCTGCTTCAGGACCTGCAAAACTTGCTGTGGTAAATGGAACCATGAATTCTGCTGTCTACCAAAAAATCCTGAAGGAGAATGTCTGGCCATCTGTTCCTGACCTCAAGCTGAAGCGCACTTGAGGCACTTTTCCACTAGCCCAGCACACCTCGCCATGTCTCGATTCACTTCGACACGGTTCGGCTCGCTTTTGTCTCCATTACAACCATGTTAAGCTGGGGTGGGTGGGATTTCTATAACAGCAAGGCGGCGCCACACTCCCGTGACATAAAACACGTGACCCAAGCAAAACATAACACATGCATCATGATGGCGGCTGTACAAGGCAACTCCTCGGTCTGTGGCTTTTTTCACCGTAAATGCCAAAAAGGACCGCCAGACAAGGGTACAGGTAGCGAGATGAAACACTCTGGAATAGTTCTGCAGCTTCTGGGAGAGCCAAAGATGTGAGGATACAAACTAGGTCATATATGACAGCAAGCTAATGTTGCTAATGCTAGTTTGCTATAAGTACGTCGTACTACACTGTAATGTCTGCAAGTTATCGCTGTTAGGTACTAAAATATGTATGCTGTGTGTGATTCAGATGGCTCTGTTGTGGGGAAATTACCGCTTCAAACAGTGGGTCTGGGCGTTCAGCACAGCCTGTCACTGATGCGAGTGTGAGTTAGACAAAATAGTTTCCTCATCCAAACCTTCAACTTGTCTTTTAGACCCTATTCCTACCAGGTTATTTAAAGAAGTCTTCCCACTTATTGGTAGCTTTATTCTTCATATAATCAATTCTTCATTAACTTTAGGCCACGCACCGCAGGCTTTTAAAACGGCTGTAATTAAACCCTTACTCAAAAAGCCAACGCTAGATCCAGGAGCTTTAGCTAACTATAGACCAATCTCTAATCTCCCTTTCATTTCAAAAATCTTAGAAAGAGTTGTTGCTACGCAATTATTTGACCACCTGCGGGGAAATGGTTTACTTGAAGAGTTTCAATCTGGGTTTAGAATCCATCATAGTACTGAAACAGCCTTAGCGAAGGTCACTAACGACCTCCTCATTGCATCTGATAATGGACTAGTTTCTGTACTTGTCCTTTTAGACCTTAGTGCAGCTTTTGATACTATCGATCATAATATTCTACTTGATAGATTAGAACACTATGTTGGACTTAATGGAACTTCGTTGCAATGGTTTAGATCTTATTTATCTGATAGGTTCCAGTTTGTTCATGTAAATAATGAGTTTTCTTTCAACTCAAAGCTTAGTCATGGAGTTCCACAGGGATCTGTGCTAGGCCCTACTCTTTTTAGTTTATATATGCTTCCGTTAGGCAACATTATTAGAAAGCACTGTATACATTTTCATTGTTATGCAGATGACACACAATTATACCTGTCAATGAAGCCAGATGATAGTAATCAATTAGCCAAGTTAGAAGCCTGTCTTAAGGAAATCAAAGCTTGGATGACTTGTAATTTCCTGCTATTAAATTCAGATAAGACTGAAGTCATTCTTGTTGGTCCGAAAAACCTTAGAAATTCCTTTCCAAATCAAACTTTCAGTTTGGATGCGGTTACTCTTTCTCTTAATAACTCTGTGAGGAACCTTGGAGTTATTTTTGATCAGGATTTGTCCTTCAATTCACATATTAAATTTGTTTCTAAGACTGCCTTCTATCATTTGCGTAATATTGCCAAGATTAGGAACATCTTGTCTCAGAGTGATGCTGAGAAACTGATCCACGCTTTTGTTAGCTCGAGATTAGATTATTGTAATTCTTTATTATCAGGCTGTCCTAAAACATCTTTAAAAAGTCTTCAGCTGATCCAAAATGCTGCAGCAAGAGTTTTAACAGGTACTAGAAAGAGAGATCATATCTCTCCGGTTCTGGCCTCCCTTCATTGGCTTCCCATAGAGTTTAGAATTAAGTTTAAAATCCTTCTTCTTACTTACAAAGCTCTAAACAATCAGGCTCCTTTTTATTTAAAAGATCTGATACTACCGTATTATCCTAACAGAGCACTACGCTCCCAAAATGCAGGATTACTTGTAATACCTAGAATCTCCAAAAGTACAATGGGAGGCAGAGCCTTCAGTTATCAAGCTCCTCTCCTGTGGAATCAGCTGCCAATCTGGATTCGGGAGTCAGACTCGATCTCTGTTTTTAAGAATAGGGCTAAAACCTACCTTTTTGATATAGCCTACAATTAGGGAGGGATCATGTGTTTCTGAACCCTCCCTTAGTTATGCTGCTAATAGGTTTAGTCAGCCGGGGGACCTCCAGTAATGCACTGGGCCTCACTCCTTTCCTCACTCTCTATGAAATTTTTTTTTTTTTTTTTTTTTTTGCTGGTCATTAACATCTGTTTGTTCTCTCCCATAGATTGAGTCCCCATCATGCTGTTTGCTCTCTACATGTCTGTTCTTTTCTTCTTCTCTATCCCCTCACCCCCCAGCCAGTCGCAGCAGATGACTGCCCCTCCCTGAGCCTGGTTCTGCTGGAGGTTTCTTCCTGTTAAAAGGGAGTTTTTCCTCTCCACCGTCGCCAAGTGCTTGCTCATAGGGGATCGCCTGATTGCTGGGGTCTTTCTGCAACTGTGGGGGTTCCCCCCCTACAGTTGATAGTGCTATGAGATGACTGTTGTTGTGAAATGGCGCTATATAAATAAAGTTGAATTGAATTGAATTGAATTGATGTCAACACAGCTTCACAAACGATCAGTGGTTATAGAGCTTAAGAATGTCTGTAGAAACGTTTATTTCCTGTGCAACAAATTGCTCTGATCTGCGTGAAAATCATGGAGAGACTGTTGAGACATCATGGACGTACCTGCTTCTGCAGGACTGAGTCTGAGGTGGTGTCATAGAAAAAAATGATCAGCTGACACAACTTGATCGCCATGTTAATAACTATATTAGCCACAAAATATATATATTGAAAAAGTAAACAGTACTGAGTTAGGTATAATAAGATATATTTGACAGTTATGATGGATTTTAGGCCTAAACAAACTTGATCTAGGATTAAAAGCAATTAAAATAATGCAGTCATAAGGTTACATGGAAAATACTTGATTTACTAGGTACATGTACTGTAGAAATATATATTCTCTGCATCAACAATGTACTAGACATGCATTCATGTAGTATTGCACTGGGAATTGCACTGACAATAAACCTCTGAAGTTTTTGCAGATGTCTCTTTTTTTATATGTGAAGGTTACCACCATGTGGTATAAATTAAATACTGAAAGATTGGAAAAGCTGTCTAAGAATAATCCAGCAGTTTGAGAAATCACTTTTGGTTTGGTGTAAGTCTGCCAACAGAATTATGAACCATAAAGCAGTTTGTGTTAAAATGTTAACTCCCATTAAACCTAATCCGGGGGCTTCCAATCATGTGTCATGGGGGGCCAAGACCCTGCAGGTTCTCTCTTCTACCCAGTCTCTTCAGCAGGTGTTCTCACTGATCAGTCAGTGGAAGAAGTTCAGTGGAATCTGCTGTTGAAGACATTGATTGGAGGTAAAGCCTGCAGGGTCTTGGCCCTCCATGGCACATGATTAGACACCCCCGCCCAAACCCATTATGATGAAGAGCAGATGCTAAAATGACCCAGAATTCCTCCATATACTGGTACTGTCACTAAAGTATGCAGGGTCTTCTGCGGTGGCACATCCAACAATGCAGTCTTCAGTTAATAAAATAATTGTTTGGTTACTTTTTTCTTAAAAATGAGCCATTATTTTCAAGGTCACCAATAAATCCTTTGTACAGTTGACGCTTTTCCCACCGGTGTCTTAACAGACAAAATAGAAAATCATGATGCAAACACATAAGTCACTAAATTGTTTATTACAATCAGCAGCAAATTCCAGATTATTCAGAATGTGCAAAATTCAAACTGTAAAAAAGAAAAAAAAATGGAATGGGTCACACACGCCAGCCACGCTGCCTCACTGAGAAGCAACTGGATCGGCCCCTCGTACTGGTCCTGGTTCAGCAGATCTTCAGCCTGCATCTCTGTAAATATTGAGGCAAGGTCCAGTTGGGGTGGACAGTTTCCCTCTTGCCTAGACAAAAGACAAATGGGTGGTGGTTAATTAAAGCAAGTTTAAAACATATTTGGGAAATACACTTGTTGCTAAAAGCCAGTGGTGGAATGTGAATTAATGAATGAATCTTTATTTCGGATTGATTAAAAGTAAAGATTAAAAGAAAATAGAATAATATAACAAAGGGGAAAAATCTAACAAGGTCAAATTAAACAATAACTCCTCTGATTATACAGTTCAACATAGGTTATCTGAAATGGGTGATGGCTGAAGCTGCAGCTTATATTGCCCACCAGATTTCATCCAAGAATTCAAAAGAAAAACAAAACAGGAGGGATTACAATTTGAATGTGACAATAAAGTACTTTGTTGTTGTATTTAACCACAATTTTCATGTAGCTGCGCTTCAGTAGATTTTACAAGGGCTGGGTTACATTTAAAATCATCTGCTTTTACTGTGGCCTCAGCAATCAGAATGAATTAATACATTCACTTGAATGGAATATAGTACTTTAACTGAAGGTGTGCATCACCGGGTATGGAGTCGCTCAGTCAAAATATGAAGTTTTTATCAATAAAAGTTTGTCTTGTCTGTAAAAGTGTCTCTTGATGCCCTGGCTTCATGTGTGGGCGGTGTTTTGTACTAGCATTGCTAAAATATAAAAGGAAGCACTACAATGGGTCTCAAATATTTGTAATGTGTCCTGTTACTGCATGAGTTTATTGATGATAGACTATAAACTACACATATAAAGTAAATTATATTGACGACTGAACATCTCACATTCACCAAAACATACAGTTATGAACATAACTCACAAAAGATCACACAAGTGATCTGACAAAAAAATAAATACATTAACAAGCGGTTTATTTTACAATTGATGTGCCATATTCACACAATCAAATAAATCTCAGTTCAGTCCCTTTTATATTAAGTGGAAATTGTGCTACTTTGGTTTTGACACTTTACCTATAAAAGCAAAGGATTTCAGTACGTTCCACAGTGGCGAGGTCCGTTGTGGGCTGGCTGCTTTCCCTTTTGCCTAGATGAACGACAGAAATGGATGGTGGTTAGGTTCAAGCAAGTTCAACACTTAACACAGGCACATCTCAAAAATTAGAATACCATGAAAAAATTCAATATTTTTTTCACTCATTTCAGAAAGTGAAACCCATATATAGATTCATTACAGGGACAGTGATATATTGAAAGTGTTTATTTTAATATTGATGATTACGGCTACAGCCCATATTAACCAACACCTCAGCGGCCAACATTTATATTTAAAAACTATTTTTTAAAGTTAATTTTATGTAATATTCTAATTTTTTGCCAAATTGAATTTGGGGTTTTCAGGGGCTGTAAGCCGTAATCATCAAAATTAAAATAAATAAACGCTTGAAATATATCACTGTCTGTGTAATGAATCTATATAATATACGGATTTCTCTTTCTGAAATGAGTGACAAAAAATATTGAAGTTTTTCATGACATTCTAATTTTTGGAGACGTACCTGTATTAGGGAAATACACCTGTGAAAGTCAGTGGTGGGATGTGACAAAAATGCTTCGTTTCCCTGACAAGCACTGCAGGATCCACAGAATAGGTGTGTGGGTCTATTCTGATGCTTTAGAAAATTATATGAATGACTTTATAAATCACTGGTTTGAAAAAGCAATTTTAATATGACGAGATTTCGGCTCCTGTGGTCCATTTCACCAGTATCCACAATATAAACACTGAGGGAGGCTAACCCCTGGCATGGGGAAACACATTCTAGCATTAAATTGCACACAATTTAATGCGCAGCACCAAAGTGCAATACGTACACAAACCAGGATTAACATATTTCATCATTTTGCTCTCACAAGCAAATACTTAGGAGAAAACAAGCACGAATCAGCAGTTGGTACTAGCTAACTACTAGCTAAAAATCGTTACCCAGCACAGAACAGTGCTGTATGGCTCAAAAAAAGTGAGCTTACCACCAACAGGATAAATAAGCGAACAGATGCATATTATTACAAATCACTCACCATCGATGGTTCTCTCACGTTCGTCTTTAGCTTGTCCGTAGTCCGGTTCTATGCTGGGCTGCCATCTGTATCGGTGCGGGTCGCTCCTCTCACTGTGGATCTGCCACCAAGAAGAGAAAATTCCGCACCTCTTCGTTGGACCACGGTGTAGAGTTCCACAAAACCTACAACGCTGTCTGTATTAATATCGTATTTACTCCGTGACCGAGCTAGTCTGTGAAATATTGCAAATGGCAGTCGTGTAGATTCATCAGAAGACGGTCGCTTTCGTGACGTTACGACCTGACCAATCAGCTGCGAACAGGCTGTTGACGTCACATCACAGCACGACTCAGCACGGTTGTACCCTGCCCTCGAGCAGGGACGAAAATAGCGGCTGTTAAACCGTGTTGGGGCTAGTGGAAAGAGTTACAAAGCGTGCTGAGCTGTGCCGTGTTGGGCTAAGCGGGGCTAGTGGAAAAGGCCCTTTGGATTGTGCAGCAGGACAATGATCCAAAACAAACCAGCAAGTCCACCTCTGAATGGATTAAGAAAAACAGAATGAAGACTTTTGAGTGTCTTTGTCACAGTCCTGACCTGAATCTGATTGAGATGCTGTGGCATGACCTTAAATGCTCAAAAACCCTCCAATGTGGCGGAATTACAACAATTCTGCAAAGATTAGTGGGCCAAAATTCCTCCACAGTGCTATGAAAGACTCATTTCCAGTTATTGCAAACGTATGATTGCAGTTGTTGCCGTTAAGGGTGGCCCAACCAGTTATTAGGTTTAGGGGGCAATCACTTTTTCACACAGGGCCATGTAGGTTTGGATTTTCCCCCTTAATAATAAACACCTTCATTTAAAAGTGCATTTTGTATTTACTTGTGTTATCTTTATCTAATATTTAAATCTGTTTGATGATCTGAAACATTTAAGTGTGACAAACATACAAAAAATGAGAAATCAAGAAGGAGGCAAACACTTTTTCACACCACTGTAAAAAAAAAAGGGCACTTTATTGTGAAGTGTAGTCTGGTGACGTGGACATCCTGTCACGTCACCACACTGCCCAGATATAAGGCAGGGGCGCCATCTTACGCCCAGTGCCCACACTAGGTGCCATGTCATGTAATGCTGCCCGTTGTCTTTAATCAAGCTGTATTCACAACCTCATCTTACCTCATCCTTGGCCAAGGTATTTTCCATATATAACAGGTTGTTTACACTGCTACCTCTTGCTAGCACATCTGTAGCAGGAGTATGTGGGTGGATAAACAACAGATATTCCGTTTCAGCTGCAGAGCTCCGGTCCATCTGTCTGTGTGGCAGTCTCATTTTCAAGCCAGTTTATTCTCCAGTGTTGATACTTTTACTCCAGTAACAGCAGAATCTCAAGGCTAATTAGATTTTGCTACCACCTCCCTTGGATGTAAATGTATGAATTTGCCTGTATTCACATATTTACATTAAGTTAACATGTAATCGCACCATGCAAAAAACAGTCGTGTGGTGTGTTGGATTAAGGTGTTCATCTGCTGTGTTCAAGGTCTGGTCCAAATCTTCCCAGGAAAGTCTGATTGGCCTGAACAACAACTAAAGTGCAATATACATCTCCTGTCTATTTTGAAACCTAGTGTGTAGCAAACCTTAGGTTTTAAACGCTGTTTGTAAACAGTACAAAACCTTAAATTCTACTGCTGCTTGGAACCTGATGATCAGCTTTTCTGGCCTCCGTGCTTCACTTTTGTTCAGTGTTTTCTTTTCTTTTGTTTAAGTGATAAAAAAAACCTCACAGTTCACCAAACTGTTGCCTGCATTTGGCTCCAAACTACACTCCAGTTGATGATAGGTGTTTTCACCTCAGAAGTCGTTGGGTACCACAAAACATGACTGCACATTCAGCCTACCGCTAACTTAAAAACCATAATTCAAAGCTGCAAAAACACTTGTGAAATACATGTTTGAACATGGAAACATGGTTTGGGAACATTTTTTTTTCTGTAAAGGACATCCTGATAGAGACGTGCCATCAAAGCACTGAGACAGACACCTGCCTGTATCTGTCCATGTCCAGCTTGTTGCCCAGTAGAATGATGGGAGTTTGAGGCCCATGTATTCTGTTATATGTAGCCAGCATCTGCAGGTAGAGCTGGCAGCCGTTAAAACTCTCCATGTTGTCGATGCTGTAAACCACCAGGAAGGCATTTGCCCATGACAGGTAACGTTCACTGTTCGTCAGACCCTCCTGCAAACACACACACACCAAATTATCAATGGTTCCACTATAATGTACCCCAACAGCACACAAGTCGGCAAGTTTACATCAGGAATACATCTTATAGAGGTTGTTTTGCTCATTGTCAACGTCTTACCAATGAGAAAACAACTTCTATAAGATGTATTCCTGATACTGATTCTTGATTCCTGATAGTACTGAAACAGCCTTAGTGAAGGTCACTAATGATCTCCTTTTCGCATCTGATAATGGACTTGCTTCTGTACTTGTCCTTTTAGACCTTAGTGCAGCTTTTGATACTATCAATCATAATATTCTCCTTGATAGATTAGAACACTATGTTGGACTTAATGGAACCTTGTTGCAGTGGTTTATATCTTATTTATCTGATAGGTTCCAGTTTGTTCATGTCAATGATGAGTTTTCTTTCAACTCAAAGCTCAGTCATGGAGTTCCACAGGGATCTGTGCTAGGCCCTACTTTTTTTTAGTTTATATATGCTTCCGTTAGGCAACATTATTAGAAAGCACTGTATACATTTTCATTGTTATGCAGATGACACACAATTATACTTGTCAATGAAGCCAGATGATAGTAATCAATTTGCCAAGTTGGAAGCCTGTCTTAAGGAAATCAAAGCTTGGATGACTTGCAATTTCCTGCTATTAAATTCAGATAAGACTGAATTCATTCTTGTTGGTCCAAAAAACCTTAGAAATACCTTTCCAAATGAAACTTTTAGTTTGGATGCAGTTACTCTTTCTCTTAATAACTCTGTGAGGAACCTTGGAGTTATTTTTGATCAAGATCTGTCTTTCAATTCTGATAGAAAAATTCCATATTATCTACATTATTATTTACATATATTAATAATGTATTATTATATTTGAGAAGCAAATATAATAATAATATTTCATATGCCATGAAATACCTTTTCATGGCATATGAAAAGGTATTTCATATGCCATGTTTAATGTTTATATGTGCATTCCATATAGGATAAGTTTAGATATTCTTGGCCTGTTTCTGTGAGCAATTTCAGAGAGTTCAGACTGAGGATCAGTACAGAATCAGTACATGCCTAAGGAATGATCTAAGCCATTTATTATAATCTCTTTGACATGTCCTGTTTCGGGTCACAGGAATGCACAGGAACTCCTCATCTTATAGATTATTGTTTTATGGATGTTCTGTTAGATTTACTTTCTTGTCACCAGAGTGTCTGTGACGTCCGCCTGGATAAGCTCAGTTATCAGGACTTTCTGTCTGTCCCTCTCCTTTCCTCCTCTTATCCCATCCTCCCCCTGCTTTCTCCTACCTATATATATCAGACTTAGAAGAATGGATCCTTTAGGGATTCTAAGCGTGTCTGAATGCCATGCTTTGTAATTCTTCCCCCAAAGTGGCCATTGGGGTGACTCCTTACATTTTTGTAATAAATGTACATAAATTCAACATTCCACCTGATTTCTGACTTTGAATAATTTAAGCTCAAAATTATTCTAACATTTTGGTGCTCCGAACAGCAGATCCACATATCTCCGTCTTTCTGGCACCTCTGCTTGATTTCAGCAGAGGAAATCAAGCAGATTTCCTTTCCTTTTATCAGCACAACTGATAAAAAAGACCTTCCCAGGGTGAGTGAAAAAAAAAAAAACGGCTCAGTGTTACTGCAGTGAAGGCATTTCAGACCGGAGTGCTTGAACTGACTGAATGACGGATCTGAGAATTCTACAGGTGGCTTGAATGTAAGTACATTTGTTGTTGTCTATGGATAAAAGATAGTGAGATTCCCCGGACTGATCGTACACTGTGAAAAGCTGAAGGGGTGAAACTAGGCCTGAGTGCTGGGTTATTTCTACCCACAGTGAGCGATATCATAGTGATCCCTTGGGAGGAATGAGGTTTTTCCTCTGCAAATGGTGACTGTTATCACAAGACCCGGGGAGATTCTTAGAAATCCGCCGCTCTCTACGTCCTAGTAAGTGCAGTGGAGGTCCGGAAATGCATGCAAAGAAAAAAGGGAAAGATTTGTGGTCTTTTAACCGCAGACATTTGACGTCCTGTGGAAAAGTCATGTGATCCCAGAGAAGTAAATTTTCGGGGACAGATTTGTGCCTTTTTGACCACTTCTGCTTATGCTCCAGGGTTTGGACCTTCAGCATTCGTGGGGAGGTTATGTGAACCCCGAAGGGAAAAGGTTTTTTCACAGAAGATTCGTGCCCTTACCGGGTCAGCTTATCACCCATAGGACTTCCCCCGATACGGTGAGCTATTGCAAGATGCCAGGGGAGGAGGTCTTACTTTAGGCTTTCGGCACACAGCGAAGGGGTTAACGTGACCGTTGAAATATTTTATTTTGAGAGTTTTAGATAAAAGTTGCTGCAGTCTGGTTTGTTTTGTCTCTGTGTAATCTGCTCCGGTGTGAAAAAAAAAAAAAGTGAGAGTTCTCCACGGAGGCGGAAGGAGCAGGTTGTAAAATTGTTGTTTGTGATTTTTTTCTGATATTTGTGGAGCATAAAAGGATTGATTAGTTAATTGTTATCCTTTTGAGAAGTGTTTAAATTTATAGGTATTTGAAAATAGTAGCTTTGAGCAAAAACAGTGGACTGGTGTTGTGTTTTTACGACAGTGTAAAAAAAGGGAGCTTCACGCTGTAGTGACAGTGTGGGGGATTGCCACATCCGAGATTTTTCCGCTAAGAGTTTCCAGTTCCTGAGATTAATTGAAGTAAATCTCATGCTGTTTTGGGTTTGGCATGAACCTAAAAGTCTTTATTGCATGGCCTTGTGGAGATAACGCAAAAGAGAATATTTCTGTGGGCCCTGTGTGTGTGTGTGTGTGTGTGTGTCCTTGAGAGACAGGGGGGGAAACAGACAGAGAGAGAGAGAGAACTTGGGAAAAAAATAGAAAAGGCTGTGTAGCTACTGATTTGTGTGTAAAAATTTGGTAAAAGGGAAGAGGAAAAAAACTATATATGGGTATTTTTGCAAAGTTTTCGGGTTTTACTTTTTCAATCTAACTTTGTGGGTTTTTAACTCTAATGTTACGTATGTGATAAACTATTTACATATTTTTTACAGCCAATTTTTTGATGTATCACTGACTTTTCTTTTTTTTTTCTTTGACTGAAGCATAACAGTGCACTTTACAGGGAAAAAGGATGCAGGACTGACGTTCTCCTTCCCCCTGCCAAAACAAAACCAGCCTCTGAGACCCAGTCTCATTACTGTCCGTGCTCTCCTCCCATCGACATCAAAGAGGCGGCTGAACATCTAAGTTAAGTACAAATGCTTGCATCTTAATCAATGCTACAAGCATGACAATGATGAAATTAACTGAACATTACAATATCATGCTGTCACTTAATAATGCCTAATCACTGAAGGCTTTATGTATACCCTATATTACATGATTCAAAGCATAGAGGTTCAAACTTCAGGTTCATACTCACTTTTTAATAAATGACATATGCAATCTTATTTACATTTTGACCCTAGGCCTGTCCATGTAAAAGGGGGTGGGGGGGAGAACGCAAGAGCAGGATCTGACACAGTTCATGCTGTGACTTTTTCCCTCCTAAAAGAACACAGCAAGATGAGAATAAATTTTTTTTATTATCGGGAGATAGTTAAAAAAAAAAAAGATACAGAAATAGCACAAGATTTCTGGTAAAATGGAGAAAGGGAATTTAATTTCAATGGTAAACTCAGACTGATTAGTGGCAGACGGAGTCAGCCGAGAGAAGTTGCGTCAGGCAGGGCTGCACGGTGGCGCAGTGGTTTAGCACTGTGGCAGCACAGTTTTACCCTCGGCCGGGGGATCATGAGATCGTGGGTTCGATCCCAGCCCCCGACCAACAGTGAGCTGTGTGGAGTTTGCATGTTCTCCCCGTGTTGCGCGGGTTTACTCCGGGATTTCTCCGGTTTCCTCCCGCTTACCAAAAACATGTAGGTTTAGGGCGCTCGCGCACGCAGCGACCAGCAGCCGGTGGCTTGTCACCAGACTGCAAACCAAGTCTACCTACGGGTACAAATAAGTAACAAAAAAAAAAAAAAAAAGGCTGACCTAGATAACATAAACAGACAGAATCAGAAAAAAAAACAAAACAACAACACACAGACCACGGATTGTGGTCCTGTGCCATAAATTCCTGAAAACAGAGATTAGGCCTGCATTTTCAGTTACTAATTCTAACTGCTGCATTGGTTTAAGGCTTCTAATATATGACACTGTTTTGTTTAAACACAATCCTAAACTAGTGATTACCCACCCCAATTGGTAAAACATTTACTGATTCACAGAATATTAAGCAAATACTTGCTGTGAATAGCAAAATCACATTCAAATTGTGGAAGCATTAGGTGTAATTTAAAGGTTTTTCTGCTATTGTTCATTCTTCGTTTTTCAACAGGAAAGGGAAAGCATTCACAAAATTTTTTTTTAGCTTTCACCAGGAATTAGATTTGCCAAATTAACAAGGAATCATAACATCCCCATTACATCCCCATTACCTTTCAGTTTAACAAATCCTTGGTGACATATGCAATATGTAATTAATAATTCACTTGTGTTTCTTAACATTACACGCTATAATAAACAACTGGGATAAACATTTAAGGGACACAAAAAATAATGATGATCACTGGAACATTAGTAAAATCAATTTATGAGGTGATAAAATTTGCACTCCTGTTGATGTAAATACTGAAGGTGCAGATGGGGAAGCCATAAGGCTTTCCCCAAATTTTTCTTTGCAGGATGGCACCGACATTTGATCTTTATGGGAGATGTGAGGAGGCTGGACGGTGTATGAGTGCTGGAGGGGGCGACGGTGGCCATGGGGGAAGGACCTCTCAGTTGACAAGCATTTTTTTGAAGCTAAGTAGAACAAATGACATTGCAAATGACATAAAGCATAACAATTTAAATGACTCTGACTTTAGAAATGTAGTGTTCATATGACTTCACACTGCAGGATACATCTGATGCCACTCACCACATAATGGTGTGACAATATCACATTTCAGAAATGTGACAGTAATAAGGAATGTGTTTTCCCGGTGCTCACTAGTAGCCGAGCTGGGCCTCGGGACTACAGTCTACCCCATAATTTACCAAGGAATATATAAAATGAGGCATTGCTTGTACAAAATTAAGCAAAATTCTAATTAGGCAATATGTCTTCAGTCTATGACTGAAGGAATGTGACACAACCTTTCACAAGGATTCACTTAAAAAAATTCAACCTGTCTGTGTTCAACCGGACAAACTGATCATAGTTATCAATGCTAAGTCATATCAAATCTGCACAGACAGCTATACTGTTTTTTTCCTAAATGGAATTTGTAAATTAGTTCAAGTGACATCACAAAAGAAACCATGATTATTGAAACCTCATTTTGCAGAAGCTGTACTACTCAAAATTTTTCATCTAAATTAACCTTCAAGCGACCGTGTGGGGTCATTTACGACCCCAGCCATATAATTTAATGTGCCGTCTCTTTATTTTTTTATCCGAATTTTCTTCCCTAGCATGAGTTTGTCAGTCTACTAATCCTACACACTTTCATAGTTTTTTTTGCAGGGATCAACCAATTGGTGTGGCGTAGACATCGCAAACTCTTGTGGGGTCATTTATGACCCCGAAGAGAAGCACTGGTTTTTAAACATTGGTTTTATAAATTTTATTCAAATGTTCCACTTCTAATCAGTACTTTATATTGTATTGCGGTGAACCATGGCTAACAGACCTAGGATAGCAAGATTTACAGCTGCTGAAGCATTGAGACTAATACTTCAAGCCCAAAGTGATGATGAAAACAGTTCCATTAATGGAGACGAGTCGGCATCGGACAATAATGATCATATCTCTGAGATGTCAGACCATTCTGATATAGATTATATATATACAAGCCTCTCTTTGGTCTCTGACAGATGGAAGACCAGTTTTCAAGGCCACGATGTCCAGAACTAGGTTCAGAGACATTTTAAAATACATGTGATTTGACAACAGAGCAACCAGGGCAGAGAGGCAGGCCATAGATAAGCTTGCTGCTTTCAGAGACAATTGAATGAATGAATGAATTGAATGAATGAATGAATGAATTTTATTTATTTCGGATAGTACATTACAGGTTAAAAGAAACTGTATAATATAACAACAAGGTCAAATTAGACAAAGACTCCTTCTACTATACAATTCCACGTGAGTTATCTGAAATGGGTGATGGCTGAAGCCGCAGCTTATATTGCCCACCCATATTCCATCCAAGAATTCCATCCAAGAATTTGGACAATGTTTGTGGCACAGTTACCCAAATACTACATCCCTGGTACTGATCTCTGTGTGGATGAACAGTTGGTAGCTTTCAGAGGCAGGTGCAGTTTCAGGCAATACATCCCTTCTAAACCATCCAAGTATGGCATAAAGATCTGGTGGAACTGCGATGCTGAAACATGCTACCCCTTGAAAGGAGGCTGTTGACCTGGTAGGCAACCAGGTGAACAGCGAGAGGTTGGCCAAGGGGCAAGAGTTGTCAAAGATCTTACATCTCCATGGCGCAGAAGTGGAAGAAATGTCACTGCTGACAATTTCTTTACCTCAATCCCCCTTGCTGAAGAGCTCTTGAATGATGGGCTTACTTATGTGGGCACCATAAGGTCAAACAAACCACATGTCCCAGATGAAATGAAAGCTAACAACAGGAAAGAGGAGCACAGCTCAATGTTCGGATTCCATGACCAGCTTACCCTTGTTTCCTATGTACCAGCTAGAGGAAAGGCAGTTTTGGCACTCTCATCCATGCACCATGACAACAGTGTTAGTGGTGATCAGCGAAAGCCAGACATCATCGTGCATAATAATAACACAAAGAGCGGGGTTGACAACCTTGACCACTTGGCAACAATGCACACCTCTCGACACAAGATCAACAGATGGGCAATGGTCTTATTCTTCAACATGGTAGACATTGAAGGAATCGCTGCCTTCATTATCTGGCTCAGAAACTTCCCTGATTGGAAATCTTCAGAGGGCACCCGTAGGCGTCGTGTCTTTCTCAGAGAGCTTGGGTATGAACTAGTGAAGCCACATGTAGAGAAAAGGTCACAGGTTCCAAACCTCCATAAAGCAACTAGGGAAGCAATAGCAATAGCATTGGTGTTGGTCCTGCTAACCCTGTAGAGCAGCCCGCAGTTGCTGCAGTACCTGGCAGTCGCAAGCGCTGTTTGTTTTGCCCACGCAACACTGACAGGAAAGTGTCACGTGCATGTGCTTCATGCAATAAGCCAGTGTGCCCAGAACATAGCCACAAACAAGTGGTTTGTGAAGATTGTGCTTGAAATATTACTAATAGTACATCGCTGAACCTAATTTCAAAGCTTTGTGGGAACTTGTTTTCATACCTGGGATTCTCATTTTGACAGTTACCATTTTCAGTTATTTCAGTAACCTAAAGATTTTTTATATCATATTACACATATACAAACAAGAGGTTTGTGTGGTTTTTTTGTTTTAAACACAGGCATGGTAGTTACATAGGTTGATCGAATGTGTTCTGAGTAGGATGACTTCCTTACCAGTTTTAGCACATTCCCTAGTCGGCAAGTCAGCTAATTATTTTTATTGATGTTAGCAGGATGCTAGCTCAACATAAGTCAAAATATTTCTACTCAAACATATTTTTATAATGTACGTTTTCATTTAGTGTGGCAAAAATATATTTTTCCAAGAGTGAACTGACAAGGACTGTCTAAATAAATGTAATGTTGTTCTTACAGTCTGCGTTTTGGTTATTTCTTGCAATAAAAGTATTATTAGCAAACACATTTTACATTAGATCATTATAAAATACCTGTCTTAAATACAGGGAGTAGTTTTGGTATGATAAACCTCCAACCAGCCATTTATAATAAGGATCCCTGTACAGAGCACAATGGGGTCATAAATGACCCCACTTGGTCATTACAGTCCGTAAAATAGCTTGGTCTCTTGAGGGTTAACTGTGTGTAACACATAAAAGTAGTAACACACTTCCTTCTAGTAAAAGACACTACCCATCAAGCAAAGACCCTGTAACTTTGCTGCATGTGCGTCTCCATGCATCAAAAGGGGGGTACCAAAGAAATTAATTAGCAAAAAATAATTAACAATCCTCAGAGAAATAGATAATACATAAAAATTATCAATAGATGGTCAATAATGAAGAGAAAAATATAAATGAAACTGCTTGGTAATGAAATCACAACATTCAATAGGAGAAGTTAAAAGTTACATCAATAAATTTCCAGATATTTAAGAAAATATCTGTAGATTATTGTAACGGAAATATCATGTTTATAAGAAACAAGGTAAACTGATAAGGAAGAAAGCCATGCAAATATATGAGAAAAGTTCCAAATGTCTAAGGAAAGTCCAACTTGTGCTGAATTTATGCTTACTGTGAGACTTGATTTAGAATCTACTACCAAGACAATACAGATTCTTACTCAATTAAGGGAACAATGCTCAAAGCAAAATAATTTGATCTTCCCTGCATAAACTTAGTTTTTTCAAAACCGTTACATGGATCTCATTGAACTAAATAAGAGTGAAGGTAAAAATGTTTAGAAATTATTTACACACTTACTGAATATACAAAGGCTTTACCCTACAATAATTTAAATATTGCAATTTATTTATATTGTTTATATTGTTTTAACTAAAACAATATCAAGATTTAAAATAGCTGAAATGATTTACTTAGATAATGGAAATGGAATACACTGTAAATCAAATCAGGTCACATTTAGGTGCAGTTCCTAAATTATTAGTACCAAACATTTACCTAGGAAACCACTTAGCTTACCATCAACAATCTACAAGATTAGTATAATATTCAAATAAGAATACAGGGAAATTATGAATGACAAACCCTATTACTGAAGCCATTTAACTTAGGTGATGAGGAAGGGTTTCTGGGTGATCATATGCAAAGAATGACAACTGACAGCGAAGTCATCCATACTGCCCTTCCCAGGAAGGACCATGTGACGAAGGAACCGTGGGAGGTGCACCCATCTCTTGAGCAAACCAGGGGATCTGGTCATCAAAGGAAATTGGACCAAAATTCCCTGGCAAGGACAGCACAAAGGTTATCCTGCTGACCTAAACAGCTGCGGAAAGCGAAGGAAGGCACTTGGGTGCATCTAATGTTTTACCCCACCTGAAACCCTCAGCAAGAGACTGCTTAATAAACATATTTATTTATTTATTTATACAATATACTTATTTTTTTTTTGAAAAAAAGGAAAACAACAAATGACTGTCTGTTTCTCTATGCAAGTGTCAGCTGATGACTTGGCGTCCAGTAACGACCTCTGCTAATAGAGAAGCAGGCTGTTTGTTTACCATGACAAGGGAGAAAAAGAGAAAAACATACAAGGGAAAGAAAAGTGTGGTCAGTGTTGTTACCTTATCATCCTCTAGTAATACTTAATATTGGTTATTAAGTTGTTCCATTGCTTTTACACTGTAGAGAATGTTTGCTCCTTAATAACACTAACAGTTAGGCAAAATATCTTTATTGCTAAAATAATGCAGCTACTACAGGCTGTTTGTTTTTTTTTTTGTTGTTGTTGTTTTTTTAAAGAAAGGCTATATACCGAAATAACATGGCAAACTTCATTTTGAATCACACCTGACACAACACATCACTCCACTGATTAGAAACATGATGACACCCCTTACTCTGCGAATGCAAGGTTAAATTTCATCAGGGAACTCCTCTTTTTGAAGTGGGGATGTCCCCTTTCCGACAGCTTAACACTCTCTGAGTACGCAATGGCTTACAGTGCGTCTCTCCCCTGTACTGCTACCCTGCTTGACCAACAAAGCGAGCAAGTGTTATACCAAGGATCTACACTGTCAAAGGTCATTGAGCCATTGGGCGTATTCGCATCTGGCTGGACACTGGGCAGATCTGTGTACCCCGTTTTGCAACTGACCGTACCCTCATCATGTCGGCAGGGCAGGTGGGCAGGCTGAAGAGAGATGCTTTTCTACCACATGATGCCATTCATAAAGCATGAATGCAATTTCAGATGAAAAGTACAGGAGTGAGGTTTTGTTCATTGTTTCTTTGAGTGAGAGTGGAAACAAAATACCTTAGGGATTAAAACACTTAATTGTAGACTACAATTATTTACAAAATTAAGACAAAGGATAGAATGGTCCTTGATTGACTAATTACCACCCGTAGGGGTGTAGGCCCTATTATAGGAGATTATTGTATTACTTCTACCCATGAAAATGATGCAAAATGATGCAAATGGTCATATTAATACCTCAGATACTCATAGAAGTTAGCGTTTCTCTTAATGGAGAAGTCTCATCATAAACTTGGTAATGATTTTTATAACTTCAGATTTTTCTTGTGTGAGTCCTTAATATGATGAAGAGGATGGTGAGAGAGGCAATACTGGCCTGAGGATATTTTTGAAGGTTGCAATATAATTTAAGGCTGTTTTTAAGGCTGTTTCATATTATTTTCTATGTTCTTATTTGACACTGTCTGAAATTAATTTTAATCACTGCACATGTTCACTCTTAATGACATATTCTATACACATTTTTAACGTGAAAAGGCACATAACAGCATGTAAATTCTTACACACATCCTTATATTAATTCATTCACTTTATTACTATTACTTATTATTATTTACTTTATTACTTATTACTTATCTATTCCTATTACTTTTGTTATTTTTCTTTTAATCCTGATGCTTTATTAAGCATCAAGGGGGAATATGATAGAAAAATTCCATATTATCTACATTATTATTTATATTATCGAGCATCAAACTCGACAATCAGAGGGAGGGCCGGCCCACCCCCACCATCGGTCGGACCAGCTTTTACCATCAACACAGCAGACACACGGAGGACCCTATCCAGAGTCAACCCACGCAAAGCTGCAGGTCCAGACAACATTCCGGGACGTGTGCTCCGAGACTGCGCGAGCGAGTTGGCGGATGTCCTGACTGACATTTATAACATCTCCCTGAGTCAGGCCATCGTATCGTTGTACCGGTGGCAAAGAAACCAGTGGTGTCCTGTTTGAATGACTATCGTCCTGTTGCACTGACACCAATTGTGATGAAGTGTTTTGAATGGCTTGTCAAACCACACATTACAGCCTGCCTCCCTGCATCACACAACCCGCTCCAGTTTGCATATCGTTCAAACCGCTCCACGGAAGATGCTATAGTCACCACCCTACACTCTGTCATCACCCACCTGGACCAGAAAGACACCTACGCCAGACTCCTGTACATTGATTTCAGTTCAGCATTCAACACCATTATTCCCCAGAGACTGATGGAGAAATTATTCCTTTTCGGTCTGAACACCGCCACATGTCTCTGGATCCTGGATTTCCTGACTGAGAGACCTCAGTCTGTCCGGGTTGGAAACAACATCTCCAACTCTGTCATGCTGAGCACCGGATTCCCTCAAGGCTATGTACTCAGTCCACTGTTGTTTACACTTCTAACACATGACTGTGTATCCAGACACGAGGGGAACAAGATTATTAAGTTTGCAGACAACACCACGGTGGTGGGACTTATTCAGAGGGATGAGGAATCAATGTACAGGGAAGAAGTGAGAGACCTGGAGGGCTGGTGCAGGGAGAACAATC
Source organism: Pholidichthys leucotaenia (assembly GCA_020510985.1). Taxonomy (NCBI): domain Eukaryota; kingdom Metazoa; phylum Chordata; class Actinopteri; order Cichliformes; family Pholidichthyidae; genus Pholidichthys; species Pholidichthys leucotaenia. The sequence continues at coordinate 313,089,519 of CM035847.1, read as the reverse complement.
TGGTGCTCAACGTGGACAAAACGAAGGAGATGATTATCGACTTCCAGCGGTCACAGCCTGAGCACGTCCCCCTCAGCATCGGCGGCCGTTTAGTGGAGAGAGTAGAGAACATCAAGTTCCTCGGAGCGCAGATCTCGCAGGACCTGACCTGGAGCAAGAATTCCTTGGTGATCAGGAAGCGGGCTCAGCAGAGACTACACTTCTTGAGGAAACTCAAACAGGCCTCTCTCCCCATCTGCATCCTCAGGACCTTCTACAGAGGTGTGGTGTAGAGTGTTCTGACGTACTGCATTGCTACATGGTACTCCAGCTGCAGTATGTCAGACAAAAAAGCCCTGCAGAGGATAGTCAAGGGGGCAGAGAGGGTAATTGGAGTCTCCCTCCCCTCTGTCCAAGAACTTTTTCAGAACCGTTGTAGGAGCAAGGCACTGAACATTGTCAAGGACCATTCTCACTGTCTGCATAAACACTTTGAACTTCTTCCATCTGGTAAACGATTCCGGAGCATCAGAGGCAGAACCACCAGACTGATCAACAGCTTCCTCCCACAAGCTGTCAGGATGCTGAACAGCTGACCCGGAATCTCTCATACACACTACTGCACCTACGGACATTTTGTATATTATAGTTAGTTATTCTTTTTCCCCAAGTATGTCTCAGGGATGTGTGAATGGATGGGGGGGGGTGGGGGTGGGGGGTGGAGCTATGTGGGAGTGTGTCTTAATCATGCTGCTTCTTATATGGATGCTGAGAGAAACGCAATTTCATCTTGCCTGCACTACAGTTGTATGTACAGCAATATGACAATAAAGTTTGATTTGATTTGATTTGATTTGATATTAATAATGTATTATTATATTTGAGAAGTATCATACCTTTCATATGCCATATTTAATGTTTATATGTGCATTCCATATAGGATAAGTTTATATATTCTTGACCTGTTTGTTGGCCATTTTTTTTTTACTGGTCATTAACGTCTGTTTGTTCTCTCCCATAGATTGAGTCCCCATTGTGCTGTTTGCGCTCTACATGTCTGTTCTTTTCATCTTCTCTAGCCCCTCACCCCCCAGCCAGTCACAGCAGATGACTGCCCCTCCCTGAGCCTGGTTCTGCTAGAGGCTTCTTCCTGTTAAAAGGGAGTTTCTCTTCTCCGTCGCCAAGCGCTTGCTCGCAGGGGATCGCCTGATTGCTGGTTTTTTTCTGCTACTGTGGGGGTTTCCCTTACAGTTGAAAGTGCTATGAGATGACTTGTTGTGAAATGGCGCTATATAAATAAAGCTGAATTGAATTGAATTGAATTGATGTAAACTTGCCGACATTGGCTGGAGGCATGTGTGCTGTTGTCAGGAACAAACAAAGTTTGTCCATATCACCTAACATCTGTGCAGTATCAGGACTGTAAAGCTACAGTAAGCTACGGTCACAAATACCCTTACAAATGACTGTGAACACCATACTAAGAATTTTTGGATGATTTCATACGGCCTTCTTAAGGCAGCCGTAGGAGAATCCAGCATTCGTAGAATGTAAGTTCACAGCCAGGTCGATGGTCTTGTCCAAGATTTCTACAAACGCCCCATGAACACCCCTTGTCATAGGGCAGTCATACAAATGCCATAGGAACAGTGTAAGAACTATGGAAGATGTTGGTCATAAGTATACCTCAAGGACACCTTAAGTTTTTCTTGAGGGCCCCTTGCAGCAGTAGTAGGAAATGCCATACATTCCCCGTTTATACAGAGATTCATACAGCATGCATAAGGCAGTAGTGAGGCGCTCAAAAGTCAAAGTCAAAGTCAAAGTCAAAGTGCCTTTATTGTCATTCCATTGTTAATAAACAATGCAACGAAATTGAGATACTGCTCCCTAAAAACAAACTATCACACTCACAGTTCACTCATGCATTTAACATTCTTATAATTACAACAATAAATAATGCTTGAAACAATATTACCTAAAAGTTGAATACAATATGTACGTAGCAATAATGAAAACATACTAAGCGATAAATATAAAAGACCAGCTTATACACACAGGGCTATTGCCACAAAATAACCTAAAATAACAAAATAATATCAGCAGTCTGTGCGTGTTACATAAATAAGGCGGAAGTACATCATTTGTGCCGACAAAATGTGTCGAAAGCCGTAAGATCTTCCTACCAACGACTTGAGAGTGCCGTGAGTTGCATAAAAATTTTCAGAAGATGGCAGGAAGTATGCCTTAGAAAGATTCCTAGGCACCCTTACAAAGAACGTAAGAACTCTAGGGCCATCATACGACAGAAAAGCACTTCATTTCTCAAGAATGCCTCAAGATGCTGTTGCAAATTAAATGGCAGCCTTAAGAAACTATGCCCCCCCCCCCCACGAATGTCTGCGAACTCCAGAATTCGTAGGAAGTGGGAGATTCTTACGAACTCATCATTCATAAGAATCTTTGTGACCGTAGCTTTATTAAGGTTGAGCCTGCAGGATCATTATTCAGTCAGGATTGTTCCAGAACAAACAGACATTCAAGACAGACCTACACAGTCGTACAACTGCAGATGTTGGCATACCTGATCACATGTGTCCATGACTTTCACTGTGACTGGCTGCTGGTCCACCACCTCTTCAGATGAATAGATGTCCTCTACATCAGCCAAAAGACACAACAGCCAATCACAATGTCAAACATACAGTCCCCACTTTTATTGCTTTTATAAATGTAATCATGATCAGTTTAAAAATGGTTAGCGGGTATAATTGAAAGTATAATCCCCATCCATTTATCATCTACTAACAGTTGAAACCAGAAGTTTCCATCCATTTCCATAATGTTTGGTAGCATTGCCTTTAAACTGTGTGACTTGGGTCAAATGTTTTGGGTCTCCTTTCATAAGCTTCTCTCAATAGTTTACTGGAATTTTGGCCTCCTGACAGAACTAGTGGAACTGAGTCATGTTTGTAGGCCGTCTTGCTCTCACACGTCTGTTCAGCTCTGACCACAAATTTTCTTTAAGACTGAGATCAGGCCTTTGTGATGGACACTCCAAAACACTGACTTTGTTGCCCTTCAGCCACTTTGTAACTAATTTGATGGTATGTTTACGATTATTGGCCATCTAGAAGACCCATTTGTGCCCAAGCTTTAACTTCCTGGCAGACGTTTTGAGATGTTGCTTCAATATTTCAAAATAATGTTCTTTCTTTCTGATGACATCTATTTTGTGAAGTGCACCAAAACACCCCCACAACATGATGCTGCCACTCCCGTACTTCACAGTTGGGATGGCGTTCTCAGACTTGCAAGCTTCCTCACTTTTCCTCCAAATGTAACGATGGTCATTATGGCCAAACAGTTCAATTTTCATTTCATCAGACAACAGGAGATGTCTCAAAAAATTAAGGTCTTTGTCCCTGTAATCTGGCTTTTTTTATGTTGCTTTTAGAGTCATGGCTTCTTCCTCGCTGCGGATAATAACACTTTTACCAGCTTCAGCCAGCATCTTCACAAGGTCTTTTCTTTTGTTGTCTGGTTGATTTGTACATTTCACACCAAAACATGTTCATCTCTGGGACACAGAACTTGTCTCCTTCTTGAGCTGTATGATGGCTGGACATTCCCATGGTGTTTATACTGGTGTATAATTGTTTGAACAGATGATTATGGAACCTTCAGGCATCTGGAAATTGGACCCAAGAATGAACCAGACTGGTGGAGGTCCACAATTCTCTTCCTGATATTGGTGGATGGAAACTTCTGGTTTCAACTATATCTAGGGGTCATGGAGGCAGCAGTCTAAGAAGAGGAGCCCAGACTTCTCTCTCCCCAGCTTGTCCTCGACCCAGAGTGGACACAGTTCATCATAAATGTATCAAATTCAAAATGAGTTAATATTTTTTCATGAAATAGTAAGATGTTTCACTTTCAACAATTGATATGTTTTCTATGTTCTATAAAATAGTGGTTTATGAGACCAGCAGATGACTGGTTTATTCTGGTTATTCAGTATTTAGATTTTACCTTTTTGGAATTAGAATTGTACATGCCTCACTGCTGATTTTCTATGAATTACTATTGCTATAAAATCAGACGAGCCTCACCTAGGTTAGGGTCATATTCACTGATGAAGCGTTTTGTCAGGAACTTGACTACAAGCGCTGCAAAACAAGAAGAGTGTAAGAGTGGTGGTGGTGGAGCCTCAGGGGACCGGGGGTCAGTCCGGGTCCTGAGAAAAGCTCCGCCGTATTGGCAGTCATGTTTATCATCAGGCTGGAACTCATACAGGAAACAGAAGCAACAGAGAATGAATGTTATTAGTCCCACAAGCAAAACTGAAATCAGCTTCTTCAAGGAATCATTAAAGATGTAGGAAAACTAAACCACATTCATTAACATTACTGCTACATGTTCTGAAATCCAACAAAAATGGAGTTCTCTTCACCAGCAGTCAACCTCTATTATGAAAAGAGCATTTTTAAGCACATTTTGTCCCAGAAAAATCTGCATGGAGCCACAACATATATTTTTATACATGAAAATATGGTCTTAGAAATCAGCTTTTACCTTTTTCCTAAAAAATAATGCAAATTTTTTAACATTTTTTCCTGAAAGGTTTGATTTTTCTCATAAATGTATTATTTTTGTCCCCAAATTTATGAAATTTTCTTGCATTTTTCATCATTAGTTTGCTACTCTTAGTTCTTGCAAATGTAAAACTTTTTTTCCTCAAATTGAAAATTGTTTTTGTAGATTTATGACTTTTTCTCTCTTGTAGAAGTGTGAGGTTTTTCTCTCAAGTTTGCAGTTTTTCTCATAAATGTGACTCATTTCATGAATGGTTTTTTATTGTTAGTTTGCTACTCCTTCCTGTTAAATTTGTATGTTTTTGTGTTGTACATTTTCATTTTTTTCTGTGCAATTCTATGTCTATTGCAAGTATTTTTTTTAAATTTAGCTCAATCGTTTACAACTTTTTTGTAAATGTGCAGCTTCTTTTCCTGAAATCTTGATTTTTTCATGTATATTTCCTCCTTCTTGCTATTATATTTGTAATCCTTTTTGTCTGAAACATTTTTCCTGAAAAGTTGGGACATTTTCCACATAAATTTGAAGCTTTTCTCGTAAAATTTTCCCTGAATTTGAGACTTTTCTCAAATTCAAACTTTGTGACATTTTATTTGTAATTTTGTAACATTTGTTGAAACTGATATTTTATCATAAATTTGTACCTTTCTATGGTAAATCTCCAACTTTTTCCCTGCATAAGTTTGTGAGATTTTTATTATATTGTCTCTTTTTACACATAAATTTGTCAGATTATTTTCAGTGTTTTTGTGAAACCCACAGGGAGCCAGTGATTATGGGAAAAAGATGCACCTTTGGCTCCAGAGCCGCAGGTTGCAGACCCCTATCCTAAACCAAAGTTCTCTTGACTTTGCAGCAATATTAACAAGTGTATTCATAAAACATGCCATAAAATGACAATTTACAGTGGAAGACATGATGTTAAATATGACTGTACCGAGCCGTTAGTGAACAGAACACAGCTTCAACAGACCTGATTTCCCAGAGCCCATCACACCGAGCAGCACGAGGTTACACTCAGCAGAGGAGGACATCTTCACCTTTCCAAACATTGCTGACATGGTTTCCTGAACTGTTGCGGGTTCTTATTCCGGTTCCCGGTTCTCAGCTGATGATGCAGCGTGGCTAAAAAAGCCTCTCCATGTCCGTGGAGCTACTGTCGACTCTGTTTCCTCTCTGAGAAAGAAAACATGAAGGACTTTCAACGGCTCCAGATGTGCTGCTCTGTGTGGTCAGTGTGTGTGTGTGTGTGTGTGCACGTGTTTCTGCTGCAGTGTCGTGTGCAGCCCATGCACTGGCCTCTCCATTTTAGGAAGAAGACTTCAAAAGGAGGCTGTAAAAGCTGAACCCAGTCATTCAGCTCACAGAAGACATCTATGCAGCCTAATGTTTGCAGTGCTGTCAGATCGTGTCCCCGTTTACATGGAACCTGTTAGTTTATGTCAACTTCATGTTTGTGTTTGTTTTCCTGTCTTCAGCAGATACAAGATATCCTGTTACAGACTTGTCGAGCCAAGTCGACAAGTTCACATTGGGAATAAATCTTATGAGGGTCATTTGCACTGTGGCAAGACATTGGCTAGACGTCTAGTCAATGTCTTGCCACTGTGCAAATGACCTCTGGGTCATTCCATGCCAGATCAACCAGGGGTTCCTGCTATGTCTGTATGTGGAGCCAAGGACAAGACCAGGTGTCGAACTGAACACACATTTATTAAAGAAGCACAGGTGCACTACACATGGCTAACAGGCAGAGGAAATGGACAAGAGGCCGTCCCTCCTGCCCACAGCTCTTTTGTAGTGACGGGTGGTGGCGTGACCGAAAGCGGAGCCACCACCCCGTGCCACACAAATAAGAACATAGAACATAAGCCATATGAATAACTATATAACATTTTCCCTCCCCCTCAAAAAAGTCCAAAACACACACATATGATTGAGACCCTCCCCAATTTAGAACCCGAGTCACGCCCTAAGAAAACTAAACTTAAGTTCCTAGAAGGGGCCTATCACAGTCACGCAAAACCACTAAAAACTAGGGGAGGACAGGTGGTGTCAAGAGCCTCCCTATGTGCTTTTACACAGCGCATGGAGGAGGGGAAGGATAAAGGGATTTACGCGCAAGTTACACCACACACACATTTGTTACACAAAAAGATAAACAGTTCCCAAAAATGAAGACATACAAAAAGGTGATTGTGTACACAAAAGGACTTAGGCGGCGAGCGTGCAGCAGGCAGACCACTATGTACCACGGCCACAGACAAGTTATACAAATAATGATTAAGCTTGAGTAAACTTGGAGTACTCTAGGAGGCTCGACTGACTGGAGAGAAAACTGGGCTAGGAGCCGAAGCGTAGCAGACAACTGCACAGGGAAACACAAAGAAGAATTACTCACAGTACAGGAACAGTCCGATTGTCCAAGTCACCAGCGAGCACACACAATCCCTCGTAGACACAGACCATCATACGGCGATTAATGACCGTATGATAGCACAATGGTCCAGCAGTGCTTGACTGGCAAAGGCCGCCTAAGTACCAACACTGCTGGCACCACAAATTGGGCACACCTGGGCGAGGCGCGGGAAAGACAATGAAGAGACTTACTTAAGAGAGAGGGGGCATGGTCGGACCGGCAAATGTTAGACAACGCCCACACAAATGCGGGTCAAAGAGGCTGCCTAACAGCCGCCAGCCAGAGTGGTGGCTACAGGCACGGAAAAGAAAAAGAACACAGACATAAACACAACAAGAACTCAAAAGATAACACAATACATAAATTACCGGATGCCTGAGCCACAGAGAATGGTCAGAACCAAGCCTACAGGAAACACCGGCTCGGTTCATGACAGGTGGACTGCCGTCCCACCCTCACACGGCAAGACTGATTATTCTGCCGTCTGTACTAAATAAAACAGTCCATTTATAACTAAAAAAAAACAAAAAAACTGCCATGTTCCTAAACTAAAATAAAACGCAAAAAATAATCCCAAACAATATATACAATAATACACCAAACACATACATAGCAATTAAACTATATACACACAGCATAGTACCACCTTCAGTAGTCCACCCCTGGAGGTGGACTGTCTCCCGGGCCGCAGCTGGTCGTCCCGGCCCTGGTGCACCTCCTCTTTCTCACCATCAGATGCTCCGCTCATCCAGGCCCGCCACCCGCAGTCATTCTGGTGCCTCCACTAGCCATCTGACAGCTGGAGACAAGCATCCCTCCGTCTGGCCACGACGTGCAGCCGTCCCTGGTGCTCCTCCACCTGCCGTATGGCCCGTACTCACCGTGATTTCACTACCTCCCGAGCCCGAATCCAGTCCTTGACTCCCAGAGGGGTTTTGCTCAGCTTGCAGTGTTTCTGCCTGGCACTCGTTCTCTCAGTGCCAATTGGTCTTGCCCCAACCTCTTCTAAATCCATTGCGGTCCTTGCCAATGTGACCCCAAGTTTGCCGGCCCACTTTAACCAAGCTCCAAGAATGACAGGAACCATCCTCTCGGCGTTGCTCATTGTTGCAGCTGCCCTGCCATGCTGCCCAGTACCCTCATCCAGGGTGACTTGGGATCTGGCACCTTGGCCCTCCTGCGGTGACCCTGAGCAAAAAAAGGCCTGCCCACTTTCCAGGGTGCTGGGTAACTCTTCATCCCACACTGCGTCATCCTGCACTCTGCAGTGTGGAGCGAGTCGTCTCGATGTAGCCCAGTTCAGCAGGGTGCCCTCCCATCCCTGTGTCAGTTTGCGATGGTACCACCACACCATCCAACTCTACCGTGCAGAACGTATACCCATTGGTGTTCGGGGCACAAAGTGGACAACTGTTGGGGCGGGAGGGGTGGATTTCTTCTGTGGGCTGCCTCGCTCAAACATGCGGCACACCCTCGCATAGTGGTTTAAGTGATCACACCTGTCACAGCGTGACGCTTTCACTGTGCAGTCTCTTACCTTGGAGTGGTACGTTGCGGACCCACAGCCCATACGCATACGCATGGGCTTCCCCCTGGGCAGACCTCAATATCACAGCGTTGGCATCTCCCGCATCTTCTTTCATGCTCCCATCGCTGTTTGGGTCCGCTACTCGTGTGGTAATGGGAAACTCCAGCTGTTGGCAGCGCTGTCGAAACCCGCTCCTCCAGACGGTGATGTCATGCAGGGCGTGAAAATTGCATGCCATCAGCTCGACCACAGCCTCGAAGCTGTCCGAACCACCAAGAGTGCTCTGTATTCACTGGCCTCCAGTTCCCAAATTGTGCACCAACAACACGCTTACCCTCTGTCCATCCTCCCTGGGTTCAGCGCCACCATGTAAGCCAGGAAGGCAGCGCACCGTCTTGGCCAGGGAACAGGTTGTCCACCCGGTAGCTCCAAAAACGGCCAAATTGAAGAAACGCACGCTTCCATAACTTTTCTCCACTTCAATTCTCGTTGCCAAACTGTTATGTCTGTATGTGGAGCCAAGGATGAGGCCGGGTGTCGAACTGAACACACGTTTATTAAAGAGGCACAGGTGCACTACACACGGCCACCAGGCAGAGGAAATGGCCAAGAGGTCGTCCCTCTTGCCCGCAGCCCTTTTATAGTAATATGGGCAGCACGGTGGTGCAGTGGTTAGCACTGTTGCCTTACAGCTAGAAGGTTCCTGGTTCGAATTCCCAGGCTGGCAGGGGTTGGAATCTTTCTGTGTGGAGTTTGCATGTTCTCCCTGTGCTGCGTGGGTTTACTCCGGGGGCTCCGGTTTCCTCCCACAAACCAAAGACATGCATGTTAGGTTAATTGGCTGTTCTAAATTGTCCCTAGATATCTGTTTCCTATAGGCCCTTAGAATAGAGGGTTAGTACTAGTGAAAGCGCTTTGAGTGGTCTTTGTGACTAGAAAAGCGCTATATAAGTGCAGGTTAGTTAGTTAGTTAGTTAGTTATGGGTGGTGGCGTGACCGAAAGGCAGAGCCACCACCCCATGCCACACAAATAAGAACATAGAACATAAACCATGTAAATAACTATATAACAGTTCCCAGGTCACCATCTCAGAAAAAAACTGAAACATTCATAGATGTAATACTATCTGAGTAATGCTCATGTGCAAAACTTTAGGTCGATATGTGCAGTAGTTTGTGAGATATGGCCATTAATACTCAGTGGAGGGTGAAGGACAGAGCTGCGTGGAGGAATCTGATCAGACCTAAATGAAACAGTCATTGTCACCCCCGACAGACTGCTATGACTGTCTGAATTTGCAGTATTTTTTTTTCATTTTTTGCAAAATGCATTTTAGTCCAAGTTTGTCCAAGTCCAAGCTACATGTACGTACAACATTCTGTTGCCAGTGTTGCCAACACAGGCCTGAAGTGCTTTGAATTAGCCAAAATTTTCCTGAATTTTTCATTTCTGAGGTCAAAATGGACCTACAGTGGTGTGAAAAAGTGTTTGCCCCCCTCCTGATTTATCTTTCTTTTTGCATGTTTGTCACAAATGTTTCAGATCATCAAACAAATTTAAATATTAGACAAAGATCGGATTCTTTACGCTCTCAAGAATCCTCGAAGGTTGGTGGGAGTTTGCCCAACCAGTTCACATGTGTTTTGTGGACTTGGAGAAGGCATTCAACTGCGTCCCTTGTGGTTTTTTGTGGGGGGGTGCTTCGGGAGTATGAGGTATCAGGCTTGTTATTACGAGCTATCCAGTCTCTTTACAACCATTGTGAGAATTTGGTTCATATTGCCAACACTCGGGTGGACTCATTCCCAATGAGAGTTGGACTCTGCCAGGGCTGCCCTTTGCCACCGATCATGTTCATAATTTTTATGGACAGGATTTCTAGGCACAGCCAGGGAATGGAGGGTGTCATGCTTGGTGAGCACAGGATCTCATCTCTGTTGTTTGCAGATGATGTTGTCCTGTTGGCTTCATCCAGCAATGACCTACAGGTCTTACTGGGACAGTTTGCTGCTGAGTGTGAAGCAACTGGGATGAGAATCAGCACCTCCAAGTCCGAGTCCATGGTCCTCAGCCGAAAAAATGTAAATTGTCCTCTCCGGGTTGGGGACAAGCTCCTGCCCCAAGTGGAGGAGTTTAGGTATCTTGGGGTCTTATTCACAAGTGATGGGAGAATAGAGCAAAAGATTGACAGATGGATCATTGCAGCATCTCCAGTGATGCAGACGTTGTATCGGTCTGTTGTGGTAAAAAGGGAGCTGAGCTCTAAGGCAAAGCTGTCAATTTATCGGTCAATCTACGTTCCTACCCTCACCTATTATCACAAGCTTTGGGTAATGACCGAAAGGACGACATTGTGGATATAAGCGGCTGAAATGAGCTTTCTTCGTAGGATTGCTGGACTCACCCTTAGAGATAGGGTGAGAAGCTCAGTCATCCGGGAGAGACTCAGAGTAGAACCGCTGCTCCTTCACATTGAAAGGAGCCAATTGAGGTGGTCAGGGAATCTGATCAGGATGCCTCCTGGACGCCTCCCACTTGAGGTGTTTTGGGCACATCCCACTGGGAGGAAACCCCTGGGCAGACCCAGGACTTGCTGGAGAGACTACATCTCCCAGTTGGTCTGGGAATGTCTTGGTATCCTCTCTGAAAAGCTGGAGCAGGTGGCTGGAGAGAAGAAAGTCTGGGCTTCTCTGCTTGAACTGCTGCCTCCTCGACCCAGACCTCTGAAAAAGCGGTAGTGGATGGATGGATGGACAAAGATAACACAAGTAAACACAAAATGCAGTTTTTAAATGATGGTGTTTATGATTAAGGGGAAAAAAATTCAAACCTACATGGCCCTGTGTGAAAAAGTGATTGCCCCCTAAACAAAATAACTGGTTGGACCACCCTTAGCAGCAACAACTGCAATCAAGCATTTGCGATAACTGGCAATCAGTCTTTTACAGTGCTGTGGAGGAATTTTGGCCCACTCATCTTTGCAGAATTGTTGTAATTCAACCACATTGGAGGGTTTTTGAGCATGAACCGCCTTTTTTAAGGTCACGCCACAGCATCTCAATCGGATTCAGGTCAGGACTTTGACAAAGACACTCAAAAGTCTTCATTTTGTTTTTCTTAAGCCATTCAGAGGTGGACTTGCTGGTGTGTTTTGGATCATTGTCCTGCTGCACAACCCAAGTAGAGCTAGACAGCAGAATTCATGGTTCCATTTACCACAGCAAGTTTTCCAGGTCCTGAAGCAGCATAACAGCCCCAGACCATCACACTACCACCATCATATTTTACTGGTGGTATGATGTTCCTTTTCTGTCTGTGTTACTTTTACGGCAGATGTGATGGGACATACACCTTCCAAAAATTTTTGTCTCGTCAGTCCACAGAATATTTTCACAAAGGTCTTGGGGATCACCAAGATGTTTTCTGGCAAAACTGAGACGATCCTTTATGTTCTTTTTGCTCAGCAGTGGTTTTGGTCTTGGAACTCTGCCATGCAGGCCATTTTTGCCCAGTCTCTTTCTTATGGTGGAGTCATGAACACTGCCCTTAACTGAGGCAAGTAAGGCCTGCAGTTCTTTGGATGTTGTTGTGGGATCTTTTGTGATCTCTTGGATGAGTTGTCACTGCACTCTTGGGGTAATTTTGGTCGGCCAACCACTCCTGGGAAGGAACCACAGTGCCATGTTTTCACCATTTGTGGATAATGGCTCTCACTGTGGTTCGCTGGAGTCCTTAAGCTTTAGAAATGGCTTTATAACCTTTTCCAGACTGATAGATCTCAATTACTTTGTTTCTCAGTTGTTCCTGAATTTCTTTGGAAATCATCACGTCTACCTTTTGAGGATCTTTTAGTCTACTTCACTTTGTCAGGCAGGTCCTATTTAAGTGATTTCTTGATTGAGAACAGGTGTGGCAATAATCAGGCCTTGGTGTGGAAAGATGTGATAAACATGTGATAAACATGTGATGTGATAAGATGTGATATCTTATGTGATAAGATATGATATATCACATCTTATCAATTATGTGATAAGATGTGATAAACATGTGATGTTTATCACATCTTTGGAAAGATGTGATAAACCACACTTAATTTATGTTTTAATGGGGGGCAATCACTTTTTCACACAGGGCCGCATAGGTTTGTTTTGTTTTTTTTACCCTTAATAATAAACACCTTCATTTAAAAACTGCATTTTGTGTTTATTTGTGTTATCTTTGTCTAATATTTAAATTTGTTTGATGATCTGAAACATTTAAGTGTGACAAACATACAAAAAAATGAGAAATCAGGAAGGGGGCAAACACTTTTTCACACCACTGTATATATTACACAACCATCATCTAGGTGCACTTTCTGGAGGAGGCAGTGACATTTTCCCAGCTGTGTATCCCACCGGGTAATGCTGTAAACCTAAACATGACACTGTTTTGGAGATTTCCACAGCAGGTAGAAAGCAGCTGTAGATGTTATGTAGGCACCCTCACCCCTCTGCAACACACTCAAATGTGAAGTCACATTTGTTTGCATCTTTGCTATTGCATATTTACATGTAATTGTTCCATGCAAAAAAAAATAAATGTGCTGTTGCATTTGGTTTGAATGCACTGCAACTTTCTCAAAACGACTTTAACAACTTCTCATCAATATCTGTAGATTGTGGAGAGTGTGGGAAATGATGAGGCCAGTTTACGAACAGACGAAGCTTTATTAACACTCTCACATCATCCATACACAGAAAAGGGATGAATCAGTCAAGCCAGGTTCTTCTTATAAACTCAACAGATCATCTCACATCTGCATGACATTTCGCGTCACACTGCATGACATCTAACCCCACAATACATCTCCCTTAAACCCCCAGCTCCTTCTTCCTGCCAACTCCCCATGGCGTTCCTGCCTATTATTCTCTTATGTTTAATCACTGCCTCCTGACTGAGACGCTGTCTGCTGACTCCTCTACAATATGCATTGCCACCCCCCACCACCCAGACAGAGTTTCAGTCACCACGTCTTTTGGGCTTCAGTCTCCTCCCATATCTGCCGTAACAGGGGTCTCTGTGCCGGCGGGGGGCTGCTGGACGTGTGTCTGACTGCGGGTGGGTCAAGGCGATGGTGGGGGGGAACTTTGCTCTGCCCGTGTGACTGTCCTGGTGAATCGTTTGCCTGGGGAGTTCTCCATGGGGGTCTTCCACGCCGAGGGGCCTGGGCCAGCAGCACTTGCTTGACCGCCACTACAAAGGCGGGCTTAAGTCTGTCTATGCATATTTTCTCCCAACGCCCCCCCAAGTCTAGCAAAAAATGCTTGTCCCCTGTTTCCAGCAATCTGAACGGGCCATCATAGGGTGGGCGCAATGGCGGGCGGTGGGCATTGTGTCTGACGAACACGAATGCCACGTTCTTCAAAGTTTTTGGCACAAAAGCGCGTGGAAAACAGTGGTGGGCCGGGCCCGGCAGCGTGCCTGTGTCTGCACTACGCTGCAAAAGCTGAGACGGGCAGCTGTCCGGCGCGGGATTATCTGGCAAAAATTCCCTGGGCAGCCGCAGTGGCTGAGAAAAAAACAGCTCAGCCGGGGAAGCCTCCAAATCCTCTTTTGATGCGGAACGCAACCCCAATAAAACCCACGCAACCGGTCAACCCAATTTGCATCCGTCAACGAAGCCCTGAGTGCTGCTTTCAGTGACCTATGAAAACGCTCGCATAACCCATTTGCCTGTGGGTTGTACGTGGTTGTGCGATGAATTGCAACACCCAGGCTGCGGGCCATCGCGGACCAAAGTTCGGAAACAAACTGAGGGCCCCTATCGGACGTGATGTCCGATGGGATTCCAAAACGCGCCACCCATGTTGTCAAAAAAGCGCGCGCCATGTCCGCAGACGTGGTTGCCGCCAGTGGGACTGCTTCTGGCCAGCGTGTGGTGCGGTCCACCACTGTCAGAAGGTGCGTGCACCCCTGCGACGGCGGGAGGGGGCCCACGAGGTCCACGTGAACATGGTCGAATCTTTTAGCAGGTATACTAAACGGCTCCAAAGGAGCCTTTGTGAGTCTGTGCACTTTGGCTCGTTGGCACACTACGCAGGCTGCAGCCCACTCTTTCACTTGTTTGCGCAGGCCTGGCCACACAAATTTCGCTCCCACCATTTTGACTGACGCGCGCACTCCTGGGTGCGCCAAAGTGTGAACTGACTCAAACACGCGGCGGCGCCACGCGACCGGGACCACCGGGCGCGGGCGTCCCGTGGAGACATTGCAGATTGGGGGGGCTGCCGTCTTGCAGTACCCTGCTCTCCAGCCTTAACCCTGTTGGTCCAGACTGGAGCGCGCGCGTCCGTATCGCTAATCTGCTCTGCGGCCATGGCTGTATAATCTATCCCTACGCAGACCGGGGCCACAACCGCGAGCGAGAGGCAGTCTGCCACCACATTCAGTTTACCCGACACATGCTGAATATCGGTAGTAAACTCCGAGATCGCGGCCAGCTGTCTCTGCTGCCGGCCCAACCATGGTTCCGAAACCTTGGCCATCACGAACGTCAGCGGCTTGTGGTCCACGAACGTGGTGAAGCTGCGCCCTTCCAGCCAGAACTGGAAGTGGCATATGGCCAGGTGGAGAGCCAGCAACTCTCTGTCGAACGCGCTGTATATGCGCTCACTGTCACGCAAAGCCGTGCTGAAAAAAGCGAGCGGCTGCAAAGAACCGGCGACACATTGCTCCACGACGGCCCCTATGGCCACGTCCGAGGTGTTGGTAGTGAGCGCTAACCGGGCCGCTGGGTCTGGGTGTGCCAACAGTGCGGCGTTTGCCAGGGCTGTTTTAACCTCAGAGAACCCCTGCTCTCGCTCCGGAGTCCATTCGACTCCATCCGCGGGTTTCCATCTCTTGAACCATCCCCAAAAATTCCTGCAGCGCCCTGATCGTCTGAGGCCGGGGAAAGTTCGCCACTGCGCGCCACTGCGTCCTTGTCGGACAAGGGTATCGCTCCTTCCGGTGAGACGAGTGCCCCAAAAAATCAATCCCCTTCACGCCGAACTGGCACTTCGCCGGGTTGATTATTAACCCGTGCTCCTCCAACCTCTGGAAAACCGTCCTAAGGTGGGTTACATGTTCGTCTTTGGACGAACTGGCTACCAAGATATCATCCAGGTAGACGAACACAAATGGGAGATCGTGCAGCACCCCGTCCATCATGTGCTGGAACGTCTGTGCCGCTCCTTTTAATCTGAATGGCATGCGCAGAAACTCGAACAAGCCAAACGGAGTTATTACCGCTGTGTTGGGTATGTCCTCCGCGCGCACTGGGACCTGGTGGTAACCGCAGACCAGGTCTATTTTAGAAAAAATGCATGCTCCGGCGAGGTGAACAGAAAAATCCTGAATGTGGGGAATCGGGTAGCGGTCGTGTGCTGTGGCGTTATTCAACCTGCGGAAATCGCCGCACGGTTGCCACAACCTCTCAGCCTTAGGGACCATGTGTAGCGGGGATGCCCTTGGGCTTAATTTCACCCCCAACAGCACACACACATTGTGTTACTTTTACGCCAGATGTAATGGGACACACACCTTCCAAAAAGTTCATCTTTTGTCTCATCAGTCCACAGAGTATTTTCCCAAAAGTCTTGGGGATCATCAAGATGTTTTGTGGCAAAACTGAGATGAGCCTTTATATTCTTTTGGCTCAGCAGTGGTTTTGGTCTTGGAACGCTGCCATGCAGGCCATTTTTGCCCAGTCTCTTTCTTATGGTGGAGTCATGAACACTGACCTTAACTGAGGTAAGTGAGACCTGCAGGTCTTTGGATGTTGTTGTGGGGTTTTTTGTGACCTTTTGGATGAGCCGTTGCTGCACTGTTGGGGTAAGTTTGGTCATCTGGCCACTCCTGGGAAGGTTCACCACTGTCCCATGTTTTTGTCATTTGTGAAAAATGGCTGTCACTGCGGTTTGCTGGACTCCCAAAGCTTTAGAAATGGCTTTTTAACCTTTTCCAGACTGATAAATCTCAATTACTTTGTTTCTCGTTTGTTCCTGAATTTCTTTGGATCGCAGCATGATGTCTAGCTTTTGGGGATCTTTTGGTCTACTTCACTTTGTCAGGCAGGTCCTATTTAAGTGATTTTTTGATTGAGAACAGGTGTGGCAGTAATCAGGCCTTGGTGGAAAACATCCTGTGTGGTACCCATACCGAAGACTCCGCACCCCATGGACCTGAACAGCTACAAACCAGTGTCCCTCACATCACATCTAATGAAGACCCTGGAGAGGCTGCTCCTCGTCCACCTCCATGCCCTGGTGGAACCAGTGATGGATCCACTTCAGTCTGCTTACCAGCATGGCACTGAAGTGGAGGATACAGTGATCTTCCTCCTACATCGTTCCCTGTCCCACCTGGAGAAGCCTGGGAACACCATGAGGATCATGTTCTTTGATTTCTCCAGTGCTTTCACCACCATCCAACCAGTGATCCTGAAGGACAAGCTGCTGTGTGCAGGGGTGGACCAGAATCTGTCATTGTGGATCCTGGACTACCTCACAAACCAACCACAGTTTGTGAGAACCCAGGACTGTGTGTCTGATACAATCATCTGCAGTACAGGCCCCCCAGGGAACAGTTCTGACTCCCTTCCTGTTCACCCTCTATACTGCTGACTTTTCACACAACACAACACACTGCCATCTACAGAAGTTCTCTGATGACTCTGCGATCATCGACCTCATCTCTGAAGGGGGTGATGCGGAGTACAGAGGACTTATCCAGGACTCCATGGACTGGTGCCTATGGAACTGCCTCCAGCTCAATGCAAGGAAAACTAAGGAACTGTTGGTGGAATACTGCAGGTGAGGACAACCCCCCACAGCACCAGTAAACATCCAGGGAACAGACACTGAGATGGTGACATCTTACAAGTACCTGGGTGTTCATCTGAACAGTAAACTGGACTAGTCACACAACGCCAATCCACTCTACAAGCATAGGCAGCGCAGACTGTTGCTCTTGAGGAGACTCGGGTCTTTTGAAGTGCAAGGGGCACTCCTGAAGACCTTCTACGATTCAGTGGTGGCAAACGCCAACACATTTGGAGTGGTCTGCTGGGGCAGCAGCATCACGGCAGCCGACAGGAAGAGACTGAACAGACTGATCAAAAAAGCTAGCTCTATTCTGGGGTGATGCCTCGACCCAGTGGAGGAGGTAGGAACGAGAAAGATGGCTAAGCTGTCATCTCTGCTGGAGTCTGAGTCCCACCCCATGCGGGGCACACTGAACACATTGAGGAGCTCAGTTAGCAGTAGGCTGTGGTATTCTAGGTGCACATCGGAGAGGTTCCACAGGTCCTTCCTACCTCAGACTTTATAACCTAACCAGGGCAGGTCATAGAGATCATATTAAATCAGGGGTGTCCAATCATGTGCCATGGAGGGCCAAGACCCTGCAGGCTTTACCTCCAACCAGTGTCTCAACAGCAGATTCCACTGAATTTCTTCCCACTGATTGCTGATGTGAAAACACCTGCTGAAGAGACTGGGTAGAAGTGAAAACCTGCAGGGTCTTGGCCCTCCATGGCACATGATTGGACACCCCTATATTAAATGTACTAAACATAACAACTTTGCACATTAGAGATCATACCCTCCAATACACAATTAGGACAATAACAATCATTACTGAGGGTGGCAACAACACTGTTGATTCAAATGTGAAACATATTGTACTGTCTGGGTACAAATTCATATTCTGCCAGTAATTTAACAAACTGTAATGCTGTTTATTCCATCTAGCTGCAATGCTACTGCACTGTGTACAGTATGTAACTATGTACATATGTATATTAATTTACTGCTTTGGCTCACCAGTTCTTATCTTATTATCTTATTAACTATTGCTCTGAGTGCTGCTATCCCTTTGATGGTGTAATCCTGGAATTTCCCCATAGTGGGATGAATAAAGTCTTATCTTATCTTACTATTCTTATCTTATCTTGAATGAATGAATGAATGAATGAATGAACTGAATGAATGAATTTATTTTATTTCGGATAGTACAGTACAGGTTAAAAGAAACTGAATAATATAACAACAAGGTCAAATTAGACAAAGACTCCTCCTACTATACAATTCCACGTAAGTTATCCGAAATGGGTGATGGCTGAAGCCGCAGCTTATATTGCCCACCCATATTCCATCCAAGAATTCAAAAGAGAAAAAAGAGAAAACAAGACAAGAGCGATTACAATTTAAAATAAAGCTAAGACAAAATGTGACTGAGAGAAAAAAGAAAACTAAGCTAGGCTAAGTTAAGCGGTTACTATTCAAAAACAAATCTAAGACAAAATGTCGCAGAGAAAAAAAAGAAAAAAAAGAAAAAAAACTAAACTACAACACAACACAGGCTGGATATGTCAATCCTTATGTGAGTTTACATGTCGTCTTGTAAATATGTTTGGAGTATTTCTTCCTTTAGTTTTTGTTTAAATTGTCCAAGCGTTGTACATGATTTTAATTCAGGTCCAAAATCGTTCCATAATCTGACTCCTTGCACTGAAATACAGTGTTGCTTGGTGGTTGTTCTCACTATAGGCTTTTGAAATATACATGTTCCTCTGAAGTGATATCGTTTCTCCCTTGTTTGGAACAACTTTTGGATATTTGCGGGCAGTGATAAATTCTTCACTTTGAACATTATTATTGCGGTTTTAAAGTCAACCAGATCTTTCAACTTGAGAGTTTTTTGTTTAAGAAAAAGTGGGTTTGTTGGTTCCCTGTAAGCTGCTTTGTTTATTATTCTAATAGCTCTCTTTTGAAGCATAAAGAGTGGATATATGTTTGTTTTATATGTATTTCCCCATACTTCATTACAATATGTCATGTATGGGAGTATTAATGAATGATACAAGATGTATAGTGTGGGTTGATTCCGCAAATATTTCACTCTGTGTAATATTGCAATTGATTTGGATACTTTACCTTTAATATAATTAATATGTGACTTCCAACACAGTTTGTTATCAATTATTACTCCAAGAAATTTAGTTTCAGATACCCTTTCAATCTCTACACCATTTACACTGAGTTTGGGTACTGGGTTGTTGTGATGGTTGTTAAAGACTATAAATTTTGTCTTACTTAAATTGAGCGTTAATTTGTTTGAATCAAACCACAGTTTAAGCTTTCCTAATTCCTTTCCGAGTGTATCCAGAAGTTGTTCCAAATTGTTTCCACTGCATAGCAGATTAGTGTCATCGGCAAACAATATTAAGTCCATTTTTTCTGAAACTTTACATACATCGTTTATATACATATTGAATAATAATGGTCCCAAAACTGAACCCTGTGGGACTCCACAGGTGACCTTCAGTAACTCTGAGTTTTTGTTGCTAACACATACATACTGATATCTATTCTTTAAGTAACTACTTAACCAGGACAGTGCTACCCCTCTAATACCACAATTTTGTAGTTTCTTTAATAATAAATTGTGATCTACTGTATCAAATGCTTTTTTAAGATCTAGGAATACTCCAACTGAATACTCTTTATTTTCAATGGCTGTTGATATTTTTTCTGTAAATTCCATTAGGGCATATGCAGTTGTCCTCTTGTGTCTGAACCCATATTGCTGCTCACACAATAAATCATTCTTCAGTATGAAGTTGTCAATTCTCTCATAGAATATTTTTTCAAGTATCTTGGAAAATTGCGGTAATAGTGAAATTGGTCTATAGTTTGAGAGTTCCCCTCTGTCGCCCGTCTTGTATATCGGAATTACTTTAGCTATTTTCATTGCATTGGGAAATATACCTGATTGGAGAGACAGGTTACAGATATACGTCAGTGGTTTTACTATGCATTTGATAACAGTTTTGACTAATAGTATGTCAATACTATCACAGTCCGTAGATGTTTTACTTTTGAACGATTTAACAATTTCAATGACCTCTCTTTCGTCTGTGTTCTTTATGAAGATGGAGTCTTTTACAGCAGTGTTATTGCATATTGTATCACCTGTAGGCACCATAGTGGGTATTTCTCGGGCCAGATTAGGTCCAATGTTAACAAAAAAATTATTAAATTCATCTGCAGGTGAAGCTATATTCACACTCTGAGTCGTTTTATTATTTTTTGGAATATTAGTTGGGTTGCTTGTATTTCTGCTTTTATTTCCAAGGATACTGTTGAGTATTGTCCATGTATTTTTAATATTGCCTTTGTTTTTCTCCAGTTCTTTACTGTAATAGTCTCTTTTACTACATCTTATTATATATGTTAACTTATTTTTGTATGTTTTATACTGCTGCTCTGCTTCTTTTGTCCTTGTCTTTAGGAAAGCTTTATATAATAAATTTTTCTTTTTACACACCTTTTGTAATCCTTTGGTTAACCATGGCTTATCAACAAATTTATGTTTAGGCTTTTTCTTTACTAATGGACAATTTTTTTCATAAAGAGTGGTTACAATGTTCATAAATGTGTCATAGGCTTCTTTTACATCTGATACAAAGACTTTTGTCCAGTTTTGCTTCAGCAAGTCTTCTTTAAAAGAACTGATTGCATTTTGTGATTTGTATCTTAACGATTTTAAATTTTTTTCTGTATTGGCCCCCGTGTGGCCATGGATAAGTGCAAAGGTTGGCAAATGGTCACTTACATCATTTATCAATAATCCACTTTCTATTTTCTTATCAATAATATTAACAAACAGGTTGTCAATAAGTGTAGCAGTGTGAACTGTGATTCTACTGGGATGTGTTATTGTGGGATATAGACTCATGCTGTACATAGAATTCATGAACTCTGTAACTACATTTTGTTGATATGGATTTAGTAAATCAGTATTGAAATCTCCACAAGTTACTACCATTTTCTTACTAGTAATATTATTGTACAGCTCAACTAATTTATCTCTGAATGTCTCAATGCAAGTTCCCGGCGTTCTATATATACAACTTATAATTAGATTTTTTGTTTTATCTTGGTCAATCTCAACAGTAACACATTCCAAAATCCCTGGTAGTGCAAAGGACATTCCATTTACAAGCTTATCCTATCTTATCTTATCTTATCTTATCTTATCTTATCTTAGCTTAGCTTAGCTTAACTTAACTTATCTTAGCTTAGCTTATCTTATCTTAAATTTGGAGCCCTGCTGCAGGATATTGACTCATCAATGAGTGCTTAAGAAGTTTTTATAATCTTGTCTGGTTCTTGTTAACATGTCCATCCAATGAACAGCATTATATCCATAAAACTTTAGCCACAATGTGCAATCATCGTTTTTCATTTCTGTCAAGAATGAGTAACTTTCATGCTGCAAAAATTACATGTTGACAATTGATAACAGCTTTGAAATTTTAACCACTGATTCTCATACACAAAGAATATTTAGACTAAGTTTCATATCTAGTATCAGACTGCTTCTGTTTTTTTGTGATTATACTTTTATTATTTCAATATTTTCATTCAACAAAAACACAGGATGCCAAAGCATTACAATTTCAATAGTGTAATAAAGTATATATAACACATCAAGAGGGTAGTGGTAGTGAATAGTGGGAGAAAGGAAAAAAGGGGAAAGGGGGGGGTGTTAACTGAAATTAGCCCACATATGCATTTAACAATACTTGTATGTGATTTATGTATATATAATTGCAGCGAAAACAGCAACATCTTATTTACTTTTTCTAGATATACTAGTACATACCCGTGCATACCCGTCCATGCCTGTAGAAACCAAGTATAAGCAAGTATTTCTGCATACCTGCTGCTGAAGGGTCTCCGCTTATCTCAGACGGCTGTGCTGTTCACAGTCATGCCTGCGGCGTACTGCTCAAACCTGAGGTGTTTCATGTTCATGGCATCTTTTCTGATGTGCAGCAGTTCTCCTCATTCTATTGCTCTCCATCTGGTGGGTCTTCTTCTTCTTTGTTCAGACCACTGGTTGAGGGATAGGTGCGTTGTAATTCCAGTTCGTAGGCAGGATAATGAAAATAGACCTGAGCAAAAAGTGGCTTTCGATCCTGTTCAGGAAGGCCCGTGCATGCCCATAGAAACCAAGAAACCGGAGCACCCGGAGAAAATCAGCACTTTGCTTGGCATTTTACACATTTGTTGTGTAGACTGACATTCTTCAAGGTTACACATTTTTACTGTGTCAGCACCTGTTTAAAAATGACATTGCTGAGAAAGCGACGCTTTTGCTTAGTTTCTTCATCTTGAGCAACAATATGAAGACTGCTTGATCTGGCAACTCTGCTCGCGGCAACATAGAATTGGCCATGGCTGCAGAAATCTGTTGTGCAGAAAACACCAATGCGCTGTAAAGACTGGCCCTGTGACTTATTCACCTTGCCAATTTTGAGCCATATGACATCATAAAGACACATTAGTCTAGGCATCGTGAGTGATGGTCTATATGACATCATAAAGACACATTTGTCTATGAGCAGCCATATAGACATCATATCTTTATGACGGTATCGTGAGTCCTATGATGTCTGAGTTCATAGGACGTCCTATGATGATCAGGCAGAGCTCATAGGCTGTCCTGTGATGTCCTACAAACGTGACAGACACACACAGAGACACATGGCCGGTTTATCATCCTGTATGTCAGTTCTTCATAGGCCACCACTGTACTCAGCTGGGGTGAACCATATGCAGGATGGGGGCAGGTTCTGTTATTTCCATTTCCTAACTAGAGTCTTACGTTCCAGCATTATAGCTGTGAGGATCCAATTAAGATACTTTTCAGGACTCTCTTTTAAGAGTAGTGGAATCCCCAATTATATATAGATTTGGTGAAAATGCTTCATCAGTAAATGAGTAATTGAGGTCTACTCCCCATATCTGCTTGAGAGCAACTGTTCGTTCCTCTGGTCCAGTACCCGTGCATACTCGTCCATGCCTGTAGAAACTAAGTATAGGCAAGTATTTCTGCATGCCCACTGCTGAAGGGTCTCCTTCTGTCTCAGACGGCTGTGTTGTTCACAGTCATGCCTGCGGCGTACTGGTGGAAGTTGAGGTGTTTCATGTTCACGGTATCTTTTCCGACATGCAGCAGTTCTCCTCATTCTATTGCTCTCCATCTGGTGGGTCTTCTTCTTCTTCATTCAGACCACTGGTTGCGGGATAGGTGCATCATATCATGGGCAGGATCATGAAAATAGATCTGAGCAAAAAGTGGCTTTCGATCCTGTTCAGGAAGGCCCGCACATGCCTGTAGAAACCAAGAAACTGGAGCACCCGCAGAAAATCAGCACTTTGCTTGGCATTTTACACATTTGTGATGTAGACTGGCATTCTTCAAGGTTACACATTTTTACTGTGTCAGCACCTCTTTAAAAACGACATTACTGAGAAAGTGATGCTTTTGCTTAGTTTCTTCATCTTGAGCAACAATACAAAAACTGCTTGATCTGGCAACGCTATTCGCGGCAACGTAGAATTGGCCATGGCTGCAGAAATCTGTTGTGCAGAAACACCAACGCGCTGTAAAGACTGGCCCTGTGACTTATTCACCTTGCCAATTTTGAGCAATATGACATCATAAAGACACATTAGTCCAGGCATCGTGAGTGATGGTCTATGACATCATAAAGACACATTTGTCTATGAGCCGCCATATAGACATATCTTTATGATGGCATCACGAGTCCTATGATGCCTGAATTCATAGGCCGTCCTATGATGTCCTATAAACGTGACAGACACACACAGACACACAGAGATTTCTTGCTTTAATAGAGTGATGTATCTTAAACCAACCAAAATGTAGTTTTGTCTCTAAATTAATAAGATTTCCCAAGCTTCAATATATAGGGAAAGATGAAAAGAAAAGAAAAAAGAAAAAAAAATTTTTTTTTTAAAAATTAGCAAAATAAAATGATTTCAAAACAAAACATCTAAGACTGTAGTGACAATTAATGTAAAACTGAATAAAGCAGTTATGAACCTGTTATTAATTATTATTCATTAATAACTTCAGTGTCGTCACTGAAGGAATAAAAGGCGCTTTTTCACCATTAGACTTTTTCCTTGTAAATTGATGACTAAATTAATGACTTTTTCTCTATAATTTGGAATTTATTTTATTAGTAAATTGGTGACTTTCCATCCATCCATCCATCTTCTACCGCTTTTCCGGAGGTCCGGGTCGCGGAGGCAGCAGTTCAAGCAGAGAAGCCCAGACTTCCCTCTCCCCAGCCACCTGCTCCAGCTCTTCAGAGAGGATACCAAGGCGTTCCCAGACTAGCTGGGAGACATAGTCTCTCCACCGAGTCCTGGGTCTGCCCCGGGGTCTCCTCCCAGTGGGACGTGCCTGAAACACCTCAAGTGGGAGACGTCCAGGAGGCATCCTAATCAGATGCCCATACCACCTCAACTGACTCCTTTCAATGTGGAGGAGCAGCGGTTCTACTCTGAGCCTCTCCCGGATGACTGAGCTCCTCACCCTATCTCTGAGGGTGAGTCCAGCAATCCTACGGAGAAAGCTCATTTCAGCCGCTTGTATCCGCGATCTCGTTCTTTCGGTCATTACCCAAAGCTCGTGACCATAGGTGAGAGTAGGAACGTAGATTGACTGGTAAATCGACAGCTTTGCCTTAGAACTAAGCTCCCTCTTCACCACAACAGACCGGTACAACGTCCGCATCACTGCAGATGCTGCTCCAATCCGTCTGTCGATCTCTCGCTCCATTCTCCCCTCACTCGTGAGGGGAGCGAAATTGGTGACTTTTCCTGGTAAATTAGGGACTTTTTCCCTCATAAAATAGCAATTTTTCTACATTTATAATTGACTTTTTAATCCATAAATTATTTTGATTTTTAGTGAATAAATAAATGCAAATTTTTGCTTTGTGACTTTAAGTAAAAATAGTTGTATAACTGCAAAAAAAAACAAACCCAAAACAATAAAATTAGTGTTGTAGAGGATGTGTTCAATGATGAGGCTGGGTTTATTTCTCAGGTTCAGTTTTATTATCAGAACACATTCTCTATCAACCTCCAAGCAAGAAAAGAGACAGATCACAGTCACATCACTCTCTTATACTCTGGAACATCGAAACTCAAGTCACATGGTGTCTGAGCAAACATACAGTCACATTGTAACCCCTTTGATCCTCCACCATTGTCTCTCAGCCTTCGATGGTCCGGAAATCCCTCCAGGGCCTCTCTCTGAGACAAAGGACAAATCTCACACCTCCTCGATACCTCCTGCAGGTTCAGTCCTTTTGTCCCTCGAGACGGGAAGCACACAATAAACATTCAGCAATACATTTGTGGAAAATATGTACCCAACATATGTGCCACATAACCCCCATCAAACGTCTAATATGGGACAACATAATCAGAGATGCATGGCATAAAAAAAAATATTACCACATAACAAAAATTCAATCCACCAGTTGCCTAGGTCTAAACCTCCTGCCGTATCTGCTGTAAGCCGGCCTTGCTGCTTCTGTAGTGTCTTCCTGCACCTGTGGATTAGAACTGTTAGCCAAACTCTGTGGGGGTTCTGGAGAAAGCCTTCTCGGTGGTCTACCGTGACGGGGGGCCCTCGCTAACTGCACTTGTTCATCAGTCAAAACGAAGGCAGGTTTGAGTCTGTTTATACAAATCAACTCCCTCCTGTCTCCCAAATCTAGCAAAAAATGTTTCTCTCCTGTTTCCAGCACTCTGAAAGGTCCATCATAAGGTGGCCGCAAATTTGGGCGATAAGCATCATGTCTAACAAAAACAAACTCTGCATTTTTTAAAGCCGTCGGCACAAAAGCGCATAGGAGACTGTGATGAACCGGGCCAGGAAGTGTGTTTGATCCTGTGTTGCTCTGCAACAGCTGAGCGGGGGGGGGGGGCAATTTGGTGCAGGGTTGTCGGGGAGAAATTCACCAGGTAAACGGAGAGGTTGTGTAAAAACTAACTCAGCTGGGGAGGCCTGCAAATCCTCCTTAGGTGCAGAACGCAACCCCAATAAAACCCATGGAAGTTGGTCAACCCAATTTGTATCCGTAAGCGACGCTCTGAGGGCCGCTTTCAATGACCTATGAAAATGTTCGCATAAACCGTTAGCTTGGGGGTTATACGCGGTAGTGCGATGAATCTTCACCCCTAGGCTGCGAGCCATCGATGACCAGAGTTCGGAAACAAATTGAGGACCCCTATCGGACGTTATGTCCGACGGAACTCCAAAATGCGCAACCCAAGCTGTTAAAAACGCGCGTGCAACTTCTTCCGCGGTGGTGGATGCCAGAGGAACCGCTTCTGGCCGACGCGTGGTGTGATCCACCATCGTCAAAAGGTGTGTGCATCCCTGTGACAATGGAAGGGGGCCCACCAAGTCGACATGCACATGATCAAAGCGCTTAGCCGGGATGTGAAAAGGCTCCAAAGGAGCTCTAGTGTGCTTGTGTATTTTGGCTCGCTGACACGCTACGCAGGTTGCCGCCCATTCCTTGACCTGTTTACGCAACCCCGGCCAAACAAATTTCTCCCCCACCATCTTGATCGATGCGCGCACCCCGGGGTGCGCCAGGGAATGGACCGAGTCAAAAACGCGGTGGCGCCACACGGCTGGTACCACGGGACGTGGCTGTCCCATGGAGACATCGCAGATTAGGGGAGGCATACCCATTTGCAGCACTCTGTCCTCCAGCCTTAACCCTGTTGGTCCAGACTGGAGTGCGCGCACATCCGCATCGCTAACCTGCTCCGCGGCCATGGCTGCATAATCTAAACCTACGCGGACCGGGGCTGCGTGCGCTTCCGCGCCGCTGCCTTGGCCCACGGCCACAGCTGCAGAGTCTGCCCCCATGGGGCCTGGCGCCGCCACAGCATGCGAGAGACAGTCTGCCACTACATTATGTTTACCTGCGACATGCTGGATATCGGTGGTCAACTCCGATATCGCGGCCAGCTGTCTTTGCTGCCGGCCCGACCAAGGTTCCGAAATCTTGGCCATCGCAAACGTTAGCGGCTTGTGGTCCACAAATGCGGTGAAACGGCGCCCTTCCAACCAGAACTGGAAATGGCGAATGGCCAAGTGTAGGGCCAAAAGCTCCCTGTCGAACGCGCTGTATTTTCGCTCGCTATCGCGCAAGGTTTTGCTGAAAAACGCGAGCGGCTGCCAGGTCGCTGCTACAAACTGTTCAACGACCGCCCCCACCGCTAAATCGGAAGCATCAGTGGTGAGTGCCATGCGGGCCGTTGGGACTGGGTGTGCCAACAAAACCGCATTTGCCAGGGCTGTTTTGACTTGGGAAAATGCGCGCTCCGGATCCGGAGACCATTCGATTTTATTTGTGGGTTTTTGCCTCTTTAGTGCAGCATACAATGGTTGCATGAGCTGCACCGCGCTTGGGAGGAAACGGCTGTAAAAATTAACCATTCCCAAAAACTCCTGTAACGCTTTAACCGTTTGAGGTCGGGGAAAATCCGTTATTGCGCGTACTTTATCGGGCAGAGGGACCACTCCTTCTGGTGAAACACGATGCCCCAAAAAATCAATTTGCGCCACCCCAAACTGGCACTTCGCTGGGTTAATTATTAACCCGTACTCTGCCAGCCTCCGAAAAACCTCTGTGAGGTGGCTTTCGAGCTCATCCTCGGACGTGCTGGCTACCAAAATGTCGTCCAGGTAGACGAACACGAAAGGAAGATCGCGTAGAACCGCGTCCATCATACGCTGGAAGGTCTGCGTGGCGCCCTTTAATCCAAAAGGCATGCGCAAAAACTCAAAAAGCCCGAAAGGAGTTATTACCGCAGTTTTGGGTATATCTTGAGCGCGCACTGGGACCTGGTGGTAACCACGCACCGTCTATTTTAGAAAAAATGCGCGCCCCCGCCAAATGAACCAAAAAAGCTTGGATGTGCGGGATCGGGTAGCAGTCGTGCGCTGAGGCATTATTCAACCTGCGGAAATCACCGCAAGGTCACCACGAACCATCAGCCTTTGGGACCATGTGTAGCGGTGAAGCCCAGGGGCTTTTAGAACGTCTAATGATGCCCAGTTTTTCCAAGCTGGCGAACTCCTCGCGCGCTATGGCCAGTTTAGCTGAGTCCAAGTGCCGAGCTTTTGCAAAAACGGGCAGCCCGGTGGTAGTGATAAAATGTTCCACCCCATGTTTAGCCACTGTCGCTGAAAACGTTGGGACTGTGAGTGCTGGGAACTGAGTGAGCAGTGCGTGAAACTTACCACCTGCGGCTATGACGTTGGCCTGTGCAGTCGGCGGAGCCACCCGGGCTGTGCAGGAAATAGAGTGTCTATTAGCAAGATCAACCAATAAACCATGTGAGCATAAAAAATCAGCACCTAACATGTTGAAACTGACTGCTGCTATGACAAAAGTCCACTCGAATGTTCGGCCGTGTAGAGACAGGAGCAGAGTCTTCTCCCCGAAGGTCTTAATCGCCGAGCCGTTCGCCGCTGACACCAGGGGACCACTGGAAGGCGCCAGCTGGTCAGCGTAGGAGGGTGTGATGAAACTCAGCTGGGAGCCTGTGTCCACCAGGAAGTGCCTCCCTGATCGCTCGTCCCTCAGGTAGAGCAGCTTGTTCTTTTCGCCGAGAGCCGCAGCTGCTACCGACTCCCGGTCTTGGCGTTTCCCGAGCGCTTGAACTGGCACGGTGGAATGCACTTGCGTGCTCTCTCAGCGAAACGGCGATGGTAAAAGCAAAAGACGTTGTCCGCTCCGCGTCCCCTGGCCTCCGCCGCTGCCGTCGTCAGTGAGTCTGGTGCTGCAGCCTCTGGCCCCCTGCCATCTCCGGGTGTTGCGCTCAGCTCTGCTGCTGCGGCCGTGGCCGTGTGTCGTCTATGAGCGTCGACGAGCCACTGCGCCTCCTGGCCCAGCTCGTGGTAGTCTCGTTGGGCCAGCAGCTGTGAACTGGCCAGGGTAACTCTCATCGCTGACGGCAGTGTCCTGAGGAAAAGGTGGGCGAAAATAAAACCATCATCTTCGGAGTCTCTCAAACTCAGCATCCTTGCCATCAGGTCTGCAGGTCTCTCGGCCTCGCCTTCAGTCAACGCCAGGAGCTTCTCTGCTCACTCTCCCAGCGAGGGGGTGAAAGAACGGATGAGAGCCGCTTTCAATGCGCCGTACTTGTCGTTGTCTGGCAGGTGGTTAATCAGGCTCTCTACCCGCTGGGCTGTGTGGCTGTCCAGCTTCGCAACCACATGATAGAATTTCGTGGCGTCTGCCGAAATTCCCCGAAGATGGAACTGTGCCTCGATTGAGTTAAACCAGGAGCGTGGGCTATGCTGCCAGAAATCAGGTAGCTGGACTGTGGTAGTTGCATTAGCCTGGCTGGCTCCTGATGAGTCCGATGCAGAAGAATCGTCACCGGCCATAATTCGTCGTAGGGTCACCAGTGTAGAGGATGTGTTCAATGATGAGGCTGGGTTTATTTCTCAGGTTCAGTTTTATTATCAGAACACATTCTCTATCAACCTCCAAGCAAGAAAAGAGACAGATCACAGTCACATCACTCTCTTATACTCTGGAACATCGAAACTCAAGTCACATGGTGTCTGAGCAAACATACAGTCACATTGTAACCCCTTTGATCCTCCACCATTGTCTCTCAGCCTTCGATGGTCCGGAAATCCTTCCAGGGCCTCTCTCTGAGACAAAGGACAAATCTCACACCTCCTCGATACCTCCTGCAGGTTCAGTCCTTTTGTCCCTCGAGACATGAAGCACATAATAAACATTCAGCAATACATTTGTGGAAAATATGTACCCAACATATGTGCCACAGTGTCACAATTTATGATGTAGAAGAAAAATCAAATGAAAATTATTTTACCACAAGAAAAAATTACAGCATTATATAAAAAAACTGAATTATAATTAACTTTTAGATTTTACATTTTTCCTGAATATTTGGGACTTTTTCACCTCAAAGTAGCAACTGTCTTGCACTAAATTAGTCACTTAATACAGAAGAACACATCGCGGAGCGGCTGAAATGATCTTTCTTCGTAGGATTGCTGGACTCACCCTCAGAGATAGGGTGAGGAGCTCAGTCATCCGGGAGAGGCTCAGAGTAGAACCGCTGCTCCTCCATATTGAAAGGAGTCAGTTGAGGTGGTTTGGGTATCTGATCAAGATGCCTCCTGGATGCCCCCCACTTGAGGTGTTTTGGGCATGTCCCACTGGCAGGAGACCCCGGGGCAGACCCAGGACTCGCTGGAGAGACTATGTCTCCCATCTTGTCTGGGAATGCCTTAGTATCGTCTCTGAAGAGCTGGAGCAGATGGCTGGGGAGAGGGAAGTCTGGGCTTCTCTGCTCAAACTGCTGCCTCCGCGACCCAGACCTCTGGAAAAGCTGTAGAAGATGGATGGATAAATGGTAAAGTTGATGTTGATGGACATAAGACATAAAGTAACTTGTGTTGAGCTAAGTCACTGTCACATTATGCAGAATAATCTGTAGTTTACAAGAAACTGTTAATTTGCAATAACCATTGCAAAATTGGTTGCTGCTTCTAGGAACAGCATGTGGTTGTGGAGTACCAGATGCAGCTCAGTTATAATCACATTGCCTGCTGGTGGAGTGGGATTTGCAACACTGTGAGGTGACCTATTCTTCATATCAAGATTATAATTATAATAATAATAAAAATTTTGTTTTATATAGCGCCTTTCTAGAAAGCCAAGATCGCTTTCCAAACAAACAAACAAACAAACAAATAATAGACTAGTGTTGGGAGAGTTACTAAAAAATAGTAACTAGTTACAGTTACTAGTTAGTTCTTTTCAAAAGTAATTGAGCTACTTTACCAATTTAACAATTGCTGCATGATTAAAGTAACTAGTTACTTGGAAAAGTAACTTTCACAATACTTTTAAATTTATACTTAAATCATCTTGCATACATAGCAAGATAATCTAATTAATGGATTAATGGAAGGCTCCGCCCCACACCTGGGAGGCCGGGTTTCAAATCCCAGCCGGGTCATGCCTAAGACCACATAAAAGTGGAACTTTTTTTGGAACTTCCGGTTCCGGGTGAGGACGAGTGAGGACGCACAGGTAAGAGCTCCCTGTTCGTGACTCTTTAAAAGGCAGTTAAACGCAGTTAGAACGCAGTTAGAATGCAGTTAGAACGCAGTTTGGAGCTGGCGTTTTGAGCTTTTTTTGCTGCTGCCGCTTGGGAGTGAACCTGCTCGTGAAGAGTAACGAGGAATTTGCCGGTAGTAGCTGGTGAAACTTGTGAAGCGGCCCCCCGCCCCCCCGCACCTCGCACTCAAACAAAGAGATTACTCCCACGTGCGTTTTTTTGTTGTTTTTTTTTTTTTTCGAGCTATCCAAATCAGAGATCATCGGCTGGAATAATGGGTCCCAAAAGAGCTCTGCCAAATGAAGATGAGATAAAAAAAAGCGCTGGATTTCTTGGCAGAAGAAAGGGCTGCTCTAAAATCACAACAAAGAGGTATACTGGACCTCGTGGAAGAAATTAAAGCGCTGCGCAGCCAGAACGCTGAAAAAGACAAGAGGCTGGCGTATCTGGAAAGCAGATTGGCTGAGATGGACCAGAGAACTCGGGCAAACGACGTGATCATCACGGGGCTCCACATCAAACCCCGATCATACGCGAGAGCAGTGGCCGCAGACAGCAGTGAAAGTCAGCTGGATGAGGAATCCGCTGAGCAACAGGTGACGGCCTTCATGCAGTCAAAAGGAATCCAGCTGGACTGCACCAACATCGAGTCCTGCCACCCTCTGCCCAGGAAAAACGGCGACAAACCTGCTGTGATCATGAGGTTTGTAAACAGAAAACACAAGACAGCGCTAATGAAACAAGGTAAGAAGCTGAACGGAACCAACATCTTCATAAACGAGCACCTCACAAAAGAGAACGCAGAAATAGCCAGGAAAGCAAGATACATGAAAAAGCAGAAAAAAATTCAAAACACCTGGACATCAAACTGTAAAATATTCATCAAATTAAACGGATCGCCTGAAGAAGCCAAGGTCATTAACATCCGTAATATTATGGAACTGGACAAATACGATCTGGAGGCACAGCAACAATCCAGACAAATATAGGACACTGAAGGATTTTACTCATCTGCAACAAAACATTCTACAGTATGAATCAAAAAATCAACAAACAGGAACAACAGGAACTGAAAGTTTTTGAATACACAGAGCACAACCCACAGGACGTAGAATATGACATAGACCCTGATAATAATCTTTTTAACTCAATCAATAATGACTGTAATTATTACACAGATGAACAGTTTAACACAATGGTCACATCTGATTTCAATATTTCTATGATCCACTTCAACAGCAGAAGTCTCTATGCAAACTTTAATAACATTAAAGATTATTTAAATCAGTTTAAAGAGCCCTTCAATATTGTGGCAATATCAGAGACGTGGCTCAGTGAAGAGAAAGGAGTGGATTTTACCATGGATGGCTATGAATTAAATTATATAAATAGAAAAGTGAAAAAAGGAGGAGGAGTTGCAATTTATGTTGACAAGAGCTTGAAATACAAGGTTGTTGAAAATCTGTCAGTAACTGTGGATGATTTATTTGAATGTATTACAATAGAAATCTGTCTGGACAATGTGAAGAATGTAGTAGTGAGCTGTGTATATAGAACACCTGGATCAAACATTGACTTATTTAAGGACTGGATGGAAAAAATGTACGCAAAACTAACTCATAAAGTTATGTTCATCTGTGGTGATTTAAATATAGATCTGATGAACTCAAAGCAACATAGTTTGACAGAAGAATTTATCAACACAATGTACAGTATGGGCTTACATCCAACAATTACAGGACCTAGCAGAATCAAGTCGCACAGTGCCACAGTAATAGATAACATATTCACAAACATTATGGAAAATAATATCAGGAGTGGGCTTTTATTGAATGATATCAGTGACCACCTGCCGATTTTTGTTGTCTATCAATGTGATTATAGGAAGAAAAAGTATACCAAAAATATTAAATATAAAAGAATAAGAACCGAAGAATCAATGAATTTACTGACAAAGGAATTATTAATACAAGATTGGAAGATAGTTTATGATGAAAATGACATAAATGGAGCATATGATAAATTTTTACAAATATTTCAATCATTGTACAATAAATACTGTCCTATAAAACAATACAGTGACAGACAACAACAAAAAAATATTCCTTGGGTCACCAAGGGGTTAATAAATGCATGTAAAAAGAAGAATACATTATATAAACAATTCATTAAATGCAGAACAGTGGAAGCTGAGATCAAATATAAAAGATATAAAAATAAGCTTACTACTATAATGAGGACCTGTAAGAAAGAATATTACAACAGAATACTAGAGGATAACAAAAATAACATAAGAGGAATATGGCAAGTACTCAAGGGGATTATTAGTAATCGTCATAAGTATGCAAATTATCCAGAATATTTTATCGAAAACGACAGTTTGATTAATAATATGGAAGATGTGGTCAGTGGTTTCAATAAATTTTTTGTAAACGTTGGTCCTGAATTAGCAAAATCAATAGTGACTCCAGAAACAAACTACAGTGGTTCTGTGAATGAAATAGAGGATAGAAACCCAAACACAATCTTTTTGGGTGCAGTTACTGAAAAGGAAATTATCGAGACTGTGAGTAAATTTAAGAACAAAAAATCAACGGACTGGAATGAAATTGACATGACAATAGTGAAAAAAGTAATTGAGGGAATTGTTAAGCCACTCACCCACATCTGTAACCTGTCATTTCAAACTGGTACATTTCCAGACAAAATGAAAATAGCAAAAATAATACCGCTATACAAAACAGGAGACAGTCATTGTTTCACAAATTACAGGCCAGTCTCTTTACTCTCACAATTCTCCAAAATACTTGAAAAAATCTTCACTAAGAGACTGGATGATTTTATTGAAAAACACAACCTCCTTACAGATAGCCAGTATGGTTTTAGAGCAGATAAATCTACATCCTTGGCACTGATCGAACTTATAGAAGAAATTACTAGTTGTATAGACAAAAAAAAGGTTGCTGTAGGAGTATTTATAGACTTAAAGAAAGCTTTTGACACCATTGACCACAGAATACTACTAAGGAAACTGGAAAGGTATGGGATAAGAGGGGTAGGACTGAGTTGGGTGGAAAGTTATTTAAGTAACAGACAACAATTTGTACAAATTGGAGAGCACAAATCACCCTGCATGGACATCACTTGTGGTGTGCCCCAGGGGTCAGTTTTGGGACCCAAACTCTTTATCTTGTATATAAATGACATATGCCAAGTATCAAAAATTCTGAAATTTATTTTGTTTGCGGATGACACAAATATCCTTTGCACAGGTGAGAATTTGCAGCAGGTTTTAGAGGTGGTCACAACTGAAATGGAAAAATTAACGCAGTGGTTCAACAAAAATAAATTATCTCTAAATCTAAAAAAACCAAAGATTATGTTGTTTGGAAATTATAAAATAAATCATGAAATAATGATAACGATAGATGATACCAGAATAGAAACAGTACAGGAAAATAAGTTTCTGGGGGTGACGCTAGACAGTAAAATCTGCTGGAAACCTCACATCAGTCACATCCGGGCTAAATTAGCAAAATGTATAGGGATACTGGGGAAGACAAGACACATCGTGGACTATAAATCATTGGTCTTATTGTACAATTCACTGTTTCTACCTTATCTTAACTACTGTGTAGAAGTCTGGGGAAACACCTACAAGACCAACCTACAAGCAATATGCACATTACAAAAAAGAGCTATAAGGATAATAAACAATGCAGGATATAGAGACCATACCAATTCGTTGTTCTTGAAGTCACATGTCATAAAGTTCATCGATTTAGTTAAATTTAAGACAGCACAAGTAATGTACAGGGCAATTAACAATCAACTCCCAACTAATATACAAAAAATATTTAAAAAAAGAGACAATGATCATAATTTGAGAGGAGACTTAAACTTCACAAAACCCAAGATACGTACAACCAAGAAAAGTATGTGCATATCTGTCTGTGGGGTGGATTTGTGGAACAGTCTGGAGCCGGAACTGAAACTATGTACAAACAGAAATCAATTTAAAAAGAGGTATAAGCACCATTTGTTGAAAGGATATATGTTAGAAGGGTAGAATTTATATGTACGATTCATTATGTTCACTCTGGGACATTATGGGACACTATGGAATGGTGGGTGGGACAGCACTGTGTGTATCTGTGTCGTTTGAGACTGGTTTTGAAATATAGACTTCATTGTATGTTAGAATGGACAGGTGTTAATGTTGATCTGAAAAAAATACAGTAAATTGTTTACTTGGGGTATTAAAGGTAGTAATTTGTATAAAATTCACATGGGTGTATCGATGTATTGATCTGAAAAAAATACAGTAAATTGTTTACTTGGGGTATTAAAGGTAGTAATTTGTATAAAATTCACATGGGTGTATCGATGGAAAAGAGGAGTTGGAATTAATAAGTGTTCACTTCTTCCTTCTCCCTTTCGAACAGTGTATACTGTAACTTTATTGCATTTGCTATTTGCTTGTTTTTTGTTTTATTTTTTGTGTTCGAAATAAACTATCTATCTATCTATCTAACTTCCTGCCATCCAGCTTGGTGCTCAGCAGTAATGGAACGGAGGAGGGAAATTTGTGGCAGCACCTTGCATGGCAGCGACCCCTCTGATTCTATATATGTGTGTGATTAACACTGTAGATAAGAGAAACATAATTTTTTGTACTGTACATGGGCAGCGCGGTGGTGCAGTGGTTAGCACTGCGACAGCACAGCAACTCACCCTTGGCCATGGGATCCCAGGTTCGATCCCAGCCCCTGACCAACAGTGATCTGTGTGGAGTTTGCATGTTCTCCCTGTATCTGCGTGGGTTTACTCCGGGAGTTCTCCGGTTTCCTCCCACAAGTCAAAAACATGCAGGTTAGGTTAATTGGAGACTCTAAAGTGGCCCTAGGTGTGAATGTGTGTGCGAATGGTAAAGGGATAGCGCCGTACCATGGCTGCTTCATCCATCCAGGTGGATGCCCTCAATTTCCCCTCTGGGGATCAATAAAGTGTACAAAATCAAAAAAAAAAAAATGAAATGATTGGCTGTATAGATTTGAATGACAATAAAGATGGCTTATCCTTGTTATTACATTATGAGCTTATTAATGTCAGGCTGAAAACAGACAGAGCTTTTAGAACATGTTCAGTCTGCTTTATCCTGTCTTGAGAGGTCTTACTGTGAGAAAAATCGGAAGAAAATCAACAAAAAATTGCCAGTAATTTCCTGATTTTGGAGTGAGAGTTGGCAACACTGCATAAAGCTGTCCATGTTTATCTGACCTTTATGATATGGATTTAATCCGATGTGCAGTGATCCAAAGAATATGTGAACCAAAGACAAATTTCCACTTAGTGGACAATAAAGTTTTGTTTAATTCTATTCTATTCTATTCTCCACAGTCCAAATACCTGCTCTAACAGAGACATGATCCAGTCCCTCAAATTCCTTTGAAAGATCAAAATCCATTTTTGAACAATCTTTATCCAGGTAGCAAGTAAATGTGTTTTAACTTCAGTGGATTCCAGTCTCAGCTGTCTGATGGAAAGTCACAGTTTATATCACATCTTCAGTCTGTAACGACATATCTGGCAACCAGTTGGTTTAAATCTTGCTGGGTCACAAACTGTCCAGATGCATACCTGTGCTTGAAATCCAGCCCAGGCTGTTCAGAATACAGTAGATCCACTTCACGGTGTTGTTAGCATAGCTAGCTGTTACTGAAGCCGATTAAGATGCTGTGGCATGACCTTAAAAAGGCAGTTCATGCTGGAAAAACCTCCAATGTGGCTGAATTACAACAATTCTGCAAAGACGAGTTGGCCAAAATTCCTCCACAGTGCTGTAAAAGACTCATTGCCAGTTATCACAAACGCTTGATTGCAGTTGTTGCTGCTAAGGGTGGCCCAACTAGTTATTAGGTTTAGGGGGCAATCACTTTTTCACACAAGGCCATGTAGGTTTGGATTATTTTTCCTTAACAATAAACACCTTCATTTAAAAACGGCATTTTGTGTTTACTTGAATTATCTTTGTCTAATATTTTGATTTGTTTGATGATCTGAAACATTTAAGTGTGACAAACATACAAAAAAAATGAGAAATCAGGAAGGGAGCAAACACTTTTTCACACCACTATATATATTTGCAGTATATAGTCTAGCATCATAGGAGGAATACCAAATAATTAATGACATGAATAATGATTCTGGCAGTGGTAGACAGAAACTATTAAGGTACATACTGTTGAAGCACAGTATTTTTGGAAAAGTTCTTATTTTGCGAGATGAACAAATATAGTTCAGGATGCATTCAGGATGCCAAGATGTCAGCACTGTCCGTCCAGTCCCTCTGTGACTGGGGAAGTAGATCTCCTCAAATCTCTGTTAACCCCTTGCACTCCGGTCAATCTTCCTAAAAACGCCAAAAAAAAAATGTGCCCAAAGTAAATCGAAAGCTGTTCTTCAACCCTTTGCAGCATCTTCATGGGGTTGGTCTCATTTAAAAGAAAACACTTTGAATTTTTTGGCAAAAAAACCATAATCTCTCTAAGTGCTCCGACCACTGAGTTACAGTCATCTAAACATAGTGAACTTGAAGAAAATTAATTTGGCCTGGGTGTTTTTTTGGATACAAATGCTTGCAAATAACACACAGCTTCAGATCCGGGTTGGAAAATGCAACAGAAATGTAGAACCAAGTGTTATCCAGCTGAGGTCCAAATTTTGTAACAATACCACAAAAACTGAATATATTACACAGCTTTTTCCTCAGGTTGTTCCCAGGCGTTTTGGAACTGTGCCAAATTGTGTCAAATGGCACAGTTTGGAAAAACGTCTGTAACTTTTGAATGATTCAATGTAGAAGCTTCATTTAGGGCTCTAATGAAAGGTCACATTCAGGGCTGTGTCTGTGTGTGTGGGGGGGGGTTTGTCCACCCCCCCCCGCTACAGAGGACGGAGATCCGCCTTTGCTACATGACGGATTACACTCGGATAAGGCATGTTTCCACAGCACCGCTGTCACTGCGGCTCCCCCCACCCCCCCGCTACAGAATCGTAGCAGTGGGGGGGGGGGGGGGCGTTCAGGGTCCGGAGGCAGCGAACGAACCGTGTAACGCGGCGCACGCACTTCGGACATCGTGCGCCGCACAGTTGTAATTTACCGATCAGTCAAAAGTCATTTTGGATTACAATTTTCAGGGATAAAAAATAATTTGGCTTATAACACCTTACCTCTTCACAGCCACATTGTCCTGGCCAACTTCTCTTCCTCACTGTCAGACGAACCGACGCTGGTCTGCTCGTTCTGGTCTCGCGACCCGGTCAAAACATAATTCCATGATTGCGGTTTTGGCGAATGATTTACGACCTTCGTCGTCGGCCTCCGTCGGTCTATGATGACCATATAAGAGAATCCTAAACACTCTGCTGGAATTAAAAAATAAATAAATAAATAAACCACTGCCTGTGGCTGCTGAAGCAGTCTCTCTTCACCCAGCTTTAGACAAAACAGCTCAGCAAACTTCTGTGCTTCAATTGGCTCACAGCCGTTGGGAGGCGGGTCCTTCTGGCTATGTTTTCATTCATTGGTTCTTCAAGGTTTCAGAAACCCAATTCAAGGCTCTTATTAGTCGAATGAGCGGTCAATCAGATGAACTAATCTGTTCGCGGCTGTGTCTGCAGCTTTTATTTTCAGTGCGCGCTTGGACGCCATACACCACCTTCATCAAAATCTCCATGATGCGTTCTAGAGCGCACGAGAGCGCCCTCGTGCGCTCTCATGCACTCTAGGATGCAGAGACTTGCCCACCCGTGGGACAATGGAGCACAAGAGGTTAATAAAGGCAAATGCAGTATCTGGATCGTTAAACTTGTGGAGTGTTCCATTTGTCAGTGTAATCCGCAGCCCAGCTGGATAGAAAAGGCCAAACTTGATACTCGGGCAGGTACGAAGAAGACGTTTGGCGTTCCCAGACTCTGAGTGTTTCTTAGCCACTGTGGGAGCAAAGTCAGGAAAAATGGAAAGTTTTTTGCCTTGGTGGAGAAGAGGGGACAGCTCCCCAGCTCATCGCAGAATATGTTCTTTGGTATGAAAATAGTGAATTCTGATAATGATGGGACGTGGAGGTGCTCCATTTTTAGGTCTCGCTTGACGTGATCTATGGGCCCGGTCCAGGAGAGGTGTCTCATCCAGATGGAGAAGATCGATATAATTTACTGA
Source organism: Pholidichthys leucotaenia (assembly GCA_020510985.1). NCBI lineage: Eukaryota > Metazoa > Chordata > Actinopteri > Cichliformes > Pholidichthyidae > Pholidichthys > Pholidichthys leucotaenia. The sequence continues at coordinate 313,049,727 of CM035847.1, read as the reverse complement.
ACTGTATTTTGTTTCTTTTTCCCACAAACTCATAGAACAGAAAGCACTATAACCAGGACACGGGGGAGCGGCGGTGGTGGGGGGCTGGTGAGTGGATGACCACTATAAAGGCTGGACTTACCACAGACAGCAAAAGGCATTTCCCTCTGTGTATGAAAAAGTAAAAGAAAATGTTGGACAACAATGAAAATGCGGTACAAACATCCGTCGTCGTCGGCCTCCGTCAGTCTATGATGACCATGGAAGAGAATCCTAAACGTCTACTCTGCTGGAACAGCACCGCCTGTGGCTGAACAGGCCGATGCGCACCGGTGTTCTACCTTCCAGCGTTGGGCGTTGGTAGGATTCAAGCCTGGGCAGGAAGATATGGAGGACAAGATGTTGCCCATGCAGCATGTCCCCCCTCTCCACATCACTGATGGATCCAAAGGAACAGCAGAGCTGCTATAGTTTGGCACCAGCGCCGTCGCAGGAGCTGCCAGAACGATGTTGAGCACAACAGAGAACTGCCTTAGGGGCTCCGACTCCGGATTTTTCCTCAGGGTTGACTCCCGAAGCCTTTCCCGTGACCGGGTGTGCCGCAAGGCAGCGGAGGTTTGAAATCAGGGTTTACCTTCCCCTAGATGGGCTACCTTCCCAGGTTGACGAGCCACCATCTACCCAAAGCATCTGGTTTTAAGGCGCCAGAGATCCGCCCTCGCCCCTTCTCCTATTAGTAAAAGCAGTTCTGCCGGGCTTAGAGACTAAACCACACGGGCAGGCTAGGAGTTGGACTTAGCTGTCAGAGGCTTTTCGAGACGCACGCCGTAAGGAGCATTTTATGAGCGCTGGGAGCTTAACCCCAGTGCCACTCCTGGCTATGACAACCTTGGAACCTACAAGGTTACAAACATCCAATACACCCTTAATGGGATTTCAAAACCAAGCTTATACACATTCAGCTTCTCAAAAAAAATGTATGAGCATTTGAATTCATATATACATACAGTACATAACTTAAAGAGAACAAACACAAACAAAATGCAAAGAATACAAAAACTTTTTTTTACATTTTTTTCTGGAATTTTATCTGAAATTGCAAGGAGTCTCTCCTCCCTCTCCTCACCTCTCCTGGCTCTTTCCTCTGCCTTCTCTGCCTCCCTCTCCTGAAATTCCAGAACAGGCCATCCTTCGCTTTCGCCTGACAGTGCTACTGGGCTCTGAGGTCCCTGCAATCGGCTCATCTTCGCTGTCTGCCTCCACTTCAACTTGTGGCTCAGGGGAATTTGTTACAGCTGTAAAGGAGTGGCCACCCCCTGCAGATGAAATGAGGAAGGGAGGACTAACAGAAGCCCCCCCAGCACTTCGTCCATCAGTGGATACCATCTCCAGGAGCCTGCTGTCCCCTGATTCTGTCCCTACCCCAGATGAAGGCCGTTTAAATTCCTTTAAATGTCATTAAAGTAATATTAATATTCAGCCAGGTTTTTCATAAATTAGCACAACACACAGGTGGTACATTTATCTACTGTACAGCTGTACACAAATACTAACAGTCAAGCAATACGTACTTTGTAGTTTTTTTTCAAATTCTCCCATTTTTTGGCTGCCCTTGCAGGTGAGATGAGGGATTGAAGATCCATTCCCTTCAGGAAAACACTAAAAAAAACAATATGAAAACAAGAGTCATTCAAGAGTAAAAATTGCACTTAAAAAAACCCCTGCTAAAACTTACTCCCATTCATGCTGAGCAGCATTACGCCGTCCAGAGAACAGGCTGTTATGTTTTTGTCTCAGCCTTATTAGGGTTTCTACATTTTCATCTCTCCCAAAAACAATAAAAGAGGAAAGCATTATTTATAAATGCTGTATATAATAAATCATTGTAGGCTGAGGATCCGGCACTCCAGCATTATTTTATTACTTGACACGCCTTGGCAGGTCTCTTTTGAAAATGAGGTCCTACATCTCAATGGGATTACCTGTATGAAAAAGGTTAATAAATAATATTGTGGTGGCACGGGTGGGGGATTCTTCACCCAGAGAAGGCAGTTGGGGAAGGGGGGAACAATGGACCGAAAGAGGGGGTGTCACTGGGGTATCAGACGGGACAGTATGGACTATGAGCCCCCCCCGGGAAGAGGAGGAACTGCCGGAGCCGCTGGAAGAGGAAAGGATGTGAGAAAGGCACCGGCGTTATGTCATGTTAATGTGCCACACAGGTCTTTGTTCCAAACAACAATGTATGACGGTCGGAAGGTCCGGGTCTCAATCCATGGAATTAAAGACATAAAAGAGGAATGCACAGAGACCTGGGAGCTCTTCTTGCTGTACTGTATGTTGGAGAGGGAATAAAGTTCATGTGTCTTTCAGCCCGTTGCCTCGCCTGCTTCCTTTCTCCACAATATTACTGTAACTAAATAACCCTCAAATACTGCAGCCTACTGGATAATCCATGCAACTGCCTTGATGAAAATCTGAAATATGGTTTGTAGTGGTGAACGATTCTAAAGGGTAAATGGCTTTAATCTGTCCAATGATAAACTACGGACTTAGCTTTACATGTATTCATTGATATAAATTATGAAACAAGCCAGTTAAAAACACAGATGAAGACCTAAAAAAGTTCGGATCAAAAAAAGGTAACAGTTCTCCAGACTAAAGAAGGGGTCATAAAAGTGGGCAAGAGCCAGAAACAGCACTACTGTCAAATTTATACCCAGATTATCTGGTCCTTTTTATGATCCAACATATTAAGGCACTGCTTTATATGAAGCTGTGATAACAGTCAATTTATGTAAGTGCATAGTCCAAACATTGACAAGCAGCTGTTATTCTCTCAGAAGACTCATAAATCTGCGTGAGCACAGATGAGAAACCCCTAAATTGTACCTTCTTTGCTTTCTTTTGTTTGCTTTATCTAAATAATAGCGAAATTTCAATGGACCTTAAATTGTGTTCATATAATATATTATCAGTTACTGAGGTTATGCTTGAGAAATGCGTTCATGCTCACGCTTGTTCCGAAGTTTACAAATATTCTGTACTGCTGTATGTCAGCCAAGGAATGGAGGGAAGAAGGAACACGATAAAGTTTGCCCAATAAGAGGGATTGTATTTTTTTAAATATGTAATTGGATTGAAATAATATTTTGATTTAGTCGTTTGTATTCTTTGATGTAATTGCCATTTTTCAAAATATCTGATTAGCCTATTGCTAACATAGCCATTAGCAAGCTAATGCTAACATGCTAACATCACCGTACCACAATAAACCTGCTTCTAAAAGAGCAAAGAGGACACTAGTGGTTAGTGGTTTTGCTTGATCAAGTTTTACCAAGCTACAAAAGTTATTTCAGCATAAATAAATCTAAAATACTACTTACACTTGTCGGTCATCTCCGTCTCTCCGCTGGCTCCATCGCTGATGGATGATGATGATGACATCAGTGTTACGTATGAAGATACACTCGAAATGACGAAGCCAGGTGCACGACTGAACTCAGGTTTATTAATTATAGCACACACCACACTACAACCACCAGGCAGGGGTAATGGCGAAGAGAGCCGCCCCTCCTGCCCGCTGCTCTTTATAGGCACAGGTGGTAGCGGAAACAGAAGTGAGTGCCACCACACCATGCCTCACAAAAAAGAGCATACTGTCATGCGTCTGGGGGATTATGTCACTCCAGACCCCAGACACGGGCTATTGTTGTATTTGTTTTCCTGTTTTACCTGCACATTTGTCTAGGGTTTTTCTCTGTTTCTGTCTCTGCCTCTCTTTCTCTCCAGGCACTTTCCACAGGCTCCTCAGCCTGCTGCTGCAGTGAGCAGCTTGCAATCAACGCACCTGCTGCAGCTACACACCTGTTTCCATTTGTGTCACTAGTTCACTGTGCATTTATACTCTGTTCATTCACTATCGTGGCGGTGTTAATCTGTATTCTGCATGTAGTCATTCTCCTGTGTATGGTCTACTCTCCTTTAAGACTTCATTTAATGCTGTTCTCCCCGGAGCTCAGCCTTGCTCCAAAACACACATGTAAGTCTCCTTTTCTCCTTATTCAAGTTCACGTTTTGTGTTTCCCTTCGGTGGCCCAGTCTGGCCCGAAGGCGTGGCGTGGAATTCTTCCTTATCCCTGTAGCATTGTGTATTTTTGTCTGCTGTTGGACACACTGTACAATTGAACTCCTGTTAAATAAACAGGAGATAAACTAAATAAACTTAAATAAACTTCACCTGCACTTGGGCTCATCTCCTTTCATCCATGCGCTACGTAAAAACGCACGCACATGACACATACAAACTATATAAAGAACTATATACCATTTCCCCCCCTTTAGAAAAAGGAAAAAAAAGAAAAGAAAAAGTCCAAAACACACACACAATTGAGACCCTACCCAATTTAGGACCCGAACCACACACTAAAATAACAGAAAACAATATACTATCATTGGCCTAACACATTCACACCAAAACAACTAAAAACTAGGGGGGACGGGGGGACTAGCGTCCTATCCCCACACAGCCAGGCGGATTATTCTGCCACCAGTACTAAATAAGAAAAGTCCATTTATAAACCAAAAGATCACCATGTTTCCTAAACTAAATAAAATGAATAAAACAATCCCTCAGAACTACATACAGTTACATATATATAACAATATGCTGTGCCAATTTACTGTGTATCCTACAATCATGCACACAAATGAACATAGAAAAATTCCAAACCCGTTATAACTCTCATCACTGGAACATAAAGCACAACACACAGTCTGCACAGCTAGGAAAAGGAGGAAACTGGCCTGTGGGTCCCCCTGGACCATTTCTTCCCAAGTCCGCCCCGGAGGCAGCCTGCCTCCTGGACTGCAGCTTGCTGCGTCAACAAACGAGTGCCTCTTCTTCTTCGCCGTCAGGTGCCTCTCTCGTCCAGGCCCACCACTTGAAGACTCCTCCCGGGCACGCCACAGCTTAATCGGGTGCCTCCACAAACCGTCCAACAGCTGAAGATATGCATCACCCCGTTTGGCCACAATGCGCAGCCGCCCCTGGTGCTCCTTAGACTGCCGCTTAGCTCATACATGCCGTGATTGACCCTCCTTCCGAGCCCGAACCAGGTCCACAACTCCCAGAGGAGTTCTGCTCGGCTTGCAATGTCTCTGCCCAGCACACGGTTCCTCCATGCCTAACAGTCTGGCCCCGACCTCTTTTAGCTCCACTGCAGCCGTCGCCATTGTACCTCCATGTTGATCGGTCCACTTTAGCTGAACTTCGGGAATGACTGGAGCCAGCTCCTCGTTGTCACTCGTCAATGCACGTGCCTCACTGTGACACCCAGTACCCTCGTCCAGGGTGACTTGGGCTCCGGCACTGAGACCCTCCTGCAACGACTCTGAGCGAGACTGGTCCTCCTCACCTTCCGGGGTGCTTGGTAATTCTTCATCCCACACTGCACCATCCTCCACTCTCGGAATCGGCCGGTCCCACAGTCCACAGCCTGACCACTCCTCCCCAGTGCTGCTCTTGATGGCGAAACCATCAAGATTGATTGATGTTATTTCCACGGGCCGTAACGGTGAACTCAAGGTTGGACATCTCCGCCGACTTGTACCGGGCCATCAGTCTCAACGTTCCTACCATGGACAACCATCCGCCTCCATAGCCGTAAAGTGGTGCTGGGTCATCTTCAATCCTGTAGTGTGGGAAGAATTTTCTCACTGTACCCCAATTCAGCAAGGAGCCCTCCGCCCCCATCTTGATCAGCAATGGCACCTCCATACCATCCAGCTCCACCGTGCAGAACGTGTATCAGTTGGTGTTCGGGGTGTGGACAATCATCCGGGCAGGAGGAGTCAGTTTCTTCTGCGGGCTTCCCTGCTCGGACATATGAAACACCCGGGCATAGTAGTTCAAGCGGCCACACTTGGTGCAGCGTTCCCCTCTCGCCAGACAATCCCTGGCCTTGAAGCTGTGCTTCACGGACCCGCAGCCCAAACACATGGGCTTCCCCGGGGCAGACCCCAATTTCGCAGCATTGTCCTCTGCAGCACCATCCTCCATGGTCCCATCGCTGTCTGGGTCCTCTTCTCGTGTGGCAACAAGAAACTCCAGCTGTCAGTGTAACAAACGCTCACTCAGCTCCAGCGTCAGCCTATCCACTGCCTCCAGCTGGACAAACAACTCGATGGTCCTGGACAGCGTTAAGTCAACTGGAAAAGTGAGCAGCTTTGATCTTATTGCAGCGCTGTTGGTATGCTCTGCCAGCTGGTCACGAACCATCTCCTCCTCCAACAGTCCAAACTGACACACACTAGCCAGTAGTCTCAAGTCAGCTACAAACTGCTGAATAGGCTCACCTACCTGTTGGCGGCGCTGCCAAAACTTGATTCTCTGGACGATGACGTTGTCCAGAGCGCGAAAATGGCACGCCATCAGCTTGACCATGTCCTCATAGCTGTCTGAGTTGCTGAGCATGCTCAGAATTCACTGGTCCTCAATTTCCAGGTTGTGCACCAACAGTACGCATGCCCTCAATTTGTCCATTTTGCCCAGATTCAGCACCATTATGTATGTATGTCTGGAAGGCGGCATACCATCTTGGTCAGGGAACAGGTGGCTCATCCAGGAGCTCCAGAAATGGCCGAATTGGAGACCCACATGCTTCCATACCTTTTTTAACCTCATCGCCAAATGTTATGTATGAAGATACTGTCACATGGTCTGTGCGCCGATGCCATCCACACTCAGACCTTATTCCTCCTCAGCCCGGCTCTTACTTTGACAGCGTCTCAGCGGGCCTCCAGCTGTCAAGCTCTATGGGACGACTGGAGGCCAATTACCTCTCATCAGCTGAGGCGCTGTCAACCACTATTAAAGGGAGCGGTCCTGATTATTCAGTGCTGTGACCTCGCACTTATTATCCACACTCTTCTCCGGTGTGGGTAAGGCTGGAACCCCTACGTCCGGCTCCAGTCCCCCTCTCATCATCATCATCATCATTTGTAAGTGTACCTTTGTATTGTTTGTGTTTTGCCCCACGAGGCTCTTTCCTTTGTTCCTTTCCGTTATTGTTAATAAACAACGCAAACTCACCGGTCAGCCCTTGGCTCTTATTTATGGCTCGCAAGAGCCACACGTAACAGTAGGTCACAGCCAGTTAGTTGCTGGCTGCCATGAGTTTGCTAATTGGACTTTGTTCTTCCCTGTCTGGGTGTCAACTCTGGGAGCATGCCGTCTCCCAGGAGCCGCGTTCGGCGCCTGGGTAATGAGCTAGCGACCTCCCTGGAGTATGTCGATGGGACGCTCCTCACCGCTACCTTCTACGACAATCCCAACGACATACGCTGGCACCTAGACTATGCTGAGGTTCTCCTGGACAATCTTCCTCGCTATACCGACCACCCTGAAGTCTGCGTGAGGAGAAATGACATTGCCTCACAATGTGAGATACTCCATGGGCTGGAGGGAAATCCCGGCAGGAAGCCGAAGAGGAGGAGTCGTCACCCTTCGCTTCGGGATCCCGCTCCTGCCTAAGTTCCGGCCCAGGAGTTCGCACCATCCAGAGGTCTTTCCCCATCGGGCATGACGTCACTCGGGAATCTCCCGGAGGAGCTGCAGCTGACAGCCATCAAGATCCGAGACCGAGTGGCTGCTGCTCGCTCTGCGGTTCATCCATCTGTCATCATTAAGCATGTGACGACGGAAGTTAGACTGGTGGAGAGGAATCCAGAGTTGCGTGAGTTCCCTGAGTTTGCCGACCTGCTCGCCTATGTTTCTGCACAGGAACGGCGATCCCCAGATCTCACCTTCGCCTCGCCCCCTGCAAGAAACCGTCGTCACACCGGCTGTCAACCTCAGCATGAATCCCGTCCGGATCCAGTTCCGGGTCGCACAAGGGCTCAATTCCCCACACAGCTGTCACTCCTGCACCTCGTCAGAGGGGAAACCCCGCAGCCTTGTCTCCCGAGCCATCTTCTCCTGCTGTTACGTCAGCGCTCCGCCCCCGGCTCATCTCAGCTGTCGCCCCCTCCTCCTCATCGCCTATCCCGGCTGCTGTGTGTCTTGGGAGTCCCGTTCCGGCGAGTCTCGTCCCGGAACCTTCTCGAGTGGCTCCCCGTCGTCCTCCCAGGGGGCCCTCTGTCACCGTCCGGCGGGGAAAGGGAGGAGCAACGTCCGCCACAGCAGGCACCACTCAGCCTCCAGGAGACAGGCAAGTCCAAGTTCATTCACACTATCATTATTGTGATTTGCTCTGTCAGACTCCTGGAGGTGGAGTTCGGGGTTCGCAGCTCCCCGAGCTCCCACCACCTGCTGTGGCTTTAATTATTAATCCCGCATCCTCTGTGTCTCCCTCCGCTGAGCGGTCCTCGACGCCAGGCCAACGTCGCTGGATGAGGAGGGGGCCTGCGGTTCTGGAGAGCCTGGTTCCGGTTCCACAGCCATGCCGTGGGCGGAGGAGGACAGCGGACTGCAGCGTGAAACCTGCGCCGACGAGGAAGTGTCCCTGGGTCTCCACGGAGGAGCGGTCCGGTCCAGCAGGTCGAGGTTGTCCTGCCACCCCGCTGTGTGGGCCATCGGCGTGGGCATCGGTACCGAAGGATTCTCAAGCTGCGCACACCGTCATGCCAGCTGCGGAGCCTGATGCAGCTGAGTGGGAGCCTGATGACGACCTCCTGCCGTCTGAGCCCGGATCTTCACAGTCCTGGACGGCGTCAGAACCCGAGATCAGGCAAGTGCTCTGTTTTGTCTTTCTTCTTTCAGTCTTAGAGCATTTTAGCCTGTCTCTTGGGGAGACGAGCTTGGTGCAGCTGCCCACTGCGTCCAAGCCTCTCTCACCGGGTTCTGGCGCTGCCGGTGATCCTGATCCCGGTTCTTCTCCCTCTCCTGAGCCTTCTCCCAGGGTTGCCGGCGAGGAACTGCTTTTGCCCGCTGTGCCAGAGGTTCCAGGTTTGGGGTTGGAGGTGGGTTCTGGTGCAGCGCCGATCCAATCGGGGTCCGACGCGGGTGCAACCGAGACCCAATCGGGGTCCGACGAGGGTGCAGCACCAGCGGCATCCAGGTTTGGTGAGGGAGCTGCAGATCCCCTGCCACCGGACACTGGACCGGCTCATCTTCATCTTCCTCCCCATTTTCACCGTTGTCATCATTGTCACCCTCATTATCCCCCCAAGCTTTCTCCACCAGGGCCCGATGGACCTCTCACTGTCGGCCCGGCTTGCCTTCACTATTCCTCTCCAAAGCCGTTGCCTTTCTCTCCCCTGCGGGCCTGGTGGCTGAGCGATGAGGGTCGGCCGCCAGAGGGACTGCCGTACCCATTCGGCTCTCTGGTTTGGCCACCCGACCCACTGGACTCTCTGTTCGGCGGTCTGGTCCGGCCACCTGAAGTACTGATTTTCCTGGCCTGGGATTCGGGTAGGCTGCTCGAACATTTTCCGTCACCCCTGTTGGCGTTTTGGACGCTGGGTGCGGGGAGACCCCCCAAACTGTATTATTTCTGCTGTTATTCCTGTGCCTAGTCCTTTGTTCTTTTGTGAGTGTGCAGGTATATGATTTCTTATAGTCATACCACGGTTAGCGTGCTTTTTTTCTTCCCCCTCCTGTTGAGGGATGTTCTGTATCTGTGGATTTTGCCTTAGGAGCTTCAGCTCTCCTCTTAGGTCTCCTGGGGTTGTTTTTCTTTGGGTCTTGTCAACATGTTATGGCATTTTATGGAGTATTGTGGTTTTCTTTTTTTTTTCCTTCTCCCGTACTCTGTAATTGCCTCGTTTGTCCCCTGCCTATGAAGTGTTTTTTTTTTTCCCCCTCCGTCTGCATATTGTTAGCCTGTTATGGAGTATTGTTTCTTTTCCCCGTACTCTGTAATTGCTTCATTTGTTCCCCGCTAATGTTGGGTTTTTTCTCTCCTTTTCCCAATTCACGCCCTCCTGGCCTACGCCCCATCCGCCCACCCTAGGTGGGGGGGGGGCTTGGGTGTTACTAGCCGTTCGGAGCCCGACCTTGAGGGGGGGTTCTGTCACATGGTCTGTGCGCCGATGCCATCCACGCTCAGACCATATTCCTCCTCAGCCCGGCTCTTACTTTGACAGCGTCTCAGCGGGCCTCCAGCTGTCAAGCTCTATGGGACGGCTGGAGGCCAGTTACCTCTCATCAGCTGAGATACTGTCAACCACTATAAAAGGGAGCGGTCCTGATTATTCAGTGCTGTGACCTCACGCTTATTATCCACGCTCTTCTCCGGTGTGGGTAAGGCTGGAACCCCTACATCCGGCTCCAGTCCCCCTCTCATCATCATCATCAACATCACTTGTAAGTGTACCTTTGTATTGTTTGTGTTTTGCCCCACGAGGCTTTTTCCTTTGTTCCTTTCCGTCATTGTTAATAAACAACGCAAACTCACCAGTCAGCCCTTGGCTCTTATTTATGGCTTGCAAGCGCCATACATAACAGTAGGTCACAGCCAGTGAGTTGCTGGCTGCCATGACGAAGCCAGGTGCACGACTGAACTCACGTTTATAAATTACAGTGTAACCCTTGCCTTATGTTAATTAGGTAAGGGAGATTATTAAGTGTAGACCAGTTGCTAGGTTCGTAAGGGTTACAATAGGGAATTAAAGTGAGTGTGGAATGAAATAGCTGGAGGCAGGAAATGAGCAATTCATATCTGTTATTATTAAAGATAAAAGGAACAAAATATACAAACAACTTAAAATATACAAATTTAATAACGGCCAACATGAAATAAAACCCCAAAAATGTCCTACTGAGCTCAGTGTTTGTTTGTCCGTTTGGTTTAGCCGTTTGACCAGTCAAGATATCTTGTATCTCCAGACTCAGGTTTCTTTTCCTCTTTTAAAGCGGCAGCTTGAGTTGTTACCACTTCAATGTTGTGCACTGGAGAGAGGAAGGATGTCCTTCAATTGAGACCTTGGTCAGACCTTGGTTCAATCTCGGTTCAGTCTCGGGTCAGGCTCGCCATCTCCATTCGGAGAGAATCCAGGATCCAGAAGGTTTTTTGGTCGGCAACCAAAAAAAAAAACCTAGCCAAGATGAGGTATCAATTTGAACACAGCAAAAGGACACAGCCACAATGCCTCTCAAGCTCGTGCTCCCATCAACTTAGGATAATAAAGGTTGCAAATTAGCGTTTGGAGAGTGTTTAGATCCATTTGAGATGAGATGAGATGATGAGATTCAACTTTATTGTCATTACACATGTATGAATACAAGGTAACGAAACGTGACTTGGCATTTGGGCACGCTCTGCAGAGCGCATTCAAGGCCAGGGCAGCCGCTAGGCGCCAGTCATAAAGAAGAAAGGAAAAAAAAGAAAAGAAAGGATATGACACAGTAGGCGAGAGAAAAAAACATGTTTTATCAAATTGATGCTTAATGAGTAAGCGAAATTTTGATTGCAGGCAAAAAAAACCTCAATGCATATTTAGCAGACATTTAGTAGACAGATCACACGCAGAGGGAGAGCAGTGTGTGTATATCGTATGCATGTAGTGTTGTATGCATTGTGTAGTGTAAATGTAACAGCTGTTAGTGAGCAGCAGAGGGCGCCTCCTGGCAGTGGATAGATGTTATAATCATGTGACTTATAAACAAGTCCAGAGTCCAGAGTCTATCTATCTCTCTCTCTTGCTTGCAGAAGGCACATGGGCATTGTCCTTGAGGGTCCAATCCGCTGACGACAAACAACTGATTGTTGATTGTTTGGGTAGACATGAGCCGGTCCTTCCGCTTATCTCAGTCAGGAGGAATGTAAACACGGGGCAAACAAGGTCAAATCAAATCAAATCAAATCAGCACAGTGCACTCAGAGAATAGAATTTGTCCTCACCCGTGTAATTCTGTGCTTCCATTATATATGCAGGCTTAAACTGTTTTTCCATAGAAAGCACAGGGCTTCAGATGTATTCCTTCACTGAATCACTGTCATTCAGTTCACCGTTTGCCGCTACTCGTGCCCTCCCCAACTGGTCGAATTTGATGAAGGAGCTTGCCGGGTCCGCTTTGATCAGCTCTCTCACTTTCCTTCAATTTCTGATGCATCAGGGAACTCCACAGCCAAAAATAGAAGTCCTGAGATCATAACCAATAATGTTTCCATAGACGCATGAATTCCAATGTCCATGAGTCTCCTCGTAGGTTCCAATTCTTGGGCTCCCCCTTGGCCCAATTCTTGTTGAAAAATAGTGACAATAGCACATTTAAGCCGCTTCCAAATCCATAATTTCCGTTTAGATTAAGATTCAGCAGAAGAAGAGCGACTAAACACAGACAAAAACGCAACATTGCAAAAGCTGGGAATAGATCAGGAAGGCAGGGGAGGAGGGAAGAAAAATGCGACTGCTCTCCCTCAAGGCAAGAAGGATAAGAAGCATTTATAGCATCTTTCTGAATTAAACTCACCAAGAAGAGATATCAGTGTGAACCAGACTGCCCACAGCCTCTCTCGTCCACTCTCAGATCGTGAAAGACCGACAACCAGCAGAGCACCTCGGCACTCTGCTCGGAAGGTGGGGCTAATATCGCTCTTAACGAATGAAAAGACCCAGATCACCCAACGTGACCATGAAACAGGAATTTAAAAGTTGGATAACGAGGATCGCACTTCCTCTTCCCAAAATAACCGTTTTTCAAAATAAAATCACGCACTTTCATTAATACAAATGAAATCTGAGATAAAGGGTCATTTTCTCAGCTGGGTTACACCCTCCCCCGCTAAATATCATGCACGTCCCGTTGCATGTGTAACCAAGACTGTCCATTGTCAGTATTTAGAAACTCTGAGAAGGCTGTAGTCAAACCTTGAAAAAGGGACTTAACAACAGTCACTAGAGGATTTCCTAATTCAGGATACTCTAGTCTTTTTGGAAGTTGTCTGATTCTTTCAGATCGTCGTATTGGTTGAATTGCAATGTGATCATTTTTGTCCATTTCATCAGGTAAATCATTTGATTGGTGTTCTTGTCCCTCGACTGAATTGTCAGAAGGTTCTTCTAGTATTGTTGCTGTTTCATTTTCCACAGGTTTATCATTCTCAGTATCGTCTCCTTCCGGTATCATTTCCACAGGTGAATTATAGGAAGGTTCAATCTCATTTGCATTATGCTCCCTATCCGGTTCTGCATTGGCAGTGGTCTCAGGTAAATCACAACCAGGTGGGTTTGTCATTTCCGGTGTTTGCAAAGGTTTTGGATAATCATGTACAGTAGTAAATCTGGTTATCTCCTCACATGGGGAATCCTCAACCCACGAAATCAAAAATTCATTTTCAATTTCGGTTAACTCTTCGTGATCATTGTTCTCTGCAACAGTTGTTTGGCGTGTCTTAGGACGGTGAATAGGCTCTGGCTCAGGTGTTTCTGCTGTGGCAACAGGGAGGAAACTGCAGGGAAGAAAAAGGTCTCTGTGTAAAGTTCTTGGGGGACCTTGCTTTGACTCGGGTTTAACCGTGTAAACGGGTAAATTACCTGCACGTTTGACTACCACATGAATGTCGGCCTCCCATTTATCAGCAAGCTTATTTTTTCCACGCAGTCTCACATTTCTAACTAAAACCCTATCCACAGGTTCAAGTTCAGAAACAGTGATTTTGCGGTCAAACCTGGCCTTGTTCTTGTCTGCAATCTTTTGTGCATTTTGTGAAGCTAACTTGTAGCTTTCTTCAAGCCTTTTCTTGAGATTTTCAACGTATTGCAAGTGAGTAACTTTCTGATCTTTGTTGAGAGGAAGTCCGAACGCTAGATCAACTGCCAATCTGGGTTTCCTACCAAACATTAATTTGTAGGGAGTAAACCCGGTTGCATCACTGCGTGTGCAGTTGTATGCATGTGTTATTATGTGTGTGTGTGATTATGTTATGCTGTTAGTAAACAGCATAACATAATCTTTCCAGTGGGACTTTTGTTTGGACTCAAGCGTTCCTAACATACTCAGTAGCGTTCGGTTGAATCTTTCAGTGGGGTTACCCCTGGGATGGTATGGGGTTGTTCTTATTTTCTTTATGCCTGAGATCTCACAAAGGTCTCTTATTAGTATTGCCTCAAAATCAGGACCCTGATTGCTGTGCAGGCGTTCAGGTATACCGTAGTGAACGATGAATTGATCCCACAGGCATCTGGCAACCGTTTTGGACCTTTGATCTGAGGTGGGCAATGCAAGGGCAAATTTAGTAAAATGATCAGTTATTACGAGAATATTGCTGGTATTGCTACTGTCTGGCTCCAGACTGAGAAAGTCCATGCAGACTAGCTCTAAAGGTCGTGTGGTGGTTATGTTGACCAGGCTAGCCGCTTTTTCAGGAGGACTCTTCCTTCGTATGCACCGATCACATGTTTTTACCTTCTGCTCGACATCTGTTGCCATACGTGGCCAATAGAATCGTATTCTGTCCAGATCAAGGGTTCTGTCAATACCTAAGTGGCCCATATCATTGTGCAGACTTTGGAGTACGGGAGCTCTGAGCTCCTCGGGAAGAACGAGCTGGTGGGTCACTTGGTCTCCATTTTGTCTTTTCCTGTACAACACTTCATTGTACATCTCCAATTTATGGAGTTCTCTGAGTAAAAGGGGGAGATCTGGGAGTTCTTCTCTAGCAGTCGGTGGGGGTGTTTGCCCCTGTTCGATTTGTTCAATAACTTGTCTGATTGTCGAGTCTGCTCTCTGTTTGTCTTTGATTTCTGTTTGAGATAAGACAGGGATAGTGGGTAAGCCATTGTCTTGCTCCAAGACATACAAGTCTGGGATTGCGTCAGCTGAGATGGTAAGTGACTCTACCAGTGCAACACCGCTATCCAGATTGTCATCACGGATTTTAACAAGGTGGTTTTGACAGATGGCTTGAATAGCTTCATCATTTACAATCTCTGTGGTGTCACTGTCAGTTAGGTGATGCTCTACAAAACGGCTTACACGCTCCTGCTCTTTCCTGGACTGGACATCATTAACGAGTTCACCATGAGGACGTCTAGACAACCCATCTGCATCTAGGTTTTTCTTGCCTGCTCTATACTGTAACTTAAAGTTGTAGTTAGACAAAGCTGCAAGCCACCTGTAGCTTGTGGCGTCTAATTTAGCAGAGGTCAATATGTAGGTGAGTGTGTTACTATCTGTAACTACCGTGAACCAACCACCATACAAATAGTCGTGAAACTTTTCAGTTACTGACCATTTTAGAGCTAAAAACTCTAGCTTGTGAGCTGGATAACGTGCTTCACTCCTTGATAACCCGCGACTGGCAAAAGCTATGGCCCTAAGCTGACCGTCCTGCTCCTGATAGAGTGCTGCACCTAAGCTAGTGGTACTAGCATCGGTATGGAGTACGTAAGGCAGCTTCGGGTCTGCAAAGCCTAATATAGGAGCTGATGTTAACTTTTCGATGATGGAGTCGAAAGCTTTTTGACGGTCTGTGGTCCATCGACTCTCAAATGGCAGTTTGGGATCAAAGTAGGTTTGGTCAGTGACTTTGGATTTTGACCTTTTGTTGAGTGGCGGGTAACCGTGTGTGAGGTCATTAAGGGGGCGTACTATAGATGAGTACCTTTCAATGAAGCGTCTGTAGTACCCTGAGAACCTTAAAAAGGATCTCAGTTCCTTGAGATTCTTAGGCCGTGGCCAGGTCTTAAGGGCCTGAATCTTTTCGGGATCTGTCTCGACACCGCTTTCGGAGACTACATGACCTGGGTACTGGACTGTCGTTTGAAAAAAATTTACATTTTTCCGGCGATAACTTTAGCCCGTACTCTTTAAGACGATGGAGTACCCGCATGAGTCACCGTTCATGTTCTTCCAAACTATTTGAAAAGATGATGAGATCATCTAGAAAGACTAGCACCTCATTTAAGTTCATGTCACCGACGCAGCGCTCCATGAGCCGCTGGAAAGTGCTTGGGGCGTTGGTTATGCCCTGCGACATGCGGTTGAACTCCCAGAATCCAAAGGGCATTACAAAAGCGGTCTTTTCTTTGTCTGCTTCTTCTACCTCAGTCTGGTAATACCCAGACTTAAGATCGAGCACTGTAAACCACTTGGATCCTGTGAGCGCCGAAAATGTCTCCTCTAGATTTGGGAGAGCGTAAGAGTCTTTTCTTGTTTGCAAATTGAGTTTGCAAAAGTCTATACATAGATGCACATCATTGTTTCACTTCCTCACCACGACAATGGGGGACGAGTAGGGAGACTGGGACTCTCTTATCACGCCTGCAGCAAGCAGCTCTTGAAGGTGTTTACGCACTGCCTCAAGGTCTTGAGGGTGTATAGGGCGTGCACGGTGCTTAAAGGGAGTCGGATCGTGAAGACTGATGGAGTGTTTCACTTTGCTCGCGCGCCCAAAGTCCAAATCATGGAAAGCAAATACTTCCGGGATGTCATTTAGTTGTTTGTTTATCCGCTCTTTCCACTCCTGTGGAATCGGTGAGTCACCAAAGTTGAAACTCAGTTGTGTCTCGTTTGCGGCCGACTCATTTGCACTGACGACATTGTGCTGGGACAGGATACAATGGAAAGCTCCAAGTTCTGCGATGACACACGTGGACGGAATAGTGACATCTTGCTCTGTTTCGTTTGTAATCATTACAGGCACTTTGTGTGGAGCTTGGGAAGGAAGAGTTATCAGGCAAGTTTTAACAAAAAGGCCACCAGGCAAGGAAGATTGAGAGGGGTGTTCAACTATCGCACAGGTGTCTGAGGTACAGTGAACGTTGGCAGACCCCTCTAAAACTACAGTTTTGCCTGCTGGAACTACAGCTGGAGCTTTGCTTGACAAGTTAACTAATCCAATGTTCCCATCTTTGTTCTGGGTATGTCTTAGTTCGAGAGTTTTCAACAGTGTCCTAAAACCGTAAGGGCTAGGTAAGTAATCAGGAGTCTTCATGTCTAAATACTTTCCATAAAGAACATCAAGTGCGTTTGTTCCCACTAACACTGGTGTCTGACTATTAGGATTGGCATCTGGAACAACGAGAGCTAAGGTTGGTATGTCAATTTCTGTGCATAAGAAGTCTTTTGGAAAGGTAATACACATCTCTATATAACCTAAATAGGGGACGGGCTGACCTGCAGTGCCCTCTACTTCTAAAAGGTCATAGAGTGGTTTAAGATTTTGATCGGGAAAGTTCTGTTTGTAAAATGACTCGTGACTGTAGTCACTTGTGACCCTGAGTCAAGAAGACAATGCACATTAACATCAGAAATGCTAACTACAGCTGTGCATTTGGAGCCAACTAACCCTTTTGGTAGGCTATACTTAGGTGGGTTAGTAACAGATTGCTTAAGGCTAGCGCGTTGCTTGTACTTAGGGAGACGTGAGTGTCTGGCTACAGTCTCCATTTGCCCCGTAATAGAGACTGTTCTTAGTTTAACCCGGTCTTTATTAGCTGCGGGATTTTCAGACTCCCATTTCTTTTGTTTCTCTTTAAACAGCTTACGCTTTTCGGTAACTAAAGCTGGGTTTGGTTCGTTTTCGCAGCTCGGCTTGATGTTGCCATCCTCTCCACATTGGAAACAGTACCACGGTTTGGGTGGGGTACTTTGAGTTCTGACCGTTTGTTCTGTGGGTTCCTTTGTCACTTTATTCGGCTTTCGTTTCTCTTTTGGCTTTGTACTGGGTGTACTTTTTGAGTTTTGAGCTTTTGGTTTTGTAGTTAGTTTTGCTAGTTGATTTTGAATTTCTGCAACTTGTTTTGAGAGTTCTTGAATTGAGTTTACCGTGATTTTGTCCTCATTTTCATTTTTGTCCTCATTTTACATTGCACAGTTTGCACGTGGGATGTCACTTTTTGTTTTGAACTGCTCAAATGTTGTCTCATTCGCAAGGTTTTGGCAACATTTTGGTCTTCTTCAGTACGTAGCAAGTGAAGCAAATCAGGAAAAGTTGGGGGATTTGTTCGTTTTTGTTTTAACTGGAGTGCAGTTAAAAGGGAATCATCCCAACAACCTCGACAAAACTGTGTGACAAGCAGCCTGTCAAAATCCTGGCTTGAAGCACCACCACGCTTCACAGTGTGAGTCAAAGCTACTTGAAGACGTTGTAGATATGATGAGGGTTTCTCACCTGTGTTTTGGAAGGTGTCAGTAAACTTGGCGTAAAGCTCTCCGCCATCTTGAACTGTACCATAAGCAGAATCTAACAGCTGAAGATATTCTGATGGTGAGCTGTTGGGGTTCAAGTACTTGACTACATCAGCTGCTGGGGGTAAAAGAGACTCAATGATCTTTCGGGATTGTTGCAATTTGGACATAGCAGGATCAGTCAAGATTAATTCTACACTGGAGCGCCAAGTATCATAATCTAGCTCATAAGTTGGTCGGAGGTCTTTGCCAGAAAAAGCTCCGAGCTTTTGTGAAAACGGCTGCACGGAAAAAGCCTCCCTTTTTACAATGTGCTCAACTACCACACGTTGCACTTCTGGGGGATTTGAATCATGTGCAGAAATGGTGGGCATACTTCGAGCTGGGGTGCTCGTAGTGTGATTTGACTGGTTATCTGGTTGTGCACCTCAAATACTGGACTCAGCTGCAGAAGGCTGAGGTGAGGTTCATCCAAGAAAGCTTCAGGTAAGTTATCAGGTAACTTAACTTCCTCTGATTGATCATTTTCAGATTCTTTGATTGCCTCAGAAATCTGTAACATCACGTCTTTCAGGACATCTGCAAAATCTCTGCCACTCATCTATGCTAGGTTTTTAATGTCAGTGAGATATAACTTGTTCATATCGCTCCCTACACAGTGTGTATAAACACTGGCAAGGGATTGTATCATATAGCTGGCTCCACTATCAGATACATGAGTACATGGCAATGGGTCAAGAGCTTCAAAAGCAATACCCGAGTGATACTCAAAAATAGCACTCTGGGAAATCTCAGACTTACTATCTGCTACTTTTATGACTCTTGAAATCGATCCATACCGTTTCAAAAACTCAGTCACTTCATCAAGTTGCTCATCTCCAGCGATTTCACTCACTATCACTGCATTTGGAATTTTCACAGATTCACGTTCAACAATATCCATTTTGGGTATGTTATAGGCTTGAAATAACGTAAGGGAGAGAAGGAAAAGGCTCCTGGCTGGGCTCGCCACTTCTTATTGTAAACCTTGCCTTATGTTAATTAGGTAAGGGAGATTATTAAGTGTAGACCAGTTGCTAGGTTCGTAAGGGTTACAATAGGGAATTAAAGTGAGTGTGGAATGAAATAGCTGGAGGCAGGAAATGAGCAATTCTTATCTGTTATTATTAAAGCTAAAAGAAACAAAATATACAAACAACTTACAAATATACAAATATAACAACGGCTGGCATGAAATAAAACCCCAAAAATGTCCTACTGAGCTCAGTGTTTGTTTGTCCGTTTGGTTTAGCCGTTTGACCAGTCAAGATATCTTGTATCTCCAGACTCAGGTTTCTTCTCCTCTTTTAAAGCGGCAGCTTGAGTTGTTACCACTTCAATGTTGTGCACTGGAGAGAGGAAGGATGTCCTTCAATCGAGACCTTGGTCAGACCTCGGTTCAGTCTCAGGTCAGGCTCGCCATCTCCATTCGGAGAGAATCCAGGATCCAGAAGGTTTTTTGGTCGGCAACCAAAAAAAACCTAGCCAAGATGAGGTATCAATTTGAACACAGCAAAAGGACACAGCCACAATGCCTCTCAAGCTCATGCTCCTGTCAACTTAGGATAATAAAGGTTGCAAATTAGCGTTTGGAGAGTGTTTAGATCCATTTATAGCATCTTTCTGAATTAAACTCACCAAGAAGAGATATCAGTGTGAACCAGACTGCCCACAGCCTCAATCGTCCACTCTCAGATCGTGAAAGACCGACAACCAGCAGAGTGCCTCGGCACTCTGCTCGGAAGGCGGGGCTAATATCGCTCTTAACGAATGAAAAGACCCAGATCACCCAACGTGACCATGAAACGGGAATTTAAAAGTTGGATAACGAGGATCGCACTTCCTCTTCCCAAAATAACCGTTTTTCAAAATAAAATCGCACACTTTCATTAATACAAATGAAATCTGAGAAAAAGGGTCATTTTCTCAGCTGGGTTACACCAGCACATGCCACACTATAACCACTAGACAGGGGTAATGGCGAAGAGAGCCGCCCCTCCTGCCCACTGCTCTTTATAGGCACGGGTGGTGGCGGAAACGGAAGTGAGTGCCACTACGCCATGCCTCACAAATAAGAGCATATGAACTATATAAAGAACTATATAACAGTCGGACCACAACGCATTATGCTGTATATGGCCGAACGTAGTGACCATCCATTGTACACTACTTTTCAGAAAGCATTATGTGGTTTCCTCCCACAGGCCAAAAACATGCAGGTTAGGTTAATTGGAGACTCTTAAGTGGCCCTAGGTGTGAATGTGTGTGTGAATGGTTAAGGGATAGCGCCGTACCGTGGCTGCTTCATCCATCCAGGTGGATGCCCTCAATTTCCCCTCTGGGGATCAATAAAGTATACAAAATCAAAAAAATAAATAAATAAATAAAATTATGGTATATTTTAAGTATATACTATATAGCGAATGAAATTTTCAGTTAAGATTTCAAACAACTCTACAAAACAGCTGATTCACTATATAGTACACTATATGGGGAATGAGTGAACATTCTGAACACAGCTATGGTGTGGTATGGAAGCTGCACCACATCCTGCCAGAAGACACTACAACGCACAGTGAAAGCAGCCAGCAAGATAATCGGTGCCCCTCTGCCCTCATCCCCCTGGACATCTACCTCACCCACCTGACTGGCAGAGTCATCAATGTTGCAGGCAATACCTCCCACCCCTCACACTTCCTCTACAGCCTTCTACCCTCAGGGAAAAGGTACCAGAGCCTCCGGGGCTGCTCCACAAGACTACTAAACAGCTTTGTTCACCAGGCCATCAGGATCCTGAACTCTGCCCACTTCCCCCCTACCCCTGGACCATAACACACTCACCCACACAAAAACTACCTCAACTGTTTGCAAAGAAAGACTTGGCACACCAACAGTAATACATCCACTGCTGTATGTCTCTGCATCTCACTACAACCATTTGTACAAATGCCATACCTGCTGCTGTCTGATATTGAAATCCTGATCATGTGCAGTCCAGTCTGTCACTGTCTGCACCGACACTACCACATTGAACTTGCAATTATGGGTATTACGGTTCTACTTTTTCTGTATATAGGATTGCTGGGTGTTATCCTTTATCTTTATTTGCACTACGGGTAGCATTACTGTGCATAGACTGCTGTTGTTGTTTTTCATCCTTATTCCTTTTTCTCTTATATATTGTGCACACCACTAAGAGGGAGAAACGACATTTCAATTCTCCTGTATGTCCTGTACATATAGAAGTATTGACAAATAAAAAAATTTCAGTCTTTGAATGTTTGAATCCAGATTGTGATCCTAATCACCACCAAAATCTAATCATCTGTTCCCCATGCCATTACATGCCTTTCCTCAAAATATCATCAAAATCTGTTCATAATCATTGAAGTAATGTTGCTAACAGACAAACAAACAAACAAACAAGCCAATGCCGGCAAAACCATTACCTCCTCCCTTGGGGGAGGTAATAAAGGAAGCACCTGGTGCTAGTACCCCTGTGGAGACAGAAAACAGGTGGATGAGATGATGCAAGTTTGAGGGATTTTCTTACTGTTCCAGGGTGTTTTCTGCACTGTATTCAGACAAGCTCCAGCCAGCTTCTAGTGATCTGTGGGGTGGGTATCGTTGTAGACAATTGCAGATGACAGCGGAGATGCCCTGGGCCTGGGGACTTGAGGTGAGGCTGTTGAAAATAAGTTTGCTCAGGACTTACAGAGGGGTGAGTAGAAGTCCACCCACAAGGGTCCTGATTCTGCCTTTCAGAGGGAAATCTTGGGAGGAAGAGGAGGTGGAGGTGAGGAATAATGTGTGACAGAAAAGATGAGCACTCTTATGTGTATTAATCCCCATGGACGGGGAACGGTGAACACACTCAGAAAGGAGCCCCTGCTGACAGCGCTGAGAAAGTCCAACAGTCCCACAATGAGAGCAGGAAATGAGCTCCTCTTTATAGGCAGGACTGATGAGGTGGGAAGATTTGTGCAGCTGCACAGCATCAGGTAATCAATTAGGTAATCAACCCAAAATACCACAGAAGAGCTGCTTCCAGCTTACATTGAGTATGAGGCATTTTTAGGTTTTTTGTTTAATTCACTGGATGGGTGAGAGGGTTCTAGTTTGAGTAGTCCAGTGTTGAAGGATATTTGACCCACATGTGTTGATGGAGATTAACAAAATTATTGGAGATAATATGGAGATTAACAAAATAGTGTAAAAGGAGGCAGTGGCTGTTCTGGTACTCTGACTTCCCTCTGTGATAGCTCTAGACCAGGGGTGTCAAACTCATTCCATGGAGGGCCAAGACCCTACATGTTTTGCTTCTACCCAGTGTCATCAGCAGGTGTTTTCACTGATCAGCAATCAGTGGGAAGAAATTCAGTGAAATCACCTGTTGAAGACACTGGGTGGAGGTAAAACCTGCAGGGTCTTGGCCCTCCATGGAATGAGTTTGACACCTGTGCTCTAGACTCTCAGCAGGCTTATATTCACTTTCATTGTCACTGCTCCAGTTTCTTCATAATCCTACTCTCCCCCCCCACACACACACACGCACACACATACATACACAAAAAAAAAGTTCTGGAATCTTGCACTCAGCTTTTAGAAGAATGGCCTGCTCTCAGATGTTCAGCTGAAACTGCTCAGTGGCTCACATGTGACCCAGAGGAACAAGCCTATTGTTTGGACATGCTGCCCAAGGACAAATCTTCAGCTGTTCCACAACTGTCAGTCACAGATGAAGAGTGAATCATCAGCGCATTTGCAGCTAGCATCCAGCTCCTCTTTCTGCTCTGACTGCATGTCATAGTTACGGACTGTGGTGCACGTGTCTCTGCTATGTATAGAGCGTGTTCTCAGAGCTGGGAAGACAAATAATGAATACCCCATCGGATGCTCTGCAGAGAGGGTGACTCTATTTTAACACAGCTCATTCTCAGAGAGAGCTGCAGTTCAACTGGTGATGAAATGAAGTTCTACAGTGGGGAGGAGATGGAGTCCAGCAGCTGTCCACATGTGGGCCAACTTTCGGGATGCTCTAAGGGGGAGAGCTGTCTGAGGGTCAGCATCAGGAATCATGTTTTCACTGTGGATAAGAGTACCGTTGCTGAGAACTGCGAGTACTTCAGAGCGTTGTTCCAGTCAGGAATGAGAGAGTGTGAACAGGGGGAGGTCCATCTGGGGTGTGTGGGAGTCTCAGGGTTCAGGGTCCTTCTGCAGGTTCTGGACGGGAAGCGACCCATGCTCAATGACGACCAGATTGTCGAAGCGATCGAGTGCACGGCTTTCCTCCAGGTTCCCGCACTCAGCAAGCATTTGGTGAATATCATCAATTCTGACAACTGTCTACTCATGTATCACACAGCTGCAACCTATGGAGAGTGGGAGCTGTACCGCAAGTCAGCCTTATTCATCAGAGACATGTACGCCGAGCTGAGGGACCACGTCCACACCCTACCCACCAAACTCATCCAGTACATCCAGTCTCTTCTTCCCTGCAGCTACATGGCAGTGTGCACTCATTCTCCGTCGAGTCAGCAGCTGGAGGATGCTCAGAGGAGCGTCTGCTATCTGGATGAGGACCACCAGGAGTGGAGGGTCCTCACCCAGCTGCCCATGAGCACCAGCACCACCATGGCGGGAGTGGCCGTCCTGGACAACAAGCTGTACATCATTGGAGGAGTGCAGGATTTGAATAAAAAGGTGGTAAATGCTGGTTTCTGCTACAACCCGGCAGTTGACTCATGGTCCACCATCAATGGGCCCCAGCAGCCACGCTACAACTTCCCTCTGATAGGCCATGAGGGCTGCCTGTACGCTGTAGGTGGGGAGTACCACATGAATGCCCTGTCATCTGTGGAAAAGTATGGGTCATCTCACGGGAGCTGGAGCTTTGTGTCACCCCTCCCCTGCCCCACAGCCTCGGTGGTGTGCTCCATCACCATGAGCAGGATCTTCATCTGTCTCTGGAGGGGGAAGGGGGCCACAGATATACACGAATACGTACCAGAGCATGACACCTGGCTTCTGGTCACCACCCTCGTCCGCCAGCACAGTTACGGGATCAATATGGTGGCACACAAAGATAACCTGTATGTCATGTGCAACGGACCATGTGAAGACTTCCTACAGTGTGTGCTGGAGCGCTACAACCTGAGCTCAGGTCAGTGGACCACCATGTCTGGTCGCTACGGGAACAGCAAGAGCTCCCTGTTCACAGCTGTGGTGAGAGGAGACTCTGTGTTCACTCTGAGCCGACACGTGACCACTGAGTATGCCATACAGGATCAAACATGGAGGCTCAGGCGGGAGATGAAAGGCTTTGGCAGAATTGGCTCCATATATACGTTTCTGATGAGGCTGCCTAGAGCCACACAGTTACCAACGGAAAACTGTTCGGGTCTGACTCAGGACCAAACCCTGAGGGATGTCACCGTTCATTCCAAGTTCTCAGCTCATTACTGGAACTGAACGGTTTTATGGTAACAGACTGATGGACTTTAGAATCCTTTGCTGTAGTTGGACATGGAAGGGAATAGTGATGTGTCATTCACGAATGAAACAGCTCTTAAGCTGGATTCATGCTGCCCCTCTGCTGTCCGTGTCTACTCAGCTTGTGTATCAAAATTACGTCATCATCTCCAGTCCGCTAGGCTCTGCAGACCCCATCTGCGGCCAATCGTGTGCAGCCAAAATTTTGTGACTGCGTTGCCTGGACACATTGACTGCGCATGCGCAAGATTAGACCTCCCATTCACGAGGTGGTGCTACCGACACAGTATACAAAGGCAAAGTAGACAAAGAAGAGGATGATGAGAATAAACATGCATGAATCAGTTTGCAGCAGCAGTAGCTTGAGCAGAGAAGAGCACTAACACGGTAGTTCCTCCTTTTCCTTGAGACAATGCCATTGTTGTTGCTACAAAAAATGTGCGTTGATCTTGTGTTTCTTCACTTTTTCTTCACTTTCCGGTGCACATACGTCAATGACTTGGCCTGGTAGACAGCAAAAATGAAGTATATACACAACTGTGTGTGCACCAGCCTTGTCCAAAACGGACACGCATCTCAGCAGATCAGAGCGGAAATATAGCATGAATCCAGCTTTAGATGTAGCATGATTCCAGCGGCTTCTGCCTGCAAGCCAAGCCGCTTTGTTTGATTTTTTTTCCTCTTTATTTTTTCTGCTCAAGCTGCATGTGATTGGCTGCACTGAGCAGGAGGAGGAAGGGCGGGGGTTAATTGCAGCAGCAGCACCCACACACACACACCCACACACAGAGGAGATGGGGAGAGGAGCGAGAACAGTCCTATCCATCCATCCATCTTCTACCGCTTAATCCTTTCCAGGTCGTGGGGGGCTGGAGCCTATCCCAGCATCGTTGGGCGAGAGGCAGGGTACACCCTGGACAGATCGCCGGACCATCACAGGAGAACAGCCCCTACAGATAGAAAATGCTGGAAAGGTGAGGAAATGAGTGACAGCTGGAAATGGAGTAAAATTTGGATGGATTTTAATTACATTGATTACATAAAAGCAGAGTGTAGAGGGTGAAAGGTGTGGTATAGGGATATGTGGCACTTTATTGTGAAGTGCAGCGTGGTGACATGGACTTCCCGTCATGTCACCGCACTGCCCTGTATAGTGGGCGGGCCACCATCTTTCGGTCTCCTTGACACCGGTGCCCACGCCAGGTGCCTGCCGTGTTACCACTGTGTTCCATCTTCAATAAAGCTGTATCCGCCAACTTCATCTTGCCTCATTCATTACCAGGCATTTATAACATTTGGTGACTGAGGATTAACGTATGGAGGCGTGCATTACACCACTCTGTCCCTTCCCCCAGCTCCCAGGCGAGCCACTGGTTCCATGGCCGCATTGGCTGGAGGCCTATCAAACGTATATAAGATAAGATAAGCTTTTATTAGTCCCACAACGGGGAAATTCCAGGATTGCAACAGCACAGGGATAGCAACACTCAGAGCAATAATTTAGAAGATAAGAAAATAAGAGCAGTGAATATACATACAGTGGGGCAAAAAAGTATTTAGTCAGCCACCAATTGTGCAAGTTCTCCCACTTAAAAGATGAGAGAGGTCTCCAATTTTCATCATAGGTATACCTCAACTATGAGAGACAAAATGAGAAAAAAAAATCCAGAAAATCACATTGAAGGATTTTTAATGAATTAATTAGTAAATTCCTCAGTAAAATAAGTATTTGGTCACCTACAAACAAGCAAGATTTCTGGCTCTCACAGACCTGTAACTTCTTCTTTAAGAGGCTCCTCTGTCCTCCACTCGTTACCTGTATTAATGGCACCTGTTTGAACTCGTTATCAGTATAAAAGACACCTGTCCACAACCTCAAACAGTCACACTCCAAACTCCACTATTGCCAAGACCAAAGAGCTATCAAAGGACACCAGAAACAAAATTGTAGACCTGCACCAGGCTGGAAAGACTGAATCTGCAATAGGTAAGCAGCTTGGTGTGAAGAAATCAACTGTGGGAGCAATTATTAGAAAATGGAAGACATACAAGACCACTGATAATCTCCCTCGATCTGGGGCTCCACGCAAGATCTCACCCCGTGGGGTCAAAATTATCACGAGAACGGTGAGCAAAAATCCCAGAACCACATGGCGGGACCTAGTGAATGACCTGCAGAGAGCTGGGACCAAAGTAACAAAGGCTACATCAGAAACACACTACGCCGCCAGGGACTCAAATCCTGCAGTGCCAGACGTGTCCCCCTGCTTAAGCCAGTACACGTCCAGGCCTGTCTGAAGTTTGCTAGAGAGCATTTGGATGATCCAGAAGAGGATTGGGAGAATGTCATATGGTCAGATGAAACCAAAATAGAACTTTTTGGCAAAAACTCAGCTTGTCGTGTTTGGAGGAGAAAGAACACCATACCTACTGTGAAGCATGGGGGTGGAAACATCACACTTTGGGGCTGTTTTTCTGCAAAGGGACCAGGACGACTGATCCGTGTAAAGGAAAGAATGAATGGGGCCATGTATTGTGAAATTTTGAGTGAAAACCTCCTTCCATCAGCAAGGGCATTGAAGATGAAACGTGGCTGAGTCTTTCAGCATGACAATGATCCCAAACACACTGCCTGGGTAACGAAGGAGTGGCTTCGTAAGAAGCATTTCAAGGTCCTGGAGTGGCCTAGCCAGTCTCCAGATCTCAACCCCATAGAAAATCTTTGGAGGGAGTTGAAAGTCCGTGTTGCCCAGCGACAGCCCCAAAACATCATTGCTCTAGAGGAGATCTGCATGGAGGAATGGGCCAAAATACCAGCAACAGTGTGTGAAAACCTTGTGAAAACTTACAGAAAACGTTTGACCTTTGTCATTGCCAACAAAGGGTATATAACAAAGTATTGAGATGAACTTTTGTTATTAATCAAATACTTATTTTATCGAGGAATTTAGCAATTAATTCATTAAAAATCCTTCAATGTGATTTTCTGGATTTTTTTTTTCTTATTTTGTCTCTCATAGTTGAGGTATACCTATGATGAAAATTGGAGACCTCTCTCATCTTTTAAGTGGGAGAACTTGCACAATTGGTGGATGACTAAATACTTTTTTACCCCACTGTATGTACACATAAATATATAAGTGCGGAGCATTGTAGCTAGACGGAATAAACAGCATAACAATCTATTTAGTTACCCCACATAGTATGAATATGCACCCATACATATTATCACCCTCCATAGCGATTGATTTTGTCCTAGTTGTATACTGGAGGGGGACAATTTTGTATAAGTTTGTTGCATCTTTTGCATTCAATACTATTAGGTCATAATGCTTTTTTACGATCTTTATAACCTAAGCAACCCTGCTTAGGTTATAAAGTCTAACAGCCGCAGGTAGGAAGGACCTGTGAAACCTCTTGGTCGTGCACCTAGGAAGATGTAGCCTACTGCTGAATGAGCTCCTCAGTGCATTCAGTATGTCCTGCATAGGGTTGGACTCAGACTCCAGCAGAGATGACAGCTTAGCCACCATCCTTCTCTCTCCTATCTCCTCCACTGGGTCAAGGCACTTCCCCAGGACAGAGCTAGCTTTCTTGATTAGTTTGTTCAGTCTCTTCCTGTCGGCTGCTGTGATGCCGCTGCCCCAGCAGACCACTCCAAAAGTGATGGCTGATGCCACCACCGAATCGTAAGAGATCTTCAGGAGCACCCCTTGTACACCACAAGACCTGAGCCTCCTCAGTAGGAACAGCCTGCGCTGTCCCTTCTTGTAGAGTGCGTCGGTATTGTGTGACCAGTCTAGTTTATTGTTCAAATGAACACCCAGGTATTTGTAGGATGTCACCATCTCATTGTCTATTCCCTGGATGTTTACTGGTGCTGTGAGGGGTTGCCTTGCCTGCGGCAGTCCACCACCAGTTCCTTAGTTTTTCTCGCATTGATCTGGAGGCAGTTCCGATGGCACCAGTCCATGAAGTCCTGGATAAGTCCTCTGTACTCAGCTTCATCTCCGTTGGAGATGAGGCCGATGACTGCAGAGTCGTCAGAGAACTTCTGTAGATGGCAGTGTGTTGTGTTGTGTGAGAGGTTGCAGTATAAAGGGTGAACAGTAAAGGAGCCAAAACCGTTCCCTGGGGGGCCCCCGTATTGCCGATGATTGTGTCGGACACACAATCCCCGGTTCTCACAAACTGTGGCCGGTTTGTGAGGTAGTCCAGGATCCATGATGACAGGTGCTGGTCCACCCCTGTGCACAGCAGCTTGTCCCTCAGGATCACTGGTTGGATGGTGTTGAAAGCACTGGAGAAGTCAAAGAACATGATCCTCACCGTGTTCCCAGAGTTCTCCAGGTGGAACAGGGAACGGTGAAGGAGGAAAATCACTGCATCCTCCACCCCAATGCCATGCTGGTAGGTGAAGATGTTTTCTACAACTGTGGTACCCTCCCCAGCTTCAGGCTCAGGTTGAAGATGTGCTCCACAATCCCACACAGCTGGTCTGCACAGGACTTGAGGAGCTTCATGCTGATGCAGTCCGGGCCCGAGGCCTTCCTCACCTTGATCATCCTCAGCTCCGCCCTCACCTGAGTCTTAGTGTGGGTCAGGTTGGGGCTGGGGGGCTGTGTGCTGGGAGTGTGGGGGGGTGTTGGTGGAGGGGGGGTGGACAGCAGGTCTCGATAATGGTAGAGGTAGGAGTGGTTGTTGTGCAGGTGGAGGAGAGGGCTGTTGGTCAAACCTATTAAAAAACAGGTTCAGATTGTTCACCCACTTCCTGCCCCCCGTGGCCTGGGAGGAGGTATTCTGGAGCCCAGAGATGGTTTTGAGGTTTCTCCAGACCTCACCGATGTCACTTTGTTGTAGCTTGTCCTCCATCCTCTTCCTGAAGCTGTCCTTGCCTTCTCTGATCTTCCTCCTCAGCTCCCTCTGTACGAACTTTAGCATCTCCCTGTTCCCCGACCTGAAGATCCTTTTCTTCTCTCTCAGTAGTGATTTTATCTCAGGGTTGATCCAGGGTTTGTTGTTTGAGCAACACCGTATGATCTTGGTGGGTACAATGTTGTCCACAGTTGATGTAATCCGTGATTGTGTGAATGAGGCCGTCGATGTCCTCACCATGTGGATCGCAGAGCTGCTCCCAGGCAGTGATTTCAAAACAGTCCTTTAGAGCGTCCATTGCCTCCTCAGACCATATCTTCACTGTGCGCGTAACCGGAGGTTGTCTGTGTACTAGGGTTTTGTTCACCGGCTGGAGGAGAACCAAGTTGTGATCTGATCTCCCGAGTGGGGGGAGTGGCGATGAGGTGTACTCCTCCTTAGTATTCGCATAGAATAAATCCAGTGTTTTATTGTCTCTGGTGTGGCATGTGACATATGTGGGCAGAAATGGGGGACAGTGAGATATGGTTAAAATCACCCGAGATGAGGAGGAGAGCATCTGGGTGTTCTGTCAGAAGCCTGCCAGTGACTGAGTGGATGATGTCACGTGCTGCCTCAGCGTTCAGCAATGGATTTGCATAAATAACAATGCAGATTACATGTGAGTATTCCCTAGGGAGATAAACAGGCCGCATGCTAACAGCTAGCAATTCAATGTCTTTGCCACAGTGTTGTTCTTTAACCGTGACGTGTCCCGGTTTACACCAGCTGTTATTGACATACATTATCACTCCTCCGCCCCTTGCCTTCCCACTGTCTGGTGTCCGGTCTGCCCGTTTTGCGTGGAAACCCTCCACTTTGAAGTTAGCATCTGTTGCTAGTTCTGTTAGCCACGTCTCAGTAAACCACATCATGCAACATCATGCTAATCTCTCTGAAGACGCTCTCGTGGCAATCGTACGTTCCCCATGATAACGGATGGGAGGATGGGTCTGTACCTTATATTCCTCACCCACCGTCTTACTCCAGCTCGATTATTATGGTGCTGGACCTCGGGAAGCTCGATAAGGTGAGGGCGCGGGCGCTTCTCGTCCACAACCTGGGTATTGAAAGCCAAAGGGCCCTACGGATGCTTGTCGCGGTGGACTCATATGAGGACGTCATGAAGCTGCTAGCTAAATATTTCTCCACCCCTGAAAGCATGACTGTACTGAGAATTTGCATTCGCTGGAGACGCCAACATGTAGGTGAGCCTATCCGCCAGTATGTCATTGACTTGAAGCAGCTAGCTAGCTAGCGAGTGTCATTTTGGACCACTTGAAGACGAGATGGTACGCGACCAACTAGCAGAGCACATGTGCAATGCTGAGCTGTGTGCTAGGCTATTAGTGGCACCTAATGATGATGTTAGCTAAAGCAGTTGAGCTAGCTCTCCGGTTGGAAGCCGTTGATAAGCTAGCTGTGGAGCTAAATTGGCGCCAGCCACAGAAGACGCTGGAGCCACCCGCCTCAGCAAATGTTGCGGACCCTGATAGCGAGGATAGCGAGGATAGCTTGGACGAAGATTATTGGGAAATCAATGCTGCCAGCTGAAGGTCTGCCCCTGGAAATTCCTGTTGCAGGGGTTGTGGGTCCGCGATGCACCGCCATAAAGCAAAGGAATGCCCGGCAAGAGAGGAATGCTGCAGTAGATGTGGACGTTTGAATCACTACACCAGGGTGTCTTACCCAGGGAATCCACGGGAGAAATCATCCCACCCGCCCCCGACGGACACTGGGAGCAAACGGTCCGAAGAGTTAACGAACACCCTTACTTTCAAGTCGACCAGTTCTTGCCCATTGTTGATACCCATGCCGATGAGCAACACCTTGCTAGCTCCAGATGCCTCCGGTACTTGTCCGCAGTTGGGTGGGGGGTCTGCAGCTACAACAGTTTGCATTACAACGTTTAAAGAAGAGGATGGGGCCAGACCGATGAGCATGGAGTTACCACATGCTCAGCAGTAGCTCATCAGGCCAAGTAAAATCCCATTTTAGGTTATGGACTTGGTTCGGGTTCGGGGTGATGAACGACCTCGGCGAAGATGGGCCAAACGACAGCCAGCAAAACATCAAGCACATCTGCAGATAGTGGTGAAGTTTGAAGTAGTATGCTTCCGGTTGTCCGACGGCTCAATGAGCCATGCCAACCAGCTGCAACGTGTCCAGTAGGATGCTCCAGGTGGCGAGGCTGGATGGGAGTCGTGATGGCGGTGTGTGATCCGGGCTTCATCGTCCAGAAGATCAGCCATCGCTCCGGGGGCCCGCTGCATCTTGGGGGGCACCTGCTGAGGGGCTGCCCTGGGCCCTCCATGCCGGTTCTACCTCGCCCACCCAAGTGACTGTGCTGTAGAGAAATGTTTATAGTTCTGTGTGTTATGCATGTTATGGTACTGGGTTATTTGTGTGTTTGTGTTTTAGTTTAGGAGCATGGCTGTGATTTTAGTTAATAAAGGACTTTTTAGCTATTTGGTGGCAGAATAATCCACCCTACCTTGTGGGCTGTGCGGCAGTCCACCCGCCAGCCCTATTCTAGGTTGTTTTGAGTGAGTGCGTTAGGGCAGTTTAGTACATTAGTTTTCAGTATTTTAGAGCATGATTCGGGTTCTAAATTGGTGGTGGTGGTGGTGGGGGGGGTTCAATAGTGTTTGTGGTTTGGGACTTTTCTGGGGGGGCGAGGGAATGTGGTATTTGGAAATGTGGCACTTTTATTGTGAAGTGCAGTGTGGTGACGTGGACTTCCCATCATGTCACTGCACTGCCCTATATAGTGGGCGAGCCACCATCTTACGCCCTCTTTGACACCGGTGCCCACGCCAGGTGCCTGCCATGTTACCGCTGTGTTCCATCTTCAATAAATACTCCTACAGCAAACTTTTTTTTTTATCTATACAACTAGTAATTTCTTCTATAAGTTCGATTAGTGCCAAAAATGTAGATTTATCTGCTCTAAAACCCTACTGGCTGTCTGTAAGGAGGTTGTGTTTTTCAATGAAATCATCCAGTCTTTCAGTGAAGATTTTTTCAAGTATTTTGGAGAATTGTGAGAGTAAAGAGACCGACCTGTAATTTGTGAAATAATGACTGTCTCCTGTTTTGTATAGTGGTATTACTTTTATTTTCATTTTGTTTGGAAATGTACCAGTTTGAAATGACAGGTTACAGATGTGGGTGAGTGGCTTAACAATTCCTTCAATTACTTTTTTCACTAACTAACTAACTAACTAACCTGCACTTATATAGCGCTTTTCTAGTCACAAAGACCACTCAAAGCGCTTTCATTAATACTAACCCTCTATTCTAAGGGCCTATAGGAAACAGATATCTAGGGACAATTTAGAACAGCCAATTAACCTAACATGCATGTTTTTGGCATGTGGGAGGAAACCGGAGAAATCCCGGAGTAAACCCACGCAACACGGGGAGAACATGCAAACTCCACACAGATCACTGTTGGTCGGGGGCTGGGATCGAACCCACGATCCCCACAATCCCCCGGCCAAGGGTAAACTGTGCTGCCGCAGTGCTAACCACTGCGCCACCGTGCAGCCCACTATTGTCATGTCAATTTCATTCCAGTCCATTGATTTTTTGTTCTTAAATTTACTCACAGTCTCGATAATTTCCTTTTCAGTAACTGCACCCAAAAAGATTGTGTTTGGATTTCTATCTTCTATTTCATTTACAGAACCACTGTTGTTTGTTTCTGTTGTCACTATTGATTTTGTAATTCAGGACCAACGTTTACAAAAGATTTATTGAAACCACTGACCACATCCTCCATATTATTTATCAAATTGTCATTTTCAATAAAATATTCTGGATAATTAGCATTCTTTGATGGGTTACTAATAATCCCACTGAGTACTTGCCATATTCCTCTTAAGTTCACATCACATCACATTAAAAACACTGAAATTTAAAGACTTGGTGGATTTTAAAACAGTTCAGATCATGTTTAAAGTAAAACAACAATTACCTGATAGTATCCAAGGGTTGTTTCACTTCAGAGAAACCCAACATGAACTAAGGGGTTACTCTTATTCAAAAAACCATAAGTAAGAACTAATGCAAGATATCACTGGATCTCAGCCAAAGGAGTTAAATTCTGGAATAATTTTACTGATGAAATGAAAACCTGTGGGTCACTCACCAGATTTAAAATACTCTTTAAAAATCATATATTGAACAGCTATGAAATGGACTTACAAGATTTATGTTGGACTGATTTCTTCTGGGCCAGAATGTATGGCTCTAGTGAATAGTGTATTATTATTACTTTCCTTTTTTGATTGTGTGTCAAGTATTTCTACTTTGGTTTGTTAATGACTGAAGTCACTGATACGAGTGACTGATATTTGAGTTTTGTTTTTTTTTTTAAAAAGGCTGTAAAAGGGGATAGAACTAGAAAAATTTTTAAACTTCATCCTACTCCTTTTCAAACATACATTGCTGACCTGATTTAATAGAAAAATGTTGAAGATCTTTTGTCTACAATGTTTTTTTAATTTCCATTTTATCTTATTTTCTTTGTTTACATGTTTAAAATAAAAGTTTATTTGGTTGAGTTTGCTGAGTATAATAAGCAATATAAATAATAAACATTTGATATACTGCATGTTTTGTGCATTAGTAATTCATTTTACCCATAATTTTACATTATTTTGGTAATAATTCATTTAAGCAATAAAAAAGTCTGAGGAGCCATTTGAGAGCCATAAGAACCGACTCTTTTTCCCATCTCTAGAGGGGAGTGCAGCTGGAGCAGCATCCCAGATGTTCCTTTCAGTTAAACTGGAGTGTTATTCTCACCTTTGTCACTCATACAAAAATGTTTAACGCCAAGTCAAAGGAGAAACACCAGGTGTGAGCAAAAATTATTCTTTTAATCTGTTGGCCAAGAGATGACACACAGCAAGAACAACATTAAAAGTGTGTGTGACGAAATTGATCTGACTTCCTTTTATACATCAAAACACCACACATTGGGAGGAAACCGGAGAAATCCCGGAGTAAACCCACGCAGACACGGGGAGAACATGCAAACTCCACACAGATGGAGTTTGGGGGTGGGGGGGTGGGATCAAACCCACATGCCAAAAACATGCAAGTTAGGTTAATTGGCCCCAAACTGGGGATTCTAAATTGTCCTTAGGTATGACTGTGAGAGTAAATGATTGTCTGTCTCTCTGTGTTGGCCCTGCCATGGACTGGTGATCTGTCCAGGGGGCACCCTGCCTCTCGTCCAAAGATGCTGGGATAGGCTCCAGTCCCCCGCGACCCGAAAAGGATTAAGCGGAAGAAGATGGATGGATGGAACACCACACAGCACGAGATAAAAATTATCTTACAGAGGCATATATGTCAGGATGCATTTATCTATAGAGTTACTCGCGAGACCTTCATGTCAGTACATTCTGTCTGCCCTTTCGGGCTTCTCTGAAACCTTAGCATGATTCAGCATTTTACAGCACATTTCTGTATGACAAATACAGAGATCATCTAAAACAATAGGATAGGAAAAAGAGTCTAACCAACACGATTATTCCCCCAGTCACCAGTTGCTACTTTAGGAGTGTTTTGCATGAATATTTTAGCACTTTTTACAGTACTAGCCACTCTGGATGCATGTGAAACTTCTGGCTAATTCCAAATCTAATGGCCAATAGCCAATAGTCAAAACTCCATCTTCATTGTTAAGGAAGACAAAGAAATAGGCATAAAAATACTTTAAAGTGCAGTTCAGGTTCAGATGTGTTCTGAATTGTAGCTGTAGTCCTATGGTGTCTGTTTTAGGGCAAAATCAACTGGACACAACATGTAACTGTGGGCCAACGCTACTGTAGAATCCCATGGTGTTTGCCTGTAGGCCAGTATCACTTGAGTTCCTTGGTTCCAAGGTTGTCATAGCCAGGAGCGGCACTGGGGTTAAGCTCCCAGTGCTCATAAAATGCTCCTTACGGCGTGCGTCTCGAAAAGCCTCTGACAACTAAGTCCAACTCCTAGCCTGCCCGTGTGGTTTAGTCTCTAAGCCCGGCGGAACTGCTTTTACTAATAGGAGAAGGGGCGAGGGCGGCTCTCTGGTGCCTTAAAACCAGATGCTTCGGGTAGATGGTGGCTCGTCAACCTGGGAAGGTAGCCCATCTAGGGGAAGGTAAACCCTGATTTCAAACCTCCGCTGCCTTGCGGCACACCCGGTCACGGGAACAGCTTCGGGAGTCAACCCTGAGGAAAAATCTGGAGTCGGAGCCCCTAAGGCAGTTCTCTGTTGTGCTCAACATCGTTCTGGCAGCTCCTGCGACGGCGCTGGTGCCAAACTATAGCAGCCCTGCTGTTCCTTTGGATCCATCAGTGACGTGGAGAGGGGGGACATGCTGCATGGGTAACATCTTGTCCTCCATATCTTCCTGACCAAGCTTGAATCCTACCAGCGCCCAACGCTGGAAGGTAGAACACCGGTGCGCATCGGCCTGTTCAGCCACAGGCGGTGCTGTTCCAGCAGAGTAGACGTTTAGGATTCTCTTCCATGGTCATCATAGACCGACGGAGGCCGACGAGTATCACTCAACAAGGTGTTTATCAGCTCACACCAGCCAACACATCAACATGGGCGGCTCCCCAACAGCACACATACATTGGGCCTACGTCAGCAAGTTTACATCGGGAATACATCTGATAGAGGTTGTTTGCACATTAGCAAGATGTCTAGCCTGTGTCTAGCCAATGTGCAAACAACCTCTAGCAGATGTATTCCCGATGTAAATGTGGTACGTTGGGCCGACGTTGGCGTGATGTACGTGTGCTGTTTGGGATATTTCATTTAATCATTGGGGGAGCATTTTCTTAAGAGTTAAGCAGGATTTGGGCTGCACGGTGGCGCAGTGGTTAGCACTGCGGCAGCACAGTTTACCCTTGGCCGGGGGATTGTGGGGATCGTGGGATCGTGGGTTCGATCCCAGCCCCCGACCAACAGTGATCTGTGTGGAGTTTGCATGTTCTCCCTGTGTTGCGTGGGTTTACTCCGGGATTTTTCCGGTTTCCTCCCACATGCCAAAAACATGCATGTTAGGTTAATTGGCTGTTCTAAATTGTCCCTAGATATCTGTTTCCTATAGGCCCTTAGAATAGAGGGTTAGTATTAATGAAAGCGCTTTGAGTGGGCTTTGTGACTAGAAAAGCGCTATATAAGTGCAGGTTAGTTAGTTAGTTAGTATCACGACGGCCCTCACGGACCGTCACAAGACGCCTCAGTCACCAGAGAGTTTGCAGTGGTAATTTATTGAGGATAAGGCAGAACACTCACAGAACACATACAGTGGCTGGGTGACGTCTGAACCGGGGGACACCCGATGCGCCAGACGGACAACAGTGAGTGTAAGGTCTCAAAGGAACATACCTGAGAATAACAGGAGCACGACGGAACGTGGCTGAACATACAGAAGAGCATAGCAGGTGATCATAACAGGATATAACAGACTGCCACGCTGGAGAACATTTAGCACCCGCTTATATCTCTGGCGGCTAATGACCCCAACGCGGCACAGCTGCTGCTAATGACAGCAGAGCAGCAGCTGACTTTGACAGCAGGGAGCTCCCCCGGGCGCCTTCACAATAAGAGCCCGAGGAGCTGGAAGGAACCCTCAGCTGCCAAAGCCAGGGAATAAAAAGATATGAGACCCGAGTGTGGCCAGAACCGACACTCGGGTTATGACAGTACCTCCCCCTCAAGGCCGAGCTCTGAGCGGCCAGAGTAACACCCAAGCCCCCCCCCCCCCCCCTAGGGTGGGTGGATGGGGTGCTGGCAGGAGGGAGAGAGACAAACAACCAACAAGGCTATAGAAAAAAAAAACCCATAATCCCGGGTAACAAGAACAAAACCACAATAAGTACAAAATAGGCAACACACCCTTGGGCAAACAGAGTGACACAAAAACACAAAACAATCCCCCCCCACACACACACACACACACCCCAACAGTCCCACAGACGAGATCAGGAACCCGGAAAGGGCGCAGTCCAGGCCCGGAGGGATGGGGCAAAAGGGTCGGGGGGGTCGTCCGGCAACAAGCGGCCACAGAACAGGGAGGGGAAAAGAGGACAGTTCGGGCGGCCTACCCCAGTCCCATGCTCGGGGGAAGAGAGTTTCAGGCGGCCGGAGCAGGTCGCCGCACAGGAAGATAAACAGGTCGGGGGGCCGGCCCAGAGAACCAAACCAACGAGACAGCCCTTCAGGCGGCCGCCCCGCAACACCAGCCCACCAGAACCGTTGGGAGGAAGCAGCCGGTGATCCCGCAGAAAAGGGGGGAGATGAGGGGAAACCGGGCGGAGCGTTCGGGACCCCAACGGCCCCAGGTGGAGATGGGTAGTGCTCCTCAGGGAGACGAGGAGGATGACTGTGGAGATGAGGGTGATGAAGAAAACGAGCCTGTCCAGCATCCGGTGGCTGGGGATCTGCAGCTCCCTCACCGAACCTAG
Organism: Pholidichthys leucotaenia; assembly: GCA_020510985.1. Taxonomy (NCBI): domain Eukaryota; kingdom Metazoa; phylum Chordata; class Actinopteri; order Cichliformes; family Pholidichthyidae; genus Pholidichthys; species Pholidichthys leucotaenia. The sequence continues at coordinate 313,011,752 of CM035847.1, read as the reverse complement.
GACCTGCTGGTGCAGCACCCACGGTGGACCCCGATTGGGCCTCCGGAACAGCACTCCCAGTGGACCCGGTTGGCATGGCACCAGACTCGACCTCCAACCCCGAAACCGGAACCTCTGGCGCAGCAGGCGAGAGCAGCCCCTCGCCGGCGACCCTGGGAGAAGACTCACAAGAGAGAAAACCCGGGATCAGGATCACCGGCAGCGCCAGAACCCGGCGAGATAAGCTCGGACGCAGCGGGCGGCTGCACCCAGCTCATCTCCCCTTGAGACAGGCAAAAGTGCTCTAAAAGGTGAAGAAGATAGATAAAACAGAGCACTTGCCTGAGCTCGGGTTCTGACGCCGTCCAGGACTGCGATGATCCGGGCTCAGAAGTCAGGAGGTCGTCCTCAGGCTCCCACTCAGCTGCGTCGGGCTCCGCAGCTGGCATGATGGTGCGTGCAGTTAGAGAGTCCTCCAGCACCGATGTCCACGCCGGTGGCCCGCACGGCGTGGTGGCAGGAGAATCTCGCCCTGCTGGGCCGGACCACTCCTCCGTGGAACCCCGGGGACGCTTCTTCATCGGCGATGGCTCCACGCTGCAGTCCGCTCTCCTCCTCCGCCCATGGCGTGGCTGCGGAACCGGAACCAGGCTCTCCAGAACCGCAGGCCCCCTCCTCATCCAGCGACGTTGGCCTGACGTCGAGGACCGCTCAGCGGGGGGAGACACAGAGGAAGCAGGGTTATTACTTTCGTCCACAGCGGGTGGAGGGAGCTCGGGGGGCTGCATACCCCGAACTCCACCCCCAGGAGTCAGACAAGGCAAAACAATATCAAAAGAAGAGAAATTATCATGCACTTGCCTTTCCCCTAAGGGTAAGATGGTCCTCGCTGTGGGGGACGTCATTCCTTCCTTTCCCCGCTGGATGGCGACAGAGGGCCCTCTGGGAAGACGAGATGAGGCCACTCGAGGCGGATCCGGGATGAAGCTCGCCGAAACGGAGCTCTCGTGACACACAGCAGCCAGGATAGGCGACGAGGAGGAGGGGGCGACAGCCGGGGTCAGTCGGGCATGAAGCGCTGACGGGACAGCAGGCGAGGGCCCGGGAGAAGACGAGGCTGCGGGGATTCCCCTCTGACGGGGCGCGGGAGTGACAGCTGTGTGGGGGGTTGAGCCCTTGCGGCGACCCGGGACAGCATCCAGACGGGGCTCTAGCCGAGGTTGGAAGCCGGAGTGACGACGGTTCCTTGTAGGGGGTGAGGCGAAGGTGAGGTCCGGAAATCGCCGTTCCTGAGCAGAAACGGCGGCAAGCAAGTCAGCAAACTCAGGAAACTCACGCAGCGCTGGATTCCTCTCCACGAGTCTAACCGCCGCCACCACATGCTTCATACACGCTGGAGGATTCTCAGCGGAGCAAGCAGCTGCCACCCGGTCCCAGATTTTGTCTGCTGTCATCTGCAGCTTCTCTGGGGGAATCCCGAGTGACGACATGCCCGATGGGAAAAGACCTCCGGATGGTGCGAACTCCCGGGCCGGAACAGAGGCAGGAGCGGGATCCCGAAGCGAGGGGCGACGTCTCCTCCGCTTCAGCTTCCTGCCAGGATTTCCCTCCAGCCCTCGGAGTATCTCACGCTGGGCGGCGATCTCCTCACACTTACCTCTGGATGATTAGTGAAGCGGGGGAGAGAATCCAGAATTTCCTCGGCTAGGTCCAGGTACCAGGGCACTTCGCTGTTGTATTCGAGGAGGGAGGCGGCGACAAGGACTCTGTCCACGCGCTCGAGGGTGTCAGCGAGAACAGCGTCCTGCCTCCGAGCACGAGACCTCCACGATGGCATGCTTCAACACGGCACCCAGACAGGTAGGAACAAACAGTCCACTACTGCAAACTACACGGTGAATGGCGTCTCGATGCAGCGCCTCCTCTCCAGGCGTTTGGCGGTAGTCTACTATCACGACGGCCCTCACGGACCGTCACAAGACGCCTCAGTCACCAGAGAGTTTGCAGTGGTAATTTATTGAGGATAAGGCAGAACACTCACAGAACACATACAGTGGCTGGGTGACGTCTGAACCGGGGGACACCCGATGCGCCAGACGGACAACAGTGAGAGTAAGGTCTCAAAGGAACATACCTGAGAATAACAGGAGCACGACGGAACGTGGCTGAACATACAGAAGAGCATAGCAGGTGATCATAACAGGATATAACAGACTGCCGCGCTGGAGGACATTTAGCACCCGCTTATATCTCTGGCGGCTAATGACCCCAACGCGGCACAGCTGCTGCTAATGACAGCAGAGCAGCAGCTGACTTTGACAGCAGGGAGCTCCCCCGGGCGCCTTCACAATAAGAGCCCGAGGAGCTGGAAGGAACCCTCAGCTGCCAAAGCCAGGGAACAAAAAGATATGAGACCCGAGTGTGGCCAGAACCGACACTCGGGTTATGACAGTTAGTAGATTTATGCACCCACGTTGACGCAATGCAGCTACAGCAGCATAGATGCAGTAGCGCCACAACACACTGCAAAAATTAAATCTTGGTAAGAAAATATATCTTAAGCCAAGGATATAATTATTGTTTTATTGTCTGACAAGATATTTTATCTCCACCAAGGAGGTAATGTTTTCATCAGTGTCTGTCTGTCTGTCTGTCTGTCTGCAGGATTATGCTAAAACTACTGGACAGATTTGGATTAAATTTTCACCAGAGGTGTTCGTTGGGCTACAGAGGAAGCCATTACATTTTGGTGATGGTCCAAGAATGCATACCTCCAACAAGGCTCTTGTCTCCTTACAGTGTTAGCAAGAATCCTCCAGAGTTTGATACAGTTTTCACCACAAGTGGCTCTTGGCCTACACACAAACCCATTACAGTTTGGAGGTGATCCATGAGGGATGGAAGGAGCCTTAATGGAGGTATGCACTCTGAGTGCTTTTCTAGTTTTTCTTTTTCTGTACTTTTCTGTAAAAAATTTTATATGTTCTAAGATGTTTTTACTTGTTTACAGCAATTTAATCTGATTTTAAAGGGGTCGTTGACTAAAAAATGGAGTGTTTGTAGGTTTTACAAAAATGGAGTGTTTGTAGGGGTTTTTTTGTAGGTGTGTCAAACCACACATTACAGCCTGCCTCCCTGCATCACACGACCCGTGCCAGTTTGCATATCGTTCAAACCGCTCCACGGAGGATGCTATAGTCACCACCCTACACTCTGTCATCACCCACCTGGACCAGAAAGACGCCTACGCCAGACTCCTGTACATTGATTTCAGTTCAGCATTCAACACCATTATTCCCCAGAGACTGATGGAGAAATTACTCCTTCTCGGTCTGAACACCGCCACATGTCTCTGGATCCTGGATTTCCTGACTGAGAGACCTCAGTCTGTCCGGGTTGGAAACAACATCTCCAACTCCGTCATGCTGAGCACCGGATCCCCTCAAGGCTGTGTACTCAGTCCACTGTTGTTTACACTTCAAATACATGACTGTGTATCCAGACACGAGGGGAACCAGATTATTAAGTTTGCAGATGACACCACGGTGGTGGGACTTATTCAGAGGGATGAGGAATCAATGTACAGGGAAGAAGTGAGAGACCTGGAAGGCTGTGTGAATAGTTAAAAGGGATGGTGCCGTATTGTGGCTGCTTCATCCATCTAGGTGGTGGATGACCCTTAATTTCTGTAAAGCGTCTTTGAGTGTCTATGATAAAGCGCTATATAAATCTGATGCATTGATTGATTGATTGATTGGTGCAGGGAGAACAATCTGGTGCTCAACGTGGACAAAACGAAGGAGATGATTATCGACTTCCGGCGGTCACAGCCTGAGCACGTCCCCCTCAGCATCGGTGGCCGTTTAGTGGAAAGAGTGGAGAACATCAAGTTCCTCGGAGTGCAGATCTCGCAGGACCTGACCTGGAGCAAGAATTCCTTGGAGATCAGGAAGCGGGCTCAGCAGAGACTGCACTTCTTGAGGAAACTCAAACAGGCCTCTCTCCCCATCTGCATCCTCAGGACCTTCTACAGAGGTGTGGTGGAGAGTGTTCTGACGTACTGCATTGCTACATGGTACTCCAGCTGCAGTATGTCAGACAAAAAAGCCCTGCAGAGGATAGTCAAGGGGGCTGAGAGGGTAATTGGAATCTCCCTCCCCCCTGTCCAAGAACTTTTTCAGAACCGTTGTAGGAGCAGGGCACTGAACATTGTCAAGGACCGTTCTCACCCTCTGCATAAACACTTTGAACTTCTTCCATCTGGTAAATGATTCCGGAGCATCAGAGGCAGAACCACCAGACTGATCAACAGCTTCCTTCCACAAGCTGTCAGGATGCTGAACAGTTGACCCGGAATCTCTCATACACACTACTGCACCTACGGACATTTTGTATATTATTTGTATATTATAGTTAGTTAGTTTTTTTTTCCCCAAGTATGTCTCAGGGATGTGTGAATGGATGGGGGGGGTGGGGGGGGTGGAGCTATGTGGGAGTGTGTCTTAAATCATGCTGCTTCTATTTATATGGATGCCGAGAGAAACGCAATTTCGTCTTGCCTGCACTACAGTTGTATGTACAGCAATATGACAATAAAGTTTGATTTGATTTGATTTGATTTGATTTTAACTGTCTGAAATGTGTCTATTGGCCACGTAATTATCAAAAAATATCAAAACAGTCAGTTCTCTTGAGAAACACCAGAAATGTTTTTGACTATTCCAGGTAAATCGTATACGTCATGATCTGACAAACCCAACCCACCGCTGTCCCTGAGACCCGCCCACTGCTCTGTAATTGGCTTGCTTAGCTGTCTGTCATGTAGCTGGAAGGGGGGGGCTAAAGGTAGCCTATTAGCCCCCATAGGCTAACACTGGTACGAGGAATAGTGTTGCCAACCGTCCCGGTTTAGCTGAGACGTCCCGTTTATTGGGCTACAGTAAATATGTTTGTTCCAAGTGGGATGAGCGTTGTCCCATATATTCAAGGCCGAATTGTTTTGACATGTGATTATGAAAGTGCCAGTGAGAGTAAGAAATCATTACCTCTGTCAAAATGTCCGGAAAAAAGTTTGAAAGTGGCGTTCATAAAATTATTGAGAGGAAAAGAGCATAGGCAAAACAAATTGCTCAAAAAATCCCAAAGTGTAAAGGATTTTTCTAAGCTGGAGCATCGAGTGGAGGTGGCTGCTACTGCACGGAGGAGACAGGTGGGCCATTAAAGCATTCCCCTGGAGGAGAAGGGTGAAGAGAGAAGAAAGGCCATGATTGCTTACATCAGACAGCTGTCCGTGGGACAGTGGACTCCGAACTTGGTAAAAAGTAGACTGGATCAAGGATGCATGCATAGAGTATGACGATTTTCGTGAGATAGAGTTAAAGGATATAAAGAAGGATTTTTCTTTAAAGAAGGCCAGAAGAAGGGACTTCTAAAAAGGTAAGACATGCTATTTTCAGCTTTCCAACCACCTGTGCAGGTTGTTGATTCCTGCTGTTGTGCATTTTTTTGATCAGGAATAGTTCACTGATGTAATTTTATGCTGAAGGCAGTATCTGTCACGCTGTAAAAAGGGAAATCTCAGTAAGATAAAATGTCCTAAATCAAGGCTTTATGCTTGTTTTTCTCTCACAAGATAGCTTTGACAAGACAAGAATTTATTTTTGTTGTGCAGTTTTCTGCAAGATTTTATTTGCTTTTTGAAAGTTTTCACTTGTTTTAAGCAATTAAATCTTTGTTGGCAGATATTTATTCTAATTTAAACTCGAATTGTCTATTGCCAAAATAGTTTTTGCTTATTTTAAAATTATCTACCAACAGAGCAAGAAAATTTGACATCAAATTGCCTAAAACAAGTTAAAACTATTGGAAACATGTAAAATTTTCTCACACATAAACTGCACAGCAAGAATAAATATCTTGTCAGACAAAAAAAACAAGCATAAACAGCCTTAATTTTTTTCATTTTACTCATACAGTGGGGTAAAAAAGTATTTAGTCAGCCACCAATTGTGCAAGTTCTCCCACTTAAAAGATGAGAGAGGTCTCCAATTTTCATCATAGGTATACCTCAACTATGAGAGACAAAATAAAAAAAAAATCCAGAAAATCACATTGAAGGATTTTTAATGAATTAATTGGTAAATTCTTCGGTAAAATAAGTATTTGGTCAATAACAAAAGTTCATCTCAATACTTTGTTATATACCCTTTGTTGGCAATGACAGAGGTCAAACATTTTCTGTAAGTTTTCACAAAGTTTTCACACACTGTTGCTGGTATTTTGGCCCATTCCTCCATGCAGATCTCCTCTAGAGCAATGATGTTTTGGGGCTGTCGCTGGGCAACACAGACTTTCAACTCCCTCCAAAGATTTTCTATGGGGTTGAGATCTGGAGACTGGCTAGGCCACTCCAGGACCTTGAAATGCTTCTTACGAAGCCACTCCTTCGTTGTGTGTTTGGGATCGTTTCGATGTTTCATTGTGTGTTTGGGTGGTGTGTTTGGGATCATTGTCATGCTGAAAGACCCAGCCACGTTTCATCTTCAATGCCCTTGCTGATGGAAGGAGGTTTTCACTCAAAATCTCACGATACATGGCCCCATTCATTCTTTCTTTTACACGGATCAGTCGTCCTGGTCCCTTTGCAAAAAAACAGCCCCAAAGTATGATGTTTCCACCCCCATGCTTCACAGTAGGTATGGTGTTCTTTCTCCTCCAAACACGACAAGTTGAGTTTTTACCAAAAAGTTCTATTTTGGTTTCATCTGACCATATGACATTCTCCCAATCCTCTTCTGGATCATCCAAATACTCTCTAGCAAACTTCAGACGGGCCTGGACATGTACTGGCTTAAGCAGGGGGACACGTCTGGCACTGCAGGATTTGAGTCCCTGGCGGCATAGTGTGTTACTGATGTAGCCTTTGTTACTTTGGTCCCAGCTCTCTGCAGGTCATTCGCTAGGTCCCCCCATGTGGTTCTGGGATTTTTGCTCACCGTTCTCGTGATCATTCTGACCCCACGGGGTGAGATCTTGCGTGGAGCCCCAGATCGAGGGAGATTATCAGTGGTCTTGTATGTCTTCCATTTTCTAATAATTGCTCCCACAGTTGATTTCTTCACACCAAGCTGCTTACCTATTGCAGATTCAGTCTTCCCAGCCTGGTGCAGGTCTACAATTTTGTTTCTGGTGTCCTTTGATAGCTCTTTGGTCTTGGCCATAGTGGAGTTTGGAGTCTGACTGTTTGAGGTTGTGGACAGGTGTCTTTTATACTGATAACGAGTTCAAACAGGTGCCATTAATACAGGTAACGAGTGGAGGACAGAGGAGCCTCTTAAAGAAGAAGTTACAGGTCTGTGAGAGCCAGAAATCTTGCTTGTTTGTAGGTGACCAAATACTTATTTTCCACCATAATTTGCAAATAAATTCTTTAAAAATCAGACAATGTGATTTTCTGGATTTTTTTTTCTCATTTTGTCTCTCATAGTTGAGGTATACCTATGATGAAAATTGGAGACCTCTCTCGTCTTTTAAGTGGGAGAACTTGCACAATAGGTGGCTGACTAAATACTTTTTTGCCCCACTGTATTTGACTTTTTCCAGTGTAGTTGTGTTTTCTAGCTTAAAGTTGCATTGTTTCTCAAAGAGAAACAAAAATGAAGCTGTAGTGGTTCAGGAGGTAGAGCAGGTTGCCCAATAACTGGAGGGTTGGTGGTTCAAATCCCACTCCCCCCATCTTGCTGTTGTGTCCTTAGGCAAGACACTTTACCCACGTTGCCTCCAGTGTGTTCATGGTTCACGACACTGATGTATGAATGTGAATAAATGTTCTGTGGTGGTTGAAGAGGCTGTTGGCATGGATTGGCAGCCATGTTCCTGTGAGTCTGCCCCAGGGCAGCTGTGGCTACAGAGGTAGCTTACCACTATCATTGTCTGTGGAGTGAATGAATAATGGACTCACTGTAAAGTGTCTTTGGGTGTCATGAAAAGTACTATATAACTGCAATCCATTATTATAAACATAGCTATTACACATTTTTAAACTGAGATTCTGTATTCTGTAAAATCTCAAATTTCTAAGCATACAGTGTGGTATTTTTTTTCCTTTAAGTATTAAACATGACATTGAATATCAGTATTTAAGGTAGTATCAAGTTAAAAAAAAAAAATCTCAGTATTATGACAACACTAATGTCCACAACATCGTGGCACCGAGCAATAGTTAAAACCCTCTGTCGCTTATTTGGCTGTGAGAAAGTTGGCAACCCTAACCAGCAGGCTCACGCCAAGTGTAGCTTATATTGTTATTTTCTTCAGATCTTAGTCACCCTAATAGCCATCCCTGTTACCACCTGGTTCGCCAGTCCACAATATACCTTGCGTCACTACGACTCATCTCCCAGTGGTTTTGCTGGGATACCATGGCATATCGCCAGCACTGGCACGGCAGTCACTGCAACCATTCTGGCCCGGGATCCAAGGCTGCTGGCTCTCATGGTCAGCTCCCCCACTATCCTCCAGAGCTCCATGCGACTCTACTCTCACGGAGAGCGTAGGGTAGCTGCCTTGTGAGGGGGCGTCCGCTGGCTGGCTTTGGAAGCAGAGTCCCGCAGAGCGGGACACTGCACTTTCAGATCCCATGAGTCAGCAGCTCTGCTTGGCAAGCTTTGCCTTGGCTTGGCCTCTGGCTGGCAGCCTCACATCCCAAGCCGGGTCAGTTGTGGCGACTCGGGGGGCCGCTCAGCGTGCAGTGCTGGTAAGGTTGTTGGGGGGTGGGCCGAGGTAGCGCACATGCACCTTCAACTGCGGATCAGTGAACCAGTGCTGCTCATCTGAACTAGAAGGATGCTAAAAGCTAAAGGCTTGAAGCTAGTCAGCTAATGACTAACTGATGTAAGAAGGAGGGTGGAGTTTAATAGGTGAAGGATGTTTTTTAAAGTGATAGGCTTTAAATCAGAGTGGTTGAAGAAAGGCAGGGAAAATACAAAACAAATTTGCTTCAATAATTTAAAAAATTAAAGAAAATGTGAACAAAATATGTCACAAACAATTCATTAAGACATGTGCAAACTGTTAAAATGTGGAAAAGTGCAGTCAGGGACCCCTTTAAGTAAAGTAAAGTGGTGCATTGGCAGAGTTTTTTTTTTTACTTAAAACCAGATTAAATTGCTTAAAAGAAGTTTTTAAAAAAAATCTTATAACAGGTAGCATTTTCTTACAGAAAACTGCACAACAAGAAAAAATATCTTGTCAGACAAAAGACAAGAAATATGTCCTTGATTTAAGATATTTTTTCTTACTAAGATTTCATTTTTTGCAGTGTACCCCCTGATCAACAATACAAGTCACAAGAGCTGTGATCGGTCCGCTTCGTCTCCTCTTTCACGATTCCTGCTTCTGCTCCTTCACGGTGACGCCACTTCCAAAGAGAGGCGGATAAACAGTGATCCAAATTCAAGAGAATATTGAGGAAGTTAAGGAGAGAGAGAGCATTTGTATGACACCACAAAGAAGCCTACAGTGCTGTGAAAAAGTGTTTGCCCCCTTCCTGGTTTCTTCTATTTTTGCACATTTGTCACACTTAAATGTTTCAGATCATCAAACAAACTTTAATATCAGACAAATATAACTCGACTAAATACAGAATGTAGTTTTTAAATGATGATTTTATTTATTAAGGAAAAAAATCTATCCAAAGCTACCTGGGTCTATGTGAAAAAGTAATTGCCCCTAAACCTAATAACTGGCTGTTCCATCCTTGGCAGCAACAACTGCAATCAAGTCTTTGCAATAACTGACAGTGAGGTTTTTTTTCCATCACTGCTGAGGAATTCTGGCCCACTCTTCTTTGCAGAATTGTTTTAATTCAGCCACATTGGAGAGGTTGAGCTTGAGGTCACCAACTGATGGCTGGACATTCTCCTTCAGGATTTTCTCTACCAGAAAATCCTGAAGACATGTTTGGCTATATGTATGATTTTCTTTTTATAAAATGCTGTGTTAGTTTTACTCCAGATGTAACAGGACACACGCCTTCCAAAAAGTTCTTTTGTCTTGTCAGTCCACAGAATATTTTCCTCAAAGTCTTGGGGATCATCAAGATGAGTTTTTTGTTTTTTTGGTAAATGCGAGATGAGCCTTTATGGTTTTTTTGGTCGGCAGTGGTTTTGGCCTTGGAACTCTACCATGGAGGCCATTCTTCCCTACCCGATCTCTGTCTTATGGCTCCATCATGGACCAGTGTCCAAACTGAAGCAAGTGAGGCCTGCAGTTCTTTAGTTGTTCTTCTGGGTTTTTGGTTCTTATCTGTTCTTGAATTTCTTTAGATCGTGGCATGATGTGCTGCTTTTTGAGATCTTCTAGCCTACTTAGCTTTGTCAGACAGGTTCTATTTAAATGATTTCTTGATTCAGCAGGTCTGTCAGTAATCAGCCCTGGGTACGGCTAGTGAAACTGAGCTTTACAAAAAATGTGGTTAATCACAGTTAATTCATGATGTAACAAGGGGGCAATTACTTTTTCACAGCACTGTAGGCTGCTTTCACACCTACAGTCAGGTGAAAAAAGTAGGACAGCCTGTATAAGCCTGTGTGTTTCTCTAAACATATTTGGACATATGAATATTTAATATCAATGTTAAAAATACTGGGAGATTCAAGCAATACAACTAAACAATTAAAATGAATTAGAGGCTTTTTTCAAATTTTCTGTAAAATGTAATTCTAAACAAATAGTGATGAATAAATTAGGACCCCCCCCCCCATCTTTTTTAGGACTCCCCACATTCATTCCCGCTTAAAATGGCTAAAATAAATGTTAAAAAATGCAAATAAAAACAAGGCTAGACATAGATATGTGAACATTTCTTAATAAAGAACTGAATATTTAATGGGGAGTCCAAATTTTTACAAATGACTGTACAGGATTAGGTCATTTCACTCAAACTAAATTTCATTTTCTCCTTTAGCGTGCTTTGTTTCACATTCAGGTATGCAACAGAACAGCCACATCAAGACCCTAGAAAAGAGGTGGTCCTGATCCAAATCATCTGGTGAACTCTGGTGCGGTTCTGCAGCTGAGAAAGCATACCAAATGAAAACAACATCAAAAGTGAAAAAATGGATGATTCTGAGCAGATTTTAGTTTATTTCTTTCAAACACCTAAGACAGACATACTGTATATGCAGTATACTGCAACTGCACCCACACATGGAGTTGTGAAGAGGTGTAGATGGGTCAGAGGATCACACAGATGCTCCTCTATCAACCAAGCACTCAGAAAACAGTCCATGCATGGGAGGATTCAGAAGTCTGTGAGGACAGTAGGTTCACTGAATAAAACAAGCAGTCTTAGTGCGACTGCTGAAGAAATAATTCAAATATCAACATAATTTTCAGGAGTTCTGTCCTCCTCTCTCATTAATTTAGACACTTCTATTCTCATTGTTCCACCACACACACACTGACAAAGTTCAACATCACCATATGCAGTCACACATTCTGATGGGTCACAGATTTCTGTGTAACTCTAGTGAAGAAAACAATGTCCTGTATTTACTGTTCTTGTTCCCATGGCAAAAACATCTGACCACTAAAAAAGAAGAACCTTCTCACATGATTCTTGCATGATTTGATGCAACTCGCTTTGGTCCATTTGGATCTTAAGCTACGGTCACAAAGATTCTTAAGAACGATGGGTTGGTAAGAGTCCCAGTTACGAAGGATTCTGGAGTTTGCAGACATTCGTGGAGGAGGGCATAGTTTCTTACAGCTGCCATTCAATTCACAAGAGCAACATGAGGCATTCTTGAGAAATGAGGTGTTTTCTGTCATATGTTCTTCATAAGGGTGCCTTGGGATCTTCCTACATCATACTTACTGCCATCTTACAAAATTTTTCATGCAACTCACGGCACCCTCAAGTCCTTGGTAGGAAGATTTTATGGCTTTCAGCACATTTTGTCAGCACAAATGTCGCACGAATGGCGTACTGCCACCTTATGAGTGCCTCACTACCACCTTATGCACACTGTACAATCTCCGTACAAACAGGGATTCGTACAGTGTTTCCTACGACCACTGTAAGGGGCCCTCAAGAACAACTTAAGGTGTTCTTGAGGCATACTTACAGCCAGCATCTTGCATAGTTCTTACATTGTTCCTAAGGCATTTGCACAGCCGCCCTACAATGAGGGGCTTTCGTGGAGCGTTTGTATAACTCTTGGTCAAGCCCATCGACCTGGCCACAAACTCATGAACAGTCTACGAATGCTGGATTCTCCTATAGCCGCCTTAAGAAGGCCATACGAAATGGTCCAAAAATCATTCAGACGGTGTTCACAACCATTCGTAAAGGTATTTGTGATCGTAGCTTAATCAACACTGGATGCAGCAAATCAAGGCTGTGTGTCTGTGTTTGTCAGGCTACACGCATCATCAGCTCCTCCAGCGCCTGCTCTAGGTGGTTCTCATGGACCAGCAGTACTTCTTTGATGGTGTTCTGCTGGAAGCCCATCTCAATGAACTGACTCAGCAGGTGTAGAAACTCCTCTGCCTGAATAGGAACAAATTATGGAGTTTTAAATTAAATGTATCCCACCTTGTTACCTCTGAGAAGATCAGAAGACGTGTGATGCTGTGGCTCTGCACAATCTTACCTTTGTTTCACAGTTCTGAAACATCTCCAGTGCCTCTTCCACCTGAACCGTGTCATAGCCCAGCTGACACAGGTGGTCACGAGCCACCAGGTACCTCAAGATCTACAGGAAGGACCAAAAACAAAACAGATGTTCAAACTAAACACATTATTTCTGTTTTACCTGTCAGATGATGAAGTCTAAAAAGGAACCCAACTCAATGAGGATGGTAACATGGGGTGATCTTCACACAGCACAGAGATTGCTGGGTGACCACTGAGTGATCAAAAATTGGCCCAATCTCTCAACAATCTCCTACAGCTTCAAAAAAAGATGTCTCTGTGTAAATGTTTGGAAGATCCCCGTGTGATCAGAAATTCAATTTTTAACAAATTTCATGGTGATCTATAGAGATTTTTTAAAGATCCTGAGAGATCACTGAGAAATCATTGAGTTTCTTGGGTGACCAAGGAGGTTTCTGAGTGTTTCTTGGGTAACAGTTCAAATTGATAAACTTTTTTTTTGGGGGGGGGGCAAAGCCAAAGCCCATAGAAAAATGGAATTTCCTGTCATCCAGCTTGGTGCTGAGCAAAAAATTGGAACGGAGGAGGAAAATATGGGTGACAGTGGCTCAAGAGTAACCAGAGGGTTGGCAGTTCAAATCCAGCTCTCCCCAGCCATCCTACTGTTGTGTCCCTGGGAAAGACACTTTACTGACCTTGCCTCCAGTGTTCATGACATTTGGTATGAATGTGTATAAATGTTTGGTAGTGGTTGGAGAGGCCATTGGCATGGATTGGCAACCACATTTCTGTCAGTCTGCCCTGGAGCAGCTGTGGCTACAGTAGTAGCTTACCACTATCAATGTCTGTCTGGAGTGATTGAATAATGGACTCACTGTAAGCCAGAGCTATTCAATTACAAAATCAGTTGGGCCATAATTTGAAATCAAGACAGGTAACTGGGCTGCACATGGTCAGCGATCTGTTGACTGACAAATTTCAAACCAACACAGATCAATATGATGAAAAATATACACTTTTTATTCATTATCTGGGTTTTTAAATGTGCACTTGGCACATGACAAAGGCACATCAAAAGTGCATAAAAACACAATAACAGTGCTGGGGTTGAGCAGAACTTGAAGTAGTAGAAATATCTCTCCTCTTGAACAACAAATAAATAGAATGAAAAAAATTATGTAAATAACCATTTTGGTCACATCTTCCTCAAAGTACATAAAAACTCGATGTGCACTGTTAGTAGCATTCACATTTGTTTTCCCTTTTGAAATGAAATCTATTACATCCTGGTCATAACTGACCTTGGCACATCACAAAGTGCATTTAGCTGAAAAAAAAATTAACTGTCAAACACTTCAGTGTACAAACCCTCCAAAAAAAGATCGATAACATTGACAAACATTGCACATCCACTATTGTGGTTTGTTTTGTTTTAAATCACCACACATGTGAGTAGGAACCTCTTTTTATAACTACATATTCCATTAAACACACATATCAGTCAACCAAAATATTCTAGTAAAGAATGTAAAAAGCACCCACTTAAAAACTTGAGTAATTACTTCATTCTTGAAAGTTTGAGGTTTTTCTCCAAAATTTATAACTATTTTCTTATAGTTTTCTACTTTTCTCTGCAAATTTATCTAAATTTGAAACCGTCACATTTGTAGTTTCCTCTTTTAAAATTCACTTTTCTTGTACATTTGAGACTTCACTCTGTCATCATCACTCGATCACTCTATAAATTCAAGAAATCTGTGTCTGTCTGTCACGATCACAGGACATCACAGGACGGCCTATGATGTGCCTATGATGTCCCTATGATGTCTGCGTCAAAGGACAGCCTATGATGTCCCTATGCCTTGATGTCTTTATGATGTCATATACACTATACCATCAGGATACACAAAAGGACGATGCCTTTATGATGTCATATAGACCATCAGGACTCACGATGCCGTCATATAGACAAAAGGACGATGCCGTCATATACACAATAGGACACAGCACTTTAAAGCACACCCATTTGAAGTAGTAAATCTGGAGTTGCCAGAAACAAGAATAGGACACACTAATTTAAACCAGGATCAAATGCAGGCATCATAGCACTCGCTAAGCCATCATCAAAGATCATAAGACAGCTTCCAAGATCAAACGCAGGCATGACTCACAATCATATGACTCCCTACGACATCATCACAGATCATAGGACTCACTATGACACCATCAAAAATCAAAGGCAGGCATCACTGAATGAGTGCTGACATGCTTGCTTACACCTGCTTTCTATCACACTCACACCATCTGACAACATGTTTCCATTCACCTTGCGATGTGAAGAGTTTCCAGTAAGACTCTGCTTTGCCATGACTGTGAATAAGTCACAGGGCCAGTATTTACAGCACATTTGTGTTTTCTGCACAAGACATTTCTTCAGCCATGGCCAATTCTACGTTGCCACAAGCAGAGTTGCCAGATCAAGCAGTATTCGTATTCTTGCTCAAGATGAAGAAACTAAGCAAAAGTGTCGCTATCTGAGCAATGTTGCTTTTAAACAGGTGCTGACACAGTAAAAATGTGTAACCTTGAAGAATGCCAGTCTACACTACAAACGTGTAAAATGCCAAGCAAAGCGCTGATTTTCCAGGGGTGCTCCGGTTTCTTGGTTTCTACAGGCATGCACAGGCCTTCCTGAACAGGGTCAAAAGCCACTTTTTGCTCAGATCGATTTTCAGGATCCCGTCCATGAACTGGACTTATGACACACCTATCCCTCAACCAGTGGTCTGAACGAACAAGAAGAAGAGGAAGAAGACCCATCAGATGGAGAGCAATAGAGTGAGGAGAATTGCTGCACGTCAGAAAAGATGCCGTGAAGATGAAACACCTCAGGTTCGAGCAGTACTCCGGATCAGGATCAGGATCAGAGTGAGAGTCCGCACACATGACTGTGAACAACACAGCCGTCTGACACAGGAGGAGACCCTTCAGCAACGGGTATGCAGAAATACTTGCTTATACTTGGTTTCTACGGGCATGGACGGGTATGTACTAGTTATTATAAATTTGTGGATTTTTTTATGGCTAATTTTTATTTTTTTTTATATAAAATTACAGTTTTTTAAATAAATTTGAAACAGATTGTGGTGAAAGTTTGATTTTTTTTCCTTATACAATTTACACTTTTGACCAAAAGTTTGCAGAGCCAGAACAGAGCAATAATTCATGGATGGATGGATGGATGGATATTGTAGTAGTTGGTGAAGTCAGTCCTCAGTGATTCATTCACTCTTGTCTTTCCCTGCATACAGTATGAAGCCTCACCACACGTTTGCTAAACGACTCTTCATTATTGCTCCCGTTTCCGGCGGGTTAAAACCACCATAAATACCTCCACTGCTTACAGATCGCTTCTGTTTTTTTCCACATTTAAGGTGCTTTAATAAGCTCATGTTTCTCTCGGACAGCAACACTAGAGAACCTCTGCCTGTCGACTGGCACGCTCATGTGGGCGGGGCGCTTCTGAACTCTGCATGGATGACGGTCACGCGTTGTTCGCGTATGTGCTTGTGGACCGTTATTCCTTCATATTTTTTTCTTAAATTTATATTTCCTTGCCATGGCCTGGGTCAGTGCAGTGGTGGAGTGGTTAGCACTGCAGCAGCACAGCAACTCACCCTTGTCCAGGGGGATCCTGGGTTCGATCCCAGCCCCTGACCAACAGTGATCTGTATGGAGTTTGCATGTTCTCCCCGTGTCTGCGTGGGTTTACTCCGGGATTTCTCTGGTTTCCACCCACATGCCCAAAACATGCAAGTTAGGTTAACTGGCATCAAACTGGGGATTCTAAATTATCCTTAGGTGTGACTGTGAGAGTGAATGGTTGTCTGTCTCTCTGTGTTGGCCCTGCGATGGACTGGTGATCTATCCAGGGTGGACCCTGCCTCTCGCCCAAAGATGCTGGGATAGGCTCCAGCCCCCCTGCAACCCAAAAAGGATTAAGCGGAAGAAGATAGATGGATGGATGGCGTGGCCTGGGCCACTTGGAGGTTGATTCTGGGCTGCATGTGGCCAGCAGGCCGCTAATTGAGTAGGCCTGCTATAAGTGCTTTGAGATGTCAGTTGACATGTAAAGCTCCATATAAATCTAATCTATTATTATTGTCATTATGCAGATGATATACAGCTCTATTGTTCATTTCATGAATTTGAGTTAAACAAGCTATCTACTTGACTGTTTGTCTACCATCAAAAAATGGTTAAATAACAATTTCCTCGATCTGAACTCTGATAAAACTGAGACACATCATTGCACCGGACGTGAAAGTTCCTCTCATCAAGCAGCACCTCGGATCTCTGAGCTCCAAGTTACGGTCGAACATCAGAAACCTGGGGGTGCTGTTTCAAAATTCAATGTTCTTTATTTCATTTATTTCATTTCAAAATTTCATTATCAACTTAGAGATATAAACTGTGCATTTGTCTCCATTGACTGGAATAATTAAGATGCAAACTTTTATAGGAAACAACCTCATTTTTAAAGGGTACGAATAGACTGAGCATAAGCCACACAGTGTTGAATATGAAACCGATCCTGAAAATCACTTTTTCAACAGTATAAAACATCAGTGTAAATACTTTAGCTCAGACCAACTAAAAAATACAATTTCTGACCGATCATTGTCAATAATACACTTTAATAGTAGAAGTCTCAATATGAATTTTTCCAAAATCCAGGACAGTTTGTTGCGATATAACACAAATTTTTCTGCTGTTGCAATTTCTGAGACTTGGCTAAAAAATGACCAACTTCATGCAGTGCAAATGAGAGGCTATGATTTATATACCACAAGCAGGTCAACAAAAAAGTGGTGGTGGTGTTGGTTTATATATCAGGTCCTGCTACCAAAGCCAAGTTGTAGATAATGTCTTTTGAAATGGAAAACATCATGGAGTGTGTAACTTTGGAATTAATTACACCTACAAAAAACATCATAAGTTGCATTTATAGAGCACCGGGTACTGATATTGACATTTTCAAAGAAAAATTGTCTGAGCTTTTCAGTTGGTATTTCAGCTGGTATTTATTTGTGGAGACTTCAATATTGACTTATTAAATCCAAATGACCATATCCAAATAAGTGAATTCATAAATTCCATGTTTTGTATGGGTTTCTACCCTTCAATAACATACCCCACTAGAATAACAACACATTCAGCAATGCTTATTGATAACATTTTCACAAATGTCACTGAGGGGAATGTAACTGCTGGTCTTATTGTCAATGATGTGACAGACCATCTGCCTGTTTTTGTTTCTTCAAACACTGGTGTAACACATAATGATGAAAAAGATCAGGTTTTTAAATGACTTGTAACAGAAACTGCAATCAACAATCTTAGAAATGATCTAAAAATACAAGACTGGAGCGGTGTTTATGTTGACGACGTTGACACAGCATATGGAGAATTTGTCTCTATTTTATCACAACTATATAATAAACACTGCCCTCTAGTGGTAAAGGAAACTAAAGTTAAATACAGAGATGAGCCTTGGATCACCAAGGGCCTGCAAAATGCTTGTAAAAAGAAAAACTTGTTCTACAGAACGTTTCTGAAATTAAGAACTGTGGAAGCAGAAAAGAAATACAAGACTTATAAAAATAAACTCATTAGTATTTTAAGATCGAGTAAAAAAACATTACAGTAAATTATTGGAAAATAACAAAACTAATACATGTAATATATGGAAGGTGTTAAATAATATAATTCAATTCAACTTTATTTATATAGCGCCATTTCACAACAACAGTCATCTCATAGCACTTTCAACTGTAGGGGGAACCCCCACAGTTGCAGAAAGACCCCAGCAATCAGGCGATCCCCTGTGAGCAAGTGCTTGGCAGCGGTTGAGAGGAAAAACTCCCTTTTAACAGGAAGAAACCTCCAGCAGAACCAGGCTCAGGGAGGGGCAGTCATCTGCTGCGACTGGCTGGGGGGTGAGGGGACAGAGAAGATGAAAAGAACAGACATGTAGAGAGCAAACAGCACGATGGGGGCTCAGTCTATGGGAGAGAACAAACAGATGTTAACAACATAACAAAGAGAGGAAAACTAAATTCCAACCACATCTCTTATTTAAATTCAGATAATGGAATAATCAATGAAAATAGCTTGATCTCCAACACGTTTAATGAATATTTTGTTAATATAGGAAAAAAGATCGCCAACTCCACTGTATCATCAGCAAACACAAGTGGCGCTGACAATGTCGTCAACATAAACGCTTGCTCAATGTTTATGAAAGAAACAGATAAAAAAGAAATTCTTGACATTGTTAACAAATTCAAAGACAAAAAAATCAACTGATTGTAATGATTTCAGTATGTTCTTGTTTAAATGTATTGTTGATTGCATTGTTAAACGCTTCATTTACATATGCAACATGTCACTTACTGCTGGTAAATTTCCAAAGAAAAATGAAAATAGCAAGAGTCATTCCTCTGTATAAGACTAGTGACAAACACTTATTGTCAAACTACAGACCCATCTCCTTGTTACCTCAGTTCTCCAAAATACTAGAAAAATATTTGTTAAGAGACTAAATGATTTCACTGATAAGCACAATATATTCTGTGAACAACAGTATGGATTCAGGAAGAATCGGACCACCTCACTGGCATTCATGGACTTTGTTGAACAGATTACGGATGCAACAGATAGAAGAGAATACACAGTTGGAATATTTCTGGACTTACAAAAAGCATTTGATACAGCTGACCATAAATTACTCCTCAGTAAATTACATAAGTATGGCATCAGAGGAATTGCTTTTGACTGGTTACACAGCTATTTAGAAGACAGATATCAATATGTTCATGTGAATAATACAGACTCTGAGTTGCTGAAGATGACGTGTGGGGTACCACAGGGTTCTGTGCTTGGTCCATTGCTGTTTATTTTGTATATTAATGATTTATGGTCGGAGGAGGCAATGGACGCTTTGAAGGACTGTCTTGAAACCATTGCGTGGGAGCAGCTCTGCGATCCACATGGTGAGGACATCGATGGCCTCACTCACACCATCATGGACTACATCAACTTCTGTGTGGACAACACCGTACCCACCAAGACAATACGGTGTTGCTCAAACAACAAACCCTGGATCAACCCTGAGATAAAAACACTTCTGAGAGAGAAGAAGAGGATCTTCAGGTCGGGGAACAGGGAGATTGAAGTTCGTACAGAGGGAGCTGAGGAGGAAGATCAGAGAAGGCAAGGACAGCTTCAGGAAGAAGATGGAGGACAAGCTGCAACAGAGCGACATCAGCGGGGTCTGGAGAAACCTCAAAACCATCTCTTGGCTCCAGAATACCTCCTCCCAGGACACGGGGGGCAGAGAGTGTGCGAACAATCTGAACCTGTTTTTTAATAGGTTTGACCAACCGCCCTCCCCCCCCCCGACTGCACAACAACCACTGCTGCCTCTAAAGTCATCGAGACCTGCTGTCCACACCCCACTCCACCAACACCCCCCCACTTCCAGCACACAGCCCCCCAACCTGACCCTCACCAAGACCCAGGTGAGGACGGAGCTGAGGAAGATCAAGGCGAGGAAGGCCTTGGGACCGGACGGCATCAGCGTGAAGCTCCTCAAGTCCTGCGCAGACCAGCTGTGTGGGATTGTGGAGCACATCTTCAACCTGAGCCTGAATCTGGGGAGGGTACCACAGTTGTGGAAAACATCTTGTGTGGTACCTGTACCAAAGACTTCCCACCCCAAAGACCTGAACAGCTACAGACCAGTGGCCCTGACGTCTCACATGATGAAGACCCTGGAGAGACTGCTCCTTGCTCACCTCCGCCCCCTGGTGGGACCAGCGATGGATCCACTCCAGTTCGCTTACCAGCATGGCATTGGGGTGGAGGATGCAGTGATCTTCCTCCTTCACCGTTCCCTGTCCCACCTGGAGAAGCCTGGGAATGCGGTGAGGATCATGTTCTTTGATTTCTCTAGTGCTTTCAACACCATCCAACCGATGATCCTGAAGGACAAGCTGCTGTGCGCAGGGGTGGACCAGCACCTGTCATCATGGATCCTGGACTACCTCACTAACTGGCCACAGTTTGTGAGAACCCGGGATTGTGTGTCAGACATGATCATCGGCAGCATGGGGGCCCCCCAGGGAACGGTTTTGGCTCCCTTCCTGTTCAGCCTTTATACTGCGGACTTCTCACACAACACAACACACTGCCATCTACAGAAGTTCTCTGACGACTCTGCGATCATCGGCCTCATCTCCAATGGAGATGAAGCTGAATACAGAGGACTTATCCAGGACTTCATGGATTGGTGCCATCGGAACTGCCTCCAGATCAACGCGAGGAAAACTAAGGAACTGGTGGTGGACTGCCGCAGGCAAGGACAACCTCTGACAGCACCAGTGAACATCCAGGGAACAGACATTGAGATGGTGACATCCTACAAGTACCTGGGTGTTCATCTGAACAATATACTAGACTGGTCACACAATACCGACACACTCTACAACAAGGGACAGCGCAGGCTGTTCCCACTGAGGAGGCTCAGGTCTTTTAGTGTACAAGGGGTGCTCTTGAAAACATTCTACGACACGGTGGTGGCATCAGCCATCACTTTTGTAGTGGTCTGCTGGGGAAACAGCATTACAGCAGCCGATAGGAAGAGACTGAACAAACTAATCAAGAGAGAAGGATGGTGGCTAAACTGTCATCTCTGCTGGAGTCCGAGTCCCACCCCATGCAGGACATACTGAATGCACTGAGGAGCTCATTTAGCAGTAGACTACATCATCCTAGATGCGCAGCCGAGAGGTTTCACAGGTCCTTCCTACCTACGGCTGTCAGACGGTATAACCTAAGCAGGGCTGCTTACAAAGATAGCCAAAAAAAAAATGTGATGACCTAATAGTATTGAATGCAAAAGATGCAACAGACTTACACAAATGGTCCCCTCCAGTATACAACTAGGACAATATCAGTCGCTATGGAGGGTGACAATATGTATGGGTACATATTTATACTATGTAGGGTAACTAAATAGACGGTTGTGCTGTTTAGTCCATCTAGCTACAATGCTCCGCACTGTGTATATATATTTATATATTTATGTGTACATATGTATATTCACTGCTCTTATTTTCTTATCTTCTAAATCATTGCTCTGAGTGTTGCTATCCCTGTGCTGTTGCAATCCTGGAATTTCCCCCATTGTGGGACTAACACAGTACGGAGCATTGTAGCTCGATGGAATAAACAGCATAACGGTCTACTTAGTTACCCCACATAGTATGAATATGAACCCATACAGCATATTATGTATTTGAATCAGCCTAGTTGTCACCCTCCGTAGCGACTGATATTGTTCTAGTTGTATAATGGAGGGAACCATTATTTTGCAAGTTTGTTGCGTCTTTTGCATTCAATACTACTAGGTCGTAAAGTTTTTTTTTTTACGATCTCTGCAAGCAGCCCTGCTAGGTTATAAAGTCTGACAGCTGTAGGTAGGAAGAACCTACGAAACCTCTCGGTCGCGCACCTAGGATGATGTAGCCTACTGCTAAATGAGCTCCTCAGTGCATTCAGCATGTCCTGCATAGGTACAGGAAATCTTTCCTGCCACATGCAATTTCACTGTACAACAACTCACTATGATGTTGTATTCTGGTCATAGCTATGCTGCCACACTGCACCTTACAGACTAACTGGTACCTCACATTTTCACTCTGCTCCTGATAGTCCTTCTTTGTGCAGTGGGATGATTCATGTGTTTATACGGGTCATCATATATTAAGTTATGATGTATATAGGTATAGCCTGCCCTGTCCCTTCTTGTAGAGTGCGTCGGTATTGTGTGACCAGTCCGGTTTATTGTTCAAATGAACACCCAGGTACTTGTAGGATGTCACCATCTCAATGTCTGTTCCCTGGATGTTTACTGGTGCTGTGAGAGGTTGTCCTCACCTGTAGCAGTCCACCACCAGCTCCTTAGTTTTCCTCGCATTGATCTGGAGGCAGTTCCGATGGCACCAGTCTACGGAGTCCTGGATAAGTCCTCTGTACTCAGCTTCATCTCCGTCGGAGATGAGGCCGATGATCGCAGAGTCATCAGGGAACTTCTGTAGATGGCAGTGTGTTGTGTTGTGTGAGAACAACAGGGGTTCGTTAAACCACCTACAGATTGCTCAGAATGCTGCGGCCAGGCTTTAAACAGGAGCTCGCAAATGGCACCATATCACCCCAATTTTAGTTGCTCTTCACTGGCTACCATTCAAATTTTGTACCAATTTTAAAATTTCAGTTTTGGTTTTTAGAGCACTTCATGGCCAAGCCCCAAAATACAGTTGTGATCTTTTAATCTCCAATTCTTCAGGTCAATCACTCAGGTCTTCAGGCCAGAATCTCTTATCGGTCCTTAAAACTCGCTATAAAACCACAGGTGACCTGTTCCTGTCCGATGCTCCTCGTTTGTGGAATGCTCTCCCTCTGTCTCTTCATCTGACTGATTTGGTTGACTTTTTTAAAAAACAGTTGAAGACTTCTAGTTTGGTGCTCAGCATAATAGAATGGGGGAAGGAGAAGTTGTTTGTGGCGGCGCCTTGCATGGCAGCGACCCCTCTGATTCTAGACGTGATTAACATTGTAGGTTGGAGAAACGTAATTTCATTCTACTGTACATGATTGGCCATATGAACTGAATGACAATAAAGTTGGCTTCTTCTTCTTCTTCAACCCAATCATGACACTCACCTGTTTCCAGTTAACCTGTTCACCTATGGAATGCACCAGAAAGGAGTTTTTTGAACATTCCTCAACTTTCTCATCTTTTGTTACACCTGTCCCAACTTTTTTGGAACGTGTTGCAAGAATGAAATTCAAAATTAGTGTATATTTGCAGAAAAACAAAGTTTATCAGTTTGAATATCTTGTCCTTGTATTGAATTGAATATAGGTTAAAAAGGATTTTTAAATCATTGTATTTTGTTTTAATTTACATTTTACACAACGTCCCAACTTCAGCAGAATTGCGGTTGTAGATATGAATACATTCATGGGGCCTGTGGCTCAGCTGAGCAGAGCGGAGATAAATCCAGCAGGACTAGACATCAGAGCAGTGAAACCTGATCTGTGTGAGAGCAAAGTGACCCACAGGACCCACACCAACATGGATTCACAATAATGCACTCTATTGGGCTCCAGTTTTTTGACTAAAACCATGTAACATAAAAAATGCATCTTACATGCCAGTGGGAAACTCGTCTGCAAACTTTGGGAGAACAGTCTTTAGAGCTCCCTCAGAACATTCAGAATTGCTGGCCGTATCAAGTGAATGATGCTGAAGAATGGGTTATGGGTCGTCATCATCATGTTCTGTAGTTTGATGGGTGTTCTGTTGTCACAAACAAGAGGTCCTGCAGTAATGCAAGGCTGAACACTATTTTGAAGCTACTTAAAGTGGCTTAATACTGTATTTATAGTGTATCAGTGTATAGTGTAATGGTCTGTTCTTTTTCTGTCTGAGGTTTAAAACCAGCTGATGAAATGTCTTCTCCAATTCTATCTTATTCAATAATAATAATAATAATAATCTGGAAATTCAAAATCCTTTACCAGTATTTTCAGGTAAATTAAACTAACATGTGACCAAGGAACAGGGGGTGAAGGCCAACTTTTAATTGCAAGAGAACTAAAAGTACATCTTCAACCAGGGGATCAAACTCACAACCTCCCTCTACTTGTGTCACCAAGAGGGTCAACCCACTTGGTCAGTCAAGTAAGAATGCTTTTATTGACTCCACTGCATATTCCTCATCCAGATTTTGACATCATCCCAATGTCAGAGGTGCATTTCAGCTTTAAGGGTGTCCATCATCTTGCCATGTCACTGTTATGGCTTAACAAAGTGAGACGTGAGCCATGTTGTGCTGAGCAACAAACTGAACTTTACTGAGATATGGATCAATATTGGCCGTAGCCCACCTCACGTCACCACGTCGACTGCCTGGTGCTGGCTACAGCAAGACCCCCAATTGGTCGGTGCGGTGGCGCAGTGGTTATCACTGCGGCAGCCCAGCAACTCACCCTTGGCCATGGGATCCCTGGTTCGATCCCAGCCCGTGACCAACAGTGATCTGTGTGGAGTTTGCATGTTCTCCCTGTGTCTGCGTGGGTTTACTCCGGGAGTTCTCCGGTTTCCTCCCACAGACCAAAAACATGCAGGTTAGGTTAACTGGAGACTCTAAAGTGGCCCTAGGTGTGAATGTGTGTGTGAATGGTAAAGGGATAGCGCCGTACCGTGGCTGCTTCATCCATCCAGGTGGATGCCCTCAATTTCCCCTCTGGGGATCAATAAAGTATACATACAAAATTGACCCTACGGTCAAATCCCCACACAATATTTCTCCCCCTCTTTACAAAACGTGAAGAACATAATTCAAAACAAACCCCCCCTTAAATTTAGCAGAAAAACCCCATTTCAACACAGAGCACACATGTTATTCTTCCTTTTTTTTTTAAACATTTGTTTATCTTTTCAAAACACACACAAACTAACAAGCCTAATGAGCTAAATGGGAACCTGGGTAGACTGCTAGGGTGCCCTCCCATGTTGGGGCGGATTATTCTGCTGCCCATGCCCAACACGCTTCAGCTAAAGCTATACCCATCATAAAGTAATCGAGGTGTCGGGGCCTCTGACGTGTCCTAGCCGAGCGCCTCACAGGCAGAGGACCTTCTCCAGGCTCCGTCGGCCGCACCTGAGTGTCCCCAACACCCCCATCAGACAAGTCCCAACCCTCATCATTCACATTCACTGGCAGCTCCCAGACCCTGAGCCAGCAACGACTTCCTGGGGCAGCTGGAAGGCCACCATGACCCGTCCAAGAGCCGGAACGTGTCTGGACCCAGCCACTTCACGATCTGCAGTGGTCCCATCCAGAAAGGTTGCAGCTTATGCGTATGGTTGGGGTGCCTGATCCTGACCCAGGCCGACAAATTGAGTCCATGAGCCCTCGCCCTGTGCTTCCTGTTGAAACGTTTCATTTTCCGCTGATGAGCGACGACTGGGTCTCGTGATGGTTCCGTGTCCGCCGGAGGGAAGGTCGCAGGGGGCCGCAGGCAGATGTAATTTGCTCCCCAGCATGCGCTTCACTGGACAGCACCCCGTCGTGGCGTGGGCCGTCACTCTGTAGTGGAGAAGCACGTTTTGAAGAGTGTCAGAGAATGTGAAGCCGTCTGCCAGATGGGCCCGCAGACCATTTTTCAGTGTTTTATTGAAACGTTCTACACCCCCATTAGCCTGTGGATGATAAAACACGGTTCTAATGTGCTCAATGCCCCTTTCTCCCAAAAATTCCTCAAACCTCCCAGAGGTGAACTGTGGGCCATTGTCCATCTTGATGGCATCTGGGACCCCCCACCTGGCAAACACTGACGAGAGGAAACCGGTGACCACATCCATCGTGACTGAGTTACTGGGAAACACTTCCAGGCATTTTGCAAACAGATCATAGACCACCAGCAGAAAATGGCTGTTCGTGGGGGCCATGTGCAGTTTGCCACAGATGTCCAATTGGATGTGCTTCCAAGGGCCCTCCAGGTATTGTAACGGTCACAGAGGCGGAGGAGGTGGCACGCCGGTCTTCCCACTTTCCAAACATGGAACACAGTTCTTAACCATAGTCTCAATGTCCTTATCAATGCCAGGCCACCAAACCAAATCTCTGCAACGTTGTTTCACCCTGGCCACCCCCAGATGACCCTCATGGAGCATAGCCAAGACACGCAATCTCAGCAACACTGGAATCAACGTGCAGTGTGTCCTCTCACCACACACACACGTCATTACAGCAACTCAGTTCACCTCTAAACCTGTGAAAAAGGGCCAGGTCACCCTGCACTTTTGTGCCCCTCCCCCATGCAAGTGCAGAGTTGCGACAACGTTGGGTCCCGGTCCGACTCCACCTGGAGTTCCTGGAGAGACACCATGGCATGAAGGGGTCTGTGCAGCATGTTGATCAGATCCACCTCGAAGGAGCCGCTGTCGTCTGGTTGTGCAGTATTGGTCGTGGCACGGGACAGGAGGTCCCCCACTATGTTTTCTTTGCCAGGGGTGAACTGAGTAGTGAAGTTGTAGGCCCGCAGCCGTTCCATCCACCTGTGGATCTGCAAGGGCCTGTGTCCCGAACCAGTCGTCTCCAGCAGCGTCGTTGGCGCCCGGTAGTCCGTGCATAGGGTAAAATGGCATCCGTAGAGGTAGCTATGCCACCATTTGCATGCCCAAACACATGCGAGCACCTCTCTCTCACCCACGGCATACTTCTGTTCAGCCATCATGGGGGACCTCAACACGAATGCTGCTAGGCACTCCATACCATTTTGCACTTGAGACATAACTGCCCCCACAGCTGAACCAGACGTGTCACAAGTCACAAAAGTGGGGCATTTGAGGTCAAAGTGCGCCAAGACCAGCGGGGAGGTGAGCTGAGACTTCAGTTTAGTGACTGCCGCCGAGCAGCCCAGAGTCCATTGCCATGAAGCGTCCTGCTTCAGGAGAGCTTTGAGAGGTTTGATAGTCTCTGAATAATGGGGAATGAAACGCCCGTAGAAGTTCACCATGCCCAGAAATGAGGAGATTTGCACAGGCTTTGTGGGACCGGGGAGACGTAGGACCGCCTCCACATTCAAGTGCAGGGGGCTCAGGCCCTCAGCCGATAGCCAAAACCCAACAAACTCAATGCAACCCACTGCGAAGATGCACTTTTCCCCCTTCAGTGTAACCCCGTGCACCAGCAGCACCTCCATTACTCACTCCAAACGTTCATCATGTGCCACCCATGACGTGCCACGGACCACAATGTCGTCCAGGTACACCACCACACCCCTGAGGCCAGCAAGGATCGTAGATAATTTTTCAAAAGCAGTTTGGCCAACTCAGGCCAAAAGGCATGCGGGTGTACCTGAAAGCGCCCATGTGGGTCACGAACACCGTCCCCTCCTGCCTCAAGGCCTCCACCATCATCCCCACCCCCAAAACGACCGCAAATGACAGCCTGAATGACTACAGACCCATAGCACTCACGTCTGTAGTCATATAGTGTTTTGAGCGACTGGTGTCTCAGCACATCAGGGACGGTCTTCCGCCTCCTTCGACCCACATCAGTTCGCCTACAGGGAGAACCGGTCAACAGAACAGGCTATCACCACTCTCCACAGAGCGCTGACCCACCTGGAGAACCCAAGGAGCTACGTGAAGATGCTCTTTGTGGACTACAGCTCAGCTTTCAAGACCATCATCCAGGACATCCTGATCAACAAATTGCACCTCCTCCTCCAGATTCCCCTCCTCCCACATGTGCTCTTGGATAAAGAACTTTCTCACCAACCACCCACAAACAGTCAGACTTGGCCCCCACCACACCTCCTTACTGTCCCTCAGCAATGGCTCCCCCCAAGGCTGTGTGCTAAGCCCTCTACTATACTCCCTGTACACCTTTGACTGTATTCCAACCCACCCAACCACCATCATCGTGAAATACACAGACAACACCACCTTGGTTGGGCTCATCACTGATGACGATGAGAAGGCATACAGGGTGGAGGTAAAAGAAGCTGCTGCTGTGGTGCCAAGCAAACAACCTGAAACTGAATGTCTAAAAAAAACAAAGAACTCATTCTGGACTTCAGGAACAACAGACAGGACCACCCCCCTTCCTGACCGCGTGGAAAACGTCCCCGCCTTCAGGTTCCTGGGCAACCACATTTCCTCTGACCTCTCCTGGACTGTCAACACCAAGGCCCTCGTGAAGAAAGCCCAGCTGCAGCTGCACTTCCTCTGTGTCCTGAGGAAGAACAACCTGGACCAGAAGCTGCCGCTGGCCTTCTATCGCTGCTCAGTGGAGAGCATGCTCACCTACTGTCTGGGCATGTGGTACACCGGCTCCACGGCTGAGAACAGTAAGGCTGTGCAGAGGGTCATCAACACCGCCCAAAAAATTATTGGCAGCCCTCTGCCGTCCCTGGAAGACATCTCCGGAGCCTCCTGTCTCAGAAGGATCAAGGCCATCACAGGAGGCTCCTCACATCCCGCTCACCCCCATTTGACCTGCTTCCCTCTGGACTACGGTTCAGATTGATCAGGTCCCACACCTCCAGACTGACAAACAGTTTCTTCCCCTGAGCCATCCGAACTGCAAACAGTCAAAGGCCCTACCCCCCTCCCTCTGAACGCTCACATGGGGGCAGCAGTGGCTCAGGAGGTAGAGTAGGTCATCCAATAACCGCATGGTTGGTGGTTCGAATCCTGCTCTCCCCGGATATCCTGCCGTTGTGTCCCTGGGCAAGACACTTCACCCCCAATTGCTCCTGGTGGGTCTGGAAGTGCCATGTTAGGTAGCATGCCGCCATCAGTGTGTGAATGGGTGAATAGCAGGATCTGTAAATCGCTTTGGTCATCAAGAGATGAGAATAAAAGCGTTATATACAGTGGGGCAAAAAAGTATTTAGTCAGCCACCAATTGTGCAAGTTCTCCCACTTAAAAGATGAGAGGTCTCCAATTTTCATCATAGGTATACTTCAACTATGAGAGACAAAATGAGAAAAAAAAATCCAGAAAATCACATTGAAGGATTTTTAATGAATTAATTGGTAAATTCCTTGGTAAAATAAGTATTTGGTCACCTACAAACAAGCAAGATTTCTGGCTCTCACAGACCTGTAACAACTTCTTTAAGAGGCTCCTCTGTCCTCCACTCATTACCTGTATTAATGGCACCTGTTTGAACTCATTATCAGTATAAAAGACACCTGTCCACAACCTCAAACAGTCAGACTCCAAACTCCACTATGGCCAAGACCAAAGAGCTGTCAAAGGACACCAGAAACAAAATTGTAGACCTGCACCAGGCTGGGAAGACTGAATCTGCAATAGGTAAGCAGCTTGGTGTGAAGAAATCAACTGTGGGAGCAATTATTAGAAAATGGAAGACATACAAGACCACTGATAATCTCCCTCGATCTGGGGCTCCACGCAAGATCTCACCCTGTGAGGTCAAAATGATCACGAGAACGGTGAGCAAAAATCCCAGAACCACATGGGGGGACCTAGTGAATGACCTGCAGAGAGCTGGGACCAAAGTAACAAAGGCTACATCAGTAACACACTACGCTGCCAGGGACTCAAATCCTGCAGTGCCAGACGTGTCCCTCTGCTTAAGCCATTACATGTCCAGGCCCCTCTGAAGTTTGCTAGAGAACATTTGAATCGGTGAATTCAAAAAGGGCCCAAGTCCACACTTTTTCAAAGGGGACTTGGGCCCTTTTTGAATTCACCGATTCAATTGGATGATCCAGAAGAGGACTGGGAGAATGTCATATGGTCAGATGAAACCAAAATAGAACTTTTTGGTAAAAACTCAACTTGTCGTGTTTGGAGGAGAAAGAACACCATACCTACTGTGAAGCATGGGGGTGGAAACATCATACTTTGGGGCTGTTTTTCTGCAAAGGGACCAGGACGACTGATCCGTGTAAAGGAAAGAATGAATGGGGCCATGTATCGTGAGATTTTGAGTGAAAACCTCCTTCCATCAGCAAGGGCATTGAAGATGAAACGTGGCTGGGTCTTTCAGCATGACAATGATCCCAAACACACTGCCCGGGCAATGAAGGAGTGGCTTCGTAAGAAGCATTTCAAGGTCCTGGAGTGGCCTAGCCAGTCTCCAGATCTCAACCCCAAAGAAAATCTTTGGAGGGAGTTGAAAGTCTGTGTTGCCCAGCGACAGCCCCAAAACATCACTGCTCTAGAGGAGATCTGCATCGAGGAATGGGCCAAAATGCCAGCAACAGTGTGTGAAAACCTTGTGAAGACTTACAGAAAACGTTTGACCTCTGTCATTGCCAACAAAGGGTATATAACAAAGTATTGAGATGAACTTTTGTTATTGACCAAATACTTATTTTACCGAGGAATTTACCAATTAATTCATTAAAAATCCTTCAGTGTGATTTTCTGGATTTTTTTTTTCTAGTTTTGTCTCTCATAGTTGAGGTATACCTATGATGAAAATTGGAGACCTCTCTCATCTTTTAAGTGGGAGAACTTGCACAATTGGTGGCTGACTAAATACTTTTTTGCCCCACTGTAAGTGAATGCCATTTACATGCACAGAACTGAGGACCTTTTAATTATCACTTTTAATTATCACCTGTCTTTGCACTCCTTGCTTTAATGTATATTGACCCATCCGTGAAATCAGTATTGGACATATTTTCCATAATCCTTGGGCCATTTTACTCTATTATGTGTTCTGCACTCCATACTCTTATGTACATAGTTCCACCCGTGAAGCCACTACTATACCTGTGTATATACTAATGGCCTAATTGTTATTTTTACTTTTATTTTGACTTCAGTTAGATGGTTAACTGTGTGTCCTGTAACTGTTTTCTTTTCAAATTCTTCTCACTTACTTTATTGCGCAGTAGCCTGGTGAAGCACCCACAATTTCGTTGTGCTGTATAACTGTACAATGACAATAAAGCCTATTCTATTCTATTCTTTATTTAGTTGCAAAATTTAGCACATTCATTCATTCATCTTCCGCTTAATCCTTTTCGGGTCGCGGGGGGGCTGGAGCCTATCCCAGCATCTTTGAGCAAGAGGCAGGGTCCACCCTGGACAGATCGCCAGTCCATCGCAGGGCCAACACAGAGAGACAGACAACCATTCACTCTCACAGTCATGCCTAAGGACAATTTAGAATCCCCAGTTTGATGCCAATTAACCTAACTTGCATGTTTTTGGCATGTGGGAGGAAACCGGAGAAATCCCGGAGTAAACCCACGCAGACACGGGGAGAACATACAAACTCCACACAGCTCACTGTTGGTCGGGGGCTGGGATCAAACCCAGGATCCCCCGGCCAAGGGTGAGTTGCTGTGCTGCTGCAGTGCTAACCACTCCTCCACCGCGCCGCCCAATTTAGCACATATGTTGTGTAATTTATTTTTTCTTTTGTGTGTGTATTTTTTAATACGTTTAGTCATTTTATATCTGGAAATCTGTTCATTTCTTTTGTATTATACAAGACGTGTTAGATGTGGTGTATGTCATCTGCATATTTATACTCAGACAAATGTAAATGTGTTTCCAGTCATACTATTGGGCGTTTGTGTGTGTGTGTTTTTGCACAGGGCGTATGATGTGTCAGTGCAGTAGTGTTGGAGTAGTAGTGCCTGTAGATAGTGCATGCTGCATGCTGCCTCTGCTTGCTACTTTCTGCTTTCAGCTACCGCCGCCGGCTAGCCCTCTGTTTTCGGGGGTGAAAAGAGGAGCCGAGTGCGTAAGTCTCCTCAGCCGGTACATAGCCTCTCCACTGCCAAAACTCGTACACGCCTCCTCGTGGCCACACACGGTAACTGGTACCTTGCAGTTTCCAGGCCAAGTTGTACGGGATCTCGGAGCAGCAGTGGGCCCCAGAGTCACGGCATGCAGGCCCACTGGTATGTGGATACGCCCTGCTGCCCATCAACCACTGCCCCGGTTGTGGGTAAACAGCCCCAGCTATGGGCAAATAGCAAAGACCTCAACGGTGGACCAAGCGGAGGATGATGGTTGACCTTTGGGAAACATCACAACGGCTGGGAAGGCGGACGAAGGCTGCAGCAGAAACGGGTCACCAGTCGTCTTGGAGTCCATGCCACTGGATCCTGACCCCGATCTGTCAAGGTCTGTGTGGTGGCTGTATGTGCACCAGCCTCCCCACACTAAACAAATTCATGCACAGGCGTCTTCTTCATGGGAATCCACCTAACAACCCGGGTTAAGTTCTGTGGCGACCAGTAAGTGGCGACGGGGGCAGGATCGTGAAGTCTGGAAGCCCCTAGTCACAAGCTGGCACGTCAGGCGGTGGATGCCAGATGATCGCTGGGCTCTTGGACCAAGACAGAAAGAGCCCTTCAGTAGCTACATCCACGACTGAGCAGTCCTTTTTAGGATCCACTCTGCTCACCCTTGACAGGGAAGGGGCTAGAAAAGGTGCCCTAAAAATAGCCTGCCTCAAACCTCCCGTCTGGATTACCGCGTTCAGAGGGATCACCAATTTGTGGTCAGAAACACAGAACTATGAACTTTGGAGCCTGGAATGTGCGCACACTGATGGACAGTGCAACCAGTGACAGGCCAGAGAGGAGAACCGCCATCATTGCCAGAGAACTGAGGAGATGCCGGATTGACATAGCTGCTCTCTCAGAAACACGACGGGCAGAGGAAGGCCATCTGAAGGAGACGAAGGGTGGCTATACTTTCTTCTGGAAAGGAAAAGCAGCAGATGAGCCCAGGATCCATGGGGTTGGGTTTGCCAACAGGAACCAACTGATCAGTCATCTCTCTGAGCTCCCTGTGGGAATAAGTGAACGTCTGATGACCCTCCGTCTGGTGCTTGCCAACAACCAGATGGCAACAGTCATGAGTGCCTACACACCTACCCTTGTCTCCAAGGAGGAAGTGAAAGAGACCTTCTATGCCTGTCTGGATGAGACACTGTCAAAAATCCCCAAGGAGGATAAGATCATTCTTCTGGGAGATTTCAATGCCAGAGTCGGCCGAGACCACCACCTCTGGAAGGGCACCATTGGCAAGGAAGGCATGGGAAACATCAACTCCAATGGAGTTCTGCTTCTCGGCAAATGTGCTCAGTATGATCTTACCATCACTAATACCATCTTTCGCCAGAAGAACAAATTTAAGGCTTCATGGAGACACCCTCGTTCTAAACAGTGGCATCTTATCGATTATGTCATTGTCAGAACCAGGGATCTGCGCGATGTAAACATCACTAAGGCCATGATCAACTCCAACGATTGCTGGACAGACCACCACCTTATATGATCCATGATGTCCATCAAACTTAAGAGGAAGAGGAGATTGCTGAAGAAGCAGAACCGGCTGAGACTAAACCTTGAAAGCCTTAATGAAGCCTTAATGAAACTGCCATCCAGCAGCAGCTTCAGGCCTCTCTTGGAGAAAGTCTCAAACAGGAATATCCAGAGAACATCAAAGAGCACTGGAACCTGCTTAAGTCCACTATCCTCAACACCTGCCAAACCACCCTTGGGTACAAGTCCAGAAAACATCAGGACTGGTTTGATGAAAATAATGCAGAGATAGAACTGCTCATCTCCAAAAAAAAGGGAAGCCTTTCATGCCTGGCAAAACGACATTACCTGCAAGGCCAAGAGACTGGCTCACTCTAGAGCCAAGGCTGACGTCCAGAGCCGGGTGAGACAGATTAAGAACTCCTGGTGGACAGAAAGGGCAATGGAAATCCAGTGTCTGGCAGACTCTGGAGACACCAGAGGCTTTTTCAGTGCCATTAAGGCTGTCTATGGCCCAAGCCGTCGTGGCTTGAACCCATTACGCTCAAAGGATAGACAGGAGCTGCTGAAGGACAACGAGTCTATTAATAAGCGATGGAAAGAGCACTTTCAGGAACTCCTCAACCGTAACACTGTAACCCAATCAAATTTCATCTGTTACATTCCTCAGAGTCCCATCAGGGAAGACATAGGGGCACCTCCCACCTTATCCGAGGTCAAAGATGCCATCAGGAGCCTGAAGAACAACAAGGCCACTGGTCCAGATGGGATCCCAACTGAGGTCCTAAAGGAAGGTGGTCCAGAACTCCTGTGCCGTCTCCATGCCCTCCTTCTGAAGGTCTGGGAAAAGGAAGAACTCCCCTCAGAGCTCAGGGATGCTCTGATCGTGATCATATTTAAGAAGGGGGACAAAGTTGATTGTGGAAACTACAGAGGCATCTCACTCCTGTCAACAACTGGCAAGGTACTTGCTCATGTTCTCGCTAACCGTTTACTGCCACTTTCTGAGGAAATACTCCCAGAATCACAGTGCGGCTTTCGTCCATCTAGAGGCACAGCAGATATGATCTTCACTGCCCGCCAACTTCAGGAGAAATGCCGTGAGCACAAGTTGCCATTGTACATAGCTTTTATAGACCTGACAAAGGCCTTTGACTCAGTAGATCGCCAGGCTCTGTGGAGCATACTGTTGAGGTATGGCTGCCTAGAGAAATACATCAGGATTCTGAGGCTACTGCATAATGTAATGACAGCCACGGTGCTAAGTAACAGTGGCTCCATGTCTGAGCCTTTCACCGTGGAGACAGGGGTCAAACAGGGATGTATCATTGCACCCACCCTGTTTTCTATCTTTATTGCTGCCATACTTCACCTCTCCAAAGTGGACATTGACTCTGAGATCAACCATCGTCTGAGCTGTGCCAATGGAGCAAATGCCAGGCTCAGGATGAAGGTCTTTGAAGATCGAGATCTCAGGATCAATACCAAGCTCTTGGTTTACAAGGCTGTGGTTCTCCCCACCTTGCTGTATGGGGCAGAATCATGGACCATCTACAGCAGGCACCTGAGAGCTCTGGAGCAGCTCCACCAAAGAACTCTGAGAAAGATTCTGAGGATTAAATGGGAGGACCGACGCACAAACATCAGCGTTCTGGAAGAGGCCAAAATGCCCAGCATTTCCACCACAATAATAAAACACCAACTACGATGGACTGGCCATCTCATTCGCATGTCTGACACCCGTCTCCTAAAACAAAATCTTTATTCTGAACTGGAGAGAGGTGCACGGGCTCCAGGAGGGCAAAAGAAATGGTTCAAGGACAATATTAAAACAAACCTTAAAAAATTCAATAGCTTATCTCCTGACTGGGAGCACAGGGCTCTAAACAGGCACCGATGGAAGGAAGCGGTGCAAGAAGGTGCTGCACACTATGAGAAGGAAATTCACCATGTCGCAGAAACAAAACGACAGCTCCGCAAGGAAAGACAGAAAAAGGCTCCAGCACGACCACAACCCACCACCATCTTCCCATGCCAACATTGCACCAAAATATGCGGGTCACGGATCGGCCTCTATGCCCACCTGAAGACCCACAAGTAGACGCCCCCCATGAGGAATGACTGTCATACTCGCTCCGAGTGACCGCCGATGATAACTATTGGGCGTTTAAAGCTTTATGTGTTTATGGTTAAAAACTGATTCACACAGTTCGGCACAAAGTTCTCTGAATATACATAAATAGACATGGATAAAATA
This sequence comes from Pholidichthys leucotaenia, assembly GCA_020510985.1. Classification (NCBI taxonomy): domain Eukaryota; kingdom Metazoa; phylum Chordata; class Actinopteri; order Cichliformes; family Pholidichthyidae; genus Pholidichthys; species Pholidichthys leucotaenia. Next base: position 312,975,944 of record CM035847.1, on the reverse strand, counting down.
ATCAGGTGCATAAAATCACCCCATTTCTCCCCTCTCTGGTTTGTTTTACAACATACAATACACATTAGGGTCTTATTTGTGCCTCTTATAAAAGTTCTGACTGACCAAAACTCAGGTAATTTGTCAAAGTTCCCACCTGCTGCTGGTCAGAGATTTTTTTTTCTTTTCTGTTAATTCAATGTATCACTCTCCACTCACTCTTGTTTATCAGACAGCAGGGAGGAGAGTGAACAGTTAAAAATCTATAAAGACACTGGAGATGCATGTTAATTAATACCAGGTGTGAATGGCGTTTTAGTCATGGCGTTTCTATGCAGATGATACCCAGTCATATTTACGAATGAAACCAGACAAGGCAAATCAGTTAGTTTAAGCTACGGTCACAAATACCCTTAGAAATGACTGCAAACACCATACAAACAATTTTTGGACCATTTCGTACGGCCTTCTTAAGGCAGCCGTAGAAGAATCCAGCTTTCATAAACCATTCGTAAGTTCATGACCAGGTCGATGGTCTTGTCCAAGATTTTCTACAAACACCTCATGAAAACCCCTCATCGTAGGGCGGCTGTACAAATGCCATAGGAACAATGTAAGAACTACACAAGCTTTTGGTCATAAGTATGCCTCAAGAACACCTTAAGTTGCTCTTGAGGGCCCCTTACAGCAGTTGTAGGAAACACCATACAAATCCATGTTCTTACAGAGATTCGTACAACGTGTTTAAGGCAGTAGTAAGGTGCTCATAAGGTATGTCATTTGTGCGACATTTGTGCCAAAAGCAATAGATCTTCCTACCAACGACTTCAGACTGTTGTGAGTTGCACACAAATTTTCATAAAATGGCAGTAAGTATGCTGTAGGAAGATCCCAAGGCACCCTTACAAAGAACGGAAGAACTCTAGGGCCATAGTACGACAGAAAAGCACTTCATTTCTTAAAAATGCCTCAAGTTGCTCTTGTGAATTGAATGGCAGCCACAAAAAAACAATGTCCCCCTCCATGAATGTCTGCAAACTCCAGAATTCTTAGGAAATGGGAGATTCTTACCAACCCATCATTTGTAAGAATTTTTGTGAGCATAGCTTAAACGACAGGATCGACTAACATTATCTCAGTGTGACAGCCCTGTGTTGGATGTTGGACTGACTTTTTCTGGGGTCTGCCTTCCTGTCCTCTGCAGGGCAATGATGGCTGTGTGGAGGGGGTAACCCCTGGCAGTGATGGCCCCCAGCAACTCTTTCTCCTCTGGGCTCAGTGCTGAGAAGAGCTCCGCCGAGCAGTCAGAGACAGATGAGTTTAGACTCTGGTTAGGTGGTGGAGCTGGGGGGCTTCCACAGGAGTTCTGTCTGAGATGCATCTATGGAAAAAGAAGACAGTAGTGAGAATCTGTACAACAGAACAAGGGCCAATTCTGCATGATCCTGATGGCTGAGGCGCTCTTTGACCCGAGCAGCGGGCAGCAGATGCTCTCCTGACATGCTAATCCTGATGACGCTCCTATAACAGATCCACATTCAGAGAGCAGACTTTACACTGGTTATTTTTAGAATGTAAATCCCTGAAAACTTTTCAGAAATGTCAACCAGGGTTGGGAAAGGGGGGCTGTGTGAGTGTGTGTGTGGGGGGGTTAGTTACTAAGTGGTAAGGACTGTTTTTTTTTCTCTTCCTCTGTCTTTTTAAGAGTGTTGGCATTCCAGACATTCAAGACCTGAGGATAACTAAGCTCAGACTGATCACTTGAACAAAACTCTGCTGTGCACTGAGGGCATTAACACTGAGCCTCACTGGCTATTTGTGCATATTTACAGTGCAGCTCAGGAGAAGGTGTCACCATAAGCTTTATTCTCTATTCATAGATATTGTTGGAAAGTAAGCTGAAGTCTATGATGATGTTTACCTCAGCAACAGTCACAATGTCATGTGGATTATGAACTAAAAGGAACCTTACAATTGCCCAGCCCTGTACAATCGTAAGGTGAAAGCACTTCCCATCAGCATCACATTGGCTGTAGTTCATCATTTCAGTGCTTTCAACATTTGGGTCTTTTAGTGTGGGAGAAAAAAAGGATTTGAGGGTGACCTTACAGCATCTGAGGAAAAAAGTGGCCTGTTCACAGGAAAAGGAAGCACTAAGGGACTGCACTAGTGTTGTAGTTCAGACCACGTCAAAACCAGAATCTCCTGAGACAAGACCAGACAAGACCCAGACTATACGGGGTTAAGACCAAGATCAACAGACACAGTGGTCTTGACCCCTTTAAATCTTGGTCTTTCTATACTCTGGTCTTGGTCAGGAGATGTGAGCACTGTCAGGGTGATTTCAGCAGGCCTGAATGAGCTACTCTGTCATTGATGGTCTGGTCTGAAATCACATTACCACCCAGTTCTCCTGACCTTTGACCTTGAGCACAACCTGGATGCAGACCCACCTGAAGATCACTGTGAGCTAATTTGGTGATCATTAAGGTCCATGTTGAGCTTGTTGCTATGAGCTGTCCGGTCTCTATATGACAGTTGCGAGAGTTTGGTTCATATTGTCAACAATCAGAGGGCCATCCTTTGCCATTACGGGCAGGATGTCTAGATGCAGCCAGGGAACGGATGGTGTCATGTTCAGTAGTCCCAGGTTCAGTAGGACCGGATTGGTGGACTAGTTGATAGAGCATCTGCCCCACAACCGGGAGATCGTGGGTTCAAGTCCCGTCTGGGTCATACCAGAGACCATATAAAAATGGTACTTCCCGCCTTCTAGCTTGGTGCTCAGCTTAATAGAATGGGGTTGTTTGTGGCAGCACCTTGTATGGCAGTGGCCTCTAGATGTGATTAACATTGTAGATAGAAGAAACGTAATTTCCTTCTACTGTACATGATTGGCTGTATGGCTTGAATGACAATAAAGTTGGCTTCTTCTTCTTCTCATCTCTGTTCTTTGCAGATGATGTTGTCCTGTTGGCTTCATCAAGCAATGGCCTATAGGCCTTAGTGGGATGGTTTGGTACCAAGTGTGAAGTGGCTAAGATTATAATCAGCACCTCACAAGAGGCTGAGATGAGCTTTCTCCGTAGGATTGCTGGACTCACCCTTAGAGATATGGTGAGGAGCTCAGTCATTCGGGAAAGGCTCAGAGTAGAACCGCTGCTCCTCCACATTGAAAGGAGCCAGCTGAGGTGGTTTGGGCATCTGATGAGGATGCCTCTTGGACGCCTCCCATGTGAGGTGTTTCAGGCATGTCCCACTGGGAGGAGACCCAGGGGCAGGCCCAGGGCACAGTATGATTTTGTTTTGAAATTATGTAAGTAAATGTAATGGAGTAAATGTAATGCATTACTGACCATTTTGAGGATCTAAACAGATGAGAACATACAGTAGCATCAGTGACAAGTCCACTGAAGGTGCTTACCGTGTGGTCACCAACAGTGACTCTGGTGTCAGGCGCTCTTTGTGAGGAGGAGCTGCTTCTGTTGGGACTGTGATGTGTGGACCCGTCAATCCCAGACAGAGAGCACTGACGCAGGTTCTTCCTACGCTGGTGTGGCAGGCTGCTCAGACAGGCTGGGGGGTTCAGCAGGTCGGGGACGAAGGCTCTCTGTACTTTTTTCTGACCGGCCTTACATAACACATCAGGACGTTTTTCCTCAGATAAAACACTTGTCTTGGGCTCCTGTGTGAGGCCCTCTTCCTCCTCATCAGAGACAGACATTCTAAATTTACTGTGCAGCACCACGGGGCTGAGGCTGCGAGAACGCTGCCGAGGGCTGGGCTCCCAGAAGTCTGAGCTGGGGTGGCTGGCCAGGCAACTCTGCTGTGGGCTGCTGAATATCATCCAGTAAGGTGGGCAAGATGGCTGCAGCCCAGAAGAAGATGAAGAGGAGGGCTGAGGTCGCTGGTGGGTGGTGAAGCCGCTTTGAAGCCCAGTTAGTACCCAGTTCTCCAGACTGAATTCATACTGTCAGGTAAAAAACAGCATGTTAGTCACCAAAAAACTCTGTAAGACCTTCCTCTTAAATGAACATCATAGTATGCTGTATGCAGCTACGTTATCACCACTAAAAATAAATATTCCAGTAAAAATGTGGCTATTTAGAGCCATACTAACATAACCAAACTAGAAGAGCATTGAAGTAAACTATGGAAAGCAGCAACTGCTTTAAAAAATTGTGCTTCCGCTCACAACTTTCAGTGCAAAACTCTACAAGCATCGCAACTTTTATTGCAACTTTTTAGAAAAGCTGCTTAAATTCAGACTTTCTGGACCACAACAATCATAAATACAGCCCGCAAAATCCTGGAGGGACGGTTTTATTTGCTAAATACAATAAATTACTGTACATTACGTGTTATTGTGTTACTGTTGTTCTACCTTTAGTGAGTCAGTCTCCCCTATTTCACTGTTGAGTGAGCTGCAACTGTTGTCTTTAATGCAGACCATCTTACCCACTGCCAGACTGGCCACACAAATCCCACTGGTTTTACTTGCCAAGGCATTATTTTTTCCCCTTGTCCTGTCAAGCAGCTAGGTGAGCAGAAGAGAAATCTGCTTCCCTTATTGTGTCAAACAGATTTACTTTGCCAAAGGAGCTTTATACAGTACATATATATGTACTGTATATTATTTATAGACTCCTCTTGTAATAACTTTTAATACTTTATTACCTCTGCCAAGGGAGGAGATAATGTTTTTAGTGGTGTTGGTTGGTTGGTTTGTCTGTTACCAACATAACTCAAAAAGTTATGAATGGATTTTGATGAAATTTTCAGGAAAGGTGTGTAATGGTATGGGGAACAGATGATTAGATTTTGGTGATGATCTGAGAGTGCATACCTCCACCAAGGGCTTTGATTGTATTTGTGCAGCAGGATTACACAAAAACTACTGGATGGATTTGGATGAAATGTTCACTAGATGTGGTTCCTCGGCTAGAGAGGAACCCACTACATTTTGGTGAGGACCTGAGAATGCATACCTCCACCAAGGCTCTTATCTTCTCACAGACTGTTAGCAACAACACTCCAAAACCAATGGACAGACTTGGATGCAATTTTCACCAGAAGTGACTCTAGGCCTACACACAAACCCATTACATTTTGGAGATGATCCATGATGGACAGAAGGAGCCTTGGTGGAGGTATGCACTCTCTGAGAGCTTTTCTGGTTTAACTTGTTTTACACATGATAGATCTGACGGAGGGAGAATGGGGAAGGGAGGGGTGGGGAGGAGGGACAAAAAAGAGAGAGAGGAACAAAGAAAAAACAAACTGACAAAACTGAAACAAGCAGAAAATAAACTGTTTCTTCTTCTGAAAAGGTCTCATCTTGAGTCTGGTATCTGTACCTGTAAAAGAACGTGTGTGTGTGTGTGTGCGCGCGCGCATGTGTATGAGAGCGCATGCAAAGTGAGTGTGTGTGTGTGAGTGCCTCGCCAGGAAACATACAAAGAGGGCGGTAGGTCACAGCAACAGCACCCCCTCTCGGAAACACAGAGCAAGCAAGACAGCACCACCAACCCCCACGAAGAACAAATACCCCAAAGCCAGCAAGCCCCGAGACAGCAATGTAACCTCCCTAGGAGGGATGGCTAGGCACCCCCCTCCACCCACCCACAGCAGAGTGAACGCCAGCCTCCAGGCCCCAGGCACCAAAAGGCCAACCCCCCCCCCCCCCATCCCGGACTGGAACCCGGCCAGCGCCCCCAGCATGAGCCCTCTGGACCTCCCCACAACACACACAGCGGACCAGCACCTATCCCAACACCCCCAACCCATGCCCTGGGAGCCCTGGGAACCCCCAGGCCCCCGTGCCCAGGGAAGGTGGCAGAAAGGTGTGGGGAGCCCCATGGGGGGGGGCAACCCCCCAGTCCAAGGGAACCCACATGGCCCAGAGGTACCAGGGTGTTCCATCCCCTCAGTCCAGCACCCCCCACCAGCACATACACTCACTCTCACGCCCTCATGCTCTCAAACGTACTCGCTCACTCCCTCTCACTCACACTCGGCTTCACACAATCTTACACTCGCTCTCCCACACTCAGACTGTTTCACTCTCACCCACTCCCATACTTGTTCAGTCTCGCTCCCATTCCCACTCACCCTCACAGTCGTTCACACATGCTTCCTTCCACTCATGCTCACTCACATATATTTTATTTTATTTATTTATTTAACCTTTATTTACCCAGGCAGGACAGATTAAGAACACACTCATATTTACAACTGTGGCCTGGGGGGGAGGGGCAAGGGACATCACACATTCATACCTCCCCAGTTGATGCCATATAACCTAACCTGTATGTTTTTGGCCCCTGTGGGAGGAAACCGGAGAAATATATACACTTATATATACTGTACACTCTCATTCGCACTCTGACTCACTCACATTTACTCTCGCTCTACATATAACATAACCTACTCCTGCGGGGTGAGGAGTGGGTGGCCATCACCATGTGTCAAGCCTATCAGGTTAACCAGTGCGTGCCAACATTGCCGGTTTTGGGGCAGCTCCTCTGCGTCGTCAACAGTGACTCCAAGCGGTTGGAGGTCTCTCTCCACCACATCAAACCATCTGGTGCGTGGCTTGCCCCAAGGTCTTTTCCACCTTGAGTCCCTGGGTCTCCCTTACACACTCACATTTATTCACCCTTAACACTTGGGGCAGCCACGGCGCAGATGCAATGAGCACAGATGTGCACCAATACCCGGCAGTGGCTGGGGAGGCCACCGGCGCAGACCAGCAGCCACACCTCTGCTGACCCGCCCCAGGGCTGCTGCGGCCACAGAAGCAGCCCAATGCCCGCCCAGAGCGAACGACCAATGGACCCACCGCAAGTGCCCAGAGATACCACCCAACATGCAAATCACCACACAAATCTGGCCCACCATCATTACTCATCACTCCCTCACCGTCACTTATTCACTTGCTCTCACTTGCTCCCACACTCTCTCTCTCACTCACTCCCTTGCTCACACCTATTCACTCACGGTAGCACCTTAGGATGACGACAGCATGACGGGCCCCAGGTCACCAGCCAGGCCACTGGCAGAAGGAGGGCAGCAGAGGTGGAAGAAGACCCCCACCCCCCCTATGCGTGAATCATGATGGGTGAGTGTTATTTGTGCGGTGTCATTGGGTGCAGGTGAGTGAACTACTAAAGTGCAGTTAAAATTGAGGGGACAGTGTGATAGGGCATCGCTACCCACTGCTATTGACAGCAGAGCTCCCATCCCCCATGCCCTCAGCGTCCACAGTGCCATTAAAATTGAGGTGAGGGTGGCCCCATGATGCAGTAGTAGACAGAGGGATCTTCACAAACACCGTACGGCACCCCCCACCCCAACACCTTAAGTGTATCCAAAAGGATGTATGATCCACCCAGAATTTGGGGTGGGGAGGTAAGACTGGAAGAGAGGCGGTCCAAGAGAAAGCCTGTCCCCCCCCCTTCCCCCAGAAGCCAGCTCCCAAATTGGCTCTGAAAGCCACCCACTGCCCCAGATGCCATCCCAGGGTGAGAGGCGCCAGGCCGTACAGCCTAGGACCCACCAGTGTTGTACCCCAGCGCTCTCCAGCACCATAGACACGATGGGTCACTCTCACGCATCTTGTACACACCCTGAATGCACGTACACAAACATATGCAATAATAATACAACGAGCCACATGCCAAATGACATCCCAAAGTGCCCCCCACAAGCCCACCCACCATCACCCCCACCCAGACATTGCCGGCGGTAGGCAACCCCTGCAACCACAGCCGCCCCAGGGCAAACCAATGGCCAACAGCTCCCCCCCCCCCCCCCCAGTCGCCACCAAACACCCACACACACCTATACCTGGCGCCACGGACACTGGAGGCAGTGTGGGCAAAGCTCCCCGCTCAGGACACAATGGCAAGGGAGAGTGGAAACCGAACCGCTATCCCCCCGGCCAACAGACAGCTCACCCCACCCCCCGCCACCCGAAGAAGTCTTCCCCTCACATACACACCCTCCACAACCACACATCCACCCGCTGATATTTGCCCCCCCCACACACACACATGCCCACCCTCATGTATACACACACATACATACCATCCCATATGTCCACTTACACCCCCACACACCCTCGCATATTTACACACAACACACATACCCACATGTTCACACACACATGCACATACCCACACATACCACAAATATCCACGCAAACCCACACACACCCACACTCACGTACACCTGCACATACGCTTGTGTACACATACTCACACACACCCACACACATGCATGCACGCACACACACCCCGCAACCCCACCCCCACCCCGGGACACAGGCACCAGCCCCTGGAGCGCCGGCAAGGCCCAGGGGACTTGCCCAGGCCGGCCTGCATCGCCGGCTCGCACCGGACCCCAGCCCAGAGGGGGAGACGGCTCCCCAGCACCAGGGGACCAAGGCCAGACCCAGCCCCATCCGGGAGACAAGGCCGGCCAGCCCAGGGCCCCGGAACCCGCCCACCCCCCTTCCCCAAGGCCAGATGCACAGCCACCCCAGGACAGATGCCCAGGACACAGGCTCCAGTGGGTCACAGAAAACCCCCGCGGTCAGGGCACAGCCAACCGCCCGCCACCCCTCTCGTTATAGAATCAATAAGAGGGGACCAGAGAGAACTGAATTCAGCCAGTTGGTTTTTAGAGGAGGAAGACATTCTCTCCGGACTTATATAATCTGATAGGAGGGTTTTATAGTGGGTTGTACATAAACTATTTCTTGATTTCCAATTCATGAAGATGGTTTTCCTGGCGATCCATAAGGCAGTGAGAACCAAGTGTGACACTTTTATCTCTATATTTATTCCACTTAAATCACTCAATGCTTTATTAAAATCCACCTTTCTGTCATTCTGTCTTATGCCATCTTTTTTTTAAATAATTCCATTCAATTTAAGCTACAGTCAAAAAGGTTCTTATGAACGATGGGTTCGTAAGAATCTCCCAGTTCCTATGAATTCTGAAGTTCACAAACAGTCATGGAGGAGGGGTCATAGTTTACGGCTGCCGTTCAATTCACAAGAGCAACTTGAGGCATTCTTGAGAAATGAGGTGCTTTTCTTGCCCTAGAGTTCTTACGTTCTTCGTAATGGGGCCTTCGAATCTTCCTACGGTATACCTACTGCCATCTTACGAAATTTTTTGTGCAACTCACAGCACTCTCAAGTCATTGGTAGGAAGATCTTATAGCTTTCGACACATTTTTTCAGCAAAAATGTAGCATTTGTATAGCAACTTCTGCCTCATGAGCGCTTCACTACTGCCTTACGCACACTGTACAAATCTCCATATGAACGGGGATTCATATGGCAATTTCTTACAACGGCTGTAAGGGGCCCTCAAGAACAACTTAAGGTGTTTTTGAGGCATACTTACGGCCAACATTTTATGTAGTTCTTACCAACACTGGATTTCCTACAGCCGCCTTAAGAAGGCCATATGAAATGGTCAATTGTTTGTACGGTGTTTACAGCCGTTCGTTAGAGTATTTGTGATCGTAGCTTTAGTTAGGTGTCCTTTTCTTCCAACTTTTTCTATTGTGCAAGATGGAGGAATCAGTCCACTCCAGTCAGCCATTAGCCATTCTAGTAATGCCCACTGAAAACAACACAGTACTCTGTAATTTGCATATAGACACCATAGCAACAAGCTTAGAGAGAGAAGTTGGGCAGTACTGTGTGTACAACTGACTAGAAGAGACAGTTGATGTCACTGTTGGTGCACAGTCTTTCCAAGGCTCTTGCAGGCCTACTTTGTGGCCTGGAAGTACTTGGGAACAGTCCAAAGCTGACTTGTTTGAACTCACTATTTGAGACCACACCTTCAGAGAGTCCTCCCTAGGATTAAAACAACACCAGGATTATCTGCTGCTGCACTGGGAGAGGAGACCCAGCAAGTGTCATTAGAGGAGATTAAAGAGAGGGGAGCACCGAGGTATCCAAGCTAGGCTAGTGGCTACTTTAAACCAGTCAGGTATCTCCTGGTTAACGGACAGTCCCCTAATAATCAAATAAACCCTGCATGACTGCTGCATCCAATGGCAGACTCAGACTTTTTGAAGATTGCTCTGTCGATCTATCTATTTATCTATCCATCAATAATGTATATTGTGATCTCCTTGATCAGTTCAGTCCACACAACCACAATCATGGGCACAGTCCACCAGGAAGGTAAGCCACAGAAGGTCAATGCTGAAAAGGCTGGCTGTTCACACAGCACTCTATCAAGGCAGATTAATGGAAAACTGACTGGAAGAAGGTGCAGGAGCAACAAAGATGATGGAGTTTTTGATGGATTGCCAAGAAATTTTGATTCAGAAGTTGATGGAGCTTCTCCAGCAGAGGACTGTCCTGTAATTTGCATAAATATACTTGTATAACTGTCGGATATTTTGTAGATGACAACAATAGCAGCTGGTACAGACAAAGAGAGCACCCACCTCTGTCTCCTGCAGTATGGTGAGGTAATTAGACTCTTTAACTTTGACATCATCTTTCACTTCCTGTACGGTAGCAGCCTGAGGCGTCTTCATTGGGACACCGTCCATCCTGATGACCACTGAGAGACACACAAACACCACAGTTTATTTGGAGGTTTTTGGAGGTTCACGACATCTCTGTCTCTTTCTTCATAATTATTATGATCATATTCATTTTGCTGGTTATCTTCAGGTATAAGGAAATTAAATTTAGGCCTTTTCAAGACCTTGTTAGAGGACACGATCAAATGTAAGACATTCACAAAGTAACAAAAAATGACTGATATTTTTGATAATTTCACCTCTCAAAAACACTGGAAGTTAAACTAAGCAAATTTTTGTGATCAGTCCAGATCAGATCCAGTATTTATATAGAATTCATTTTCATGAAGACATTTTACCATCAAGCATTTTGAAGGGTCCAGAGCACAAGTCTATATTCTCTTGAAAAAGTTATTATAGTAGTGAAATATGTTAAAAAAAAAACAAAAAAAAACTTACAGGTCCAGAACAATAATATTTATATTTGAACAATTTTAGTTTTTTCTTAAATTTAGCCATCTCCACCGGGGAAAACTCCAATATAGAGGCCGCAAGGTGGGGGGATACAAGAATACCCACCCCTGCTCGTTGCCTCTCGCCCGGGGCAACTCCAGAGTAGGCCAAGCTCCAGCCCCTCTCCAGGAGGCTGGTTCCGAAACCGGAGCTGTGTGTTGAGGTGAGGCCGACTATGTCTAGTCAGAATCTCTCAACCTCGTGCACCAGCTCAGGCTCCTTCCCCACCAGAGAGGTGACATTCCATGTCCCAGAAGCCAGTTTAGGAAGCCTGAGATCAGACCGCCAAGGTCTCCGCCTTGGACCACCACCTGATCCACATAGCACCGGACCCCCATGGTCCCTCCTGCAGGTGGTGAGCCCACTGGAGGGTGGACCCATGTAACTTCTTTGGGCTGAGCCCAGCCGGGTCTCATGGGCGGAAACCCGGCCACCAGGTGCTAGCCATCGAGCTCCTCCCCCAGGCCTGGCTCCAGGGTGGGGCCCTGGTAACCCCATACTGGGCTGGGTACACTGAATCCTCGTTCTAGCATTCATCATGAGAGTCTGTTGGATCGTTCTTAGTCTGGCCCTTCACCCAGGACCAGTGTATCTTGGGTGACCCTATCAGAGGCAAATTGTCCAAGACAACATAGCTCCTGGGATCACTAGGGCCCAGGAGGGTCTGATGTGGTTAAGAGGGAGCTGAGCTCTAAGGCAAAGCTGTCAATTTACCGGTCAAACTACGTTCCTACCCTCACCTATGGGGTACCTATTGGGTAATGACCGAAAGAATGAGATTGTGGATACAAGTGGCTGAAATGAGCTTTCTCTGTAGGATCGCTGGACTCACCCTCAGAGATAGGGTGAGGAGCTCAGTCATCTGGGAGAGGCTCAGAGTAGAACCGCTGCTCCTCCACATTGAAAGGAGCCAGTTGAGGTGGTTTGGGCATCTGATTAGGATGCCTCCTGGATGCCTCCCACTTGAGGTGTTTTGGGTACGTCCCACTGGAAGGAGACCCCGGGGCAGACCCAGGGCTCGCTGAAGAGACTATGTCTCCCAGCTGGTCTGGGAACGCCTTGGTATCCTCTCTGAAGAGCTGGAGCAGGTGGCTGGGGAGAGGGAAGTCTGGGCTTCTCTGCCTAGACTGCTGCCTCTGCAACCTGAACCTCCGGTTCACCATGGATGGATGGATGGATGGATGGATTTAGCCATCTCAAAATTTTTTCTTGTAAAATTGTGTTTTTTCTCTTAAGTTTGCAGTGCACCTCATAACTGTATAGTTTTTACTTTGAAGTATTCTGATTTTACTTTTCATTTTTTCTCTTGCAATTGCAAGGTTCTCACTTTTTTGCTGGAAATTTCCAACATCCTCTCTAAACAATCTGACTTTTTAAACAACTTTTCTCATAATTTTATTTATTTTATTCTGCTTTGTGTAAGTTTTTTCCTCATGAATTTCTCATGTATTTCCTGTAAATTCTTCCATACAAATGTTCTGATTTAACATGCACAAGTGTGATTTTTTTCCCCTAAAAACTGCAGCTATCTTGCACATTTTTCTTATAATTTTGCTTCTAGTTTTATTCATTTCTTTATCAGAAATGTGTGAGATTTTTGGAGCTCTTCCTTGTGAATGTGATATCTGTTTTGTTGAACTTGTCGTCTCTTGGCAGAGTCCCGGTGAGCCACTTGTTCCATTCACAGGAGCTGCATGTGGCCCCCAGACCACTGGTTGAACCACAGCATCAGTGATCTGAAGGTGCCAAATCCTCTCCAACTCTCTGGTTTTCTGGCCTCGGCTCCACTGACTGACCACACAGGAATGTGTCTCCAGTGTCCAGATGAGGGAGCAGATGGTCCGTGACGGCGGTGACTAAGTCGGTGTCCCTGCTGTCCACTCAGAGTTAATCAGGAGCAGAAAAACACAGCAGACAGATGGTCCAAGACGTCAGGCTGCAGATGAGCTCATGCACTCTGAACACTGCTGCTGCACGACCATTAATGGACGCTTCCTAAAAGTAACTAACATCCTTTAAATCAGTGCTTCCTGCAGCTCCACCAGATTCCTTCAAGGGAAAAACCCTTAAAAATGTGTTTTCACCCATCATACACAGACGTGTTAGTTCTACCTTTTAAAAGGTTCCAACTGAAGCTCAGCACTCTGTTGTGGACTTGAATCCAGACCAGTCTGCATCCAAAACAAGATTCTTAACCCAGCAGGCTGATGCCAGGCCTGAACAGCCGGGGAAAGTTCATGAAAAACAGAAACTCCTAAACTAAAAAAACTACACACCTCTGCATGCATTCTGATTTAAAGTGAGCGTAGTTTATACCATACAGCAAATATGTCAGAATATAGTTGCAGCTGTACAAGAAAAAAAGAGAAATCTGAAAACAGTTGCCAGTTTAATGGGGAAAAAAAAGTTACTGCATAAATTTCCATGGAAATTGTTTAGAATCTTCCAAGAAAAAAAAAAATCCTAAATTAGAGAGAACATAGGAAATTTATAAGAGAAAAAAGTCAAAAATTTATAGAATTGTGCTTTTTTTGTTCTTGTAAATTTGTGATTTTTTTTTCCTGGGAATGTAAGTTTTCCTCCTCATTCATGAGTTGTTTTTTCTGTCAAATTTGTGATTCTTTTTTTGTGATTATAGTCAATTTTTCACTTTTTTACTTGTAAATGACCACATTTTATCATATTTTTGCACCTTTATTCATGCAAATGTGTACTTATGTTTATGTGCTTGAACGTTTTGCTAAAGCTGCCGCTACCCCAACCATCATCACCCTGGCAGGAAAACAACCAGTGGTGCCCAGCCGGCACGTCCACGTGGTGCCAGGGGCAAATTAGGAGGAAGAAGTCACACAGTTACACGAGAGAAAAGGGACAAATTTACAAAAAAAAATGAGCAAATTTATGAGAAAAAGTCAGAAATTTACCAGAAAAAAGAAAAAAGTTGCAAATTTGTAAGAAAAACTGAAAATTTAGGAGAAAAAAAGTTGCAGATTTACAAGAAAAAAATGTAAAATTACTTGAAAAGAGTTCCAAACTTACAAGTAAAATGTTGCAAATTTACAAGAAAAAAGTCACAAATTTTTGAGAAAAAAAATTAGAAAAAGTTACAAATTAACAATAAAAGTAGCAAACGTATGAGTAAATAAATTGAAAAATTATGAGGGAAAAAGTTCCAACTTAAGTAAGTTTACAGCAAAAAAACTGAAAATTTTTGAAAAGTTCCAGATTTACAAGAAAAATGTCACAAGTTTATGGAAAAAAGTCACGAATTACAAGAAAATAGGAAATTTACAAGGAAAAAAGTAACAAATGTATGAGAAAAAGTTGCAGGATTACAGTAAAAAAAGTGGCAAATTTATGAGAAAGTTCCAAATTTGCAAGAAAAGTCACAGTTTTACAAGAAAAACTAACAAAGCAAGTTTACAGTAATAAAAAATGCTAATTTATGAGAAAGTTTAAAATTTTCAAGAAAAAATTATCAAATTGCAGAAAAGTCACAAGTTTACACCAGCAAATTTATGAGAAAATCAGTTGAAAACAGGTAACGAGTCAAAGTGCATGTGGGTAAAGACAGATGGGCCAACATGGAAGCTGCAAACCAACCCACATGGACCCATGAGACAGCCCAGTTTATGCTTTGCTGGGGCCCACATGGACATGCTGGCTGGGCTGTGGTGGATATGATCACAAGCAGCTCTGCAAGATGAGAAACTGAAAAGATAATCTTGACAAATGTGTAAACTAGAAAAGCAGTCAGGGAGCGCATACCTCTGCCAAGGCTCCGTCTGTCCCTCATGGATCCCCTCCACAGTGTAGTGGATTTGTGTGGTGGCCTAGAGCCACTTCTGCTGAAAACTCCATCCACGTCTGGCCTCTAGTTTTGGAGTGTCGTTGCTAACACACTGTGAGACGACAAGAGCCTTGGTGGAGGTATGCATTCTCCGATCACCACTAAAATCTAACCATCTGTTCCTCGTGTCATGACACAGCCTTCCTGAAAATTTCATCAAAATCCAACATAACTTATGTTGCTAAGAGACAAACCAACAAACAAACGTCGGCAAAAGCACGACCTCCTTGGCGGAGGTAAAAATGGGAAAAATACAACTAAAAGTGCCTGGCAATAGAAAAAGACAGCAGCATTCATATTGCTGCCATCAGCTGTTTCCACATGTGTATCCAACTGAAACAGCTGTGTCGCGTCTGCATGACTGTATAAAGGAGAGGAAGAGGAGACACTGGTGGAGCATCATTAAAAACAGACTCGACTCTGATGCGCAGACATGAGTTCACCACAAACATCCAGTGTGTGTGTGTGTGTGTGTGTGTGTGTGAGCGTCAGGGACGGCAGAGCTTACCTGTGTGCTGTCAGAGCTGCAGTCAGTCAGTGAAGGAAGGAAGGAGGCGTGCAACTTCAGCCACAGCACTAATCCACTCACCACAGCAAAGCCCCCCCCCCTCTCTCTCATACACACACAAATGTGGCTTTGACAAAGACATGAGTCCATCACTTAATTCATTCATTAATTAATAAGGGGAAAACCCTTACAAACACACAATAAATAAAAAAGTCTGAACGTTTACCATAATGACTTAGAATAGAATTATAAGGAAAAGTCAGCCTTGATTTTAGCAAAAAAATGTATCAAAGGAGAATAAATCTGCAAATTTATAAATGTACTAATATAGAATAGAACAGAACAGAATAGAATAGGATTTATTGTCATTGTACAGTAGCACAGTACAATGAAACTGTGGGTGCTCCACTAGGCTACTGTGCAGTAAAGTAAGAGAGAAGGATTAGATAAAGCACGGTTACAGAACGCACAATTAAACCCACGACTGAAATAAAAGCAGTCCAGGATTCTGGAAATGTACACGGGTATGGCAGTGGCTTCATGGATGGAACGATGTACATAAGAGTGCGGAACACACAATTGAACAGAGGCAGCTGTGGCGCAGGTGTAGTGTGGCCAACTGCTGATCAGAGGGTCAGGGGTTCCAGTCCCGCTCTGTCCGCAGTCTGCATGTCCAAGTGTCCTTGAGCAAGACCCTGAACCCCCAGCTGCTCCTGGAGGGTCAGGCCCGTGCGTGGCAGCTCTGCCACCGTGACCGGGTGGATAGCAGGATCTGTAAAGTGCTTTGGTCATCTAGAGATGAGAATAAAGCACTATATAAGTGAACATTACACAATTGAATAAAATGGTCCAAGGATTATGTAAAATATGCATAACAGTCATGTGAAAAAATTAGGAGAGTCTGTGTGTTTTCTTAGCATATTTGAACATATGGATATTTAATGTCAATTTTTACTGCAAGATTCAAGTAATATAACTAAACAATTAAAACTGAAGAAAATACTTTTTTTAAATTTTCTGTAAAATATATTTCTAAAAACATGCAGTTTCTGGGGAGGAATAAATTAGGACACCCCCACATTTATTCCCACTTAAAATGGCTAAAATCACACACAGGTGTATCACGTCAGGTGCACATGATTAGAACATGGTTACTCAGCATTTTGAAGGAGGCTTGTCCTATTTAAACCTCAGACATTTAGTTTGGTGTGCTCCTGACTGCTGAAGTGAGAGTGGTGAGATGGAAAGAGCTGTCTGAGACCTTCAGAAAGAAGACTGTAGCAGCTTATGAGTCTGGTAAGGGATTTAAAAAGATCTCAGAAGAATTTGAAATCAGCCATTCCACTATCCAGAAAATAGTCTACAAGTGGAGGCCAGTCAAAACAACTGCCAGCATTCCCAGGTCTGGCCATCCAAGCAAGTTCACCCCGAGAGGAGGCCTCAAGATGCTAAAAGAAGTCTCCAAAAACCCTAAAATGTCATCATGGGACCTACAGCAGACTCTTGCTACCCTTGATGTGAAAGTGCATGCCTCTACAATCAGAAAGAGACTGCACAAGTTTAGCTTGCATGGGAGGCATGCAAAGATGAAAACTTTGCTCTCTAAGAGAAACATGAAGGCCAGACTGAAGTTTGCCAGAGAGAACAAAGACAAAGACCAGGACTTCTGGAACAATGTTCTTTTGACAGATGAGTCTAAAATTTAATTATTTGGACACCAGAACAGAGGACGTGTTTAGCATAGACCAAATACAGCATTCCAGGAAAAGAACCTCATACCAACTGTGAAGCATGGAGGTGGAAGTGTCATGGCTTGGGGATGCTTTGCTGCAACAGAACCTGGCCAGCTCACCATCATAGAATCCACCATGAATTCTACCGTGTATAAGAGGGTGCTTGAGGACCACGTGAGACCATCTGTAAAAAAAAAGTAAAGCTTAAGCAGAACCGGACTCTGCAAAATGACAATGACCCAAAACATACCAGTAAATCCACCAAGGACTGGCTAAAAACTAGAAATGGAGAGTCCTGGAATGGCTGAGTCAAAGCCCAGATCTTAATCCCGCTGAGATGCTGTGGGGTGACTTGAAACAGGCTGTACATGCAAGAAACCCCTCAAACATCTTACAGCTGAAAGAATTCTGCGTTGAGGAGTGGGGCAAACTTTCCTCAGACCGAGGTCACAGACTGGTAGATGGTTACAAGAAGCGTCTCACTCAAGTTATTTCAGCCAAGTTATTTCCGCAATGTATATAAATTATCTAGGCAGTTTTACTTTCCCTGGGTAATCCATTTTTTTCTTTTATGCTGTGTGTTTCTGTTGTTTTGGTCGTCTACTGTCATGCTGCTGTTACACTGTAATTTCCCAGTTTGGGATCAATAAAGTGCATCTATCTATCTATCTATCTATCTATCTATCTAAGGGGGTAACACTAGCTATTAGGCAGTAGGGTGTCGTAACTTTTCCTCAGAATACGCATTTTTGTTGATATTTTTTGTTTAATGAGTAAAACAAGGTTAATTTTTGTTATTTACCTGCAATTAAATCACCTTCTTTTCCAGAGATAAATAAAAACAAGATTAGACATCAATATGTGAACATTTCTTAATAAGGAACTGAATATGTAATGGGGTGACTTCATTTTTTCACATGACTGTAGGAATGGTAGTGGTTTCATGGATGGGTCAATATACATGAAAGTATGGAGTGCAAAGACAGGTGAGTTATAGTGATAATTAAAAGGTCCTCAGTTCTGTGCATGTGAGCATTCAGAGGGAGGGGGGTGGGGCCTCTGGCTGTTTGCAGTCTGGATGGCCCAGGGGAAGAACCTGTTTGTCAGTCTGGAGGTGTGGGACCTGATCGATCTGAACCGTTGTCCAGAGGGAAGCAGGTCAAACTGGCGGTGGGCGGGATGTGAGGGCTCTCCTGTGATGGCCTTGATCCTTCTGAGACAGGAGGATCTGGAAATGTCTCCCAGGGAGGGCAGAGGGCTGCCAATAATTTTTTGGGTGGTGTTGATGACCGTCTGCACAGCCTTACTGTTCTCAGCCGTGGAGCCGGTGTACCACATGCCCAGACAGTAGGTGAGTACGCTCTCCACTGAGCAGCGATAGAAGGCCAGCAGCAGCTTCTAGTCCAGGTTGTTCTTCCTCAGGACACAGAGGAAGTGCAGCTAAGCTGGGCTTTCTTCAGTAGGGCCTTGGTGTTGACAGTCCAGGAGAGGTCAGAGGAGATGTGGGTGCCCAGGAACCTCAAGGCGGGGACATTTTCCACATGGTCACCGCTTATTTGGGGGGGGGCAGTTCTGTCTGTTCTTCCTGAAGTTCAGAATGAGTTGTTTGGACGTTCAGGTTCAGGTTGTTTGCGTGGCACCACAGCAGCAGACTCTCTAGCTATATATACTTAGGTATATATACTGTATACTGTATATAGGGCGGCTGTGGCACGGGTGTAGTGTAGCCAACTACTAATTGGAGGGTCAGGGGTTTGATTCCCGCTCTGTCTGCCGTCTGCATGTTGAAGTGTCCTTGAACAAGACACTGAACCCCCAGTTGCTCCTAGTGGGTCAGGCCAGCGCCGGTGTATGGCAGCTCCACTGCCATCAGTGTGTGAGTATGTGTGTGAATGGGTAGATAGCAGGATCTGTAAAGGGGTTTGGTCATTTACAGATGAGTAAAAAAGCGCTATATAAGTGAACACCATTTACCTTTTACTCAGGTCAGTTATGATTACCAAAATTATTTCTATTTATTAAATATTTTTTTGAGAATTTTTTTATCACTTTCTTCAAAGTCTGAAGTTTCCATCCACCAATATCAGGAAGAGAATTGTGGACCTCCACCAGTCTGGTTCATTCTTGGGTCCAATTTCCAGATGCGTGAAGGTTCCATGTTCATCTGTTCAAACAATTATACACCAGTATAAACACCATGGGAATGTCCAGCCATCATACAGCTCAGGAAGGAGATGGCTTCTGTCTCCCAGTAGATGAACACGTTTTAATGTGAAATGTGCATATTAACCAGAGAACAAAAGTGAAAGACCTTGTGAAGATGCTGGCTGAAGCTGGTAAGAGTGTCATTACCCACAGTGAAACGGGTCCTGTACCGACATGGGCTGAAAGGACACGCAGCGAGGAAGAAGCCATGACTCCAAAAGCAACATAAAAAAGCCAGATTATAGTTTGCAAATGCACACAGGGACAAAGACCTTAATTTTTGGAGATATGTCCTGTGGTCTGATGAAACTAAAATTGAACTGTTTGGCCATAATGACCATCGTTACATTTGGAAGAAAAAGGAGGAAGCTTGCAAGTCTGAGAACACCATCCCAACTGTGAAGTATGGGGGTGGCAGCATCATGTTGTGAGGGTGTTTTGGTGCACTTCATAAAATAGGTGGCATCAGGAGGAAAGAACATTATGTAGAAATATTGAAGCAACATCTCAAGACATCAGACAGGAAGTTAAAGCTTGGGCACAAATGGGTCTTCCAGATGGGCAATGATCGTAAACATACCGTCAAATCAGTTACAAAGTGGAGTGTCCATCGCAAAGCCCTGATCTCAATCCCATAGAACATTTGTGGTCAGAGCTGAACAGACGTGTGAGAGCAAGACGGCCTACAAACATGACTCAGTTGTACAAACATGACTCAGAAATTCCAGATTATCTGGAATTTCTCCCAGTTAATCTGGCGCCAGAGTGCTCCCCGGTTCAGCGGTTACAGAGTAGCACGGGCTCGAGCACGCTACCTGGCCCCGTTCACCACAGTTTTCCGCGTGTTTTTGTGCCTAAGGCTTTAAAAAATGCGGAGTTTGTTTTTGTCAGACATGATGCCCATCGCCCACCTTTACGCCCACCTTATGATGGACCATATAGTGCTGGAAACGGGATAAGCATTTTTTGCTAGATTTGGGGGGCAGAAAAGAAATGATTGGCATAAACAGGCTCAAACCCGCTTTTGTGGTGGCTGACGAAGTTGTGCACTTGGCTAAGGCTCATCGGCGCGGCAGACCCCCTAGAGAGCATTCCCCAGAACACCCACAGAGATTGACTAACAGTTCTAATCCTCAGGCAGCAGCTCCACAGCAGGAAGACGCCGTGGAGGTGGTAAAGCCCGCTTACAGTAGATATGGGAGGCGACTGAGGCCCAAGAGACATGTGGACTGATGTGTAATAATTTTACTATGACTTGCAGACTGTTATTACGTTTGTTCCATCTTAGACGTTTGGGGGGGGGGGGGAGTCATGTGGCACACATATATGCACATATGTATATGATTGTATGATTCATACGTATACCACCTTAGGCTTCACATCTGAGACGGAACAAAGGACTGAGCCGTTCTGGAGATAACACGAGGGTGTGAAAGTTTAGTCTTTGGCATGCAAAGAGATAGCCTTGGGGGATTTTGCCCAGTGGCCAGAGACTGGGAGGTGGGGTGTGTTAAGATCGGGGGGAAGTTACATTGTGACTGGGATTAAGTACCATGTGACTGCATGTTTGATGTCCTGGGTTAAAAGGGACAGATGTTGGGAGATTCACTCTCTTTCTGTGTTTGGAAGATGTTGGAGAATGTGAATAAAACCGACTTGAGAAATAAACTCTGCCTCGTCCTTCACCATTCTCCACAGTATTTGATCTTAAAATCAAGATAACTGGTAAATGGCTGCAACTCCTAGGAATGTTTAGGATATTATAAATATGCAGCTTTTTCTAGAAATGTGATTTTCTTCACTTAAAAAAAAGCATATTCTTGTCTTTAGAAATATTTAAATGTATTTTTTTTCCTTTAACCATAAAAATTGCAGCTTTTGCTTATAAATTTTCATATTAACATATACTGTAGGTTCATGTAGCTATTTTTTTCTTGGAAATTTAGAACTTTATTTAAAAATCTTTGTAATGCCTCTCTGCTGTAGCAGAACACTCCTCTGCAGCCTCCCCCCACACACACACACACACACCTGTGTCGTCTGACTCATTTCTCTTTGGGGAAAATTGCTTCTTCTATCACTTTCTGCCATTTGTTAACCACCAAACTGTGAACACACCTTCTGCAGTCCCACGCCTGTTGAATGCTGTCGGTCTGTCTTTCAGTCGGACCAGTAATTACTGGACCAGATTGTGAGGGATGCTCTGGTGTGCAGTTCAGTCAGGCAGATTTAGGGCCATTAAACATCGGGACAGTCCTCACAACATGCCTGCTGCAGACTATCAGATTATAATGATGTGAATTAATTTTATGTCCAACTAGAACACCGGCCCGTCAGTGAAGCGGCCCACTGGGATATGGGCCACTCCGGCCCTGCAATCACGCCTCCAGTCACACTACATACGGCAACAACGCTTGGATGAAAAGCAGTTCTGCGTATAGGAACAGGACGTAAAACTTTTATTTTTATAGGACAGGGGTCCTCAAATGTTTTTGCCAGGGGTCCACATTTGTTTTTTTCAGTGGACCAGACGTCCGGAGCAGTGAAATCATGCTGATGGGCGGATATTTCATTTTTATGGTCAGACAATAAACAGAACATTTTCTCCAGAGTAAAGATTGAGGGGACACTGTAAGTATTATTGCTGTCAGGCACAAACTTATGAGAAAGAATGTACAAACATACACTTATGGGGCAAAAAGCTGCAAATTTACAAGAAAAACGTTAAATTTATGAGAAAGAAAATTGCTAATTTAAAATAAATAATTGCACATTTACAAAAAGTCAAGTTTACTAGGAAAAAAGTTGCAAATTTAGTGAGAAAAAATATGTAAATTTACAAGAAAAAAACTCATCTATTAGAAAAAGGTTACAAATTTACAAGAAAAAATTACAGCTTTATGATGCAAAAACAGCCGATTTATGTGGGAAAAGTGGCAAATTTACAACAAAAAAGTTTCACATTTACAAATAAATGTAAATTAATGAGATAAAGTTACACATTTGTGAGAAAAGCTGCAAATTTTAAAGAAAAAAAAACACCCCTTGATGTGCGCCCATGTCACCAGGCTGCTCTGCTGTGGAGGAGCCGCTGGAGGCAGAACGTTCCGGACAGACGCTCACCGCTCTGCTGCTTTTAGTGTCATAGATGGAACAAGAATCCTGCTTGCAGCTTGATGTGACGAGTTCAGGGCACTAAGCTTTGCTGCTCGGACCTCTGAATGTTGAGGGAATGTCTCTTCAGAATTCCCATGCTTGCTCTCGTAATCCCGTTTCAAACTGTAAACCTTTATCATAGCTGTGGTCTAGTGACGGCCAGATGAGGCTTTCTGGAGGACTTGAGGCCTTTCAGCCAAATGGTTCATAAAGACGAAGCCTCATGTGGGACTTCAGTTTCTCTACCAGGCCATCGAGTGGACAAAGCACATACAACATGCAGATTTTTACAGGAGTGTGACTGGTTTGTGGATTTTTTCATTTCAATAAATGCACCGTCTTCAGAAATATCAATGTTTATAAGGGAAAAAGAAATGATAAATCTGAGGTGACTACAGTGTATGTGCCTGTGCTACTTGGTGTGCGTGTACCATTTTTATTAATAACTTTTCAGCAGTATATTTACCTCTGTCCTTATTCTCATGCAGGGCACAATGGCAATAGTGCCTCAGCATAATGATGAGTAATAATGATCCAAACTCTTTGAAACACAACAGACACTTGACCTTGCAAATAAAAATAAAATCACAATGACTCAGCTGGGATTCAAACTCCAGTCTCACACTTGCAGAGCACATACTTTACCACTAAGCCATTACCTCAGGTACAATAAATACTGTACCTACTATTTGTGAAAAATACATCAATGGGAGAAATGCGCTCAAACTGTTCCCAAACGGGAGAAGTCCGTGTTTTTGGTGCTGGCTGTGAAAATTGGCTGCGACAGATCCCTCACACAGTCAAACATGGCAACACAAAACGCGAGGACAGGGATTTCCATTGTGTATCACTACTCACTTTATTTCATGTTGCGTGCAAAATTGTGAAGGGCTTCCTGACCCAGTCACATGGTATGATGTCATCACATATGTCAGCAATACACGCCTCAAAACGCACTTCGCCAAGTATTTCCTGGATAGGCTTGGAGCACCCTCGGAGCTCCAGGGCCTGCCGTCCCATCACTACCATGGTCTCCTGGCATGTTGGCACATTGGTCCTGTGCTGGTAGGAGGGAGAACAAATGCAAACTGCTCAGTCCATTCGTCTTTGAATTGCAGATTTTCACTGTCCACTTCTCTTTTAGCAGCAAACTTGGACCATGCCATTTTTGTTCAATCTAGGCTCCCGCTGCTGCTGCCGCTCCAAAACAGCAAGAAAAAAAGTGCCACTCAGCTACAGCCACTCGCACGCTGACAGGCTGTCAGTGCCTCGTTGGCATGGAGAGAACCGTCCACGTTTATAGGTGCGGACCTAATCAGAACGTGGTGAAGCAATCACAGCTCGTGAGCCACAAATAGGGAGTTCGTGGGCCACCATTATAGGAATATCATTTTTCCCTGCAGCCAAACGACACGGTGCTGGAAAACTTTAAGCCCTGCACTTAGGCTCACCAGGTGAACCTGTGTACCAAGGTTGGTGAGCCTAGCCTTACTCACTGTACAGTAATAGGGCAGAGGGAATGTTAACTTTGACCTTTGACCCCAAACCCATCGTCAGGTCAGGGTGGAAGTCCTCCAAGATGTGTCTTAGATACAACTACTGTATCGATTCAAAAAGCCTACATCATGGCTTTCAGTAGTTATTGTGTTTACAAGATTTGGGAAAATCTGCCCTCTGACCTTGACCTCACGGTCATCTGATCAGTCAAATTGCAATATGCGCATCATCAGTGTATATCAAACCATGCTACCAAGTTTCAAAACAACTGGAACAAAACTGTAGCAGGAGTTGATGTCACAAAAGTGGGACAGACAGACCGCACCCGTAACATAATCTCCCTTTGGTCTTCAGCCGGCGGGGGACAAAACCAGTCCAGTTCTCTCAGGCTGACGCCTTCTTCCCCTGGGCCATCCCAACTGCAAACAGCCAGAGGCCCCACCCCCCTCCCTCTCAACGCTCACATGCTCAGAACTGAGGACCTTTTAATTATCACTATAACTCACCTGTCTTTGCACTCCACACTTTTGTTTCCTGACCCATCCGTGAAACCACTGCTGTACATACTTCCCATAATCCTTGGCCATTTTACTCCATTGCGTGTTCTGCGCTCTTATGTGCATAGTTCCACCCATGAAGCCACGACTGTACCTGTGTATACACCTATGGGCTGTTTTTATTCCAGTCACATGGTTAATCACGCGTTCTGTAACTGTGCCCAATTCAGATTCTTCTCTCTATCAGTAGCCTGGTGGAGCACCACGATGTCGTTGTGCTGTACAACTGTACAACGACAATAAAGATTGAGCCCCAAATCTGATTGGTTAATGTCTTCTGAGTGAACCAATCGTAAGGAAGGAGGCAGACAGTGCATTCATTTTGCTAACTTACAGAACTGAACTTCGATGGTTTCTTTCCAGGTTTAACAGTAAAGTCAGCGTGGATTTCTGTGTAAAATGACTGTTTAGTACCTTCATGGTGCACATGTGGCCTGTGGACGTTTTTAGAAGACAAAGCCACAAAAACTAATGTTTCAGTTCACTGTATCTTTAATAGAAAACTAAATTCGTCTCACGGATGTAAAAGACAGTGTGAGCTCCTGACAAGGACAGCAGTGTTTGTGGATGGGGCGGCGGCAGCATCATGGTGGTGACCACGCGGCGCTCCGTCAACAGTCACACTCAGCAGTCTGCAGGGCAGAAGCCCAGGCCCCGTCTGACGGGGGGGCCGGGAGGATCCAGCTCTCGGGGACAGAAGAACCTTCAGGGTGGTCTGCTGCCACCAGGAACACGTCCCAGTCTCTCCTGGAAGAAAAGGCAGAGACGACTGCAGTTACACCCACTGATGGAACGAGAGAAAACAGAAAAGACGAGCACACGGGAATCCTGGGCGACATCAAACTCATCACTTTACCTTTGGCTCTTTTTTTCTTGCAAAATTGTGTGGCTGTTGTCGTCATGCAACTATTTTTTGCAAAATTTGTTATATTGTTGATATAAACATGCTTTGAATTTTTTTTTTTTTTTTTTTTTTTTTTTTTTTAAATTTGGCACATTTTTCTTTGCAAATTTAAAACCTTTATCGTGTAAAATTGAAGATTTTTTCCCGTGTAAATTTGTGATGTTTTTCCCAGTTAAGTTATAATTTTTTTTTCTCATAAATTTAGATATTTTGCACATAATCTGCTTTTTTCATAAGGTTGCCTGATCTGATTGCGACCACTTTCAGATAAAAATACAGCCTTTTTCAGATAAATTTGCAACCATTTTCTAGTAAAATTGTAGCTTTTTGGGTAAATCTGTAACTTTTTGCTTGCTAATTTGTGTTTTTTTCCTGTCATAAAATTGCAACATTTTCCTTAAATTTGGAGATTTTTTTTTTAATTTTCAGCCATTCTCATAATTAATTTTTAATTTTTTATTATCATTTTTATTTTTCCATTATTTTTTTTTTACTTTAAAACTCATATTTAAATCAAAAAAGTTAAAGAATAAAAAGAATAGTATTTTTCTAAATATTATATTTTTCTTTGTAAATTTATTAGCTTTCATAGGCAAAACTGCAGCATTTCTTACACAAATTTATTACATTTTCCTCATAAAACTCCATTTTTTTCCCCCAGAGATGTTTTGAATTTTTTCTTCCAAATCTGTGGGTAAGTTTTCTTCAGAAAATTGCCAAAATTTTCCCTAAATTTGTGAGATTTTTTTGCACAAGTTTTCAGATTTTCTTATTTTCTAGATTTCATGACATTTTTCTCATGGATGTGCAACCTTTTGTTGTGTCAATTTAATGCTTCTTTTCTAGGAAACGTCTGAGTTTTTCCAGGCCTCAGGGAGCCACCATCCAAGTCAACACCATCAGGAAAAAGAGGACACAGACTTGTGAGGGAAAATTAATTTAGAAGAAAAGCTGAAAATTTATGCCAAATATTCTCACAAGAAATTTGCAAGAAATAGTCACAAAAATTCTGAGGAAAAAAAACCATACAAATTTACCAGAAAAGTTTAATTTTTTTAGAATAATGTTATAAATTTATGTGAAAGGAGCTGCACACTTCCCAGAAAAAGGGCAACAAATTTACAAGGCAGAAGAGAACAAATTGATGAGAAAAGCAAATTTTGGGGGGAAAGTTGCTGTCTCAAGAGAAAAACACTCTTGCAAATTTGGGAGAAAAAAAAATCTCAAAGTTTCTGCAAGAAAATGTACTTGAAACATTGCATTTTTTTATGACAAATATCACAAATTTAAATGGAAATATGCTGCAATTTTACCTGAAAAAGTAATGAATTTTCAAAGAAAAATACGAGAAATTTATGCAAAAAATCTCCCAAATTTTGGAAGACAGTTGTCACTGTAATGAGCAGTATTTTGGCTTTGCATAGACCTACATTTCTGTCCAAAGTTGCTCCGTTTACGTGTGGCTGAGTCTGCACTGAGCCACGCCGCAGGAGGACACGCCTCCCTACAAAACAGCCAATCCCCATGTGGATGGACCCAAGGGATGCAAGTTATCGATTCATTCATTAACTGTTAATTGATTCACCTTATCGATCAAATAACGATTAACTGATAAGCGGTGTTTTTCTTGAGAATTTGATTTCCCTTGGTACATTATGGTCGATAACATCCAGTCATCCATCCATCCATCTTCTACCACTTTTCTGGAGGTCCGGGTCATGGAGGCAGCAGTTCAGGCAGAGAAGCCCAGACTTCCCTCTCCCCAGCCACCTGCTCCACCTCTTCAGAGAGGATACCAAGGCGTTCCCAGACCAGCTGGGAGACATAGTCTCTCCACCGAGTCCTGGGTCTGCCCCGGGGTCTCCTCCCAGAGGGACGTGCCCAAAACACCTCAACTGACTCCTTTCAATGTGGAGGAGCAGCGGTTCTACTCTGAGCCTCTCCCGGATGACTGAGCTCCTCACCTTATCTCTGAGGGTGAGTCCAGCGATCCTACGGAGAAAGCTCATTTCAGCTACTTGTATCTGCGATCTCGTTCTATCAGTCATTACCCAAAAACATAAAAAGCCAATTAATGTTTGATATACCAAATAAAAAAAATGCAAGTCATATTCCTCAAGGATTTGATTTATTTATGTAATCTAATTCGTTTCATGTTAAACATTAACAACTAAATAAACTCAGAAAAATAAATATTAAGGCCACTGTAACATAAAAGTGTGCGCACTGGCTGATATTAAACTTCAGCAACACATTCGGAATAAAAAGAATATGACTTAGTCCACATAATATTAAAAACTACATAAAACTGGACATGCTCTCTGTGAGAAGAACTGATGACTTTACGTGCCAGTCACGATCAATGTAGCAGCAAGCGACTGATGTAGCCTTCTGAAGTTCACGCAGTCCAACAATCCGCTGTCAGCGCCACATTTTCAGTGGCTAGCAGTGTTTTCAGGTCAGCTTTTTTCTTCTTGTGGCGTGTGTGACAAATGGGGAGCGGCACGACGCACCACATTGAGGATGCATGCACACACGGGTGGCGTCATCATACCGTGGTGTATTTAACACGGACGACATGGGGTCGATGTCCTCTCCGGCGCTCTGCCTTCCCAGTCACAACCTCTGTACCCATTCCTTTTTAGCTTGTTAGCCTGTTTAAGCTAACCATTAATAAAGCTAACCTCAACACGTGGAAGTGTCTGTTGGCCCTCATTTCACAGACATAACATTGGCGACGAGGAGACAAATTGGACTTTAGGAAGAAAACTGGACATTTTCCTGAAGAACAGACAGGTTGTTGGCACCCCTACACCTCTACCGATCCTTGCCACGCCAGGTGAGCCGCCCATTCTGTTGCCTCGTTGGCTGTAATCATCTGAGACATACATGTCCACTACTGACCAAGCTAAAGCTTGCAAGGCTAGTCTCAGCAAGGCTAGGACTTTTCGTATTTGTCACTTCCTGTGGTAACGTATCGTCACTTCCTGTGTTGCTGGCTGTCGTAGTGGTTTGCACTGTGGTTTGCTCTCCTCCTTCTCCTGAGGATTATTGCCTTTAATTGTATTTTAATCACTTTATTCCATCTACCATCACCTCTCACTTCTGTTTAACAAGCCTCTTGCACCTGTGTGCGCACTCAGTGTCACCTAATCACCCTCTTTAGCCTTCTGTTCACCTTTCATCGGTGTTTGTGTTAGCTTCGGGTTAGCCACTAGCTATGGCTACTAGCTCTCCTTCCCCTTCTCCTCTGGTGTGCTCTCTCTGTCAGATGTTTAGCTACACCTCTGCCTCTTTTTGAAACGGAGATAGGCGCCGCCCCATACACCAATTGGTGTTCCACATGCTGTGGAAGGGAATTAACTAACTAACTGCCTCTTTTAGTGATAATGGTAAATGTAATAAATGTTGTCTTTTTGAGGCGCTCGAGGCGAGGTTGTGCAATTTGGAATCCCGGCTCCGCTGCATTGAAACACCATCAGCGCCAGTTAATAATGACGGACTTCCCATAGCTGCAGCAGAGCGTCGTAGCATAGGGCCTGCTAGCCGTCCCCCGGCTTCCACCTCTCCTGAGCAGCCAGGAGAGAATGGGTGGGTGATGGTGAAAAGGAAGCCTAGTCGCAAGCCCCTGGTTCACCACCAACCTGTTCATGTTTCTAATCGTTTTTCCCTGCTCAGCG
Source organism: Pholidichthys leucotaenia (assembly GCA_020510985.1). Taxonomy (NCBI): domain Eukaryota; kingdom Metazoa; phylum Chordata; class Actinopteri; order Cichliformes; family Pholidichthyidae; genus Pholidichthys; species Pholidichthys leucotaenia. Next base: position 312,946,801 of record CM035847.1, on the reverse strand, counting down.
ACACACCCGCTGAGGAAAAAACTCTGATCATTGGTGACTCTATAGTCAGAAAAGTGAACCTAGAGACTCCAGCGGCCATAGTCAAATGCATTCCCGGGGCCAGAGCAGGCGACATCAAGTCAAATTTGAAAATGCTGGCTAAAAGTAACTGTAAATACTCCACAATTGTTATCCACGCCAGCATTAACGACATCCGACTCCGGCAGTCGGAAGTCACAAAATTTTGTGTGGAACTGGTGTGTAACTTTGCCAAAACAATGTCTGCCTCTGTAATATTCTCTGGGCCCCTCCCCAATCTGACCAGTGATGGCATGTTTAACCGCTCGTCATCCTTCAACCGCTGGCTGTCTGTGTGGTGTCCTGCAATCAACGTGGGCTACATTGACAATTGGAGCTCATTTTGGGGGAAACCTGGTCTCATTAGACGCAACAGTGTCCATCCCACTTTGGATGGTGCGTCTCATTTATCTAACAATCTGGCATCATTTTTATCCAAATTTCCAAAACCTTGACAACTCAGAGATGGGACCAGGAAGCAGAGTCGCAGTCTTAAACACCTCTCTGCAGCTCCTCTTCATCCACCACGCCTCAACTTAGCCCCCGTCTTCCCCATCAGAGAATCATTGTCTGCTCCCTCCAAAGTTAATAAAAATATCATGTATAAGCATCCCAAAGTGATTAAACAAAAAGTTGGTAAAACTCAAATTAAACATCAAGTCTCTAAATTTAATAATTTGGCATCTCTTCCTCCTCATAATTTAAAAAATTAAATGTGGTTTGTTAAATATTCGGTCTCTAACTCCCAAGTCTCTGTTAGTCCATGATCTGTTAATTGATCATCAGATTGATTTAATATGCCTTACAGAGACTACAGGGATCACACTCCTCAGCCTCCCTGGGAAGGTCTATGCCAAGGTACTGGAGAGGAGAGTCCGGCCGTTGGCCGAACCTCGGAATCAGGAGGGGCAGTGTGGTTTTCGTCCTGGCTGTGGCACATTGGACCAGCTCTTTACCCTCTTGAGAATCCTCGAGGGTTCGTGGGAGTTTGCCCAACCAGTTTACATGTGTTTTGTGGACTTGGAGAAGGCATTCGACCGCGTCCTTCATGGTTTTTTGTGGGGGGTGCTTCGGGAGTATGGGGTATCGTGCTTGTTGTTACGAGCTATTTGGTCTCTGTACGACTGTTGTGAGAGTTTGGTTCGTATTGCCAACACTCGGTTGGACTCATTCCCAGTGAGAGCTGGACTCCGCCAGGGCTGCCCTTTGTCACCGATCCTGTTCATAATTTTTATGGACAGGATTTCTAGGCGCAGCCAGGGAATGGAGGGTGTCATGCTTGGTGACCACAGGATCTCATCTCTGTTGTTTGCAGATGAGAGATGTTTTTCTTTTTTCTTTCTCCTCTCGGCGCCACACCAGTCGGCTGCCTTTTGCAACAGCGGCTCGATTCCGAGTTTTTTTTCCCTTCCTCTCTCTTTTGATCACTTTTTTTTTTTCACCCCACTTATATCACGGACACACAGATCGTCCCAAATGTCTCCTGAGCCGGTGGACGGAGCCACTGTTTATAGCAGGATACGATACAACAGGGAAGAGCTGCTAGCATTTAACCGCCACCCGGTCCCACTGGAAAAACTCGACATACCGAGAGAACTGAGGCGAAAACGCCGCGGCTGCTGGGCTGGAGTAAGGCAGAGGACAAAAAATATAAGGTACAGACCCTCCCTTCCATCTGTTGTCATGGGAAATGTACGGTCGATACTGGGAAAGTTAGATGAGCTAGCGGCTATCTCCCGTTATGATAGCACTTACCGGGAGTGCTCTCTCCTTTTGTTTACTGAGACGTGGCTAACTGAACTAGCAGCAGATGCTAACATTGAGCTGGAGGGTTTTCACATGATACGAGCTGACCGAACACCAGAGAGTGGCAAAACTAGGGGCGGTGGAGTGATAATGTATGTTAACAACAACTGGTGCAGACCGGGACATATCACTGTTAAACAACGACACTGCAGCAAAGACATTGAGTTGCTAGCTGTTAGCATGCAGCCTACATATCTCCCGAGAGAACACTCACACGTGATCTGCATTGTTGTTTATGCAAATCCGACGGCGAACGCTGGGACAGCGCGTGACGTCATCCATTCAGTAACCAGCAGGCTGCAGACAGAACACCCAGATGCTCTTCTCCTCATCTCAGGCGATTTCAACCACGTTTCACTGTCTCCCATTCTGCCCACTTTCACCCAGTATGTCACATGCCACACTAGAGACAATAAAACACTGGATTTGTTCTACGCAAACACTAAGGAGGCGTACACCTCATCACAACTCCCCCCATTTGGGAGATCGGATCACAACTTGGTTCATCTCCGACCGGTGTACAAACCCCTAGTGCACAGACAACCTCCGGCCATGCACACTGTGGAGTTATGGTCTGAGGAGACAATGGACACTCTAAAGGACTGTTTTGAAGCCACTGCCTGGAAGCAGCTCTGCGATCCACATGGTGAGGACATCGATGGCCTCATTCACACCTTCACGGGCTACCTCAGCTTCTGTGTGGACAAATCCGTTCCCACCAAGACCATACGGCGTCACTCAAACAACAAACCCTGGATCAACCCTGAGATAAAAACACTTCTGAGAGAGAAGAAGAGGATCTTCAGGTCGGGGAACAGGGAGATGCTGAAGTCCGTACAGAGGGAGCTGAGGAGAAAGATCAGAGAAGGCAAGGACAGCTTCAGGAAGAAGATGGAGGACAAGCTGCAACAGAGCGACATCAGCGGGGTCTGGAGAAACCTCAAAACCATCTCGGGGCTCCAGAATACCTCCCCCCAGGCCACGGGGGGCAGGGAGTGGGCGAACAACCTGAATCTGTTTTTCAATAGATTTGACCAACCGCCCTCCCCCCTGTCTGCACAACAACCACTGCTGCCTCTAAAGACATCAAGTCCTGCTACCCACTCCCCACTCCACCAACACCCCCCCCACTCCCAACACACAGCCCCCCATCCTGACCCTGACCAAGACCCAGGTGAGGACGGAGCTGAGGAAGATCAAGGCGAGGAAGGCGTCGGGACCGGACGGCATCAGCGCAAAGCTCCTCAAGTCCTGTGCAGACCAGCTGTGTGGGATTGTGACGTATATCTTCAACATGAGCCTGAAACTGGGGAGGGTACCACAGCTGTGGAAAACATCTTGTGTGGTACCTGTACCAAAAACTTCCCACCCCAAAGACCTGAACAGCTTCAGACCGGTGGCCTTGACGTCCCACTTGATGAAGACCCTGGAGAGACTGCTCCTTGCTCATCTCCGCCCCCTGGTGGAACCAGCGATGGATCCACTCCAGTTCGCCTACCAGCATGGCATTGGGGTGGAGGATGCGGTGATCTTCCTCCTTCACCGTTCTCTGTCCCACCTGGAGAAGCCCGGGAATATGGTGAGGATCATGTTCTTTGACTTCTCCAGTGCTTTCAACACCATCCAACCGATGATCCTGAAGGACAAGCTGCTGCGCGCAGGGGTGGACCAGCACCTGTCATCATGGATCCTGGACTACCTCACGAACCGGCCTCAGTTTGTGAGAACCCGGGACTGTGTTTCCGACACGATCATCAGTAGCACGGGGGCCCCCCAGGGAACGGTGCTGGCTCCCTTCCTGTTCACTCTTTATACTGCGGACTTCTCACACAACACAACACATTGCCATCTACAGAAGTTCTCTGATGACTCTGCGATCGTTGGTCTCATCTCCAGCGGAGATGAAGCTGAGTACAGAGGGCTTATCCAGGACTTTGTGGACTGGTGCCATCGGAACTGCCTCCAGATCAACGCGAGGAAAACTAAGGAGCTGGTGGTGGACTGCCGCAGGCATGGGCAGCCCCTCACAGCACCAGTAAATATACAGGGAACAGACATCGAGATGGTGACATCCTACAAGTACCTGGGTATTCATCTGAACAATAAACTAGACTGGTCACACAATACTGACGCACTCTACAAGAAGGGACAGCGCAGGCTGTTCCTGCTGAGGAGACTCAGGTCTTTTGGTGTACAAGGGGCGCTGCTGAAGTCATTCTATGACACGGTGGTGGCATCAGCCATCACTTTTGGAGTGGTCTGCTGGGGCAGTGGCATTACTGCAGCCGATAGGAAGAGACTGAACAAACTGATTAAGAAAGCTAGCTCTGTCCTGGGGCAGCGCCTTGATCCGATGGAGGAGATAGGAGAGAGAAGGACGGTGGCTAAACTGTCATCTCTGCTGGAGTCCGAGTTCCACCCTATGCAGGACATACTGGATGCACTGAGGAGCTCATTTAGCAGCAGACTACATCATCCCAGGTGCACAACCGAGAGGTTTCGTAGGTCCTTCCTACCAACGGCTGTCAGACTGTACAACCTAAGCAGGGCTGCTCGCAGAGATAGCAAAAAGACGTAACAAACTAATAGTTTTTTTTGAATGCAAAAGATGCAATAGACTTACACAATGGTCCCCTCCGGCATACAACTAGGAACATACCGGTAGCTATGGAGGGTGAGAATATGTATGGGCACATAATCATACCATGTAGGATAACTAAGTAGACGGTTATGCTGTTTCATCCCACCTAGTAACAATGCTCTGCACTGTGTGTGTTTATATATTTACATATTTATTCCATCTAGCTACAATGCTCTGCACTGGGTGTGTTTATATTTATATATCTATATATTTATTCCATCTAGCTACAATGCTCAGCACTGGGTGTGTTTATATTTATATATCTATATATTTATTCCATCTAGCTACAATGCTCCGCACTGTGTTTTTATATATCTACATATTATTCCATCTAGCTACATTGCTCCGCACTGTGTGTGTTTATATACTTGCATATTTATTCCACCTAGCTGCAATGCTCCGTACTGTGGGTGTTTATATATTTACATATTTATTCCATCTAGCTACAATGCTCTGCACTGTGTGTTCATATATTCATATATTTATTCCATCCAGCTACAATGCTCTGCACTGTGTGTCTGTGTGTGTGTGTGTGTGTATATATATATATTTTATAGTAATATGTACATATGTATATTAGCTGCTCTTGCTTGATTGTTTTTTTTTCTTGCCTTCTGATTGTTGCTCTGAGTGTTGCTATCCCTGTGCTGTTGCAATCCTGGAATTTCCCCGTTGTGGGACTAATAAAGGCTTATCTTATCTTATCTTATCTTATGATGTTGTCCTGTTGGCTTCATCCAGCAATGACCTACAGCTCTTGCTGGGACAGTTTGCCGCTGAGTGTGAAGCGGCTGGGATGAGAATCAGCACTTCCAAGTCCGAGTCCATGGTCCTCAGCCGGAAAAAGGTGGATTGTCCTCTCTGGGTTGGGGACAGGCTCCTGCCCCAAGTGGAGGAGTTTAAGTATCTTGGGGTCTTATTCACGAGTGAGGGGAGAATGGAGTGAGAGATTGGCAGACGGATCGGAGCAGCATCTGCAGTGATGTGGACGTTGTACTGGTCTGTTGTGGTGAAGAGGGAGCTTAGTTCTAAGGCGAAGCTGTCAATTTACCAGTCAATCTACGTTCCTACTCTCACCTATGGTCACGAGCTTTGGGTAATGACCGAAAGAACGAGATTGCGGATACAAGCAGCTGAAATGAGCTTTCTCCGTAGGATTGCTGGACTCACCCTCAGAGATAGGGTGAGGAGCTCAGTCATCCGGGAGAGGCTCAGAGTAGAACCGCTGCTCCTCCACATTGAAAGGAGTCAGTCAGTTGAGGTGGTATGGGCATCTGATTAGGATGCCTCCTGGACACCTCCCACTTGAGGTGTTTCGGGCACATCCCACTGGGAGGAGACCCCGGGGCAGACCCAGGACTCAGTGGAGAGACTATGTCTCCCAGCTGGTCTGGGAACGCCTTGGTATCCTCTCTGAAGAGCTGGAGCAGGTGGCTGGGGAGAGGGAAGTCTGGGCTTCTCTGCTTGAACAGCTGCCTCCGTGACCCGGACCTCCGGAAAAGCGGTAGAAGATGGATGGATGGATGGATGCATGCATGCATATTGACAAGCCACAAAGCTTCTGGGAGAATGTCCTATGGACAGACGAGACAAAACTGCAACTTTTTGGCAAGGCACATCAGCTCTATGTTCACAGGCGCAAAAATGAAGCATACCAAGAAAAGAACAATGTCCCTACTGTGAAACATGGAGGAGGTTCTGTTATGTTCTGGGGCTGCTTTGCCGCATCTGGCACAGGGTGTCTTGAATCTGTGCAGGGTACAATGAAATCTCAAGACTATCAAGGTATTCTAGAGAGAAATGTGCTGCCCAGTGTCAGACAGCTCAGTCTCAGTCGCAGGTCATGGGTCTTGCAACAGGATAATGACCCAAAACACACAGCTAAAAACACCCAAGAATGGCTAAGAGCCAAACATTGGACTATTCTAAAGTGGCCTTCTATGAGCCCTGATCTAAATCCTATTGAACATCTGTGAAAGGAGCTGAAACATGCTGTCTGGAGAAGGCACCCTTCAAACCTGAGACAACTGGAGCAGTTTGCTCATGAGGAGTGGGCCAAAATACCTGCTGAGAGGTGCAGAAGTCTCATTGACAGTTACAGAAATCGTTTGATTGCAGTAATTGCCTCAAAAGGTTGTGCAACAAAATATTAAGTTAAGGGTACCATCATTTTTGTCCAGGCCTGTTTCATGAGTTTGTTTTTTTAAAAGAATTCTGTTGAACCACAATTCAAAAGCACTGTCTGATTTTCATTGGTTAATTTTCATAGAATTTTTATTTATTACCACTTTTGTCAGATTCAAGTTATTTCTGTGACCACTGTGGGTTTTTCTTTCATTAACAGAGGGGTACCAACAATTTTGTCCAGGGCTGTATAAGGTGAAGAGAACAGGAGAAAGCACAGTCCCCTGTGGAGCTCCTGTATCACTAACCACCACACCAGACAAGACACTGCCCAGCCAGACAAACTGTGGCCTGCCTGTCAGGTAGTCGGTAATCCAGGAGGTCACAGAGATGTCGACCCCCATCACCCACAGCTTCTCACCCAGCAGCAGTGGCTGGATGGTGTTAAAGGCACTAGAAAAATCAAAAAAAGTGATTCTCACGGAGTCTCCTCCGCCATCCAGGTGCTGATGGGCTCGTTGCAGCAGGTAGATGACAGCATCTTCAACTCCTAAATGGGGCTGATATGCAAACTGCAGAGGGTCCAGCCACGTCTTCACCTGCAACCTCAGGTGGGCTAAGACCAGTCTCTCTAATGAAGTGTTTGTAACATATTTTGTTGACATTTTCTTGAATGTTTTAATTACTGAAGATAATTTGTTGTGTATTTTCACCCAGTAACTGGCAGGCTGCAGACAGAACACCCAGATGCTCTTCTCCTCATCTCAGGCGATTTCAACCATGTTTCACTGTCTCCCATTCTACCCACGTTTACCCAGTATGTCACATGCCACACTAGAGACAATAAAACACTGGACTTATTCTACGCAAACACTAAGGAGGCGTACACCTCATTACAACTCCCCCCACTCGGGAGATCGGATCACAACTTGGTTCATCTCCTGCCGGTGTACAAACCCCTAGTGCACAGACAACCTCCGGTCATGCGCACAGTGGAGTTATGGTCTGAGGAGGCAATGGACACTCTAAAGGACTGTTTTGAAACCACTGCCTGGGAGCAGCTCTGCGATCCACATGGTGAGGACATCGATGGCCTCACTCACACCATCACGGACTACATCAGCTTCTGTGTGGACAACACCGTTCCCACCAAGACCATACGGTGTTGCTCAAACAACAAACCCTGGATTAACCCTGAGATAAAAACACTTCTGAGAGAGAAGAAGAGGATCTTCAGGTCGGGGAACAGGGAGATGCTGAAGTCCGTACAGAGGGAGCTGAGGAGAAAGATCAGAGAAGGCAAGGACAGCTTCAGGAAGAAGATGGAGGACAAGCTGCAACAGAGCGACATCAGCGGGGTCTGGAGAAACCTTAAAACCATCTCTGGGCTCCAGAATACCTCCCCCCAGGCCACGGGGGGCAGGGAGTGGGCGAACAATCTGAATCTGTTTTTCAATAGGTTTGACCAACCGCCCCCCCCCCCCCCGACTGCACAACAACCACTGCTGCCACTGAAGACATCAAGTCCTGCTGCCCACTCCCCACTCCACCAACACCCCCCACTCCCAACACACAGCCCCCCAACCTGACCCTCACTAAGACCCAGGTGAGGACGGAGCTGAGGAAGATGAAGGCGAGGAAGGCGTAGGGACCGGACGGCATCAGCGCAAAGCTCCTCAAGTCCTGTGCAGACCAGCTGTGTGGGATTGTGGAGTACATCTTCAACCTGAGCCTGAAGCTGGGGAGGGTACCACAGCTGTGGAAAACATCTTGTGTGGTACCTGTACCAAAGACTTCCCACCCCAAAGACCTGAACAGCTACAGACCGGTGGCCCTGACGTCCCACATGATGAAGACCCTGGAGAGACTGCTCCTTGCTCACCTCCGCCCCCTGGTGGGTCCAGCGATGGATCCACTCCAGTTCGCCTATCAGCATGGCATTGGGGTGGAGGATGCAGTGATCTTCCTCCTTCACCGTTCTCTGTCCCACCTGGAGAAGCCCGGGAATACAGTGAGGATCATGTTCTTTGACTTCTCCAGTGTTTTCAACACCATCCAACCAATGATCCTGAAGGACAAGCTGCTGTGCGCAGGGGTGGATCAGCACCTGTCATCATGGATCCTGGACTACCTCACAAACCAGCCACAGTTTGTGAGAACCCGGGACTGTGTGTCCGACACGATCATCGGTAGCACGGGGGCCCCACAGGGAACGGGTTTGGCTCCCTTCCTGTTCACCCTTTATACTGCGGACTTCTCACACAACACAACACACTGCCATCTACAGAAGTTCTCTGACGACTCTGCGATTGTTGGCCTCATCTCCAACGGAGATGAAGCTGAGTACAGAGGGCTTATACAGGACTTCATGGACTGGTGCCATCGGAACTGCCTCCAGATCAACGCGAGGAAAACTAAGGAGCTGGTGGTGGACTGCCGCAGGCAAGGACAACCCCTCACAGCACCAGTGAACAGACATTGAGATGGTGACATCCTACAAGTACCTGGGTGTTCATCTGAACAATAAACTAGACTGGTCACACAATACTGACGCACTCTGCAAGAAGGGACAGCGCAGGCTGTTCCTACTGAGGAGACTCAGGTCTTTTGGTGTACAAGGGGCGCTGCTGAAGACATTCTACGACACGGTGGTGGCATCAGCCATCACTTTTGGAGTGGTCTGCTGGGGCAGTGGCATTACTGCAGCCGATAGGAAGAGACTGAACAAACTGATCAAAAAAGCTAGCTCTGTCCTGGGGCAGCACCTTGACCCAGTGGAGGAGATGGGAGAGAGAAGGATGGTGGCTAAACTGTCATCTCTGCTGGAGTCCGAGTTCCACCCTATGCAGGACATACTGAACGCACTAAGGAGCTCATTTAGCAGCAGACTACATCATCCTAGGTGCACAGCCGAGAGGTTTCGCAGGTCCTTCCTACCAACGGCTGTCAGACTGTATAACCTAAGCAGGGCTGCTCGCAGAGATAGCAAAAAGACGTGACGACTTAATAGTATTGAATGCAAAAGACGCAATAGACTTACACAATGGTCCCCTCCGGTATACAACTAGGAAAATACCGGTCGCTATGGAGGGTGACAATATGTATGGGTACATAATCATACCATGTAGAATAACTAAGTAGATGGTTCCATCCATCCATCCATCCATCTTCTACCGCTTTTCCGGAGGTCCGGGTCGCGGAGGCAGCAGCTCAAGCAGAGAAGCCCAGACTTCCCTCTCCCCAGCCACCTGCTCCAGCTCTTCAGAGGGGATACCAAGGCGTTCCCAGACCAGCTGGGAGACATAGTCTCTCCACCGAGTCCTGGGTCTGCCCCGGGGTCTCCTCCCAGTGGGACGTGCCTGAAACACCTCAAGTGGGAGGCGTCCAGGAGGCATCCTAATCAGATGCCCATACCACCTCAACTGACTCCTTTCAATGTGGAGGAGCAGCGGTTCTACTCTGAGCCTCTCCCGGATGACTGAGCTCCTCACCCTATCTCTGAGGGTGAGTCCAGCAATCTTACGGAGAAAGCTCATTTCAGCCGCTTGTATCCGCAATCTCATTCTTTCGGTCATTACCCAAAGCTCGTGACCATAGGTGAGAGTAGGAACGTAGATTGACTGGTAAATCGACAGCTTTGCCTTAGAACTAAGCTCCTTCTTCACCACAACAGACCGGTACAACGTCCGCATCACTGCAGATGCTGCTCCAATCCGTCTGTTGATCTCTCGCTCCATTTTCCCCTCACTCGTGAACAAGACCCCAAGATACTTAAACTCCTCCACTTGGGGCAGGAGCCTGTCCCCAACCCGGAGAGGACAATCCACCTTTTTCCGGCTGAGGACCATGGACTCGGACTTGGAGGTGCTGATTCTCATCCCAGCCGCTTCACACTCAGCGGCAAACTGTCCCAGCAAGAGCTGTAGGTCATTGCTGGATGAAGCCAACAGGACAACATCATCTGCAAACAACAGAGATGAGATCCTGTGGTCACCAAGCATGACACCCTCCATTCCCTGGCTGCGCCTAGAAATCCTGTCCATAAAAATTATGAACAGGATCGGTGACAAAGGGCAGCCCTGGCGGAGTCCAACTCTCACTGCTGTTTCATTCCATCTAGCCGCAATGCTCCGCACTGTGTGTGTTTGTATATTTATATATTTATTCAAATCTAGCGACAATGCTCCACACTGTGTTTATATATTTACATATTTATTCCATCTAGCTACAATGCTCCGCACTGTGTGTGTTTATATATTTACATATTTATCCCATCTAGCTACAATGCTCCGCACTGTGTCTTTATATATCTATATATTTATTCCATCTAGCTGCAATGCTCTGCATCGTGTGTCTATATATTTATGTTTATATGTACATATGTATATTCGCTGCTCTTGTTTTTTTCTCTTGCCTTCTGATTGTTGCTCTGAGTGTTGCTATCCCTGTGCTGTTGCAATCCTGGAATTTCCCCATTGTGGGACTAATAAAGGCTTATCTTATCTTATCTTATTTTCCTCACTTTTCTTGAAATGCTCCGATTTAAAGCCTATTACTTTATGAAACATTTTTCAACTATTCAACTCCACCCTCACTCTTACGTCAGTTAACCATTAGCTGACTAGCTTCTAGCCTCCTTCTAGCTTTGACAAGCAGCACTGGTTCACCGAGTCGCAGTCGTTTGTGCATCTTGCGTCATCCCAGCCCACCCCCCAACAACCCTGCTGAGACATCCCAGCAAATCGCCAGCACCGCATGCTGGGCAACCCACCAATCACCCCAACCCAAGGCTGTTGGCCGAGCCGTGGGATCTCAAAGGACAATATCTCACGCCACGGTACTCCACTCCTCTCCCATAGCCAGCCGGGGGATGCCTTGTCCCGAAGTGGATCCCCTATGCTGCCCGCAAGAGTAGAGCGGAGCTGCATGGAGCCCTGGAGGATGGTGGGGGAGCTGGCCATGACAGCCAGCAGCTCCAGGCAGCAGCCCTGGGTTGCAGCAACCACCTGCAACGACAATCTGCTGTAGAACCACAGCAAAACCACCGGAAGACAGGCCAGAGCGACGTGAGGCACATTGTGGACCGCAGACAAGTGAACCAGGTGGTAACAGGGATGGTTATTAGGGTGACTAGGATCTAAAGAAAATAACAATATAAGCTGCGCTTGGTTCGAGCTTCCTGGTACCAGTGTTAGCTTGGGGGTTAATAGCTAAGGGGCTAATAAGCTACCTTTAGCACCACTTCCATCTACATGACAGACAGCAAGGTGGACCAATAGAGCAGTGGGCAGGTCTCAAGGACAGTGGTGGGTTGGCTTTTTCGTGATGTGATGTGTACAATTTAGATGGAATAGTCAAAAAAATGTTTTTGGTGTTTCTGGGAGAGAAAAACGAGATAAAGGCTGTGTGGTTAAGAGAATTGACTGTTTTGAAAAATTTCAGACAGTTAAAACCTACAAACACACAAATTTTCAATCAATGACCCCTTTAATTCCATCATGCCCTGAGGGCCTTCAGTGCTGCTATAAATTGCTGAGTCAGGAGTATCTGTAGGAGCGCTGATCTGGACTGACCTGATCTGGATGAGAGTCTGCAGACAATGTTCAGCCTGGCTGTAGTATTCTCTGAAAGGCTGCAGGAACTGATTGACCGGAAGTTCTTCTGTTGGACATAAAAAGCAGCAGGAGGAGGAGAGAGGGACACGTTGAGATACACGGGACGTTTATGACCCAAAGACTTTTATTACAACTTTACAGGGATTATAGGAGGTGAAGATACACACTGTCTATGGAAATACATTTAAACTGGTATCTTCAGAAGATAAAGGAATCATTAACAGTTTGCTGTGGAATCTGCTTCATTCATTCATTCATAAAACTAGTGCATTGCCTATAGAACCAAGTATTCCTGTCTGAAACAGGTTTCCCAGTCAGACTTTCCAGGCCCAAATGTAGGCTGTGTTTGAAAGTGGAATACAAAGAGGTGTAGCTTATATGTAGGCAGTCACATGTTAGACTTTGCCAAATATAAAAGGGACTGAATGGCACCGATTTATTTGATTGTGTGAATATTGATTACAGAATACCTAAATATTGAAAATGAATGGGACATTCAATATTAGTAACTGTTTCAGGTCCTTGTTTATTTGTTTGTCAGATCACTTGTTTGTCTGATCTTTTATCACTTATATTCATAATAGTGAATCTTCACTTTGGGGAATGGAAGTTGTTCAGTCACCACTATAATTATTTTAGTTTATATCACTGTTCAGTGATGGAGTTCAGTGTAATGTTGAATTTCTTCTGTGTATCATCAATAAACTCATGCAGTACTATAACAGGACGTGTTTACAAATATTTGAAACCCATTGTAGTGCATCATTTTATATTGTAGCAATATTTCCTTATTAAAAGGTTTTTAACTACAAAACACCCAACATTATTATACACAGCAGAATGACCTGTCTGACTGCAACGTTGCATGAGTGTTGCCCATTCTTCAGTAAATATTTAACTAAAAATGATTTTGTAGGGGTTTATAGTTATTAGGTACAAATATTATTTAATTTGTGTGGGGGGGGGGGGGTAGGTGGGTGGGTGGGTGGATGGGAATGAGGTTTCACTTCATTACCAACACATAAGCTCATGGGGTATCAGTCCAAAAGAATGGACAATTTTATTAATAATTCATCTTTGTATCCTCTATGAATCGGTCTCAAACATTCATGAATTCTTCTGCGTGACTCAAGTAAACAGACACAAAAAAAAAAAAACAAGCAGGAACTTCCATATACCGCTAACGGTTTAATGATCAAACTCGGCTTAAATACAACATTACATTCAAATGACTTGTAGGGCAAGGTGAAATGATCCAACAAGTATCAAGCATCACATTAAACTTGTAACAGATTACTGAGCATACAGTGGATTATCAAACATTTGTGGAACCAAGGAGAACCATAGTTTGAATTTGTAACTGTGATGGAAAATGGAAACCGTAAAATAACTGTAACAGAAGGTGAAGGAAATTTGATGCAATTTGATGAAGAAAATGATAAAAGCTGATTTATATGAAAAAGGAAATTCTGGGTTACTCTAAAAGGGAATGGAGGTTAATGAAAAGATGGATATTACTTTTCTTCAATTTTATAACTCCGATCGGAGCCTATGAACTACACCTTAACATAAGAAATTTTGAACACACTTCAACTGCAAAGCAAGACAGTGCCCACCGATGGCGAACGTCTTTGCTCGTTCCGCTCTCGAATGCCGACTTTTCTCCTTTTTTGCATGGTTGCTGTTCTTTTTACAGTGCATAAAAGTCATGCACTGCTAACATACGACCGATGGGCACTACTGAACATCACCGAGACGAGCAGTCACACGGAGTTTACTGGTTTCATTCCACCCGACCTGCAATGCATCATACGTCCACGCAGCGATCAACACCACCCCCAGAGAAAGGCCCCGAAGCACCGAGCCTGCGTGAGCTTGCTGACCCCAAGAGAGTACGTCAAAGACGGCGGCAGAGAAGAGCCAAGAGAGGTGGGCTAAATGTTGGGCTAAAGGCCCGCGCTAGTCGACCACCAATTCCCAGGCTTTTACTGGCGAATGTTCGGTCTTTGGAAAACAAGCTAGATGAACTAAAAGCGAGGATTGATGACCAGCAGGAGATAAGAGAGTGCTGTGCCCTAATTTTCTGTGAGACCTGGCTATTGGACAGAATCCCAGAGGCCGCCATTCAACTACAGACTTACTCAACACATCAAGTAGACAGAACCGGAGCCTCTGGTAAGACGAAGGGGGGGGGGGGGAGTGTGTGTTTTTGTAAACAACTCGTGGTGTGGAGATGCACAGACTGTTTACAAGCACTGTTCACCCAACTTGAGAGTTTTTACTGTTGAAATGCCGTCCCTATTATCTACTGAGAGAATTTACCACTGTGATTTTAGCTGCTGTTTACATCCACCCGTAACGCAACTACACAGTAGCGCTAAACAAACTCCATGAAGTCACCAGCGCAGTAGAGACGAAGCATCGCAGTGCTGTTTTTACTGCTACTGGTGACTTTAACCAGTGCAATTTACGGACTGTACTCCCCAAATATTACCAGCATGTGGACATTCCCACCCACAATAAAAGCACACTGGATCATGTTTACTCCAATATACGTGGCACTGACAGAGCGGCACCCCTTCCCCACTTCCGACAGTCAGATCACATCTCCCTGTTTATGTACCCAGCCTACAGACAAAAGCTGAAACAAACAAACCCTGTTATTAAGCAAATTAAGCGCTGGACTCCAGAGGCTGAAAGTACCCTGCAAAACCGTTTTACCTGCACAGCCTGGGATGTGTTTAAAGCTGCAGCCACCCGAGAGGGCTCTTCTGTAAACATACAGGAATATGCTGAATATGTGACTGGGTTCACCAGCACATGCACTGATACCATCGTACCCACCACACAGGTCAGGAAGATCCCCAACCAAAAGCCTTGAATCAACAGTCAGGTACGTCAGATGCTGCGTGCTCACTCTCTTGCATTTAAATCAGGCAGTGAGGTCAAGAACAAAGCTGCAAAGTATGGACTGAGAAAAGCTATAACAACAGCCAAGAGGCAGTACAGAGAAAAGCTGGACAGCCTCGACTCCACTCCTGACCCTGGGCGCATGTGGCAAGGCCTGCAACACATCACAGACTACAAGAGGACCAACAGCAGCACCACTGGCCCCACAGACAGCCTGCCTAACGAACATCTTTTTCACCCGCTTTGAGACCACCAGCTACAGGGCAGAGAAGAGACACACTCACGCATGCACCACCCCCACCACCACGAAAAGTCTCACCAAGCCAGGTAAACAAAGCACTGAGGAATATCAACCCCCGCAAGGCAGCAGGACCAGTCAACATACCTGGGCGGGCCCTCAGAGCATGCGCTGCTGAGCTGAATGACATTCTCACATCAATCTTCAACCTCTCGTCCCCTCCTGCTTCAAAACCACAACCATCATCCCCCTCCCCCAAAAGTAGCCTGTCGAACAGTGGTTGTACTTCCTGAGGAGGCTGAAGAAGTTTGGCATGTCCTCCAGGATCCTCAACAATTTCTACAGCTGCATCATCAAGAGCATCCTGACCAATTGCATCACTACGTGGTACGGCAGCATCACTGCCCTGGACCGCAAACGCCACCTAAACCTAATTACTAGTTGGGCCATCCTTAGCAGCAACAACTGCAATAAAGTGCTTGCGATAACTGGCAATGATTCTTTTACAGTGCTGTGGAGGAATTTTGGCCCACTCATCTTTGCACAATTGTTGTAATTCAGCCACATTGGAGAGTTTTTGAGCATGAACCGCCTTTTTAAGGTCATGCCACAGCATCTCAATTGGATTCCGATCAGGACTTTAACTAGGCCACTCCAAAATCTTCATTTCGGGTTTTTTTAAGCCATTCAGAGGTGGACCTGCTGCTGTGTTTTGGGTCGTTGTCCTGCTGCAGAACCCAAGTGCGCTTCAGCTTGAGGTCACGAACAGATGGCCAGACATTCTCCTTCAGGATTTTTTGGTAGACAGCAGAATTCATGGTTCCATTTACCACAGCAAGTCTTCCAGGTCCTGGAGCAGTAAAACAGCCACAGACCATCACACTACCACCACCATATTTTACTGCTGGTATGATGTTCCTTTTCTGAAATGCTGTGTTACTTTTACGGCAGATATAATGGGACACACACCTTCCAAAAAGTTCAACTTCTGTCTCGTCAGTCCACACAGCATTTTCCCAAAAGTCTTGGGGATCATTAAGATGTTTTCTGGCAAAACTGAAATGAGCCTTTATGTTCTTTTGGCTCAGCAGTGGTTTTGGTCTTGGAACTCTGCCATGCAGGCCATTTTTGCCCAGTCTCTTTCTTATGGTGGAATCATGAACACTGACCTTAACTGAGGTAAGTGAGGCCTGCAGTTCTTTGGATGTTGTTGTGGGGTCTTTTGTGACCTCTTGGATGAGTCATTACTGCACTCTTGAGGTAATTTTGGTCAGCCGGCCACTCCTGGGAAGATTCACCACTGTTCCATGTTTTCCCCATTTGTGGATAATCTCTCTTGCTGTGGTTCGCTGGAGTCCCAAAGCTTTAGAAATGGCTTTATAACCTTTTCCAGACTGATAGATCTCAATAACTTTGTTTCTCATTTGTTCCTGAATTCCTTTGGCTCGCAGCATGATGTCTGGCTTTTGAGGATCTTTTGGTCTACTTCACTTTGTCAGGCAGGTCCTATTTAAGTGATTTCTTGATTGAGAACAGGTGTGGTAGTAATCAGGCCTGGGTGTGACTACAGAAATTGAACTCAGCTTTCCAAAGATGTGATAAACCACAGTTAATTTATCTTTTAACAGCAAGGGAGGGGGGGGGGCAATCACTTTTTCCACACAGGGCCATGTAGGTTTGGGTTTTTAACCTTAATAATAAACACCTTCATTTAAAAACTGCATTTTGTGTTTACTTGTGTTATCTTTGTCTAATATTTAAATTTGTTTGATGATCTGAAACATTTACGTGTGACAAACATACAAAAAAAATGAGAAATCAGGAAGGGGTAAACACTTTTTCACACTGCTGTAAATGAGGTCAAGAAGGCAATCAGGCAGAGCAGCTCTGGCAAGGCACCAGGCATGGATGGCATTCCTGCTGAACAGGCAAACACTTTTCGCACCACTGTATATAAAACAAGTATGCATGGTCTTACCTTTACTTTTAAATGAAATCCATCTACCTATCCCTATGGACAAAATCTTCATGACTTTGTTGTGAAAGTCCTCCTCATCTTCATTTAAATCTCTCTGTCTCAATCCACATTACTGCCAGTTTTGATTGAAAGTCCAATTTTGAAATTTTTTTAAGTTTAGCTATAAAATCTTCCAGTTTCAGTCTGTATAAAATAGAAGCACAAACAAGAGTCCTCGGTACACCTGACTTTCTGATTTTATCTTTAGCTAAATCTTTAGGCGTAGAAGAACTCAAGCACCCCCCCCCCCTTTGGAGCAACGGTACTGCGCAGCCTCTGACCGTGATTTTTAACTAAAGTTTTATGTCAGATTAAGAAGACTAAATATGTTATACACACACGTTAAGTACATTACATAGACTATGGAAAAGGAGGACACACAATAAAAGCTCCTACAAACATTACCATTTACAACAGGGATGGGCAACTTTGGTGGTAGTGAGGGCCACAAAATTTTTTCCTCACTTCCCGAGGGCCAGATTTACATATAAACCTAATGGGGGGTGGGGGGGGGTCATTTCCTGCAAAGTTAGAAGTTTCACAATCAAAACTGAAAATGCAAATGAAAATAAAAGTTACTCAGTGTTTTATCATATTAAAATTACTGGTAAAATTATATCTGCCCTACAATGGACTGGTGATCTGTCCAGCGTGTACCCCGAGGTTCCTATTCACATGTTTAAAACAAAACAAACCACAATAGTGGATGTGCAATGTTTGGTAATGTTATCAGTCTTTTCTTGGGGGATTTGTGCACTTAAGTGTTTGACAGTTCCTTTTTTATTCAGCTAAAGGTACTTTGTGATGTGCCAAGGTCAGTTATGACCAGGATGTAGTAGATTTTATTTCAAAAGGGAAACAAATGTTAATGCTACAAACAGTGCACATTGAGTTTTTATGCACTTTGAGATATGCCTGAGTAAGATGTGACCAAAATGGTTATTTACAGAATGTAATTTCCTCCCCCATTCTATTTATTTAATTGTTGTTCAAGAAGAAAAATATTTCTACTACTTCAAATTCTGTTCAACCCCAGCACTGTTATTGTGTTTTTATGCACTTCTGATGTCCATCTGTCATGTGCCAAGTGCACATTTAAAACCAAGACAATGAATAAAAAGTGCATATTTTTACTCCATGGTGTCTGCAGGTTTTAACAAGTGCAATTTTAGACTTTTTTAGACCTTTTTTAGACCATCATGGATTAAATTTACGACCGTCACGAAGTATTAAAAAAAGAAAGAACAAACCCAGATTGCGGTCAATTGACGTTTATTGTCAGTGAAACGAACATACAGGCACCAGCACCTGAACTGAGTTGCGCAGCCGCTCCCGGTAGTCGGCCATCTTTGAGCTGCTCTCGGGGTGCTGGGCCACGTCCCTGAGGCCCTGTGTGAGGAGGACGCAGGCGGACACCACGCTCATGGCGCCCCCCAACACCGCCGTCTGTATGCCCTTCCCTTCAGCAGAGATGCTCGCGGCCCTGCCCAAAAACTGTGGCTCCGTGGCGAAACCGACCAGAGCGGCGACGGCCTGGACCAGGGCGGCGCTGAAGAGGATGCACCGGTTCCTGGTCAGCTCGCTGGGCTGAGTCTTCACCTCCTTGACACACGCCAGGAAGGCCGTGCCGCTCGTGCTCATGCTCTTGACGCTCAGCTTGAACTGCTCCTTCGCAAAGCGGTCCCTGGACCTCTCGCTGGCCAGCGACGAGATGTCCGTCAGAGTCTTGAGATTGGTGGAGATGTTCTGAGAAAGCTCCAGGAGCAGCTGCGGGCTCAGGTCGGGCAGGGGCGTGATCCGCAGGACGTTGCAGCTCTGCTCCACCTCGTGTCGGCAGCGAGTCACCTTGTAGCGGTCCACGAGGCCCGGCAGACAGGGCTGGGAGCCGGGGGTCTCGACTGACGCCAGGTAGGCGGCGTGAGTCGAGCACTCGGTCAGGGACACCACCAGGTCGGCCATCTCCAGGAGGCGGTCCCCCACCTCCGTGAAGCGGCCCATGTTGAGCTGGCTCTGGATGTCGTGGGTCAGGATGGAGAGCTCCTTAGTCCGTGCAATAACCGTGTCGCGGCACTGGTCGAAGGTGTCGGCCAGCGCCACGCCCTCGGAGGTCATGACGGGCCGGGTCTCACTGCAGAGCAGCAGCAGGTCAGCCACCAGCTGCATCTTAACCTTGCATGCGTCGCAGATGGAGGAGAGCCGCTTCCTCTGCGGCAGACTGCCACTGGGTGTGCTGCTTGATCCCTCACTCGCAGATTTACCAGAGCTGCCACTAGCCATAATAATGGGGGTGGGGGGGGATTGGGGGGGATGGGGGTCAAACAGCTCTGCTAGTCACTGAGAAGTTAATGGTGTGGGTTAAGACATTTCAATCAACTGGCCAAACAGTCTTTGTTACACTCCTTCCAAATAATGGTGACTATAGAAACATGGATCACTGTAAACTGACGCTGTGACTCAACAGCCCTGCGGCGTCACAACTGCGTACAGAGTCCGGCTGTGACGTCAGCAGCCCTTTTCTTCCCTTGTGTCTCTGCCTCCTTCCTCTTCCTCTCTTCGTCCAAATGCACACGGTACCGTGACCTGGCAGCCATGACAGATTTCATTAAGTCAGGTGTAAGTGGAACCCTGGTAACGCCCCCATGTATTGCAACGTAGTCGCAAACAAGCCTGTGTGCAAACCTTTGAGATACAATCTTTCTTGACGAACTCTGCTACTCCAAATCGGATGATATAGGCGGTCTTGTCTCTCCCGCATTGGAATGTTTTGGCTACTGTCGAGTCGGGAAACATTGCTTGAAACAGTTCCCCGATGTCGTCATTAGCTCTGTATGACTGGTGTTTAGCCACGGTGTTAAGCGCCCACAGAACTTCTGCCTTCATCGTTTCAGTCGAGCCCATTAGATCGCGAATATCATTTGTATTATTTCTTGACGTGCTGCTTGCAACCGAACAGAACTGAGCAATTCCATGAGAGTTGCGTGCTGCATTTGCTGATTCCTGGTGTTTGCTAGCTTTGATGTGTGACTCCAGTGCCCTGACGCCCAGGGTCCCGAGTTTAAGTGTTCTTTTGCACAACGTGCAGTACGCCTCAGTGTCGTCGTTGGGATCGCGTTTGAGCCAGTCTGCAAAGTCATCTCTTGAGAGCCAACTGTCATTAAATTTACATTTGCCCATCTTTTTAGTTTTGTCCTGCTAGCTTTCTCTCCTGCCATTCGCACGTTACTTCACAACTATTCCCGCCTTGCTCGCGCACACAGCTCATTCAGACCAGACCCAAAATGCTTGCTCCAGCATCCTGTGACGACAGTACATTTCCGTTTCACATCTGTAGTTTTATTGTGCGTTCCACTAACAGCAACATTTCATGTAGAACAGGGGTCGGGAACCTTTTTGGCTGAGAGAGCCATGAACACCACATATTTTTAAATGTAATTCCGTGAGAGCCATACAATATGTTTAAAACTAAAAATACAAGTAAATGTGTGCATTTTATGTAATTTCAACACTTTTAAAGTACAATAAGTCTCTGAATTCTTTTTAATAACATTGTTATGCTGTTGCTAATCAATGATGAGTAT
This sequence comes from Pholidichthys leucotaenia, assembly GCA_020510985.1. Classification (NCBI taxonomy): domain Eukaryota; kingdom Metazoa; phylum Chordata; class Actinopteri; order Cichliformes; family Pholidichthyidae; genus Pholidichthys; species Pholidichthys leucotaenia. The sequence goes on along the minus strand of CM035847.1, from coordinate 312,925,815 downwards.
TTCTTACCATTAATGCGACTTCTGGTGCTCAATATTGGCTGAGCCTGGATACCCGGATGTGCAGCGGCTTTTGGGATATTCAAATTCAAACGTTTATTTCAAACTCAGGGTTCATATTAAATGCAGAACTGAAACGAGTAGAAAATAAATAAATAAATGCTTAAATTCAGCGTGCCGTCTCGTGTGATCTGAGCTCGTAATGGCCGATGTTTCTAAAACTATGCGATCTGGATCAATATTGGCTGAGCCTGGAGTACCCGGATGTGTAGCGGCTTCCGGGATATTCAAATTTAAATTCAAACGTTTATTTCAAACTCAGGGTTCATATTAAATGCAGAACTGAAACGAGTAGAAAATAAATAAATAAATGCTTAAATTCAGCGTGCCGTCTCATGTGATCTGAGCTCGTAATGGCCGATGATTCTAAAACTATGCGATCTGGATCAATATTGGCTGAGCCTGGAGTACCCGGATGTGTAGCGGCTTCCGGGATATTCAAATTTAAATTCAAACGTTTATTTCAAACTCAGGGTTCATATTAAATGCAGAACTGAAACGAGTAGAAAATAAATAAATAAATGCTTAAATTCAGCGGGCCGTCTCGTGTGATCTGAGCTCGTAATGGCTCGTAATGGATCTGAGCTCGTAATGGCCGTGTGGAAAAGACATAAGAACAATACTTTAAAAAAAACATTAATCCTTTATCGATATTTTGCATTGAAACGTAGGTCTTAAATTACTCAAACTCAATTTTAGACTCACAGTGCAAAATATCCCTGTATTTTAGACTTTTTTAGGCCTAAAGTTGAAAATGTGTAATTTTAGACTTTTTTAGACATCGCGGGCACCCTGTACTCATATTGATCTGTGTTGGTTTGAAATTTATCATATTCAACAGATCACTGAACAGGTGTGGTCCAGTTACATATCTTAATTTCAAATTGTGGCCCAACTGATTTTGTAACTGAATAGCCCTGCTGTAGAAGATGGATGGATAGATAAAATTATATTATGACCTAATTTTTAAAACTCTCTCCATCAAAATGATGAGCAAAGAGAAATTCCGGATGATGATGAAGAAAAGAAGCAAAGAAATAGCTGTGTGGGCTTGGTAATGTCTGGCTCCCCAAAATATGGAATTAAAAAAAAACCCAGCAGATTACAACGATCAGTCTGAGCTTTTATTGCTGACATGGGCTTCACCTGCCAAACAAGAATAAATGCCACAGCTCCTCAGCTGTACAATTTATTCTTGTTTAAAAGCAGTCTACTTTGTACATTTAGTGCTGTTTACAGCCTATTAACACAGTCTTAGCGGGCAAAACATACCTAACAACACTCCTGTGCACAGCACAGTCACTGCTGCTCCTGCTAGTGGCTCCCTCTCTTGTTCCATCACTTGCAGAGAGTAGCACTAGGTTTCGATTAGGGCGCCCTCTGCTGGTGGACTCTATAACTGCATTTAAGAATGCAGTTCCAAACGTGATATAAATAAATAACTGATTTTTGGAAATGGACTGGCGGGCTGTAGTGGATTAGGGGGTGGGGCGCCAGTTGGTCATCTCTGATTTGCAACATACACAGAGCTGTCACCAGGAACGTGCATCTTGCACAAGCTCTAACCGGGCTGCAGAGGATTGTGCAATCCCCTTGAGGCTGCATTTGTTGCTGCTTCACCTGGCCTCTCTCCCTGGTGTTTGAACAGGAAATGTGCAGATTCAGTGATTTTAAATATATAAATATTGCTGAAATGATTGGAATCCTTCAGAAATTACATTTAGACTTACAAGACAAATTAGCAAACAAATAATCATCTATTTATAATTCTTTATTTTTTCATGATACCGCCCCTGACCACACGTCACTGCCTGACTGACATATTCTGCTGTGCTGTATGAACCAGGGGCCTCCAACCTGAGGCTCCTGGAACGTTCAGGTTTCTGTGGGAAATTTTCTCATTTCACTTCTTAGTTAGTCCAAAGATTTGCAAATAACTTGTCATTATTGTGCATGTGTTCTGCAGGCACCCTTACACCCATGCACAACAACGGCAAATTATTTGAAAATCTTTGGTCCAATTAAGAAATGAAATTAGAAAATTTACCACAGAAACCTGAATGTTCCAGGAGCCCCAGGTTGGAGACCCCTGGTATAAACTATCCTCACACTCTTTAGAGGATGGCAGCTTTTCTTTATCAGCTGAAGCCACTTCCTTGTTTTTAGGCCATTTTGACTTGATGCAGTCTTACTAGTTCCTCTGGGTTTTCCTGATGATAAGTTTGTGGAATTCTCTAAAATGGAGAAAATATGAAAACTTTCTAACGGTACGCATTTCAGATTTTCTAAGAACATGTCAGTGTTACCTCCAAACAGCATGGCGTCCATGCTGATCTTCCTCTGCAGTCGTTTCTCTCTCTCCTTTGTCGCCTGTCTCTCTCGCTCCCTCCTCCGCTCCTCCTCCTGCTCTCCTTCCAGCATCACCATCAGAGCCTTCTCCTCCGCGGCGTAAACCACCGTCCTCTTCCTCGTCACGCGCCTCAGCCGCTCCAGTCTGCTGCAGAACACCTCGGTGGACTGCTGCTCGGTGACGATACCTGCCAGACCAGACGGTGGCGTCACATAAAGGTTTCCATCGCTGCATAAAGCTGACTGACAGCACAAGGTTTTCTAACGCCAGAAGCAACATCTACAGGACCCATAGAAACTATTCACTCACAAGAAAAATATTTTGCAAATTTATGAGACAAAAAAGGTCACAAATTTTTGAGAAAAGTTGCAAATTATAAGAAAAAAAAATTACAAATCTATGAAAAAAGTTGCAAATTTATTAGAAAAAAGATGAAAACTTACTGGAAAAAAGTCACAAAATTTATGAGAAAGGCTGAAAATTTACAAGAAAAAATATAGAAAATTTAAGAGAAAAAGTCAAATTCTGAAGAAAGAAGTTAACAATTTTTGACAAAAAGTGATACATTGATGTGATATGAGGAAAAATTTTTGAAAATGAACAGGAAAAACTTGCAAATTCATGAGAAAAATGTCACAAATTTTAAAGAAAAAAGTTGAAAATTTACAAGAAAAAAACTGCAAAACTATGAGGGAGAAAGTAACAAATCTACGAAAAAAAAATTGCAAATTTATGAGGAAAGAAGTCAAATTTTTAAGAAAAAAGTTGAAAATTTTTGACAAAAAGTGATACATTTGAGAAAAAGAAGCTGCTGATTTGAGGAAAAAAGGTCAAATTTATGAAAAAGTTGACAATTTATAAGAAAATGAAAATTTACAAGAAAAAAATTAGCAAATTTATGAGAAAAAAGTCAAGTTTTTAAGAAAGAAAAATGAAAACTTATGAGAAAAAATTCAAGTCTGTGGGGAAAAAGCTGTAAATTTAAGAGAAAATGTTAAAATTTACAAGAAAAATGTGCTTTTCTGTTTCGACGTGGCGGTTCAAAGTCCTTTTCTTCACAAGTGTAACATAACAGAGGAAGGTTGGTGGTGACATGGGGGACAGTTCTCTCTGATGTCCAGGGTGGGATGGGCAAAGATCTGAAGTCATTTTGCCAACATGGGGGGCAGCACCCCCCTCATACCACCTGCAGACCACAGAAGGAACGCTCCGGGTGACAGCCCACTGTTTACACTGGACTAAGGACTTCTGCTCACTTTTTAATATGTATTCTTTACTTTCTGTGGTGCTCCAACCAACCAATGAGACTGCAGCTGGCTATTCAAGGGAAGGACGAGTAAAAACACTGAAAAATAATGAGCAAACCTCTCACCTTTCTTGGACACGGCCTCTGCTCTGAGCCTGCGCAGCTTCTCCAGGGACCTGAGGATGTCCTGCACCCTCTTCACATCCGCCTGCTTCTTCCTGACTTCACAAAGCACAGAGTCTGCAGCCAGCTTCAGCTCCTGCTCCTAAGAGGGGGGCAACATAGGTCTCAGTTTGACATCAAAACCCTCCTGTGCAGTGAATCAGTCATTGTTCACAAGTATCACAGCAAAGAAGTATGCTGAATTCTGTCAAGAACTGAGCAGAAGGACATGTGTCGTGCTCCAGCAGCCGCTGTTTTACAGTTGGAATACAATAAAAGTGAAACTGAAAGTAAAAACCAGAGGAGCAGGAATGAAGACATGACATGGGCTTCAGGATCTCCTCTGGTAACATTACCCGGTGGTGGCCCGCCACGCCTGAAAAATTTCCGCCATTCCAACAGGAAATATAAATTTAAGAAAAATTTATGAAGGAATGACAATCCACAAGCGCGCACACAAACAACGCACATGACCATCATTGCGCCGAGTTCAGAAGCGCCCTGCCTGTGTGTTCCAGTTGCCAGGCAGTGTCTCGCTACTAGCATGACTGTCCGAGACAAACATGAGCTTATTAAAGTACTTTTAAATGTGGAAAAAAAATCAGAAGAGGTATGTAAGCAGTGGAGGCATTTATCATGGGTTTAACCCACTGGTAACGGGAGCAATAATGAAGAGTCGATTAGCTAACAGGTGTGGTTAAGAGCTCAAGTTGGCTGATTTTGTCTTCTTTTTAATGATTAGGGTTTTTTTTTTCTTATTTCAGACAAAAATGAAAAGCAGCTGTTTTTACCTTTACCTTTGTTGATATTAACTAATTTATGTTCATTATTATGTACCTGGCAGGTTAAGATGACCGAAATTCATGAAGTCAATGACTTTAATCCGTCAGCAGCCTTCAGACAAACTAAACGTGCCAACATTTGGATTTCAAAATAAGGGAGGTTTTTCCTGCTGTCTGGGTGGTGAGAGTTCTTAAAAAAACAAAAAAACAAAAAAAACTATAAATATATAGAAATATTATAACAAAAATAACTGCATCTTTGGTCATTTAAGTTAATTTATTTCATTAAGTACAATTTTATTAATAAATTTTTTCTTTGAAATCAGAGTTAAATTATTGTTCTGTTCTGGCTCTGCAAAATTATGGTCAAAAATGTAAGTTGTTAGAAGAAAAAAGTAAAAAAAAATTACCACAGTCTGCTTCAAATTTATTTAAAAAAACAGTAATTTTATTTTAAAAAAAATAGACAAAAATTAGTCATAAAATAATCCACAAACGTATAATAAAGTCTCAAATGTACAAGAAAAGTCCATTTTAAAAGAGAAAATTACAAATTTGAGGAAAATGGTTTCAAATTTACATAAATTTACAGAGAAAAGTAGAAAACTATAAGAAAATTGTTATAAATTTTGAGAAAAACTTCAAACCTTCATGACTGAAGTCATTACTCAAGTTTTTAAGTGGGTGCTCTTTGTACCCTTAATAACGAAATTTTTGGTTGTCTGATTTTAATTATTAATTTCATAGCACTGCTTTTATATGAGTAGAATTTCTGGCTACTATACCCACCTCTGATCATATAATTTAAGTATGCATTAGTTAATGACTAATATGAATGGGTTTTTTTTCCCTTCCCTACTCTCTCAATGGAAAAAAAGAAACACTAGAATAACTAGAAAAGCACTCGGAGAGCGCAGACCTCCGCCAAGCGCCACAGTTCCCCCCATACAGTGTTTGTGTGTACGTTTTCAGATTCCTTGACCATGAAAACATATGACTAGCAATTGGATTCACAATGATAGGATTAGTGGTTCAGTAGTAAAAGCATTACCTCCTTGGCGGAGGTAATAAACTGAAGTGTTGGTGTTGTGTCCATCTCCTCCATCTGCAAACTCCCAGGCTGCAGGCGTTGCAATTCATCGCACAACCGCGTACAACCCACAGGCCAATGGGCTATGCGAGCATTTTCATAGATCACTGAAAGCAGCACTCAGGGCTTCACTGACGGATGCAAATTGGGTAGACAGGTTGCCGTGGGTTTTATATTGGGGTTGCGCTCCGCGCCAAGAGGATTTGGAAGCTTCCCCGGCAGAGAGCTTGTTTTTGCGCAGCCCCTATGGCTGCCCGGGGAATTTCTGCCAAATAATCCCACGCCGGACAGCTGCCCGTCTCAGCTTTTGCAGCGTAGCGCAAACACAGGCACGCTGCCGGGCCCTGCCCACCACTGTTTTCCGCGTGCTTTTGTGCCTAAAACTTTGAAGAACGCGGAGTTCATGTTCGTCAGACACGACGACCAGCGCCCTCCATTGCGCCTGCACACATGTTGAAAATGGCCGTATCTCACAATGTTAAAGAATCCTTTAAAAAATTCCTGTATCCAGACGGTGATCCGGATCATCCCCAAAACTTAATCAATTCTTCCTTGTAGCATTTCCAACAACGTCTGAAAGTTTCATCGAAATCCATCCAAAACTTTTTGAGTTATCTTGCTAACCAACAGACAGACAAACAGACAGACAGACAAACGCTGGCAAAAACATTACCTCCTGCGGCCTGACGGAGGTAAAAATACAAAAAATACACATATTTTTGTCATTTATGTAAGCCATGACAAAAAAAAAAATCCTGCAGGACAAAACAAGACACTTGGTATTTTCTAACCTGTTTGTATACCACCATAGACAGAGCTCAGAGAGGTGCAAGATGAGACAGAAGAGAGGAGCCAAGGAGAGGAAAGTGTTCAGGCAGAGGATCTGGGAGAGGTGAGAGCAGAGGAAGGAGAGAAGGATGACACCAGTAAAAAGTCCAAACACATCTTGTGAATCTTGTGAAGCTGTCACTCTCATCCACTAATGTTACGCCTTGGCCAATCAGTGGCCTGCAATCTGCTGATGTCACATTTTCAGCTCAACTCAGCACGGTTGGAACCTCACTGAAGTAGGTCCCAAAAATGTACCTGGTACTAATGGAAAACCCTACAAACCAAGGAGAGTCGAGGTGAGTATGGCTGAGTAGGTACCAGTGGAAGCGGGGCTTTATTCAACCACCTGAACAAACGCCACAAACACAAGTATGATAAATGCATGAAGGCTAAACCCAATGTCGCTTCACTAAATCAGTCTGTGACCGGCACCAACCCAGGCAACCATAGTATCAACCCTGAACAGCGCTTCACCGTATCTATCCGCCTCTCAAAGACACGCTAAAGTGACTGATGCAATAGTGTTTTATTTGGCCAAAGATATGTGTCCACTTAATACTGTATGAGCAACGAAGGCTTCAGAAATGTGGTCAGAACACTGGAAAAGAAACACGTGATCCCCACATGATTATTTCTCCAAAGTTGCATTACCTGCGCTGTATGAAAAATACAGACGGATATCACAACTGTCGAGTACTTTGCAACTATGACTGACCTATGGTCAAGCAGAACAACAGAGCCCTACCTATCCCTGACAATTCACTACATTGATAGATTTTAAAATGAAGAGTTGATGTTTGCAGACATCGTCGTTCCCACAAGACCACACAGGAGAAGCTATAGCCCACGGACTGAGGAATGCCCAGTCACCTTGAAGCCTGCAGGAGGAGGGACTAGTCTGCATAACAACAGACAGTGGATCTAGACAGTGGTGTGGTAGATGTCCGCCTCACCCGCAGAGCCATCAACATTGCAGGCGACACCTCCCACCCCTCACACTCCCTCTTCAGCCCCCTGCCATTGGATAAATAGTACCAGAGCCTCCAGGCCCACTCCACAAGACTGCTAAATAGATTTGTTCACCAGACCATCAGGACCCTGAACTCTGCCCACTCCCCACCCCAGACCATAACACACTCACCTACACAATAACTACCTCAGCTGTTGGCACAGAAAGATTGGCACACCAATAGTTACAGGTACATATATACACATATAGGTACATCTGCTGCTGTGTCTCTGCACTTTACTGCAACCATTTGCACGAATGCCATATCTGCCGCTGTCTGTCATTGCAATATTGATCATGTGCAGTCCTATCTGTCACTCTTTTTTTTCATCCTTCTTTCTTCTTTTTTATATTGCACACACCGCTAAGAGAGAGAGAAACAGCATTTCAATTCTCCTGTATAGAATTATTGACAAATAAAAATCTTGAATCTGACGTCGTCAAGGCAGCTTCTCTAAATAAATGGATAAGGCTCCAGTGCTTTGGCCACAGGCTTCATCTAGCAATTGGTGAGCAGGACAGAAAAAAAAAACATTAAAAAAGTACACAGACTTGAAATCTGTGTTTTTCCTAAAGTTAATGAATAATTGTGATTAATAACCGTGATTTCAAAATTGATCAAAAATAATCATGATTATTATTTTGGCCATAATCGTGCAGCTCTTGGACCACCTCTGCTCCTGACCCAGACTAGCAGCTGGTTTCATGGGACATGATCAGGAGACCTTAGAATTCCTCCTCAAACTGTACTTTTACAGTAATGCTGTAGTGGCATTGCTCCATTGGGATAGCACTGAAAGGCCTTTAAATCATTTAGAGCCTTCCCTGTAAAACAGTATGTGAGGAGGATGACTTTAATTCAGTTTAGGAATATATATATATATATACTGTATATATACAGTATATATATATATATATATATACACTCACCGGCCACTTTATTAGGTACACCATGCGAGTAACGGGTTGGACCCCCTTTTGCCTTCAGAACTGCCTCAATTCTTCGTGGCATAGATTCAACAAGGTGCTGGAAGCATTCCTCAGACAGTTTGGTCCATATTGACATGATGGCATCACACAGTTGGCGCAGATTTGTCGGCTGCACATCCATGATGCGAATCTCCCGTTCCACCACATCCCAAAGATGCTCTATTGGATTGAGATCTGGTGACTGTGGAGGCCATTTGAGTACAGTGAACTCATTGTCATGTTCAAGAAACCAGTCTGAGATGATTCCAGCTTTATGACATGGCGCATTATCCTGCTGAAAGTAGCCATCAGAAGTTGGGTACATTGTGGTCATAAAGGGATGGACATGGTCAGCAACAATACTCAGGTAGGCTGTAGCGTTGCAACGATGCTCAATTGGTACCAAGGGGCCCAAAGAGTGCCAAGAAAATATTCCCCACACCATTACACCACCACCACCAGCCTGAACCATTGATACAAGGCAGGATGGATCCATGCTTTCATGTTGTTGACGCCAAATTCTGACCCTACCATCCGAATGTCGCAGCAGAAATCGAGACTCATCAGACCAGGCAACGTTTTTCCAATCTTCTATTGTCCAATTTCGATGAGCTTGTGCAAATTGTAGCCTCAGTTTCCTGTTCTTAGCTGAAAGAAGTGGCACCCGGCGTGGTCTTCTGCTGCTGTAGCCCATCTGCCTCAAAGTTCGACGTACTGTGCGTTCAGAGATGCTCTTCTGCCTACCTTGGTTGTAACGGGTGGTTATTTGAGTCACTGTTGCCTTTCTATCAGCTCAAACCAGTATGGCCATTCTCCTCTGACCTCTGGCATCAACAAGGCATTTCCGCCCACAGAACTGCCGCTCACTGGATATTTTTTCTTTTTCGGACCATTCTCTGTAAACCCTAGAGATGGTTGTGCGTGAAAATCCCAGTAGATCAGCAGTTTCTGAAATACTCAGACCAGCCCTTCTGGCACCAACAACCATGCCACGTTCAAAGTCACTCAAATCACCTTTCTTCCCCATACTGATGCTCGGTTTGAACTGCAGGAGATTGTCTTGACCATGTCTACATGCCTAAATGCACTGAGTTGCCGCCATGTGATTGGCTGATTAGAAATTAAGTGTTAACGAGCAGTTGGACAGGTGTACCTAATAAAGTGGTCGGTGAGTGTATATATACACATTTCTATATATGAAGCTACAGATGAGATGTTTTGATATAAAAGTTTCATATTTGTGATTTGCTTTGTCTCAGAGTCTGTGTTAAAGTGCTAAAGATGCTGATGCGGCTGTACTTTGTTATCACTTTGTTTTAGATCCATGTACTGTTCCTGTGTGACTGGTGCTGAGAGAGTGCGACGGTTCCCGAGAAAGAGATAATCTGTACACCAAGTTTTGACCAGATGTACTGAATCAATCACCATGGACATTTTCTTCTCCACCTCTCGGATAACAGAAAGCTTAAAGGACTGACTGATGTGTGTTTGAGTCAGAATGATGCGTGAATAGGCTCTGAGACTGTTTTTGTATTGTAATGACAATAAAGTTGAATCTCATCTCATCTCATCATCTCCACTGGCCACTGTAATTAAATTTGCTGAAACTTTGATCCTGCCTGATTCTTGACTGAAGGTTAAGAAGAATTTTTCTAACATATTTACCTTCTTCTTCTCCTCCACCTGCTGTTTCTGCCGCATCCTCCATTTATCTATCCGGGCCTCTTTCTCGGCCCGCCGCTCCTCTGCTTCTTCCTCCTCCAGCTGCTGCTCTCTCCGGGCTCTCAGTCTCCTTGTCCTCCTCCGAGCAGCTCGGTCCACTTGGACTTTCAGTCCGGGATCACTGAGGAGACTCACTTTGTGCTGCAGCTCTCTCTGAACCCGTAAAGCCGCTGAATAAGCCTCGGTCCAGACGCTGCCGTCGTGCAGGTTCTGCTTCAGGGCAGAGCAGGTCTCCTCCAGGCGGCAGATGAGCTGCGCAGCCAGGTACAGAGCCTCTCTGATGGCGGGGATAGAGCTCAGCGGGGACCGCCGTCGCTGCTCTCTCTGCGGGCTTCTGGAGGATGTTTTTCTGTCCTGTAAGAACCGTCTGACCCACTGCGAGTCCTGCTTCTTCTGCCGGACCGCCTCATCCTCCTCTGGCTGCGGGCTCGCTCCTGTATCACGGTCCCGGTCCTTCCCCGGACCCCCGAGGAGGTCTCCTCCCCACTCGTGGATCTCCTCATACCGACTCTGCTCGCGGTCATAGGGGGGCTGATGAGCGGCTCTAAAAGGCTGGGATGGAGGCGGAAAACCGGTGCGGGTGTTTACCGGAGCTGGCGGGGGCATGCACGGGAAGGGTCCGGAGGGCGGCGGGACAAAGGGAGGCGGTGGGACGGAGGGGTCAAATCTATATTGAGGTACAAATCCAGGCCCTCCAAATCCAGCCCCACCAGAGGGAAAGTCGAAACCGGGTACGTAAGGTGGAGCGGCGCCATAAACCGGTGAGGAACCCCACGGTGGAGCCGTGTCGACCGGCTTCATCGGTTCGTGAAAGCCGCTGCTGCTGTACCCAGTCTGGAAATTATCGGCGTTAGACACCGGAGGCAGCGAGGAGTCTGGATGGTACCTGGCGTCCATGTTTGTTTGTTTCTTCTGCTTCTTCTTCCCTCGTTAACTCGTGGATAGCAAACAACTGAAAGGTGCATACTGCCACCTACTGTACAAGAGTGTGTAACATTCTGTCATCTCAGCCTGACTCCTAAAGTCTATGACTTAATCCTGTGTTATTTAAAAAAGAGAAAAGAGCCCTTCTCGTGATTCTTAGTGCCTCTCCATCTCCATCTGTTCCCAGAATCCCAGTTAAATCCCATTCCCTACCGGCCTCTCAAACTTCATTTTTCATTCTCTCTCTTTCATTTCCATACTTGTGACAGTGTAATAAGATGTGCTCCACATTTTCTTTTTCTCCACATTCTCTACATCTGTCACTTTCGCTTTTCCCCATGGTGAATAAAGTGCCATTTAAAACTGTGTGATCCAGTCTGAGTCTTGCCATAATGATGTCTTCCTTCCTGTTTGTTGTTTTATAATTCTTTATTGCAATAGATTTTTGTATTTTGTAATACAATCTACCTTTATGATCTCCATCCCATATTTTTTGCCATAGCTCAGTTCCTTTTTTCTTGACTACTGCTTTCCCTTCACCTTTTCCAAGAGACAATGGTATAGTTATTTCTTTCCCAAGAGCACTTTTTGCTAATTTGTCTGCACAGTCATTCCCTTTCAAGCCTTCATGTGCAGGAACCCAACAAAACTGAACTTCTCCACCACCCCGTGTACCCTAAATAAACTGTGATATAGCTCAATCACCAAGTCTTCCCTTGTAGATTTTAGTGTCTGTATGGTTTTTAACGCTGCAAGTGAGTCCGTGCACACCACCTCCCGGTCCGGTCTGACCTCCTCCACCCACTGCAAACCAATAATTATTGCCACCATCTCTGCTGTAAACACGGATGTATTGTTGGAGAGTCTTTTTGAGATGGTCACTTTAAACTCTGGTCACTAGTCACTATAACTGGTCACTATAACTCTGTTATATATTAAAATATTGTATTATTGAGTGATTCACTGGTCAACACCAAATTTATTGTCTAAGTTTTTTTTAGCTTATTTTGGACAATTTTGATGTGCTGGATCCAAAAATCACATTGGTTTTGCTCAATCAGGTCAACTTTTTGAACTATGGCCACGTTTTCTTACATTTTTGTTTACATGTACGGGTATTTTCACTTTATATGATGCAAAATTCTTTTTTATTTCTTGAAATTCTCTGAATTTTGAACAATGATGATTTAACATTCAATTTACATGTACTTACCTTTATCACTGTCTACTATTCAATTTACAGTACAACTGTACAACTGTTGCGCAACTGCTTATAACTTAACATAACAACCTGACCTGATTGAGAGAAACGGATGTCATTTTCGGATTCAGCAGTGCAAAATTGTCTTAAATCAGTTGAAAAAACACAGACAACTTACAAAAAAATTGTTTTTGTTGTGTTATTGTAATTCTGAGTATAAAAGGCTGGGGTGGAAGAGATATGGTCTCTTTTGACCTTTGCCTCTGCCTGTACGGGAGAGTCTTGTGTCTGTGAGTCATACAATAAAGTTGAGTTCTATTGCACCTCTGGCCTCATTACTGGATTACAGACACAACATTTGGTAATGAGGATAAAAGCATGGATAAAGGTATTTCAGCCATTCGGCCATTTCTGGAGCTTCCTGGTGAGCCGCTGGCGCCGTGGGAGAGGTAGTTTGCCGCATTTGAGAATTATCTGGCGGCATTGAACCTCGGTGAGTTGGAGAAATTGCGTGCACGAGCAAAACTGGTCCATAATCTTGGCATAATCTTGGCATGGAGGGCGGCACGGTGGAACAGTGGTTAACACTGCGGCAGCACAGCAACTCACCTTGGGCGGGGGATCCTGGGTTCGATCCCAGCCCACACCAACAGTGATCTGTGTGGAGTTTGCATGTTCTCCCCGTGTCTGCGTGGGTTTACTCCGGGATTTCTCCGGTTTCCTCCCACATGCCAAAAACATGCAAGTTAGGTTAACTGGCATCAAAACTGGGGATTCTAAATTGTCATAGTCCGGAGGATCCAGCTCTAACAGCACCACAAGCGGACTGGAAAGTCGGTGCAGCGGTGTGTTGCTGACCTGCACCAACTGGCTGGGGGTTGCCAGTTTGGGACCTTAGAGGAAGAGATGGTCCGCGATCAGTTGGCGGAGCACACGTTGTGTGCAGCTGCATGGTCAAGACTCCTTACCCATTCCGGTGAGCTGACGTTGGCCAAAGCGGTGGAGATAGTCCAGCAGTTCGAAGCAGTGGATAAACTGTCATGGGACCTTGGTGAGAGAACAGCATTGGGGAAACCTGACTCACAATCAGCGGCACAGGCTGTTGACCCGGATAGTGATGATAGCGTGGAAGAGAGAGAAGAATACGCTACCACTATAAAAATTAGATCCGCCCCGGGGTCGCCAAAGTGTTTTGGCTGCAGGTCTACCAAGCACCGGTACAAGGCGAGAGAGTGTCTGGCAAAAGGCAAACGCTGTGGCAAGGGTGGACTCCTAAATCTTTTCGCCAGGGCCTGTAAAAAGTTTGAGTGAGGGCAGCAACGACGTGAAGTGGATTCCCCCACCAAGACTCCTACGGTTATTCACACCGTATCACCAAGCACGGATGCTCGTACATATTTAACAGTTACGTTGGATGGCGAGGACATGCTGTTGTTGGTGGACACCAGCATAGTGAGGTTCGCGTTGAACTGGCCTACTGTGAAGAGCTAGTTCCCCTACCATCGTGTGAGAGGTCTGTCGATGCCATTGTGTGGGTGTGGCAGTAATAGGCTATCCATCATGGGTTCGCTGGAGCTGACGGCGCAGTACAAGACAGCGGTGGTGTCCAACACACAGTTCGTGGTGATTGCGAGTGGGTTGAATGTGATGGGCTGTGATCTGTTTTATGGACTGGGTTTCTCATTTACCAGCAGCAGCGGAGAGGAATGGCCGGGCTGTGGTTTGTGGGACCAGCCAGTTCTGCGAGTGGTCGACGATGCAGTTTGGGACGACACATTGCCTAGTATTCTGGGAGATGGACAGGACAATTACCACCCAGGGCCATCAGGGCAGGATTCTGGTGCCAGGGCCCACGTTACCCTAGGTGAGGGAACTGGGGGGCATGGTGGAACACCCGTAATGGCGGGTGAGGCTGTGAAGAAACCCCCTCTGCTTCCGGGGTTCAGCCTGGAGACACCAAGAAGCATGGGGCTGCAATGGCTACACCAGCGTTCAAAATGAAAGAGAGCGGGGCAGGACCGGTCGGCACGGGAAACAGACATGCCACACAGGAACACTGCAGGCCGAGTTGGGCTTCACGGAGGGTTGCCAGTGTGGCGCTGCCCGGTGAGGAGGCCCGGTTGAGACATTGTGGACACGGGAAGTCGAGTCAAACTCCTTTGAGAGTCAGTGACGTGGTTTAACCCAGAGAGGAGGCTCGGCTGAGAGGTGTCCACTGAAAGAGGAAGCAACATGAGAATCAGGTGCGGCTGAAGGTGGTGGCTGTTCGGGAGGACGGATACCTTCGACTGTCAGATGACTCATTGAGACACCCCAATGAACTGCGGCACATTATCGAGGAGAAGGAGGTGTCGGGGCCCCGACGTGGCTCATCTCCAGGGACAAAAAGATGAAGGAGCTCTGGGTGGGACTCTGGGTGGTGGCCTCTCCATCGAGGCTGTACGGTAGCAAGAGGTGATGAGTTGGGTTAAATGTGAATTGCCTGGGCTACATAGTTGACATGTTTCTGGTAATGGACTGCTAAAACAAGTGCCCATGTGAAAACAAAATGCCCATGTAATGTGTGCATCACCATGTAAAGGGGTGTGTATTATTGTGGGTTTGCCGGGTTGGGGTGGTATAGTTGGGAATGCTATAGCGGTGTATGAAGGTGCATGTTAACCGGTTGATTGTTACATTGAAATTTTTTCTTCTTTGTGCATACAAGTTCATGGGATTATTTTGTATTATGATAGGAACACAGCATTGTTTTATTTTATGGACCTTTTATCATCAGAGACGGCAGAATAATCCGTCTGGCTGTGTGGAGGTGGGATGGCAGTCCGTCTGTCCCCCTCTAGTTTTAGCTGTTTGTGTGCATGGATAGGCCTATTTTATGTGTTTATTAGTGTGTCTCGGGTACTGAATTTGAGAGGGCTTAATCAGTGTGTATGTGTTTTGGACTTTTCTAAAGGGGGGGAGGAATGTTATATATTAAAATATTGTATTATTGAGTGATTATTGTAATTCTGAGTATAAAAGGCTGATGCGGAAGAGGCACAGTCTCTTTTGACCTTCATCTCTGCCTGTACAGGAGTGCCTAGAATCTGTGAGTCATACAATAAAGTTGAGTTCTGTTGCACCTCCGGCCTCATTATTGGATTACAGATTATGGACATAACATATACTCCAATTCCAACAGAGCCCTCTTTGTTTTTTGAACCGTCAGTATAGAGCTGTAAGTAGTTATAGTAATTGTTCTTGAGGTAAATGCTTGTTTTAACACCAGCTTCACTCATATGCCAATCCTCTTCCTCATTAGCAGACTAATGTCTACTTCTTTTCCCGGAAACGGCCAAGGGGGAACATTACTCACTGGACTGGTGTTAGCTATATCAATAGTGTCTAGTCCATACACTCTGGCTTTTCTTTCAGTTGTCCACCCAAACCCGTGTCCCTGGAAGTTAGAATATTCCCAGCAGTCTTGTAGTGGTGTTTTTGAAATATTTGCTTCCTCACTTCCTTTCAGCTTGACCCAGTATGATGATGCAAGTTTATCTCTTCTCAAATCTGTTGGCATTTTTCCTGCTTCTATTAAAACTGCATTGTTTGGTGTTGTTTTAACAGCTCCAATGCACAGGCAAAGCGCTCTATACTGCATTCTATTTTTTCCAGAGTCGTCTTTGCTGCTGCTCCATAAATCATGCATCCATAGTCTATTGTCGATCACATTAGTGCTCTGTAAATGTCTATTAATGCCTGTTTATCTGCACCCCATTCGTGTCCAGCCACAGCTTTTATGAGATTAATGACTTTTTTGCATTTTGTCTCCAGACTTTCAACGTGAACTCTCCATGTGTATGCACTATCAAACCACAATCCTAGATATTTGAACTCACTCACTTTCTCTATTGGTTGATTATATAATGTTAATGGTTCTGTACCAGTTCTGTGTTGTTGTTGTTGTTTTTTTTTGTGAAAGTCATATAGCAGGTTTTACTGTTTGAAAATTTAAATCCCCAGTCATATGACCACTTTTCCACTTTCTCCATTCCTTTCCTGATGTTTTTGAACACAAATTTCTCATTTCTTCCCCTGGTCCATATGGCTCCATTATCTGCATATAGTGCTGTTTTGATGATCCCTCTTGAGCCTCAAACATGTCATTAATCATTATGTTGAATAAAACTGGTTTCTTCTTCTTCTTCTTGATTTAATGGCGGTTGGCATCAAGCTTGTGGTGCATTACTGCCACCTACTGGGTTGGAGTGTAGACATGAGAATGGCAGGAAAGAACAAAAAAAAAACAACTCAATTCTTTTAATTAACCCAGTTGCACTTAAATATCTAAATAGACCTAGATATATTTCTTTGACTGTTGCTCCTTACAAGTTTTCCAAAACAAAACTTAAATAACCCTTTTCCATTCCTGTAATCATATGTTTTCTTTGGTCATGGTGTTTTTTTAATAGAACTTTATTGAACAAAACAAATATAAACAATCAAGGTGTTATGTCTGTAAAACGTGGCACAATAATGAGACGAGTGGTGAAATGAACAGGACTTTATTCTATGACTCACAGTATTACTAACAGATGCTCCCGCTAGGCAGAGAGGTGGTCAAAGCGGCTGTGCCTCTTCCGCATCAGCCTTTTATAGCCCGGGTGGCGGCGGAACCGGAAAGGTGGAGCCACCACCCATATCATACAATAATACAACATGTTAAACAACACCACATCCCCCCCCCTTCAAAAGTCCAAAACACCTGCACACTAATTAGCCCCCCCCCCAAATTTAGTGCCTGAATCACACGCTAACAATAAACAAGATAAATAGGCTTATCCATGCACACACAAACAACTAAAACTAGAGGGGGACAGGTGGACTACTGTCCCACCCCCACACGGCCAGACGGATTATTCTGCCGTCTTTGTTATACTATAGTTCATAAAAGAAAGAAAAAGAAAGACTGCCGTGTTCCTACTGTAAACATAAAGCAATCCCACAAACATATATACACACAGGTTATACCCTCGAACTTGAATTCAATAAACCACTTATACGTATATGTCAATATACACATCAACCCCACAACCTGGGCACCCCACACCACAGCCCCATGTGCTAAACACGTCAGACAATCACTCAGCACCATGGACAGCTCACAGAGCAATTTCGTGTATTAACCACACTGACATACTGCCTACGTAACCAGAACAATGTCCACATTAATATTTAGCAGTTCATAAAGTAAAACAAACACCCAAACATGCTAACACAAACATTACTTGTTTTTTGTTTTTGTTTTTTTTTCACATGCGCAATTAATAATAACACACCATAAACACATTGACTCCTTTTAACTCATCAGACACACTCCATGGAGAGCCCCCCCCCCCCCATCCCCAGAGACCTGTCAGGCGGGTCCTGACCAGAGTGTCGCCTCTTCTTGGCGCTCGGGGATGACTCACGTTGGTACTGAAGCGCCTCACCTTCCTCATAAACACGCTGCAGCTCGTTGGGGTGTCTCTCCATACCATCTGTCAGCTGAAGGTAACTGTCCTCCTGGACAGCCACCACCTGTAGCTGCCCCTGGTCCTCCTGTTTCCTCTGCTTCCCGTGGGCTCCTCTCAATCAGCCTTCTGCTCTGGGTCGAACCAACTCAGCGACCCCCAGAGGAGCCCTGCTCGGCTTCCAGTGTTCCTGTGTGGCCCGTCATTTAACCATGCCAGCCGGTCCTGCTCCGCTCGTTTTCATTTTAGATGCCGGCGAAGCCGTTGTGACCCCCTGCTTCTCGATACCTCCCAGCCGAACTCCAGAAGCAGAATGAGTCAGCCACTTGGCTCCATCCGCCGTCACGGGCGTCCCATGGCGCCACTCAGTTTCCTCAGCTAGGGCAACTTGTGCTCTGGCACAGGAACTCTCTCGTGACAGCCCTGGATGGGGCTGGTCCTGCTCACCTTCCAGATTGCTAGGTCAAGGTTCGTCCCATACTGCATCATCCACCACTGCCAGCACTGGTCGGTCCCATAAACTGCAGTCCGACCACTCTTCGCCAATGCCGCTGGTGATGGAAAACCCCAGTCCATAGAAAAGATTGCAGCCCATCACATTTTCGTGATGCCAGTCGCAATAAACTTTAGGTTGGCGACCACCGATGACTTGTAACGAGCTGTCAGCTCCACTGAACCCACAATGGGCAGCCTCCTTCCTCCATAGCCGCATAATGGCTTTAAATGACCTCTCAGCTGATGGTATGGGAAAAAACTCCTCACGGTGGGTCAACTCAACAACGACCTCACTGTGCCCGTGTCAACCAGTAATGGTACCTCCACTCCGTCCAGTTCCACCATACAATTCGTACAGCCGTCAGTGTCCGGGGAAACGGTGTGGATAACCGTGGGAGTTGGAGCATGGGTGTCTGCTTTACGTCGCTGTTCCCCTTGCTCAAACTTCTTACAGACCCTGCAAAGTGACGCAGGAGTCCACACTTGCCACAGCGTTTACCTCTCGCCGGACGCTCTCTAGCCTTGAACCGGTGTTTATTGGACCCACAGCCCAAACATCTGGGTGATCCCGGGGCGGACCTCAACTTCACAGCTGTAGCGCATTCTTCTTAGTCATTGTGTTCGCTATCTGGATCCACAGCCTGCATCGTCGATTGTGAGTCAATCTGGCGTAGCGTGGCTCTCTCACTAAGGTCAAGTGATATTTTGTCCACCGCTTCACACTGCTGGGTTATCTCCACAGCCATGGCTAAAGTTAATTCGCTTAAGTGTGTAAGCAATCTCGAACGAGCTGATGAACACAACATGTGCTCCGCCAGCTGGTCGCGGACTATTTCTTCCTCCAACTCCCCAAACTGGCAGTCCCCAGCCAACTGCCGTAGGTCTGCAACATAGCGCTACACCGACTCGCCGGCCCACTGGAGGCGCTGCTGAAACTGGACCCTCCTGACGATGATGTTTGTAGGTGCGCAAAAATGTTGCGCCATTCACTCAACCACGTCATCAAAGCTATCGCTAGCTCCCAAAGTCGAAAGGATACGTTATCCTTCCATACCCACATTATGGACCAAAATTCCCCTTGCTCATACCTTCTTGAGTTCACTGATGTTTAGTGCCACCAGATAGTTCTGGAATGCGGCGAACCACCTCGTCCAAGGCACCAGAGGCTCCCCCAGATTCTCCAAAAACATTCAAAAAGACAACACGCCCGCGTCCATACTTTATCCTCGTTGCCAAATGTTATGTCCGTAAAACGTGGCACAATAATGAGGCGAGTGGTGAGCTGAACAGGACTTTATTGTATGACTCACAGTTTCAGTAACAGATGTTCCCACTAGGCAGAGAAGTGGTCAAAGAGGCTGTGCCTCTTCCTCATCAGCCTTTTATACCCCGGGTGGTGGCGGAACCGGAAAGGTGGAGCCACCATCCATATCATACAATAATACAACATGTTAATATAATAAACAACACCACATCCCCCCCCTCAAAAGTCCAAAACACCTGCACACTAATTAGGCCCTCCCAAATTTAGTGCCCGATATAATATAATAAACAACACCACACGAGGCACATTTTTACATTTTTTGTAAGAGCAGCTTTGAAAAGCGAGGTAGAAGAAAATAATATACAGTAGTAAAACTCTAAAACTGTGAGGTTCTCAATCCACAAGCTTATATATACTCAACAAGGATAAAGGTTTTTGGGCCTTCTTATCCATTGAAAGACCAAGTGAGTTTAGAAAGTTTATGAGGTCCTTTTTCCATACACTAAAGTATGGTACAGATTTCATAAATCTGCATTTGTGAATGAAATGTTTCGCTAGTATCATCAAAATATTCACTGAAAAGTCTTGATCTTTATCAACCAAAAATATTCCAAATTTAATACAGTGCATGGAAATAATCTGTAAATGAATGTTACCAGATTGAAGCCAACAGTGGAAGGACGACCAAAATTCACCAACAGGCCCACATGCAACAAAGACATGCTCTACTGATTCAATGTCATTGCAGTAAAAGCAAGAACTGTTGTCCAAATGAAACCTTTGGTGTAAACATTGATTAGAAGGATAAATATCATTTCAGTGAGGGAGTGGCGACCTATCAGTACAGCACCGTCCATCAGCTGGGAGGTCATGGGTTCAAGCCCCGGCCAGGTCATACCAGACACCATATAAAAATGGTACTTCTCACTCTCCAGCTTGGTGCTCAGCATAATAAGAACGGGAGAAGGACAAATTGTAACCCACGGACAACAGAATCTGGCAAGTTTACGTTGGCTGATGTCAATGTTCATCAACTTGCACAGTCCTGAGAGCAAAAACTGCAATAATAATTTGAATTTTGCTTTTGGCAGAACAGGGTATGATAAATATATTTTTCTTACTTTTTCTGCTTCAGGAACAGTAAAATCTTGAAGAACATATTTTCTTTTCAACTGATTTAGATAATAAATTGTATTTAAATTCTTGCGTATGAACCTGCTGGTAAGCCAATCATCCCCCAGAGAAATTCCTTCTACAGCAAGTGATCTCATTTTAAGTTTACCTATTCTATGTAGCGTTTGGTTCAAAGTAGTGTGTCCTCTTCTTAATCGGGTGATGACTTTCTCTTCTTTCCTGTTTCTGCCTACTCCCATTCCAGAGTTTACCTGTTTTTGAATGTAATAAAGACGTCTTCCTGTGTCTATTGAGTCCCAATGTTCTTACCACCTTTCCTCTATATACTTTTTAATTATTGATTTGATTTGATTGATCCACCTTACTGAGTGAGATTTCCAGATTTATTGTTTCCAGTTTTACTGATTGTTTTGCTAATATATCCACATCCTCATTACCCTCTACTCCGACGTGGGCTGGAACCCAAAGAAAGTTTATTGTCTGATCTTTATTGTAGAAGTTATAAATTAACCCAGGTAGCAAAATTGGACTGGCCTGCTTCTGGCCCAGTTCTGACCCACACAATGCACTTATACTCAGCTGTCCAGAAGACTGGCAAACCAGATCTGGGCCACAAAAGGGCTGTCATTCTTTGTGGCACATGGGCCGAGTGTTAATAATGGATTTCTACAATTAGGTCCTGCCTACACGACTGCAGTGACTGAATACTCTTGAGAGCTGCCCAACTGTCTGGAGCAATGACTGCATTATTTCTATAATTTACCTCCAACCACTGTAAAGCTAATATAATGGCAACTAGCTCAACTGTCCATACAGATAAGAGACTAGTGGTTCTTTTTTTGATAACTATTTTATATTGAGGAATGTATACCTCAGCTCCACTATGACCAGTAGTAGGATCCTTGGAACCATCCATAAATGCTATCAGCTTGTTTCTGAAGTTCTGTTCAACATACTTAAGCATTATATGATCTGTTGTTGTTTGTTTATGTTGCCTCCTTAGCTGTTGTATTTTAAAATCTACCAGTGGCATCTCAAACAGCCATGGAGGCACAGCAGACAACAGGACCATTGGGCTAAATTCTATGTATTGTAATCCTGCCTGCTCAGCTATGGCATCACTTATCCATCCAAAACTACTGATGGTGGACTCATTGTATTCCCAGCAATCATAAAGAATGGCTTTTGCAGGATGTGACCCCTTCAAGTTGATTAATATGCCAGCATTAATTTGGTTCTTCATAATCTTTTTTTTTAAATTATAAATATGTTTATTAAACTTTTGAGAGTCGCAAGGAATACAAAAAGCAAACGGCAAAAAATAACAAAGAGAACCTTCTTTAACATCCCCCAAACTCCCACCACATTATCCCATCTCCACACTAAAAACAAAACAAAACATGAATAACACTGGTCAACACCAAATTTATTGTCTAAGGGTTTTTTTTAGCTGATTTAGGACAATTTCGATGTGCTGGATCCAAAAATCACATTGGTTTTGCTCAATCAAGTCAACTTTTTGAATTATGGCCACATGGTGCTTTACACGTTTTTGTTTACATGTACGGGTATTTTTGCTTTATATGATGCAAAATTCTTTTTTATGTCTTGAAATTCTCTGAATTTTGAACAATGATGACGTAACATTCAATTTACATGTACTTACCTTTATATAAAGGTAAGTACATGCACAGTACTAAGTAAGTACTAAGTAAGTACAAGTTTTTACTTAGCACCTGATCAAGAGAAATGGATGTCATTTTCGGATTCAGTGGTGCAAAATTGTCAAAAACACAGATAACTTACAAAAAAATTATTTTTGTAACCCTGTGTAATAATAAATACCACAATGCAATACAAATCTGTCAGAAGCAGAAGAATTGCATCTTGAGAACACAACTGGAAGTAATGGTGCTCTATTTGGCAATGCACTTTGACATCTCAGTCCATGCAAGACCATAGAGGCCACTCCAGAGGGCCTGGGCGCCATCTCTTCCTATATAACTCAAAAAGAGGTCCCATATATCAAAAAAATGAAAAGGTTTGTCTTTGAACCAGAAGCTAATAGCTTCTAATGGGATAAGTTCCATCACACCACAAATCCAGTGTGTAACTAGGAGCAGAGTCTGAGGTCCATAGAAGAAGAATCCATCTTCTTGCACTAAAGAGAAGCACCTGCAACAGTTTGAGTGCAGAGGAGCGAAGATTCAGTGGAATACGATTTACTCCTAGAATGCAGCTGAGAGGAGTGAGGGCTAGATTTTTCTTGAATATAATATCAATTTCTTTACAAATTTTTACCCAGAAGTCATTAATAAGAGGACATTCAAATAAACAATGAAAATATGAACCTTCAGAAATTTTACATATTACAAAATTTTGAAAATAGAGGGTTAAACTTACTACGTTTCACTGGAGTGATATGAAGCCTGTATATGATCTTGAATTGCAACTCTCTAACTTTGTTAGTAAAAAGGTAGTTTGCTCTACCTGATCGCACCTCAACCCATATATCAGGTGAAAATGAATTTCCAAAATCCACTTCCCAAACAGATCTGACAAGAGCTGTGCAGTCACTGGATGGGACTGAGAGGGTCTTGTAGAATCTAGTGATTAGTTTTCTAGTGTCTGGTTTCTGAATCACCTCCTCCATAGGTGAAAAAGAGACCCCATTAGGATGCAGCTTTAGTGGATGAAGAAATAAAACTACGAATTTGCAGATACCTAAAAAAGTTATTCTGTGGGAGGTTATACTTCTCTCTGAGCTGCTCGAAAGACAGCAGAGTGCCCTCCGTCATCAAGTCGCCTACAGTTTTACACCCCTATCAAACCACAAGGAAAAGACTTGGTCAGTCAGACCAGGGGGAAAATCCGGGTTTAAATAAATAGGTGTGAGGGGAGAAAAGGAGCCATCCTGATTTCCAAGCTTCTTCACCATCCTTCAAACTTTTAAAGTATTCTATAAAATAAAATTCCCCTTTAATCTGAGACAAACCCATGTCTTAGATGCATATAATATGTGACTAAGAGGGATAGGGGCCACCGGAGCCGCTTCTATATTAAGCCAGGTGGATGTCGGGTCATTTTTAAACCAGTGCCAAATGTAAATAGAGAGGGAAGCAATTTGATAGCGCCTAAAATCTGGCACTGCGAGGCCTCCTTCATCCAGTGGACGCTGTAATGTGCTGAGTTTTAACTTGGCTCGCTTGTTCCTTCAGAGAAAAGATGTCAAAGAGCTGTTAAGAGTAGCAAGTGATTTTCTTGTTAAGAGAGCTGGGATCATCTGGAAGGGATACAATGACCGAGGAAGTATAACCAGGTTGACAAGGTTGACCCTTCCTAAGAGAGATAGAGGCAAGGCCGTCCAGCGGGCCAAGTCCTCCTTGATTCTACGAATTACAGGGACAAATTAGCTAATAGCTATACACTCTACGTGCAACACATCAGATTGATTGTCTTTGATTAATTGTCTATGTTTATTGCACTGTCCCTGTCAAATAAACTAATCTACTACTAAAAGTTGGCTTTATATAAGCCAGAAAGAGAGGGAGTAATGTGTATGTCCAGATAAACAAAACCTGATGGAGACCAGCGGAAGGGGGTAGAGCACAGTGGAGACCAAGATGCCTGAGGGGTAAGGGGCATGGTTTCAGATTTAGAGTAGTTAAAAAGAATTGATTATTTCAACAACTCTTGTAATAGAAGATTCTGGGTTACTTAGATAGAGGAGGACATCATCACAATAAAGGGAAATTTTGTGATTTGTGGAACCCACATCTATACCTGTTACTAAGGAATCACATCTAATGGCCTCCGCTAAGGGCTCCATAGCAAAGGCAAACAGAAGTGGTGAGACCGGACAGCCCTGTCTAGAACCACGTCTCACTGTGAATGTGGAGGACCTCAGACCATTTGTAATAACAGAGGCACGGGGGGCCGCATATAGCAAGGACATCCACCTAATAAAGTTGTCACCAAGATTGAATTTTGAGAGGACACCTAGAAGATAAGGCCATTCAATCCTATCAAAGGCCTTTTCTGCATCAAGGGAGACAACAAGAGATTTGACCTTTGACCTTGATCCATTCTGAATAAGATTTAAGAGCCTCCTTACATTATGAAGGGAATTACGACCCAATATAAATCCAGTTTGGTCTGTTGAAATTAAATCTGGCATGACACCTTCAAGTCTCTTCGCCAATATTTTCGCCAATAATTTTCGCCAATAATTTTCGGTTAACGTCCAGCAAGACAATCGGCCTGTAGGATGTGCATTCATCTGCAGGTTTGCCCTTCTTTAGGATTACAGAAATATTTGCATCCATCATAGTATCAGGGAGAGCCCCAGAGTCAAAGGAGTAAGACAACACATTGACAAGGGGATCAATTAGCAAATCCTTAAAAGCCTTATAAAATTCTGGGGTCAGACTATCAGGCCCCGGGGCCTTATTATTTTGCAAGCTGTTAACCATCTCTGTAACTTCTTTACGGGAAATAACCATATTCAACAGCTCTTTTTGTGTATTGGATGCTTGAGATAGTTTGACTGATGATAAAAATTTATGCATCAAAGTCTCTCAGTTGTGGTCTGACTCAGAAGTGTACAGGCCTTCATAGAAAGAAAGGAAAGAGTTGTTAATATCTTTGCTGTTATAAACTCTTTTACCAGAACTGCCCTTCATGACTGGAACAGCCTGGGAGCCAGTATTACTTTTTATTTTTTTTGCCAGATGTCATGTATGCTGCGGAATCTCGCAGCGAACATGTAAATTGGAAGCGAGCCCAACGTGCAGTAATGTAGCGTGTTTATTAACAATGGGAAAAATGTACACAAAATGTCCAAATTACAATTACTGATGAGAATGGGAGAGACAACCCGCTGCAAACCTAGTTGGCTAGAGGAAGTGCCTAACGCGCTCCAAACAATCAGGAGCGGAGGGAGAAGGCACAAAATGAAGACTTACAGAAATATTGGAGTGGAAAGGCTCTAAGAAACAACATGACAAGTCCAAGGGAAACAGCCAATAATCCGGTGAGTCAGGATGTCCCATGTTGACTGACTCAAGCTGCCACACTGACTGGTCACACTGCCTCCCCATAAGTACACCATACACTAACAAAGGCAAGTGGACACAGCCGTGTGGCAAGCTTGTACATGGTTAATTGGATGAATGTGTGTATGCATGTGTGAGTGTGTGTGAGTGTGTGCATATGTGTGCATGTGGTGATCCCAAACAGCTGGTGAGAGGCGAAATGTGTGGCTGTAGGACTGGCAGAGAGCAAGGCTCAATCTGCCAGCTGGAATTAATAAGTAATAATCAAAACCCTACAGCAACAGGTCATGTTCGGGGTTGAAAACAACCCCGAACATGACACCAGATACTTGCTTGGCTTATTGCCAAATTCATATAACTTATGCTTACCCAACAGTATAGATCTCTGAGCTTCTTTAGATAAAAGTGCTTTTAGAGCTGCTGTGGTGGCATCAATTTGAGATCTCAGGTTATCTGAAGGCTTAAGGTTGAATTCACGCTGTAGTTCACTTAGTTTACTTTCAAGAAACTGTTGCTCTGTCCTCTGTTTTTTCTTAAGATTTGCCAAGAATGATACAGTGAAGCCTCGAATAACAGCTTTACCAGTTTCCCAGAGTAAATTAGGTGGTACATCAGAGACATTATTTTCAGCAATAAAATGATTAAACTGTTCTGTTAGGTATGTTTTAAAATTGGGATTTTTAAGAAGGTGATTTGGAAAGCACCATTGCCCCCTAGTGCTTTGAGCCTTGCTGGACATGACCAAAAACATGGGTGAGTGATCACTGATAATAATAGTAGTAGTAGATTAGTTTATTTGACCGGGACAGTGCAATAAACATAGACAATTAATCAAAGACAATCAATCTGATGTGTTGCACATAGAGTGTATAGCTATTAGCTAATTTGCAACTCTTGTCCCTGGATGGGCTTTAGAAAAAAGAATCAAGATAAAAAATATACACAATAATATTGCCAATGGAGCAAAAGAGTACTCTTTGAATGGCATATTTAAGAGCAAAAAATAATCAGTTCTACAGGATGTTTTTGCACTTTTGAATAAAATGTATACTGTCGATCAGTGGGGTGAAGGGTCCTCCAAGTATCAATAAAGTGAATATCAGCACAGCAACCAAGTAAAGAGCGAGCTTGTCCAACATTAGACTCAACGTTTTTGAGGACCTACCTAGATGGGGATATAGACAACAGATGAAATGGCCCACTATCACAGAGGATTCAACAGTCCACTCAGAATACAGAGAGAATACCTTAGTATAAAAATCAGTTGAGTGAATGGGGGGGGGGGGGCAAACACATTTAAATAGGACACAGGGTCCCCAAACAGTGTCCCTCTAATCATGACATACCTTCCTGCAGTATCGGCCTTAATCTCCACCCCTGTCAGAGGAAGGGATTAATGAACCAAAATGTCTGCCCCTCTGCTGTTAGTAGTGAAGGAGGAATAGTAGATCTGGCCCACCCAATCCCTTCTTAACTTTAGGTGTTCATTGTTGTTTAGATGGGTCTCTTGGAGGAATGCTATCTGTACCCTCTCTTTTTTTAAATAGTTAAGAATTTTTTTTACATTTAATAGGGGTCTGGATCCCATGTACATTCCAAGAACACAATTTAATTTCTGTACTGCTAGCCATTATTCCAAATGATACAAATAATGCTTTTGTTTAAAAGTTTATACATTGAGAATTTATGTATGGGACCTCCTGACAAATACAACAATACAACAAAAACCAAAAAAAAAACAGAAAAGGGGAGTGTGGAGAAAAAATGATGAAAAACAAAAAACCTCCCTCATACTTTGAACGCTTCCCTGAACTGAGTGTCTACACCCTACAAAATACATCTTAATTCTGCACTAAACCAGTGCTCCATACGCAAATGTATAGTTTACACATCTGAGGAACTTTAAAAATAAAATACTCCTTTAAAAAAAAAAAAAACAGTAACATGAGCATTGATATTACCTCGACTCACTAAATCCAAATCCACACAATGAAACCACTTAAAATGAAGTAAAAAGTCCATAAAGTGACAAGAAAAACCACTTATTAAACTGCTTAGTTTATATATGTCTGGAAACTGGAGACTGCCCCAAAGGGCTAGTGAAAAGTTACCCATTGGTGTCATCCGCATGGACCGCTCGGAGGGATGGGGTTATGGTCTCTGAGTAAAATTTCTCTGCCTCCTCCGCTGTACCAAAGCTGTATTTGCCGCTGTTGAATGATACTTGAAGTCGGGCAGGGAACACCAAGCCGTATCTGACATCTGCAGCATGGAGCTTTCACTTGATGTTAATGAAAGATGCCCTCCATTTGGTGACATCTGCAGTAAAATCCGGGAAAATGTAGATTTTGTTTCCGCAGAAAGTAAGCAGGCCCTTCTCTCTGGCGAGCTGGAGGATGCGCTGTTTCACTCTGAAATGGTGCACCTTTACAATTATGGGTCTTGGGGGAGCATTTTGACCCCGGGCAGGCTGGGAAGCAAGGCGATGCGCTCAGTCCAACATCTCAGGCCCGTCAGGAACCTCCATACCCAGCGTCTCAGTGAAGAAGTCGGTCATAAATGTTGTAACTTGTGGCCCCTCTATGTTTTCCGGTAGACCAGGCACACAGAGATTTTGGTGTTTGCCCCTCGATTCGAGGTCCTCCATTTTAGCCATTAACAGTTTGTTGCATTTCTCCAGCATTTCATACCTGGCTTTGAGCGCCGTAATCCTGTCGTCACACTCCTGCAGAGAAGTTTCGACCTTGGTCAGACATATCCCAAACGAGTCCATAGAAGTCTGCAGTGTGCCTAATGAGTCCCGCGTTTCAGCTCGGAAACTTTCACTTAGCCTCACCAGGCCCGAAAGTGACGGTTCTTCTGCGTCCTCATCAACGCCATAGACAGGAGACGGGTAGTTAGCTTTCTCACTAGCTTGACAGTTAAGGGCTCAGGTAGAGGGTTCCTGACAGGAAGGGTTCTTCCCAGACATGTCAGCGGGTTTCTCAAGTGGTCCCAATATGAAAAGGAGAAACAAAACGAGGCAAACTGGCATTTAAAATTGTTACGTGTGGCCCTCGCAAACCACACAAAGAGAGCCGAGGGCAAGCCAGTGAGTTGCGATGTTTTATTAATAATAGGGAACAGGGGATAAGGAACACGGCCTCGTGGGCCAAAAGGCACAAATACTCATACAGTGGTACACTCACAAGTAATGTAGAATGACGAGTAGAGGACTGGCGCCGGGCGTAGGGGTTCCAGCCTTCAGTGTGCTAAGTCGCAGCCCCGAATGATCGGAGCTGCTCCTTCTTATACTCATAGCAGCGCCTCAGCTGATGAGAGTTAATTGGACTCCAGCCGTCCCGTAACTGACAGCTGGGAGCCCGCTGAGACGCTGTTACAGAGAGAACAGGGCTGAAGGAATATGGTCTGAGCGCCGGATGACACGGCGTCTCATCCCACGTGACAAAAATAGAATTTTGAAAAATATGTCGGAGCTGGTAAGGACACGTCTACTCCGTATCCATGCTCGACAGCGCCCCCTACCCCCCCCCTTCAAAGTGGCTTTGACAAAGAGGCATGGGGAAAGTCCTTCATAATCTTAAGGGCATTTCGCCCATATCTATTTATTTATTTTTTATTTTTATTTTTTTATTTTTTTATTTCAGATAGATTAAAAGTAGAGATTAAAAAAGAAAGAATAAAATAACAAAGGGGGAAAGAAAATCCAACAAGGTCAAATTAGACAATAACTCCTCTGATTATACAGTTCAACATAAGTTATCCGAAATGGGTGATGGCTGAAGCCGCAGCTTATATTGCCCACCCATATTCCATCCAAGAATTCAAAAGAAAAAAACAAAACAAGAGCGATTACAATTCAGAACAAAGCTAAGACAAAATGTGACAAAAAAAAATAAGCAACAACACAACACAGACTGGATATGACAATCCTTATGTGATTTTACATGTCATCTTGTATATATGTTTGGAGTATTTCTTCCTTTAGTTTTTGTTTAAATTGTCCAAGCGTTGTACATGATTTTAATTCAGGTCCAAAATCGTTCCACAATCTGTCTCCTTGCACTGAAACACAGTGTTGCTTGGTGGTAGTTCTCACTGAAGGTTTTTCAAATATACATGTTCCTCTGAAATGATATTGTTTCTCCCTTATTTGGAACAACTTTTGGATATTTGCGGGCAGTGATAGATTCTTCACTTTAAACATTATTACTGCAGTTTTAAAGTCAACCAGATCTTTCAACTTGAGAGCTTTTAATTTAAGAAAAAGTGGGTTTGTTGGTTCCCTGTAAGCAGCTTTGTTTATTATTCTAATAGCTCTCTTCTGAAGCATAAAGACTGGATATATGTTTGTTTTATATGTATTTCCCCATACTTCAGTACAATATGTCATGTATGGGAGTATTAATGAATGATACAAGGTATATAGTGTGGGTTGATTCAGCAAATATTTCACTCTGTGTAGTACTGCAATTAATTTGGATATTTTACCTTTAATATAATTAATATGTGACTTCCAACACAGTTTATCATCAATTATTACTCCAAGAAATGTAGTTTCGGATACCATTTCAATCTCTACACCATTTACACTGAGTTTAGATACTAAGTTGTTGTGATGGTTGTTAAAAACTATAAATTTTGTCTTACTTAAATTGAGCGTTAATTTGTTTGAATCAAACCACAGTTCAAGCTTTCCTGATTCCTTTCCGAGTGTATCCAAAAGTTGTTCCAAATTGCTTCCACTGCATAATAAATTAGTGTCATCGGCAAACAATATTAAATCCATTTTTCCCCAAACTTTACATATATCATTTATATACATATTGAATAACAATGGCCCCAAAACTGAACCCTGTGGGACTCCACAAGTAACCTTCAGTAACTGTGAGTTTTTGTTACCAACACATACATACTGATATCTATTCTTTAAGTAACTACATAACCAGGACAGTGCTACTCCCCTAATACCACAATTTTGTAGTTTCTTTAATAATAAATTATGATCCACTGTATCAAATGCTTTTTTAAGATCCAGGAATACCCCAACTGAATACTCTTTATTTTCAATGGCAGTTGATATTTTTTCTATAAATTCCATTAGAACAAATGCAGTTGTCCTCTTGCGTCTGAACCCATATTGCTGCTCACACAATAAATTATTCTTCAGTATGAAGTTGTCAATTCTCTCATAGAATATTTTTTCAAGTATCTTGGAAAATTGCGGCAATAGTGAAATTGGTCTATAGTTTGAGAATTCCCCTCTGTCACCCGTCTTGTATATCGGAATTACTTTAGCTATTTTCATTGCATTGGGAAATATACCTGTTTGGAGAGACAGGTTACAGATATACGTCAGTGGTTTCACTAAGCATTCAATAATAGTTTTGACTAAGAGCATGTCAATACCATCACAGTCCGTAGATGTTTTACTTTTAAACGATTTAACAATTTCAATGACCTCTCTCTTGTCTGTGTTCTTTATGAAAATGGAGTCTTTTATAGCAGTGTTTTTGCTTATTGTATCACCTGTGGGTGCCGTAATGGGTATTTCTCAAGCCAAATTAGGACCAATGTTAACAAAAAAGTTATTAAATTCATCTGCAGGGGAAGCTGCATTCACACTCTGAGTCGTTTTATTATTTTTTGAAAAATTGGTTGATGTTGGCTGAATCTACTTGGATTGCTGATATTGGAGAAGTTTTAAATGCACCACAACATAACCTAAGAGCCTTTGTCTGCTCTACATCCAGCTGGTTCAGGTGACAATCAGCAGCTGACATGAATGCAACACATCCCTAGTCCAGCGTAGCTCTCATTAGACCTTGATACACACTCAACAGAAAGGCCCAAGAGGCCCCCTAGTCACGTCCTGACAGACATCTCAAAATATTATTTACAGTGGTGTGAAAAAGTGTTTGCCCCCTTCCTGATTTCTCATTTTTGTTGTATGTTTGTCACACTTAAATGTTTCAGATCATCAAACAAATTTAAATATTAGACAAAGATAACACAAATAAACACAAAATACAGTTTTTAAATTAAGGTGTTTATTATTAAGGGGAAAAAAAATCCAAACCTACATGGCCCTGTGTGAAAAAGTGATTGCCCCCCTAAACCTAATAACTGGTTGGGCCACCCTTAGCAGAAACAGCTGCAATAAAGCATTTGGGATAACTGGCAATGAGTCTTTTACAGCACTGTGGAGGAATTTTAGCCCACTCATCTTTTCAGAATTGTTGTAATTCAGCCACATTGGAGGGTTTTTGAGCATGAACTGCCTTTTTAAGGTCATGCCACAGCATCTCAATTGGATTCAGGACAGGATTTTGACTAGGCCACTCCAAAGTCTTCATTTTGTTTTTCTTAAGCCATTCAGAGGTGGACTTGCTGGTGTGTTTTGGAGCATTGTCCTGCTGCAGAATCCAAGTGCGCTTCAGCTTGAGGTCACAAACAGATGGCCAGACATTCTCCTTCAGGATTTTTTGGTAGACAACAGAATTCATGGTTCCATTTACCACAGCAAGTCTTCCAGGTCCTGAAGAAGCAAAACAGCCCCAGACCATCACACTACCACCACCATATTTTACTGTTGGTATGGTGTTCCTTTTCTGAAATGCTGTGTTACTTTTACGGCAGATGTAATGGGACACACACCTTCCATAAAGTTCAACTTTTGTCTTGTCACTCCACAAAGTATTTTCCCAATAGTCTTGGGGATCATCAAGATGTTTTCTGGCAACACTGAGATGAGCCTTTATGTTCTTTTTGCTCAGCAGGGGTTTCCATCTTGGAACTCTGCCATGCAGGCCATTTTTGCCCAGTCTCTGTCTTATGGTGGAGTCATGAACACTGACCTTAACTGAGGAAAGTGAGGCCTGCAGTTCTTTGGATGCTGTTGAGGGGACTTTTGTGACCTCTTGGATGAGTCGTCGCTGTCATGATTGGTAGTAATTAACAGGTCACGTACAGGGAGTGCCACCAGAGAAAACACACGATAACACAGAGAAGCAAAATAATCAGATTTTATTGATTCATAAGGGAACGCTAGGTTAATGAAAGACGTCACTTGCCAGAGGAAGGCCCAGCCTTGAAGGAGAGATGAGAGCAGATTAGACAAGGAAGACTGCAAAGGGATAAATAGGACTACACTCACGTGGGAGAAACAGAGAACCCGACAGAGGAACCCAGTACAAATGGTGAACCAAGGAAGGATGCTGGTAGGCAGGAGTAGAGCTGGGTGAGGTGTCTGACCGGGTGGAATAGGCAGCTGAAGTGGTGATAATGGTGATAAGTGGTCACTTCCGCCCTCCCAAGAGAGCAGACGCTTTTTCCTTCTCTCTTGCTCTGACTTTTTTTCCTTCCCCCCCAACTACTGGATCCCAGCTTGCTGTTGTCTGTCTGCGTCTAACTGCGACCGTCGAAAGAAATTATGGAGTTAATAAGCTGGGCTTTGAACACAATTGACACTATTTTTTCAACAAGGAAAAGTGCTCCGGGGGAAGCTGTCTGCCCCGCAGGAACGGCTCCAGCGGGCTATTTACGTGACACAAGTAATTGGAGGATCTTGTGTCTCACTAATCTCTCTATCGAAGATATTGAAGATTTGTATGTCTTCGTAATAATGGTGATCGGGATCTTTCTGATTGGAACTGGGATTGTCCTGGTGTACCGCAAATTGCTGAAGATGGATACAACCTATCAAAATGCTGGCCAGGCGAGGTGCATCTGTCAAATTGAAAAATTGGAGAAGACCCTGATAGCGACAAATGGAGAACTGTCTCGGAAGGTGGATTACATCATGTTCACGCTCAGGTCTATCCACGACGGACTCAAAGCCCCGCAATGAAGGATTAAGTACTGAATCTACAGAAGAAATAAAAAGCTCCTTCTCTGTGATCAGTCCTATTTGGCCCAATTTCCCCATGAAAATTCCTCCTGGCTGTCTGCAGTCTGTGTTTTCAAAACAACGAGCACAAGGCCTTGGACAGCACCTGCTCAGATAATCGCAAGGACGATTGGCGAGCAGCCAGACAAAACATCTCCTGCCAAGTGCCCTTGTTGTTCTCCTATTATCACAACACTTTGCATCAACAGTGCACACATATTGATCCACGAACTGAAATAAAGATACACACACTGCTCTCTTGTGTCCTGTGTCCTGTGAAACTTGTCCGCGAATGTGCATTGAGAGCTTTTTTTTTTCCTTGTAATCATAATATTGATTGATTATGCAACCAGTATTCTGAATCAATGATTTTTTTGCTCCTTCCTATTGTTCCTTGTATTATTCTTATTCTTATGCTATCTGTACTCTCTATCCTGTTGGCAGGCGCGTCCCCGATGCAGCCGTGTCACTGGAAATGCAGGTTCATTTTCTGTGTCAAGTCAAATTCTCTCGTATGTTATCAGTGATCTGTTAATGTACTTGGCAATGAATCTTTTCTGATTCTGATTCTGATTCTGATAATGATGGGGCAGGTGAGCGCGCAATGACCCCGGAGAAGCACCATGGAGATGGTAGCAACCTGAAGGAGAAAAAGACCAGAAGAATTACTTTCGTATCCTCTGAGAAGGAATATAAACTTACTTGCTTGTTTGCAGGTAGTATACCCAACGAGCCAGCACTGAAGCATTCACATGAAGGTCCTTTTATGCGCTGGCGAGGCAGAGGCAGCAGGTGCGTCTAATCATGCAGGTGTGGTGATTGCCTGTGGAGCCGGGGAAAGTCAAGCAGGAAGGGAGGGGGAGAGTGCGCTCACCTGAACGTGACAGTCGCTGCACTCTTGGGGTAATTTTGATCAGCCAGCCACTCCTGGGAAGGTTCACCACTGTTCCATGTTTTCACCATTTGTGGATAAAGGCTCTCACTGTGGTTCACTGGAGTCCCATAGCTTTAGAAATGGCTTTATTGTTGCGGATGATATAAGGGAACCCAGGTGTGGAGGCACGGAATAAGTGCAGGCAGGACACGGCGAACTGAAGTTTAAAAGGGTGTTTATTTCATCCTCCAGCACGAGGGTTCACCCCAGCGCTGTGGGAGCGCGCTCAAGCGAGCCCTCAGTCTCTAGTCAGCAAACAGGCAATGCGTGTGATCAAAAAGTGAGTAAAAGGGAGAGCAAGCGATATGGTTGACTTATATACCCAGCTAGACAATGCATGCATGGCACATTAGCATCACAGTAACTGCAGGAAGGCATGGATATTTGCATTAGAGTCACACATATCAATAGCAGGATTACTGACACCGGAATTAGACAAAGAGAGGCTGCCTATTGATATCAGTCCATACATCTCACTGTTCTGCTAATTGCTCCAGCTGAGCGCTCTGCTTGTCCATAGGCTGTGGGGGTCGCCCCACACCACTCCCCCCCAGAGGGCTCAGCAGGGGGCTGAGGCCTCGATCGTCCGGCTTTGGTAGCGAGCTGCGGGAAAAGCTCTGTGCAGGTGCAGGTGCAGGTGGAAGGAGGGGGGGTGGGGGTAGCAAGTGCCGGCCCGGGACAGCGAAGTTGTCTGGGCCGTGCAAAAATGGCATGTGGATCCACGATGTTGAGGGGCTGTCCCGTTGAATGTGGCGGAGATCCACAGCGGCTGTGAGAAGAAAAAAATAGTCTCTGACTGCTCTCGCGGCTCAGTCCTGCGAGGATGCGTAGCGGCTGTGAGAAAAAACAAAAGCTGAGGGACTTGGCGGGTTGGCTTTAGGTGCGTGCGCAGCCCTAAAACCATCGGGGACAGCAGATGGCTGAATTCCCATTGTGCGCCGTGACTGAGACCCATACAAAATCCTATGTGCGGGCTGCGTGTGTGCTTCAGGTGTGTGAGCAGCCCTGGAGGCTCCGAGGATGGCGGTCGGCCGTGTTTCTCGGGCGTGTGCAGCAGCGGAGGACGATGGCGGTCTGTGGAGCCGGTATTGTCCCGTGCGTGGTGCGCTGTCCTTGTAACCCCCCGGTGTGCGTGCGGGGGTTCGGTGCGTGGGTGGTCCGCTGTTGAGAGGTGGGTCAGGGTCAGGGAGCTTGATGGAAATCAACGTCGTCGGCGCCGATGGTCCTCCCTGTCTTGGCTGTTGCTGTTGTTCACTCGTGCCGGGTCATGGTGCGTTCTGGTCCACGCGCTGCATTCTCCGTTCGGCCCTGGAGGTCGCCGTCGTGGAGAGAGGACGAGGTGCGTGCACGCTCGTGTGGATGCGGAGGAGCGGTGAGAGGGAGTAGACGCTCTTTGTCCCTCGGCCGGTCCCAGCGTGGATGTCCTGATCTCAGGTGAGGGTCGCACCATGACGCTTTCTGCAGCCTTCCCGGTCGTGGATGATTTCCGAGGGAGTTCGCCTGGTGTCGGTTCTGCGTCGAGGTCTCCCGTGTGGCAGAAGGGAGGGCAGTCCATTTGCGTCAGGCAGCTGCGTTCGCTTGTCGTTGGAGTCACCACCGGGGGCTGCATTCGTTCGTCATCAGCGTGTTCTTGTATTCGGGGTCACCAGTGTGGCGGATGATATAAGGGAACCCAGGTGTGGAGGCACGGAATAAGTGCAGGCAGGACACGGCGAACTGAAGTTTAAAAGGGTGTTTATTTCATCCTCCAGCACGAGGGTTCACCCCAGCGCTGTGGGAGCACGCTGGAGCGAGCCCTCAGTCTCTAGTCAGCAAACAGGCAATGCGTGTGATCAAAAAGTGAGTAAAAGGGAAAGCAAGCGATATGGTTGACTTATATACCCAGCTAGACAATGCATGCATGGCACATTAGCATCACAGTAACTGCAGGAAGGCATGGACATTTGCATTAGAGTCACACATATCAATAGCAGGATTACTGGCGCCGGAATTAGACAAAGAGAGGCTGCCTATTGATATCA
Organism: Pholidichthys leucotaenia; assembly: GCA_020510985.1. Taxonomy (NCBI): domain Eukaryota; kingdom Metazoa; phylum Chordata; class Actinopteri; order Cichliformes; family Pholidichthyidae; genus Pholidichthys; species Pholidichthys leucotaenia. Next base: position 312,889,190 of record CM035847.1, on the reverse strand, counting down.
GTCCATACATCTCACTGTTCTGCTAATTGCTCCAGCTGAGTGCTCTGCTTGTCCGTAGGCTGTGGGGGTCGCCGCACATTATAACCTTTTCCAGACCGATAGATCTCAGTTACTTTGTTTCTCATTTGTTCCTGAATTTCTTTGGATCGCAGCATGATGTCTAGCTTTTGAGGATCTTTTGGTCTACTTCACTTTGTCAGGCAGGTCCAATTTAAGTGATTTCTTGATTGAGAACAGGTATAGCAGTAATCAGGCTTGGGCATGGCTAGAGAAATTGAACTCAGCTTTCCAAATTCTGTGATAAACCACAGTTAATTTAAGTTTTAATGAAGGGGCAATCCCTTTTTCACACAGTACCATGCAGGTTTGGAATTTTCTTTACCCTTAATAATAAACACTGTGGTGGCACTGTGTGGGGGGTTCTCCACCCAGAGTTGGAAGCCAGGGGGAAGATGGAACAAAGCACTGAAGGAGGAAGTGGCACCAGGGGGTCTCAGACGTAACAGAAAGGACTATCCGCCCCCCTGGAGTTCAGGAGACACCAGAGCCACTGTAGGAAGAGAGGGTGTGAGAAGCGAGACTGGCGTTATATGATGTTAATGTGCCACACATGTCTTTGTCCCCTGAGTGTATTGTTTTTGGCTCCCTGGGTCTCATGGGACGGAAATAAAGGTAATAAAAAGAAGGAGCCCAGAGACACAGATAGAGTATTTTCTGTACTCGATGTTGGAAGAGGAATAAAGTTTATGTGTCGTTCAGCTCGCTGCCTCATCTGCTTTCCTCTTCCACATTGGTGACCCCAAGATGTACCATGGAGAACGAGCCGAGCACCTCCCCGGAGACAACCCTGAGGGAGAACACCAGCACCGCTTGCGCTGTCACAGTCAAGCTCCCAAACTTCTGGCTTCACAATCCAACCGCGTGGTTCCTTAATGTAGAAGCCCAGTTCACACTCCGCGGGATCAGAATGGACGACACAAAATATTACCATGTGGTCGCTGCGCTGGATGTGCGCAACGAGTCTGCTCCAGGAGCTGCCAACCCAGGAAAATTATGAAGCACTCAAGTGGATGCTACTCTAGCGTTATACCCTGTCTGACAGTGAGAGGGCAGAGAGATTCCTAACACGTTCAGAGTTAGGTGACAGATCAGCCGTGGAGCTCATGGAAGGCATGTTGGCACTGAGGGGGAAGAACAACAAATTTTTCCTGTTTGCCCACCTGTTCCTCAGGAACCTACCTGCTACAGCGAGGGCGATCCTGGCCAACTCGCCGCTGCTGGTGACCAAGGACTACCACGACCTGGTGCAGGAAGCGGATTGCATCATTTTAGCAACCAGAGCTCTCAGCGTGCATGCAAAGGCACCGGCATCCATGAGGGACTCCAGCAAGGTCGAGGAGTCGTTGGTGGTAGCCAGGACGGACACCAAGCAATGCAGGAACAGGGCTATCTGTTTCTATCATCGTCGTTTAGGCTCAGATGCCCAATGCTGTCTGCTGCTGTGGCAATTCAAGAAGCCGGGAGCACGGCACGGCCAGCAGTAAGTAGCAGCTGCAACCGCTGGCGACAGGAACAAGCTGCTTTTTATCATGGACACACGTTAAGGGAGACGGTTTTTGGTGGACTCCGGCTCCCAGAAGAGCCTCATCCTGCCAGTCAGCACAGACAGGTCAGCAGAAGGCAGCAGTCCCGAGCTCACGGCCGCCGACAGATCCACCATCAGGATGTTTGGCAAACAGACGCTGATGATATGCTTGCACGGATGCAATTATCAGTGGGACTTTGTGGTAGCTGCGCGCTCTGCCCCCATTTTAGGGACAGATTTTTGATGTGCTTATGGGTTGTTAGTCGATGTTGCCAACAGACGTTTAGTGGACGCTGTCTCTTTTCCCTCCTTGCCCTGCACAGTTCAGGGAGCTGGGTCAACATCACTGGCTAACGTTATAGTTCCAGGTGGTAAGTACCAGCATTTACTTTCACAGTTCCCAGCACTCACAGTCCCAACTTTTTTTCTGCTACAGCATCCAAACATGGAGTTGAACATTTCATAACCACAAAAGGCTTGCCAGTCTTCGCACGACCTGGACACGGCTTAACTGGCCAGCACACACGAGGAGTTTGCCAACTTGGAGCAACTGGGCATTGTCAGGTGCTCCAACAGTCTGTGGGCATCTCCGCTACACATAGTGCCTAAGGCCGATGGGTTGCGGCAACCGTGCGGTGATTTCCGGTGCTTGAGCAACACCACGGAACACGATCAGTATCCCATCCCGCACATCCAGGATTTTTCCATGCACCTGGCCGGGACTTGTGTTTTTTCGAAAGTGGATCTGGTCCGCAGTTACCACCAGGTACGGGTGTGCGCGGAGGACGTTCCCAAAACAGCAGTAATAACTCCTTTTAGCCTTTTCGAATTTTTACACATGCCATTCGGGTTAAAGGGCGCCGCGCAAACCTTCCAGAGAATGATGGACACGGTGCTCCGCGACTTGCCTTTCGTTTTTGTCTACTTAGACGACATTCTGGTGGCTAGCACGTCCGAGGAGGAGCACCTCACCCATCTCAAACTAGGTTTCCAGAGGTTAGAAGCGCACAGGCTTAAGCGCACACGTTAACCCAGTAAAGTGCCAGTTCGGTGTGCCGGTGATCGATTTTCTTGGTCAACACATTTCGCTGGAGGGCACGATTCAGCTACCTGATAAGGTGTGTGCCGTGTTGGACCTTCCATGTCCCCAGACCGTGAGGGCTCTACAGGAATTTTTGGGCATGGTCAACTTTTATAACCATTTCCTCCCCCGGGCAGCCCAGCTGCTGCAGCCTTTGTATGCCGCGCTTCAGAAAAAGAAGCCCGCAGAAAAAATTGACTGGACCCCCGAGTGAGTCCAGGCTTTCGCAGATGCCAAAACAGCACTTGCTGATGTCGCTTTGCTAGCCCACCCTGCCCCATCAGCGCGGATAGCACTCACCACAAATGCATCTGACATTGCCATAGGGGCAGTGGTGGAGCAGTACGTTCCAGTTCGTGGCAGCCGCTCGCATTTTTCAGTCATACTTTGTGCAACAACGAATGCAAATACAGTACGTTCAACAGAGAATTGTTGGCCCTCCACCTAGCGACATGCCATTTCCAGTTTTGGCTAGAAGGGCGCTGATTCACCGCGTTCATGGATCATAAACCGCTAATGTATGCGATGTCCAAGGTCTCGGAACCATGGTCAGCCCAGCAGCAATGGCATTTGGCCGCGATCTCGGAGTTCACGACCAACATTCAACATGTTGCCGGTAAGCTCAACGTCGTGGCCGATTGCCTGTTACGCGCGTTGGTTTCCCCGGTCTACATGGGAATAGATTTCTCTGCCGTGGCCGTGGAGCAAACCGGGAACATGGACATTTGCGCACTCCAGTCCGCGCCTACCGGGTTAAAGCTGGAGAGAAAGGTGGTGCAGGGAAGGTGTCCTCCCTTTCTCTGCGACATCTCCACCGGTCGCTCACACCCGGTGGTTCCAAGCTCTTGGCACCGCCACATTTTTGAGTCAGTCCACTCCCTTTCACATCCAGGCGTGCACACTTCGGTTAAACTAGTGGGGGCGAAAGTTGTCTGGCCGTGCTTGTGCAAGGCTGTGAAAAAGTGGGCTGCAGCGTGTGTCGTGTGCCAGCGAGCCAAAGTGCACAAGCACACCAAAGCCCCCCTCAAGCCATTCCAAATTCTGGCCATGAGGTTCGACCACGTCCACGTGGATTTGGTGGGACCCTTCCCACCATCGCAAGGTTTCATGCACCTTTTGACAATCGTGGACTGCACCATGCGTTGACGCTAACGGGTTATGCGAGTGTTTTCATAGGCCACTTAAGGCAGCGCTCAGAGCTTCGCTCACGGATGCAAATTGGGTTGACCACCTGCCCTGGGTTCTTTTAGGGTTGTGCTCTGCACCTAAGGAGGATCTGGCAGCCTCCCCGACAGAACTCATTTTTTCTCAGCCGCTGCAGATCCCCGGGGAGTTTTTCCCGGAAAACCCTGCGCCCAGGGCCGATCCACCTGCACAATTTTTGCACAGTACGGAGGCTGTTAATGTGCCGGGCCCGTGCCACCATTGTTTTCCCCACACTTTCATTCCAAAAAAACTTAAAGAACGCCAGTTTTGTTTTTGTTAGGCACGATGCACACCGGACTCCACTGCGCCCAATGTACAATGGACCGCTCAGGGTGCTGGAAACTGGGGAAAAGCATTTTGTGCTAGACTTGGGGGGGCCGTAGGGAGACCATCTGCATCGACAGGCTGAAGCCTGCTTTTGTGTTGGCAGATGAGCACGTGGTGTTGGTCCAAGCTCCCCGGCGTGGACGCCCACCTTCGGTGGCTCCACAAGTTAGTGTTCCCTCGATTGAGACTTGCGCTCACGAAGCTAACATGTTTTCCCCCCACCCCTTTTCCCTCCACAGACTGACGTGCCTGCCTGCACACCTCACCAGCAGGGTGTTTCGACCGGACCGATGACCCCCCCCCCCCGCTACAGCCACTATGGGCGCCGGCTCAAGCCCAAAGGACGGGGGGGGGGGGGGGATAATACCCTTTCTGGGTGTTCTTGGGGGGCTGTCTAGTGGCACTGTGTGGGGGGTTCTTCACCCAGAGTGGTAGCCGGGGGAAAGATGGAGCAAAGGTCTGAAGGAGGAAGTGGCACCAGGGGGTCTCAGACATAACAGAAAGGACTATCCGCCCCCCTGGAGTTCAGGAGACACCAGAGCCACTGGAGGAAGAGAGGGTGTGAGAAGTGGAACTGGCATTATATGATGTTAATGTGCCACACATGTCTTTGTCCCCGGAGTGTATTGTTTTCGGCTCCCTGGGTCTCATGGGACAGAAATAAAGGTTATAAAAAAGAGGAGCCCAGAGACACAGATAGAGTATTTTCTGTACTTGATATTGGAAGAGGACTAAAGTTCAAGTGTCGTTCAGCTCGCTGCCTCGTCTGCTTTCCTCTTCCACAACACCTTCATTTAAAAACTGAATTTTGTGTTTACTGGAGAGCGAGAAGTACCATTTTTATATGGTCTCTGGTATGACCCGGCCGGAGCTTGAACCCATGACCTCCCAGCTGATGGACGGGTGCTCTACTGCTAGGTCACCACTCCCTCACTAAAATGATATTTATCCTTCTGATCAATTTTTACACCAAAGGTTTCATTTGGACAACAGTTCTTGCTTTTACTGCAATGACATTGAATCAGTAGAGCATGTCTTTGTTGCATGTGGGCCTGTTGGTGAATTTTAGGGTGCGACGCTGATGGGTCCTGGGCTGCTCAGCCTGGTGGCCCTCGCTCTGGGTTGGGATTTTGGGGCAGTGGGTGGCTTCCTGAACCAGTTTGCGAGCTGGTTTCTGTGGGGGAGCGGCCTTGCTTTTGGACCACCTCCCTCCCAGTCTTATTTTCTGCCCCCCCCCACACACCTTCCCCCTGACTCTGGGTAGAATATACATCTTTTTGGCTACACTTCGGGCTTTGGGGCGGGGGTGTGCCACACTGTGTCGGTGAAGGGGACACCTCTGCTGCGCAGTGGGGCTGCCCTCACCTTTTAATTGCATTTTAGATACTGAGGGCTTGGGGGGATGGAGGCCCCACTGCCTGTTGCAGTGGCTAGTGGTGCTCCAACCACCATCCCCCCCAATTTTAACTGCACCATGGTAGTTCACACACCTACACACAATCATATCATACAACTGACACCCACATATCATGTTTTGTGCGGGGGGGGGGGGGTCTTCCCTCATCCCTGTTGCCCTCCATCTGCCAGGGGCCTGGGGGCCCGGCGGGGGGCCTGGGACCTTGCATGTTGTCAGAATCCCTGGGTGCCACTAAATGAATGGATACAAGCAAGGGAGTGAGAGAGGAATTGAATAAGAGAGTAAGCAAGAGTGGGGGATTGATGAATGGAGATGGTGTTGGTGAGTCAGTTTTGTGTGGCGCTTTGCGTGTCAGGTGGCATCTCGGGGTGCCTGCGGTGATCTCCTGATCAGTCGCTTGGGTGGGCACTGGGGGTGGGAGTCTGCTTCTGTGGCCGTGGTCACCCTGGGGTGGGTTGGTGGAGGGGCGGCCACCGACCTGTGCTGGTGGTCTCCCCAGCCGCTGCCGGCAGCCGGTGTGCGTTCAAGCTCGCTGCATCTGCATCGCAGTCACCCTAAGAAATAGGGGTGGATAAGGGTGGGTGAGTGTGAGGGGGAGAGCATGAATAGATGTGAGTAGGTCAGAGTGGGAGTGAGAGTGCATGCGTGGGTGAACTTGAGAGAGTGTGGGTGACCCTGAGGGCGAGTTGGAGCGAGATTGAGTGGGTTCAGGAGTGAGAGAGAATGGTGGCTCCGGGAGTGCGAGAGTGGAACTGTGTGGGGGCGGGTGAGTGGAATGAGTGAGTGGAATGAGTGAGTGGAAGGTCAGTACCACCCACCCTGGGTGGTAGCGCCACTACCACTCACCCTGGTAGTACCACTACATAGTGGTAGTACCCCTGGTAGCACCCCCACCCCCCTGGTCTTCGGCCTGGGGGGTGGGGGCACTTGCCTTCCAGTGACTGGGGCCCAGGGGCTGGCATTGGCCCTGCTGGGGGGGGGGGGGGGGGGGGGGCTGTGGGCCAGCCGTGCCGGCCGCCTGGCAGCCTTGCCTCCCTCAGCTGTCCCACCGGGAACAGATGCCTGGCATTCCTTGGGCTTGTCGGCCCCGGGCATTTGTGCCCTGTGGGGGTTGGTGACGCTGCCTTGCCTGCTCTGATTTTCTGGGGTGGCGGGGAATTGCTGCGACCAGTCCCCCTCTTTGTATGTTTCCTGACAAATCACTCACATGCACACACTTATTTTGCGGTGCTCTCATACAGTGGGGAAAAAAAAATATTTAGTCAGCCACCAATTGTGCAAGTTCTCCCACTTAAAAGATGAGGGAGGTCTCCAATAGAAGAGGCGAGACTCTGCATTGAAAACATCATTAACCTCTAAACTACAAAATGATCACCTTGTGTACAAAAGTTTAAGAAATAAAGTGGTACAAGAGCTGCGAAAATCAAAAGTATCTTATTACAATAAACTGATAGATCATGCAAAGGGTAACAACAGTTCCCTATGGAGGCATTTAAATAACTTAACTAATAAAAAAAAACGATCAGAAGGGGGTAAAGGAACTTAGAATCAATGGCAAGACCGTCAGTGACAAGGCTACTTTGGCAAATGAATTTAATTCATACTTTGTGGGCTCTGTGGAAGACTTAACAAAAATTTTTGTGCTGCCAAATGTGCTCAACAACACAAATTCCATACTTCCAACAGATTCTTTTCACATCGATGAGGTAAATGAGGAGTTAATTGCTGGTATTGTTAAAACACTGTCAAACTCAAAAACTAATGATATCTACAATATGAGCACCTCCTTTCTCAAAATGCACAGCAAAATATTAATCAAACCACTGACTCATCTCATTAATCTCTCCATTAGGTCTAGTACATTTCCATCTGGCTGGAAAAAAGCTGTCGTCATACCAGTTCATAAATCAGGCAGTAAAGACGATATATGCAATTACCGCCCAATCTCTATTTTACCAGTCCTATCTAAGGTTCTTGAAAAAGTTGTAGCTACACAGCTGATAGACTACTTACAAGACAGTCAACTTCTTCATCCACATCAATTTGGTTTTAGACCAGGATACTCAACAGAAACAGCAAATTGTTGCCTTATTGAAAACGTCAAACAGTCCTTGGACAGGGGTAATGTGGTAGGAGCTGTTTTTCTAGATCTCAAAAAGGCTTTCAATACTGTAAACCACAGTTTGCTTTTATCCAAAATGGTATCTTTTAACTTCTCCCCAGATACATTAGAATGGTTTGCATCTTATCTCCAGAATAGAGAACAGTGTGTAAAAGTTCACCAGGATAAATCCTCATTTTTAAACAACCGCATGGGTATCCCACAAGGGTCCATTCTTGGTCCTTTACTTTTCAGCATTTTTATTAATGACTTGCCGTTACACTGCTCAGCTGCAACATGCCAACTTTATGCAGATGATGCAGTTATTTACACAGCTGCCAAGACTCCAGCACAGGCTGCAGATGTACTGTCTACAAGTATGGTTGATGTCCAAGAGTGGCTCCTCCAGAACCATCTATTGCTGAACCTTCAGAAAACAGTCTCAATGTGCTTTTCAATCAAAAAATGTAACCTGCAACGTTTTAAAGTTAATATACATGATCATGACATCAGTTTAGCTACAGAATTCAAATACCTTGGCATTGTACTAGATCCTCAACTCAAATTTAATCTTCATATAAAGAAAATTTCAAAAACAGTAAAAAAAATCTGAACTGCTTTAAATTAATTAGATATTACATACCTTACGAAGCAGCTGTACTGTATATGCATTCTATGGTTTTTTCTCATATATCATACTGTTTGACAGTCTGGGCTCAAGCAGCCCCTTCCACAATAAGACATATAGGTTCATTATATAATCAAACCCTAAAAATCTTGGACAAAAAGCCCATTAGGTGGCATCACTGTAATGTTTTAAAAAAATACAACCTATTGAGTTTTGAGAGTTTCATTGACCTCTGTTTTCTGAAATTAACGTACAAATGTTTCCATAAATCAGCACCCGAGCCACTTGCTGGTTTCGTCCAAAGACAGGACAGCAGCAGAGCCACCAGGAGTTCTATTAACAATAACTGTAAAATATTCCACCGCAGAACCACATTTGGACAAACAGCTTTCTCTATAAAGGGCAGTCACATCTGGAACACAATGCCAAATGTAATTAAAATAATAACGGACTTTAAAACATTCACTAAAAAGGTTAAAAACTGGCTGAAAAATAAACAAGAATGTACTCATGTATGAACTGATTGTCTGCAAGGTGAGAGTGAATGAAGGGAAGGAATGAATGTGTTTGTTTATAGTGAGTGACGAAGGGAGGGAGGCCTGAAATAGGCAAATGTGAGTCAGGTTGTGATATTTGTGTATTTATAATATTTATAATATTTATAATTGTGTATTTATAATCTTTTTTGCATTGATGTATGTGGTTATTGTGTATTTTTTTTCTTTTTTTTTCTTTACTTGATTCTCTTTTCTAAAGCCCATCCAGGGCTTTAGAAAACCGGGGTGGTGGTTCCTCTCTTCAAAAAAGGGGACCGGAGGGTGTGCTCCAACTTTAGAGGGATCACACTCCTCAGCCTCCCTGGGAAGGTCTATGCCAAGGTACTGGAGAGGAGAGTCCGGCCGTTGGTCGAACCTCGGATTCAGGAGGAGCAATGTGGTTTTCGTCCTGGCCGTGGCACATCGGACCAGCTCTTTACCCTCTCGAGAATTCTTGAGGGTTCGTGGGAGTTTGCCCAACCAGTTTACATGTGTTTTGTGGACTTGGAGAAGGCATTTGACCGCGTCCCTCGTGGATTTTTGTGGGGGGTGCTTCGGGAGTATGGGGTATCGGGCTTGTTGTTACGAGCTATTCGGTCTCTGTACGACCGTTGTGAGAGTTTAGTTCGCATTGCCAACACTCGGTCGGAGTCATTCCCAGTGAGAGTTGGACTCCGCCAGGGCTGCCCTTTGTCACCGGTCCTGTTCATAATTTTTATGGACAGGATTTCTAGGCGCAGCCAGGGAATGGAGGGTGTCATGCTTGGTGACCACAGGATCTCATCTCTGTTGTTTGCAGATGATGTTGTCCTGTTGGCTTCATCCAGCAATGATCTACAGCTCTTGCTGGGACGGTTTGCCGCTGAGTGTGAAGCGGCTGGGATGAGAATCAGCACCTCCAAGTCCGAGTCCATGGTCCTCAGCCGGAAAAAGGTGGATTGTCCTCTCCGGGTTGGGGACAGGCTCCTGCCCCAAGTGGAGGAGTTTAAGTATCTTGGGGTCTTGTTCACGAGTGAGGGGAAAATGGAGCGAGAGATCGACAGACGGATTGGAGCAGCATCTGCAGTGATGCGGACGTTGTACCGATCTGTTGTGGTGAAGAGGGAGCTTAGTTCTAAGGCAAAGCTGTCGATTTACCAGTCAATCTACGTTCCTACTCTCACCTATGGTCACGAGCTTTGGGTAATGACCGAAAGAACGAGATCGCGGATACAAGCGGCTGAAATGAGCTTTCTCCGTAGGATTGCTGGACTCACCCTCAGAGATAGGGTGAGGAGCTCAGTCATCCGGGAGAGGCTCAGAGTAGAACCGCTGCTCCTCCACATTGAAAGGAGTCAGTTGAGGTGGTATGGGCATCTGATTAGGATGCCTCCTGGACGCCTCCCACTTGAGGTGTTTCAGGCACGTCCCACTGGGAGGAGACCCCGGGGCAGACCCAGGACTCGGTGGAGAGACTATGTCTCCCAGCTAGTCTGGGAACGCCTTGGTATCCCCTCTGAAGAGCTGGAGCAGGTGGCTGGGGAGAGGGAAGTCTGGGCTTCTCTGCTTGAACTGCTGCCTCCGCGACCCGGACCTCCGGAAAAGCGGTAGAAGATGGATGGATGGATGGATAATTGTGTATTTATAATCTTTTTTGCATTGATGTATGTGGTTATTGTGTATTTTTTTTCTTTTTTTTTCTTTACTTGATTCTCTTTTCTAAAGCCCATCCAGGGACAAGAGTTGCAAATTAGCTAATAGCTATACACTCTATGTGCAACACATCAGATTGATTGTCATTGATTAATTGTCTATGTTTATTGCACTGTCCCTGTCAAATAAACTACTCTATCTATCAGTTTTCATCATAGGTATACCTCAACTATGAGAGACAAAATGAGGAAAAAAAAAAATCCAGAAAATCACACTGAAGGATTTTTAATGAATTAATTGGTAAATTCCTCGGTAAAATAAGTATTTGGTCACCTACAAACAAGCAAGATTTCTGGCTCTCACAGACCTGTAACTTCTTCTTTAAGAGACTCCTCTGTCCTCCACTCGTTACCTGTATTAATGGCACCTGTTTGAACTCGTTATCAGTATAAAAGACACCTGTCCACAACCTCAAACAGTCAGACTCCAAACTCCACTATGGCCAAGACCAAAGAGCTGTCAAAGGACACCAGAAACAAAATTGTAGACCTGCACCAGGCTGGGAAGACTGAATCTGCAATAGGTAAGCAGCTTGGTGTGAAGAAATCAACTGTGGGAGCAATTATTAGAAAATGGAAGACATACAAGACCACTGATAATTTCCCTCAATCTGGGGCTCCACGCAAGATCTCACCCCGTGAGGTCAAAATGATCACGAGAACGGTGAGCAAAAATCCCAGAACCACACGGGGGGACCTAGTGAATGACCTGCAGAGAGCTGGGACCAAAGTAACAAAGGCTACATCAGTAACACACTACGCCGCCAGGGACTCAAATCCTGCAGTGCCAAACGTGTCCCCCTGCTTAAGCCAGTACATGTCCAGGCCCGTCTGAAGTTTGCTAGAGAGCATTTGGATGATCCAGAAGAGGATTGGGAGAATGTCATATGGTCAGATGAAACCAAAATAGAACTTTTTGGTAAAAACTCAACTTGTCGTGTTTGGAGGAGAAAGAACACCATACCTACTGTGAAGCATGGGGGTGAAAACATCATACTTTGGGGCTGTTTTTCTGCAAAGGGACCAGGACGACTGATCCGCGTAAAGGAAAGAATGAATGGGGCCATGTATCGTGAGATTTTGAGTGAAAACCTCCTTCCATCAGCAAGGGCATTGAAGATGAAACGTGGCTGGGTCTTTCAGCATGACAATGATCCCAAACACACTGCCCGGGCAACGAAGGAGTGGCTTCGTAAGAAGCATTTCAAGGTCCTGGAGTGGCCTAGCCAGTCTCCAGATCTCAACCGCATAGAAAATCTTTGGAGGGAGTTGAAAGTCCGTGTTGCCCAGCGACAGCCCCAAAACATCACTGCTCTAGAGGAGATCTGCATGGAGGAATGGGCCGAAAATACCAGCAACAGTGTGTGAAAACCTTGTGAAGACTTACAGAAAACGTTTGACCTCTGTCATTGCCAACAAAGGGTATATAACAAAGTATTGAGATGAACTTTTGTTATTGACCAAATACTTATTTTACCGAGGAATTTACCAATTAATTCATTAAAAATCCTTCAATGTGATTTTCTGGATTTTTTTTTTCTCATTTTGTCTCTCATAGTTGAGGTATACCTATGATGAAAATTGGAGATCTCTCTCATCTTTTAAGTGGGAGAACTTGCACAATTGGTGGCTGACTAAATACTTTTTTGCCCCACTGTATACATGCACACGGCGCACACGCACAAGTGTCTCCCCTTTAACAGGTGCAAATATCAGACTCGTGTTGAGAACTCTGTGGTGGAAAAAGCCGTTTGTCTTCTGTTTGTTTTAGTTGTTGGTTTGTTTGTCTTTTTTGTCTGTTCCTCTCTCTTTTGTTTCCCCCTCCACACACTGCCTTTCCCTATTCCCCATCCTGCTGGGTCCTTCATGGGTAAAATAATTTAAATAAAGTACGGTGGGCTGAGTTGCACGGTGGCACAGTGATTTAGCACTGTGGCAGCACAGTTTACCCTCGGCCGGGGGATCGCGGGGATCATGAGACCATGGGCTCGATCCCAGCCCCCGACCAACAGTGAGCTGTGTGGAGTTTGCATGTTCTCCCCGTGTTGCGTGGGTTTACTCCGGGATTTCTCCGGTTTCCTCCCGCATACCAAAAACATGTAGGTTTAGGGCGCTCGCGCACGCAGCGACCGGCAGCCGGTGGCTTGTCACCAGACTGCAAACCAAATCTACCTACGGGTACAAATAAGTAACAAAAAAAAAAAAAAAAAAAAAGTTATTACAGGAGGAGTTTGCAATAATATGCAGTACATAGATAGGTACTGTATAAAGCTCCTTTTGGCAAAGTAAATCTGTTTTGGTACAATAAGGGCCAAAACATAACAGATCTCTGTTCTGCTCACCTAGCTGCCTGACGGGAAAAGGGGTAAAAAGAAAAAAAAAGATTACGTCCCCTTATCCATAGGGCCCCATCATCCACATACAAGGCTTTCCTTATTCAACTATCGATTCCTTGAAAAATCGATTCCTTGAAAAATACCATTAAACATAACAGGTCTACGCACGCTGCCTTGGGGGGTACCATTTTCAACCTGACATATTTTTGAGTACTCTGTACCAGTTTTTACCTCAATCGTTTTGTCATACAGGAAATCTAATACCCAATTGTATAATTTACCTTCAGTACCAAGTTGATTTATTTTAATCAGTAACCCTTCTTTCTACAGCATGTCATACACCTTTTCTACATCAAAGAAGACAGCTATCACATTTTCCCTATTTACCTGGGCTTTTCTAATTTCAGATTCCAGGAGCAAAATGGAATCCACAGTATTTCTCCCTTTCTGGAACCCACTTTGAAAAGGAGAAAGACATTCCCTCCTTTCCAAGATGTAATTCAGCCTTTAAGTCACCATTCATTCCATTGTTTTCCCTCACTGTGAGGTGAGAGCTATTGGCCTATAATTATTGGGATCTGATGAATCTTTCCCTGACTTTAAGATTTGTACAATAACTGATTGTTTCTCTGCCCCTGGAATTTTCCCAGTTTCCCAAACTTTACTAAATAATTTTAATACTGTTTGAAGTGCACTCTCTTCCATGTGAGACAGCATCCTATATCATATGCCATCCTTCCCTGGTGAAGATTGCTTCGTTTTCAGAACAGCCCTTTTCAATTCAAATAGAGTGAATGGCAAATCTATCGTTTCCCTTGAAGTATTTTTCCTTAAGTTTACATGGGTGTTGGAATAAAGTGCTTTCCCCTACTTCTTCTTCTTCTTCTTCTCATTACAGGAAGTCTCATTACACTCACCTTCCACTGACCCCAGTGGATGGTGAGTGCACCTTCCGGTTGAGTCATCACACTGTCATATAATAGGAGCATCTGCCATTTGGGGCTCTGTCACCCGGACGACTCCACATGTGGCTGCATAACATGTATATAGCTCCTTAATAAAGCCAAGTTCCAGTGCAACCTCTTCGTCCATCTCCTTCTATATCAGATTTGTGGATATGACATTTGGCAACTGAGGATTAACTCATGGAGGCGTGCAGAACACCACTACGGCTGTTTCTGGAGTACCCAGGAGAACCATCAATACTGTGGCCTCATTGGCTGGCCGCGTTTGAGGCATACATTGCAGCGTTGGGCCTGGGTAAACTTGACGGAGTAAGGAAACGAGCACTTCTGGTTCGCAAACTCGGCATGGAAGGTCAGAGAATTTTCCATACAGTAGGGAAAATGGAATCATATGCAGGTGCTGTCGAGCCTCTTGCTAGCTATTTTGCTGAATACACACATAGCACGAAGCTGCGGGTTGAGATGTTAATGGTGCCAAAAGGCACAAAGCTAGTTAGCTCGGGGGAGCTAACGTCCCAGCTAGTAACAAAGGAGAAACTAGCCATGGGGCTAAATGGGTGCCAAACATAGAGACTACCCAGAAAGTTAATGCTAGCTAACGTGGCTGACACGGAGAACGAGGGGTGCACAGCAGAAGAGTACGAGGCGAGTGCAGTGAGTCGAAGATCTGCTCCGAGAGGCCCCATCTGCGGGGGTTGTGGGTCCCCGATGCACCTGGACGGAGCATGAGTTTGCCCGGCAAGAGGAAAATGGTGTAACAAATGCGGGTGCCTGAACCATTTCGCCAGAGTATGCTGGTTGTCAGCACCGTAGGGCCCACCAGAGGAGCCCATCTGCCCACCAGCAACCGCCATTCCTTCAGTGAGCCCCGGCATCAGTGGTTATTTGTACAACATGGTTGAATTAGACAGAGTAGCTGTATCACTTCTGCTCGACACGGCAGCGGTGCGGTCAATGTCAAACTGGGCCATGGTGAAAAAGTTTTTCCCCAACCACAGAATCAAGAAGAACCCAACGCTGCTGTATGGATATGGTGGTCACAGAGTGTGCAATGCCAGAACAGTGAAATTGACTGTTTGCTTCAAAACCAAAATTGTGTACGACTTCACATTCCAGGTGACAGAGTGTGGTGACAGTGTTATGGGATGTGACCTTTTCTATGGACTGGGCTTCGCTATCAGAGACAGCACTGGGTTCGAATGGTCTGGGTGCAGCAGTTGGGGCACAGCGGACCGGGATGATGACGTTGTGGTGTGGGATGAGGTAACTATGAACGGCACTGACACCAAAGTGCATACTCCGCACTCTCGAGAGGAGAGCCACACAGAGAGGGAGCCCAAGCCCATTGGGAATGACACCAGCAAGGTAATTATGAATGGTGCGGCACTGCAGAGCACTTTTGACGGCAAAGAGGAGGAACTGGATTGCTCCCGTTCCCTTGCTCAACAGGCTGCAGAGGTTATGACCAAGCAGACGGGTGAGGAGTCCGCTTCAACAACCGACACCGAAGCACACACTTCATGCTCTCAGGAGGAGGGCGGCTCAGTGGAGGAGCTGGGCGGCTTCGGTGCCCGTGCTCGGTCGGCTGTGGTGGGAGCGACTGAGCTAGCGAATGGAGGGTCCGTTCTGACAAGCGACACCAGGGAGGCACCGGACATTTTCAGGGCTTAGGTTGAGTTTTGGTTGATGACAGAGACAGTGAGTGAAGGGTCCGCAGTGAACACGGCAACAACGGAACCGCTGCAGCACAACAGAGGTCACAGGTGGAGTGAACATGCAGAGCCACCGGGGGCAAAACGATGACGCATGAAGTACTGGATTGGGTTTGGGTTCGCGCCGGCGGAAGACCAGGACAGTGACTGGCCGGGCTGCAGCCAACGAGACAACGGGTACCGCTGAGGATCGTGGCAAAGCTGGGAACAGCGTACTTTTGGCTGAGGGATGATTTGGTTCTCCACGCAAACAGATTATGGCGTGTCCGGGTGGTGGCTCCAGGTGGCAGGGCTCCACGGGAGTTAGCAACCACAATATGGGACCCAGGCCCCGGTGTCATGAAGACTGGCCTCGGGCGGCCAACGGCTCCAGGGGGGTGGCTGCCACAAGCGCGTTTCAAGACTCCAAGGAGGGGTCCACCACGAGCCTGTTTCAAATCTCCGGGGGAGGGAGGCACCACAAGCCTGCTTCATAGCTCCAGGGAGGAGGCTACCATGGGGCCACCTCAAAGCCCCTCAAACTGAACTGTTTCCCCCCAGTAGACCCTCCCTTACCATGGGAGACAGTAAAGAACAGATGGAGGACTCTTTAGGTAGGAGCACGGCCGGTCCATCATTATTTTAGTGAGTTTGCTTGGGGGGTTTTATTATGCCAAATTTGGGTGGGTTTTGATTGGATGTGTTTTTTGTTTTCTAAGTGGGGGAGAATGTAGGATTGAGGTTTTATTGTGACATGTGGTGTGATGATGCCACCTTCCGGTTGCGAAAGAACCGCCTTTATATAGTTCCTTAATATATATATATATATATATATATATATATATATATATATATATATATATATATATATATATATATATATATATGTATATATATATACAGTATATATATATATATATATATACTGTATATATATTATAGTTCCTTAATAAAGTCGAGTTCCAGTGCAGCCTCTTTGCCTGTCTCCTTTTATACCGGGTTTGTGGACATAACAATCATTATGTCAAGAATCAGATAACACAGGTTTAAACACCAAGGTGTGGCGGATATGATGTGGAGTGGATCTCACACCAGGAGAGATGGGTGGAGCTAGTGAAAAGGAAGAGCTCTGGTTTTACCTGTGATGTTCACTTGTGTTTTGGCTGCTGTGGCATAAATGCTGTAAACAAATTCTCTGCTTGCTTGCTTTATTTTTCCTGCATTCCACATTGGTGACCCTGACGTTGGACATGTTTTCTAATGTTTGTGGCGATGGTGCACCGAGCACCCAGGCAAGCTCCCATTATTCCCACTGGAGTTTTTGCAGTTACGATTAAGTTGCCGGAATTTTGGCAGCATGACCCGAACCCATGGTTCCAGCACACTGAAGCACAGTTCAGCCTCCGGGGAATAACAGTGGATGAGACTTAGGGTGCTTTCACACCTAAATTCATCTAATTTGGTCCAGATCAGCTGGCAGGTTTATTACTTTGTAGCATTGTCTCCTTGGTTTGGTTCCGTTTCACATAGGCAAAAATTCAAGTGGACCAAATTGTGTCACGTCAAATGAATCCCGCGAGACTTACGTCAGAACATTCTCTGTTCTTATTGGTCAGATTTTTTTGCCACGAGAACAGGAAAGGTAAATACAGAAGTAGGATGACTACTGTGTCTTTATGCATTTCTGGGGAGAAAATAATACAAATCATAGCGTAATCTATGGGGGATTTTCACCGCCCTGGTTATTGTTTATTACATACAGTGGTGTAAAAAAGTGTTTGCCCTCTTCATGATTTCTCATTTTTTTGTATGTTTGTCACACTTAAATGCTTCAGATCATCAAACAAATTTAAATATTGTCATGGGCGCCGGGAGCGTGTCCCTCCCCTCCGGTCTCACCTTCTCCAACTCAACACTGCACCTGAGGCAGAAGACACACCTGCACCTGCTCATCAGCCAGCGTACTTATGGAGGCCTCCTCCGCGCAGTCTATGCTGTCTCTTCTGGGTATACTGCCTGTGTTCAGGCAGCTATTTACAAGTTTAAACGTTAACACGTCATTAACATTTATTCTCTTCTCTTCCTCAGGTTGCTGCCACTGTGTAGGTGTGTCACCGGGACTGCGCACGCTCTCCTGCCCCACCACACTGTCCTTCAGTGACCTCATTCACCCGGTCAAGCACAATCAGCTCTACTACCCCTCCTTACCCCACTGGTTTGTCTATTCCCCACTGGGTCCTGCCGGTCCTCTCTGGATTTCCCAAGTAAGTGGCAATTTGGCTCGCCCATTTCCCCTTACTCCACTCCTCAGCTCACAGCTCTCGTCTTCTCTCCACAGGTCCTTTCCTCTGGCGAGTGACTGTTTCTGTAGCTGTGTGCTTTGAATTTTGCTATTAATAAAATTGTCAAACGTGCCCTTCTGTGTGGTTCTTTCCTGTGTTTGGCATCGTGCACATGAGCTGTCAAAACTTAATACATCATGACCGAACGAGCCAGCCAGGACGGTAGCTCAGCCGGTGCCTCACCGCAGGAGCAGTGCACTATGGATCGTCTAGTGGCGACCGAGCGGCAGCTCGCTGCGCTGACGCAGCAGGTATCCAACATGATGACACTGTGGTCCGCAGCACGTCCCACGGGTGCGCCCCCTCAGCCTGCTCCGCGCACTACGATGCGCCGTACCACCTCCATTCCCATGCCTTCCCCGTACGCGGGGGAGGTAGGAAAGTGCAAGCCTTTTCTTCTTCAAGTGCAAATGTGCCAAGAGCAGGTCAGGGAGGAGTATCCGGGGGATGTCGCTAGAATCCAGTTTTTCACCCTGTTGCTCAGGGATCAAGCCCTGGAGTGGGCTCAGTCCACTCTAGACAACCCTGAAGGGCACCGTTACTCGTTTGACCAATTTGTGACTGCTTTCACTTGAGCGTTTGGCTGGACCGAGCATCAGGGCAACGTAATGAGCCGCCTATTGACTCTCTGCCAGGGTACCTGGTCGGCGGCCGAGTACTCGGTGGAGTTTCGGGTTGTGGCGTCCGAGTAGGGGTGGAACGATACTGCATTAAGCAGCGCGTTCTTCCATGGATTGAACAACCAACTCCATGATGATCTGGCAGTTCATCCTGTCCCGGAGATGCTCGATGGCCTCATAGATCAGGCAGTAGGGCTGGACAATCGGCACCGTGAGTGCGCGAAGGAGCGCACCCCCACCCTTCACCCGTGCACCGAGCACGTATCCACTGTGGTTACTGGCACTGGCGGCGCCGGGTCTTCGCCCGAACCGATGGAGCTCTCTCAGAGCCTAACCGATGATGAGCGCCAGCGAAGGCAGAGGGCTGGTGCTTGCATGTACTGTGGTTTGTCTAAACCACAGTCTGGACAAGTGCCGCCAGCGGACAAAAGACACGACCCATCAGTAACCACGGGGGGTCTGAGGGGCGGGACCAAATCTCCTCCCCCCTGTAATTTTTCAATTTCAGTATTCGTTCAGTTGCCGGGGGTCAAGAGGAGGGTTATGGCACTGATTGACTCGGGGTCGGAGGGTAATTTCTCGTCTGCTGCTTTCGTTAAGCAGGTGGGCATTCCCACACGTAAATTGCCCTATAATCAGAGAATCACCGCTATATCTGGTGGTGAGGTTGCAGTGGTCACCCTGAGCACGGTGCCCATATCCATTCTTCTTTCCGGGAACCACTGGGAGGAACTATCATTCCTGGTTCTCCCCGTTTCATCGTCCCCGGTGGTTCTAGGTTATCCATGGCTCCAGAAGCATAACCCAATGATCAACTGGGCCAAAAGTACCATCTCTGCCTGGAGCCCATTTTGTATGGCCCACTGTATGCATTCAGCCGAATGCTCCTCATCGCTGTCTGTTCCTCCCTCTCAGGCTGAGCCGCCGGACCTCAGCCTCGTCCCTCGGGCATATCACGATTTGGGCAAGGTCTTTAGCAAGTCAAGAGCATTGTTGCTGCCGCCTCACCGCTCTTATGACTGTGCTATAGACATCATCCCGGGGGCGAGGCTGCCATCCAGCCGGCTGTATAGCATTTCTGGCCCTGAGAGGGAGGCGATGGAGCAGTACATCAAGGAGTCACTGAACGCCGGCGTTATTCGGCCATCTTCGGCTCCGCTCAGAGCCGGGTTCTTCTTCGTCGGTAAGAAGGATGGCTCGCTGTGCCCGTGCATCGACAACCGGGAGCTCAACGCTATCACCATCAAAGACAAGTACCCTCTGCCATTGATCAATTCAGTGTTTGCGCTCCTTCAGCGCTCACGGGTTTTCACGAAGTTAGACCTTAGGAACGCGTATCATTTGGTCTGCATTCGTGGGTGCGATGAGTGGAAGACAGCCTTTAAAACACACCAGGGCCAATTCGAATACTTAGTTATGCCATTCGGGCTCACTAACGCCCCCGCCGTCTTCCAGCGGTTAATAAATGACGTCCTCTGCGATATGCTCTATCAATTCGTGTTTGTCTATCTTGATGATATTCTCATTTTCTCCCGTTCCCCAGAGGAACATGAGGTCCACATAAAGGCCGTTTTACAACAGCTCTTGGAGAACCAGCTTTAAGTTAAAGCCGAGAAGTGTGAGTTCTCCACAACATCCACCACCTTCTTGGGCTTCATCGTGGCTGAGGGGGAGCTGATTGCCGACCCGGCCAAGATAAAGGCAGTGTTAGATTGGCCAACACCCCACTCCCGCAGGGAGCTCCAACGCTTCCTCGGGTTTACAAACTTCTATCGCAGGTTCATCAGGAACTATAGTGGGATCGCACTGCCTTTGACACAGCTGACCTCCGTTAAAGTCCCCTTTCGGTGGACTGAGGCAGCTGAACTGGCGTTTAACAAATTAAAGCGCCAGTTCACAGAAAGACCTATCTTGGCTCAGGTCGACATGCAGCTTCCATTTGTTCTCGAGGTGGACACGTCTGATCCGGGGGTCGGCGCTGTACTGTCACAGCGCATGCCCCCTGATCAGAAGCTTCGCCCATGCGCATACTTCTCTCGGCGGCTCACGCCGGCTGAGAGGAACTATGACATGGGGGACAGAGAGCTGTTGGCCATCAAGTTGGCATTAGAGGAGTGGAGACACTGATTAGAGGGGGCCATTCACCCCATCGTCATGTGGACTGACCACAAGAACCTCAAGTACTTGTGGTCGGTCCGCCGACTGAATGCCAGGCAGGCTCGCTGGTCGTTATTCTTCCAGAGTCAGAATCAGAATCAGAATCAGAATCAGCTTTATTGGCCAAGTATGCACAACACATACAAGGAATTTGACTTTGGCTAAAAACTTGCTCTCGTTGTTCAGGTGGAGGATTTAAATAAGATTTAAATAAGGATTCAATGACAACAGAGTATGTACAGTAAATTACAGTCTGTCCATGTTTCTATAAAGGATGCAAATATATACAGGAATATATGCAGCTTATTTACTCGGACTATCCACACTTTGCAGAAATATATGAAAAAATATACAGTCACACAGTATTTCAATGTGAACTCAGATTCAGTGATATAATGTGAATGAAGTAAAAAGCAGTGTGAGAGTTATGTGCAATGTAAGAATGGATGAAAAGTCATGAGTACAGCAACAGGTAGGACTAGGTGAATGTTAGGAGTTCATCAGAGTGATGGCTTGAGGAAAGAAACTGTTCCTGTGACGGGTGGTTTTGACCTTCAGTGATCTGTAACGACGACCAGAAGATAGAAGTTCAAACAGTTTGTGGCCAGGGTGTGACGGGCCAGCACAGATGTTTCCCGCCCGTTTCCTGGTTATGGACCGATATAAGATCTCAATGGAGGGTAGGTCGGTACCAATGATCCTCTCCCCAGACTTAATGATCCGCTGCAGTCTGGTCTTGTCCTGTTTAGTGGCAGATCCAAACCAGACAGTGATGGAAAAGCAGAGGACAGATTGGATGATGGCGGTGTAGAAGACAACCAGCAGCTCCTGAGGCAAATCAAACTTCTTGAGCTGACGCAGAAAAAACAACCTCTGCTGGGCCTTTTTCCGGACAGTGTCTATATGGGAGGACCACTTCAGGTTCCGGGAGATTGTGGTACCCAGAAACTTGAAGGAGTCCACAGTGGACACTGTGCTGTTGAGGATGGTGAGTGGGGGGAATGAAGGAGGGTGTCGCCTGAAATCCACAGTCATCTCCACCGTTTTGGCTGGGTTAAGTTCAAGATGGTTCTGGCCGCACCACAGGATTAGCTGCTCCACCTCCCGCCTGTATGCAGACTCATCACCATCCCGGATCAAACCGATGACTGTGGTGTCGTCCGCAAACTTCAGGAGCTTCACCGAAGGGTCCTCTGAGGTGCAGTCGTTGGAGTAGAGGGAGAAGAGCAGTGGGGAAAGGACACATCCTTGGGGGGCGCCAGTACTATTTTTTCAGGAGCTGGATGTAAATCTCCCTAGCTTCACCTGTTGCCACCTGTCAGTCAGAAAGCTGGAGAACCACTGGCAGGTGGAGGGGGGCACCTTGAGCTGGAGGAGTTTCTGATGAAGAATGCCTGGGATGATGGTGTTGAACGCTGAGCTGAAGTTGACAAACAGGATCCTGGCGTACGTCCCTGGGGAGTCAAGGTGTTGCAGGATGTAGTGTAGTCCCATATTCACTGCATCATCCACTGACCTGTTTGACCGGTAGGCAAACTGCAGTGGGTCCATCAGGGGGCCTGTGACGACCTTCAGGTGGTTCAGCACCAATCTCTCCAAGGATTTCATGACCACAGAGGTCAAGGCAACAGGTCTGTAGTCGTTTAATCCTGTAACAGAGGGTTTCTTGGGAACTGGAATGATGATGGAGCGTTTGAAGCAGGAAGGCACTTCACACAGCTCCAGTGATCTATTAAAGATCCGGGATTCCAGCGATTTAACTTCACCATCACCTACTGGCCTGGCACCCAGAATACCAAACCGGACGCGCTCTTACGCCAGTTTGATTTCAGGGACGTAGCCCCCCCCCCCCCAATCCATCGTGCCACCTTCATGCGTCATTGGAGCCCTTACTTACCTCCACCAGGCCCAGTCCCTGGAGCCTGTGCCAGTAGGGTGCCCCCGGAACCGTCTGTATGTCCCAGCCGCCCTCTGCAGTGATGTCATCCAATAGGGTCACACCAGTCGCTTTGCCTGCCACCCTGGAATCACTTGAACCATCGACTTTGTCAAACGGGTGTTCTGGTGGCCCACGCTGCGGCAGGACGTCCGGGAGCATGTTAGAGCCTACCAGACGTGCATCCGGGGTAAGACTGACTCCTGCCCCCCATCGGGACTTCTCCATCCCCTTCCCATCCCAGGTCGGCCATGGTCCCACATTGCTGTGGATTTTGTTACCGGGTTGCCCTCCTCCCACGGCAAAATGGTTATTCTGACCATCATGGATCGCTTCTCCAAGGTGGTCCATCTGGTGGCCCTCCCTAAACTCCTGTTGGCCTTGGAGACAGCAGTCCTCCTCTCTGATCACGTCATCCGGATCCATGGCATCCCTATCGATACTGTGTCTGACCGGGGTCCACAATTCACGTCCCAGGTCTGGAGGGCCTTTTGCTGGACTCTGGGAACTACTATGAGCCTCTTGCCTGGAAATCATCCCCAGAGCAATGGGCAGGCGGAGTGCGCCAACCAGTCCCTGGAGGCTGCCTTGCAGTGCATAGCAGCTGATAATCCCTCATTCTGAAGCACACACCTGACCTGGGTGGAATATTCCATGAACGCTGCGGCGTCCTCCGCCACCGGACTGACCCCCTTTGAGGCGTCGTTGGGGTACACGCCGCCTCTTCTCCCTATGGCCGAGAGGGAGGTTTTGGTTCCATCCGTAGGGGCCCACGCCTGGCACTGCCGGCGTGTCTGGAGATCTACTTGGGCTGCCTTAGCGCACACCATGGAACGCACCACGGAACAGGCGGGAATGCGCCCCTCCCCTCTGGTCTCACCTTCTCCAACTCATCACTGCACCTGAGGCAGAAGACACACCTGTGTCCGCTCATCAGCCAGCGTACTTAAGGAGGCCTCCTTCGCGCAGTCTACGCTGGCTCGTAGACTGCGCGAAGGAATACTGCCAAACTCTCATGACTGCCAAACTATAACCCTAACCTGTGTTCAGGCAGCTATTTACAAGTTTAAACGTTAACATATCGTTAACACTTATTCTCTTCTCTTCCTCAGATTGCTGCCACTGTGTAGGTGTGTCACCGGGACTGCGCGCGCTCTTCTGCCCCACCACACTGTCCTTCAGTGACCTCATCCACCCGGTCAGGCACCATCAGCTCCACTACTCCTCCTTACTCCACTGATTCGTCTATTCCCCGCTGGGTCCTGCCGGTCCTCTCTGGATTTCCCAAGTAAGTGACTATTTGGCTTGCCCGTTTTCCCTTACTCCACTCCTCAGCTCACAGCTCTCATCTTCCTTCTCTTCACAGGTCTTTTCCTCTGGTGAGTGACTGTTTCTGTAGCTGTGTGCTTTGGATTTTGCTATTAATAAAATTGTCAGAACCACCCTCTGTGTGGTTCCTTCCTGTGTTTGGCATCATGCACGTGAGCTGTCAAAATTTAACCCCTTGACGCCTGTCGTCGCAAATTCGCATCATACCGCTTCCGCTCCAAATGCAACCAAATTGTATTATAATCTGTAATCTGTATTCCTCCACTTCCGGTTGGAGCACTTCCAACACATACCTAGGAACCTTTTGCAAGCATTAGTTTCTCGTAGGAACGGTCAGAGACGGAGCACCATCCATTTCCTGATTGCTAGGGTTAGGGTTAGGGTTAGGGTTAGGGTTAGGGTTATAGTTTGGCAGTCATGAGAGTTGAAAATACTGAAAATAACTTTGTTGCATAAATAAAAGACTCTTCATACTTGAGATGGCAACAGGTGTTTTTTTACCATTTTTTTTTTTACCATAGATGCCTGTTGTCGCTAATTTGCATCATACCTAAAATTATATCTATTTTATGTGCTATAGTCAAATTAACTTTCTCAACTTAATTTAGCATCTACTGGAAAGCAAAAACACAAGTGAAATTTTTTTTTTCATAATTGGAAATAAATTCAGGCGTTAATTAATATGTCATGACAAATATTAGGCAAAGATAACACAAGTAAATAAAATGCAGTTTTTAAATGAAGAAGTTCATGATTAAGGGGAAAAAATCCAAACCTACATGGCCCTGTGTGAAAAAGTGATTGCCCCCTAAACCTAATAACTGGTTGGGCTGCCCTTAGCAGCAACAACTGCAATCAAACGTTTGCGATAACTGGCAGTGAGTCCTTTACAGCGCTGTGGAGGAATTTTGGCCCACTCATCTTTGCAGAATTGTTGTAATTCTGCTACATTGGAGGGTTTTCGAGCATGAACCGCCTTTTAAGGTCATGCCACAGCATCTCAATCAGATTCAGGTCAGGACTTTAACTAGGCCACTCCAAAGTCTTCATTTTGTTTTTCTTAAGCCATTCAGAGGTAGACTTGTTGGTGTGTTTTGGATCATTGTTCTGATGCACAACCCAAGTGCGCTTCAGCTTGAGGTCACAGACACTTAGCATAGACCCAGCCAGAGGATATATAGAATGATGATATAGAGTGAAGTACATGGTGATAATGCACCTGTAAGCTGGTTGCCAACCGCCAATCAAATCTATTCAATTCAATTCAATTCAACTTTATTTATATAGCGCCATTTCACAACAACAGTCATCTCATAGCACTATCAACTGTAGGGGGAACCCCCACAGTTGCAGAAAGACCCCAGCAATCAGGCAATCCCCTGTGAGCAAGCACTTGGCGACAGTGGAGAGGAAAAACTCCCTTTTAACAGGAAGAAACCTCCAGCAGAACCAGGCTCAGAGAGGGGCAGTCATCTGCTGCGACTGGCTGGGGGGTGAGTGGACAGAGAAGATGAAAAGAACAGACATGTAGAGAGCAAACAGCACGATGGGGACTCAATCTATGGGAGAGAACAAACAGATGTTAATGACCAGAAAAAAAAATATTTCATTGAGAGTGAAGAAAGGAGTGAGGCCCAGTGCATTATTGGAGGTCCCCCGGCTGACTAAACCTATTAGCAGCATAACTAAGGGAGGGTTCAGAAACACATGATCCCTCCCTAATTGTAGGCTATATCAAAAAGGTAGGTTTTAGCCCTATTCTTAAAAACAGAGATCGAGTCTGACTCCCGAATCCAGATTGGCAGCTGGTTCCACAGGAGAGGAGCTTGATAACTGAAGGCTCTGCCTCCCATTGTACTTTTGGAGATTCTAGGTATTACAAGTAATCCTGCATTTTGGGAGCGTAGTGCTCTGTTAGGATAATACGGTAGTATCAGATCTTTTAAATAAAAAGGAGCCTGATTGTTTAGAGCTTTGTAAGTAAGAAGAAGGATTTTAAACTTAATTCTAAACTCTATGGGAAGCCAATGAAGGGAGGCCAGAACCGGAGAGATATGATCTCTCTTTCTAGTACCTGTTAAAACTCTTGCTGCAGCATTTTGGATCAGCTGAAGACTTTTTAAAGATGTTTTAGGACAGCCTGATAATAAAGAATTACAATAATCTAATCTCAAGCTAACAAAAGCGTGGATCAGTTTCTCAGCATCACTCTGAGACAAGATGCTCCTAATCTTGGCAATATTACGCAAATGATAGAAGGCAGTCTTAGAAACAAATTTAATATGTGAATTGAAGGACAGATCTTGATCAAAAATAATTCCAAGGTTCCTCACAGAGCTATTAAGAGAAAGAGCAACCGCATCAAAACTGAAAGTTTGATTTGGAAAGGTATTTCTAAGGTTTTTTGGACCAACAAGAATGACTTCAGTCTTATCTGAATTTAATAGCAGGAAATTACAAGTCATCCAAGCTTTGATTTCCTTAAGACAGGCTTCTAACTTGGCTAATTGATTACTATCATCTGGCTTCATTGACAGGTATAATTGTGTGTCATCTGCATAACAATGAAAATGTATACAGTGCTTTCTAATAATGTTGCCTAACGGAAGCATATATAAACTAAAAAGAGTAGGGCCTAGCACAGATCCCTGTGGAACTCCATGACTAAGCTTTGAGTTGAAAGAAAACTCATTATTTACATGAACAAACTGGAACCTATCGGATAAATAAGATCTAAACCACTGCAACAAAGTTCCATTAAGTCCAACATAGTGTTCTAATCTATCAAGTAGAATATTATGATCAATAGTATCAAAAGCTGCACAAAGGTCTAAAAGGACAAGTACAGAAACCAGTCCATTATCAGATGCGATGAAGAGATCGTTAGTGACCTTCTCTAAGGCTGTTTCAGTACTATGATGGATTCTAAACCCAGATTGAAACTCTTCAAGTAAACCATTTCCCTGCAGGTGGTCAAATAATTGCATAGCAACAACTCTTTCTAAGATTTTTGAAATGAAAGGGAGATTAGAGATTGGTCTATAGTTAGCTAAAGCTCCTGGATCTAGCGTTGGCTTTTTGAGTAAGGGTTTAATTACAGCCATTTTAAAAGCCTGCGGTACATGGCCTAAAGTTAATGAAGAATTGATTGTATGAAGAATAAAGCTACCAATAAGTGGGAAGACTTCTTTAAATAACCTGGTAGGAATAGGTCTAAAAGACAAGTTGAAGATTTGGATGAGGAAACTATTTTGTCTAACTCACAAAGGTCGATTGGAGTAAACTCATCAAGACAGACATCAATTGAAGGAGTTGTAGTAGTTACAGTATTTAAGTTAACTGTGGGAAGAATCTGATTGATTTTATCTCTGATGGATGAAATTTTATTATTGAAAAAGTTCATAAAGTCCTGACTAGTAAGCTCTAAGGGAATGTTAGGATTGACAGAGTCCTGACTCTTTGTCAACCTGGCTACAGTGCTGAAAAGAAACCTGGGATTATTCTTGTTCTCTTCTATTAATGCAGAATAATAACTCGTTCTAGCTTTTCTAAGAGATTTTTTATAAATTAAAAGATGATTTCTCCAAGCTAAATAGATTTCATCTAAATTAGTGGAGCGCCATTTTCTTTCTAATTGGTGAGTCTTCTGTTTTAAGCTACGAGTTTCTGTGTTGAACCAAGGAGTTAGAAATCTCTGATTAGACTTTTTCTTTTTTAAGGGGGCCACCAAGTCTAGAGTCTGATGCAGAGAAGCTGTAACACTATCCACCATGTTATCAATTACAGAAGGAGCAAGCTGTCTATAGCTTATTTCCGTTGTGTTGACACATGGCATAGAGGAAACAATCTGCATAAATTTGGTAACAACATCATCTGAGAGGCATCTACTGTAATAATATTTTTCTTTAGGAGCCAAATAGTCAGAAATAGTAAAATCAAAGGTTAACAGACAATGATCTGACAGTACAGGGTTATGAGGAGACACTACAAGATTTTCTATTTCTATGCCATATGTCAGAACAAGGTCCAATGTATGGTGGAGGTAATGAGTAGAATTTCCTACTTTCTGAGAAAACCCAATCGAGTCTAATATTGAATTAAATGCCACATTAAGGCAGTCATTATCTACATCCACATGTATATTAAAGTCCCCTACTATAATTATTCTATCAGATTTCAGCACTAAATCAGCTAAGAAATCAGCAAATTCGGATAAAAAGTCTGAGTAGGTTGATGGGGGACGATAAACTATGGCAAATAAAATTGGGTTTAGCCTAAAATTGCTAAAGTGCCCAATACTGAGGACCAGGCCCTCAAAGGAATTATAACATGATCTAAAAGAAAAAGAAGAAGAAGAACTTGAGGTCACGAACAGATGGCCAGACATTCTCCTTCAGGATTTTTTGGTAGACCGCAGAATTCATGGTTCCATTTACCGCAGCAAGTCTTCCAAGTCCAGAAGCAGCAAAACAGTCCCAGACCATCACACTACCACCACCATATTTTACTGTTGGTATGAATGAATGAATGAATGAATGAATGAATGAATTTTATTTATTTCGGATAGTACATTACAGGTTAAAAGAAACTGTATAATATAACAACAAGGTCAAATTAGACAAAGACTCCTTCTACTATACAATTCCACGTGAGTTATCCGAAATGGGTGATGGCTGAAGCTGCAGCTTATATTGCCCACCCATATTCCATCCAAGAATTCAAAGGAGAAAAAAGAGAAAACAAGACAAGAGCGATTACAATTTAAAACAAGGCTAAGACAAAATGTGACTGAGAGAAAAGAAAACTGAGCTAGTCTAAGTTAAGCGGTTACTATTCAAAAACAAATCTAAGACATAGTGTCACAGAGAAAAAAAAGAAAAAAAGAAAAAACTAAGCTACAACACAACACAGGCTGGAAATGTCAATCCTTATGTGAGTTTACATGTCGTCTTGTAAATATGTTTGGAGTATTTCTTCCTTTAGTTTTTGTTTAAATTGTCCAAGCTTTGTACATGATTTTAATTCAGGTCCAAAATCGTTCCATAATCTGACTCCTTGCACTGAAATACAGTGTTGCTTGGTGGTTGTTCTCACTGTAGGCTTTTGAAATATACATGTTCCTCTGAAGTGATATCGTTTCTCCCTTGTTTGGAACAACTTTTGGATATTTGCGGGCAGTGATAGATTCTTCACTTTGAACATTATTATTGCGGTTTTAAAGTCAATCAGATCTTTCAACTTGAGAGTTTTTTGTTTAAGAAAAAGTGGGTTTGTTGGTTCCCTGTAAGCTGCTTTGTTGATTATTCTAATAGCTCTCTTTTGAAGCATAAAGAGTGGATATATGTTTGTTTTATATGTATTTCCCCATACTTCATTACAATATGTCATGTATGGGAGTATTAATGAATGGTACAAGGTGTATAGTGTGGGTTGATTCAGCAAATTTTTCACTCTGTGTAATATTGCAATTGATTTGGATACTTTACCTTTTATATAATTAATATGTGGCTTCCAACACAGTTTGTTATCAATTATTACTCCAAGGAATTTAGTTTCGGATACCCTTTCAATCTCTACACCATTTACACTGAGTTTGGGTACTGGGTAGTTGTGATGGTTGTTAAAGACTATAAATTTTGTCTTGCTTAAATTGAGCGTTAATTTGTTTGAATCAAACCACAGTTTCAGCTTTCCTAATTCCTTTCCGAGTGTATCCAGAAGTTGTTCCAAATTGTTTCCACTGCATAGCAGATTAGTGTCATCAGCAAACAATATTAAGTCCATTTTTTCTGAAACTTTACTACTACATTTACATATATCATTTATATACATATTGAATAATAATGGTCCCAAAACTGAACCCTGTGGGACTCCACAGGTGACCTTCAGTAACTCTGAGTTTTTGCTGTTAACACATGCAAACTGATATCTATTCTTTAAGTAACTACTTAACCAGGACAGTGCTACCCCTCTAATACCACAATTTTGTAGTTTCTTTAATAATAGATTGTGATCTACTGTATCAAATGCTTTTTTAAGATCCAGGAATACTCCAACTGAATACTCTTTATTTTCAATGGCTGTTGATATTTTTTCTGTAAATTCCATTAAGGCATATGCTGTTGTCCTTTTGTGTCTGAACCCATATTGCTGCTCACACAATAAATCATTCTTCAGTATGAAGTTGTCAATTCTCTCATAGAATATTTTTTCAAGTATCTTGGAAAATTGCGGTAATAGTGAAATTGGTCTGTAGTTGGAGAGTTCCCCTCTGTCGCCTGTCTTGTAAATCGGAATTACTTTAGCTATTTTCATTGCATTGGGAAATATACCTGATTGGAGAGACAGGTTACAGATATACGTCAGTGGTTTCACTATGCATTTGATAACAGTTTTGACTAGTAGCATGTCAATACCATCGCAGTCAGTAGATGTTTTACTTTTGAACAATTTAACAATTTCAATGACCTCTCTTTCGTCTGTGTTCTTTATGAAGATGGTGTCTTTTACAGCAGTGTTATTGCATATTGTATCACCTGTAGGCGCCGTAGTGGGTATTTCTCGGGCCAGTTTAGGTCCAATGTTAACAAAAAAATTATTAAATTCATCTGCAGGTGAAGCTATATTCACATTCGGAGTCGATTTATTATTTTTTGGAATATTAGTTGGGTAGCTAGTATTTAAGATAAGATAAGCCTTTATTAGTCCCACAATGGGGAAATTCCAGGATTGCAACAGCACAGGGACAGCAACACTCAGAGCAACAATCAGAAGGCAAGAAAAAAACAACATCTAGCAAACATATGTCCATATTACTATAAATGTAATAGACACACAGTGCAGAGCATTATGGCTGGTGGATGTGCAGCAGAAAGTCTAAGCTCTCTCTCCGCGGATGCAGCGGGCCAGCTGGAAGTCTTTGGGCATGATGGTGACCCCCTTAGCGAAGAAGAGACCACCAGGTGGGCCTCGCTGGTCTCCTGCAGAGCCATGACGGCGAAACTCAGGAAACGCAGGACGGTCTTGAAGTCCTGAGCGATCTCCCTCACCAGGCGCTGGACGGGCAGCTTACGGATGAGCAGCTCCGTGGATTTCTGGTAGCGACGGATCTCTCTCAGAGCCACGGACCTGTGACGGCGAGGCCTCTTCACTCTGCCGGTGGCCAGAGCGCCTCTCCGAGCAGCCCTGGTGGCTAGCTGTCTCCTGGGGGGCTTCTTCCTCCAGTAGATTTTACGGGCGGTCTGCTTGGTTCTTGCCATCGCTCTTTATTATTCTGTCTTATATTTCTTTCACGCCGCCTAAAACTCCAGCCCGGCACCCGCTTCGTTTTCGCTACAGCTCCCGGTATGTCGAGTTTCCCATTAGCACCGGGCGGCGGCCAAGTGCTAGCTAGCACTAGCTCCTCCCCGCTGTAACGTCTCCCGCTGCAAACCGTGGCTCCGTCCGCCGACCCGGGAGACCCCCGGGGCGATCCGTGCGTCCGTGATATATATATACAGAGTGAAAGGTGTAGAAAGAAGAAGGAAGATTAAAAAAAAAAAGGCTGTTGCAACAGGCAGCCGACTCGTGTGGCGCCGCCGGTCCGGCAGAGCCGATCACCTCCGCCGATCGGTGGCCGATCACCGTCGCTTGCTGTCGTCTGGCTGGGTGGCTCTTCCGCTAGGCCCCGTCACCGACCGCCGTCAGTCTGGTAGTTCCTCGGCTGGGCCTCGCAAATTGGGCTCCGATTCAGGCCACTGTCTTGCTGAATCCAGGTGGCCCCCGTCTCTCACCAACGCCGCGCTCGAGCTCCCAATCGCCGCCTCGGTAGGTTCGTCCGGTAAGCCCTCACCGGGGACTGAGCCGCTTCGTGTCGGAGTTAGGTGACGCACAGGGGCTAGTGTTAAGCTAACCAGTATTAGCTTGGCAGAAGCTTCAGATAGAGCGCAGCGGTTCTACCCGATTAAAGGGGCATTCCGATGGGATTCTGACGGGGGTGGAAATTCAGCCCGTGGGGTCCGTCACGAGCGCCGATCGCTGTTGATTAGGTTCTTTTAATGGGAAGAAATCAGCGACTTTGTCTCAGCGTTGAAAAAGTGTGACCATCCCGGTCGCCATCTTGAAAAAAAAAAAAATGATGTTCCTTTTCTGAAATGCTGTGTTACTTTTACGCTGGATGTAATGGGACACACACCTTCCATACAGTTCAACTTTTGTCTCGTTAGTCCACAGAGTACTTTCCCAAAAGTCTTGGGGATCATCAAGATGTTTTCTGGCAAAACTGAGACAAGCCTTTATGTTCTTTTTTCTCTGCAGTGGTCTTCGTCTTGGAACTCTGCCATGCAGGTCATTTTTGCCCAGTCTCTGTCTTATGGTGGAGTCATGAACACTGACCTTAACTGAAGAAAGTGAGGCCTGCAGTTCTTTGGATGTTATTGTGGGATATTTTGTGACCTCTTGGATGAGTTGTTGTTGTGCTCTTGAGGTAATTTTGCTCGGCCAGCCACTCCTGGGAAGGTTCACCGCTGTTCCATGTTTTTGCCATTTGTGGATAATGGCTCTCACTGTGATTCGCTGGACTCCCAAAGCTTTAGAAATGTTTAGAAAACTGAAATCAGCTTTCCAAAGATGTGATAAGCTATAGTTAATTTATGTTTTAACAGGGGGGGCAATCACTTTTTCACACAGGGCCATGTAGGTTTGGATTTTTTTTTACCCTTAATAATAAACACCTTCAAAAAAACCCTGCATTTTGTGTTTACTTGTGTTATCTTTAATATTTAAATTTGTTTGATGATCTGAAACATTTAGGCATGACATACAAAAAATGAGAAATCAGGAAGGGGGCAAACACTTTTTCACACCACTGTACGTGCATATACCACTTTCAGAAAATCGTACAATTTGAAAATGAAGCACAGTTACGGATGGAAAATAACATGTTAACGTTCATTAATCCTCCAGAACCGTGACATGTTCAGTCACAGATATTTTCAGAGATCTATCAGGTATGGACAGTGGCATAAACTATTTTACAGTTTGCCACTGGTCCTGTTTTAGTGTGATCACTTTTTCACCTGCAGGACCGCACCAGAGTTCACCAGCTGATTCGAATCGAGACCACCTCTTTCACAATGTCTCATTTCGGTTCCTCTGGTCCTTACCTGAGTGCGATTACTGTGTTCTCACTAGACAAAACAAATCACACTAATGGAGAAAACGAACTTGAGTTCGACTGAAACAAACTGTAGGTGTGTAAATCTGTAGGTGTGAAAGCACCCTAAGTACTATTATGTGGTTGCAGTGTTGGATTCTTCCATTACCCGCCATGTAATGGGTTTGTTGAGGGACCCACCAGCTAATGGGAAGTATGAGGCTTTGAAGGCTCAGCTGTTGAGATTATTTCAGCTGTCGGACACTGAATGGGCCGAGCGCCTTCTATCTCTTAATGGTTTGGGATCAGCTTAAACCTGCGTATGCACTTCCAGATGAGCGGGTGGAGCTGGCACAGCCCTGACGGTGTGATCAGTTGCCCCCCCAACCTTGTTTCAATTTCAGACCTTGCCCCTGCTCGTACCCTTTTGCCATTGACATGGAAATTCATTTATACATATGAAAATGGACCGGCACTTCTGTTAATATGATGTTTGTTCTCATCACTATGCCAAATTAGCTGATAAACAGGTTTAGTGGCTATATGTACTGTATTTACATCATGTTTTATTTTTAATCATGGAAAATAAAGTTGATCTGCTGTCTGCCCATTATCTGTGGCAAACAGGCTTGCACGTCAAATGGCGTTCACTTATATAGCGCTTTTCTTCTCATCTAGGATGACCAAAGCACTTTACAGATCCTGCAATCCACCCATTCACACGCTGATGGCGGCAGAGCTGCCATACACACAGGCACTAACCAGGCCACCAGGAGCATCTGGGGGTTCAGTATCTTGCTCAAGGACACTTTGACAAGCGGACAGCAGACAGAGTGGGAATCGAACCCATGACCCTCCGATCAGTAGTCAGTCACACTACACCTGCGCCACTGCCGCCCCCATATCAGTTACCATATACGTTACCATATAAGGCAGTGTTGTGAACACTCTGAAAACTGTATAAATGCATCTATCTTGTGACCTTGGGTCAGAGAGAAAGGCCTCACTGTGAGACTGCAAACACATCAGCAGTCTCTCTCTCTCTCTCTCCTGCATGCAGGAATAAAGGCTCTCCAAACTTGCAGATCTCTGGATTTTTTTTTTATTTCTTCTGGACCTAGGGACGAAGGCAAATAAAATTTCAACAGCTTGGTTTCAGAAAGTGGGATCCTAGACCGTTTTCCTATCTTCCACCGTGGACTGATCATCCCGGACAGTAAAAAAAGTGAGTCCGGTCCTTTCCGCCCACGTTGGCAACGGGGGCTCGGCGGGGTGAGGGAGCGGCACTGGATTCCTGAAAAGAACACAGCCTCCTGCATTCAGTAATTGAATCTAAAAACTTTTTATAATACGGTGGGGAAAAAAAGTATTTAGTCAGCCGCCAATTGTGCAAGTTCTCCCACTTAAAAGATGAGCGAGGTCTCCAATTTTCATCATAGGTATACCTCAACTATGAGAGACAAAATGAAAAAAAAAAAATCCAGAAAATTACATTGAAGGATTTTTAATGAATTAATTGGTAAATTCCTCGGTAAAATAAGTATTTGGTCACCTACAAACAAGCAAGATTTCTGGCTCTCACAGACCTGTAACTTCTTCTTTAAGAGGCTCCTCTGTCCTCCACTCGTTACCTGCATTAATGGCACCTGTTTGAACTCGTTATAAGTATAAAAGACACCTGTCCACGACCTCAAACAGTCAGACCCCAAACTCCACTATGGCCAAAACCAAAGAGCTGTCAAAGGACACCAGAAGCAAAATTGTAGACCTGCACCAGGCTGGGAAGACTGAATCTGCAATAGGTAAGCAGCTTGGTGTGAAGAAATCAACTGTGGGAGCAATTATTAGAAAATGGAAGACATATAAGACCACTGATGATCTCCCTCGATCTGGGGCTCCACGCAAGATCTCACCCCGTGAGGTCAAAATGATCACGAGAACGGTGAGCAAAAATCCCAGAACCACATGGGGGGACCTAGTGAATGACCTGCAGAGAGGTGGGACCAAATTAACAAAGGCTACCATCAGTGACACACTATGCTGCCAGGGACTCAAATCCTGCAGTGCCAGACGTGTCCCCCTGCTTAAGCCAGTACATGTCCAGGCTCGTCCGAAGTTTGCTAGAGAGCATTTGAATGATCCAGAAGAGGATTGGGAGAATGTCATATGGTCAGATGAAACCAAAATAGAACTTTTTGGCAAAAACTCAACTTGTCATGTTTGAAGGAGAAAGAATGCTGAGTTGCATCCAACGGACACCATACCTACTGTAAAGCATGCTTTGGGGCTGTTTTTCTGCAAAGGGACCAGGACAACTGATCCATGTAAAGGAAAGAATGAATGGGGCCATGTATCGTGAGAATTTGAGTGAAAACCTCCTTCCATCAGCAAGGGCATTGAAGATGAAACGTGGCTGGGTCTTTCAGCATGACAATGATCCCAAACACACTGCCCGGGCAACAAAGGAGTGGCTTCGTAAGAAGCATTTCAAGGTCCTGGAGTGGCCTAGCCAGTCTCCAGATCTCAACCCCATAGAAAATCTTTGGAGGGAGTTGAAAGTCCGTGTTGCCCAGCGACAGCCCCAAAACATCACTGCTCTAGAGGAGATCTGCATGGAGGAATGGGCCAAAATACCAGCAACAGTGTGTGAAAACCTTGTGAAGACTTACAGAAAATGTTCGACCTCTGTCATTGCCAACAAAGGGTATATAACAAAGTATTGAGATGAACTTTTTATATTGACCAAATACTTATTTTACCGAGGAATTTACCAATTAATTCATTAAAAATCCTTCAATGTGATTTTCTGGATTTTTTTCTCATTTTGGCTCTCATAGTTGAAGTATACCTATGATGAAAATTGGAGACCTCTCTCATCTTTTAAGTGGGAGAACTTGCACAATTGGTGGCTGACGAAATACTTTTTTGCCCCACTGTATTTATTAATATTATTATATTTTTGACAAAATACATCAGTCATATATTTGCAATAGGGAAGCCCATACTGTACAGTCCGGCAAGTGAATACTTGTGGCACGACTAATCTGTCTGGTTATACTTGACGCTCGTTAGTTAACGGGGTCGGAGTGATAACATTTTGTTTGTCTGCACGCGGGGATACCCGGTGAACTCTGATTACCAGTGATACGGTCTTCTAAATCAAAGGAGACTCCCAAAGACTTGGAGGGTCCCATGGTGAAATATATGACAGATAATTATGGTCCTGAAAGTGTTCAGTTTTGGGAAAAATGGATCTACAAGACTGGATTTCGTTCGGGGGGTTTATTTTCTGTTGAAGTGATTACTACTTTGAGGGACAAGATTAATGTTGAAATTCAGAAAGTTCAGACATGTAAGAAACAAAGCAAGAAGGACAGAGAAAAGCTGACGCAGTTACAGTTAGAGAAGGGCGTGGCAGAAATGTGGTTGATAGAAACAAAGAAATGAAGAGATAAACAGAAAACAGGCAGACAGAAAAATGAACAGGAAAAGAAAGACAGAGAACATTGTGCACAACAATAACTTTTACACTCTGCTGGGGCCTCTTTGCCTCCTCCGTATGAGGCTGATTGTCCGCCTCCTTCTACCCCTTCTTCCCCCTCTATGCCATATTCAGCACTGGCCGCCTCAGTCTCACAGTTTTACCCAGAAGATGATATCCCACCCCACGCCCACACTTCTTTACTGACGCCTTGTTCCTCTCGGACACCAACCAGGCCATTGGGAGACCCTACGTCGCCCTTACCAACCACACCATTAAGCCCACTTGTCAGCCCTACCACGGGGTCCACCTCAACTCCCTCTGCCTCCTCCCTTTTTTCTTCTTTTGTCTCCCCCTCCACGCCGGCAGCCCCGTATGAAAGTCAGGCAGATGGGTCCTTCATCACCCCGATGGTGGAAGTTGCGGGACCGTTGGGACCCATGGCTGTGTTCTGGCCTTGGGCTCCTGAGGACATTCCAAAATTTGCTTTCACCCTGCCAATGCTGGAAACTGACCCTGTGTTTTTCTGCACTCAACTCCAAGCCTTCTGTGAGAGCTACAGACCGACGTTCACCGAGTTGAGACGTGTCATGGCACAAAAATGCACCCCCACAAGTATGGCAAAACTTATGCCACATCTGGACAGTCAAGACCAGGCCACATTGCATGGAACAACCCTGCAGATAACCAGTACAGAACTGATCTCACAGCTCTCACTGACGCCATTGAAGCCGAATGTAAACATGCCTGTGATCTCTCCAAAGTTTCTGCATGCAAGCAGAAGGATGATGAAACACCGGGGGATTACTTCCACAGACTAAGAAAGGTGTTTGACCGTGAGGGTTGGATGAAAAAACCAGATGACTATCTCACAACAGTGGGACCATATTCTACCCACCTCAACATGTGGTTTGTCAGTGGTCTGCTACCATCATTGGCTGCAGATGTGAAACAGACCTGCATTGGTTGGCAAACACATACATCAACTGAAATCCTCCGACATGCAGAGCATCATCACCAACGTCCTAACAGCGCCAATGAAAAGAAGAAGGAGGCCAAAGAGGACAACCTGGAAAAGGCTCTCCTGACAATGGCAAAATAGGGCCCACTGCAAACAAGGTGGCCACTGGGTCAAGGACTGCCCAATGAAACTACAAAGAAGTGGCAGAGGTCGTTGGAACACCTCTCAATGTGGGGGTCACCGCCAGGGGCAACAGCAGCAAGGGGCGGGCCAACTACCAGTTCAGCAAACTGACTGAGGGTGACCAGATAAGCCTGAGAAGGCCCCCTTTCTGTTCTCTCCCCCTCCTCCTTCCCCAGCAGATGCCGTACATCTGCTTGCTAATAAAAAATCTGCTCCAGCCACACACACACACACACACATGCACACTGACACAGACCTCACTCTTGCATCATACTCCACATCACATTTCAGAGATTTGCCTATTTTGCCTGTTAAGGTTTCAGGAAAATTGATAGATTTCATGGTAGATTCAGGGGCAACAAACTCCGTTCTGTCATCATCAGCAGGCCTTAAGCCCCCTCTCACCTCCCGCTCACTCACATCACAAGTAGCCAGTGGAGGCTTCACACATGAGTTCTTCACTGAGCCGCTGTTATGTGTAGTGGACGGTCATGATTTCACTCACAACTTCCTCTTTTCTCCAAACTGCCCCTTTAATCTGTTAGGTAGAGAACTGATGAGTCATAAAGCCTCATGCACCATTATGCAGTGCACGAGGGAGGGAATGAAAACCCAATAGCGAGAGTAGAATGTGTACTTTTATTAACATAACCCATGAAAATAACAAGTCCAGTTATGACCACAAATACAAAAAGTTGCTATGATGAGAAAAAAGCCACCTGACATACAGGGTGCCTCCCAGATGCTCTACAGCCCGACGATGGGAAAGCCAAGTGCTGCAGAGTAGCTGTCGACACAGGGAGAAAGGCAAGCAACTTACGGAACTGGAGCGATCTGGGGCTTCCCGTGTAGCCTGGCAGATGAGAAAGAAAAGCAAGGTCAGCCGCTAACATCCAGGGATTGATCATCTGTAAATGTCAGGCTGAATATGTGAAGCTAATAATACAACATCCATGGAGAACTCACTGCCACGAATGAGGGTGAATGTTGCGATGATCTCTTCCTACTAACTCTTTGCTTAAATAATAATAAACTTAACAAGGGAAGAGATTGCCGGTGTGGAAATGCGTGGGCTGGACAAATGAACCCCAGGTGTGCATGAGTGAGTGTCTGCGCGTGTGAATGAGAATGAATGGAGTGTGTGTGTATGTGTGTGAAACACCCAGTAATGGGGCACAGCTGATGGCACTTGACAGGAGAAGGGGGCGTGCCCGAGCTGTCAGGAAGTGAAGGCCAAAAGCTCCCTGACGCGCCTGATGGAAAAGAGGGCAAATAAATAATAAGTCAGAACTTCATGACAGCCCCCTTCCCCCAGGGGTGGATACCAGAGACCCCAGTACCATCAGCCGACGACAAAAGGACAAGAAAAGAAAAACACACCCTTAAGTTGGACTTCTCACTTCCGCCTCCCAAAGAGAGCAGACGCTTTTTTCTTCTCTCCTGCTCTGACTTATCTCCTTCCTCCTCTAACTAACTGGATCCCAGCTTGCTATCGTCTGTCTGCGTGTCTCTACTGCTGATTATCAAACGAAATTATGGATTTAATAAGCTGGGCTTTGAACGCAATTGACACTATTTTTTCAACGAGGAAAAGTGCCCCGGGGGAGGTTGTTTGCCCCGCAGGAACGGCTGCTGCGGGCTATTTGAGGGACACAAGTAATTGGAAACTCTTGTGCCTGTCTGATCTTTCCATCGAAGATGTCGAAGATTTGTACGTCTTCATAGTAATGGTCATCGGGATTGTTCTGATTGGATCTGGGATTGTCCTGGTGTACCGTAAATTGATGAAGATGGACATAGCCTATCAAAATGCTGGCCAGGCGAGGCTTAACCATCAAATTGAAAAAATGGAGAGGACTCTGACAGCGGCAAATGGAGAACTGTCTAGGAAAATGGATTACATCATGATCACGCTGAAAGCCGTCCATGAAGGATTCAACGTCCAGCACTGAAGGATTAAGTACTGAATCTGTAAGAGGATATAAAGTTTCTTTCTCTGGGATCAGTACTATTCGACTAATCTGACCCCCTCACACAAGTCCTCCAGATTATCTGCAGTTTTTTGTTTTCAAAACATTTGAGCTGCATTGACTCCACGGACAGTCAGCTGCATGGCTCAAGGACAAATGCCAGCAGCTAAGACAAAACATCTCCTGCCAAAGAGACTTTGTTGTTCTTAACTGATACAAACACCTACACTCAACACTACACCCACACTGACTCAAAAACTGATGAAAAAGATCACTCACTCACTGCTCTCTTTGTGTCCTTGTGTACATTCTTGTCTGCTAACTGCTAGGCTTTTTTTCTTGTAATCATAATATTGATCATATATGACCGGTATTCTGACAATCAATGGTTTTTTGCTCTTTCCTATTGTGTTATCCTTTTCCTCCCTATGCATCCTGTACCCATCTGATGACAGGCGCGTTTTTCAGACGCTGCCGTGTCACCGGAAATGCAGGTCGTTTTCTGTGTCAAGTCAAATCCCTCGTATGTTATCAGTTGTTTACTGTTAATGTACCTGGCAATAAATCTTTTCTGAGTTCTGAGTTCTAAGGGAACCCCCTCCCCCCCACCCAGCAACAAAATTACCCAAGGGGGGAGGTGGGGGAAACCAGTTAGGAGGGAAATAACCGGTGAAAAATACAAGTAAAAATCACATGACGAGCCGTGACCCTCCTAACAAGCCCCCACACAAGACACGAACCCCCCTTCCCAGAAGTCCAAAGTTCAGGGGGTCAGCCAAAGTCCCAGGCCCCCAGCATGGCAAGGCGTGGCTGATGGGGCGGCCTGCCCAAATTCCATGTCCAGTAGACGGCCCGCAGAATGGTGTCCGGCGGCCTGCCCGGCCCAACGGACCACCAGGCCCAAAAACCAAGTCCTTCAGGTGGCCGACCAACGTGGTGGAACCACCAGAACTGGAGGGGAAGGCAGAGAGGCAGCCTACCTACTGGAGAACTTTGGCGGCCAACCCCAGGAACAGGAGCTCCCCTGCTGTTCGAGGCTTGGGGCAGGGGGACCGTAGCACCCACGATGGTCCCGGTCTGGGACGTGGCTTCACCAGCGATGGTCCCGGTGTGGGATGTGGCTGCACCCGCGATGGTCCCGGTCTGGGACGTGGCTGCACCCACGACGGTCCTGACCTGGGACGTAGCTGCACCGGCGGCAGGCTCCATCTGGAGTTCTGCTGCACCGGTGGTGACCTCCGGCTGGAGCTCTGCTGCACCGGCGGTGACCTCCTTCTGGAGCTCTGCTGTACCGACTGTGGACCTCAGCTGGGGCTCGGCTGCACCGGCGGTGGACCCCGGCTGGAGCTCTGCCACACCGGCGGTGACCTCCG
Organism: Pholidichthys leucotaenia; assembly: GCA_020510985.1. Classification (NCBI taxonomy): domain Eukaryota; kingdom Metazoa; phylum Chordata; class Actinopteri; order Cichliformes; family Pholidichthyidae; genus Pholidichthys; species Pholidichthys leucotaenia. Next base: position 312,848,141 of record CM035847.1, on the reverse strand, counting down.
GCTGGAGCTCTGCTACACTGGCGGTGACCTCCGGCTGGAGCTCTGCTACACCGGCAGTGACTTCCGGCTGGAGCTCTGCTGCACCGGCGGTGGTCCCCGGCTGGAGCTCTGTTGCGCTGGTGGTGGACCCCGGCTGGAGCTCTGCTGCACCCGCGGTGAGCTCCGGCTGGAGCACCATTGCACCTGCAGTGGTCCCCATCGGGGGCCTCATTGCTCCCGCGGTGGCCTCCCCAGCGAGGGAGGTGATGCTCCTCCCGACACCTGACGCTGGACCCCCTCCTCACCGGCCTCCGACGAGATCAGCAGCTCTCCGGCGACCCTGGCCAGGGGCTCTGAACCCGAAGAGAGAGAAAGAGAAACCAGGTCAGGGTCGCCGGCAGCGATGGAGCCTGGAGAGGCGGCCCCAAGGGCTACAATGAGCCTCCCCTGGCCCTCCTCACCATGAGTCGGGCAGTGTGACATCAATAACAACATTACTGGCACAATAGAGCACATTCACCTGAACTCGGGCTCCACCGCTGTCCAGGACTCCGGCAATTTAGGGTGCGTGGGCTCCCCTGCACCGTTGGGTGCTACCCCTCCATCGACCTCCTCAAAAACATCTGGACCCGTGCTGTCATCCATGGGCAACCCAGGTAGTAGCAGCTCCTCTCTGGCGACCCTAGGAAGGAGCTCGAAGGGGATAGGAGAGGAGGTGTGGTTAGGGTCACTGGCAGTGGTTGAGCCCGGCAAGGGGAGTCCGGATATGGCTGGGGCCCGCACCCGACTCTCCTCCCCAAGAGCCAGACAAGATCTCTCAGTCATAGACAAATGAACTACAGGAGAGATTACTTGCCTGTGCTCAAGCTCTACCACCGTCCAGGACTCCGACGATGTCGTTCCGGGTCCTGTCGACTGGAGATCTCGTCCGGGGAGTGACTCTGCGGCGGCAGCCCCCACAGCAGGCGTGAAAGTGATAGCAGTCGTGGTACTCCCGTGCGCCGTCCTCCATGCCTCCGGCTCCTCTGGCGTAGCGGCCGGGAACAACCTCTCCGCTGGCCCATGGGCTGGACCCTCCTGGGCCTCCGGCTCCTCTTCCCCGAATGACTTGGATCTAGAACCAGTGGGCTCAGAGGGGCATACAAAAAGGAAATGATGGGGTCGAGTACAGGAGCACTATATGTTGCTGGGACGGAGCACTCAGGGGACTGCACACCCCAAGCCTCCTCACCAGGAGGCAGGCAAAATTGTTCATCAGGCATGAAAGCTAAATAAGAAATTACTTGCCTGTCCTCCTGGCCCGGAATGTCCTCAGTGGCCTTCAGGACGTTCCCCCTCCTCTCTGGGCAGTCCTCCTCTTGCTACGCTGGCAGGACTGGAAGCTTCTTCCGTCCGGAGCTCCTCCTCCTCTTCCCCCCAGACGGCTTGGGAACAAAATAGTCCGGGACGCGAAGCGTCGTGCTGGACCATGAATCCGCCATGCCAAGATGCTCCATATTCTCTGGAGAGGGAGGCGGAGTGGCCACGGGGAGCTCGGGTGCTGGGGAATCCTCATCCAGCTCCTCCTCCATACGGCAGTTGAGCCAGGCCAGTCTCTGCTCCTCCTTTGCCCGGCGCTCCTCCTTAGCCCGGCGGTATAGCTGAGCAAGCAAGGCCAACCACTCCTCCTCCGTCGACGAGCCCGTGGATTGGGTAGGCACGGGGGGTGGAACCCTCACTGCCGGAGAGGCGCATCCTCAGGCCTCTCTCTTGTGGTGCTCCTCCTCAACTCGATGGTTTACCATGACCAGCAACCCCAGTCTCTCCTCCTCCGTCATTATGTCCGAGGATTGGGTGGATGCCGGTCCGGGATCCGAGGGGATCCGAGGGGAGAGGAGGTCTTCCTCCGAGGGGAACATCTCTTCTGACGGGTGGCTGGCTCTGATGGCGGAGAGGTACCCTCCGGCCCCACATCTGGAAGGGGAAGGATGGCGGAGAGGATGGCATCCACCCTAGAAATTACTCGGAGGCTAGGATAGTGCCGCTCGACGTCCTCCGCAACAAGTCCTGCCCACTCCCGGTCCTCGGGAAACTGAGACCGCTGAAAGGCGAAGATCATCTCCTCCAGCAGGTCCTGGGCTCCCTGCTCCTCATCCGTCCAGATCATAATGCCATATTCGAGGAGGAAAGGGTAAAGAAGGTGAAAGGGAAAACAAAAAACACAGTTCTACTCCGCTGGTTTTTTTCTATGGTTGCAGCATTCTGTCATAAAGCCTTGTGTGCCATTATGCGGCACACGAGGGAGGGAATGAAGACCCAATAGCGAGAGTTGAATGTGTACTTTTATTAACATAACCCATGAAAATAACAAGTCCAGTTATGACCACAAATACAGAGAGTTGCTATGAGAAAAAGGCCACCAGACATACAGGGTGCCTCCCAGATGCTCTACAGCCCGACGATGGGAAAGCCAAGTGCCGCAGAGTAGCTGTTGACACAGGGAGAAAGGCAAGCAACTTATGAAACTGGAGCAATCCGGGGCTTCCAGTTTAGTCTGGCGGATGAGTGAGAAAAGCAAGGTCAGCCGCTAACATCCAGGGACTGATCATCTGTAAATGTCAGGCTGAATACGTGAAGCTAATAATACAACATCCATGGAGAACTCACTGCCACGAATGAGGATGAATGTTGCGATGATCTCTTCCTACTAACTCTTCGCTTAAATAATAATAAACTTAACGAGGGAAGAGCTCACCGGTGTGGAAATGCGTAGGCTGGACAAATGAACCCCAGGTGTGCATGAGTGAGGGTCTGCGCGTGTGAATGAGAATGAATGGAGTGTGTGTGTATGTGTGTGAAACACCCAGTAACGGAGCACAGCTGATGGCATTTGACAGGAGAAGGGGGCATGCCGAGCTGTCAGGAAGCGAAGGCCAAAAGCTCCCTGACGTGCCTGATGGAAAAGAGGGCAAATAAATGATAAGTCAGAACTGGGTTTGGAACAGCCAAACCCAGATTCATGACATGATGTGCAGCTTATCTCTCTCAGTTACCTGCACACCACATGGGACAAAGATAGAGACTCCTGTCTTGACTTTTGCAAAAATCCCAACATCGCTGTACATTTATGAATGGAGATTGTTAGATGAAAAACAAAGCTCTGACCTTATACATCCATGGAAAGCCTTTTCTCCAAATTCCACTGTTTTCATGCTTCAGCACAGAATACACTGCACATCACACCTCTCACAGGGCCCGGACACACAATATGAAAGCAAGTGGCTGCAAACTAAGCCCACATCATTGCAAAGCTCCCATATCATTTGGAGTGCTGATTTCAGCTTCTTGCTGATCAATCTCACACCTGCTATGAATAGTCTGTTCTCAGTTCCTGGCAGCCACCCACACATTTCACTTACAAAAACTCCATCCTCAGCATGGCGTGACATGGGTCCACGAGCTCTGACCACGTTTCATGCTGATGACTGGAAACCGTCCAACCCACTTTCTTATTTAGGCCTGAATGCCATCTCGTTCTCATCATCTCTGCTGATGTTTCGTGCAGAAAACACAATCTCACTCCCTTATGAACACTTCATACAGACGTTAGATGAGAACAGGCAGTACAGTCCTATCACCCAACCCACCCAGTTGGAGGACTCTGACTCCATACTCTCACATGTTCCACCTTCTCTGTGGGCTGCACACAAATATAATGTTGGGCTGATAAAAAAGTGCCCTCCTGTGGTGTAACTCCCAAATCTGATTTCAGACCCAAATGGTCGTAGTACCCACTGAGACATGAGGCACGTGATGGTATCACCCCAGTCTTTGAGTCCCTCCTGAAAGAAGGTATTGTTGTCCCAACTCCTAATTCACCAGTGTGCACCCAGATTTTTCCTGTGAAAAAGATCAGAGACAAAGCTCAACCTGCTGAATGGCAGTTTGTTCAGGCTCTCCAGGCAGTGAATGCTGCAGTTGTTCAGCACACGCCTGTAGTTCCTAACCCTCACACCATTCTGAGCCAAATTCCACCCAATTCTACTTGTTTCACAGTGGTGGACTTGTCAAACGCATTTTTCAGTGTCCCAGTTCACAAAGATTCACAGTTTTGGTTCAATTTCCGATTTAAGGGGGCACTCTACACTTTCACCAGACTGGCCAAGGCTATTGTGAAAGTCCTTCCATCTACAATGCTGTGCTAAAGGACTCTTTGAGCTCGCTCAAATTAACCGAGAGCTCTGTTTTGATCCAATATGTTGATGACCTATTACTGTGCGCGCCAACCAAGTCTCAGTGTCAATCTGACTCACTGAAGCTGTTGTGTCACCTAGCTGCAGAAGGCCACAAAGCTTCTAAACCCAAATTGCAATTTTGCAAACCACTGGTCACCTTTTTGGGCCACCAAATCTCTGCTCATGGCAAATCTTTCTCTCTTAAACGTGTGGATGCAATTTGCCACATGGACAAACCAAAAACCAAAAAGGAGCTCCTTTCTTTTCTTGGCATGGCCTCATACTGCTGCTCTTTCATTCCTGATTTCTCATGCATTGAAAGGCCAATGTGTGACATCATTCCATCAAAAGGTCCCTCACATTTCGCACTTGAGTGGACACCTGCTGCTGATCCATCCATCCATCCATCTTCTACCGCTTTTCCAGAGGTCCGGGTTGCGGAGGCAGCAGTTCAAGCAGAGAAGCCCAGACTTCCCTCTCCCCAGCCACCTGCTCCAGCTCTTCAGAGGGGATACCAAGGCGTTCCCAGACCAGCTGGGAGACATAGTCTCTCCACCGAGTCCTGGGTCTGCCCCAGGGTCTCCTCCCAGTGGGACGTGCCTGAAACACCTCAAGTGGGAGGCGTCCAGGAGGCATCCTAATCAGATGCCCATACCACCTCAACTGACTCCTTTCAATGTGGAGGAGCAGCAGTTCTACTCTGAGCCTCTCCCGGATGACTGAGCTCCTCACCCTATCTCTGAGGGTGAGTCCAGCAATCCTACGGAGAAAGCTCATTTCAGCCGCTTGTGTCCGCGATCTCGTTCTTTCGGTCATTACCCAAAGCTCGTGACCATAGGTGAGAGTAGGAACGTAGATTGACTGGTAAATCGACAGCTTTGCCTTAGAACTAAGCTCCCTCTTCACCACAACAGACCGGTACAACGTCCGCATCACTGCAGATGCTGCTCCAATCCGTCTGTCGATCTCTCGCTCCATTTTCCCCTCACTCATGAACAAGACCCCAAGATACTTAAACTCCTCCACTTGGGGCAGGAGCCTGTCCCCAACCCGGAGAGGACAATCCACCTTTTTCCGGCTGAGGACCATAGACTCGGACTTGGAGGTGCTGATTCTCATCCCAGCCGCTTCACACTCAGCGGCAAACCGTCCCAGCAAGAGCTGTAGGTCATTGCTGGATGAAGCCAACAGGACAACATCATCTGCAAACAACAGAGATGAGATCCTGTGGTCACCAAGCATGACACCCTCCATTCCCTGGCTGCGCCTAGAAATCCTGTCCATAAAAATTATGAACAGGATCGGTGACAAAGGGCAGCCCTGGCGGAGTCCAACTCTCACTGGGAATCAGAATCAGAATCAGAATCAGAATCAGATTTATTGCCATTGTTCATGTGATACACAAACTAGGAATTTGTCTCGGTGCCATGCTGCAACATTAAAAACATAATGAGAAAAAGAGATAAACTAAAAAACTAAAGGACTAGAAACGTGCAATAAGTGTAGAAAAATAAGTAATAATAAGTAATAATAATAATAATACTAGTAATAATGAGTAGTACTAGTCAAGGTAGTTTTAAAAAATTAGCATGTAGCAGATAATGTGAAGTACCACATAGTGCAGTCAATAATGCAACAGAAAAACAGTGATGATTGACATGAGTCTGGTTGAGCTGCTGTACATAGTGCACGAGAGTCAAAAGTCACTTAGTGTTCAGCAGTCTGATGGCAGAGGGGAAAAAGCTGTTCATGTGCCGGGAGGTTTTAGTCCGAATGGACCAAAGCCTTCTACCTGAGGGGAGGGGGGCAAACAGCACGTGACCAGGATGTGAAGGATCGGCTATGATCCGGCCAGCACGCCTCCGGGTCCTGGAGATGTACAGGTCCTGGAGAGATGGGAGCTTGCAGCCTATCACCTTCTCAGCAGTGCGCACGACGCGCTGCAGCCTTAGTCTGTCTGGGAGTCTGGGAATGACTCCGACCGAGTGTTGGCAATACGAACTAAACTCTCACAACGGTCGTACAGAGACCGAATAGCTCGTAACAACAAACCCGATACCCCATACTCCCGAAGCACCCCCCACAAAAATCCACGAGGGACGCGGTCAAATGCCTTCTCCAAGTCCAACGGGTCCTGACCATCATTTGTGCCTATGCACCAGAAAGGATGCTACAAAGACCAGGCTGGTGTTTGGAGAGGCCCAAATGCCCTCCCTTACCTTCCAGCTCACTTCTTTCATCATTTCTCTAAGTTGACACATGGAAGAGATCATGTGTCAAAGGAGGGAATGATACAACCACTACATGCAAATTGGTTCACCACAGGTTTTACCATTTATGCTGACAATTTTTTTTGCAAAAAATGTCTCATTTGTGCTACTAACAATGCTCACAGATTTCCCAAACAGGCTCCAGCTGCTCACCCACCACCTACAGGTCCATTCCAGCATCTGATGATGGACTCCATTGAACTCACACCAGCAGAGGGCAAAAAGTACTGTTTGGTAATGGTTGACATGTGGTCCAAATGGGTAAAAACTTTTCCAGCTAAACATGCTACCAGCACAGTTGTGGCAAGAGCTCTGTTGTCAGAAATCATTCTCAGATGGGGAATACCTGAGAAAATCTCCAGTGATAATGGTAGACATTTTGTAAATGAAGCCCTAACTGATTTGAGCCTTACACTGGGTTTTGACCTGAGAAAACACTGTGCCTACCACCCGCAGTCAGGTGATGCTGTTGAGCATAAAAATGGCACTGTAAAGAACAAACTGCCAAATCTTAAAGATGAAACTGGCCTGCCCTTGACTAAGTGCCTCCCATTAGCACTCATGTATATGCGCATGAGAGTTAGAAAGAAACACAACATGTCTCCATTTGAAATCCTGTTTGCTCGTCCCCCAACCGTAGGGTTTTCCGTGGAAAAGAGACCTTCACCCCCACTAACCACATCACATTTTGAAAATGCTATGTTAGCTCATTGTTCTGTTCTGTCCTGCCAATTGCAAAACATCTCTCAACAGGTGAAAGCTGCACTTCCTGCTGAGGGTGCTCTTCATGACATAAGGCCTGGCAATTGGGTGGTGATCAAAAGCTTCAAAAGCAAGAACTGGCACAGCAAACGGTGGTTGGGCCCCTATCAAGTCCTGCTGACAACATTCACGGCTGTGAAGATCGCAGAAAGGGCAACGTGGATCCACGCAACACACTGCAGAAAAGTCCCAGCGGCCAAGCCAAAAGAACTCAGACCAGACAAGGACGAGAAGCAGAAGTCAGTGATTAGCCACAATCACCATCCTATGTTGTAGACTCGGATGAGAAGTAGCCGAGCCGTATGAAGAGACCAGACTAGGAAGAGAAGTAGCCGAGCCGTGTGAAGACAGAAGATTGCATAACACTGCACCTGACAGCTGTCACAAACAACCTGAGTGCACCCTGAATGTTGCTCAGTAGAAAGCAGCAGAATGTGTATGCTCAGCATACACATTCACTTACACTGATACTGACATTTGCAAAGAACAAAATGACTGATACTGAGGCAAACCTAAATGACAAACAGAACATCATCACAGAACACTCAAGAAAATGTCGAGCCTGCAGGAAGACATGGATGAGAACTAATATGGCCTGTGTGTGTTTTCTGTGTGTTCTCTTAATTACAGTGACTGTGTGCGTGCTGTTACAATGTATGTCTCCCTCACAGGTTGAGTAGGTTGCACGAAGATCAATATGCTTGGAAGATGACTTTGACAACTATTCACGCGACACTTATGACAACAATGCATAGTATCAGGTGGTGCGTCTATCAGTCAGAAAAGCCAATGTGACTGGGTGCTGTTATGTCTGCACATACCTACCACATCATGTTACTCACTCTGTGCCTATGATTCCCTATCCTCTAAACAGATCAGAAACGATGGGAAAATTGTTAGCGCAGACTGCAATTGAAGAAGTGCACCACAATGACACTGAATGTGACAAAGGGTTTACTGTTGAAGTTGTGAGACATACTGTACAACAGAATACCGTAAGTGGTTCTGTTGATTTTATTGTTTTGCAGCTGTTGCTTGATTCCAATTATCCACAATATCACATCGAAAATGTTCACTATTAACATGATGCACTACACAGCCCTCCCTACAGCTGAACAGGCTTCAGCCACCACCCAGCAAAAAATGTTGAATCACACTGCTGTAGATACGTCCGAACTCCCTTTCCCTGATGACTATGATGATTGCGCAGACAAGGGTCCACCACCTAAGGAGGACGCAGGCTATGATGATACCAAGCGTAAATAGAAATGTTTGCTGTTAATATGCTACATTACTCCTCCCTACCCACATTTGACCCCGACCCACAGTCTCCCCCATCAGGAACTTCCTGACTCCCCCTACTCTCACGATGAGTTCATGGTATCTTTTCTGTTGATAGTGCATCCCCTCTTCCCACTTATTTGACTTGCCCACAATCTGAGTGTCTGTGTTCGCATAAACAGCCTCTTGTGTTCCCTTACACATTGCCAATTTTCACATGTTAATGTTTATGATGCTCTTGTTAAAACTGTATAACAGGATACAATAGCGGCTGTTTTACATTGACATTCTTGTATATACAGTGGGGCAAAAAAGTATTTAGTCAGCCACCAATTGTGCAAGTTCTCCCACTTAAAAGATGAGAGAGGTCTCCAATTTTCAACATAGGTGTACCTCAACTATGAGAGACAAAATGAGAAAAAAAAATCCAGAAAATCACAATGAAGGATTTTTAATGCATTAATTGGTAAATTCCTCGATAAAATAAGTATTTGGTCAATAACAAAAGTTCATCTCAATACTTTGTTATATACCCTTTGTTGGCAATGACAGAGGTCAAACGTTTTCTGTAAGTCTTCACAAGGTTTTCACACACTGTTGCTGGTATTTTGGCCCATTCCTCCATGCAGATCTCCTCTAGAGCAGTGGTGTTTTGGGGCTGTCGCTGGGCAACACGGACTTTCAACTCCCTCCAAAGATTTTCTATGGGGTTGAGATCTGGAGACTGGCTAGGCCACTCCAGGACCTTGAAATGCTTCTTACGAAGCCACTTCTTCATTGCCTGGGCAGCGTGTTTGGGATCATTGTCATGCTGAAAGACCCAGCCACGTTTCATCTTCAATGCCCTTGCTGATGGAAGGAGGTTTTCACTCAAAATCTCACGATACATGGCCCCATTCATTCTTTCCTTTACATGGATCAGTTGTCCTGGTCCCTTTGCAGAAAAACAGCCCCAAAGCATGATGTTTCCACCCCCATGCTTCACAGTAGGTATGGTGTTCTTTCTCCTCCAAACACGACAAGTTGAGTTTTTACCAAAAAGTTCTATTTTGGTTTCATCTGACCATATGACATTCTCCCAATCCTCTTCTGGATCATCCAAATGCTCTCTAACAAACTTCAGACGGGCCTGGATGTGTACTGGCTTAAGCAGGGGGACACGTCTGGCACTGCAGGATTTGAGTCCCTGGCGGCGTAGTGTGTTACTGATGGTAGCCTTTGTTACTTTGGTCCCAGCTCTCTGCAGGTCATTCACTAGGTCCCCCCGTGTGGTTCTGGGATGAGATCTTGCGTGGAGCCCCAGATCAAGGGAGATTATTAGTGGTCTTGTATGTCTTCCATTTTCTAATAATTGCTCCCACAGTTGATTTCTTCATGTTACGGGTCCCGGGGAGGTGGCCACAATAACAAAAAGAAATAAGTCTTAAAACGTGATCCTCCGTGTCTGCTCTTGGGTCTGGAAAATAAAGAAAGAGTCTTAGAAAGACAGAACACAGGACCACTCGTGTCTTTCTCCAGATAGCACTACTATTTTCTTTAACAAATTACTTCACAAACTTGGCAGTAAGCAAATATATATATATACAGGACAAACTCTGATTATTAATTAACACCAGGAGACTCTTACATTCACACGGGGCAAAATGTACTTGTATAAAGTAAAACATTTTATGTGAGCTAACAGTCTTTCCCAAAGTTAAACTAGACTGGCGCGAAACCGCTACCGCGATGCGGCTCGCCTTTGATCTCCGACGCCGGCCGCAGCTTGAACTTGTACAAAAACGTATCAAACTGACACACCAACATCACAGTATTACTCGCCGCGAAACACAGAAGTAACACGGAGCTTAAGGCTCTTATTTATGGCATTTTTAACCAAATACTGACCTGTAAAATAAGGAAAGAGCCTTAGAAAGACAGAACACAGGACCACTCGTGTCTTTCTCCAGATAGTACTAAAGGGGGGCCGGAAGCGCACCCTCATTGTTTACCTGGGGCGGGACGACCGCAGTGCCAAAGGTTCCGCTGCTTACTCTTAAATATTTATACAGGGCTACATATCAAATGTTAATATTACTGATCGCCCACAATCTCAAAATATATTTAAATGCTCTTAAAATAAAAATAAAATGACAGTCTCTCTGCATTATTTCCAAATGTGGTGCACGATTTGGGTGTACCACACGCTCCCCAACAACAAAAGTGGCTCCTGACACTTAACAGTAACAAATCAAAATCTCAACACTAATAAAGTCTCTATTCAAAAGTCTCTGGAACGTCTTTCTTTTCAAGTGTCCTTAATCTTCAGGTATTATCCAAGATCTGGTCAGTTTAATAGCAAGGAATAGCATACTGACATGGCAAGTAGTTAGAGGTGAAAGGAGGAAGATAAAAAGGTTGAGGATAGAAAGAAGGGTAGCACATAAAAGGATATGGTGTTGACTGCTGAACACTGACAGTGTTCACCGACGGACGAGTCTGGAAGGCTGGCTGGCCCAGGGACAGATAGGTGAACACTATGTTGGGTCGTCTCTGCCTGGTGGACTGCCTCAGACGTGGTGGCGACTCAGGACGGCGGTCTGGCTCTGGACTGGGCACCGGCTCAGGATCAGCTGCAGGTCCGGGACTAGGAGCAGGAACATCTTGGTGGAGATGAAGCACTTCCCTGTCATCGTCTGGTTGAAGTTGGTCCACGTTTTGTTTGCTTTCCCTTTGTATTTCTTGTCCTTCTTCCGTAATATTGTCTCTGTCTTGTTCAGATTGAATAGGAACTCGTACTTGTCTTTGCTGTGTTGTTCCCTGACTTCTTTGTGACTCACATTGAACTTGGTCGACTGGACGTTGACTTTCTTGCAGGTGTCTGGGAACACGGAACCAATAGAGGGGTTCGTCTTCTTCTGAATCACTCGCTTCAGGACTGTTTGACTTTTCCAGTGTGTTTTGTCTTACATCGGTAGGTTTGTTGTTTCTCTTTTGTGACTTGGCAACTGGACTTTGAAAGATGTCGACTGGTAAGTCGTTGACTTGGAGAAGCAAGTTTCTGTGCAGGGTACGGATGGGACGACCTCCTGTCTCTGGACTTACTTTGTAGACGGGGTTGTCTCCAACCTGCTCTCTCACGATGTAGACTGTTTGTTCCCAGTAGGGCCTTAGCTTGCCAGGACCACCTCTTTCGCCCAGGTTCCGTACAAGCACTCTGTCTCCTACTTGCAGGACTACACCTTTGCATTGTTTGTCATAGTTTGTCTTTCCTTTGGAGCTTGACTGTTGACTGTTTGCACTTGCAATCCTGTACGCCTCTGTCATTTTCCCTTTCCATTTCTGAGCGTATCCATGGGCTGTTTCTGTGTCTTCTTCTGTCATGAGGCCAAAGAGAAGGTCTACTGGGAGGCGAGGATGTCTGCCATACAACAGGAAGTATGGAGAAAAGCCAGTGGCCTCATGCTTAGTGCAGTTGTAAGCATGGATGGTGTGAGGCAAGTGTTCCTTCCAGTTTAGTTTCTCTTTCTCTCTCAATGTACGTAGCATCTGCAACAAGGTCCGATTCAGCCTTTCGACCGGGTTACATTGGGGGTGGTAGGGAGAAGTCCTTGAGTGGCCAACACCTGCTAGCTCTCTGAGGAACTTGAATAACTCGTTCTCAAATTCACAACCCTGATCGTGATGAAGCTTGGAGGGGTAGCCGAATCTTGGAATGAAATCATTGAAGAGGCGGTCTGCTGCTGTCTTTGCGGCTTTGTTCTTGGTGGGGTAGGCTTGTGCAAACCTGGTGAAATGGTCGACTACCACCAAGATGTACTCAAACCCGCCCTTACAGGACTCTAGATGCAGGAAATCGATGCATACTAACTCGAGTGGGAAGTTGGATGTCTTTTTCTTCTTCTTCGTCGATCACTAGATGGTCACACCAGCTGCCCTGACGAATGCTGCCGTCCTGCGGAGGTCCCCGAGGTCCCCGTGCAGCTTTTGGTTCAGCGATGTGGGGTCAGGCCACGTAGCTCGTCTGAGTGCAGCGTGGTCTGGGCAGTCTTGGAGGAGGTGTTCGCTGGTCATTTGCGCAGTACCACATGGGCATCTGTCCGATTGTCCAACTTTAAGTTTCTGGTGCATGTGAGCATGCATTCTGTTATGTCCAGTTCAGAGTCTGAACAGAACGACTTGGTCAGCCCTGCTCAGACTATAGTAGTTGTCATCCTTGCAGAAGTTTGGGTGTTGCTGCTGCCACTTCTTGTGAGACAGGGCCTTAATAATGGTTTTCTCCTCACTGTAAGAGACCTGCCTGTCTTCCTGGTCTTGCTGCCCACCCTCCTTAGCAAGTCTGTCAGCCGTCTCATTTCCATAGATTCCACAGTGGGCAGGAATCCACTGGAGTGATACGTTCACCTGTGTTGCTAGTTGAGACAGAGTGAGGGCGAGTTCATTCAGTTCTTTGCGTCGGGGGTCCTGAAGTGCATCCAAGACAGAGAGGGCATCAGTGAAGATGACGACCCGCTTGTGTGCCTTGTCTTGATGTTCCCTGACGTGGGCCGCTGCTGTTCTCAGGGCCTCTGCCTCAGCCCTGAAATTGGTGGCGTACTTTCCAGTCGCAGTGGGAATATGGGTCTCCTCGTCAGCGTACCTGATGTACACGCCGCCTCCGCCATTCCTGGTTGCTTCCATGGCAGAGCCGTCTGTGTAGACGTGAGTCCACTGCTCTTTAGGGTAGGCAGACTGAATGAACTCCAGGGCCAGCGACTTCCTCTCTTGGTCTGACTGTGTTCCTTTCTTCCCAATGCCCGATATGTCTGTGCGTATGGCTGGGAAGTTCTGTCGGTTCCAGGAGGGAACAGATGCTATGGGTGGTATTGGTGTGGGTATGTGGTCCATCAGTTCTAGGTCTCTCCTTTCAAGTGTCCTGCTCTGGTGGAGAGCGAAGTTGGATGTTATACTGCCCATCGGTGCTCCCTCATGCGTTGCTGGCTTTTTCTGTTTTATGCATGGGCACTTCCTGGTGACATACTCCTCGATCTCTCGCTTCATGAAAGGCCAATAGAATCGCTCACGGGCTAAGCTCAAGACTTTCTCCACGCTGACATGGCCCATGTTGTTATGGAGATGGGTGAGAGCTACTTGTTTGTAGACAGCGGGCAGAACTAGCTGCTTGCGTTCTGCGGTCTTCCTATAGAGAAGGCCATTTTCAATGTGCATCCGACTCCACTCTCTCAACAGTCTTTTTGTGCTTATGTCAAGCTTGGCTTTGTCGTCTTCAGTTGGTGTCATGTCTTTTTCCGTCATCTCCATGACTTTCCCGATGGCTGGATCTGCTCTTTGTTCTTGGACTAGTTTATCGTGGTCGATGGAATGCAGTGGCTCCTTGAGGGGTGAACTTGGTGAAGCAAGGTTGAGGACTGCAATCCATGCTACATCACCTTGCTTGGCTCTTCTGCTCCCTTCCCATACTGCACCGACGGCTTCCTCTGACAGTTCTCCTGTACTGGCTTCTTCATCTGTCTCTTGGCCTTGTATAATTGCTCCCAGCACATTAGCTCCAACTAGTGGTTGGTTCAATGACAGCTTACTGACTAGAAATGGCACTCGTACAGTGAGATTGGGATCTTCGTGACCCGCTAAAGTGACTGTAAGCTCGACCCACCTGTCATATGGAATTGCTTGGCCATTAACTGCATAAACCTCAAGCTCGTCGTTCAGCAGATCTTGGAGTGGTCTTACCACAGTGTTGGGTATGTACCTTTTGACCCATTGCCTGTCAACTATACTCACTTGTGAGCCAGAGTCAAACAGCACTGTTACAGGATAACCACCGATTAGACATTTCAGCAGACTTTTCTTACCGACCAGGGGAGCTTGGCATTTGGTGACACTCTGACAGGAGGGAATCTGACCTTTCCTTCTGTTGCATTTGACCTGCTTTCTCAGCTGCTTGCTCTGGTGCTTGGGGCGCGGAGTTGAAGCTTCGGCAGAGGAGGAGTTTACTGGCTGGGACTTTGACTCTGTACCGATCTCTGGCTGTCCCTTGACAGAGACCGTTTCCCGTTTCCCTGATTCTTGGGGTCGCTTCAGACATCCAACTGCTCTGTGTCCCGACTCACCGCATACAAAGCAATGACTGCACTCCTGTAAGCTTTGTTCAGTACATTTCGGACAGAGATAGGTTTTCTTTTGGTTGGCTGGAGGCTGAGAACGCTGAGGGGAGGAGTTTACAGCTTTCTGTTCCATGAAAGTTGCCACCATCTTGGTTAGAGTCTCTACTTGTGCAGCAAGTTGTTTGATTGTCTGTGAGGCTTGTTGGTCTTTGGCTGTCGTGTCCTTTGTTGCAATCACAGCGCTTTGTGCTGACTTCTGACGAGAGGTTTGCCCTAACCTTCGCTGGTGCTCATTCTCATCACTGATTATCTTTGTGACCTCACTAAGAATCTCTTCATCTGTTACATTGTTGTTTGATGTAAGAGGTCTTAGTCGTTGCCGCAGGTCTGCATACTTCACTCCCAGGCCTTGATAGACTGTGTGCAGAAACACTTCCTGGATTGTCCTTGGGTCATACGAGATGTCTGCATTGGCTTGTTTTGACTGAAAGATAAGTTTCTGTTTGAGTCCAATCGTTCGATACAGGAATTGCTGAGGGGACTCCTGCTCAGTTTGTCGGGCGCACATTAACTCCTGGAACATCTCTGTTGTTGCCTTTTCTCCAAGGTGGGATCGGAGAAAGCCCTGAAGTTCAGAAAGAGCCAGTTCATCTTTGAGCATGAGCATGTCCCTGAACGTGCCAGGCTTTACAATTCTCAGTACCCCCCTCACGATCTCTGCTTCAGAAAATCCTTCTTTTAATCCTTCATTGATCTGTCTCGTGAGACTGTTGTAACTGATTTCAGAGCTGTTGTCTCCAATTTGTCCTCCAAAAACCTTGAATTCTCTCCGAGGCAGGTGGGAAAGGTCTTTGAGAGTGACATGTCTCTCTAGACTACCTTGTTCCCTTGGCTGCGGTTGTGAGTGGCTCTGACGACTGGGTGCTGCAGGTGGTTGGAGTGTCACAACTTCACACAGTCATAGTCTTTCATCCAGTGTCTCATATGCTTTCCTCAGTTCCTCTACAGACTCTGCGTTTGCGTTCACACTAGCTTGAATGCCTGGTGGAACAGCAGATGGTGATGGTGGATCTAGCAACATATTGGATAGATGAGGACTTGACTTGGTTGGTGTTGCAGCCTGATCAGCTGGATGCGTGGTGGAGTCGCTCGTTTGTTAGCATATCTTCAGTTAGCATATCTTCAGTCTTCATATCTTCAGTTAGCATATCATCCAACATTAGCAACTGACTCATTCCCTCATCTTCAAGTTTCAGCAGAGTTGGGGACCGTAAATAGAAATTGACAAAGTCCATACAGCTCTCATTATCGTCTTCACTGAACTGTGTGTCTTTATCTCCAGCTGCAAGGCTCTTTGTTAGCCCGAAAAGATCCTTACTTGAGAGGGCAAACAAGCGTCCTCTGATGCTCCATATCAGTTCTTTTCGTGCTGTCGACATGGTACTTTAGCTATCTGTAGTTC
Source organism: Pholidichthys leucotaenia (assembly GCA_020510985.1). Classification (NCBI taxonomy): domain Eukaryota; kingdom Metazoa; phylum Chordata; class Actinopteri; order Cichliformes; family Pholidichthyidae; genus Pholidichthys; species Pholidichthys leucotaenia. Next base: position 312,832,090 of record CM035847.1, on the reverse strand, counting down.
GAGTGTTGTATTATCTGTACAGTGACTAGGCTGCATTTTACCTTCTTGACAGCAGTGCAGTTCCACTTTTGGTTGAAGATCCTTTCTTTCTCTTTGATCTTCCTCCTTGGACACCCACTGACTGACGTGTCTGATGTAGCAGCTTGGCAACCGTTGTCTCGTAGTTCTGGTATCACTGGATCTTCCCTCGATGACTGAAGAGGAGAGATCCCGGACGAGCCCCCACAGTTTGTTACGGGTCCCGGGGAGGTGGCCACAATAACAAAAAGAAATAAGTCTTAAAACGTGATCCTCCGTGTCTGCTCTTGGGTCTGGAAAATAAAGAAAGAGTCTTAGAAAGACAGAACACAGGACCACTCGTGTCTTTCTCCAGATAGCACTACTATTTTCTTTAACAAATTACTTCACAAACTTGGCAGTAAGCAAATATATATATATATATATACAGGACAAACTCTGACTATTAATTAACACCAGGAGACTCTTACATTCACACGGGGCAAAATGTACTTGTATAAAGTAAAACATTTTATGTGAGCTAACAGTCTTTCCCAAAGTTAAACTAGACTGGCGCGAAATCGCTACCGCGATGCGGCTCGCCTTTGATCTCCGGCGCCGGCCGCAGCTTGAACTTGTACAAAAACGTATCAAACTGACACACCAACATCACAGTATTACTCGCCGCGAAACACAGAAGTAACACGGAGCTTAAGGCTCTTATTTATGGCATTTTTAACCAAATACTGACCTGTAAAATAAGGAAAGAGCCTTAGAAAGACAGAACACAGGACCACTCGTGTCTTTCTCCAGATAGTATTAAAGGGGGGCCGGAAGCGCACCCTCATTGTTTACCTGGGGCGGGACAACCGCAGTGCCAAAGGTTCCGCTGCTTACTCTTAAATATTTATACAGGGCTACATATCAAATGTTAATATTACTGATCGTCCACAATCTCAAAATATATTTAAATGCTCTTAAAATAAAAATAAAATGACAGTCTCTCTGCATTATTTCCAAATGTGGTGCACGATTTGGGTGTACCACATTCACACCAAGTGACATAATGCACGGCTCAGGAGACACACACGCAGGCTCAGGATGGATTTAACAGCTTTATTGACAAACAGCGATGTGTGGCTGCGTGTCTGTGGAATAAGAATGTATTGGTGGTGGCGTCTGCGTCAGGCACGGGGGCAGGAGACCGTACAGCTGGACAACCCTATGGGAGGAAGCAGAGGAAGAAGGGTAACGGGCACCACACCAATACAGAGGATAATGATGGTTATGCTGGCTTACTTGGTTACAACAGGTGGCTGGCGTTGACAAGGGCGTAGCCCGGGAGACAGCGACCTGCAGTGCTTGTGGCAGCAGCGTAGAGACAGCGGCGAGATGAGGAAGTCCGCCGCCGGGAGAGTCCACCTGTGCACAGGGGAAAAGGCTGGAGGAAAGAGGTAAGGGGAGCTTACCCAGATAATCTTGCTAGCTGGCTTGAGTACCGTAGTAGCAAACGATGCCGAAGAAGAGAGACGGCTTCAGGCCGAAGCCCAGGGCAGAGTGGATTAAATACCTCGCCGCTGACGAGGAGCAGGTGTGCGCGCAGCTGGCGCCGCTGATGAGCGGCGAGTCATGACAGTACTCCCCCCTCTAGCAGCGCCTCCTGGCGATGGTTTCTCCGGGTGCGCTCGATGGAACTCAGTGATGAGGGACCGGTCCAACACCAGCGAGGAAGGCACCCATTGTCTCCACTAGGGTCCAAAGCCCTCCCAGTCCACCAGGTACTGCAACCCGCGACCCCGGCGCCGGGCGTCCAAGATCTCAGAGACAGTCCAGGCCGGATGGCCACCAATCATCCGGGGAGCGGGGTGCGCTGCAGGTGGAGGGCAGAGGGGGTCAGAGACCACCAGTTTGACTCTGGAGACGTGGAAGGTGGGATGGATGCGGAGGGAGGAGGGAATAGCCACACGCACAGCCACCGGGTTGATAATCCTAGTTATGGGAAATGGGCCGATGAATCGTTGGGCCAGATTCCTCCTCTCACCCTTTAGGTTGACGTCCTGTGTGGATACCCAGACTTGTTGTCCCACCTGGTAGGCCGGGGCAGGTCTCCTGTGCCGGTCCGCCGTGGATTTATTGCGCTCCGCCGTGCGTAAAAGTGCATTGCGCGCCGTAGTCCAAAGGGAACGACACCGCCTAAAGTGCACCTGGACAGAGGGGACAGCCAACTCGCTCTCCTGCGCGGGGAATAGAGGTGGATCATAACCCAGGGATGCCTTAAAGGGAGACATCCCGATGGCAGACGAGCGAGAGGTGTTGTGGGCGTACTCCACCCAGGCGAGGTGAGAACTCCAGGACGTGGGCTTGGATGTGGTAACGCAGTGGAGCGCAGCCTCCAGCTCCTGATTGGTCCGTTCACACTGCCCGTTAGACTGGGGGTGATGGCCGGATGTGAGGCTTACTTTAGCTCCCAGGGCGTTGCAAAAAGACCTCCAGACGTCCGAAGAGAACTGGGGGCCACGATCGGAGACCACGTCGACCGGTATTCCGTGCAGTCTGACCACGTGTTGGATGAGGAGATCCGCCGTCTCCAAGACTGAGGGGAGTCCACGTAGGGGCACAAAGTGGGCGGCCTTGGAAAAACGGTCCATGATGGTCAGAACTGTGTCGAAGTTGTTGGAGACAGGAAGCCCGGTGACGAAGTCTAGGGCGATGTGCGACCAGGGCCTGCCAGGGATGGGCAGGGGCTGGAGCAGGCCCGCAGGGGGAGCATTACCTGACTTACTGGTGGCGCAGACGGGGCAGGCCCGGGCGTAACGGGCGGCATCCTTCCGCAGACCTGGCCACCAAAAGGATCGCTGGAGGAGGTCGATCATCCGTGAAGCTCCAGGATGGCAGGTGAGCTTAGAGGTGTGGAGCCAGTGAATAACGTCCCCCCGGACGGCAGATGGCACGAAGAGCCTCCCCTCCGGTCCGCCGCCAGGGTCCGGTTCCGACTCCTGCGCCCTCCGGATCTTATCCTCTATGTCCCAGGAAACAGCCCCCATGACGCACGACCTGGGCAGGATGGTGTGAACAGCGTCTTCCGTGGCCTCCGGGGCAAATTGCCTGGAGAGGGCGTCGGGCAGGCCTTTCTTGGAGCCAGGCCTGTAGGTGATGTTAAATTTAAACCTTGCAAAGAACAGGGACCAGCGCGCCTGGCGGGCGTTCAGACGCTTGGCAGATCTTAGGTATTCCAAGTTCTTGTGGTCAGTTAGGACCACAAAAGGCAAGGCGGCCCCCTCCAGCCAATGACGCCACTCCTGAAGCGCAAGCTTGATAGCTAGAAGCTCTCTGTCCCCCACGTCATAATTACGCTCCCCCGGGGACAGGCGTCGAGAGAAGAAGGCGCAGGGTCGCTTGACTCCGTCGGCTGGAGACCGCTGGGACAGCACCGCCCCCACCCCCATGTCAGAAGCGTCCACCTCCACTATGCACTGCAGCGCGGGATCGACCTGGCCGAGGACCCGGGAGGAGGAAAACTCCGTCTTCAGCGCCTGGAAGGCCGTTGCGGCCTCTTCAGTCCACCGGAACGGGGTCTTAGGGGAGGTGAGGCGGGTCAGAGGCCCGACGATGGCTCCAAAGTTTGGGACAAAGCGGCGGTAGAAATTGGCGAACCCGACGAACTGCTGAACCTGTTTCCTAGAGGTAGGTGTGGGCCAATCCACCACCGCTTTAATCTTCGCTGGGTCCGGAAGCACCTGGTCATGGGAGATGACGAACCCCAGGAAGGAAGTTGTTTTGGCGTAGAATTCACACTTCTCCGCCTTGACATATAGGCGATTCTCCAACAGCCTCTGCAGGACCCGCCTCACGTGGACCCGGTGCTCATCCCTGGACCTGGAGAAGATGAGGATGTCGTCCAGGTAGACGAACACAAACAGGCCGATGAAATCCCGGAGGACATCATTAATGAGGTGCTGGAAGACGGCTGGAGCGTTGGTCAACCCAAACGGCATCACTAGATATTCAAAATGACCGTTAGGGGTGCGGAAGGCTGTCTTCCACTCATCTCCCTCCCGGATCCGGACGAGGTGGTAAGTGCTGCGGAGATCCAGCTTAGTAAACCAGGTCGCCCCCTGGAGGGAGTGGAAGGCGGTATCCATGAGGGGCAGGGTGTACCGGTCCTTCTCCGTGATGTCATTGAGCGCTCGATAATCAATGCAAGGACGAAGGGAGCCGTCCTTCTTTCCCATGAAGAAGAACCCTGCGCCTACTGGAGAGGAAGATGGTCGGATAATCCCGGCGCTGAGCGACTCCTTCAAGTAGGTGTTCATGGCCTCCTTCTCTGGCGCTGATAGGCTATAGAGGCGTCCTGAGGGTAGGGGCGCCCCCTGGCGGATGTTGATGGCACAGTCATAGGGCCGGTGAGGAGGCAGAGACATCGCCTTGGACTTGCTGAAGACTGCACCCAGGTCATGGAACTCTGAAGGCACAAGGGTGAGATCCGGAGGCGCGGTGTCCTTGGCTGTGAGAGGCGAGGACGGGGCGCAGGCAGCAGATTGGAGACAGGTGCCCATACAGAAGGTGCGCCAAGCTGACACTTTTCCGGTCTTCCAGTCCAAGGCGGGGTTGTGGAGGCGGAGCCAGGGGTATCTGAGAATGACAGGAGTGACCGAGGTGGGCAGGACGTAGAAGGAGATATCCTCCCGGTGGTTTCCTGAGATGATCACTGGAATGGGAGATGTCCGGTGGGTCACCGTTCCCAGTGAGACTCGGGAGAGATTAACCAGGGCGAGAGGAGGGTCGAGGGGGTGACAACGGATGCCCAATCGGGTTGCCAGGCTCTGTGAAATAAAGCTACCCTCCGCGCCTGAATCCACCAGTGCATGTGTGAGGTGCCCTGTGAGGTTGTGACAGAAGCAGATGGGCAGTGTCAAATGTGTGAGGGGATTTAACCGATTAGCATCCGCGAGGCCCCCTACAGTGACTCGCGGACCTCCTCGTTTGGCTTCTCCGGACAATGCTCCACCGTGTGCTGGCTACCCCCGCAATACATGCAAAGGCCCAGATCACGGCGGCGTTGTTTCTCCGCCAGGGGGAGCTTTGTCCGGCCCGTCACCATCGGCTCCGACTCCTCGGAAACCTCCGGCGGCGGCAACGCCAGGTGGCGAGCTTGGGGCAAGCGCGCAGAGGCGCCCCGCGAGCGAGAAGACAGCTTCCGCTCTGAGGCGCGCTCACGCAGCCTGTTATCCAAGCTGATGGCTAGGGAAATCAGCTCCGCCAGCGTCTCCGGGATATCCCGGCCGGCCAGCTCATCTCTCAGACCAGAACTTAGGCTGCGGAGGAAGATGCCGCAGAGCGCACGCTCTTCCCAGCCAACTTCCTCCGCGGTAACCCGGAAGTCGATCGCGTATTCGGCCGCCGATCGGCTCCCCTGTTGGAGGCCGAGAAGGCGGTCGACCTGGACACTGTCCAAACGCGAATGATCGAACACTTCCAGAAATTGTCGCACAAATTGGCCATAGGTGAGGGTGGCGTAGCTGGACTTCGCCATGATGGCGTAAGCCCAGGTAAGCGCACGACCCTCCAGGAGATTACCAATATAGCCAATCTGGCTGCGGTCTGAGGGGAAGTCTCCGGGAACGCGAAGGAGCACGGACTCACACTGCATGATAAAACCCCGAGCTCCACCAAGCTTACCGCTAAAGCGAGCAGGAGTGGGGATTGGTGTGAGCCGTGCCGGCGCACCCGGAGTAAGCTGGACAGCCGCCGGAGCAGCGGGAGCTGCGCCACCCAGACGAGCCGAGGGGAACGGCTGCTGGGGGTCCAAGCGGTCTAATCGGTTAGTAATAATAGTCAATTGGTTTAATATCACCTGTTGTTGATGGGCTATTAAATCCACCCGAGCCTCGAGGGTGGAAAGACGGCATGCGAGCCCGCTGTCTGCGGAGCCGCTCTGCTGAAGCCGTACTGACATAATGCACGGCTCAGGAGACACACACGCAGGCTCAGGAAGGATTTAACAGCTTTATTGACAAACAGCGATGTGTGGCTGCGTGTCTGTGGAATAAGAATGTATTGGTGGTGGCGTCTGCGTCAGGCACGGGGGCAGGAGACCGTACAGCCGGACAACCCTATGGGAGGAAGCAGAGGAAGAAGGGTAACGGGCACCACACCAATACAGAGGATAATGATGGTTATGCTGGCTTACTTGGTTATGACAGGTGGCTGGCGTTGACAAGGGCGTAGCCCGGGAGACAGCGACCTGCAGTGCCTGTGGCAGCAGCGTAGAGACAGCGGCGAGATGAGGAAGTCCGCCGCCGGGAGAGTCCACCTGTGCACAGGGGAAAAGGCTGGAGGAAAGAGGTAAGGGGAGCTTACCCAGATAATCTTGCTAGCTGGCTTGAGTACCGTAGTAGCAAACAATGCCGAAGAAGAGAGACGGCTTCAGACCGAAGCCCAGGGCAGAGTGGATTAAATACCTCGCCGCTGACGAGGAGCAGGTGTGCGCGCAGCTGGCCCGCTGATGAGCGGCGAGTCATGACACCAAGCTGTTTACCTATTGCAGATTCAGTCTTCCCAGTCTGGTGCAGGTCTACAATTTTGCTTCTGGTGTCCTTTGACAGCTCTTTGGTCTTGGCCATAGTGGAGTTTGGAATCTGACTGTTTGAGGTTGTGGACAGGTGTCTTTTATACTGATAATGAGTTCAAACAGGTGCCATTAATATAGGTAATGAGTGGAGGACAGAGGAGCCTCTTAAAGAAGAAGTTACATGTCTGTGAGAGCCAGAAATCTTGCTTGTTTGTAGGTGACCAAATACTTATTTTACCGAGGAATTTACCAATTAATTCATTAAAAATCCTTCAATGTGATTTTCTGGATTTTTTTTTTCTCATTTTGGCTCTCATAGTTGAGGTATACCTATGATGAAAATTGGAGACCTCTCTCATCTTTTAAGTGGGAGAACTTGCACAATTGGTGGCTGACTAAATACTTTTTTGCCCCACTGTATGTGATCATATATGATCAGAAGAGGGGAAATGACATGGAACTTCATTTATACATATGAAAATGTACCAGCACTTCTGTTAATATGATGTTTGTTCTCATCACTATGCCAAATTAGCTGATAAACAGATTTAGTGGCTATATGTATTTACATCATGTTTTATTTTTAATCATGGAAAATGAAGTTGATCTGCTGTCTGCCCGTTATCTGTGGCAAACAGGCTTGCACGTTACCATATAAGGCAGTGTTGTGAATGCTCTGAAAACTGTATAAATGCATCTATCTTGTGACCTTGGGTCAGAGAGAAAGGCCTCGCTGTTAGACTGCACACACATCAGTAGTCTCTCTCTCTCTCTCTCCTGCATTCAGGAATAAAGGCTCTCCAAACTTGCAGATCTCCGGGTTTTTTTTAAATTTCTTCTGGACCTAGGGACAAAGGCAAATAAAATTTCCTTAACTCCATCTTCGGTGGGGTTTAAGTGTAGTCGTCGAGGTCAAGTGATTCAGCCGCCTAGGAGGGTCTGAAAGGGTACTGTGTGGATATTCAAATTTACTGAGAGGCACTAATGTGTTATGTTTACATTCACACAGAAAATCTTTCCTAACTTGAAAGGTTGCGGAGTAAAGTGCACAACCTCTAGTAACTTAGCTAAATCACATTAAACTGACTGACAGCAGTTTTTTTTACTACATCACTCTATATTTCACTCTATACTAGTGCGTACCTGTGCATGCTCGTGTGTACCTGTACATGCCCATTGAAACCAAGTACAAACAAGTATTTCTGCATGCCCGTAGAAAGCAGCTGTAACCAAGGGTGTAAGCAAGCACGTCAGCACTCGTTCAGTGATGCCTGCCTTTGATCTCTGATGGTGTCATAGTGAGTCCTATGATCTTTGATGATGTCATAGCAAGTCCGATGACTGCCTTTGATCTTTGATGATGTCATAGCGAGTCCTATGATCTTTGATGATGGCATAGTGAGTCCTATGATGCCTGCATTTGATCTATGATGATGTCATAGCGAGTCTATGATCTTTGATGATGTCATAGCGAATCCTATGATTGTGAGTGATGCCTGCCTTTGATCTTTGATGATGTAATAGCAAGTCCTATGATTGTGAGTGATGCCTGCCTTTGATCTTTTGGTGTCTATATGATATGATATAGACATCATGTACACATCATAGGCACATCATAGGCGATCCTATGATCTTTTAGCGAGTCCTATGGTCGTGACAGACATTGTCACTGATTTCTTGAATTATATATAGGGTGATATACCAACCGCCAATCAAATCTTAAAAGAAGAAGAGATAGAGTGATGATTTTAGAGTGAAGCACGTGGCAGTAATGAACCTGTTAGATGGTTGCCAACCGCCAATCAAATCTAAAAGTATGTGGCGGTAATGAACCTGTTAGCTGGTTACCAACCGCTAATCAAATCTAAAAGAAGAAGAAGAAATCTGTGTGTGTGTGTGTGTGTGTGTGTGTGTGTGTGTGTGTGATGATCATAGGACTCGCTAAAATCTCCAGAGGGATTTATTGATCACCAGAGGGATCAATAAAGTATACAAAATCAAATCAAAAATCTCAGTGTGTGTCTGTGTGTCTGTCACGATCATAGGAGTCGCTAAAAGATCATAAGACTCGCTATGACATCATCAAAGAAACAAAGGCAGGCATCACTCACAATCATAGGACTTGCAATGAATGACATCTTCAAAGATCATAGGACTTGCTCTGTCACGATCATAGGACTCGCTAAAAGATCATGGGACATCATCAAAGATCAAAGGCAGGCTTTACTCACGGTCATAGGACTCGCTGTGACATCATCAAAGATCATAGGACTCACTACTGATGATCATCGGACTTGCTATGTCACGATCATAGGACTCGCTAAAAGATCATAGAACTCGCTATGACATCGTCAAAGATCAAAGGCAGGCATCACTCATGATCATAGGACTCGCTATGATGTCATCAAAGATCATAGGACTCACTGTGATATCATCAAAGATCATAGGACTTGCTATGACATCATCAAAGATCAAAGGCAGGCTTTACTCACGGTCATAGGACTCGCTGTGACATCATCAAAGATCATAGGACTCACTACTGATGATCATCGGACTTGCTATGTCACGATCATAGGACTCGCTAAAAGATCATAGAACTCGCTATGACATTGTCAAAGATCAAAGGCAGGCATCACTCATGATCATAGGACTCGCTATGATGTCATCAAAGATCATAGGACTCACTGTGATATCATCAAAGATCATAGGACTTGCTATGACATCATCAAAGATCAAAGGCAGGCATCACTGAATGAATGATGACGTGCTTGCTTACACCTGCTTTCTACGGGCATGCAGAAATACTTGCTGATACTTGGGTTTCTGTGGGCATGCACAGGTATGCACTAATAATTCAAGAAATCTCTGTGTGTCCATCTGTGTGTGTGTGTGTGTGTCACAATCACAGGACTCGCTAAAACATCATAGGACTAGCTATGACATCATCAAAGATCATATGATTCACTATGACATCATCAAAGATCAAAGGCAGGCATCACTGAACGAGTGGTGACATCAAAGATCAAAGTCAGGTTTCACCAGGGTTACTGTTGCCATGGTAACCATGCCAAAGCTCAAAGGCAGCCATCACCATGGTTACTGTTGCCATGGTAACCATGTCAAACATCAAATTCAGGAATGCAGAAATGCTTGCTTACACTTGCTTTCTACGGGCATGCAGAATATTTTCAATTCATATGATTCTGCCTAATCTTGCAAAATAACCCACTGTATTCAAAAGTTGATAATTCAGAAATCGGTCCACTGAAGCCGTAATATAAGGTAAGGCTGCACAGCTAGGCAGTGATATTTACACTGCAGCTTTCAACAGTGTGAATCAGCAGTTCTTCCATCCAAAACAGTGTCTTTTTAAAGTTACTCTTTATATCATAATCCATTTAAATCTGTTCATTACAAGTTTAAACAATGTACTTACCCATAGGTATTCTGAATATTTACCTAATATGGCTAAAAAATGCTGTTAATACCACAGATTGTCACAGCTGCCATTTCCACACCATTATACAAAGGTCGTTGTTTGGAACTATTTGGAGCTCCATGAACCACGTGACCTGGCAGCGGCGAGATCAAAGCGTGTCGCAACTTTCATATTTCAGCTATTTTTGGGGGGTTGGGGGGTGGGGGGAGGCTGTGATATAATGTGAGGTGGATCTCACGCCAGGAGCGATGGGCGGAGCCAGTGAAAAGTAGGCGCTTTGGTTTGACCAGTGACGTTCTCTTGTGTTTTGGCTGCTTGGAATGAAACACTGTCAGCTGTCAACAGTCTGCCTGCTCGCTTTAATTTTCCTGCATTCCACAAGGGGAACTGGACAGTGAGAGTGGACAGTGGAGAATGTGGAATAAAAGAAAATGTAGGACACGTTACTTAACTGTCACAAGTATGAATGCGAGAATAACAAGGTTTCTAATATAACATTACACTCCTTTGTACAGTAGGTGGCGGTATGCGCATTTGGGTTGTTTATTATCCACCAGTAATCGAGCGAAGAAGAAAAAGGTCGCGCAGAGCCTTTGCGGAAGTTGGTAAAGCAGAAGTCATATGACCGGGCAGAGAGCGGTGCACCGACATGGCTGAAGTTGTCCGGACACGGTGATTCCACGTACGGCTCGGTGACAGCAGCGAGGAGTCGGTGAACATCTGCGGTGGTGAGTGATCGCGTGCGCGCGGGCGGACATTAGCTCCGAACCGTTAGCATGTAGCCGCTGAGCTAACAGCAGCTAACAGACGGGACTCCATCATGTGACCATGACTGTTGGTCTGTGTTCACAGATGGAGGAGATCAAGGTGTCACCGGACTACAACTGGTTCAGGAGCACGGTCCCGCTGAAGAGAGTGAGTACCTCATCCTACACACGCGCACACACTGATGAGGGAGGGGGGTAGCAACCCGCCCCCCCAAAATCCTCCCCCTTGTGAAGCTGCCATCCTCCCGTTCCCAGTATCAGAAAACTTTTTTGAAAAATCATCTTACAGAACTGCATGAAATGTAGTAAAATAAAACTTTGAAGCATGATTAATTTGGAATTTTTTTCTCATAAATCTGCATTTTTCCCTCGAAATTTCCAAGTTTTTTTCCCCATAAATTTGATTTTTTTCATGTAAATTTTCAACATTTTTTTGTAGATTTGCCGTTTTTTCTCACTAATTTGGAGCTGTTTTCTCAAAAAACTTTTTTCCTGTAAATTTCCAGCTTTTTTGTCAGAAATTTTAAATTTTTTCTCTGTAAATGTCCAGAGTTGAGCAGAAGTTTCTGTGGGTCTGTGTGAGAGCTGAACATGAAGTACCCAGGTACTGGAGTACAGTGTTTCCCGAGGTTTCCAGCCTTTTTTTTGGGGGGGGGGGCAGCGTGAAGGTTGACGACAAACTCTTAAAGGAATCATCTTCATAAGTTTCTTTTAATAACAACCGTTTCATTTACTAACACTTTCTTTTCATAACAACAGTCGGTATAAATAAAACTGTAAAAAACTTAACGATTATTGAGCAAAACATCAGAATATTTGAACAACACTGAATGAAATATTTGAACATTTATTTATATGGCAATTATCCACAAAGTGTGCAGCTTTTGTCACTGCAGTGTATTTTTCTGGGCTTCTGGAAGAACATTTCAAGAGCCTCTTGACATGGAAAGTCTGACACAACTGGTCCATTCATTGAGATTCACATGCAGGCTGCAAGATGTTCTGGGTCAAAACCTGCCATCCGGTGATGACTGGACTTTTGCTGCTTGTCAGGGGCAGGGCGTGCAGCACTTGGGCTTTTTTCTACACTTGGACCCGGAGCAGGAGAGCTACTTTGACTGTTATTAGCAGGAGAGCTAGTGTTGAAACCTTCATCATCCTGGGTGCATTTTAAAAAATGCTAATTTTTTTTTCTGCTTCTCAGTTGGCAGACGCAAAAATGCTTTCCTACGCGCTCTCTCTTCGTTGGTGCGAGTGTCTTCACATGTATGTGCTCACTTGTCTTTGTGTGTGTGCACACCTCGTGTCTGTGTATATGTGACATGTCTGTTTATGCGCAGCAGAGTTCCGCCCTGCTGCATGACAAAACACAGAGAGAAGAGACAGAAATGAGCTGCTGTCATGTAAATAAGATAAATAACAAGGCTATTTAGTTTGTTCAATAAAAGGACAAGGTAAAAACTTGCTCTATAGTGAACACATCTTAAATTGACTTCTGTTGTGATCTGGTGCTATATATAAAAATAAAATTAAATAAAACTAGAAAAGCACTCAGAGGTCATACCTCTGCCAAGGCTCTTTCCTCCCTTGCTGAGCTGAAGAAGCTCAAAACGAGGAAGGCTGCAGGTCCAGAGGGCATCAGCTCGAGGCTCCTCAAGTCCTGTGCAGACCAGCTGTGCGGGATCATGGGCTAGGCCAGGGGTGGGCAATCATGTGCCATGGAGGGCCATTCCACTGCAGGTTTTCTGTTCCACTCAGTTTCTTCAGCAGGTGTTTGCTCTTATCAGCTTCAAGGATTGCTAATCATTGAAAACACCTGCTGAAGAGACTGAGTGAAACAGAAAACCTGCAGTGGAATGGCCCTTACTGCCCACCCCTGGGCTAGGCGGAAGGCTGGCCTGCTGGGTGCAGCTGAAAAGGTGTGTGGCATCTCCAAGAAGTATCAGGGGCGGCGACAGACCTGGTGGTGGAACAATGTCGTGGACAATGCAGTGAAGAAGAAACGCAGAAGGCCTGGAAGAAGGGCGGCAGAAAAGCTGATTACAACATGGCCAAGAACCTGGCCAAGCGTGCTGTCTACCTAGTGAAATCCCAGGCCGAGAAAGTTGCATTTGCAAACATCAGCCTCAACAGTTCTGACATTTTCCGTCTTGCCAGGCAGATGCGGTGGGTTAACAGGAGAAGTATCACGGTGTCAACAAGCCCCTGTGCATGGCTTTTGTTTACCCTAGAGAAGGTGTTTGACCAGGTCCTCAGGAGAGTCATCTGGTGGGCCATGTAGCGGAACCGGTACCAGGCAGACGGACTTGCCTCAGGGTCCCTCAGCGACAATGAGACCAAAGGAACTTTGACTGTCCTTCTGCTCGCCAACCCCCAACTCATTCTTCACAGCCCTTTAAACAATGAGGAACAAAGACTCATTGTTTTTCTCTTCTCTTAACACTCACACGCTGCCACAGGACAACTGGAAATAAGGATTCAAAGTCACACGAACTGGGTCATTGTCAGAATTCTAATCTTCATGCATCTGGACTTCTAATATACCTTACACATGTTTGTCTTTTTCTAAATGCATGCTTTGTGATCAAGTTATTTTAGTGAAGCTAGCTAATTAACCAAATAGAATCGCTTAGTTGTAGACAAAGGTGCCTTAGGACTAATTATAATATACCATATTTTTGGGACTATAAGGCGCAATATCAATGAACGGTCTATTTGATGGTCTATTTTCATACATAAGGCGCATTAAGTCGTTTGAATGGAATAAATCATTTTGACATGTGCACGTCGACATTTCGACATTCCAAAAATAGTAGAAGAAGCAACTTCCGGTGTTAGCAAGTTCGGCTTCGTGTCGAAATGGACCTGTATTGTGTTATTCAGACTGTACTTTTGCTTCTGCTGGTCTCCGTAATGAAGCTACAAGTGCATACTTCTGCATATGACGAACAGAGGGAGACAGCAGGATGATACAGACCAGTTTTGTTTTACTCCCGCTATGTTTTCCACGAGCTGCTGCTAAGGCGGAAATACGTTGCGTCGACGTGCGGCTGGTGTACAGACATGCGCAGTAAACACATTTTCTGCCCTACGTTTGGAATAAGTGTTTTCATGCGCACCATTCCGATTAACAATCGGTATAACCCACCCCTCTCAATCGGAATGAAATTTTGATCTGAATGAGCGTAATCGGGTTAGAATATTCAGACTGCCATGTTTACATGAAGCATTTTTATTCCAATCAGGCTTTTAATCCGGTTACTTGTGTCCATGTAAACATAGCTGAGTTTAACAGTTGGGCGATTTCGGCATCAAGCATGCCCGGATCCCTCTCGTCATTATCCGAGTCAGACTCGTTGCTGTTATTTAGCTGTTCAGTGATGATTCTGGCCTTCGTGAAAGCTCGGACGACACTTGAGACTGATACCTTAGCCCAGGCATCCACGATCCATTGGCAGATAGTGGCGTAATTCGCTCGCAATTTATTTTAATTTTAGTTAATGTTTTGCAGAATTTTGTAGTTCACGTTTTTCTGTAGAGTTCGCCTTTGTTAGATCTAGGGATTCAAGCCTGAGTAGTTTTATTTTTTAGAACTTACCTAGTTTAGCCACCGATCAGCAGGAGACTGCGCATACCAGCCTTGTATCCAGACCAGCTGCCTTTATCCAGTATATCGGCGGGTTGAGGCCCAGCACCAGGTCTTCCCACTCTCCCTGGAGCAAGCCTGCCTTGAGTGACCTAGGAGTGAAGCCATACGGATTTTGCAGGCCAGAATCCTCAACGAGGCGCCGAGGAGGGCCCCCTTTAATTGGCCTGGAACATCCTTCACCAGGTTTTCATATCCACAGTAGGCACTCACCTTTTTACCTCATCTGTTGTGGTGGTCATGCTGGCTTAAATTCACTCCATCAGAAAAGCAGCTGCAAGCTGGTCAGTTAGACCCCGATGGTGCGTAGTCTCAGATACATTCCTGATTCTGCGCATCCCCTCTCTTTCCCTCTCTTTTGTTAAATCCATTAGAATCCAAATTCTACACTAAATTTTTGCAACTACAGTGGTGTGAAAAAGTGTTTGCCCCCTTCCTGATTTCTCATTTTTGTTGTATGTTTGTCATACTTAAATGTTTCAGATCATCAAACAAATTTAAATATTATACAAAGATAACAGAAGTCAGTGTTTCCTCTGGCTTAAAGACCTTAGCGTGGTGGCAACATATTTTTTGGGGGGATTGGGGGGGGGGCAGAAAACGCATATGTATGAATATGTTAATTTTATACCTTTTTTTTTTTTTTAAATTTTGCACAGTAACTTTGCATATAATAATAAGAATGCATCACATTTATATTGCGCTTTATCATAGACACTCAAAAGATGCTTTTTACAGATACATTATTCATTCATTCCAGACAGACAATGGTAGTGGAAAGCTACTACTGTAGCCACAACTGCCCTGGGGCATGCTGACGGAAATGTGGCTGCCAATCTGGGCCAACGGCCGGACATTTATACACATTCATACCCAGTGTTATAGACACTGGAGGCAAGGTGGGTAAAGTGTCTTTCCCAGGGACACAATGGTAGGATATCAGGGGAAAGCGGGATTCGAACCGCCAACCATCCGGTTATTGGACGACCCGCTCTACCTCCTGAGCCACTACCGTGCATATTGAACTTACAGTTTGAAGTATTGTACAACCAAGGCTTGAATGTTGGAATATTGGGCCAGTTGGGGTCCCACCTGACGTCTTGTGTTTGGACTTTTTACTGGTGTCGTCCTTCTCTCCTTCCTCTGCTCTCACCTCTCCTGGACCCTCTGCCTGAACACTTTCCTCTCCTTGGCTCCTCTTTTCTGTCTCATCTTTCCCTCTCTGAGCTCTGTCTAATTCAGCTTCTCTCTCTGTCTATGGTAGTATACAAACAGGTTAGAAAATATCAAGTGCCATGTAACCTTAAAGGAGACAACCAAAAATTTCTAGTTAAGAGTACAAAGAGCAGCCACTTGAAACTTGAGTAATGACTTCAGTCTTGAAGGTTTGAGGTTTTTCTCCAAAATTTATCACAATTTTCTTAGTTTTCGACTTTTCTCTGTAAATTTATCTAAATTTGAAACCATTTTCCTCAAATTTTGATTTGATTTTGATTTTGTATACTTTATTGATCCCCAAAGGGGAAATTGAGGGCAAATTTGTAATTTCCTTTTGTAAAATTTACTTTTCTTGTACATGTGAAACTTTATTATAAATTTGTGGATTATTTTATGGTTTATTTTTATCTGTTTTTTAAAATAAAATGACTGTTTTTTAAATAAATTTGAAACACTGTGGTAGAAAGCTTGGGATCAGTCCGCCAAGGTCTCCGCCTTTGACCGCCACCTAATCCACATAGCACCGTCCACTGGGAGGAGACCCCGGGGCAGACCCAGGACTCGGTGGAGAGACTGTGTCTCCCAGCTGGTCTGGGAACGCCTTGGTGTCCTCTCTGAAGAGCTGGAACAGGTGGCTGGAGAGAGGGAAGTCTGGGCTTCTCTGCTTGAACTGCTGCCTCCGCGAACCGGACCTCCGGAAAAGCGGTAGAAGATGGATGGATGGATGGAAACACTGTGGTATTTTTTTATTTTTTTTTACTTTTTCCTTATAACAATTTATATTTTTAACCATAACTTTGCAGTCAGAACAGAACAATAATTTAACTGTCATTACAAAGAAAAAAAATAAATTGTATTTAATGATTTAAATTAACTGAAATGACCAAGGATGCCATTATTTCTGTTATAATATTTCTATATATTTATAGTTTTTTTTTTTTTTTTTAGAAATCTCACCGCCAAGAAAAACCTCCCTTATTTTGAAATCCAAATGCTGGCATGTTTGGTTTGTCTGATGGCTGCTCATGGATTAAAGTCATTGACTTTGTGAATTTCGGTCATCTTAACTTGCCAGGTACATAATAGGGAACATAACTTAATATTGTAGTGGCTGGTGAAATATATCCTCAGCAATTCATTAGTCCCCCTTGCCTTTCCCTTCATATGCATTTGAATTCTAACCACATCTCTTAGCTAAGCGACTCTTCCATTATTGCTCCCATTTCCAGCGGGTCAAAACCATGATAAACACCAGTGCTTACATACCTCTTCTGATTTTTATTTTTTTTCCCCCCCGTGTTTAAAGTACTTTAATAAACTCATGTTTCTGTTGGACAGTCAAGCCTTATTCATGCTGCATTTCCCCTCTAGTCCGCCTTGGTCCGTGTACGCTTTGGACGAACCCGGCACACACGTGGTGCTGTACATGCTCACTTTTTTCATCTACCCAGACCAAGCGGCTGACGCATGCACACAACCATCATTTGTAGTTTCACTCCCACCCGATAGGTAGTGCCGAGGTGCTGATGTGCCACGATTTTCACCAACAAAGAAATGGCGGACTTCTTCACAAAGTTTCTCTTCAAAGAGTTCATTTCTGCTGTTTGACTTCCCGGTTTTCACTCCTTTTCCATGAAGATGCTGCTGCCGCTAGCGAGACACTGCCTGCTGACTGACTGGAAAGCTCGTGTGGGCGGGGCGCTTCTAAACTCCGCGCAGATGACAGCCATGTGCGTTGTTCATGTGCGTGCTTGCGGAAAGTCCTTGCTTCATATATTTTTCTTAAATTTAAATCTCCTTGGCACGGCGGTAAATTTTCTGGCGCGGCGGGTCGCCACAGAGAAATGTTACCAGAGGAAACCCTGAGAAGTAAACACAAAATGCAGTTTGTAAATGGTGTTTATTATTAAGGGTAAAAAAAAAAAAAAATACATTGCCCTGTGTGAAAAAGTGATTGCTTCCCCAATAAAACATAAATTGACTGTGGCTTATAACATCTTTGGAAAGCTGAGTTCAGTTTCTCTAGCCACACCCAGGCCTGATTACTGCCACACCTGTTCTCAATCAAGAAATCACTTAGATAGGACCTTCCTGACAAAGTGAAGTAGACCAAAAGATCCTCAAAAGCTAGACATCATGCTGAAATCCAGAGAAATTCAGGAACAAATGAGAAACAAAGTAATTGATATCTATCAGTCTGGAAAAGGTTATAATGTGGAGTGTGTAAATGAAGAGGCATATTCATTTCAGACGATTTATTACACACTCACATCTCACAAGCAAAGAACAGACTGACTAGTCACATCAAGCATTCCTCTCTCTATATCAAGTCACACTTCACAAGGTTCAAGGCACTTCCTCATCACAGCATGACATCTACACTACACTTCATTCAACCCCCTCTCACCCACTTGGGCATTGTTCTCCCATGTGTATTCATTGTCTCTGTCTGAGGTGCGAAATAACCTGAGGCCCACACCACCCCCCCAGCATCTTAGATAGAACAATAGAGCATCAGTCCACACGCTGTTTCGGCTTCAGTCTCCTCCCATATCTGCTGTAACTGGGGTTTACTGCCTCTGTGGCACTGCTGTGCCAGTGGGAGGCTGCTGGGAGTGTGTCCGACTGCGAGTGAGCCGGGGGGGGGGGGGGTCACTCTGTCCGTGTGGCTGCTCTGATGAATCGTTCTCCTGGGGAGGTCTCCGAGGGGTTCTTCCACGCCGAGGGGCCCTCGCCAACAGCGCTTGCTCATCCGCCACTACAAAAACGGGTTTGAGTCTGTCTATGCCAATCCTCTCCCGTCTACCCCCCAAGTCTAGCACAAAATGCTTATCCCCTGTTTCCAACACTCTGAACGGTCCATCATAGGGTGGGCTCAATGGAGGGCGGTGGGCGTCGTGTCTGACGAACACGAACTCCGCGTTCTTCAAAGTTTTAGGCACGAAAGCACGCGGAAAACTGTGCTGGGCAGGGCCCGGCAGCGTGCCTGTGTTTGCGCTACGCTGCAAAAGCTGAGATGGGGAGCTGCCCGGCGCGGGATTGTCCGGTAAAAATTCCCCGGGCAGCCGTAGGGGCTGCGCAAAAACGAGCTCTGCCGGGGAAGCTTCCAAATCCTCTTTTGGGCGGAGCGCAACCCCACGTAAAACCCACGGCAACCTGTCTACCCAGTTTGCATCCGTCAGTGAAGCCCTGAGTGCTGCTTTCAGTGATCTATGAAAACGCTCGCATAAACCATTGACCTGTGGGTTGTACGCGGTTGTGCGATGAATTGTAACACCCAGGCTGCGGGCCATCGCGGACCAGAGGTCGGAAACAAATTGCGGGCTCCTGTCGGACGTGATGTCCGACGGGACTCCAAAACGCGCCACCCATGTTGTTAAAAAAGCGCGTGCTACGTCCGCGGACATGGTTGCCGCCAGCGGGACTGCTTCTGGCCAGCGCGTGGTGTGGTCCACCACTGTCAGGAGGTGCGTGCACCCCTGTGATGGCGGGAGGGGGCCCACGAGGTCCACGTGCACATGGTCAAACCTCTTAGCCGGTGCCGGAAACGGCTCCAAGGGAGCCTTCGTGTGCCTGTGTACCTTGGCTCGTTGGCATGCCACGCAGGCTGCAGCTCACTCTTTTACTTGTTTGCGTAGGCTCGGCCACACGAACTTCTCTCCCACCATTTTGACAGACGCACGCACTCCTGGGTGTGCCAGAGTGTGAACTGACTCAAACATGCGGTGGCGCCACGCGACCTGGACTACCGGACGTGGGCGTCTCGTGGAGACGTTGCAGATTGGGGGGGGGGGCTGCCATCTTGCAGCACCCTGCTCTCCAGTCTTAACCCTGTTGGTCCAGACTGGAGCGCGCGCACGTCTGCACCGCTAATCTGCTCCGCGGCCATGGCTATGGCTGCGTAATCTATCCCCACGTAGACTGGGGCCACCACGGCGTGCGAGAGGCAGTCCGCCACCACATTCAGTTTACCCGACACATGCTGAATATCGGTAGTAAACTCTGAGATCGCGGCCAGCTGTCTCTGCTGCTGGCCCGACCACGGTTCTGAAACCTTGGCCATCGTGAACGTTAGTGGCTTGTGGTCTACGAACGCGGTGAAGCTGCGCCCTTCCAGCCAGAACTGGAAGTGGCGTATGGCCAGGTGGAGAGCCAGCAACTCTCTGTCAAACGCGCTGTATTTACGTTCGCTGTCGCGCAAAGTTCTGCTGAAAAATGCGAGCGGCTGCCAAGCCCCGGCGATGCGCTGCTCCACGACCGCCCCTATGGCCACGTCTGAAGCGTCGGTGGTGAGCGCTATCCAGGCCGTTGGGTCCGGGTGTGCCAGCAGTGCGGCGTTTGCCAGGGCTGCTTTAACTTCCGAGAACGCCCGCTCTCGCTCCGGGGTCCATTCGACTCCATCCGCGGGTTTCTGTCTCTTGAGCGCGGCGTACAATGGTTGCATGAGCCGCGCCGCGCGCGGAAGGAAACGGTTATAAAAATTCAGCATCCCCAAAAATTCCTGCAACGCCCTGACCGTCTGAGGCTCGGGAAAATCTGCCACAGCGCGCACTTTGTCAGGCAGCGGGATCGCTCCTTCCGGAGAGACGCGGTGCCCCAAAAAATCAATCTCTGTCACGCCGAACTGGCATTTCGCCGGGTTGATTATTAACCCGTCCTCCTCCAACCTCCGGAAAACCGTCGTGAGGTGGGTTTCGTGTTCATCTTCGGACGCACTGGCTACCAGGATATTGTCCAGGTAGACGAACACGAACGGGAGATCACGCAGCACTGCATCCATCATGCGCTGGAACATCTGTGCCACACCTTTTAACCCGAATGGCATGCGCAGGAACTCGAATAAACCAAACGGAGTTATTACCGCTGTTTTGGGTATGCCCTCTGCGCACACTGGGACTTGATGGTAACCGCGGACCAGGTCTACTTTGGAAAAAATGCGTGCTCCGGCGAGGTGGACGGAAAAATCCTGTATGTGGGGAATCGGGTAGCGGTCGTGCGCTGTGGCGTTGTTCAACCTGCGGAAATCACTGCACGGTCGCCACGATCCCTCAGCCTTAGGGACCATGTGTAGCGGGGATGCCCATGGGCTGTTTGATCACCTGATGATGCCCAACCTTTCCAGGTTGGCGAACTCCTCGCGCGTTATGGCCAGTTTAGCTGCGTCCAAGCGCCGAGGTCTTGCAAAAACGGGCGGCCCGGTGGTGGTGATAAAGTGCTCCACCCCGTGTTTAGCGATGGCCACCGAAAACGTCGGGACCGTGAGTGTTGGGAACTGAGTGAGCAGTGCGTGGAACTTACCGCCTGGAGCTGTGCTGTTGGCTGGGTCACTCGAGCTATACAGGGGAGAGAGTCAAAGGACAGTGCATTAACCAGGCGCCTGTTAGCAACATCAACCAGTAAACCATGTGCACACAGAAAATCAGCCCCCAGTATATGGTAATTCAGTGCTGCTACGACAAAAGTCCACTCGTATGTATGGCCGTGTAGAGATAAGAGCAGAGTCCTCTCACCAAAGGTCTTAATTTCCAAGCCGTTTGCTGCCAACATCACGGGGCCGCTAGGTCCTGCCAGCCGGTCGGCGTAGGTCGGCAGGATGAAGCTCTTCTGGGCTCCAGTGTCCACGAGGAAACGCCTCCCCGAGCGCGCGTCCGTCAAGTAGAGCAGCTTGTTCTCTTCACCGAGGGTCGCAACTGCTACCGACCGCCGGCCTCGGCGTTTTCCCGAGCACTTGAATTGGCATGGTGTCGCACATCTGCGCGCGTTCTCTCCGAAGCGGCGGTGGTAGAAACAGAGCGTGTCTCTCTGGCACTCCATGGCCCCCACTGCTGCTACCGTCGGTGGCTCCTCGCCTCCTCTGGTCGTCTCGCAGGGCTCCGCTGCTGCCGCGTTGACTGTGATCGCCCGGCTGGTGAGGATGATCCTGTCTGCCTCCTGGGCTAGCGCACGGTAGTCACGCGCGGCCAGCAACGGCGAATTGGCCAGAACCGTTCTCGCCACTGTTGGAAGGTTCCGGAGGAAAAGGTGGGCAAACAGAATGAGCCCGTCGTCCGTGCCCATTAACGCCAGCATCTTCTCCATCAGGTCAAGGGCCGAACCATCTCCTAACTCGGTCCGTCTCAGGAGCCTCTCCGCTCTCTCACATTCCGAGAGCGTGTAGCGCCAGGTGAGCGCAGCCTTGAGCGCCTCATATTTGCTGCTGGCTGGTGGCTGATCGAGCAGGCTCGCTACCTGCTGGGCTGTGCGGGAGTCCAGCGCTGCTACCACATGGTAGAACTTGGTGTCGTCTGCTGTTACTCCCCGGAGGGCGAACTGGGCCTCGGTGTGGTGGAACCAAGAGCGTGGGTTGTGCTGCCAGAAATCCGGTAGCTTGACTGAAACTGCACACGCGTTGCTGGGGGTTCCAGTCCGGGCTGTCTGCGGGTTGGCTTCAGCGTCTCTGGGGCTTCCCGACCGGGCCGGCTCCGGGGTTCTTGCCTCGTGTTCCATAATACGTCTTGGGTCACCAGTGTGAAGTGTGTAAATGAAGAGGCATATTCATTTCAGACGATTTATTACACACTCACATCTCACAAGCAAAGAACAGACTGACTGGTCACATCAAGCATTCCTCTCTCTATATCAAGTCACACTTCACAAGGTTCAAGGCACTTCCTCATACATAGCAGGACATCTACACTACACTTCATTCAACCCCCTCTGACCCATTTGGGCATTGTTCTCCCATGTGTATTCATTGCCTCTGTCTGAGGTGCGAAATAACCTGAGGCCCACAATAAAGCCATTTCTAAAGCTTTGGGACTTCAGCGAACCACAGTGAGAGCCGTTATCCACAAATGGCGAAAACATGGAACAGTGGTTAACCTTTCCAGGAGTGGCCGGCCGACCAAAATTACCCCAAGAGCACAGCGAAGACTCATCCAAGAGGTCACAAAAGACCCCACAACAACATCCAAAGAACTGCAGGCCTCACTTGCTTTAATTAAGGTCAGTGTTCATGACTCCACCATAGGGCTGTGCGATTTGACGATATGTCGGGGACACATACCCCGTTTCTACTTGTCACCACCCTGCCTCTCCCCCGCGGTGCGCCAGGTGGGTTCCGGTGGTTAGCGCCACAGCAGCTAATGTTTTGCCACTACTTCTGTGGAGCTGCTACTTCTGTGCCAGGGATGTGGGACTTTTTCCCCACCATGCTGCGTCAGATAGGATAGTCCTCTAACCTCGTTTTAATTGGAGGTAAGTAACATTAACACCATCTCTTTCTAATTGTAAAACGACAAATGCTAAATGACCATGCTAACTTGTTGCTGATAGGAAGCATTATAGTGTATCAGACCATCGTTCTGGTTTAAATCACGCCGAGTTTCTTATTTTTGTCTGAAAAAATATTACTAAAGCTGCAAAACTGTGTGACAGTGGCCACATACACACTAAATAAATTAAATCATGCTGGAAGAACAAACTGGCTCTTAATGGAACTTGATTTTTAATAATTTTTAATTCGTCAAGTAGCGATAATGAATAAAGTTGAAGTCATCTCAAATGCACATAATTTTTTTTATAATAATACTGCAAAATTAAGAGTGAAAAATGCATAAAATTAATGACAGATGAATTTGTACAATTGATTTTTTTCAGTATGTAATTTAAAATGTAGAAAAACAGATGGTCCTTTTATTGGTTATTGTATATAAACTATAGAATTTACAGAAAATGTACGTCGTGATATATATCGTTATCGTCAAATAAGATTACTTATATCGTGATATGAAATTTTGGTCATAACGCACAGCCCTACTCCACCATAAGAAAGAGACTGGGGAAAAATGGCCTGCATGGCAGAGTTCCAAGACTAAAACCACTGCTGAGCAAAACGAACTTAAAGGCTCGTCTCAGTTTTGCCAGTAAACATCTTGATGATCCCCTAGACTTTTGGGAAAATACTTTGTGGACTGACGAGACAAAAGTTGAACTGTATGGAAGGTGTGTGCCCCATTACATCCAGTGTAAAAGTAACACAGCATTTCAGAAAAGGAACATCATACCAACAGTAAAATATGGTGGTGGTAGTGTAATGGTCTGGGACTGTTTTGCTGCTTCAGGGCCTGGAAGACTTGCTGTGGTAAATGGAACCATGAATTCTGCGGTCTACCAAAAAAATCCTGAAAGAGAATGTCCGGCTATCTGTTCGTGACCTCAGGTTCTTCTTCTTTTAGATTTGATTGGCGGTTGGCAACCAGTTTACAAGTGCATTACCACCACGTACTTCACTTTATATCATCACTCTATATATCCTCTGGCCGGATCTATGCTAAGTGTCCGTGACATCAAGTTGAAGCGCACTTGGGTTGTGCATCAGAACAATGATTCAAAACATACCAACAAGTCCACCTCTGAATGGCTTAAGAAAAACAAAATGAAGACTTTGGAGTGGCCTAGTTAAAGTCCTGACCTGAATCTGATTGAGATGCTGTGGCATGACCTTATAAAGGTGGTTCATGCTCAAAAATCCTCCAATGTGGCAGAATTACAGCAATTCTGCAAAGATAAGTGGGCCAAAATTCCTCCACAGGGCTGTAAAAGACTCATTGCCAGTTATCACAAGCACTTGATTGCAGTTGTTGCTGCTAAGGGTGGCCCAACCAGTTATTAGGTTTAGGAGGCAATCACTTTTTCACACAGGGCCATGTAGGTTTGGATTTTTTTTCCCTTAATCATGAACACCTTCATTTAAAAACTGCATTTTGTTTACTTGTTATCTTTGCCTAATATTTAAATTTGTTTGATGATCTGAAACATTTAAGTGTGACAAACATACAAAAAAATGAGAAATCAGGAAGGGGCAAACACTTTTTCACACCACTGTATGTAATAAACAATAACTACCGCAGTTAAAACCCCCCATAGATTACGCTGTGATTTGTATTATTTTCTCCCTAGAAATGCATAAATACACAGAATCAGAATCAGAATCAGAATCAGGTTTATTGCCATTGTTCATGTAGTACACAAACTAGGAATTTGTCTCGGTACAATGCTGCAACATTAAACATGATAAGATAAGAGAAATAAACTATACATGTAATAAAGTGTAGGATAAGATTAAGTGATACTGGTCAACAGTTAAAATATATATATATATTAGCCAGCAGCAGATACTGTGGAGAACTATATAGTGCAGTCGGTAATGCAGGAAGAAAACAGTGATGATTGACATGAGTCTGGTTGAGCTGCTGTACATGGTGCACGAGAGTCACTTAGTGTTCAGCAGTCTAATGGCAGAGGGGAAGAAGCTGTTCATGTGACGGGAGGTTTTAGTCTGGATGGACCGAAGTCTTCTACCAGAGGGGAGGGGGGCAAACAGTACATGACCAGGGTGTGAGGGATCGGCTATGATCCGGCCAGCACGCCTCCGGGTCCTGGAGATGTACAGATCCTGGAGAGATGGGAGCTTGCAGCCGATCACCTTCTCAGCAGTGCGCACGACGCGCTGCAGCCTTAGTCTGTCCCTGGCAGTGGCTCCTGCGTACCACACGGTTATGGAGGTGGTGAGGATGGACTCGATGATGGCTGTGTAGAACTGCACTAACATCTTGGTGGGTAGCTTGAGCTTCCTCAGCTGCCGCAGGAAGAACATCCTCTGCTGGGCTTTTTTGATGAGTGAGCTGATGGTCAGCTCCCATTTGAGGTCCCTGGTGATGGTAGTGCCTAGGAAGCGGAAGGAATCAGCAGTGGTGATGGGAGAGCCTGAGAGGGTGAGGGGGGGCAGAGGAGTAGTGACTTTCCTGAAGTCTACAATCATCTCCACTGTCTTCAGAGCGTTCAGCTGCAGGTTGTTATTGCTGCACCAGGACGCCAGCTGGGCCACCTCTCTCCTGTAGGCGGACTCGTCGCCGTTGGAGATGAGCCCGATGAGGGTGGTGTCGTCCGCAAACTTGATCAACTTGACAGACTGGTGGCTGGAGGTGCAGAAGTTGGTGTAAAGGGAGAAGAGTAGGGGGGAAAGTACACAGCCCTGGGGTGATCCGGTGCTGATGCTAGTATAGTCTGAGACAGTCTTTCCCAGCCGCACATGCTGCCTCCGGTCCGTCAGGAAGTCGATGATCCACCTGCAGAGGGAGTCAGGCACGTTGAGCAGGGACAGCTTGTCCCGGAGCAGAGCGGGGCGGATGGTGTTGAATGCGGAGCTGAAGTCCACAAACAGGATCCTGGCGTAGGTTCCCGGGGAGTCCAGGTGCTGCAGGATGGAGTGGAGGGCCAGGTTGACTGCATCGTCTACAGACCTGTTGGCTCGGTAGGCAAACTGCAGCGGGTCCAGGAGAGGGGTGGTGATGGACTTGAGGTGGGACAGGACCAGGCGCTCAAAGGACTTCATGACTACAGAGGTGAGCGCTACAGGTCTGTAGTCATTAAGTCCAGTGATCCGTGGCTTCTTGGGGACAGGGATGATGGTGGAGGATTTGAGGCAGGACGGCACGTGGCATAACTTAAGGGAGGTGTTAAAAATGTCTGTGAATACAGGAGCCAGCTGTTTCGCACAGAGTCTCAGGGTGGAGGGAGACACGCCGTCTGGGCCGGGGGCCTTGCGCGGGTTCAGTCTGGAGAACTGTTTGAGCACATCCTGCTCACTGATGATAAGGGGAGGGGGGGAGGTGGGGGGGGGTGCCTTAAATGAAGTAGGGAATGTGGAGGCTGTGGAGCTGGAGGGAGGGGGGGAGTTGGACACAGATGACGAGGTGTCAAAACGGGCATAGTGTTGGGACAGTCTCTGACAAAGGGCTTTGTCATCCTGACCTTTAGGAGCCTGAGGCCGATAGTTGGTGATCTGCCTCAGTCCTCTCCACACAGTAGTCATCCTTCCTGTATTTACCTTTCCTGTTCTCGTGGCAAAAAAATCTGACCAATAAGAACAGAGGACATTCTGACTTTATGGAAGGTGTGTGTCCGATTACATCTGGCGTAAAAATAACACAGCATTTCAGAAAAGGAACATCATACCAACAGTAAAATATGGTGGTGGTAGTGTGACGTTCTGGGGCTGTTTGGCTGCTTCAGGACCTGGAAGACTTGCTGTGGTAAATGGAGCCATGAATTCTGCTGTCTACCAAAAAATCCTGAAGGAGAATGTCCGGCCATCTGTTTGTGACCTCAAGCTGAAGCGCACTTGGCTTCTGCAGCAGGACAGTGATCCAAAACACACCAGCAAGTCCACCTCTGAATGGCTTAAGAAAAACCAAATGAAGACTTTGGAGTGGCCTAGTCAAAGTCCTGACCTGAATCTGACTGAGATGCTGTGGCATGACCTTAAAAAGGCAGTTCATGCTGGAAAACCCTCCAATGTGGCTGAATTACAACAATTCTACAAAAATGAGTGGGCCAAAATTCCTCCACAGCGCCGTAAAAGACTCATTGCCAGTTATCGCAAACGCTTGATTGCAGTTGTTGGATTTTTTTTTCCCCTTCATAATAAACACCTTCATTTAAAACTGCATTTTGTGTTTACTTGTGTTATCTTTGTCTAATATTTAAATTTGTTTGATGATCTGAAACATTTAAGTGTGACAAACACAAAAAAATGAGAAATCAGAATGGGGGCAAACACTTTTTCATACCACTGTACACTGAGGATGCGCATATTACATATTTGGTTCTGATCAGATGATTTTTGTGGGAATTGTAGTCACTGACCTATGCCCTCCTGTTTCACCTTACTTCAGGGCTGGGCAACTTTGGTGGTAGTGAGGGCCACAAAATTTTTTTCCTCACTTCCCGTGGGCCAGATTTGCATGCAAACCTTCTGTGGGGGGT
This sequence comes from Pholidichthys leucotaenia, assembly GCA_020510985.1. Lineage (NCBI taxonomy): Eukaryota > Metazoa > Chordata > Actinopteri > Cichliformes > Pholidichthyidae > Pholidichthys > Pholidichthys leucotaenia. Next base: position 312,804,644 of record CM035847.1, on the reverse strand, counting down.
GGGGTATTATTTCCTGTAAAGTCAAAAGTTTCACAATTAAAAGTAAAATTGCAAATGAAAATAAAAGGTACTCAATGTTTTATCGTATTAGAATGTGCCCTTCAGTGGACTGGCCATCTGTCCAGCGTGTACCCTGCCTCTTGCCCAAAGATGTTGGGATAGGCTCCAGTCCCCCCTGATGTGAAAAGGATTAAGCAGCAGAGGATGGATGGATGGATAAAATTATATCATGATCTAATTTTTAAAACTCCAATCAAAATCTTGACCAAAGAGAAATTCTGGAAGACAATTAACCAAAAAAAGCCAAGAAGAAAAGGAAATTTGAGGAGGCTTAGCTTGCTCTTGGATTCATTGTGGGTGTGGAGGGGCAGAGAAATAGCTGTGGGTAGATGGGCTTGGTAACGGCTCCCCAAAATGGGGAATAAAAAAATAAATTCAGAGCCACAGGTATAAATGACCAAAAAAATCAGCAGATTACAACCACCAGTTTCTGAACTTTTACTACTGACATGGAGTTGAAACTGTCAGTGCTTTAGTCCGTCTCATTTTGTCTCTCATAGTTGAGGTATACCTATGATGAAAATTGGAGACCTCTCTCATCTTTTAAGTGGGAGAACTTGCACAATTGGTGGCTGACTAAATACTTGTTTACCCCACTGTACCTTAAAAACATGTTTTCCGCCGGTGCACTGTTCCCTCTGTTCCGGCCCCGGATTATGAGCTGCATTTTGGTGTGCAATAACTGATGTTTGACACATCTTTAATGTCCTTGCTTTTGACTTTATTGCATCAAACACCGTAAAGACTGAAACATATCAAACACAAGAAACATTATTTTAGCTGTGGACACAAAATTCTAGTATTACAGAAATTAAATCATACTGCATACACACAAATGTAAACATTTATGATCTCAATTGGTAGATATTTTAGGTTTACTGAGTTGTTGCAAGAAAGCTACCAGCAAAAATTATGCAGCATTTACTGTAAACAAATACAACAGATTATCAAATCCACATTTAAAATTGTATGGCTTGTGCACATCAGATTTTCATATTAGAAACACACGCAAAAAGTTTCTATTCTTTGAACATGTGCATATTCAAACAACCATCATTAAACTTCAACAGAGTTAAACATTTCACTGACCACTTTGCCGTGTCGCAGCCTTCCGAGGGCAGAAATTCCTTGCAGGCTCTCACATTTGTCTGCAATTAATAGCCCGGAATAAATACCTTGTAAATTGGTATTTCATCTAATTTAAAGTCAAGATGTCAATTCAAAAACATAATAAAATTGACTAGAACTAGGCATCCAGTAAATAAGGACTGCCAGATTTGCACTTCTATGAACTACCAAAGCCATGCAGGCCGGAAGTTGCAGCAGTGATCGACCAGAACAATACTGCATTTACTTCAAGTCAAAATACATCCCTATTCACAAAATGAGGCTTCAAAAATTACTTTTTCACAACTATTACAGTTTTTCGCACATGCATGGAGACTAGGTGAAATGTTACATAGGCAATGGATTACCACTGTCAGTCACATGGTCCAGTCACACTTCAACAAACTTCAAAAATATCATCATCTCTCAAACAATCCACAAAATATCGGGTAGATAATTGGATATGAGGGATTATTTCATCATTATGACAGTTTCACCCTACCTGGGCTGAGGTAAGCAACTGGATGGCTTTGGATTTCTGTCTTAGCCAGCCATGCTGAAATCCGTCCGTTGTCCTATTCTGCTGGGCAGGAAGTCTCAAAATCGTCTACTTCCTGTTGTGAATAATCTTATACCTCATGTATTTTTGATGGCAAATTATTTCAATAATTCTTAAATCTCAAAGGACAAATTTCCAAACCTGGGTTTTAAAAGAAAATATGGAGGGAATAAATAAATAAAAGGCAGGGAGTTCCCAAGGGATTCCCCAGAGGTCAAAGGTCATTTCCGGGTTGGGGGTTCCCCCAGACACAAAGTAAACAACTTTTGCCTGGCACACAGAGCCAGGCTGTGAATATATATACCTGCCAAAACAAATCTTTGGGAGGCATTGCTGTACAATCAAAGGTCAAATACTAGAAAGGATGTCACTGTTGACATACAGTATATAGCGGGGAAATTGCAACAGTCACAAGAATTGCCATGTTTCTCACATGGATCAAACAAACACAGCTGCTGCCGTTACACTCCCACCAAAATCTTTATGATGGAAGACTATAAAGTCATGCCAACATAAAGATTTTCACAATGTCACCTAATCTTTAACCAGCAGCAAGAGCACAACCTTTTGCACTGGTCTTTCCAGTTCTCCCACCGTTCAATTATGACAGGCTCGACGGGTTCGTCCCAGGATTTCTTTTGCTTGCACAGTTCTTGCAGGATCCTTTTCCCTTGCAACACCACAGGGCTAACAAATCCATTTGGGTCATAGACTGACATGACTGTAGAGAGGATGCCTCTTCTTGTGTTGGGTTTATCCTGTAGTGTTATCTTGAACCTGAAGCAGTCATTTTGAACATCCCATCTTGTTCCAAGTGTGCGCTCAACCGGGAGAGGTTCCAGTTCCAAGTTTGTTTCGGAGACGGTAGTGGCTCTTTCTGAAGGTGGTATAGATTCCAGGATGTCTATGCTGTTCGACAGGAACTTATGGAGTCTAACTTTGCCCTTTTTGCATATTTCAGTGGCCTGGCAGATTAGCTCCTTCGCTTCATCTTTGGTGTCGCTGAAATCTTGGTCGAGAACCTTCAGGATCTCACAGGGTGGTGGCACTATCAATTCTTTGGCGACAATCCTATGGCATACGCCATTGTTGCCTTGTTCATAACAAGGGTCTCCAATGATGCTCCATCCCAAGTCTGTTTTCATAGCAAAGGCTTCTTCGGGATTTCCGGAGACTATCTCCACCGGTCTGAGTGCTTGTGGGCAGGAGTATCCAATGAGCAGTCCCACTTCACAGTCTTGAATAGGAGGAATGAAGGGGGCTATTCGAGCCAAATGAGGCATCATACTTGCCGCTACCTTTGAAGGAATGTGCTCCCTGTTGTGAGGGATGTGGTCTCTTGTGTAGCACGACTTGACTCGGACTTCGACAGTCGAGTCGTATCCTCTCAGTTTGATGTCTGAGAACTTCTTACAATAGACCACCGATGAAGATGTCATAGTTGTTATCTTCATTCTTGTTATTTCATGTGGCATGCACAGCTTGGCTGCCAGATCCTCTGTGATATAGGAGTTGTCGCTCTGGGTATCAATCAGTGCATAAACCAATACTTCTTGCGAGCCAGCTTGGCCTGTCCTGACCCAAACAGGTACAATCATTGAAGTATAACTCTTCATGTAATCTTGGTTGGTTTTGTTTGAAATAGATTCAAATGTGTTTTCATCTTTGTCGGCTTCTGACTCTGTAAGCTTTGTGTCTGCTTTCTTCTTGTCTAGGTGCAGCAGAGTTTGGCGTTTGCCTTTGCACGTGTTGCAGGACACTTTGACTAGACACTTCTTTGATGTGTGGCCACGTCTGAGACATTTGAAGCAAAGGGCCTTGCTTTGAATGCTTTGTATTTTGTCATCATAAGGCAACTCTTTGAAAGCATTGCACTTGTAGATGAGGTGATCTTTGTCGCAGTAGGTGCAAACTGGAGAATTTTTGGCTCCACTTTTAGGGGTTTCTTTTTCAGCATTGGTGTTGGTGGCATGAGTAATGCCAGGTGCTCGTTTTGTCTTTGCCCTAGACTCGTTTCCTCTATTCGTGATTGGCAACTTGTCTTGGTTTTGAGCGACCACGCATATAGGGTTGTTAGCCACTCTGGCTTCTCTGGCTACGAAGTCGACAAATTCTTGAAACGAAGGGTAGCCCTTTCCAACATCTATGTCTTCTGTAACACGCCGTGTCCACCTAGTGTTGCAATACTCGGGTAACTTGGTTGCTGTTTCCTGGATTTGGACGCAATCGTTCAAAACTTCAAGACCTTTCACGTAGGGGATAGCTTCTTTGAGGGTGCTCAGGAAATCGCTGAAATTTTGAAGACCTTTCTTGTCTTTGCCTGTTACTTTGGGCCAGTCTCTCAACTTGTTTCTCAAGGAGAGTTGAATGGTGAAGGGTTGTCCGAACCGCTCTTCCAACGTGGTCCATGCACGGTTGTAGGCAGCTTCATCACTTCCGAAAAAACAACCTTCTACTGCCGCTCTGGCTTCTCCTGCAAGGTACTGCTGCAGATAATACAGCTTGTCTGATGGTGGAATTCCCTTGTTCTCAACAAGTGTCACAAAACTTTTGCGAAAGTTGATGAACTTGAGTGGGTCACCATCAAACACAGGAGGTGTGGGGACAGGCAGCCTTGATTTGCTGACGCTATCTGAGAATGTTTGGGCGATGAAGGCCAACTGTGACTCTACTTGGCTCGCGCAATCTTCAGCTCTTGGTGATCTGGCCTCAGGAGAAAAAGCAGGTGCCTCTGGATTCAGATAACCTTTACTAGGCTTGTCACTGCAACAAGAGATGTCATCTGACTTTTGGACTCTTTCCTCTTCTTCTGCTATTTCTAATTGTTCATGACAACTTTCCAAGGCCACCTTGTATTTCCTTATCTTTGCGTGAAGTTCTGCACACTTTCGCTTAGCGCTCAATTCAGCCAGCTTCCTGGCCTTTTCTGAGGCATTACTTGATCCTGTTGAAGAGCCTGTTGAAGATTCTGAAATCTGTGCACTTACAGATACCTTTGACTGAATGGAGACTTTAGACTTGGCAGAAATATCAGACTCATAGTCTAACTTGCTTCCAAAGAGAGACCTGGAATAATTCGTTCCCCAAGTAGTCTTGAGAAGGCTTTTTCTCTCCTTGGCTGCCATCATTGGATTCTCTCCAATTTGTTTCAAGGCTTTCGCCATGTCTGAGCACATTTGCTTAGCGCTGTCGACTTTGCGCCGCATCTCGTTGTCTGGCGGGCACAAATCTCGACAGGCTTCATATGTAGCTGTCATTTCTTTGTCCAGGCGAATCAGGTCTTCCAAGTCATCTTCAGTTGTGTCCAAGACCTCATCTTTGTATGCATAAAAAAGAGCGAACACAGCCTTCTTTACTTTACTGTATGTTCGCATAAACCTTTTGTTTGCTCTGTCTACCTGTGCTTCTTGCTCTTCCTTTTTACTGATGACAGCATCTAAAGTCGTAACTTTGTCATTGAGGCTGTCGTATTCAGCAGAAATCTCTGGTGAGACAGACTTATCCTCTCCCTCTGTTTTCACTAACCGCCTGACTTCTTTCAGTCTCTTCATGCATGTCTCTCGTCTTTGCTTCAGCTCATAAAGTGGGACATGCCTGAGTTTTGTTTGTGCAGTGTTCTGGTTAGTCTTGCCAGTGGCACCATCTTCTGGATCACTTGCATCTTCTTTTTCTTGGATTCCAGCCACCGCATTCTCTCCTTCTGGTTGCTTCTTGTCACCATTATTCTTTTCTTGTTCACTGATTGTAGCCAACTCCATTTCAAGAGTTTCTATTGCATCATGTACTGTTTCTGCATCTGTGTTGAGTTGAGCTCGCTCTTCCTCAGACAAGGTTTCAACTGCCAAGTCAGCCTTTATGGCTTGTAATTGCTCTTTGGCAGCTGTGATCTGCTCTCGCAATTCTTGTTCAGTTGCATTTTTGGCAGCTGCAGCCATTTTGTTGCAGTACAGTGTTTATGGAAAATAGTGAGGAAATGGGACAAAAAATGAAATGGTAATTTATATTACCTCTTTGAATAATTCACCAACCAGATTTCTTGAGTGAAAACCTGGAGATAAAAAATATTATGCAAACCTGAAACACAATGTGTTTTTATGTTTGCCTCGAAATTTCCACTCAAAATAACTGAATAGAAACTATACTTGAATTAGGGAATTCTTATCTTTGGGGTATATGATTCCCTAAATACTCTGAACTTGTACTTGATTTGATTAATTCAAAATTGAATTAAATTTGAGGAATCTTGAAATATACTTATATCATTGGATTGAAGCTCAACCAGCCCTTACCTCAGCCCTTGATCTTACTTGATCTTACTAGCCTGATTTAAATTGATGTTCAAAAATACTGATTGAAATACGCTAGCAACAGGATGTGCACAAGCAGTACATGTACAATGAAAACAGAATAATGCAAACACTTCTCTCAACATCAGCACAAAATAAACACAGTATTCAGTGACTAATAAACTTGACTTTGCACTTGAGAAACACAAACTTGACTTGACTTGACTTGACTTAAAATGTGCCCTCAAGGTTCAATCACTGGATACATGTCCTTCACTTACAGGCTGTAGCAGAAAAGTGAATGTCTCTTACTTAATTGTCATATACTAGCAATAGCACACTGGTGAGTGGTACCGACAGGATGTCACCATCACGATCTCGATGACACGGCACGACCCAACCTCTTGAATCTGCAGCGTTCTTTGCTTGCACACCCATGCTCGTCCACGATGACTTGGTACAGACGAGTATGAGGTAGTGTCTTTACTAGTGTCTTGACTGTTCCGGCCCCGGATTATGAGCTGCATTTTGGTGTGCAATAACTGATGTTTGACACATCTTTAATGTCCTTGCTTTTGACTTTATTGCATCAAACACCGTAAAGACTGAAACATATCAAACACAAGAAACATTATTTTAGCTGTGGACACAAAATTCTAGTATTACAGAAATTAAATCATACTGCATACACACAAATGTAAACATTTATGATCTCAATTGGTAGATATTTTAGGTTTACTGAGTTGTTGCAAGAAAGCTACCAGCAAAAATTATGCAGCATTTACTGTAAACAAATACAACAGATTATCAAATCCACATTTAAAATTGTATGGCTTGTGCACATCAGATTTTCATATTAGAAACACACAAAAGTTTCTATTCTTTGAACATGTGCATATTCAAACAACCATCATTAAACTTCAACAGAGTTAAACATTTCACTGACCACTTTGCCGTGTCGCAGCCTTCCGAGGGCAGAAATTCCTTGCAGGCTCTCACATTTGTCTGCAATTAATAGCCCAGAATAAATACCTTGTAAATTGGTATTTCATCTAATTTAAAGTCAAGATGTCAATTCAAAAACATAATAAAATTGACTAGAACTAGGCATCCAGTAAATAAGGACTGCCAGATTTGCACTTCTATGAACTACCAAAGCCATGCAGGCCGGAAGTTGCAGCAGTGATCGACCAGAACAATACTGCATTTACTTCAAGTCAAAATACATCCCTATTCACAAAATGAGGCTTCAAAAATTACTTTTTCACAACTATTACAGTTTTTCGCACATGCATGGAGACTAGGTGAAATGTTACATAGGCAATGGATTACCACTGTCAGTCACATGGTCCAGTCACACTTCAACAAACTTCAAAAATATCATCATCTCTCAAACAATCCACAAAATATCGGGTAGATAATTGGATATGAGGGATTATTTCATCATTATGACAGTTTCACCCTACCTGGGCTGAGGTAAGCAACTGGATGGCTTTGGATTTCTGTCTTAGCCAGCCATGCTGAAATCCGTCCGTTGTCCTATTCTGCTGGGCAGGAAGTCTCAAAATCATCTACTTCCTGTTGTGAATAATCTTATACCTCATGTATTTTTGATGGCAAATTATTTCAATAATTCTTAAATCTCAAAGGACAAATTTCCAAACCTGGGTTTTAAAAGAAAATATGGAGGGAATAAATAAATAAAAGGCAGGGAGTTCCCAAGGGATTCCCCAGAGGTCAAAGGTCATTTCCGGGTTGGGGGTTCCCCCAGACACAAAGTAAACAACTTTTGCCTGGCACACAGAGCCAGGCTGTGAATATATATACCTGCCAAAACAAATCTTTGGGAGGCATTGCTGTACAATCAAAGGTCAAATACTAGAAAGGATGTCACTGTTGACATACAGTATATAGCGGGGAAATTGCAACAGTCACAAGAATTGCCATGTTTCTCACATGGATCAAACAAACACAGCTGCTGCCGTCACACCCTCTGGCTCCCTCACTCTCACTCTCTGCTTGACCACATGCACACAGAATGGTACCTAGGTTTCAGTTAGTGCTCCCTCTGCTGGCGGACTGTATAATTGCATTTAAGAATGCGGTTCCAAATACGGCAAATGTGATATTGCAGTGGCATGGAAAAATAAGCAGCGATGCTGTGGTTTTAAGCAGGTTTTATTAATCATACCGCCGTCACGCCGTCACGAGCTCCGCTCCCGGCGCTGTGCATGCGCACTGGGAGCGAGCTCAGCGGCTCTCAGAGAAGGAGGACACAAAGTCTGTGTCCAGCAGCAGCAGTTGAGGAAGTGGAATTGAGAGAGCGAGTTACAGAACCTGTGCAGTATTTATACCCAACTCAGACAATACATCAAAGCAGATTCACAGCAGTTGGTACGATCAAAGGGACTGCAGAACAGGCATGAGATATTTGCATTTGAAAGACCTACATAACAATAGGCAGATTTGCTAGCCTCTGCTCCAGGTGTAGGACAAAGAGGTTACAAGGCACATCTACATATTGATCTCAGCCTCTAGGTCACAGTAAGGACAGGACGCATGAACACTATACATGAATGGCACATTACATCACAATACATGCATGGCACATTACATCTCAGTAGTGCAGCGGGAAAAACCAAGAGAAGAGAGCTGACTGTCCTGTGTGTTGTGGGGGGGTTGAATCAACCCGCCACAATATAAATAAATAATTGATTTTTGGAAATGGACTGGCGGACTGCAGTGGATGAGGGGGCAGGCTGCTAGTTGCCCATCCCTGCCTTACTTTATAGACAGTGACTGTCTTGTGAAATCAACTCCTCCTGCAGTTTTGTTCCGATTGTTTTGAAACTTGTACTATGGTTTAAGATACTCTGATGATGTGCATATTGCAATTTTACTTTCATTGGAGGTCAGATTTTTACCTAAATCTTCTAAACAGAATAACTACTGATAGAAATGATGTAGGCTTTTCAAATCAATACAGTAGTTGAATCTAATGTACACCTTGGACGATTTACTCCCTGACCTAACTATGGGTTTGGGATCAAGGGGTCAAAGTTCAAAGTTAACATTGCAGTTGCACTATGGTAAACACTACATTTACCATTACTATAAAATGAGTAAAGCTAGGGCCACCAAACCTGGTACACAGGTTCTCTTTGAGACCATAAACTCTGAGTACAGGTTTGGGGTCAGAAGGTCAAGTTTGTCACTCCCTGTGATCTCTTACTATAGAACGTGTAAAGCTGTCTAGGGTCACCAAACTTGCTACACAGGTTCACCTCAGGATCCTGACCTACAACTGTGGGCTGTATACTTTGTTGTATATTCTTGGATGGCGAGTTATCATAATTTGGTTCTGCCACAGTAATTATATTGAAAACTGCTCTCTGTCTGATCTTCAAAGAAGACTGAGGCGGGGGATGTTGCACTCCCCTCAGAGTGCTCTTGTTGACGGAGATGAAAACTGACTCAATACTCCCCCAGCTGGTGTAGGGTGGTATTTATATTTTATCAGCCCAACAGACATCTTAAATTAATTCATAGCTCTGCAGTATCATAATCATATTTGACACAACAGCAAAAGAAATGTTTCTTTACACTCTGATTATATTTTTAGGCATTTCTGGAATATCTGAAAGTAGAAACTATTGCATATTCTGCCTTTAAAGATGTGGCCCAGCCCTGACACACTGACGGTGTCTGCTCGGCCTTGACATGATCTTGAAGACATTTTAAAGACACACCGGTGTAACGGTGCTCCTTAATGCTCTATAATGAAAAGTTGTGTGAGCCTGAATGCTTCCTGTCAGAACTGAGCTCTGAACGTGGGTAGAGCTCAGGAGTTGTCGTCTTATCAAACACTGCTGCTTTGTTCTGTGCTCACACTGAGCCTCAGTCAGTCCACATCTGCTGACCCCGGCTAATGAGGAAGTAATGAAGCACGGTTCTGTTCTCCATCGCTGCATTACAGTCTGTTCTAAATGTGAAGTGCAAAAAAAGGGTAAAATAATGGTACATGCAGTACAAAGTGAAATAAATGGTTTCCGTAATATTAAAAGTACTGCACGGTTGAAGGCTTTTATTGGATGGCCCTAAACGCCTCTTCCTCCTCCATTTCAAATGAATCTACGTGGTGGTGGATGAACCAGATCAAGCTGCTGTGTTTGTGTCTCCTGCAGATAATCGTGGATGATGACGACAGTAAGGTGTGGTCGCTGTATGACGCCGGCCCAAAGAGCATCAGGTGTCCCATCATCTTCCTGCCCCCGGTCAGCGGCACAGCAGAAGTGTTCTTCCAGCAGGTCCTGGCTCTGACCGGCTGGGGCTACAGAGTCATCTCAGTGAGTTTATAGCACGAGTTACACCTCATCTGTTTGGAGTGATGACCCAGCTCCAGAGCTCTCCATGCTCAGTCTCTGATTGGCTGTGTTGAGGGCTCTTCATTAAAGAGTTCCGCTGACTGATTTCTCATGAACTGAGAGGAACCAAACTGGTCACAGTTGCCAGTCTTTCTCTATGTTACTAATTCTGATATTAAGAAAAAATCAACATATTTGTTGTGCTGCTGCTTCTGGTAGCATCTCCTACTTCCTGTTTGGTCAGCTGACAGCCCTGCTGCTGCCTCCTGCTGGTCTGGAGAGTGAAAAGTGGGAGAGTGGGGCTCCTCAAATGGTGGATCCCAAGCCGCATCTGGACCGTGAGGGTCTTCTGTCCGAACCCCAAAAACCACCCGTTTGGTTTTGACGGAATGAAAAAAAAAAATGGAACTCCAAGGTTTTCCTGGCCGCCAGCTGGCCAGTTTATGGCGTTGGGATAGTCCTGGGTAGAATGAGGTCTTTGTGAGGCTCCGTCAAACCGGGGCAAAATGCTGAGTGGAGGCAGGCAGGTATGAGAATCCACCCAGGCACCCACCTGGAGGAGGAAGAAAACAGCTGTGACTGCCGCTGGCCACTGGAGGACCACAACCTGGGAAGGATGCAATTTTCCTTTAAAATCTGCAGCTTTTCTCATAAATTTGTAACTTTGTCATTAAGTTACTACATTTATATGTAAATGTAAAACTTTTTCCTTGCAATTTAACTTTTTGCATGTTATATTGGCAACTTTTTTCTTGTAAATTTGCCACTTTTTACTCATAAATCTGCTGTTTTTGCATCTTAAATCTGCTACTTTTTTCCTCTCAATTTGTAACCTTTTTCTAATATTTTTTTCATGAACTTGCAGCTTTTCTCTAGTAAACTTAACCCTTGGTAAATTTGCAATTTTCTTTCTCTCAAATGTATGACTTTTTTTCTTGTAAATTTGCAGCTTTTTTTCCCCCTGATTGGTTCTCATGAATGTGTGACTGATACAGCAACAGTTCTGGGGTCCCCTCAGCCGCTGCTCTGGAGACAGTGGTCTGGTGTCCGGTCCAACATGCAAATGAAGTCTGCGCCCGTGCAGTGTGTCGGCACTGCTGCGGACCCCCGGCCCACTGGAAAAAACATCTGAGCACCCCTGCTGTAGACAACAGCTTTCATATGTGCATAAAATACATATTTATTATCATAATGCTGTTCTCAACCAAGCTGTGAGGAGAAACTAAAATATAGTTTGCTTGACCTGAAATATTTTACTCTGTGTGTTATGAATATTAAATATATGAAAGATGATTTTGTTTATATGCATCATATTGCAAATGTGTAAAAAAACCCAGCGCAGACGTCTCTTAAAAATGTCATTTTGGGGTGATTATTATAAACTGACTCCAAGATCTACATACAGAGGTGTTGGCTATGCAGCGCTGAGAGAAGGCTTCTCAGCAGATCCCTGCTAGTGATCCGTGCTCCTCTAATGCCGGGACACCTGCTTCTCCTTCTCTGTGGTTGCAGCTGCAGTATCCGGTGTACTGGGACCTCATGGAATTCTGCGACGGCTTCAGGAAGCTCCTGGATCACCTGCAGCTGGATAAAGTAAGGCTGTTGCTTCTCTTCATGAGCTACCACGACAGGACATGTGCTGGGGAAGATTCAGCCATGTTACTGGGCTGCTTGGTAGACAGGGCTGTCAGGAAGGATGTTAATGATGGAGGAGCACAGTTCTTGGTGGACAACAGCTGAACATTCTGTTGCTGTAGAACAGGTTGAATCCAAACGTTGAGAAAGTGGTGCGTCCCCTCTGTGCATACTGCTCATGCAGTTTGGGATTATTAACAGGGAGACTTTTTAGGTGAGACTGGACTTTAGTGAACGGTCATGTTAACTGTTTTTCAGTGCAAACAGCGATCTAGAGACTAGAATACCAAAGCATGTGGAACTAGCAGGATTCTGACTGTAGATGAACTGGACTCCACTGCAGACTTCAGGAAGAACCAGCATGTCACCGCTGAACATGCCCCCCACCCCCCCACACACACAGTTCATCAACACCACGCTTTTATGTTTTTAACTACACCTGTCAGTCTGAATAAGGATGTGTATATATAGATCCTGTTACATAACAATAAAATGCATGTTGAAGCACCAGTTTTAAATCTGCAACTTTTTTCTCATAAATTTGCCACTTTTTGATCCCGTGCCGGTCAAAGCCCTGTGGGCTTGAAGAGGCCTCGGGGCTTTGACCAGCGGGGGATAATGTGACGCCTCAGTCCTTCTGTCCTTCTCTGCCACTTTTGTGAAATCAACTCCTCCTCCACTTTTATTTTGATTGTTCTGAAACTTGCTTTGATATCCTCTGATGTACGTCTGACAGTTTGACTCTCACCAGATGACCTCGAGGTCAGATTTTCCCTGAAGCTTCTGAACATAATAACGACCGAAAGAAATGATGTAGGATTTTCAAATTGCTGCAGTAGTTGTGTCTAATGCACATCTGCAGCGATTTACACCCTCACCTCACTGTGGGTTTGGGGTCAAGGTGTCAGGAGTTCAAAGCTAGCATTGCAGTTGCAGTGTGGTGAATGCTACATTCACTATTATTATAAACTGAGTAAAGCCAGGGCCGTCAAACCTGGTCCACAGGTCCACCCTGTGACCCTGAAGTGTGACTGTGGTTTTGGCATCACAAGGTCAAAGGTCATAAACTATATCTCAACAACAAAGAAAGCCAGGGTCTCCAGACTTGCTGCACAGGTTCACCTCAGGATCCTGACCTCCAACTGTGGGCTGGATGATTTGTTGTATATTCATGGATGATGGTTTATCATGATTTGAGCTGAAAACTTCTCTGTCAGTAAGTACTGGGATCTTCAAAGAAAACAGAGGTGGGGGATCTTGCACTGGCCTCACAGTGCTCTTGTTTGTCATACATTTAACATTTTGTTCATAAATTTGCAGTGTTTTTATTGTAAATTTGCAACTTTTTTTTCCCATAAATGTAAAACTTTTCTCATAAATTTACAGCTTTTTTCTTGTAAATCTTTTTTAATCAGACATTTTCCAACTTTTTCTTATAACTTTGCAACTTTTTTTCTCACAAATTTGCTATTTTCTCTTCATAAATTCACTATTTTTTGTCATAAATTTGGAACTTTTTTCTTGTAAGTTTGGGAGTTTTTTCCTTCTAAATGTGCAGTATTCATACGGTTGCTGGTTTCATTTATATTCTGTGTAATGGATTAAATTTTCTTTGTCCATCTAGAATTTTAGACTGTTTTTAAGGGTTTGAACTCATCTATTACACATCTAGGATCCCCGAAACACAATTTAGCATCAGGCCCCGGCTACAGTAACGCCTGTTGAGGCTTTGCAGTCACCTGACCTCTGGCAGTGATCTGGGTCGTCAGGAGTGAAAAATTTCACGTTGCCATGGCTACCCCATACACGCCAGTGCATTATTAAAATGAGATTTTGGTGTGAGCCAGTCAGCAGAACTCCTTAAAACTGGGGGTTGTGTGACATTGTTGGGGGACATGACAACTGCACAAGTGTCGGTATGTTGACAAGTTATTGTCAACAGTCTGAAACATGATTCTTACGTCACGGTCGATCGTTTGTTTGCATCATGTCAAGATGCTAGCAGCATCCTGGAACTGCTCCATCATGATATTGACAACTACCTAATTAACTCAAAATCACTTCATACAGCAGAAAGTCTGGAAGTATGCAAAAATCTAAATAGATACCAGGACTTTGCTGGCTTTGTTGTAGATTTAAGGCAACATGGTGACAAGTCTCTGGTGCTCATTACAGCCAAGGTAAGCCCTGTCTGCATATCCAAATATTTTATACAGTATATAATATTGTAAAAAAAAAAATCAGTATAGCAGAAATATGTTAACTTTTATTAAAAATCTTAGTGATGCCTGCAAAAGTGGGTTATAAACACAGGAAGAAGATGGAGGACAAGCTGCAGAAGAGTGATGTCAGCGGTGTCTGGAGAAGCCGCAAAACCATCTCTGGGCACCAGAACACCTCCTCCCAGGCCACGGGGGGCAGGGAGTGGGTGAACAACCTGAACCTGTTCTTTAACAGGTTTGACCAACCGCCCTCTTCTCCGCCTGCCCACCAACCACTGTTGCCTCCACCTTCATCTACTCCCACTGTCCACGGCCCTCCCCATACATCCCCCGCTGTCCCCCCCCCCCCCCCCCCCCGCCAGCACACAGACCCCCTGCTCCAACCTGACCCTCACTAAAGCCTTATTCATGCTGCATTTCCCTTCTGGTCCACGTGCACTTTGGACGAGTCCGGCGCACACGCGGCGTTGTACATGCTCACTTTTTTTGTCTGCCAGGCCAAGCGGTTGACGCATGTGCACAACTGTTATTTGTAGTTTCACCCCAGCCCTATGGGGAGCGCAAATGCGCTAGCACACCAGTTTGTTCACCGGCTATAAACATGAGAATGACGCACATTTTTTTGTAGCAACAACAATGGCGTGGTTTCAAGGAAAGGAGGAATTACCCGTTTCCAATGCTCTTCTCCGCTCAAGCTGTTGTTGCTGCAAAAGGATTCATGTATGTTTATTCTTGTCTTTCGTGTCCTCGTTGTCTTCCTCGTCTACTCTGTCTTTGTATGCTGTGTTGATAGCGCCACCTCGTGAATGGGGCATTCAGTCTTGTGCATGCTCTGTCAACGTGTTCAGATCGTGGGCAGGCCACGCGGTCACAAAATTTGGGCTGCACGCAGTCATCCGCACTAGAGCCCTATGTACACTAGCGGAGTGGAGACTACGTAAATTTCATCACACGAGGTTTCCGGTTGCACGTACGCGGGCAGTGGAGGTGCAGCATGAATCCAGCGGAAGACCCAGGTGAGAGCTGAACTGAGGAACATGAAGGCGAGGAAGGCTGCAGGTCCAGATGGCATCAGCTTGAGACTCCTCAAGTCCTGTGCAGACCAGCTGTGCGGGATCGTGGAGCACATCTTCATTCTGAGCCTAAAGTTGGGGAGGGTACCACAGCTGTGGAAAACATCCTGTGTGATACCTGTACCAAAGACTGTGCACCCCAAGGACCCGAACAGCTACAGACCCGTGGCCCTCACATCACACCTGATGAAGACCCTGGAGAGGCTGCTCCTCACCCACCTCTGCCCCCTGATGGGACCAGCAATAGATCCACTTCAGTTTGCCTACCAGCATGGTATTGGGGTGGAGGATACAGTGATCTTCCTCCTACATCATTCCCTGTCCCACCCGGAGAATCCTGAGAGCACTGTGAGGATCATGTTCTTTGATTTCTCCAGTGCTTTCAACACCATCCAGCCAGTTATCCTGAGGACAAACTGCTGTGTGCAGGGGTGGACCAGCACCTGTCATCATGGATCCTGGACTACCTCATAGACCAACCACAGTTTGTGAGGACCCAGGACTGTGTGTCTGATACCATCATCTGCAGACCCCCCCCCCCCCACCCACCCCCCAGGAACAGTTCTGGCTCCCTTCCTGTTCACCCTCTACACTGCTGACTTTTCACACAACACACTACACTGCCATCTACAGAAGTTCTCTGATGACTCTGCTATCGTCAGCCTCATCTCTGATGGGGATGTTGCGGAGTACAGAGGACTTATCCAGGACTTCATGGACTGGTGCCTGCGGAACTGACTCTAGAACAATGCAAGGTAAACTAAGGAACTGTTGGTGGATTGCTGCAGGTGAGGACAACTCCCCACAGTACCGGCACATATTCAGGGAACAGACATTGAGATGATGACATCTTAGTACCTGGGTGTTCACCTGAACAATAAACTTGACTGGTCACACAACACCAGCGTGCTCTACAAGAAGGGGCAGCACAGGCTGTTCCTCCTGAGGAGGCTCAGGTCTTTTGCAAGGGGCACTCCTGAAGACTGCGATTCAATGGTGGCATCAGCCATCACATTTGGAGTGGTCTGCTGGGGCAGCGGCATCACGGCAGCCGACACAAGAGACTGAACAGGCTGATCAAAAAAGCCAGCTCTGTTCTGGGGCGACGCCTCGACCCAGTGGAGGAGGTAGGAGAGAGGAGGATGGTGGCTAAGCTGTCATCTCTGCTGGAGTCCGAGTCCCACCCCATGGAGGACACGCTGAACGCACTGAGGAGCTCATTTATTGGTAGGCTGTGCCATCCTAGGTGCACGATGGAGAGGTTACACAGGTCCTTCCTACCTACGGCTGTCAGACTTTATAACCTTACCAGGGCTGCTCATATTGATTGTACTAAAAGTAACAACTTTGCACAATAGAGATCGTCCCCTTCAATACACAACTAAGACAATATCAATCATTACTGAGGGTGGCAACGACACTGTTGATTCAAATCAAATGTGAAATGTATTGTCTGGGTACGTATTCGTATTCTGCAGGGTAATTTAACAAACTAATGCTGTTTATTCCATCTAGCTGCAATGCTCCTGCACTGTGTACACAGTCATGTGAAAAAATTAGGACACCCTGTATAAGTCTGTTTACATATTTGAACATAAGGATATTTAATATCAATGTTAAAAATACTGGGAGATGCACGGAATACAACTAAACAATTAAAAATGAATTAGTCTTTTTTTCAAATTTTCTGTAAAAAATTTAGCCCTTCAGTGGGCTCACCACCTGCAGGAGGGACCATGGGGATCCGGTGCTATGTGGCTCAGGGGGCGGTCGAAGGCGGAGACCTTGGCAGTCTGATCCCAGGCTTCCTAAACTGGCTTTTGGGATGTGGAATGTCACCTCTCTGGTGGGGAAGGAGCCTGAGCTGGTGCATGAGGTTGAGAGATACCGGCTAGATATAGATTTTTTTAGATTTAGATTTAGTATACTTTATTGATCCCCAGAGGGGAAATTGAGGGTCATCCACCACCTGGATGGATGAAGCAGCCACGATACGGCGCTATCCCTTAACCATTCACACACACATTCACACCTAGGGCCACTTTAGAGTCTCCAATTAACCTAACCTGCATGTTTTTGGCATGTGGGAGGAAACCGGAGAAATCCCGGGGTAAACCCATGCCGACACGGGGAGAACATGCAAACTCCACACAGATCACTGTTGGTCGGGGGCTGGGATCGAACCCACGATCCCCCGGCCAAGGGTAAACTGTGCTGCCGCAGTGCTAACCAATGCGCATGTGGGCAATGACAGTAAAACCTGGAGGGGGGTGATTGGGAGGAACAGCCTGCCTGATCTGAACCCGAGTGGTGTTCAGTTATTGGACTTCTGTGCTAATCACAGTTTGTCCATAACAAACACCATGTTCAAGCGTAAGGGTGTCTACATGTGCACCTGTCACCAGGACACCCTGGGTCGCAGGTCGATAATTGATTTTGTTATCGTGTCATCAGACCTGCAATTGTATGTCTTGGACACTCGGGTAAAGAGTGGTGTAGAGCTTTCAACTGATCACCACCTGGTGAGTTGGATCCGATGGCAGGGGATGATGCCATTCAGACCTGGTAGACCCAAACGTATAGTGAGGGTGTGCTGGGAACGTCTGGCTGAGGCCCCTGTCCGGGAGGTTTTCAACTCCGACCTCTGGAAGAACTTCAACCACATTCCGAGGGAGTCTGGAGACATGGAGTCTGAATGGGCCATGTTCTCCACCTCCATTGTTGAAGCGGCTACCCAGAGCTGCGGCCACAAGGTCGGCGGTGCATCTCATGGTGGCAACCCCCGAATCATGTGGTGGACAGCAGTGGTGAGGGGGGCCATTAAGCTGAAGAAGGAGTCCTATCAAGCTTGGTTGGCTTGTGGGACTCCCGAAGCAGCTGAGGTGTACCGACAGGCCAAGCGGAGTGCGGCTCAGGTGGTTGCTGAAGCAAAAACTCTGGTGTGGGAGGAGTTCAGTGAGGCCATGGAACAAGACTTTCGGTCGGCATCAAAGAGATTCTGGTTAACTGTCCGGCAGCTCAAGAAGGGGAAGCAGTTCCCTGTCCACACTGTGTATGGTGCGGATGGGGCGCTGCTGACTTCGACTGGGGATATCATTGGGCGGTGGAAGGAATACTTCGAGGATCTCCTCAATCCCACTGACACGCCTTCCACAGAGGAAGCCGGGCTTGTGGACGAGGGAGACGACTCGCCCATCACAGGGGCTGAGATCACCAGGGTGGTTAAAAATCTCTTTGGTGGCCAGGCTCCGATGGTAGAAGAGATTCGACCTGAGTACCTCAAGGCCCTGGATGTTGTAGGGCTGTCATGGTTGACATGCCTCTGCAACATTTCGTGGAGGTTGGGGACAGTGCCTTTGGCATGGCAAACCGGGGTGGTGGTTTCCCTCTTTAAAAAGGGGGACCAGAGGGTGTGCTCCAACTTTAGAGGTATCACACTCCTCAGCCTCCCTGGGAAGGTCTGTACCAAGATACTGGAGAGGGGAGTTCAGCCGTTGGTCGAACCTCGGATTCAGGAGGAGCAATGTGGTTTTCGTCCTGGCCGTGGCACATTGGACCAACGCTTTACCCCCTTGAGGATCCTCGAAGGTTTGTGGGAATTTGCCCAACCAGTTCACATGTGTTTTGTGAACTTGGAGATGGCATTCGACCGCATCCTTCGTGTTTTTTTGTGGGGGGTGCTTCGGGAGTATGAGGTATCAGGCATGTTGTTACAAGCTGTTCGGTCTCTATATGACCATTGAGAGTTTGGTTCGTATTGCCAGCACTTGGTCAGATTCATTCCCAGTGAGAGTTGGAATCCGCCAGGGCTGCCCTTTGTCACCAATCCTGTTCATAATTTTTATGGACAGGATTTCTAGGCACAGCCAGGG
The DNA here is from genome assembly GCA_020510985.1 of Pholidichthys leucotaenia. Taxonomy (NCBI): domain Eukaryota; kingdom Metazoa; phylum Chordata; class Actinopteri; order Cichliformes; family Pholidichthyidae; genus Pholidichthys; species Pholidichthys leucotaenia. The sequence continues at coordinate 312,785,466 of CM035847.1, read as the reverse complement.
AACGGAGGGTGTCATGCTTGGTAACCACAGGATCTCATCTCTGCTGTTTGCAGACGATGTTGTCCTGTTGGCTTCATCCAGCAATGACCTACAAGTCTTACTGGGACGGTTTGGTGCTGAGTGTGAAATGGCTGGGTTGAGAATCAGCACCTCCAAGTCCGAGTCCATGGTTCTCAGCCAGAAAAAGGTGGATTATCCTCTCCGGGTTGGGGACAAGCTCTTGCCCTAAGTGGAGGAGTTTAAGTATCTCGGAGTCTTATTCATGAGTGAGGGGTAGAATGGAGCGAGAGATTGATAGACGGATTGGAGCAGCATCTGCAGTGATGCGGACGTTGTACCGGTCTGTTGTGGTGAAGAGGGAGCTGAGTTCTAAGACAAAGCTGTTGATTTACCAGTCAAATCTAACTAACTAACTAACTAACCTGCACTTATATAGCGCTTTTCTAGTCACAAAGACCACTCAAAGCGCTTTCATTAATACTAACCCTCTATTCTAAGGGCCTATAGGAAACAGATATCTAGGGACAATTTAGAACAGCCAATTAACCTAACATGCATGTTTTTGGCATGTGGGAGGAAACCGGAGAAATCCCGGAGTAAACCCACGCAACACGGGGAGAACATGCAAACTCCACACAGATCACTGTTGGTCGGGGGCTGGGATCGAACCCACGATCCCACAATCCCCACAATCCCCCGGCCAAGGGTAAACTGTGCTGCCGCAGTGCTAACCACTGCGCCACCGTGCATCTACGTTCCTACTCTCACCTATGGTCATGAACTTTGGGTAATGACCGAAAGAATGAGATCACGGATACAAGCGGCTGAAATGAGCTTTCTCTGTAGGATCGCTGGGCTCAACCTTAGAGATAGGGTGAAGAGCTGAGTCATCCAGGAGAGGCTCAGAGTAGAACCGCTGCTCCTCCACATTGAAAGGAACTATTTGAGGTGGTATGGGCATCTGATCAGGATGCCTCCTGGATGCCTCCCACTTGAGGTGTTTCGGGCATGTCCCACTGGGAGTAGATCCTGGGGCAGACCCAGGACTCGGTGGAGAGACTATGTCTCCCAGCTGGTCTGGGAATGCCTTGGTATCGTCTCTGAAGAGCTGGAGCAGGTGGCTGGGGAGAGGGAAGTCTGGACTTCTCTGCTTGAGCTGCTGCCTCCGCGACCCGGACCTCTGGAAAAGCGGTAGAAGATGGATGGATGGATGGAAATAGTGAGGAATAAATTATTACACCCCCCATATTTTTTAGGACACCCCCACATTCATTCCCACTTAAAATGGCTAAAATAAATTTTAAAAAATGCATTTAAAAACAAAAACAAGGTTAGACATAGATAAGTGAACATTTCTTAATAAAGAACTGAATATTTAAAGGGGTGTCTTAATTTTTTCACATGACTGTATATCTGTGTACATATGTATATTCATCTGCTGCTTTGGCTAACCAGTTCTTATCTTATTATCGTATTAATTATTGCTCCAACTGCTGCTGTATTCCTGGAATTTCCTCTTTGTGGGACTAATAAAGGCTCATCTCATTTCATTAGATTAAAGTAGATTTTTTAAAAAGTAGTTATTTGAGGGAATGTATAAGACTGAATTTAGTTTCTGAAATATTTTTACAGTGGAGCTGCAGGGTTTTTCAGTTGTTGTTTTATTACTGTATTTATATATCTGTACTGTAAGTCTCCTGTGTGAACACTGTGTTAAAGTATTCTAAAAGTATTTCTTTGACTCAGTTTTCTGTTATGTAGTCCAGTGTCTCATAATAGTTATCCATTACAGATGATCCGTTAACACACCTTCACCACAGAAGGGCCCGGTCCAGGTGATCTGCTGCGTCTGGGTTTAAACAAACAAAACTCCGGATTAGCACGAGCAATTCAGAATAGCAGAAAAGATTTTTTTTATTTTTTTTTAAATTTTGCCCTGTATGTTCCTACACATTACTGAGAGATGACAGAGAGCCGTAGCTGAGCTCAGTCAGTGTGCACAGCACCCATCAGACAGCTGTTTGGGACGTCTTTCTGTGCTTCTAAATAGTCAGTAATAAATTATCATGTTTGACAGTGTGCTTAAAAATGACAACATGGACAATATTTAGTCAAACAGATGGACTGAGATTGACCAGATCCACATGTTTCCACGCAGACCTTTTATACGATCATATTCACACCCATGTGTGTGCTGATTTCTACACGCTTTTGATAAATGAGGGCTATGGTGTCTTTGACTGTTTTGCTGGTTTCTGTTTGTTGCAGGGGGCTGAGGTCAGTTTGTCTGATCGTTTCAGCAGGAGGTCTGGAAACGGCCCTCATTCTCCTGCAGATTTGACGGCCTGCAGCTGCACAGTTGTAGTCTGCAGTCATAAATAATCCTGTGCTAGCTTCCAGTTAAACCTTATTCTTCCAGAAACATTACTGAAAGCTAGGCTCCGTTTTCTACAGCATAGCTCCGTGTCTTCCTGCTGCTTTCACTCCAGTGAAGCCACACGGTGCTCATGACGACCGCTGCAAACCCTCAGCAGTGTCCCCCTCAGTCTCGACTCTGGAGAAAATGTTTATTGTCGTGCCCCCCCACACGGTGAAATGACATGTCAGCCACACACGTAGACTCATTTAGGAGTGAAGGAGGTGCAGAAGGATTATTGATAACATTTTCTGTGTAGAATTCTCATCCCCGCCCCATGTCTGTGTCTAACCCAGGTCCACCTGTTCGGAGCGTCTCTGGGCGGATTCTTGGCTCAGAAGTTTGCCGAGTGCATGCACAAGTCTCCGCGGGTTCACTCTCTGATCCTGTGTAATTCTTTCAGCGACACGTCCATCTTCCACCAGACGTGGACCGCTAACAGGTGCCCCGGCGTCTCTTCACACACTCCCCTCTGCTCCACCGGTTAACATCCGTATTGATGATGTGTTCATGCTCCTCAGTTTTTGGCTGATGCCAGCTTTCCTGCTGAAGAAGATTGTGTTGGGGAACTTTGCAAAAGGACCTGTGGACCCAAAAATGGCTGACGCAATTGACTTCATGGTAGACCGGGTAAGTGCACGTTTACTGATGGGAAATGAATGAAGTGTTGCTCAGATGGTCAGCTGCAGCTCTTATTCCTGGACTGTCAGATTAAATGTGTGCTGTATTTGTTCCTCTGCTGTAGCTGGAGAGTCTGAACCAAGGTGAGTTAGCGTCACGGCTAACACTCAACTGTCAGAACTCGTACGTGGAGCCACACAAAATCAAAGACGTTGCTGTGACCATCATCGACGTAAGACATTGTTACATTAAGGGCCTCATTTACTAAGATCTGAAATAGCGAGTACTAAATTGTGTGCACTTTCTTGAAAATGGTGGGGGGTGGGGGTGGGGGGATAGTGTGTGTTTTGCATGTGATTTGCAAAAAAAAATTGTGCTTTTTTTTCCCCTACTAAGGGTTTGGAGATAGACCCACATAAAAAAGACTAAATCCTGTCCGAAACTCTAAATTGGAGACAATGACAAGTCATAAGACAAAGAACAATGAGAGGTGGCTTTTAATAACACATCAGCAAATGAAATTGGTGGAAAGCTGGATAAGACTCTAATGTATAAGTGGGGCAACAACAGACACACAATAACACAGAGTGATTTTTTTATTACATTTACTAAATGAAATCCACCCAAGAGTTTCTGCAGGAACAAAGAAACTAGTCTGCAGCCCTTAAAGATGGACGACGTCAGAGGCTGAGTTATGACAGAAAAATCTGAAGGCTCTCTGTTATTTCGACAGATTACACTGAATGATTGACTATAACTTTGACTTGTAATTCCCGCCTGTCCACTTTATAGCGTGTGTTAAAATAGTGATGATCTGGTATCGTCTTGCCCGTTTCTGCAAATTTTTGAGAAAAAAGTTGTATATTTTCAAGAAAATAGTAGCAAATTTTTAAGAAAAAAAATGTAAATTTTTTGAGAAAAATATTTGCAAATTTATGAGAAAAAAGTTGCAAATTTATAAGAAAGAAGTAGCAAATTTACAAAAAAGAAGTTGCAAATTGCAAGAAAAAAGCTGCAATTTTATGAGAAGAAAGTTGAAAATTTGAGAAGTTGCAAATATGAGAAGAAAGTTGGAAATTTGTATGAAAAAAATTGCAAATTTTTGAGAAAGAAGTTTCAAATTTATGAGAAAAGATGGAAATTTACAGTTGAAAAAAGTTGGAAAATTACAATAAAGTTCCAAATTTGTAAGAAAGTAGTAGCTCATTTATGAGAAAAACTTGCAAATTATGAGGAAAATACTGCAAATTTACCATAAAAAAAGTAGAAAATTTGCAAGAAAGAAGTTGAAATTTTGAGAAAAGTTACAGATTTGTGTGAAAAACGCTGCAAATTTACATTAAAAAAGTTTCAAACTTGAAAGTAGTAGTAAATTTATGAAAAGTAGCAGATTTACTGAAAAGAATTAACAAATGAAAAAAATTTGCAAATAAAAATTAGCAAAATAAAAAAAATTGCAAATTTATAAGAAAAGAGCTGCAACTTTTAAAACGTTGCATATTGGTGTGGAAAAAAATGTTGCAAATTTACATGAAGAAAGTTGCAAACTTACAAAAAGTAACAAGTTTACAAAGAAGTTGAAAATTTTTGAAAAAGAAGTTGCAAATTGCAAGAAAAAAGCTACATATTTATGAGAAAAAAAGCTACAAATTTACAAAAATGAAGTTTCAAATTTAAGAAAAAAGTTGCAAATTTCTGTGAAAAAAGTTGCAAATTTACATCAAAGATAGTTGCAAATTTATAAGCTGCAAATGTATTTGCTCCTGTGCAGACCTCTGTACTAGATTAAAAAGGTGCAAAGAATATTGCACCTGCTTTGAAAACTTAATTCAGATGCAAAACCAGCGAGCACAGTTGCATGCTGCGTTTATTAATCAGCTTTGTGTGTGTGAAACGGTAACAAAAAAGCTGCAAAATCCACACTGAGTGCCAGTTCCCTCATTTGAAGCACTCAACCCCCATTCCATTGCCTTAGGAAATCAGTTTTTGCTGTTTTTTTTTTACATACTTTGCACAGTTTTAGTCCTCTCTAGTCGTAGTGAGTCCAGCCTGACCCTGACTACCTGCTGACCTTTGCTGTCTCGTTGTGAAGGTGTTTGACCAGAGTGCCCTGTCTATTGAGGCCAAAGAGGAGATGTACAAGTTGTATCCGAACGCCCGGAGAGCTCATCTGAAAACGGGAGGGAACTTCCCTTACCTGTGCAGGAGTGCTGAAGTCAATCTCTACATACAGGTATCATCAGACACTCCACCTCCAGCTGTACTTTCAGAAACTTCTGTTGTTACAGTGAATGAAGATTGAATAGGATAAAGCACAGGTTTTTGTAGTGGATGCTGAAAGTTGCCTCTAGACATACAGAGCATCCAGAAAGTCTTCACAGCGCTTCACTTTTTCCACGTTTTGTTATGTTGCAGCCTTATTCCAAAAGGGATTAAATTAATTTTTTTCCTCAAAATTCTACACACAATACCCCATAATGACAATATGAAAAACGTTTTTTTGAGATTTTTGCAAATTTATTAAAAATAAAGAACTAAGAAATCACATGCAGGGTTTCCTCTGGTAATATTTCTCAGTAGCGGGCCGCCTCGCCAGAAATTTTACCGCTGCACCAAGGAGATATGAATTGATTAAGAAAAATATATGAAGCGATGACTTTCCGCAAGCGCGCACACGAACAACGTGCGTGGCCAACATCCACGTGGAGTTTAGAAGCGCCCCACTCACACGAGTTTTCCAGTCAGTCAGCAGGCAGTGTCTCACTAAGCATGACTGTCCGACAGAGACACGGGTTTATTAAAGTACTTTAAACGTGGAAAAAAATCAGAAGAGGTATGTAAGCACTGGCGTTTATCATGGTTTTAACCCGCTGGAAACAGGAGCAATAATGCAAGAGTCGCTTAGCTAAGAGATGTGGTTAGAATTCATATGCAGCCGGCTTCATATGAAGGGAAAGGCAAGGGGGACTGATGAATTGCTGAGGACATATTTCACCAGACACTACAATATTAACTTATGTTCTGCAGGAATTGCAGGAATGAAGAGACTGGCAATTTCTCTCTTTTCTCGCACGAGCAGGCGTACCATTTTTATTCTCCAGCAGCAGTGACAAAAAGAAACAGCTAAAAACACTAGCTCTATTTTCACTCTAAACTGAGGTCCTTCAGCAGCTGCCTAGAGAGGTGCCTGATGAGAAAGCCTGAGAGCACAACTATAACTGCCTAAGCAGATCATTCTGTACATGAACACATATTGTGGTGAATTATGTCTTTAGAGTCCGCTGCAGTTCCCTGTTATGTACCTGGCAGGTTAAGATGACCGAAATTCACGAAGTCAGTGACTTTAATCTGTCAGCAGCCTTCAGACAAACTAGACGACATATAATTTGATTTCAAAATAAGGGAGATTTTTCCTGCTGTCTGGGTGGTGAGGAGATTTCTAAAAACAAACTATAAATATAAAGAAATATTATAACAGAAATAACAGCATCCTTGGTCGTTTAAGTTAAAATTGTATTTAATGAAATAGATTATTAATATTTTTTCTTTATCAGAATTAAATTATTGTTCTGTTCTGACTGCAAAATTATGGTCAAAAATGTAAATTGTTAGAAGGAAAAAGTAAAAAAAAAAATTACCACAGTCTGTTTCAAATTTATCTAAAAAAACCAAAAATTTTATTTTAAAAAACAGACAAAAATTAGTCATAAAATAATCCACAAATTTATAATAAAGTTTCAAATATACAAGAAAAGTCAATTTTACAAGAGGAAATTACAAATTTGAGGAACATGGTTTCAACTTTAGATTTACAGAGAAAAGTAGAAAACTATATGAAAATTGTTATAAATTTTGGAGAAAAACCTCAAGACTGAAGTCATTACTCAAGTTTTTAAGTGGCTGCTCTTTGTACCCTTAATTCAACTTGAAATTTTTGGTTGTCTACTTTTAATTATTAATTTCAAAGCACTGCTTTTACATGAATAGAATTTCTGGTTACTATACCCACCTGATCATATAATTTAAGTATGCTTGAGTACATTACTGTTATGAATGGTTCTTTCCCTTCCCTACTCTCTCAATGGAAAAAAAGAAACACTACAATAAAAATACACATATTTTTGTCATTTATGTAAACCATGACAAAAAAAAATCCTTCAGGGCAAAACATGACACTTGATATTTTCTAACTTGTTTGTATACCACCATAGACAGAGAGAGAGAACCTGAATTAGACAGAGCTCAGAGAGGGAAAGATGAGACAGAAGAGAGGAGCCAAGGAGAGGAAAGTATTCAGGCAGAGGAAGGAGAGGGTAACACCACTAAAAAGTCTAAACACAGGATGTCTGGGTGGGACCCCAACTGACCCAATATTCAAGCCTCGGTTGTGCACAGGGTGCCCGCGATGTCTAAAAAAGTCTAAAATTACACATTTTCAATTTTAGGCCTGAAAAAGTCTAAAATACAGGGATATTTTGCACTGTGAGTCTAAAATTGAGTTTGAGTAATTTAAGACCTACGTTTCAATGCAAAATATCGATAAAGGATTCATGTTTTTTTTAAAGTATTGTTGAATATCCCGGAAGCCGCTGCACATCCGGGTACTCCAGGCTCAGCCGATATTGATCCAGATCGCATAGTTTTAGAATCATCGGCCATTACGAGCTCAGATCACACGAGACGGCACGCTGAATTTAAGCATTTATTTATTTATTTTCTACTCGTTTCAGTTCTGCATTTAATATGAACCCTGAGTTTTAAATAAGCGTTTGAATTTGAATATCCCAAAAGCCGCTGCACATCCGGGTATCCAGGCTCAGCCAATATTGAGCACCAGAAGTCGCATTAATGGTAAGAAATACTCATCATTGATTAGCAACAGCATAACAATGTTATTAAAAAGAATTCAGAGACTTATTGTACTTTAAAAGTGTTGAAATTACATAAAATGCACACATTTACTTGTATTTTTAGTTTTAAACATATTGTATGGCTCTCACGGAATTACATTTAAAAATATGTGGTGTTCATGGCTCTCTCAGCCAAAAAGGTTCCCGACCCCTGTTCTACATGAAATGTTGCTGTTAGTGGAACGCACAATAAAACTACAGATGTGAAACGGAAATGTACTGTCGTCACAGGATGCTGGAGCAAGCATTTTGGCTCTGGTCTGAATGAGCTGTGTGCGCGAGCAAGGCGGGAATAGTTGTGAAGTAACGTGCGAATGGCAGGAGAGAAAGCTAGCAGGACAAAACTAAAAAGATGGGCAAATGTAAATTTAATGACAGTTGGCTCTCAAGAGATGACTTTGCAGACTGGCTCAAACGCGTTCCCAACGACGACACTGAGGCGTACTGCACGTTGTGCAAAAGAACACTTAAACTCGGGACCCTGGGCGTCAGGGCACTGGAGTCACACATCAAAGCTAGCAAACGCCAGGAATCAACAAATGCAGCACGCAGCTCTCATGGAATTGCTCAGTTCTGTTCGGTTGCAAGCAGCACGTCAAGAAATAATACAAATGATATTCGCGATCTAATGGGCTCGACTGAAACGATGAAGGCAGAAGTTCTGTGGGCGCTTAACATCGTGGCTAAACACCAGTCATACAGAGCTAATGACGACATTGGGGAACTGTTTCAAGCAATGTTTCCCGACTCGACAGTAGCCAAAACATTCCAATGCGGGAGAGACAAGACCGCCTATATCATCCGATTTGGAGTAGCAGAGTTCGTCAAGAAAGATTGTATCTCAAAGGTTTGCACACAGGCTTGTTTGCGACTACGTTGCAATACATGGGGGCGTTACCAGGGTTCCACTTACACCTGACTTAATGAAATCTGTCATGGCTGCCAGGTCACGGTACCGTGTGCATTTGGACGAAGAGAGGAAGAGGAAGGAGGCAGAGACACAAGGGAAGAAAAGGGCACACGCGGAGGAGCAGTTACAAGACCTGAAAGTCAAGAGGGACAGTCTGCATACAGCCATTGAGAGCCTGGGCAAAGATGCAGATGAGTTGGCAGAGCAAGCAGAGGGCAAGGCTGGGAGCAAAATGGCACAGCTCCTCTCCAAATCAAATGCTCTGAGGAGGGCTGCTAAAGACAAACTCTCCCAGCTTAAGGTTCTGGAGGACGAAATTGCCACCAAAAGTGCAGAGCTTAGAAGCATGTAAAATAATGAAAATAATGGGTGTATATATGTTCGTTTCATTGACAATAAACGTCAATTGACCGCAATCTGGGTTTGTTCTTTCTTTTTTTAATACTTCCTGAAGGTCGTAAATTTAATCCATGATGGTCTAAAAAAGGTCTAAAAAAGTCTAAAATTGCACTTGTTAAAACCTGCAGACACCATGTGTACAATACTTCAAATGGTAAGTTCCATATGCAACGTTACTGTGTAAAATTTTAAAAAGAAATAAATAGTATAAAATTAACATTCTGGTATATTTACTACCCCTCCCCGCCCCCATGGGGAAAAATATGTTGCCACCGCGCCGAGGTCTTTAAGCCAGAGGAAACACTGACATGTACAGAAGTATTCACAGCCTTTGCCATGAAGCTCAAAATTGAGCTCAGGTGCATCCTGTTTCCACTGATCATCCTTGAGGTGTTTCTACAGCTTTATTGGAGTCCACCTGTGGTAAATTCAGTTGATTGGACATGATTTGGAAAGGCACACACCTGTCTATATAAGGTCCCACAGTTGACAGTGCACGTCAGAGCACAAACCAAGCATGACGTCAAAGGAATTGTCTGTAGATCTCCGAGACAGTGATGGACAGATGAGGCTTTCTAGAGGACTTGAGGCCTTTCATCAAAATGGTTCATATACAGTAGACGAGGCCTCATGTGAAACTTCATTTTCTCTACTAGGCTACAGTATCTAGTGGACAAAATGTATACAACATGCAGATTTTTACAAGGTCATTATTGGTTTAATGTGTATTTTTTTTTTTCATTTCAATACATTTTTAAGAAATATCAATGATCATAAGGGAGAAAAGAAAACTTGGGTGGCTACAGTGAATGTGCTTGTGGTACTTTTCCATTTTTATTTATATTAATAACATATTTTTACTATATTTTATTTTTATTATGCATTTTATTGAATGCTTAGTGAAGCCACTGACGTACACTACCGTTCAAAAGTTTGGGGTCACTTCAGACAATTTTGTGTTTTCCATGAAAAGTCACACTTATTTACCACCATGAGTTGTAAAATGAATAGAAAATATAGTCAAGACATTGACAAGGTTAAAAATAATGATTTGTATTTGAAATAATAATTTTTTCCTTCAAACTTTGCTTTCGTCAAAGAATCCTCCATTTGCAGCAATTACAGCATTGCAGACCTAACATGATTGCACAAGGGTTTTCTAATCATCCATTAGCCTTCTGACACAATGAGCAAACACATTGTACCATTAGAACACTGGAGTGATAGTTGCTGGAAATGGGCCTCTATACACCTATGTAGATATTGCACCAAAAACCAGACATTTGCAGCTAGAATAGTCATTTACCACATTAGCAATGTATAGAGTGTATTTCTGATTAGTTTAAAGTTATCTTCATTGAAAAAAAGTGCTTTTCTTTCAAAAATAAGGAAATTTCTAAGTGACCCCAAACTTTTGAACGGTAGTGTATATCTGTAACCTGTCTGTCCAAACAGGTATATTTCCCAAAGCAATGAAAATAGCCAAAGTAATTCTGATATACAAGACGGGTGACAGGGGAATTTTCAAACTATAGACCTATTTCACTATTGTCGCAATTTTCTAAGATAATCAAAAAAATTCTGTGAGAGAATTGACAACTTTATAATGAAGAATAATTTATTGTGTGAGCAGCAATATGGGTTCAGACGCAAGAGGACAACTGCATTTGCTCTAATGGAATTTATAGAAAAAATATCAACTGCTGTAGAAAATAGAGTATTCAGTTGGGGTATTCCTGGATCTTAAAAAAGCATTTGATACAGTGGATCATAAATTATTGTTAAAGAAACTACAAAATTATGGTATTAGGGGGGTAGCACTGTCCTGGTTATGTAGTTACTTAAAGAACAGATATCAGTATGTATGTGTTGGTAGCAAAAACTCGCAGTTACTGAAGGTTACTTGCGGAGTCCCACAGGGTTCAGTTTTGGGGCCATTGTTATTCAATATGTATATAAATGATATATGTAAAGTTTTGGAAAAAATGGATTTAATATTGTTGGTAGATGACACTAAATTATTATTATGCAGTGGAAGCAATTTTGAACAACTTTTGGATACACTCGGAAAGGAATTAGGAAAGCTTAAACTGTGGTTTGATTCAAACAAATTAATGCTCAATTTAAGTAAGTCAAAATTTATAATTTTTAACAACCATCACAACAACTTAGTATCTAAACTCAGTGTAAATGGTGTAGAGATTGAAAGGGTATCCGAAACTAAATTTCTTGGAGTAATAATTGATAATAAACTGTGTTGGAAGTCACATATTAATTATATTAAAGGTAAAATATCCAAATCAATTGCAATACTACACAGAGTGAAATATTTGCTGAATCAACCCACACTATATACTTAGTATCATTCATTAATACTACTGTGGAACGCTTTTGGACCTGAATTAAAATCATGTACAACGCTTGGACAATTTAAACAAAAAGTAAAAGGAAGAAATACTCCAAACATGTATACAAGATTTGGAATTTTTGAATTTGGATTTTTTTCCCCTTGTTATATTATTCTGTTCCTTTCTTTTAATCTTTTAATCTAATCTATCCGAAATAAAGATTCATTCATTCGTGTGTGTGTGTCTCCACCCCATGACCCTGCCCCCAGAAAAAAGTTCAGGTTCAGGATTTGTTTTGCTTTAACTCCTGTCCTCTGCAGTATTTCACATAACCTCACTTCACAAGAACTGACCTGTCCATTTAAATGGTCCACTCTCTGCAGATTCACCTCCGCCAGTTCCATGGGACACGCTACGCCGCCATCAGTCCCTCCATGGTGAGTGTGGAGGAGCTGGAGGTGCAGCAGAGTCAGCAGAGCACTGACCAGGACTCTGACGGCAGCCCATGAGTCGCTGTCCTCCCAACATTTCCTGCAGCTCGTTTCTCCCGTCTCCTGAAGTCATTTCACAGGACACGTTTCTACAGAGCTTGGACTTTAGTCCTATTTTTATTATTTATCAGAGGAAGCAATATTTTGATAAAGACACAATGCTGTGGTACTTGGCTTTGCTTTAAAAACTAAACACATTGCCTTATGTGAATGAATTGCTGCACTGATAAACTGCCGGAACTGCTGGGTGTTGACCGGTGCCAACAGTGACCTGAAAGATGCACGCTGAGAATCTGACATTGTTCAAATTACAGTTTTGTCAAATCTTTTTGGATATGAGTTGTGTTATTTCAAGTCAAGCACCACAGTGAGGAGATAGTGTCTGTTTAAAGCTGGAGAGGCCACAGATGTGACACAGGCTTGTTTTAGAGAAGAAGAAAGCCTGGGAACACGTATCGGCGCACACAAGAACAGGTGACAGAGCATACAGGAACACGCATCAACGAGCACAAGAGCATGCGTCAGAGAGCACAGGAACACATGATAGACCACACAGGAACACACATCAGCGAGCACAGGAACACATAATTCAGAATCAGCTTTATTGGCCAAGTATGCACAACACATACAAGGAATTTGACTTTGGCTAAAAACTTGCTCTCGTTGTTCAGGTGGAGGATTTAAATAAGATTTAAATAAGGATTCAATGACAACAGAGTATGTACAGTAAATTACAGTCTGTCCACGTTTCTATTAAAGGATGCAAATATATACAGGAATATATGCAGTTATTTACTCAGACTATCCACACTTTGCAGAAATATATGCTTCAGTTTAGGAGTGAACCAGGGTTTATTGTTGTTGTATGTGCAGAAGGTCTGGTACAGACGACAAAGTGCACAGATACACATAACCGAACGCATCAGAGGGCACAGGAACACATGATAGTCCACACAGGAACATGCGTCAGCGCACACAGGAACACGCATTAGTGAGCACAGGAACATGCGTCGGAGAGCACAGGAACACGCGTCAGTCCGCACAGAAACGCGTCAGAGAGCACAGGAACACACGACAGAGCGCACGTGACAGAGTGTACAGGAATAGGAATGCATCAGAGCCCAAGGGAACACATAACAGGACGTACAGGAAGACGTCAGGCTGTTCCTCATGTTAACAGAGATTTACAGAGAACTAGTGTCAGTTCACACTTCCTGATTCAGTCCGTGTGTGTGCTCCCATGAAAGAAGTGAACGATGCATCATATGCATTTATTGTTTCTTTTCTTGGAAATGTATGAGTTTGTTTTCTTAAGGCCTTGGGTAGCCACTGTCTCTGGGTAAAAGAGCCACAGGTTGCTGACTCCTGCCTTCTCCTGATCCAGCAGGGTGCAGTGGTAAAGAATAAGCTCAAAATCAAGCTCCCTCAGTTAATGCCCACGTACAGGAGAAGTGGCGTCCCCACAGCAAACCTATGCAGTACAGGGAGAACATGCAGACTCCAGGCTAGGGATTCAAGTCAGCAACCTTATAGCTGTGAGAACACAGTACTTACCACTGTGGTGTTCAGTTAACTAAATACATATATAATGTAAGACTATCCATTTAACGTGACTCCTCTAATTCATAATGTGGCCTAGAGGCCACCTGTGTGCAGTGAATATACAGTCACATGAGACAGACGCCTGTGTCTGGGAAGTCCAGTCACTGGTTAATCAGGACATTCTTGACTACTGTTAGGGAATGGATACACAAAAATGTCCAGTTAGCCGAATATCCCCTGGAGTTCAGTTAAATCCATTGTAAAGAAATGAAAGGAATATGGTGCAAATGTCCCCGAGAGCAGGGTGTGCTCACACACTGAAGATACTCGTGATGGAGGCCACCAAGACACCTGAGTTCTCTGAAGGAGTTCAGATGGGAGAAGCTCTGATACAACAGCTGATGCCTGGGTTCTTTACCAGTCAAAGCTTTATGGGAGAGTGGCAAAAGGAAAGCCCCTTTGGTTTTTGACCGTCAGTTTCAGACAATACAGGTGCATCTCAATAAATTAGAATGTCATCAAAAAGTTGATTTATTTCAATAAATCGATTCAAAAAGTGAAACTCGTATATAGATTCATTACACACAGAGTGATATAGTTCAAGTGTTTATTTCTTTTCATTCTGATGGTTGTGGCTTGCAGCAAATGAAAACCCCAAATTCAGTTTCTCAAAAAATTAGAATGTGTGGACAAATAAGTTCAGGCGAGACGCTACGAGCTGGAAGTTTTCAGAATTTTATTCCTCCATCATCATGAGACACACTGTAGCGCTGTGGCTGTGAGTGTGTGTGTGTCAGGGCTGCGTGTGTGTGCGTCCTGTGTGTGCTCCCTGAGGCATGTAAAGCAAGCTCTTTTATACAGACAAGAAAGAATGCATGGCACATTTGCATATCGATATACAGTACATGTCAGTCAATACATATCAATCGCGTGATTAACTGGCGCCGGACTTCCTCTCCTTAATCCGGGGATGTATAACAATAGTCATTGTTCTGGTTGTCCCCCCAGCGGCTCTCTGTCCGTATGCAAATTGTTCTGCTTCCTGCCCTAGCTGAGTGTGAGGGCTGAATGTCCATGTAGATTGTGGTGGGTCGCCACAGGGCTCCCCCCAGAGCACACCGCAGGACTTTGTATGGGTTTCTCAGCCGCGGCGCACAACGGGAATTTAGCCGATTGCTTTCCCCGATGACTTTAGGGCTGTTTCCCGCACCTAAAAGCGAACCACCTCACACAGCTGCAGTTGTTTCACAGCCGCTACATATCCTCTGGGAATTTGGCCGCTCGCTTTCCCCACATCCTTGTTGGATCAAGCCGCGGGAGGAGTCAGATAAAATGTTTTGTTTTTTTTCACAGCCGCTGTGGATCTCCGCCAGGCTTAATGGGAAAGTCCCTCACCATCGCGGATCCACACGCAATTTTTGCACGGCCCAGACACCTTTGACGTCCCAAGCCGGCACTCGCTTTCTCCCACCCCCCTCCCCCTCCTCCTGCACAGCGCTTTTCCCACCTCACTCCCTAAAGCCGGCCGATCGCCGTCTTGTTCCATTACGCACGAAACACACCGGCCCCTGCGCCCACGATCCATGGCCGTTCAACGTGCTGGAACTCGGAGCGGAGCACAATGTTTTTTCCACCCCTCCCCCGTCCCCCCACGGACTGACATGCCCTCCGACAGTTTTACCGGAGCTGGAGCCCAAACGACGGGGGTGGGGTGGGGGTGTCACAACCCCTGCTGAGTGCTCTGGGGGGAGCCGTGTGGTGACCCACCACAATCTACATGGACATTCAGCCTTCACACTCAGCTAGGGCAGGAAGCAGAACAATTTGCACACGGACAGAGAGCCCCTAGGGGGATAACCAGAACAATGACTATTGTTATACATCCCCGGATTAAAGAGAGTAAGTCTGGCGCCAGTTAATCACGCGATTGATATGTATTGACTGATATGTACATCAATATGCAAATGTGCCATGCATTCTCTCGTCTGTATAAAAGAGCTTGCTTACATGCCTCAGGGAGCACACACAGGACACACACACACGCAGCCCTGACACGCAAACACACACAGCCACAGTGCTAGTGTGTCTCATGATGATGGAGGAATAAAATTCTGAAACCTTCCAGCTCGTAGCGTCTCGCCTGAACTTATTTGTCCCTCAATGTTACATAAAATTAATTTAAAAAAAAAAAGATTTTTAATAGAAATGTTGGCCGATTGAAAAGTATGTCCATGTACCACTCAATACAGTGATCCCTCACTTATCGCGGTTAATGGGTTCCAGAACCGACCGCGAAAAGTGAAAAACCGCGAAGTAGCGTCACCCCAATGACGTCATCCATAAACAATACGTACGTTCATTCTCTCACTCTCTCTCTCTCATATGATACGCGTGTGTGTGTACGTGTACATACATACGTAGATGTAAACAAAGTGTACATAAATATGTTTTTAGAACTCTTATTCTTATAACAAGATACGTAACTCAAGATGAAAATGATTTACTGCACAGGTTAATGAGAGCTTTACTGCTCCTCAGGTGACGCCTCATCGTGAGGTGCTGGAGGCGCAGGATCAGCGAGGGCAGCTTCCGGTAGAGCTGGAGGAGGCGGCGTAGTGCCTCGACGGGAAGACTATTTCGCACAAAATGGCACAAGAGAACAGCAAAAAGTTCCACGCGGCGAGACTAAGTAACACGAGCGATAAAAAGCAATGAATGCGGTCTTTCTTCCCTTCATGGGTGCTTGGCAGGGAGAGGAGGTGGGTGAGACGTCTCGGCCAATCAGCTTGCGAGATTTCCGAGCCCAGCCAACACGACAACAGCGAACAGAGAGTTGTGCTGCTCTCCGTGTTGACACGTGATGGTCTAATGTAGTCTCCCTGCCTTCTGCTAGCGCCCGCCCATTATTTCTCAATTTTGAATTTTTGATGAATATTTTTGAAAAATCCGCGATGCACTGAGGGCGCGAAAGGTGAAGCGCAAAGTAGCGAGGGATCACTGTACTTGGTCGGGCTCCTTTTGCATAATTACTGCATCAATGCAGCGTGGCATGGAAGTGATCAGCCTGTGTTACTGCTGAGGTATTATGAAGGTCCAGGTTGCTTTGATAGCGGCCTTCAGCTCGTCTGCATTGTTGGGTCTGGTGTCTCTCATCTTGCTCTTGACAATACTCCACCAATTCTCTATAGGGTTTAGGTCAGGAGTTTGCTGGCTTATCAAACACAGTGATACCATGGTCATCAAACCAGGTATTTGCACTCTTGGCAGTGTGGGCAGGTGCCATGCCCTGCTGGAAAATGAAATCAGCATCTCCATAAAGCTTGTCAGCAGAGGGAAGCATGAAGTGCTCTAAAATGTCCTGTTAGATGGCTGCACTGACTTTGGACTTGACTAAACACAGTGGAAAAACACCAATAGATGGCATGGCTCCACATATCATCATTGGCTGTGGAAACTTCACACTGGACCTCAAGCAACTTGGATTCTGTGCCTGTTCACTCTTCTTCCAGACTCTGGACCTTGATTTCCAAGTGACAAGACTTGGTACCTGATTTGGGGAGCCATGTCATCTGCTGGTGTTAGTCCACTGTGTTTTCTCAAGTCCAAAGTCAATGCAGCTGTCTACCAGTACATTTTAGAGCACTTCATGCTTCCCTCTGCTGACAACGTTTATGGAGATGCTGATTTCATTTTCCAGCAGGACTTGGGACCTGCCCACACTGCTGCCAGAAGTACCAAAGCCTTGTTTAATGACCATGGTATCACCATATTTTACTGGCCAGCAAACTCCTGACCTAAACCCCATAGAGAATCTATGGAGTATCGCCAACAGGGAGATGAGACACCAGACCCAACAATGCAGATGAGCTGAAGGTTGCTATCAAAGCAACCTGGACCTTCATAACACCTCAGCAGTAACACAGGCTGATCACCTCCATGCTACAGTGATGCAGTATTAATTCATGCAAAAGGAGCCCTCACCAAGTATTGAGTGTGTGCATGGAAATACTTTTGGTCAGCCAACATTTCTATAAAAAAAAATAAATCAATTTTTTAAAATTGATCTTATATAACATTGTAATTTTTTGAGAAAATGATTTTTTTGGTTTTCATGAGCTGTAAGCCTTAACTACCAAATTAAAAGAAATAAACACTTTAAATATATCACTGTCTAATGAATCTATATAAAATATGAGTTCCATTTTATGACTTGAATTACTGAAATAAATCAACTTTTTGATGATATTCTAATTTAGTGAGATGCACCTGTATATGGAACTCTATTGTGATATTGATAATTACAAAAATCTGTATGCCCAGCACTACTTGCTACAGTTGAAAAGTTTTTAAAATAAAATCTAAAATTCTGGGGACTGTACTACTGATAGGTGGATTTCCAGTTTGTAGGGGGAAATGTTTGGCCACTTCTAAAATTTGAAATATTCTTCACCACAGAGATCAAGTCTGAGTCCCAAATCCAGATTGGCAGCTGGTTCCATAGGAGAGGAGCCGGATAACTGAAAGCTCTGCCTCCCATTGTACTCTTAAGAGATTCTAGGTTTAGAGTAATACTGCATTTTCCCCTCACTCCCCAGCCAGTCACAGCAGATGACTGCCCCTCCCTGAGCCTGGTTCTGCTGGAGGTTTCTTCCTGTTAAAAGGGAGTTTTTCCTCTCCACTGTCGCCAAGCGCTTGCTCACAGGGCATCATCTGATTGCTGGGGTCTTTCTGCAATTGTGGGGGTTTCCCCTACAGTTGAAAGTGCTATGAGAGGACTGCTGTTGTGAAATGGCACTATATAAATAAAGCTGAATTGAATTTTGAGAGTGTAGTGCTCTGTTGGGATGATAAAGTAGTATCAGATCTTTCAAATAATAAGAGGCCTGATCATTTAGAGCTTTGTAGGTGAGGAGGATTTATAATTCTAAATTCTATGGAAAGCCAGTTAAGGGAGGCCAGAACCGGGGAGATATGATCTCTTTCTAGTACCTGTTAAAACTAGCTGCAGCATCTTGGATCAACTGAAGACTTTTTAGAGACATTTTAAGACAGCCTGATAATAAAATTACAATAGTCTAATAATTAGAACTGACAAAGGCATGGATTAATTTCTCAGCATCACTCAGACAAGATGTTTCTAATTTTAGCAGTCATATACAAATGATAAAAAAGCAGTTAGAAATAAGGTGGCCATGCAAACTAAAGGACAGATCTTGATCAAAAATGACTCCAAGGTTCCTCACAGAACTGTTAGGAGACAATAATAGAAGCAAAACTAATTATCTGGGTAAAGACTATATTTTTTTTTCTAAAATTAGCTACTCAGACATGGCTCTACTTTCGCTGCCTGAGCACTGTTATCTCGTTTTATTGTTAAATATATTTTTGTCATCTGCATAACAATGGCAATGTGTTTACCATTAATGCTAACTAATGGAAGCATGTTTATAGTTTAAAAAAAAAAAAAAACTGGACCCAGCACGGTGCCCTGTAGAACTCCATGATTGAGTTTTGTATTTGTAGAATGAATATGTGCAAACCCAGTATCTTATTCCTACATCTATAACATAACAGGAAGAATGAAGCCATACAACACACATTTTGTTTGTAAAGACACTTTTTAATGGAGTTGAAAATTCATCATTTATATTTCCATCATGGAGACACCCAACTCTAAAACCTCTTCACCACTTTAAGTCATCCCTCAACCATAAAACAATTTCATTTAATTACCTCAAAAACAGGTGTGAACAACTTAATGAACATAAAAAATCATGCATGCCACGCTGAAACGATCAACAATCCATCAACAGAGTCCATCTGAAGTGAAACCACCCAACCAACTCTCCAGGCAGCCAATGGATTTCAAACAAACATGCATTTTAAGTTTGTGTTTGCTTATCTATGCAGGAGCATTTCAAGAATAAATAAGATAAAAGCAAGCAATTGTGCAAATTCAAGTTCAGCATCTTTGTAATCTGGCTCAGAGTGCTGACAGTAATTCAAGCAGCTTCTGCCTCCCTATGTTAGTAAGGTTAACAAAGCACTGAGGGTGGCTGTCTGTCGCTGCCCATTTCAGTACAAAAAGGTCCCAAAGTCACCCATGCCGTTGCGTTTGAACTGGTTCCCCTGAATGGAGACGAAGACCTGGTGGTCCTTCAGATCATGGACAGCTCGGCTGCAGGATGCCTCTTTGTTTCTGCTCAGCTGACGGGTGAACTGCCATTTCCTGCTGGTTGAACAGGAGGCCATGTTGGTGTCTGCATACTGAGGCTGTAGAGCCGCCAGGCCGCTGACCGTGGCAGTGCTCCGTACTGATGACGAAGCAGAATCTTTAACTTCTGCCTCCCTGTTGTCTTCAGTTGAGGGGACAGGGTCTTCTAGAAATGACACAAATGTGATGAGGTGATTTAGGGCCACATTTTGCCCCAACACTGGCTCGAAGTTTACATTGGGAATACATCTTATAGAGGTCGTCTGAACATTGGCAAGACATAAGCTTGTCTTGCCAATGTACAGACGACTTTGGTAAGATACTGTGACGGTTACCATCTCCCCTCTGGAGTTGAGATGTGCATCTGGATCTTATTATTCCTTCAGGTGATCAGCTGATTGGTGGAGTGGCTGATTGGCAGCAGGTGTTGATGAGCGGCTCCATAAAAGGAGCTGTCAAGCCAGCTGACAGGGCTGTCACCTGCGGGCGTTCAAGGCTGCATTCCTCTCCTGGGCACACCGAACCTTTTTGGACTCTTGTTTTAGTTTATTGCTCTTTTTGTAAATAAACACTTTTCACTTCTAAGTTAACTCTCGTGCTTCCTCTTTATTTATTATGGCCTACAGCCAGCTCATAACATCATGGAGGCCTCGTTCAAACAAAGAACGCACATGTTTTTTTTCCTGCATTTGCTGTTAGTTTCATGTTGTTTAATTGTTTCACTTAATTTGTTTTGCAGCATTTGGTGCAAATATTTTTGCTGAGGTTGCTTGTTTTTTTTTGCATGTATAAATTGTGAATTTTGAGATCAAAGCTTAAAACTCTGGTAATCCTGTCCGCTGTATTTGTTTGATTGCACATTGTTTTTTGTTTCCTTTGGTAATTATTAAGTGTGCTTTGTGGGGTCCTGATTACTGGTGTGTAATTGGCATCACCAGCCTGGGGATTCTCCTTGTTTGTTCAGAGGCTTGTTTCACCTTAATTAAGGTTTGGTGGATGTCCGCTAGTATAATTTTGTTTAAAACGTTTTTGTCCAGTGTTGCAGCTGGAGAGTTCTTTTTCTTTTCCATCTCTAGACTTTTTTCCTGCTGTTGGTGGTGCGTGGACACACAGACGGTAAGTGTTCTCTTATGCACTCATTAATTGTGGAGTTGCCCTGTTAGGCATAGCGCCGTTGCCCACTTTGGGTTTTGTCATGAGTTTGTGTGTAGTGGGGCACGGCAGGTAGAGCATCCTCTTCCTCCTTTCCCTTTCATTGGCTCGGGAGCACGCCGTGGTTTGTGGAGGGTTGCCAGTTTCTGGTCGCCTTGCTGGGCCAGCGGTATTTGGTGCATCAGAACCCGCTACCACGCCTCATGAAGACTAGGGGTGAGCTTTAACTAGTTTTCCTGATAGGTAGCTAGTGGGAAATCTCGTCTTGAGTGCATTTAAGGAACACCTTAGGGCAGGGGTGTCCAATCATGTGCCATGGAGGGCCAAGATCCTGCAAGTTCCCTCTTCTACCCAGTCTCTTCAGGTGTTTTCACTGATCAGCAATCAGTGAGAAGAAATTCAGTGGAATCTGCTGTTGAAGACACTGGTTGGAGGTAAAGCCTGCAGGGTCTTGGCCCTCCATGGCACATGATTGGACACCCCTGCCTTAGGGTTTTGTGTGCCTTTAGTTTCTCCTCATTGTGCCTTTATAAGGCGTGCGCACGGTAAATTATGGCTGAGGTAATCAGTACATTTTTACAAACACCAACAGAGGAATATTTGGATCGATGTAGTAAGGATCAGTTGATTAAAATCGCTGAGCAATATGACACTGATGTTGGGGATAAAGAGTTAAAGATATGGTAAAAATGAATTTAAAAGTTAGTTTACATAAAATGAATATTTTGCCAGTTTCTGCCCATGTTGTTGGTCCTGGGGATTAGTGTCTGCCCACGGTCTCCGACAGGCCCAGTAGTTTAACTTTTGAACAGCAGGAAGAATTACACTGGTCAACACCAAATTTATTGTCTAAGGGGTTTTTTTTGCTGATTTAGGACAATTTTGATGTGCTGAATCCAAAAATCACATTGGTTTTGCTCAATCAGGTCAACTTTTTGAATTATGGCCACATGCTGTTTTATATGTTTTTGTTTACATGTACGGGTGTTTTTGCTTTATATGATGCAAAATTCTTTTTTATATCTTGAAATTCTCTGAATTTTGAACAATGATGACATTACATGTACTTACCTTTATATAAAGTTAAGTACATGCACAGTACTAAGTAAGTACAGGTTTTTACTTAGGACCTGATCGAGAGAAACCGATGTCATTTTCAGATTCAGCGGTGCAAAATTGTCTTAAATCAGTTAAAAAAAACACAGACAACATACAAAAAAAATTATTTTTGTAACCCTGTGTTATTAATGTTAAAAATGCAAATGGAAAAGGAAAAAGAAATGGCTTTAATACACATGTGGCAGGGTTTGGAGTTGGAGAAGGCCCTAACGTTGGAATTTGCATATGATCTGTCTGTACAGTTTGATCGCTGGTGTACTGCGTCTGAAGTTAATGACTTTGAAGAGTTGCAGAACTTGACCGTTTTAGAATAGTTTTTGAACTCTTTGCCAGAGCGTGTTGCATTATACGCTATTCAACAAAAAGTCAAAACAGAGGCGACTACTTTTGCGGATGATTTTGTGTTGAGACGCAGCAGGGATAATTGGAGTTTATGCACACCCAGTGTTCCTGCTGGAAAACATCCATCTTCCATGCCTGTTTTTGAGCAGTCTGATCAAAGGGGTAACCTTCTGGCCGTGAGTCTGGTAAAGTCTGCAATTACTGTCACAAACGTGGTCACTGGAAGAATGACTGTTTTATTCGTAAAGCGAAAGAATCACATGCAGTTCCTGATAGGGGCGTTAGACCTGCCATGCCTGTCAGCCTTACCTGTGGAAAAACAAATATTTGTAATCCTGAACCGACATCCTGTTTACCTTTCATTATTGAGGGTTTTGTTTCGTTAACTGGCAGTAAGGAAAAGGAACCAGTCAGGATTTTGCAGGACACTGGTGCCTTTGATTAATTTATTTTGGCCTCGACGTTGCCTTTTTCGGAGGACTCGCACACTAGTTCTTTTATCCCGGCAAGAGGGATGGGTCTGAATGTGATGCATGTCCTCCTGCATAAAATCATGCTGTATTCAGATTTGTTCCAGGTGAGATCTCTGTTGGTGTGTGCCCAGCTTTACCCATGGAGGGTGTTACACTGATTTGGCTAATGGTGTTGCTGGAGTTAAAGTGTGGGCAGAGATGCCAACACCTATCATTAAGTCTGTGGTGAGGAAACCTGATAAAAATGAGATGGTGTTTCCTGATGTGTTTGAGGTGTGTGCAGTGGGTGAGACTGGAGCTACAGAAGGTTTTAGCAGGGATGGTAAAGCTGGTTTGGTGTCATCAGACGTTCCTTGGTCTGGTTCCCACAGTGAGCTGGTGGAGGAACAGCACTCTGATTCTTCATCGAAGGAGCTATTTGAGAAGGTTCTGCCTGGCAATGAGGTGGAAAGGCTGCCCAGTGTTACTTCATTCAGGATGAAGTTTTGGTGAGGAAATGGGTTCCTCGTGGTAAATTGGGTTTACGTGAGCCTATCTACCAAGTAGTGGTCCCTTCCAAACTTTGTGTTGTGGCTTTGCAGCTCTTTCATAAGTTTGGACATCTAGGTGTCAGAAAAACTTTTAATCGGGTCCTTAAATATTTCTTTTGTCCCAGTGTAAAGAAGGACATTGCTGCTTATATTAAATCATGCCACGCATGTCCGTTAACAGGTAAGCCAAATCAAATCTCAAAACCATCTCCGCTGGGTCCTGTATCTGCAGTCAGACAGCCCTTTGAACACATCAGTGATGGCGTCACTCCTTTGCTTCCACTTGGATCAGGTGCTACTTGTGTTGCCAGCAGGATATCAGAATACAGTGGATCCAGTAGCATACCCATGGCATCGTTGGTGTCAGTTCTGGTTCAGTGGTTACAGACCACAACCCCTCTACTTTCCTCAGTTGTCTGCAGTGCCAAACCCACATCTGGCTTTATGGGATTTGTTTCTATAGTTTGGATATTTGCCATATTACAGGTTGAGACAATGTAGTGGCAGATGCACTGTCTAGAGCCCCTGTCAGTAAGTTTTTGTATTTGCTTTTTTCCTGCTTGACCTTCATGTATTCTTCCAGGCCACTCATCTGACTCTTAAATGCTTCAAGGATCCAGTTGCTGAGGATGGGAAAGTGAGCCTGGAGGGGCTTGTGTGGCGTTAACAGCAATAGGGAGCATTTACTCTGGATCTTTGTGAATGTTTTTTTTGTAATATTTGTCATAGGGTGGTGCCAAAGTTCCCTTAGGGGGGTCTGTCTTGATGGAGGGGTGTGTGACGGTTACCATCTCCCCTTTGGAGTTGGGATGTCCACCTGTATCTTATTGTTCTTTCAGGTGATCAGCTGATATGTGGAGTGGCTGATTGGCAGCAGGTGTTGATGAGCAGCTCCATAAAAGGAGCTGTTCAGCCAGCTGGCAGGGCTGTCAGCTGCGGGCGTTCAAAGCTGCTCTCCTCTCCTGGGCAAACTGAACCTTTTCGGACTCTCTTGTTGTTCTAGTTTATTGTACGTTTTTTGCACTTTTTGTAAATAAACACTTTTCACTTTTAAATTAACTCATGCATCCTCTTTATTTGTTATGGCCTAGAGCCAGGTCATAACAGCTACATTCCCAATGTAAACTTGCTGACGTTGGCCGGACATATGTGTGCCGTTGGGGATCTGATGGCAATTCAATGACAAAGAGACACTTTTTAATGTCATGTCATTCTGTACTGAATCTTAAAGTAGCGTCAGCAGACCTGCACCCACCTTCACCCCTGTCCACCGGAGCATGGCATGGTTCTCCACAATTGGGTTTCACTAGAATCACCCCATAGCCTTCATTGTTGTGGATCACATTGTTCTCCAGTGTGATAGAGGGCATCACGTCCATCTCATTAGCAAAGTCCTACACACACACACACACACACACACACACACACACACACACACACACACACACACACACACACACGATCAGTGAGACATTGCAGCTGCTAAAACCCTTGAGTGTTTCTTCTGATTTGGTCTCACCTTGATGAGGATTCCGTCCTTACAGTGATGGATGCCGTTACCGACCAGACTGCAGACACTGCCAGGGTAAATCTCAACGCCTGCACCCTACACACATCGCAAACATAAACCAAGTCATCGCCGTCAGCGGGGAAGATTCAGTGGAAAATTCATGTACTTTTTCTTTGTATGGAAATGTTAAAGGCAACAACATTTTTGAGCCAATTATGTTTGTCAAACTCATTTTCCAAGTGCATGAATACAAAAATCAGCATTCCACTACCACTAAATTTTTACTATTAATTCTCCCCGAGAGTTGTCCAAGTCTTTGCTGTGACGTGATGGTGATAGCTACTTTGTCGTATATTTATGTGGAGTGTCCTATTCAAATGACTGCAGGGCTGAGGTGAGGTTGACAGTGGCCCACATCACATGCAGAGTCACTGTGACCAGGGATCTTTTCCTGGCTGACCCTATTCCTGCAACCCTGGCCTTGGAGGCTTTCCCCAGTTTGTTTGGTCAGTTTGAAAGGAGCCTAAAGCTACGGTCACAAAGATTCCTACGAACAACGGGTTCATAAGAATCTCCCAGTTCCTATGAATTCTGGGGTTCACAGACATTCGTGGCGGGGGGCACAGTTTCTTACAGCTGCCGTTCAATTCACAAGAGCAACTTGAGGTATTCTTGAGAAATGAGGTGCTTTTCTGTCGTATGATGGCCCTAGAGTTCTTACATTCTTAGTAAGGATGCCTTGGGATCTTCCTATGGCATACTTACTGCCATCTTATGAAAATTTTAGTGCAACTACGGCACTCAAGTCATTGGTAGGAAGATCTTATGCCCTTCTGCACATTTTATCAGAGTATATAAGTGGCAGCCGTCCACTCTCCAACATTCTGTGTCCAAGTGATCATCACATCTGCAAGAAAATCTGTGGAAATCTTTTTGTTACTTTCAAGGTGGCAATAATGCAGAGAAGACTACAGCTGTACTCTACAGCTGCAGCACAACGACAAAGAAGATCAAGAAGTTGTAGCCGCTGCTTTAGTTTAACAGTGGCACAAGGAGCTGGAGAGAAGAAGCGGGCGACGCTCATGGGTGTGACCATGGATACAAAGGTGGCACCTCTACAGGCTGTTAGCAAATGTTGCACGGGTGACGTACTTCCACCTTATGAGTGCCTCACTACCGCCTTACGCACGCTGTACAAATCTCTGTACAAATCCCCATTCGTACGATGTTTCCTACGACCGCTGTAAGGGGCCCTCAAGAACAACTTAATCCCTTGCACTCCGGTCAATTTCCCTAAAAATGCCAAAAATTAACGTGCCCAAATTAAATCAAAAGCTGTTCTTCAACCCTTTGCAGCATCTTCATGGGGTTGGTCTCATTTAAAAGAAAACACTTTGAATTTTTTGGCAAAACAGTCATAATCTCTCTAAGTGCTCCGGCCACTAAGTAACAGTCATCTAAACATAGTGAACTTGAAGAAAATAAATTTGGCCTGGGTGTTTTTTTGGATACAAATGCTTGCAAATAACACACAGCTTCAGATCCGGGCTGGAAAATGCAACAGAAATGTAGAACCAAGTGTTATCCAGCTGAGGTCCAAATTTTGTAACAATACCACAAAAAATGAATATATTACACAGCTTTGTTCTCAGGTAGTTCCCAGGCGTTTTGGAACTGTGCCAAATTGTGCCAAATGGCACAGTTTGGAAAAACGTCTGTAACTTTTAAATGCTTCAATGTAGAAGCTTCATTTTGGGCTCTAATGAAAGGTGACACTCAGGGCTGTGTGTGTGTGTGTGGGGGGGGGGGGTTGCCCCCCCCCTCGCTACAGAGGATGGACATCGGCCATCGCTACACAACGGATTAGCCTCATGTGGCGATGTGGGACAGCAGCGCAGTTACAGCGGCTCCCCCACCCCTCGCTACAGAAGAATAGCGGGGGCGGGGGGGCGGTGTTCACGGTCTGGACGCGGCGAACAACCCCTTGTACCGCCATGCACGAACTTCAGACTTCGTGCGCCGCACAGTTGTAATTTACTGATCGGTCAAAAGTCGTTCTGGATTACAATTTTCAGGAATAAAGAATAATTTAGCTTATAACACCTTACCTCTTCAAAGCCACATTGTCCTGGCGAACTTCTCTTCCCCATTGTCAGACGAATGCGACGCTGGTCCGCTCATGGTTCTGGTCTCGCGACCCGATCAAAACATAATTCCATTATTGCAGTTTTGTGCTTCCATGATTGCGGTTTTTGGCGAACGATTTTTCAAAACAAATAACAGTAGTAATTAAAAAAAGACTGGCGAAGGCGTGTGTGTCACTCAGCCTTCGTCGTCAGCCTCTGTCGGTCTATGACCATGGAAGAAATCATAACGTCTACTCTGCTGGAACCAAAACAAAATAAGCACCGCCTGTGGCCGAACATGCCGATGCGCGAATGGCACTCCCTGTCACACAGGTTGCATTTGTGGATGGTCTCCGTGCTGCTGGGTCTGTGGGGTTCTTCCTGCGGGTCCTTTTTTGATCCACTGCAGCAGACAGTCTTCACCCAGCCTTAAAAAAAACAGCTCGCGAACTTCTCTGCTTCAATTGGCTCACTGCATTCACAGCGTTGGGAGGCGGGTCCTTCTTGCTAGGTTTTCAGTCATTGGTTCTTCAAGGGTTCAGAAACCCAATTCAAGGCTCTTATTAGTCGAATGAGAGGTCAATCAGATGAACTAATCTGTTTGCGGCTGTGTCTGCAGCTTTTATTTTCAGTGTGCGCTTGGACGCCATACACCACCTACACTCTAGGACGCAGAGACTTGCCCGTCCGCGCTACAACAGAGTGCAAGAGGTTAAGGTGATCTTGTGGTATACTTATGGCCACCGTAGGAATTTGGGGTTCTAGAATTGTCTCCTGACCCTAAATAATCCATGATCATCTTGCGTGGTTCTTGTGTTGTTCGTACAGCTGCCCTATGATGAAGGGTTTTTTTTATGGGGCGTTTGTAGAAAATCTTGGACAAGACCATCGACCTGGCTACGAACTTATGAATGGTCTACGAATGCTGAATTCTCCTACAGCTGCCTTAAGAAGGCTGTACAAAATGGTCCAAAAATCGTTCAGACACTGTTCTCAGCCATTCGTAAGGGTATGTGTGACCGTAACTTAAAGGACTCATTGACTGCACTTTTTCCACATTTTAACAGCTCACTCATGTTTTAATGAAGTGTTTGTGACATATTTTGTTCACATTTTCTTGAATTTTTTAATTATTGAAGCATTATTTTTTTTTTAAATTTTTCCTGGCTTTCTTGAAACACTCTGATTCAAAGCCCATCACTTTAAGAAACATCCTGTTCAACTCTGCCCTCCCTCTTATGTCAGTTAGTCATTAGCTGAGTAGTTTCTAGTCTCCTTCTAGCTTGGATGAGCAGCGCTGGTTCACTCATCCGCTGTTGGTTGCGTGTCTCCCAACAGTCTCATTGGAATGCCACAACAAATCGCTAATGCCACACACTGAGCAACCCACCAATCGTCACAACCTGAGTTGAGCTACTGGACCTCAAAGTGCACTGTCTCGCTCCGCTGCTCTCCCATGGCCAGCTGGGGGATGCGCCGTCACAAAGCGGCTCCCCAACATTGCCTGTGGGGGTGGAGTGGAGTTGCGCAGAACCCCTGAGGATGGTGTGGGAACTCTGGGGTGCAGCCTCGGGTCGCGTCGTAGGTGGTTGCTGTGACCGGCACGCTGGCTGTGGGACCACTGCGGGGCCACTGGGGGGGTGGGTTGTAGTGGCATCGGGTATATTGTGGACTGTGTACTGGTGAACCAGGTGGTAACAGGGATGGTTATTAGGGTGGCTAAGGTCTGAAGAAAATAAAATTATAAGCCACGCTTGGGTCGCGCTTCCTGGTGTTAGCTTGGGGGCTAATAGGCTACCTTTAGCACCCCTCCACCTACATGACACACAACTAGGCAGGCCAATAATAGAGCAGTGAGCAGGTCACAAGGACGGCAGTGGGTGGGCTTTTTGAACACTTGATGTAGAAGAATTACCAGTAAGAGTCAAAAAACGTTTTTTGGAGTTTCTCTGAGAGAAAAATGAGATAAAGGCAGTGTGCTTTTTTCAGATCGTTGACTGTTTGGAAAATGTTTGGCTAATTACATGGCCAGTTGACACATTTGAGACAGTTAAAATCTATAAACACACCATTTTTCAGTCAATGACCCCTTTAAGTTAAAGTTAGGCGGGCTGATCCATCAGCCTTGTTCCACTGAGGTGATCTCCAAGGTGGTAGAAGACTGACCTCTGCCAGCCAGCCAAGGCACAAGCAGTCCAACTGTTGCTCTATCACAGCCAAAATAAAAGAAGCCAGAATAACCTGAGATCTCAACTGTGGACGAGTGAACCAGGTGGAACATAGAGGTCTTGTAATGTGAATAAAGAATGGAACAATCACCTTAAACTTTTCTGAGACTCCTTATTTAACTCTGACAGTTTAGATGCCCAGGGGGGATAATCCCACTGTGGGGTCTGCACTGCTGGCCTTAGCATACAGCTGTATGGTGTAGATCAGCTTCATGGTGGCCCAAAGCACCCATGCCACACTCTATCAAAGGCTTTTAAAGCCTATGAAGTACTATGAAATGACAGTGCACTTTCCATGCACTTTCAGCAGAAGTACTGGTGTAAAACAGTGTTAGTACCCTGTACTTTGTTTCACTGTACTGACACCAATTTATATTAGTACTTTCACTAAAAAGTACAATGAAAGCACCTTGTAATTTCATAGTACTTCACAGGCTGTGCTATAAACACAACCACAACTAGGCCTGTGCGCTATGACCATATATATTGGGTGACGTGATTAAAAAAACTACCATTTCATATAAAACTATATCGTTCATATCGGGATTTAAAAGACACCCCCCCGTTTCTACTTGTTCCCGCCCCGCCTCCCCCTGCAGTGCACCAGGTGTGTGGGTTCCGGTGGTTAGAACAGCAGCTAACTGCAAGCCAATGTTTTGGTCATATAGCCGCTACTTCTGTTGGCTAGGGATGTGGGACTGTCTGCCACCCTGCTGCGTCAGACAGGATAGTCCTCTAAGCTCGTTTTAATTGGAGGTAAGTAACGTTAACACCATCTCGCTGTAATTATAAAGCAGCAAATGCTAAATGACGACGCTAACTTGTTGCTAACAGGAAACATTATAGTGTATCAGACCATTGTTTCTTTGGTTTAAGTTACTGCCAAGTTTTTAAATTTTGTTTGAAAAAATATTACTAAAGCTGCAGAAGTGCATGACAGCGGCGCATACACACTAAATAAATAAATGATTAAATGTGTTGGAGGAATGAACTGGCTCTTAACGCAACCGACTTGATTTCTAATCATTTTTCATTGATTAAGCAGCGATAATACTGCAGTGGTGGCATAGCTGGTAGAGCAGCCGCCCCCACGACCTCCCGGCGGGGCCACACCAAAGACCATATAAAAATGGTACCGTCTGCCTTCTAGCTTGGTGCTCAGCATAGTAGAATGGGGAATGTTAACACACAGAGCTAGCAGAGGACTGACCCCCCCCACACTACTCAGGGCAGCTGTGTGGCCTCGGGTCATGAAACGGAGACGGGCTCCATCCCTACACCACGTGGTATTCCACATACTGTGGGGGGGGGGGGGGTAACAAAAGCAGCGATAAAGAATAAAGTTGAAGTCATCTCAGATGCACTTTAAGAAACCATTTTATAAGAACACTGCAAAATTAAGAGGGAAAAGGTGCATAAAATTATTTATGGATGAATGTGTACAATTGATTTTTGCAGTATATCATTTAAAATGTAGAAAAAGAGACGGTCCTTTTATGTTATTATATATAAACTATAGAATTTACAGAAAATGCATATCATGATATATATCATTATCATCAAACAAGATTACTTATATGGGATATGAAATTTTGGTTGTGTCATAGAGCCCTAACCACAGCTAGTTTTTTGTTCCCTCTGAGAACCGGAGCAGATTTCATACCTTCACCAAGGAGGTGATGTTTGTTAACAGGACTGCACAGATACTGCTGCACAGATCTTGATGAAAAGATCCACCAGCGGAAGTACTTGGACCAAAGATGAACCCATGACATTTTGGTGATGACCTGTGAGTGCATACCTCCACCAAGGGCCTTGTTTGTATTTGTGCAGCAGGGTTACACAAAATCTACTACATGGATTTAGATGAAATGTTCACCAGAGGTGGTTCTTGGCCTAGAGAGGAACCCATAACGTTTTGGTGTTGATCTGAGAATGCATACCTCCACCAAGGCTCTTCCCTTCTCACAGTGTGTTAGCAAGAATCCTCCAAAACTACTGTACAGACTTTGCTGCCATTTTCACCAGAACTGGCTCACGGCCGACACACAAACCCGTTACACTGTGGAGGTGATCCATGAGGGACAGAAGGAGGCCTGGCAGAGGTATGCACTCTCTGAGTGTTTTTCTGGTTACAGGTGTGAGCACGCTGGTTGTTCATGAGCAGGAGCCAGTACAGAGCCCGGGCAGCCCGTCAGGACTACAGGATGTGGTGTTCTGGTCTCTTACCTTGGAGCCATACAGGTCGCACATGTTCATGGTGAGTCGGGCAGACGTTCGCACGATGACTCCCGTGGTCTCACACTGCAGCACACAGTTCTCCATGTTCACCATCCCCTGACGCACACCTGGCAGACAGAACGACACAGTGGAGCAGTGAGCAGCACACTCCCAGTGGCAGCACTGCGGTTCATGAGGTTTCACTGGGAGCCTCATCCCAGCCAGTATGTCCATGTGGGCCCCGCCAAAGGTGAAATCTGAGCCGTCTGATGGGTCCCATCTCTGTTTGCCCACATAGACTTGACCCGTTTACCCATTTTCAGCTTAGTTTCTCATAAGTTTGCCATTTTCTCATAAATTTGTGACTTTTCCCCCCTAACTTCATGGCTTTCAATGTTGCTAACCTGCTAAAACGTGCTAACAGAACATCGACTAAAGCTGCCAACAACAGCGACCTTGTTGACTGCACGTGTGCACGCTCGTCTTCTGTGTAGTATTCAGACACAGACTTTGACAGAAAGGCAGTTGGACAAAACTGAAATCGTATTATGAAGGTGAAAATGCACCTGGGAGGAAAGGATGGACTGATGCCCAGGTGGACAGAGAGCTGGACCGCAGCTTTAGAATCTCCAACCAAGGCCTGCGCGTGATCAGCAACGCATCACCCATTCTCTGCTCCCGCCAGCGTCTCTAATGCGTCGGACACAGATGCCGAGTGGGAAATGATGCGGCTGAGAAGCAGGTGCTTTTGGATGTCAGAGCGCCCAGCGGAGCGTGGAAGTGAGAGACGGCTCCATCAGGCTGGGAGACCGCCATGACAAGGACGGCCTTCACGCAGCTGACAGCTGTCAGCGTCCCTCCATCAGCAGCGCCCAGGCCAGCAATGTGCCAAAAAAATCATCATCATGACTCAAGTTTTCTGGAAAATTTCAAACTTACTCACAAATTTGTAACTTTTTTTATTACTGTAAACTTGCAACTTTTTTCTCATAAATCTATTACATTTTCTTGTAAAACTGTAATGCTGTTCCTGCAAATTTGCTAACTTTTTCTTGTAGTTTTGGACCCCTCATAAATTGTCCATTTTTTTTTTTTTTTACTGTAATCTTGCAACTTTTTCCCTCATAAATTTGTTACTTTTTTCCTTGTAAATTTGCTATTTTCTTGTAAATTTGTGACTTTTCCCCCTAAATTTTTTAACATTTTTCCAGTTTCTCCAAAATATTCAACTTTTTTTAACTGTAAACTTACAGCTTTTCCCCATAAATCTGGGACTTTTTTCCTCATACATTTTCAATTTATTTACTCATACATTTACTACTTTTATTGTTAATTTCCAACTTTTTCAAATTTTTCCTCATAAATGTGACTTTTTTCTTGTAAATTTGCTATTTTTTTTCTTGCAAGTTTGTAACTAAGTAATTTCACATTTTTTTCTTATAAATTTGCAACTTCTTTCTCCTAAAGTTTCACTTTTATTCAGAAATTTGCTGGTATTTTTTGTAAATGTCATGTTTTTCTTATTTTCTAATTTTCTTTTTTTTCCTCATAAGGCTACAGAACTGAATAAAATGCATTTTAACCATCAATGCTAAGGATACATGCAAAACAAATATTTTGGGGAAATTTGCAACTTTTCTTATATATTTATGATTCTTTTCTCATTAATTTGCAACTTTATTCATGTAAACTTGCAACTTTTCTCATGTAAATGTCTGTATCTATATGAGTCATCATGTGTGGTGTATATGAAGTTATTAAGGCAGTTTTGCTTCCATGGCTAATCCCTTTGCCTATGATGCTGCGTGTGTTTCTGTCATTTTGGTCGTCTACTGTCATGCTGCTGTTACACTGGAATTTCCCAGTTTGGCATCAATAAAGTACATCTACACACGTGGACAGAATTGTTGGTACCCCTCTGTTAATGAAAGAAAAACCCACAATGGTCACAGAAATAACTTGAATCTGACAAAAGTGGTAATAAATTAAAATTCTATGAAAATTAAACCAATGAAAATCAGACAATGCTTTTGAATTGTGGTTCAACAGAATTATTTTAAAAAACAAACTCATGAAACAGGCCTGGACAAAAATGATGGCACCCTTAACTTATATTTTGTTGCACAACCTTTTGAGGCAATCACTGCAATCAAACCATTTCTGTAACTGTCAGTGAGACTTCTGCACCTCTCAGCAGGTATTTTGGTCCACTCCTCATGAGCAAACTGCTCCAGTTGTCTCAGGTTTGAAGGGTGCCTTCTCCAGACGCCATGTTTCAGCTCCTTCCACAGATGTTCAATAGGATTTAGATCAGGGCTCACAGAAGGCCACTTTAGAATAGTCCAATGTTTGGCTCTTAGCCATTCTTGGGTGTTTTTAGCTGTGTGTTTTGGGTCATTATCCTGTTGCAAGACCCATGACCTGCGACTGACACCAAGCTGTCTGACACTGGGCAGCACATTTCTCTCTACAATACCTTGATAGTCTTGAGATTTCATTGTACCCTGCACAGATTCAAGACACCCTGTGCCAGATGCAGCAAAGCAGCCCCAGAATGTAACAGAACCTCCTCCATGTTTCACAGTAGGGACAGTGTTCTTTTCTTGGTATGCTTCATTTTTGCGCCTGTGAACATAGAGCTGATGTGCCTTGGCAAAAAGCTCCAGTTTTGTCTCATCTGTCCATAGGACATTCTCCCAGAAGCTTTGTGGCTTGTCAACATGCAGTTTGGCAAATTCTAGTCTGGCTTTTTTATGATTTGTTTTCAACAGTGGTGTCCTCCTTGGTCGTCTCCCATGAAGTCCACTTTGGCTCAAACGACGGATGGTGCGATCTGACACTGATGTACCTTGACCTTGGAGTTCACCATGAATGTGTTTAGAGGTTGTTCTGGGCTCTTTTGTTACCATTCGTATTATCCGTCTCCTCCTGCAGCCATGTCCAGGGAGGTTGGCTACAAGTCCCGTGGATCTTAAATTTCTGAATAATATGTGCAACTGCATGGTGGCGCAGTGGTTTAGCACTGTGGCAGCACAGTTTACCCTCGGCCGGGGGATCGCAGGGATCATGAGATCGTGGGTTCGATCCCAGCCCCCGACCAACAGTGAGCTGTGTGGAGTTTGCATGTTCTCCCCGTGTTGCGCGGGTTTACTCCAGGATTTCTCCGGTTTCCTCCCGCATACCAAAAACATGTAGGTTTAGGGTGCTCGCGCACGCAGCAACCAGCAGCCGGTGGCTTGTCACCAGACTGCAAACCAAATCTACCTACGGGTACAAATAAGTAACAAAAAAAAAACAAAAACTGTAGTCACAGGAACATCAAGCTGCTTGGAGATGGTCTTATAGCCTTTACCTTTAACATGCTTGTCTATAATTTTCTTTCTAATCTCCTGAGACAGCTCTCTCCTTTGCTTCCTCTGGTCCATGTTTAGTGTGGTACACACCATGTCACCAAACAGCACAGTGACTACTTGTCACCCTTTAAATAGGCCGACTGACTGATTACAAGTTTGTAGACACCTGTGATGTTAATTAGAGGACACATCTTGGTTGAACATGTCCCTATGGTCACATTATTTTCCATCTTTTCTAGGGGTACCATCATTTTGTCCAGGCCTGTTTCATGAGTTTGTTTTTTAAAATAATTCTGTTGAACCACAATTCAAAAGCATTGTCTGATTTTCATTGGTTAATTTTCATAGAATTTTTATTTATTACCACTTTTGTCAGATTCAAGTTATTTCTGTGACCATTGTGGGTTTTTCTTTCATTAACAGAGGGGTACCAACAATTTTGTCCACGGCTGCATCTATTTAAATCTGCAACTTTTTTGTCGTTAATCTGCAATTTTTTTCTCATTAATTTTCAATTTTTTTCCTCATAAATTTGCTGCTTTTTTGTAAATTTGTCATTTTTTTCCTCATAAATGTCCACTTTTTCCCCTCATACATGTATGACTTTTTTGCATAATTGTCAGTGAAAGCTGCTCCCCCATTATAAGCCATGTGAGCCCAGGTGGGTTTAACATGGCTAAGATGTGCCAACATGGAACCCGCAGACAAACCTAGCTGGGAGCCATAAGACAGGGCAGATTGAACATATGGTGGGGCCCACATGTTCATGCTGTCGGGGAACAGCTGGACAGATGACCTGCGTATAGGTGCACTCACACTGTCCAACATGTACTGTACTCAAGCACTCTTGACCCCCAAACTGCAGATCATTTGACTAGTGTAATCACCCTGTAGAGTCCTCAAGCACAGAATACTTCCTCAGTTCTGGCACAGCTGGGAGAGATGTTCTCATGCATGGAACAGAGGCTCATGCACATGCTTCTGACTTTGCATCCCCCCACAACATGAATGTAGCACTGATGCAACCAACCCTCAACCATCATTTAACAACAAAGGCAGCAGCAAAGAGAGAATGTTGAGTATACAAATATACTTTCTCAAGAATGCAGAGATATGTGAGAAAATTCAGACTGAGGTTCAGTGGGGAAGGGGGGGGGGGGACAACAGGGACAGTTGAGAGCGTGCCCTGAAAAGCTGAAAGAGGAGTTGCAGCCCTCACAGGCCGTGGACTACTCACACAGGATGCCTTCGATAGCATCATGTTGGATGAACTTGATGTTGGTCAGTCTAACGTCAGCTCCCGTCGACTCCACAAATGAGTCGCCTTTCCTTTTCTTCTCGATCACCACTTCATCGGGAAACCCAAAACCTGAAACACACACACACACACACACACACTCCATGAGCTCTATAATCCCTGGGAATTTATTTATACTGTACAGCACCTTTCTAGCGTGGGATCGAGGACCCAGTCACACTGGAGTGATTGTCCTGAGTCGGAGCCAACGTCCACCTCTTTTGGACTGTGTCATCACACTGGGCCTCACTTAATTAAGGTCGCGTCTCACTGGGCCGTCACAGCTGGTGACTGGCGGGAGGTGACACACCTGGATTTGGCACACAGGGCTACGTCGCACAAATGTCACACAAACTCCTGGAGAAGTTTGTGGAAAAAAGTCACCGGGAGTTCATGTACATGTCATACACATGTTGCACAACATTAGCTCAACATGTACAGCCATGTGAAAAAATTAGGACACCCCATTAAATATTCACTTCCTTATTAAGAAATGTTCACATGTTGATGTCTAATCTTGTTTTTATTTATCTCTGGAAAAGAAGGTGATTTACTGTAATTGCATGTAAATAAAAATTAACCTCGTTTTACTCATTAAACAAAAGATATCAACAAAAACGTATTCTAACTGAGGAAAAAGTTAGGCCACCCTACCGCCTAAAAGCTAGTGTTACCCACTTTGGCTGAAATACAGTGGTGTGAAAAAGTGTTTGCCCCCTTCCTGATTTCTCTTTTTTTTGTATGTTTGTCACACTTAAATGTTTCAGATCACCAAACAAATTTAAATATTAGACAAAGATAACACAAGTAAACACAAAGTGTAGTTTTTAAATGAAGATGTTTATTATTAAGGGAAAAAATCAAACTTCTCTACTTCACGTTGTCAGGCAGGTCCTATTTAAGCGATTTCTTGATTGAGAGCAGGTGTGGCAGTAATCAGGCCTGGGTGCGGCTCGAGAAATTGAACTCAGCTTTCCAAAGATGTGATAAACCAGAGTTAATTTATGTTTTAACGGGGGGAGGGGGGGGAATCACTTTTTCACACAGGTAGGTTTAGATTTTTTTTTACCCTTAATAATAAACACCTTCATTTTAAAAACTGCCTTTTGTGTTTACTTTTATTATCTTTGTCTGATATTTAAATGTGTTTGATGATCTGAAACATTTAAGTGTGACAAACATACAAAAAAAAAGAGAAATCAGGAAGGGGGCAAACACTTTTTCACACGACTGTAACTTGAGTGAGACGCTTCTTGTAACCATCTACCAGTCTGTGACCTCGGTCTGAGGAAAGTTTGCCCCACTCCTCAACGCAGAATTCTTTCAGCTGTGAGATGTTTGAGGGGTTTCTTGCATGTACAGCCTGTTTCAACTCACCCCACAGCAACATATTTTTCTGGGGATGGGGGGGGGGGGCAGAAAACACATGACACTATTGTAACCAGCAATGATAGTTTTATTTATATTATTTATTTCTGTTTTTAATTTTGCACAGTAACTTTGCATATGGAACTTACCATTTGAAGTACTGTACAACCAAGACTTGAATGTTGGAATATTGGGCCAGCTGGGGTTCTACTCAGATGTCCTGTGTTTGGACTTTTTTCTGGTGTCATCCTTCTCTCCTTCCTCTGCTCTCACCTCTCCTGGACCCTCTGCCTGAACACGTTCCTCTCCTTGGCTCCTCTCTTCTGTCTCATCTTTCCCTCTCTGAGCTCTGTCTAATTCAGGTTCTCTCTCTGTCTGTGGTGGTATACAAACAGGCTAGAAAATATCCAGTGTCACGTTTTGCCCTGAAGGATTTTTTTTGTCATGGTTTACATAAATGACAAAAATATACAGTATGTGTTTGGGGTTTTTTTTGTATTTTTATTCTAGTGTTTCTTTTTTCCATCGAGAGAGTAGGGAAGGGAATAAAAACATTCATAATAGTAATTTGCTCATACTTTAATTATATGTTCAGAGGTGGGTATAGTAGCCAGAAATTCTACTCATGTAAAAGCAGTACTATGAAATTAATAACTAAAAGTAGACAACTAAAAATTTCTAGTAGAGGGTACAAGGAGACAAAGAGCACCCACGTAAAAGCTTGAGTAATGACTTCAGTCTTGAAGGTTTGAGGTTTTTCTCCAAAATTTATAACAATTTTCTTATAGTTTTCTACTTTTTATTTCATATTTAAAGGAAAATGCCTCAAATTTATAAGTCAAAAATTTAAGTGAAAAATAGCAAATTTATCTTTAAAAAAATAGTAAAAAGCTGTTTATGAGAGAGCAATGTTACACATTTTGGCTATTTTGATGTAAAATAAAGTTTTGTGGCTCCATGCAGATTTTCTGGGACAAAAATTGCTTAAAAATGCTCTTGTCATAGAAGAGGCTGCTGACCCCTGGTATAACTGCACAAGACACTCCCTCCAGGATTTTGTGATGCTGCGATTGCACTAATTCACACTAAATCACTGATTCGCCGCATCTTTTGTACAACTTTGTCCTATCACCGCAACTTTCCCACATATTTTGTCCAATCGTTGTCAACTTCCGCCAATTTCGCCCATCAAATTTATCCCTGAGTGGTGCTCAAACGCTCAGTCTAACCAATCAAATACATTGCTGCACC
This sequence comes from Pholidichthys leucotaenia, assembly GCA_020510985.1. NCBI lineage: Eukaryota > Metazoa > Chordata > Actinopteri > Cichliformes > Pholidichthyidae > Pholidichthys > Pholidichthys leucotaenia. The sequence goes on along the minus strand of CM035847.1, from coordinate 312,746,646 downwards.
ACGCTCACTTCCGTGTTTACAGTCAGTATTAACAGAACACATCAGCAAAAACAGTGTGTCATTTAAAAAAAACAACCCACTCACCCGTGAGTTTTTGCACACCGTCCCTTCCTTTGTCTCCCCCGGCTCACTGGTGGAAGTGTCCTTGTGTTTCTATCCTGACCGCGAAGTGCCGGGTTTGTGTTGAAAAAAAGTCAATGACCTTTTTAAAGCTGTGAATCTCTGGTCTGGATACGGACCAATGCACGCCCCCGGCAAACCCCCAAGGAGAGGCCCTCCTCCCGGTAAAGGAAAGATGAGTATCTGATGAGACAGGTGTGTGTCAAGACGCAGCAGATAGACAGGTAGGAGTCGGGCACGGAAAGAGAGAGAATATCCAGTAATTTTTTTCAGAAAAACAGACTTTGATAGAAAATACAGAGCAACAGAATAAATTATTTCTTTTTTCTCTGTGCTCGGTTGGGGGCCGCTGCAGTTAGAGAGTTGTTAAATGAAGGCGCTGCCATAATTTCCAAATCTAAACTCTTTAACATGCATTCAGTGCAGTTTAGCTGTTGTAATGGATAATTATTTTTTCATCCTTTTCAGTTCAAATTCTGAGCAAGAGTTAATAGAGTTAAATGCCAAATTTATGAGTAGCTACTTCATTATCACTTTATTGTGCTAAAGTCTGTATTTGCTGTTGCACAAAAGAGTTTCTGAATAGCAGAAGTTTCTGATTAATTTACAAATTACTGTTTTTTGACAATTTTTAGACAATCCTGTGTTTTTCTTGAGGTATTATACAAAATATATTTGCAGTAGATTACTGAAAAAAAAAACATCTGGTTTAAAATTTGTAATTCTTCTCAACTTTTAGTGGGAAAAAAAAAACTCCCAAAACATTACAACTTTTATTGCAACTTAAAAAAAAAAAAAAAAAAAAAAAAAAAAAAAAAAAGCTCCCACAAATTCTGGCTTTTTGGACAGCAACAATCATAAAAACATCTCACAAAATCCAGGAGGGACTGACAAAAGTGGATATTTCATGCACAGTATCAGTGCAATATGGATGATGACTTTGTGTGATCATCCCCTCCACACACTGCACAGACAGCGGAGCACTTTCTCCAGCAGACTGCTACAGCTCCGCTGCCCAACAGTCAGGTACAGGAAAGCTTTCCTGCCACATGCCATTTCACTGTACAATAACTCACTCTGATGTGGAATTTTGACATAACTATGCTGCCATACTGCACCTTACAGTATAATTGGTACCTCACATTTCCCCCTGCACCTTATAATCCTTTGTACAGTCGGTACTACAGGGGTTAAAGCAGAACAACAAAAAAAAAAAATCCTGAGCCTGAACTTTTTTCTGGGGGCAGGGTCACAGGGGTGGACACACACACACACACACACACACACACACACACACACACACACACACGTGCACGCTCATATATACATACACTACCGTTCAAAAGTTTGGGGTCACCCAGACAATTTTTGTGTTTTCCATGAAAAGTCACACTTTTATTTACCACCATGAGTTGTAAAATGATAGAAAATATAGTCAAGACATTGACAAGGTTAGAAATAATGATTTGTATTTGAAATAATAATTTTTTTCCTTCAAACTTTGCTTTCGTCAAAGAATCCTCCATTTGCAGCAATTACAGCATTGCAGACCTAACATGATTGCACAAGGGTTTTCTAATCATCCATTAGCCTTCTGACGCAATGAGCAAACACATTGTACCATTAGAACACTGGAGTGATAGTTGCTGGAAATGGGCCTCTATACACCTATGTAGATATTGCACCAAAAACCAGACATTTGCAGCTAGAATAGTCATTTACCACATTAGCAATGTATAGAGTGTATTTCTGATTAGTTTAAAGTTATCTTCATTGAAAAAAAGTGCTTTTCTTTCAAAAATAAGGAAATTTCTAAGTGACCCCAAACTTTTGAACGGTAGTGTACATATACGCATTTATAATCTGTAATATATATCATCATCACTTCGTCACTCTATAAATTCAAGAAATCTCTGTGTCACGATCATAGCACATCATAGGACGGTCTATGATGTCTGCATGACGTCCTCTGATAATCCTATGATCTCAGGCAACATAGGACTCGCGATGATATCATATAGACAATAGGACTGGCTACCGATGATGTCGGCATGATGTCCTATGATGCCTGCCTTGATGCCTTTATGATATCATATAGACCATCACTCACCAAAAGAGATACTCCTCACCCGATTAAGAATACACACCTATACAATACTTTAAACCACACCCATTCAGTCAAACTGTATACCATGGCAAATTATTTTACGGCCAATAATAAGGAAGAGAAGGATTCAAGAAATCTCTGTCAGTGTGTCACGATCATAGGACCGCCTATGATGTTCCTATGATGTCTGCATGATGTCCTATGATTTCAAGCATCACAGGACTCGCGAAGCTGCCATAAAGACAATAGGATGCGCCAAACCAGCACAGGATTAAGCCATCATATAGACAATAGGACGCGCCATAAAGAGCACAGGATTGCCTATGATTTCCCTATGACATCTACATGACGCCTGTATGACGTCACAGCGACACCAAAGTACAGAGTCACTTATGATGTCCCTATGATGTCTACATGATGTCCATATGAAGTCATAAAGACACCGTATAGACTGATTCCAGAAAATCTGTGTGTGTATCGCAGTGTCTATGCCTACGGTGTCTATATGATGTCAGATAAACACCACAGGCACATCATAGGCTCAGTGAAACATCAAAGATGCCGCCGAGGACACAGTCCAAGGACGGATAATTTTTTCACACATACGGAGTTGTTCAGAACTCCTCATAAGAACTCCTGATAAGTCTGTGGTGGTAATGCACCTGAAGCTGGTTGCCAACCGCCAATCAAATCTAAAAGAAGAAGAAGAAGATATACAATGATATAGAGTGAAGTACGTGGCGGTAATGCACCTGTAAGCTGGTTGCCAACCGCCAATCAAATCTAAAAGAAGAAGAAGAAGATATACAATGATATAGAGTGAAGTACGTGGTGGTAATGCACCTGAAGCTGGTTGCCAACCGCCAATCAAATCTAAAAGAAGAAGAAGAAGATATACAATGATATAGAGTGAAGTACGTGGCGGTAATGCACCTGTAAGCTGGTTGCCAACCGCCAATCAAATCTAAAAGAAGAAGAAGAAAACAATAGTGCATTGGCAATGGCAAGTATTGGCATTAAGGAGATCCCTGCTTCAACCCAGTCATACGTATACAAGGTAAAGTTTATCATTACATTGTTAAACTAGAAAAGCACTCAGAGAGCGCAGACCTCCGCCAAGCGCCACAATTCCCCCCATACAGTGTTTGTGTGTACGTTTTCAGATTCCTTGAGCATGTAAACATATGACTAGCAATTGGATTCACGATTATTTGTTTATTTGACAGGGACAGTGCAATAAACACACAATTAATCAATGACAATCAATCTGATAGTGATAGGATTAGTGGTTCAGTAGTAAAAGCATTGCCTCCTTGGCGGAGGTAATAAACTGAAGTGTTGCTGTTGTGTCCAGCTCCTCCACTGACGGATGCAAATTGGGTAGACAGGTTGCCGTGGGTTTTATATTATGTTGGGGTTTCGCTCCGCGGCAAACGAGAATTTAGAAGCTTCGCTGGCAGAGAGCTCGTTATTGCGCAGCTCCTATGGCTGGCCGGTGAATTTCTGCCAAATGCGCAGCTCCTATGGCTGGCCGGTGAATTTCTGCCAAATGCACAGCTCCTATGGCTGGCCGGGGAATTTCTGCCATCACTTTTAGCATTAGAGTGACACATATCAGGCGCAGCATTACTGGCGCCGGGATTCCTCTCTGTTCCGGAGCCGCAGGACAAAAGAAGGTGCGATAATGGTTGGCGTGGGTTTTATTGGGTTTGCGGTCCGTGGAAAAAAGAGGATTTGGAAGCCTCCCCCGGCAGAGAGCTGGTTTTTACGCAGCCCCTATGGCTGGCCGGGGAATTTCTGCCAAATAATCCGGCGCCGGACAGCTGCCCGTGTCAGCTTTTGCAGCGTAGTGCAAACACAGACAGTCTGGCGAGCCCTGTTTTCTGTGTGCTTTTGTGCCTAAAACTTTGAAGAAGGCGGAGTTTGTGTTCATCAGACACGACGACCAGCGCCCTCTATTGCGCCTGCGCACATGTTGAAAATGGCTGTATGTCACAGTGTTGAAAAATGCTTTAAAAAATTCCTGTATCCAGACGGTGAACCGGATCACCCCCAAAATTTAATCAGTTCTTCCTTGTACCATTTCCAACAACGCCTGAAAGTTTCATGGAAATCCGTCCAAGACTTTTTGAGTTATCTTGCTAACCAACAGACAGACAGACAGACAGACAGACAGACAGACAGACAAACACACAAACTCCGGCAAAAACATAACCTCCTCCTGGCCTTTTCGGCCTGGCGGAGGTAACAAGCAAAACAATACAACAGTGTGCTGGCAATGGCAAATATTGGCATTAAGGAGATCCCTATGCCTGCCTTCAACCCAGGCATATGTATACAAGGTAAAGTTTAGCATTACATCGGTGCTCCTCTTCCTGAACAGGGTCGAATGCCATTTTTTGCTCAGATCTATCTTCATGATCCTGTCCATGAACTGGAATTACGACACACCTAACCCTCAACCAGTAGTCTGAACGAAGAAGAAGAAGATCCACGAGAGGGAGAGCAACAGAGTGAGGAGAACTGCTGCACGCCAGAAAACATGCCATGAAGATCAGAGCTTAAGGGAGCTTTGCAAGACAGTGGATACACAGCTCCAGGATATGATCAGTTAAGCTATGCCATGTTCCGGCAGTTACCTACGCAATCGATGGAACTGGTGCTGAAATTGTTCAACAGAATATGGAAGGAGGGGGTTATCCCAAGTGGGTGGAAAAAGTCTGTAATTTTACCATTTAATAAGCCAGGGAAAGATCCAGCTCATCCAGGCAACTACAGACCAATAGCATTAACGTCACACTTAAGGAAACGGATAGAGAAGGTGTTAGTTTACAGACTCTCATATGTACTAGAACAAAGACAATTAATAAACAACTATCAGAATGGTTTTAGAAGAGGAAGATCCACGGTGGATGCTCTAGTTAGGGTAAGTAATGATATTGAAAAGACTCTCAAAATGAAAGAAGTAATGGTAGTTTATCTGGATATTGAAAAGGCTTATGACCTACTGTGGAGGGATGGACTTCTTATCAAACTGAATAAAATGAGCATTGGTGGTAGGATGTATAATTGGATAATGGATTTTTTAACACACAGGACAATTTGGGCTAGAGTAGGATCAGAAGTTTCTAATGACTTTGAAATAGAAAATAGTGTTCCTCAGGGGAGTGTGATAAGCCCAGTTTTATTCAACATAACGATTAATGACACGTTTGAGGATCAAGAGGGATCATCAAAACAGCACTATATGCAGATAATGGAGCCATATGGGCCAGGGGAAGAAATGAGAAATTTGTGTTCAAAAACATAAGGAAAGCAATGGAGAAAGTGGAAAAGTGGTCATATGACTGGGGATTTAAATTTTCAAACAGTAAAACCTGCTACATGATTTTCACAAAAAAAAAAAAAAAAATACCCGCAGAACTGCTACAGAACCATTAACATTAAATAATCAACCAATAGAGAAAGTGAGTGAGTTCAAATATCTAGGATTGTGGTTTGATAGTGCATACACATGGAGAATTCATGTTGAAAATCTGGAGACAAAATGCAAAAAAGTCAATCTCATAAAAGCTGTAGCTGGACGCGAATGGGGTGCAGATAAACAGGCTTTGAGTGGTCTTTGTGACTAGAAAAGCGCTATATAAGTGCAGGTTAGTTAGTTAGTTAATTTACAGAGCACTAATGCGATTGACAATAGACTATGGATGCATGATTTATGGAGCAGCAGCAAAGACGACTCTGGAAAAAATAGAATGCAGCATAGTGTGGCGGTTTGGTGTAAACCCCCACAAACAGACTGGACAGACACAGCGCTCGGCTAGAGCAATTAACAGAACAGTGAAATGTATGTATTAATGTCTACAGGCAGCCCCGCTTCTTCTGGCTCTCTACTGTGATGTTAATGTCACCTTTCATGCATTGTGTTCATGCGTCCTGTCCTTACTGTGACCTAGAGACTGAGTCAATATGTAGATGTGCCTTGTAACCTCTTTGTTCTGCAGCTGGAGCAGAGTCTAGCAAATCTACCTACAGAGGGGTTTCAGTCACGTGACCCGCGTGCCTAGCCACGCCCACTGTGCGCCATATTGGCGGTCAACCGTATTGCCTGCCAGGCTTGTTTACATGACAAAGATCGTGAGTGTTGCAAACTTCTGAGTCTTCTGGAAGTGTGGGACAGGTTAGCTGGTAGTTTATCACTATTTATCATGTCTGAACGTGAAGGAGGTCTGAGTGAACAGACCAAACACCTCTCTGGCATCGAATTGAAGCGGTATCAGGATAAAATAGCCATTCTAGGAGGCTGTGATCCTTACACTGCACCTGGCGTGTTGTTCTCCCCCATCACAGCTGAGGATGTCACACTGCCAGACTTTGAGTTCAGTGACTTGATGATTTACCTGATCGTGCACCCTTCACCATACAGTCTGGAGAATTTTGAGGCTCACAAGACCAAGCGAGACTCACAAGCGAGTGTACTTTGTGGGAGTCCACAGAGTACATGCACGACCGTGCGCTTTGCGCGATATTGTGCTTTATCATAGCGTGATTAATACATATGTAAGCTCTATCAAGTGTTGTGGGATGTCTGGTGCATGTGTTTGGATGGGCAGCTCGGTGCTGGACGTGAGTGAGTGATGGCGTTTGCGCAGCTGAGGCGCCCCCCCCCCCCGGTGTGTGTGGCGAACGGTGTGTGATTTGGTGCGGATAAGTAGAAAGAGCGAGGCCACCAGAGCAGGTAGAATTTGTTGCTGACAACAGTGCGGTATATAAATAAAGCCCCAACGCTTCAGCAAAACGGCCTGTGCTTCTGAGTACCACAAGAGTGAGATTTACTCGGGAATTGACCGCGGAGGAAGATGCATCTCCCCTGCGTCCCAAAACCACAGTTAGGAGATGAAAGGCAGGAACGGTCAACAGCGATATTGTGCTATTATCACAGCGTGATTAATACATATGTCAGCTTTATCAGGCATGCGTTACAGCGCGCGATCACAGACTCCTGTCTGCCGCAGTGGTTTAGCACTGCGGCAGCACAGTTTAACCTCGGCCGGGGGATCGCGGGGATCATGAGATCGTGGGTTCGATCACAGCCCCTGACCAACAGTGAGCTGTGTGGAGTTTGCATGTTCTCCCCGTGTTGCGTGGGTTTACTCCGGGATTTCTCCGGTTTCCTCCCGCATACCAAAAACATGTAGGTTTAGGGCGCTCACACACGCAGCGACCGGCAGCCGGTGGCTTGTCACCAGACTGCAAACCAAATCTACCTACGGGTACAAATAAGTAACAAAAAAAAAAAAATTCTCCTTCTGTCCACGCCTATTATGGCAGTGAACAGCACAACACGTGTCCGACATGATAACAGCGAGAAAACAGCGATGACAGGCACCAAAACAGGTGTAGAACTGGTTTGTTTATATAGGCACATACACAGACACCTCCCGCGCTTGACCGCCAGCATGGCGGCGCCGGCCTGTGACGTAGATCCGTGATGTCACATGAAAAACCCTAATTGTGATGTATGTCTCTCAAATGCAAATGTCTCATGCCTGTTCTGCAATCTCTTTAATCATACCAACTGTTGGGGAATGCTCTTTGATGTATTGTTGTAGTTGGGTATATATGCTGCAACTCTGTAACTCAAACTCTCTCTCTCAATTCCACTTCCTCAACTGCTGCTGCTGGACACAGACTTTGTGTCCTCCTTCTCTGAGAGAGCCGCTGAGCTCGCTCCCGGTGCGCATGCACGGCGTCGGGAGCGGAGCTCGTGACGGCGGTATGATTTAATAAACTCTACTTAAAACCTCAGCATCGCTGCTTATTTTATCATCCGCCGCAATAGACCGCTTCGCCTGTGCATTGGAGCTGTTAAAACAACCCCAAACAATGCAGTTTTAATAGAAACAGGAGAAATGCCAATGGATTTGAGAAGAGATAAACTCGCATTATCATACTGGGTCAAGCTGAAAGGAAGTGAGGAAGCAAATATTTCAAAAATAACACTACAAGACTGCTGGGAATATTCTAACTTCCAGGGACACGGGTTTGGGTGGACAAATGAAAGAAAAGCCAGAATGTATGGACTAGACACTATTGATATAGCTAACACCAGTCCAGTGAGTAATGTTCCCCCTTGGCTGTTTCCGGGAAAAGAAGTAGACATTAGTCTGCTAATGAGGAAAAGGATCGGCATATGAGTGAAGTTGGTGTTAAAACAAGCATTTATCTCAAGAACAATTACTATAACTACTTACAGCTCTATACTGACAAAGAATAAGAGGGCTCTGCTGGAGTTGGAGCATACATTCTAGAGTTTAAAGTGACCATTATGGGGTAACCCCCACAACAGCCACGAACAAACAGAGCGCTCAGCCGGGGCAATTAGCAGAGCAATGAGATGTGTGTGTTGAGATCAATAGGCAGCCTCTCCTGTCTAGTTCAGGCGCCAGTATCCTGTGGATATGTATGACTCAAATGCAAACCTTCATGCTTCCTGCTCTCATTGTGTTGCAAATGTCCCATGCCTGAATGCAGTTCCTTTGATGATAACATGTCTTTGATGTATTGTCTGTAGCTGGGTATTTAAGTGGCTGAATATGATATGTTCACCCTCTTCTCACTCTGACTGCTCAACTGGCCACACCATTGCCTGAGAGCCTGAGGACCACCCAGCCCGTCTGCACAGGGCTGGAGTGAGTTCCTATGATGGCGATGATTGATGAATAAACTTCCTTAAAAACTCCAGTCGCCGTGCCTTATTTTAACATCGCCACACTGGTGACCCGACACTGAAGAGAACACGCCGACAACGAATGCAGCCCCGATGGTATCTCCGACGACAAGAGAACGCAGCAGCCTGACGCAAGAGCACTGCCCTCCCTTCTGCCACACGACAGACCTCGACACAGAACCGAAATCAGGCAAACTCCCTCGGAGATCATCCACGACTGGGAAAGCTGCAGAAAGAGTCATTGTGCGATCCACGCCTGAGATCTGCACATCCATGCTTGAACCGGCCGAGGGACAAAGATCGTCTCCTCCCTCTCACCGCTCCTACGCATCTGCGCGAGCCCGAGGGACAAAGATCGTCTATTCCCTCTCACCGCCCCAACGCACCATGACCCGGCACGAGCGACGACCAACAGCCTGAACGGGGGAGACCATCAGCGCCGACTGCGCAGATCTCCATCAAGCCCCCTGACCCTGATTCGCCTCGCGACAGCGGACCGGTAAGGCACAGAAGCCTTGCATCAGAACAGCGCAGCTGGAAGGCACGTGGCCGCAGCGCGTGCCACGCACCAGAGACGAGCTGGCTCTACAGGCTGATACATCATCCTCCGCCGCTGCACACGGCTCTTCAGGGCTACTCACACACCTGAAGCACACACGCAGCCCGCACGCAGGATTTTGTGTAGGTCTCAGCCACGGCGCACGACGGGAATTCAGCCGTCAACGGTCCCCAAGGGCTTCGGGGGCCGCGCACGCGCCTAAAGCCGAAGTGCCAAGTCCCTCACACAGCTTCAGCTCCTGCTTTTCTTCATTACCGGACTGAATCGCGAGAGGAATCAGAGACTAATTTTTCTTCCCACAGCCACAGACATCCCCCGGCACTTGCTACCCCCACCCTCCTCCCTCCCCCGGCACAGACCTTCCCGGCAGCTCGCTCCCAATGCAGGACGATCGAGGCCTCAGCTCCCCGCTAAGCCCTCTTGGGGGGAGTGTATGGGGTAACCCCCACAACAGCCACGAACAAACAGAGCGCTCAGCCGGGGCAATTAGCAGAGCAATGAGATGTGTGTGTTGAGATCAATAGGCAGCCTCTCCGTGTCTAGTTCAGGCGCCAGTATCCTGTGGATATGTATGACTCAAATGCAAACCTTCATGCTTCCTGCTCTCATTGTGTTGCAAATGTCCCATGCCTGAGTGCAGTTCCTTTGATGATAACATGTCTTTGATGTATTGTCTGTAGCTGGGTATTTAAGTGGCTGAATATGATATGTTCACCCTCTTCTCACTCTGACTGCTCAACTGGCCACACCATTGCCTGAGAGCCTGAGGGCCAGCCAGTCCATCTGCACAGGGCTGGAAGGCAGGAAGGAAGTTCATCAAAGTGTGGGCAGCCTTCCTTGCCACTTTATACTTTGGACCGTAAATGAACAGACCAAAAGAGAAACGTTCACCCAAAGCCTGAAACCACTCGCGCAAAATATCAAAAAGTGCAGATAAACGAAAACATTGAACAAATAAATGCTCCAGGGTCTCAACTTGGGAACAAAACAAACATTCCCCCCCCACAGTCGGATCGAGGCGTGCTCTGTATTTATTCGTAGCTATTGCCCCATGCACAATCCTCCACTGGAGATCTGCTGTCCGTTTCTCAATAGGTAGCTTGTACATGCACCGCCAGCTGTCTTTCAGGGAGACCTCTGGCCCCAAAAAACCCACCCACCTCGACTCTGTGACATCCATCAGAGAGCGCAGATTCAGAACCTTCACACAGATGTGATACACCGTCCTTGTCCCAACAAACTGGAACTTTCCCAGGCGAGGATTTCTGAAGGTCAGCAGGTGATCCTCTCCTCCCTGCCACTCCCCCACAGCTGGTTTTATGGAAATGGCAGGAAAGGTGGACACAGTGTCGTCATCCCATTGATTTGAAAGAGCGCGGTTTGTCACAAACGCTCGAATCGGTTGTGGCAGGGCAGCGCACACGTCCCCCACCACCCTTTGCAGCAGTCTGACAGATGTAATGTTGGCACTCCGCCTCAGCGTATCCATCGATGTGGTCGACATCTTCATAAGATGACCAAGCTTGGTACAGCGTGCCTCCCGCAAACAAGTCCGCAGACTGACCGACTGCAGCACCTCAGCGTCGATGAATCGATTGAAAAACAGTGGTTCCTCGAACAGCCACATGCCCGGTGTCTCGTCATGGAAGCAGGCTACGGTGAAGACTCGCCATGCAAGACGGACGTGTAAAAAGCAGATAGTCCAGTAAGGTCCACCTCCCCAGATGTCACGAGGAAGAGCTGCTTATCATAGCCCAAGCGACCAACTCTCCTCAGGAGCAGTTTAGCAGTGTCCATCCGGCAGGGTCCGCATCCGTAAAGGAGGCATTGTGCAGTTCGAAGCCTGAAGCAGGCGATCTTGGAGTGTGTGTCCACCAGGCCCTGTCCCCCCTCGGCCACAGGCAGGTAGAGAAAAGGCGCACGGACCCAGTGCCAACCAGACCAAAAGAAGTCCACGATGATCTTCTGAACCTCCTCCACGAGGCTCCTGGGCGGTGTCAAAGCCACAAGCCTATGCCAAAGAGCCGAGGCGACCAGATTATTGGCGACCAGAACCCTGCCCCTATATGACAGCTGTGGTAGCAACCATTTCCATTTTGAAAAGCGAGCACACACCTTGTCCTTAACACCCTCCCAGTTCTTTCATTCAAAAGCCTCCGAACCTAGAAAACCCCCTCAACACTTTGAGACCGGCGGTCCCCCACTGAAGACCGCCGGGTAGGCGAGGGACGTCTTGACGCGACCACTGGCCCACCAATAGACCCTCACTCTTGGCCCAATTCACCCGTGCAGAAGATGCCCTTTCATAAACTGAAAGTGTCCACCAGACGCTGCACATCCCCGTGGGAGGTGATGAAAACATTGACGTCGTCCGCATAAGCAGACAAGACGATCGGGCGGCAACAGCTTGATGGCCCCGGCAGACCCAGACCACCCAGCCGAGTGCGCAACCTGCATAGCAAAGGCTCAATAGCCAAGCTGTACAGCTGACCCGAGAGTGGACACCCCTGGCGTATTCCCCGGTGTACAGGGATTGGCCGACTCAGGCCTGCCCCCATCTTTACCAAACACTCAGCTCCAGTATATAGCAGATTGACCCACCTCAAAAACATATTTCCAAAACCAAACCCCCTCAGGGTGGAAAACAAATAGGAATGGTCAACCCTATCAAAAGCCTTTTCTTGGTCCAAAGACACAATCCCAAACTGTAAGTCATGACATTTACTGAGCTGGAGAACGTCACGTATGAGGAAAACATTGTCCATAATGTTTCGGTCAGGAATACAATATGTTTGATCCTTATCTACGATCAAACCCAAGACAGTGTTCAGTCTGTTTGCCAGGGCTTTAGAAAGCACCTTGCAGTCCGTGCAAAGAAGAGCCACGGGCCTCCAGTTCTTCAGCAGGGCCAAGTCCCCCTGCTTAGGCAACAGAGACAGCACTGCACGACGGCAGGAGACAGGTAATGTTCCCTTACTGTAACAGGCAGTGAGAACGTCATAGAAGTCTGATCCAATAATATTCCAAAAATGCTTAAAAAATTCTGAAGAAAGGACATCAAGTCCAGGTGTGCGTCCCAGAGCCATCTGATTAACAGCCACAGTTAACTTATCCAAAGTCAGGGCACAGTCCAGAGTGGCCCTGTCCTCTGGGCCGAGCACCGGAAGGCCTTCGAAGAGCTGATCTTGAGATTCTTTGCAACACGTTCCCGCAGCAAACAGGGCCCCGTAGTAATCCACTGCATGGCGCCGCATCTCGGATGGGTTCGTAGTCAGCCGACCATCTGGGAGCGTCAAGCAAGCCATCAACTTCTTTTTCACAGTAGACTTCTCCAAGTTGAAGAAGAAGGACGTTGGTGCATCCATGTCCTGCAGGCGAGTGAAGCGTGACCTCACTAGCGCCCCCTCCACTCTTTCCTGCATGAATGTGCGCAGGGCCGATCTCTTCTCCTGCAGCAAAGGACCAGCGGTAGAATCCTGACCCGTAACCAAGCTGGCCTCCAGCCTCTTGACAGCGTCCTCAAGTTCACTGACCTTGGCCTTGATGATGGCAGTTGAGTTTGCAGCGTACCGTTGACAAAAAAGGCGAATTTGCACTTTGCCAACGTCCCACCACTGTTCAAGGGAACTAAAACGAGCCTTTGTGGTCCTCCAGTGTTCCCAGAAGCACACAAAATACTGAAAAAAGGCGTTGTCCTGAAGGAGCTTGTTATTGAAGTGCCAATAAGATTTTGCCCGTATCCCTGGTGAGTTCAGTAACACCGCAGTAGCCAGGTGATGATCCGTGAAACCGACGGGACTTATGTTACTGTGAAGGAGTCCGGGTCTAAAGGTTCTAGAAACATATATCCTGTCTAATCTAGCAGCACTGACAACACCGTCAGTGACCCTGACCCAGGTATACTGTCTCGCGTTTGCATTTTTAGACCTCCACGTGTCCACTAAGTCGAACTGCACAGTGCAATTTTCCAAGCATCTAGAAGACTGCAGATGAGGTTCTGCATTAGTGCGATCTACAGTGAAGTCCAAGGTACAGTTGAAATCACCAGCAACAACAAGTTGTTCTTGGTGATAGCGCTGCAATTCAGTAGTCAGTATATTGAAAAAGGCAACCCTTTCAGCACCGTGGTTTGGCGCGTAAACATTTACCAGGCAAAACACGGAATCCCCTATTTCGGCCCTGACAAGAAGCAGCCTGCCCCTCACTATCTCCACCACCGATAAAACTTGTGCATTTGCTGATTCCCCAAACAAAATGGCCACTCCTGCACTAAGATTGGTACCATGACTGAGTGAAAAAGGGCCTTTCCACCACAAGCCCCAGTCCACTTCATCTGCCAAAGTGGTATGAGTTTCCTGCAAAAACTAAACGTTGAGACCTTTTCGTCTGAACAGGTCACTAATGAATCCCCTCTTATGATTACCCCTCCCACCATTGATGTTTAAGGACCCTAAATTTATTTTCTGCATTGGGCGATAGATGTGAGGAGCACCGTGCTGTTGCCATGGAAATCATTCCATCTTTGCGCGCTTGGCCTTTTGTCCCCCTGCTGATTTACGCAGGGCTGTGAGGTGCTTCTTTAGGCGAAAGGGTTTCCTTTCATCCGGGAGGTCAACCCCAACCTGCTTCTTCAGTACATTAACAGACCGAATGAATTTGTCAGTGTCACTGAAGTAATCAGCGACGTTAACGGCCCTGTTATTATAGGTTTCATCCAGGAAAGCATTTATTTCTTCTAGTGAATACAAATCTGGTTCCAAATTCAGTTTTTTGGTTTCAAATACCAAATCCGCATTGGTACTGCAAGTTGCCCCAATAGACTCAGTTTTAGCAGACACAGTGTCAGATTCACACTCCATTACCTCGTCAGCACAACTCTGCTGACTGTTAGATTCAGATGGCACGTCATCTGGTGCAGCTGATCCAGCATCAGCCACGTGTTCCGGGGCGGCGCCTATATCAGGCGACCGGCGTTGTTCCGCCTGCTGCTCTGAAGTGGCAGCAGGCTGCGGAAGCTCAGCCGCTGATGTCACACAGCGCAATGCTGAGTCCACGTCATTGACTGTTTGGGCGCCATCACCAGCAACGCCCCCAGCTGCAGGCCGAGCTGCGGGCGCCACAGGCAGACTGTCCACAGACACAGTGGCAGGCCCCGGAGCAGGAGCGGCGGAAGGCCCCGCAACGTCGTCCGCAGCAGCGGCGGGTGTAGAGGCCTCGCTGGCAGGCTGTGTGGCCCTGCCGGGCTCCGCCGCGGCGGAAGCCCCCGCCACGCCGTCCACAGCAGCGTCGCAAGTGGAAGCGGCACCGGCAGCCTCAGCCGCGGCTCCACCAGAGCCCCCCGCCGGGCGCCTGTGCAGGCAGGCGAAACATTTATGGCCCACGTCCCCACATTCAAAACACTTCATCTGTCCCGAGCTCGCATACACCATATATTAGCTGTCCCCGTGTTTGACCCGGAAGGACACTTCCAGAGTTTGTGTGGGCGAGTCTAGAAACATGAACACCTGTCACCTGAGTGATTTCACATGCTTTAACTCGGCTTCCCTGATTCCCAAACTCACGTGTCTAAACGGGCCCGCAAACTTCCCGAATCTGCGGAGCTCCGTCGCCAACTGCTCGTCAGTGACGAAAGGCGGAACACCCGAGACGGTGATAAGCGTTGATGGAACTGATAAGGGGGACACTTGTACAGACATGTCCCTGATTACAATACTGCTCGCAACCAGAGCGTGGACATTCTCCTCAGCAGCCTTAAACACAACTACAGCTCTATTCATCCTGGACGCATAGCGGATCGCATCATGGCCCACCTGGGCACCCACAGCCATAAGGACCCCCTTCACAGTAACAGTGGCGTCCGGGGGAACGATCCGCACCCCCTGGCGGATAGATGGAGGTGGCATTTCCAAGGTCGCCATCCTCCTCCCCAAAAAACAAAAGTTTATTATGCGGGCAGTGATGGAAAAACGAAAAAAAGTCCAAAAGACCACGGAGTTCCCTATTTCCGTTCTCCTCCAGAGAGAGACAGAGACAGAGAGAGAGAGAGAGAGAGAGAGAGAGAGAGAGAGAGAGAGAGAGAGAGAGAGAGAGAGAGACAGACTGACTGTGAAAAAGCCTTTATTGCACACTTCAAAAAAAATGTAAGCACACCAACATCATGCCTCCAAGTGTGTCACATTGGAAAAAGCGCAAACTGAAATGTCCCCCACACACACACAACACAGAGCAGTCCCTGCAGTCCACCTATTCTAAGATCCAGTTCTGTGACAGTCAACTGCAGTCAATTAAACGTCATTTACCAGTTTGTTCAAACAATATTCCAAAAATGGGTAAAACAGGCAGAGGAACGACCGCCATTCATTCCTCCTGCCGGGCGTGCTTGACCGGCGTCCTCCCTGCTGCTTTACGCAGGGCTGTCAGGTGTTTCTTGAGGCGATAACGCTTCCTTTTATCCAGGAGGTCCAGACCAACCTGCCTTCTTAGCACATCCACAGACTCAATGAATTTATCAGTGTCACTGAAGTAGTCGGCGACCCTAATGGCTTTGTTATAGGTTGCGTCCAGGAATGCATTTATTTCTTCCAGTGAATACAAACTCATGCTTGTACTGCATTGTGCCTCAATAGACTCAGCATTAGACACAGTGTCGTTCTCAGATTCCATTTCCAGGGTCCCGGTGTTTGTCAGCACAACTCAGCTGACTGCTTGGTTCTGCCGGGCCAATGGATTTATCATGGGCCACATTTTCCTGGACGCCACCCTCAGCAGGTGACTGTCGCTGATCCATCCCCCGCCGTGTAACGGTAGCAGCTTCTGGAAGCACAGCCGCTGATGTCACACAGCGAGATTCTGACGCACCATCAGGTCGGTGCTCCTTCCCCTCCTCCGATGCGGCAGCAGCTGGCGGAGGCACAGCCGCTGACGTCACACAGCGAGATGATTGTGACGCACCATCAGGTCGGTGCTCCGTCCCCTCGTCCGAAGCGGTAGCAGCTGCCGGCGGCACAGCTGTTGACGTCACACAGCGAGACGATTGTGACGCACCATCAGTGACCTTCTTGGCGACATCGCCATCCACACTCCCGACCGCAAGCTGGGCCGCGTGCGGCGCAGCCGGGTCATCCGCAGACACAGCGGCAGGCTCCGGAGCTGGGGTAGCAGGAGCGGAGGCCGCGCCGCCGTCCGCAGCTGCGGCGTGAGTGGAGGGCTCGCCGCCGGTACCATGCGCGGCCCCATCAGGGCCCTCTGCCCGCTGCCTGTGCGGACAAGCGAGAGAGAGAGAGAGAGAGAGAGACTGACTTTTAAAAAAGGCTTTATTTGAGAGAGACTGACTTTTAAAATAAGCTTTTATTGCACACTTCAAAAAAATGTAAGCACACCAACATCATTCCTCCAAGTGTGTCACATTGGAAAAAGTGCAAACTGAAATGTTCCCCCCCACACACAACACAGAGCAGTCCCTGCAGTCCACCTGAGAGAGAGAGAGAGAGAGAGAGAGAGAGAGAGAGAGAGAGAGAGAGAGAGCTGAGTTTTAAAAAATCCCTTTATTGCACAATTCAAAAATGCAAGAGCACCAATATCATTCCACCAAGCGTCTCACATGTCCAAAGTGCAAACATAACTCATCCCCCTCTCCCACCCAACAGAAAATATGCCCTACAGTCCATCTATTGGTGGATGCCTCCAAATTGTCCCCCAATTTATAGTAAGGAAAACAAAAACAGGATCCACAGTGCCAGTGTTAGTAGTCCGATTCTTCCATGTAGTCTCTGCAAAGAAGAGCCACAGGCCTGCAGTTGTTAAGCAAGGCCAAGTCCCCTTCCTTCGGCAGCAGAGACAGCACTGCACGCCCACAGCCAGTTCCGTGACAGTCAACTAGAACGCCATAAAAGTCTGATCCAATACCATCCCCAAAGTGCTTAAAAAAGTCAGAAGAAAGACCGTCAAGTCCAGGTGCATGTCCCAGAGACATGTGATTAACTGCTACAGCTGACTCATCCAAAGTCAGTTCACAGTCCAGAACAGGCCTGTCCTCTGGGCTGAGCCTGGGAAGACCTCCAAAGAGTTGGTGTTGAGAGTCTATGCAACATGGTTCTGCACCAAACAGGGCCCCGTAAAAATCCACTGCATCTGCATGGCTCCTCATCTCGGATGGATTTGAAGTCCTTTGACCATGTGGGAGTTTTAAGCAGGTCATCTTTGCAGCAGTCTTGTCCAGATTGTAGAAAAAAGATGTTGGGGCATCCATGTCCTGCAGGCGAGTAAACCGTGACCTTATAGTCCGTGCAAAGAAGAGCCGGGCAGCAGAGATAGTACGCGTGCCGGCAGGAGACCGGTAAAGATCCAGTTCTGTAACAGTCAATTAGAACGTCATAAAAGTCTGATCCAACAATATCCCAAAAATGCCTAAAAAAAGTCAGAGTAAAGAGTCATTTATTCCTTCTGTCGGGCACGCTTGACCATTTGTCCTCCCGCTGCTTTACGCAGGGCTATTAGGTGCTTTCTGAGGCGAAAACGTTTCCTTTCATCCAGGAGGTCAAGACCAACCTGCCTTTTTAGCACATTAACAGACTTAATAAATTTATCAGTGTCACTGAAGTAATCAGTGACTTTAATGGCCCTGTAATAGGTTTCATCCAAAAAAGCATTTATTTCTTCCAGTGAATACAAACTCGTGTTTGTACTGCATTTTGCCTCAATAGACAGTATTAGACACAGTGTCGGAATCAGATTCCATTTCCTCGTCAGCGCAACTCAGCTGACTGGTTGATTCAGCTGGCCCAGCGGATTCATCATGAGCCACATTTTCCTGGATGCCACCCACAGCAGCTGACTGGCGTTGTTCCGTCTGCTGCTCTGAAATGGTAGCAGCCACTGGAAGCACAGCCACTGATGTCACACAGCGAGATTCTGACGCATCATCAGTGACTTTTTGGGCGCCATCACCAGCAACGCTCCCAGCCATAAGCTGGGCTGCGGGTGCCACAGCCGGGCTGTCCACAGACACAGCGGCAGGCTCCGGAGCAGGACTGGCGGAAGGCCCCGCAACGTTGTCTGTAGTAGCGGCGGGAGCGGAGGCCGTACTGCCGGCCTCAGCTGCGGCGGAAGGCCCCGCCACGCTGTCCGCAGCAGCGGTGTGAGCGGTGGCCGCACCGCCGGCTCCAGCCGCGGCTCCATCAAAGCCCCCCGCCCGCTGCCTGTGCGGAGAGGCGAACCGTTTATGGCCCACGTCTCCACATTCAAAACACTTCATCTGTCCTGAGCTCGCATACACCATATAGGAGCCGTCCCCGTGTTTGACCCAGAAGGACACTTCCAGAGTTTGAGTTGGCGAGTCCAAAAACATGAACACCTGTCGCCTGAGTGATTTCACATGTTTTAACTTGGTCTCCTTGCATCCCAAAGTCACAGTTCTAAACGGGCCCGCAAACTTCCCAAATCTGCGGAACTCCGTCTCCAACTGCTCGTCAGTGATGAAAGGTGGAACACCTGAGACGGTGATACGCGTTGATGGGACAGATAAGGGGGACACCTGTACATACGTTTCCCCGATAACAACACCGCTCCCAATCAGGGTGTGGACATCCTCTTCAGCAGCCAGAAACACAACTACAGCTCTATTCATTCGGGACGCAAAGCAGATCGCATCATGGCCCACCTGCTCGGCCACAGCCAGAAGCACCTCCTCCACAGTAACACTGCTGTCCGGAGGAATGATCCGCACCCCCTGGCGGATAGACGGAGGTGGCATTTCCAAGGTCGCCATCCTCCACCCCAAAAAAACAAAAACAGAGAGAGAGAGAGAGATTCTTTGCAAAAACAGATAAGTCCAATTGTGTTCAAAATGAGAAAAACAACTTTTCATCTGTTGGTTTATAGGCGTTAGTATTTCCAATTCAGCTTCTAAGACATGGTCACTTGAAATATGAGTATCTCAGACAATAAAGCCAAAAACTGAATATCAACTCTGTTATTTTTTGCCAATTTTTGAGTACTTCTTGCCACAAAAACAGGTAGGTCCACAACACATACTTTTGCAAAAACAGACATGTCCTGAAAACCATGCTAGTTTGTCTGGTGAACGCATCATTGGTTCATCTGCTCCATCAAAATTATCCATATTCGACAGAAAATACAACAAAATTGGGAAAAAAAAAAAAAAAACTGGCAGGGAAATCATGCAAAGCGAGCAGACCCAAGTAGGGGTCTTTGCAGAACGCAGCTGAAGCAGACACACACATGACTGGCTGGTCTCAGCATCTAAACACGTGACTGGCTGATCCTTGCTACACCATTGAGTCACGTCACCCAAATACAAAGTGCTGATTTGCCGTGTGTGGAGTTATCTGCTTTTGTAAAAACAGGGTCCCGGTGTTTATCGGCTTTTGAAAAAAAACAAACAAACATGAACTCCACAGTGTATATAACTGCGGATGTAGCGGATTTTTAGAAAAAACAATTTGAACTTCTATAAGTAGGTAATGTGAACAGTTGTTTGTACAGAGGGAAATTTTCTTGGAAGTGGCGTTTATTGGTTTTTGCAAACAAACTCTTCATTTATATATATATATATATATATATATGAAACAATATCTGAAAATGATTTTCCTTGAAGGGCAGCGCGGTGGCGGAGTGGTTAGCACTTCGCCAGCACAGCAACTCACCCTTGCTCGGGGGATCCTGGGTTCGATCCCAGCCCCTGACCAACCCTGTCAAATAGGACACCTTACCCAGGCTTCAAAAACTTACTCTCCATCCTACAGAATCAATAGCCATGTTTACATGGACACAAGTAACCGGATTAAAATCGATCGGAATAAAAATGCTTCATGTAAACACGCCAATCTGAATATTCTGACCCGATCACGCTCATTCAGATCAAAATTTCCTTCCGATTGAGACGGGTGGGTTATGCCAATTGCTAATCCAATTGGTGCACATATAAACACTTATTCCAAAGTTTGGGTAGAAAATATGTTTACTGCATATGTCTGCACGTCAGCCACACGTCGATGTGACGTATTTCCGCCTTTACAGCAGCTAGCGGAAGACATTGCGGGAGTAAAACAGAACTGGTCTGTATTGTCCTGCTGTCTCCCTCTGTTGGTCATATGCAGAAGTACGTACTTGTAGCTTCATTATGGAGACCAGCAGAAGCAAAAGTACAGTCTGAATAACAATACAGGTCCATTTCAAAAAGAGAAAGACATGAAGCGGGGTTTTTTACATCGGAAGTTGCTTCTTCTTCTACTATTTCTGGAATGTCGGATAATTGTGTGCATGTCAAAATGATTTAGTCCGTTCAAACGTGTGACACATGGAAACACACGTCCTAATCAGATCAACTTTTTCAGGATTCATGTAAACAGTAAAGTTCTGATCTGAATTGAAATCAGATTGAAGAAATTTTGCACATGTAACTGTGGCTTATGAAAGGTTTTGTGTGTATGTTGAAGGATGAAAGTCACGTTTCGAGTCACTCACTCTGCTGTCATTCTTCGATTAGGAGTGCGCCACACTAATCTCTATAGAAAAAAAATGGATGGGCCAGTGGTTTCCAGAAGTGAAGCTACCTGGCCGCCATATTAGTACTGAGTGTTTTGGGTGTACTAATGTGGCGGCCAGGTGGCTTCACTTGGCTCTGTACTCATTAATGGGGCGTGAGCTAACCAGGTTTTCTATAGAGATCAGTGGAGCTAAATACGGCAACTCCGCTTGGACACAAATGGTGCATTCCGATCGCCCTACTCCGAAGTGGACTGCACAGGGTATTCTGCCATATTAAGTGAGATTCCAAACCGAAAGGAGCGAACGGTCTTCAGTTCAAAGGGAATTGAGAACTGAGCAGGGAAGAAGTGAACAACAGTACATCACTTCACCGGAGTTTGACAAGATTACCCATAAGCCTTTGCACCTCAAATAAGAGTAAAACAAACTATTGTTGCTAATGTTATTAACAAGCTAAATTGATGTTGGTTATTGTTTATATCAACTGATTGTAATAAAAATATATTTGCATTAATATTTTATTTAAGAAATATAAATTATCCACCATAGTATTGGTATGCGTCTATGGTTACCGTGGTAACGCACGAGGAGGGAGCTGACAGTTACAGGGTGTTTCAAATGGAGAAATTTTGTGAAGAGCAGTTAACTGATATTCCCTGAAAACGGTGCAGGGTTTAGGGAATACAGTTGAAGTACACTGTGGATCGGAACGTAGCTAAAGTGCTTCTGCGTATAGAAATAGGAAGCAAATTTCCCTGCAGCCAAACAAAAAAACCCAACTCTTTGGAACTACACGATTCACGTGAATGACATATTTGGGATTCATTTTGGTGATTTTTGCCAAAAAGTGACTAGTTTGCAAGTATGAATACATCTTACATTGGCTAGTCTAGCCAATGTCTTGCCAATGTGCAGAAGACCTCTATAAGATGTATTCCTGACGCAAACTTGCTGACACTGGTTCAACGTACGTGTGCTACTGGGGACATGAACTGTGATTACTACGTCAACATGGAGACAGAGCATGTCCTACCCTCTATTGTGATGGAGTCAGTTATGAAGATGGAGCTGCTGACGGAGTAGATCCCTGGAAGAACTATGACAACGTCGCCCTTGTGACATGACTCCACGGCCGACACTGGCTCCCTGTGGAACTAAACACACCAGGACACACGTTACTCACTTTGAACATACAGTTTGTTCTTGTGCACAAAGACAGAAATGAATTCAAGTTAAACTGAAATAAAGCCTGGGGGTGAAATGATTCATTAGTCCAGTGCAAAACTGGGTGCCTACTAAAACATGGAATGAAACAAGACATCTGCGCATTTAAAAAAAAGCTATGAACCACTGTCTTGCCAATGTGCAAACAACCTCTATAAGATATTTTCCAGATGTTGAAGCGATGCTGTGCTGTTGGGGTGAAGAGGTAACAGTGTAGATTAAACAGCTTTGTCCCAGGTCAATGAATCCAGATGTGTATAGTATGGACCTGGATTTCAGTGTCCTCAGAGAAGCACAGCGGTATCAGTTTAGCATTGAAGAGGGACTGGAGCTGTACGCCACTGCAGGAGGCTGTAACCACATGAACCACCTTCATACCAGACTCTCTTGGTCCACGGCTTTGCATGCACTGGGGCCTGACGTTTCCTTTGTAGGCCAGCACATACCTGGACAGGTGGAGAGAAAGGTGGATGTTACAGTCGTTGTGTAGACTTGTTAGCCATGAAGGTGAACAACAATAGAGGAATGGATCCATACCTCAACAATGGGTTTTCAATGATGTGCAGCTTGCGTTTAAATGCTTCCAGTTGGTCGTAGAGCTTTAAGCCCTCCACCATGGACACGTTGTCCAGCTCAGAGTCAGAGTCGTGGCTGAGGCTGCTGCGCAGTACAGAGAACTTCTGGAAACACTGGGAGCAATTCCCCAGTAAGGACTGGTATTCTGACACCAGACCTGCAGGCACTCTGTCCTCCAAGATGTCGTAGTGACTGAAAACATTTAAAACAGAACTGTAAAATGAGCCAGTTATAGTCTTTTCAGTGTCCCTACCTGGAACAGGAATGTTACATAGAGCTGCTTTAATGTTATAGGAACAGAACATGAAATCTCACTTTATGCAGATGATGTTCTCTTATACTACTTGGATGATCATATCACCACCTTTTGTTTGCTGGAAAACTTACAACAATTTGGACAGATTCTGATTTGAAAGTGAATCTGCTAAAACAAAGAAGCCATGCCTACAGAAGCAGGATCAGCTCCACATAAGTTCCTTTAACACAAGTTACCTAAAGACAGAACCCAGGTGGAGACAGAGGTGTTACTTCTTGTAAAAAAGCTTGTTAAACTAAATCAGCCTGAAAAGCTCATCAAGGTGGAGGAACTGTACCTATTTCTTGGTTGGGGAAGATAACCATTCTCAAAATGAACATACAGTGAGTAAAATAAGTATTGAATGAGTCACCATTTTTCCTCAGTAAATATATTTCTAATGGAGCTACTGTAGTCAGATTTTCACCAAATGTCAGCAACAGCCCATGCAATCCACACATGCAAAGTCAAACCATAGATGTCCATAAATTATGTGTAATAACGTGAAATGACACGGGGGGGAAAGTATTGAACACATGAAGAAAGGGAGGTGAACAAAGGCACGGAAAGCCAAGACACCAGCTGAAATTTGTCAGTAATTAGAAAGCAATCCTGACCCTTGTCAGTCATATGTTGTTGTATGTTTTTATAGCTAATTTACATATTTATTGTCTGTCCTTTCATTTTAATATTGTAACTGTGTTGCTGCTGTCTTGGCCAGGTTTTCCTTGTAAAAGAGGTTTCTTATCTCAATCTGACTAACCTGGTTAAATGAGGGCTAAATAAAATTTAAAAAAATTTAAAAATGCAATGTGTGCATCATCAGAGTACAGTATCTCACAAAAGTGAGTACACCCCTCACATTTTTGGAAATATTTTATTATATCTTTTTGTGGGACAACACTGAAGATATGACACTTTGATACAGTGTAAAGTAGTCAGTGTACAGCTTGTATAACAGCGTAAATTTGCTGTCCCCTCAAAATAACTCAACACAAAGCTATTAATGTCTAAACCACTGGCAACAAAAGTGAGCATACCCCTAAGTGAAAATGTCCAAATTGTGCCCAAAGTGTCAATATTTTGTGTGGCCACCATTATTTTCCAGCCCTGCCTTAACTCTCTTGGGCATGGAGTTCACTTGAGCTTCACAGGTTGCCACTGGAATCCTCTTTCACTACTCCATGATGACATCACGGAGCTAGTGGATGTTAGAGACCTTGCGCTCCTCCACCTTTCGTTTGAGGATGCCCCACAGATGCTCAACAGGGTTTAGGTGTGGAGACATGCTTGGTCAGTCCATCACCTTTACCCTCAGTTTCTTTAGCAAGGCAGTGGTCATCTTGGAGGTGTGTTTGGGGTTATTATCATGTTGGAATACTGCCCTGCAGCCCAGTTTCCCAAGGGAAGGGATCATGCTCTGCTTCAGTATGTCACAGTACATGTTGGCATTCATGGTTCCCTCAATGAACTGTAGCTCCCCAGTGCCAGCAGCACTCATGCAGCCCCAAACCATGACACTCCCACCACCATGCTTCACTGTAGACAAGACACACTTTTTTTGTACTCCTCACTTGGTTGCCACCACACACGCGTGACACCATCTGAACCAAATAAGTTTATGATGGTCTCCTCAGACCACAGAACATGGTTCCAGTAATCCATGTCCTTAGTCTGCTTATCTTCAGCGAATGGTTTGTGGGCTTTCTTGTGCATCATCTTTAAAAGGGGCTTCCTTCTGGGACGACAGCCATGTGGACCAATTTGATGTTGTGCGCGGCATCTGGTCAGAGCACTGACAGGCTGACACCCCACCCCTTCAACCTCTGCAGCAATGTTGACAGCACTCATACATTATTTTCAAAAGACAACCTCTAGATATGACGCTGAGCATGTGCACTCCTTTGGTTGATCATGGCGAGGCCTGTTCTGAGTGGAACCTGTCCTGTTAAACCGCTGTATGGTCTTGGCCACCGTGCTGCAGCTCAGTTTTAGGGTGTTGGTAATCTTCTTACAGCCTAGGCCAGGGGTGTCAAACTCATTCCATGGAGGGCCAAGACCCTGCAGGTTTTACTTCCACCCAGTCTCTTCAGCAGGTGTTTTCACTGATCAGCAATCAGTAGGAAGAAATTCAGATTTTTTTTTTTTCTCTCATTGTCATAATCAACGTGTTTTATTTAACACTCTGTTCTTAACACCCCACAGACTGACTGTTTGGAGCCTCCTCTGAGTGATGCAATGATTTTATGAACTTTTTTATTGATAAGGTGGCCACCACCAGGGCTCTCATCTCAGCTCCTGCCTCTGATCCCTCTGTCTCTGTCCCTTGTTCTGCTGTTTTTAATCAGTTTGAACCTGTGACTCTGTCATTTTTAGAGGACGTGGTTGGCCACATTAAGCCCTCAGGGTCTCCCTGTGATGCTGTCCCTCCTAAACTTTTTAAAGAGGTGCTTCCCAGTATAGGCCAGTCAGTTCTCGCCATCTTGAACAGCAGCCTGTCATCTGGTGTGGTTCCTGCAAATTTTAAACATGCAGTAGTACAGCCCTTGATTAAGAAACCTGGTCTCGATCATACCATGTTGGCAAATTTTAGGCCTATTTCCAAGCTGCCATTTCTCTCAAAAATTTTAGAGAAAATTGTCTATATGCAGCTGAAATGTTTTCTGGATGAACACGGTATTTTGGAGATTTTTCAATCTGGTTTCAAAGCTCTTCATAGCACAGAGACAGCCTTGTTAAGAGTTTTTAACGATATTCTCTTGGCATGTGATTCAGGTGAATATGCTGTTCTTGTGCTGCTTGATTTAACTGCTGCCTTTGACACAGTGGACCATCATGTTTTAATTTCCCGTTTGCAGCACCTAGTGGGCATTTGTGGCACTGCTCTCAACTGGTTTAGATCCTATCTGTCAGACAGGACTTTTAAAGGTAGCATATCTGGGTTTGAATCCTCTTCTGCTCCTCTGCCTTACGGGGTCCCACAGGGGTCAATTCTAGGGCCCATGCTTTTTTTCTCTGTACATACTTCCACTGGGTTCCATTTTTAAAAAGCATGGTATCTCTTTCCACCTGTATGCTGATGACTGTCAGATTTATGTCCCTCTAAAACAAAAAGCTGCCTCATCAGTAAACTCACTCCTGGCATGCACTGAAGACAAAGTCTTGGATGACCCTAAACTTCCTAAATTTTAATGATAAGAAGACCGAAGTGATGGTGTTTGGACCTAGTCGCCCCGTGAGTCCCTTCCTGTATACTTGGGCCCCCTTACTCCCTTACTTGGGCCCCCTTACTCCTTATGTTAAATCCACAGCTAGGAACCCTGGTTTTATCATTGTATCACCCTGGTTTTATCATCATCATGATTTTAAATTAGACATGCAGATTCGTTCTGTGGTAAAATCCAGCTTCTTTCATCTAAGGCGTTTAGCAAAAGTAAAACCCATTCTCTCTAGACCACACTTGGAAACAGTAATTCATGGTTTTATTTCATCTCGGCTGGATTACTGTAACACACTTTACGCCGGTGTCAGCCAGTCATCTCTTTCCCGTCTGCAGCTGGTTCAAAACGCCGCTGCTCGTCTTTTAACGGGTACACGTGGAAGAGATCACATCACACCCATCTTAGCTTCACTCCACTGGCTGCCCGTGTATTTTAGAGTTCATTTTAAAATTCTTTTATTTGTTTTTAAATCCTTGAATGGTCTTGCTCCACCTTACCTCTCTGAGCTTCTGCATCCCTACGCTCCCACCCGGTCCCTTAGGTCAGCTGAACAGCTGCTTTTGGAGGTACCAAAGGCGAGGCGCAAGCTCAGAGGGGACAGAGCCTTTCCGATCATGGCCCCCAGGTTATGGAATGGTTTACCCCTGGACATCAGACAAGCACCTTCACTGTCCATTTTTAAAACACATTTTTACTCCCTGGCCTTCGACCCAGTATGAGACATTGATTTTATTGAATGAAATGGATTTTTATTTATTTTACTTTTTACTGTGGTTCTTGTGTTAGCGCCCTTTGTGTTAGTGCCCTGCTTTTATGTTCTCTTGCTGTACAGCACTTTGTGTAGCGAGTGTTGCTTTTAAAGTGCTTTATAAATAAAGTTGATTGATTGTATGTGGAGTGAAGACTCACATTCCTGCACTGTAACTTAAAGCATTTGCAAACTGTTATTTTAGACTGGAAGAAGTTCTTTTATTTTCATCTGAAGCCTGATTGAACTTTTAAAATCACAGACCCTGAAAAGTTTTAAATAAGATGGACTGTTTTTTTTATGGATTTCAGTGTTACTCTTGTTTTGAACATGCAGCTTTCCATGCTGCAACAGAAGCTGCTATTTGAGTTTTTGCACTATATTTTTGGGTTAAAAGACTGCATTTTAATTTCTGTAATTTAATTATGTTACTCCAAACACTTTTATTAAGCTGCCAAGTTAAAGTTTCCAACTTGTTTCATGGGTTGTTATTCTATTCAGCTATGGGAACTTTTTTATAATAGGCTATGTTATATTAAGACAGAGACTGACAACGTGATTTTCACAGGTGTGCAAGTGTGAACAGGTGAGGTTAAACATCTGCACCTCAGAGGACCCTTCGGTGAAGCTCCTGAAGTTTGCGGATGACACCACAGTCATCGGTTTGATCCGGGATGGTGATGAGTCTGCATACAGGCGGGAGGTGGAGCAGCTGATCCTGTGGTGCGGCCAGAACCATCTTGAACTTAACCCAGCCAAAACGGTGGAGATGACTGTGGATTTCAGGCGACACCCTCTTTCATTCCCCCCAGTCACCAACCTCAGCAGCACAGTGTCCACTGTGGACTCCTTCAAGTTTCTGGGTACCACAATCTCCCGGAACCTGAAGTGGTCCTCCCATATAGGCACTGTCTGGAAAAAGGCCCAGCAGAGGTTGTTTTTTCTGCGTCAGCTCAAGAAGTTTGATTTGCCTCAGGAGCTGCTGGTTGTCTTCTACACCGCCATCATCCAATCTGTCCTCTGCTTTTCCATCACTGTCTGGTTTGGATCTGCCACTAAACAGGACAAGACCAGACTGCAGCGGATCATTAAGTCTGCGGAGAGGATCATTGGTACCGACCTACCCTCCATTGAGAACTTATATCGGTCCATAACCAGGAAACGGGCGGGAAACATCTGTGCTGACCCGTCACACCCCGGCCACAAACTGTTTGAACTTCTATCTTCTGGTCGTCGTTACAGATCACTGAAGGTCAAAACCACCCGTCACAGGAACAGTTTCTTTCCTCAAGCCATCACTCTGATGAACTCCTAACATTCACCTAGTCCTACCTGTTGCTGTACTCATGACTTTTCATCCATTCTTACATTGCACATAACTCTCACATTGCTTTTTACTTCATTCACATTATATCACTGAATCTGAGTTCACATTGAAATACTGTATGACTGTATATTTTTTCATATATTTCTGCAAAGTGTGGATAGTCTGAGTAAATAACTGCATATATTCCTGTATATATTTGCATCCTTTTATAGAAACGTGGACAGACTGTAATCTACTGTACATACTCTGTTGTCACTGAATCCTTATTTAAATCTTATTTAAATCCTCCACCTGAACAACGAGAGCAAGTTTTTAGCCAAAGTCAAATTCCTTGTATGTGTTGTGCATACTTGGCCAATAAAGCTGATTCTGATTCTGATGACCTGGCGCCTCAAACATGAGCCGTGCCAACAGGAAGCAGAGATGGTGAACATGACAGAAATAATCGTTATTAGCTGACTAATTGAAAAATATGAAGATATGGGAAAGAGTTGGTGAAGCCAGGTTAAGAGGAGAGGAGGCCAATCAGTGAGTAGCAGTATGGTTTTATGCCAAGAAGGAGTACTACAGATAAAATAAGCCTTTGTTAGTCCCACAAATTCCAGGATTACAGAAGCAAAGGGATAGCAGCACTCAGAGCAATAGTTAAAAAGATAATAAGGACTTCCGGTTATGGCGGCCACGTAGGAAGACGTGTTTCGCACTGCTCTGCTCCTAAAAATAAAAAGTTTACTAAAACTCTCTTAATTGGAACAAAAACCCATCCCAGCGTTTAGGCGCGGATATGGTAAAGAACAAGGCTGGGAAATTAGGTGGAGGAAAAAGCAATTCGACAAAACAACCCAAGCTAACAGACTTCCACGCTCGAGGCGAGGCAGGGAAAACTCCAGAGACTATGGCGGAGGAGGGAGCCAGCAGCGGAGCGGGAGCTGCTGAGGAGGGGACAAGCGCGGTGCTCGCTGCCATCAGCTCCATGAGAGCAGAGTTCTTGTCTAAGTTTGATGGAATTATAGCAGCGATAGAAGGTATGAGAAAGGAAATAAGTGACTGTATGGAACGAGTACCGCAGGCGGAGCTCCGAATTTCAAGCGCTGAAGATGACGTCACCAGCCTACAATCAAAGTTGCAAACACTGGAATTAAAATGGAAACGTCTGGAAGATAACGTCCTGGACTTGGAATCCCGCTCACGACAGAATAATTTGAGGCTGGTGGGCCTCCCGGAGGGAGCGGAGGAACGGGACTCATGTTCCTTTTTGGAAAAGTGGATTCCAGAAGCTCTGAACAACGTGGACCTGCAGTCATCGGTCGTCTTAGAGAGCGCTCACCGAATCGGCCCACCGAGAGATAATAAGACACCACCGAGGACGCTGATTATGAAGTTCCTCAGCTACAGAGATAAGATGACGGTCACCAATGCTGTGCGAGCTAAAGGGGAAATCAAATACCAGGATCAACAGGTGCGCTTCTACCCAGACTTCGCCACAGGAAGTCAACAATTAAGGAGGCAGTTCGACCCCACCCGCAAAGAGCTGCGTAACCTCGGGATTCGTCACGGAGTGATTCATCCGGCAAGACTGCTGGTCACATATAAAGGGAGAACCCACACCTTCAAGACCCCACAAGAGGCGCAGGAGCTCATTAAGCAGATCCAAGACGAGACTGATGGGAGCTAAGCATGAATATGACAAAGGTAGAACATTTAAGCATTTGTACAGGCATCTGATTGATCTGAAACATATAACATATCTACAAAATACAGACTGTATTAAAAAAAAAAAGCTATGATGCACAAAGTTGCTATAAAACTTTGAAGTTATGTTGAAAAAACTACAGAAGAGAGTTAATGTCATAAAAATAGTAGTAGAGTCAGGGTGATTGAGAGGAGAAAGAGAGAGTGGTTTGACTGATCCTCGCAGGTGTGGAACAGTCACTAGCTATAACGGGAGATGGAATTTTTTTGATTTTGGGGGGATACCCACGAATGTGGGGAAGGGGAATTTGTTTTTGTTTGGTTTGTAGGATGAATGTTCTATCATCCATGTTTTTGCTTCTCTGTATGAGCATGTTCATATTGCAAGGTAATCTCAAACTCCTTATTGATCATAGATCAAAGCGTTAATCTTAATTTAACTTCATGGAATTGCAGAGGTCTACAAAATCTAAAAAAACTTAAACAAGTTATGAATAAAATAAAAGACATAGATTCAAAAATTGTATTTTTACAAGAAACTCATCTAATAGGAGGAGGATGTAAAAAGAATTAGGAGAAGATGGCAAGGTAACGTGTTCACCTCATCATTTTCATCCCAAGCTAGGGGAGTTATGATTCTCATACACAAAACAGTCCCATTTCAAGTGAAAAATGTAATTGGAGACAAATTTGGAAGATATGTAATCATCCAAGGATCTTTGTTATTAGAAAATATAAATCTGGTGAACCCAATATTGATGATCAAAACTTCTTTGTTAATTTATTCCTTACTTTATCATCACTTACAGGACAACATATAATAGCAGGGTGTGGGCAACATATGTTGGTTACATATGCTCCACAAATATATTGCTGTGTGCTGATTGTATTGTGTGCTGCACGTCTCAAGGAACAAAAGGACTGAGCCTCCAAGAGAGCCTTCGGGAGATAACGGGAAAGTGTGAGGTTTGGCCTTTGTTTCAAGGAGATGACCTGGAGAGATTTCCGGACCACCGGAGACTAAGGGACAATGGTGTGAAGCGCAGAGGAGTTACATTGTGACTGGGATTAAGTACCATGTGACTGTATGTTTGATTAAATACCATGTGACTGCAGTTTTGATGTCCGGGGTATAAAAGACAGATGTGAGAAAATTCATCCTCTTTTTCTGCTTTGGAATTGTTGGAGTATGTGTTTGTGAATAAAGCTGAACCTGAGAAATACACTCAGTCTCATCCTTCCGCACATCCTCCACACTGGTGACCTTACGACGAAGCATGAGCAGAAATAATTCTCCCGAGCAGGGCTCGGCAGAAGCCAGCCTGATGACTGCCGCCACGTTCCAGCTGTCTGACTTCTGGCAGCATAGTCCGCGCTCCTGGTTTAGCGCGGTCGAGGCGCAGTTCAACCTCCGGAGAATCTCGAGAGACGACACGAAATTCTACCATGTGGTGGCGAAGCTGGACAGCCACACAGTCCAGAGGGTGGAGGATCTGGTCAATCACCCACCGGACAGCGACAAATACAGCGCATTGAAGGATGCGCTTATCAGCCATTTCACCCCCTCGGTGCAACAGCGAGCAGAGGGGCTCCTAGCGTTGACGGAGTCGGAGAATGACAGACCTGTAGACCTGATGGTGAAAATGCTGAGGCTGAGAGACTCCGAGGATTGCGATTCTATCTTCGCCCACCTTTTCCTCCGGACCCTGCCGCCAGCAGTGAGAGTTACCCTGGCAGACTCACCTCGGTTGGCCCGGCGAGACTACCATGGGCTGAGCAAGGAGGCGCAACGACTCGTCGATGCCCACAAACGGAGCGCGGTTTCGGCCGCGGCAGCAGAGCTAGGAGCAACGTCCGGAGACGGCATGGGGCCAGTGGTTGCAGCACCAGATTCACCGGCGACGGCAGCAGTCAGGACCAACCCACACGGAGCGGACGACGTCCTTTGCTTCTATCATCGCCGCTTTGAAGAGAGGGCACACAAGTGCCTCCCACCGTGCTACTTCAAGCGTTCGGCAAACGCCAAGACCGGGGGTCGGTAGCGGCTGCGGCCCTCGGGGAAGAGAACAAGCTGCTCTACCTGACGGATGCACGCTCGGGGAGACAGAAAGGAGGTAATTGGTATTAACAGACTCAAACCCGCTTTTGTTTTGGCGGATGAAGCTGTGCAGTTGGCGAGGGCCCCCCGTCGCGGCAGACCCCCTAGAAGGCATTCTCCAGAACACCCACAGAGATTGACTAACAGTTCTAATCCACAGGCAACAGTCCCACAGCAGACTGCAGAGGTAGTAAAGCCGGCTTACAGCAAATACGGCAGAAGACTTAGGCTTAGGCTACGGGTGGATTGATATGTAGTAATGTTATTATGTCATGCATCTCTTGTTATGATTGTTCCATTTTAGACGTTTGGGGGGGGGGGTCATGTGGGCAACATATGTTGGTTATATATGCTCCACAAATATATTGCTGTGTGTTGACTGTATTGTGTGCTGCACGTCTCAAGGAACAAAAGGACTGAGCCTCCGAGAGAGCCTTCAGGAGGTAACAGGAAAGTGTGAGGTTTGGCCTTTGTTTCAAGGAGATGACCTGGAGAGATTTCCGGACCACCGGAGACTAAGGGACAATGGTGTGAAGCGCAGAGGAGTTACATTGTGACTGGGATTAAGTACCATGTGACTGTATGTTTGATTAAACACCATGTGACTGCAGTTTTGATGTCCGGGGTATAAAAGACAGATGTGAGAAAATTCATCCTCTTTTTCTGCTTTGGAATAGTTGGAGTATGTGTTTGTGAATAAAGCTGAACCTGAGGAATACACTCAGTCTCATCCGTCCGCACATCCGCCACAAGGGGATTTTAATTGTACATTGAATCCCAGTATAGACAGATCAACAGGACAGGACTGTACGCACAATGGATGTAGGATGACTATTAATCATTTTATGAAAGAATTGAGATTGCTAGATATTTGGAGAGAAATGAAACCACAACTCAAAGCCTATTCTTGTTATTCTAATACCTATAAGACATTCTCACGTATTGACTACTTTTTGAGCTCTACAGAACTAAGGTCCAAGATTCAAATCTGTTTCAATGATAACATTGTGATCTCTGATCATGCACCCTGCTGTCTAATATATGTAGATAAGAAATTGACAAAGGATCCAGGTAGGTGGCATTTTCAGCATAAATGGCTTCAGGATGAGGAATTTGTTAAGTACATAGAAAAACAGATAGATGAGTTCTTTGATATTAATACTACACAAACAACGGCATGTATAAAGTGGGAGGCTTTCAAAGCTTTTATTAGGGGGCATATTATTAGTTATACAAGTTAAAAATCTAAGAAGACTCGAGAAGAGAGAGTCCAATTGGAACGTAAAATAAAAATTCTTCAAGAAAAGGTGTATGCAGGAAGTAACCCACAGTTAGAGAACGAATTACTGATTCTGAGAGCTGAATATGATAAAAAAAAATCAGCGAATAGAGCTGCCTCGAGTCTTCTAAGATTGAAGCAAACTTTTTATGAACAAGGTGAAAAATCAGGAAAATTATTGGCATGGCAGATTAAACAATTAGAATTTAAAACACCAATTACCAGTATTATAAGTAACGGACAGGTAGTTATAGATCCTTTAGAAATTAATAGTGCCTTTAGAGATTATTATGAAAAACTATATGATACAAAAAATGAAACCGACTTAACAAAACTAAATGGGTTTTTGGGTGGATTATCTATACCGTGTATTCCAAATGAAAACAGGGAGATACTGGAGTCTAAAATTAGTCAAGAAGAAGTTGGGCAAGCCACTGATAATATGAAATCAGGAAAAAGTGCAGGACCAGATGGTCTTCCAGTTGACCTCTATAAAAAAAATTTAAGAATAAATTAATAAAACCACTTTTGGAAATGGTTTTAGAAGCATTTCAAAATGGTAATTTACCACCATACATGAATAATGCCTTAATTATACTGTTGCCAAAACCAGGTAAACCCCCTAATAAATGTGAAAACATGAGACCAATAAGCCTATTAAATGCTGATCTTAAAATAATCTGTAAAATTTTAGCAAAACGACTACAAGAAATATTACCAAATATTATTAACCGAGATCAGAATGGCTTTATAATGGGAAGACAAGGCTTCCATAATGTAAGAAGACTATTTAATATTATTTATTCCAATAAAGAAGCACCGGATAAAGCTCTCCTACCATTGGATGCCGAAAAGGCCTTTGATAGGGTCGAATGGCCCCATCTTTCTGAAGTCCTACAAAGGTTTGGACTTGGAAATAATTTCATAAAATGGGTCCAGATAATATACAATAATGCTACAGCAGAAATCCTAACAAACAGCAATATCTCAAAATCAATAAAAATCAATAGAGGATGTCGGAAAGGCTGTCCACTTTCACCTTTACTGTTTACTATGGCAATTGAACCTTTAGCGATGGCAGTACATTTACATCCACAAATATATGGAATTAAAGTAGGACCAACAGAACATAAAATCTCCCTGTATGCCGATGACATAATTTTGTTTATGTCGAATTTTAAAAAATCAATTTCGACCTTGTTAAATTTAATAAAGAACTTTGGGGAAATATCAGGATATAAAATAAATAAAACAAAATCTTCAATATTAATGCTAAATGAGACCCAGAGAAATCACCCAGCTCCTGAGGTAAATCAATTCAATGTTGTAAATCAGTTTAAATATTTAGGAATTCAAATTTTGCCTAAGCTAGAATCAGTCGCCAATGCCAACTATGAAGCCTTAATGACAGATATTAATGAGTTACTTCAGAGATGGATGTCACTACCAATGTCGATGATCGGGAGAATTAATATACTTAAAAGTAATATCTTACCAAAAATACTTTATTTATTTCAAAACATTCCTTTACCACCACCTTAAGATCTATTCTCAAGAATTAAAAAAAGTTAGTGGAATTTACAGTGGGGAAAAAATGTATTTAGTCAGCCACTAATTGTGCAAGTTCTCCCACTTAAAAGATGAGAGAGGTCTCCAATTTTCATCATAGGTATACCTCAACTATGAGAGACAAAATGAGAAAAAAAAATCCAGAAAATCACATTGAAGGATTTTTAATGAATTAATTGGTAAATTCCTCAGTAAAATAAGTATTTGGTCACCTACAAAAAAGCAAGATTTCTGGCTCTCACAGACCTGTAACTTCTTTAAGAGGCTCCTCTGTCCTCCACTCGTTACCTGTATTAATGGCACCCGTTTGAACTTGTTATTAGTATAAAAGACACCTGTCCACAACCTCAAACAGTCAGACTCCAAACTCCACTATGGCCAAGACCAAAGAGCTGTCAAAGGACACCAGAAACAAAATTGTAGACCTGCACCAGGCTGAGAAGACTGAATCTGTAATAGGTAAGCAGCTTGGTGTGAAGAAATCAACTGTGGGAGCAATTATTAAAAAACAGAAGACATACAAGACCACTGATAATTTCCCTCGATCTGGGGGTCCACGCAAGAGCTCACCCCGTGGGGTCAAAATGATCACGAGAACGGTGAGCAAAAATCCCAGAACCACATGGGGGGACCTAGTGAATGACCTGCAGAGAACTGGGACCAAAGTAACAAAGGCTACATCAGATACACACTACGCCGCCAGGGACTCAAATCCTGCAGTGCCAGACGTGTCCCCCTGCTTAAGCCAGTAC
Organism: Pholidichthys leucotaenia; assembly: GCA_020510985.1. Classification (NCBI taxonomy): domain Eukaryota; kingdom Metazoa; phylum Chordata; class Actinopteri; order Cichliformes; family Pholidichthyidae; genus Pholidichthys; species Pholidichthys leucotaenia. The sequence continues at coordinate 312,710,841 of CM035847.1, read as the reverse complement.
ATGTCCAAGCCCGTCTGAAGTTTGCTAGAGAGCATTTGGATGATCCAGAAGAGGATTGGGAGAATGTCATATGGTCAGATGAAACCAAAATAGAGCTTTTTGGTAAAAACTCAACTTGTCGTGTTTGGAGGAGAAAGAACACCATACCTACTGTGAAGCATGGGGGTGGAAACATCATACTTTGGGGCTGGTTTTCTGCAAAGGGACCAAGACGACTGATCCGTGTAAAGGAAAGAATGAATGGGGCCATGTATCGTGAAATTTTGAGTGAAAACCTCCTTCCACCAGCAAGGGCATTGAAGATGAAACGTGGCTGGGTCTTTCAGCATGACAATGATCCCAAACACACCGCCCGGGCAACAAAGAAGTGGCTTCGTAAGAAGCATTTCAAGGTCCTGGAGTGGCCTAGCCAGTCTCCAGATCTCAACCCCATAGAAAATCTTTGGAGGGAGTTTAAAGTCTGTGTTGCCCAGCGACAGCCCCAAAACATCACTGCTCTAGAGGAGATCTGCATGGAGGAATGGGCCAAAATACCAGCAACAGTGTGTGAAAACCTTGTGAAAACTTACAGAAAACGTTTGACCTCTGTCATTGCCAAAAAAAGGTATATAACAAAGTATTGAGATGAACTTTTGTTATTGACCAAATACTTATTTTACCGAGGAATTTACCAATAAATTCATTAAAAATACTTCAATGTGATTTTCTGGATTTTTTTTTTCTTATTTTGTCTGTCATAGTTGAGGTACTATACCTATGATGAAAATTGGAGACCTCTCTCATCTTTTAAGTGGGAGAACTTGCACAATTGGTGGCTGACTAAATACTTTTTTACCCCACTGTATATGGAACAATAGGAAGGCTAGATTACGTTTGTCCTTACTATATTTACCATTTGATCGTGGAGGTCTGAAATGTCCAAACTTTATGTTGTATTACTGGTCAGCACAACTGAGGTCTATGACATATTATTTTTCATCAAATGATCCTCCTCACTGGACTGAAATGGAATCATACAATTTACCTTTACCTCTTCCCTTATTCATATACTCAGACTCGGCTAAAAAATTACAGAAACAAGTTAAAAATCCAATTGTAAAGCACATGATCAAAATATGGTGTGAAACCAAAAAATATTTAAAAGAACCACACTTATTGTCACAATTTAGCCCAGTATGGGGTAGTCAATATTTTTACACCAGGGAGAGCGGATGCTGTATTTAAAGTATGGAATTTAAAAGGGATCCAAAAGATTCAAGACTTACTGTATATTTGTCACATTCAGATAACATAATGTCTTTTGAAGAACTGAGGATTAAATTCAATCTTAATAGAACACATTTTTTTAAATATCTTCAGCTTAGAAATTTTATTCGATCAAATCAAAATAATGCTCTCACCCGCCCTACTTATTCATCCTTGGAAAAAATTTTGACGAAAGATAGTAGGAGAAAGGGTATTATTTCAGAGTTTTATAACTCATTGACACTATTCTCAAGTGAAAACTCACAGAAAAAACTGAATTATTGGAAAGAAGACCTGCAAATTGAAATTTCAGAGGAAGAATGGGAAATGACTTGTGCAAAAGCTCAAACCAAATCAATAAATGTACGTCTTAAACTGATACATTTTAAATGGTTAATGCGGATGGATGTATGTTACACCAGTGGAGTTAAATAGATATAACAAAAACATACCAGACACGTGCACAAAATGTATGGAAAGTAAAGGAACCCTATTTCACTGTTTATGTGAATGTAGAAAAATCAGAATGTTTTGGGAAGAGGTGAGGGTAACAATTAAAAAATAATTTCAAAACAATTCACATTGAACTCTAAACTGTTTTTGTTGGGTCTGTATCCAGAAAAACAACTTTAATAAGAGTGAAAGAGCATTCATAGACCTCGGTTTGCTTAATGCCAAAAAATGTATTGCACTACTGTGGAAAAAGACTCATAGACCAGATGTGACTCAGTGGTTAAGACAGATGTTAACAAACATTCCACTAGAAAGAATAACATATATACTGAAATTAAAGGAAAATGTGTTTGAGAATATATGGAGACCTTTCATTGATTATGTAAAGAAATTAAACATAACTTCTGAAGAAGAAGGTGAATGATATGTGTGGACCTTGCAACTTCCAAACTGGTGAATGTATATTATGTGTTCTTATGTAGCAGATTACCTAGACTAAACAGAGGAGCATTGTTGTTGACTTGCTTTTGTTAATGGTTGTTGTTGTTTTTAGTACTTTTTTTGTTGTCGTTAGTGGGTTTGTTTTTTTTATTTTTAAATTACTTTAGTGTTAGTGTTTGACTGTTTGTGCCATGTTTGTAAAAAAAGGTTCAATAAAAAATATTGTGGGGAAAAAAAAAGATACCGGTAATAAGAAGTCGTCAGCCAAAGCAGTATATACAAATGTACACAGACATATACAGACATGGCCAAAATTGTTGGTACCCCTCTGTTAATGAAAGAAAAACCCACAATGGTCACAGAAATAACTTGAATCTGACAAAAGTGGTAATAAATAAAAATTCTATGAAAATTAACCAATGAAAATCAGACAATGTTTTTGAATTGTGGTTCAACAGAATTATTTTAAAAAACAAACTCATGAAACAGGCCTGGACAAAAATGATGGTACCCCTAGAAAAGATTGAAAATAATGTGACCATAGGGACATGTTCAACCAAGATGTGTCCTCTCATTAACATCACAGGTGTCTACAAACTTGTAATCAGTCAGTTGGCCTATTTAAAGGGTGACAAGTAGTCACTGTGCCGTTTGGTGACATGGTGTGTACCACACTGAAAATGGACCAGAGGAAGCAAAGGAGAGAGTTGTCTCAGGAGATTAGAAAGAAAATTATAGACAAGCATGTTAAAGGAAAAGGCTATAAGACCATCTCCAAGCAGCTTGATGTTCCTGTGACTACAGTTGCACATATTATTCAGAAATTTAAGATCCACAGGACTGTAGCCAACCTCCCTAGACGTGGCCGCAGGAGGAGACGGATAATACGAATGGTAACATAACAACAACCTCTAAACACATTCATGGTAAACTCCAAGGTAAAGGTACATCAGTGTCAGATGGCACCATTGTTGTTTGAGCCAAAGTGGACTTCATGGGGGACGACCAAGGAGGACACCACTGTTGAAAACAAACTATAAAAAAGCCAGACTGGAATTTGCCAAACTGCATGTTGACAAGCCACAAAGCTTCTGGGAGAATGTCCTATGGACAGACGAGACAAAACTGGAACTTTTTGGCAAGGCACATCAGCACTATGTTTTCAGACGCAAAAATGAAGCATAACAAGAAAAGAACACTGTCCCTACTGTGAAACAGGGAGGAGGTTCTGTTATGTTCTGGGGCTGCTTTGCTACATCTGGCACAGGGTGTCTAGAATACCTTGATAGTCTTGAGATTTCATTGTACCATGCACAGTTTCAAGAGAGAAATGTGCTGCCCAGTGTCAGACAGCTTGGTCTCAGTCGCAGGTCATGGATCTTGCAACAGGATAATGACCCAAAATACACAGCTAAAAACACCCAAGAATGGCTAAGAGCGAAACATTGGACTATTCTAAAGTGGCCTTCTATGAGCGCTGATCTAAATCCTATTGAACATCTGTGGAAGGAGCTGAAACATACCGTCTGGAGAAAGCACCCTTCAAACCTGAGACAACTGGAGCTGTTTGCTTATGAGGAGTGGGCCAAAATACCTGCTGAGAGGTGCAGAGTCTCATAGGTTAGAAATTAGGTTTAAAGTCTGACAGCCGTAGGTAGGTAGGACCTGAGGAACCTCTCCATTGTGCACCTAGGATGGCACAGCCTACCAAATAAATGAGCTCTCAGTGCGTTCAGCGTGTCCTGCATGGGGTAGGACTCCGACTCCAGCAGAAGATGACAGCTTAGCCACCAATCCTCCTCTCTCCTCCATTGGGTTTGATGGCATCGCCCCAGAAACAGAGCTAGCTTTTTGATCAGCCTGTTCAGTCTCTTCCTGTCAGCTGCCGTGATGCTGCTGCCCCAGCAGACCACTCCAAATGTGATGGCTGATGCCACCACAGAATCGTAGGTCTTCAGGAGTGCCCCTTGTTCTCCAAAAGACCTGAGCCTCCTCAGGAGGAACAGCCTGCGCTGCTCCTTCTTGTAGAGAGCGCTGGTGTTGTGTGACCAGTCAAGTTTATTGTTCAGGTGAACACCAAGGTACTTGTACGATGTCACCATCTCAATGTCTGATCCCTGAATGTTTACCGGTGCTGTGGGGGGTTATCCTCACCTGCGACAGTACACCACCAGTACCTCAGTTTTCCTCGCATTGATCTGGAGGCAGTTCCGTTGGCACCAGTCCACAAAGTCCTGGATAAGTCCTCTGTACTCCGCATCATCCCCATCAGGGATGAGGCCGATGATCGCAGAGTCGTCAGAGAACCTCTGTAGATGGCAGTGTGGTGTATCATGTGAAAAGTCAGCAGTGTAGAGGGTGAACAGGAAGGGAGCCAGAACTGTTCCCTGGAGAGCCCCCGTACTGCAGATGATGGCGTCAGACACACAGTCCTGGGTTCTCACAAACTGTGGTCGGTTTGTGAGGTAGTCCAGGATCCACGATGACAGGTGCTAGTCCACCCCTGCACACAGCAGTTTGTCTCTCAGGATAACAAGTTGGATGGTGTTGAACGCACTGGAGAAAACAAAGAACCATGATCCCTCACAGTGCTCCTAGACTTCTCCAGGTGGGACAGGGAACAAGGAGAGAGAGGAAGATCACTGCATCCTCCACTCTGATGCCATGCTGGTAGGAAAAATCGAAGTGGATCCATCGCTTGGTTCCACCAAGGGGCAGAGGTGGGCGAGAAGCAGCCTCTCCAGGGTCTTCATTAGGTGTGATGTGAGGGCCACTGGTCTGTAGCTGTTCAGGTCCTTGGGTTGAGGGGTCTTTGGTACAGGTACCACACAGGATGTTTTCCACAGCTGTGGTACCCTCCCCAACCTCAGGCTCAGGCTGACAATGTGCTCCATGATTCCGCACAGCTGGTCTGTGCAGGACTTGAGGAGCCTCGAGCTGATGCCATCAAGACCTGCAGTCTTCCTCGCCTTGATCTTCTTCAGCTCAGCTCCTACCTGGGTCTTAGTGAGGGTCAGGTTGGGGCAGGGGGGCTGTGTGCTTGGGGTGTTGGGTCTGTGGGGGGGAAAACAGTGGCGGATGTATGAGGGGGTGGAGGGAGGGCCGTGGACAGCAGTACTAGATGAAGGTGGAGGCAGTAGTGGTTGGTGGGCAGGCCTGTGGCCTGGGAGGAGGTATTCTGGTGCCCAGAGATGGTTTTGAGGCTTCTCAAGACACCACTGATGTCACTCTGCTACAGCTTGTCCTCCATCTTCTTCCTGTAGCTGTCCTTCCCCTCTCTGATCTTCCTCCTTAGCTCCCTCTGTATGGACTTCAGCTCCTCCTTGTTTCCCAGCCTCAAGATCCTTTACTACTCCTTCAGCAGTGGCGTTATTTCAGGGTTGATCCAAGGTTTGCCATTTGAGAAACACTGTATGGTCTTACTGGGTACGGTGTTCTCCACACAGAAGTTAATGTAGTCTGTGATGGTGTGTGTGAGGCCGTTGATGTATCCTAACCATGTGGATCACAGAGCTGCTCCCACACAGTGGATTCAAAACAGTCCTTCAGCGCGTCCTCCGCCTCCTCAGACCTTTGCTTCACTGTGCGGGTAACAGGAGGTTGTCTGTGTACCAGAGGTTTGTACACAGGTAAGAGGTGAACCGAGTTGTGGTCTGATCTTCTGAGGGGAGCGGGGGGAGTGGCGATGAGATGTAAGCCTCCTTGGTGTTTGCATAAAAAAATCCAGTGTTTTATTGTCTCTGGCGTGGCATGTGACATACTGGGTGAAAGTGGACAGAATGGAGATGCAATGTTTGCTCTAAGAGTGATGATGGAGAAGTATAGAGAAGGTCAGAAGGAGTTGCACTGTGTCTTTGTGGATCTAGAGAAAGCGTACGATAGGGTGCCAAGAGGAAGTGTGGTACTGCATGAGAAAGTCAGAAGTGGCAGAAAACTATGTGAGGGTGGTGCAGAACATGTATGAGGACAGCGAGATGGTGGTGAGGCGCGCTGTAGGAGTGACAGATGGGTTCAAGGTGGGGGTGGGGTTACATCAGGGGTCGGCTCTGAGCCCCTTCTTGTTTGCCATGGTGATGGACAGGCTGACAGACGAGGTCAGGCAAGAGTCTCTGTGGGCCATGATATTTGCAGAGGACATTGTGATCTGTAGTGAGAATAGGGAGCATGCGGAAGCAAACCTGGAGAGGTGGAGGTATGCTCTGGAGAGAAGAGGAATGAAAGTCAGTAGTAGCAAGACAGAATACATGAGTGTGAATGAGAGGGAGGCAGGTGTAACGGTGAAGATGGAAGGAGCAGAGGTAGTGAAAGTAAATGAGTTTAAATACCTGGGGTCAACCATCCAAAGCAATGGAAAATGAACAAGGGAGGTTAAGAAGACCGTGCAGGCAGGGTGGAGTGGGTGGAGATGAGTGTCAGGGGTGATTTGTGATGGAAGTGTAGCAGCAAGAGTGAAAGGGAAACTTTACAAGATGGTAGTGAGACCTGCTATGATGTATGGTTTGGAGACGGTGGCGCTGACAAAAAGACAGGAGGCAGAGCTGGAGGTGGCAGAGCTGAAGATGTTAAGATTTTCATTGGGAGTGCCGAGGAGGGACAAAATTAGAAAGGAGTATATCAGAGGGACAGTTCAGGTTGAGCAGTTTGGAGACAAAGTAAGAAATGCAAGGCTGAGATGGTCTGGACATGTGCAGAGGAGGGATCGTGGAGATATTGGACAAAGGATGTTGAAGGATGGAGCTGCCAGGCAGGAGGAAAAGAGGAAGACCTCAGAGAAGATTCATGGATGTAGTGAAAGAGGACATGGAGAGGGTTGGTGTTACAGAGGAAGATGCAAGGGATAGGGTGAGATGGAGGCAGATGATCCACTGTGGAGACGCGTAAAGAGAGCAGCCAGAAGAAGAAGTCATCTAATCAAAAAAAAAAAACCCAAAATCTTCAGTAGATTAGTCGACTACCAAAATAATCATTAGTTGTAGCCCTAGATATGGCCAGGGGCTCTTTACAAGGACCACAGCCAAGGACCGCTTGTGGAGAGCTTCAGCAAGACCTGGTACAAGTAATAAGATAAGATAAGCCTTTATTAGTCCCACAATGGGGAAATTCCAGGATTGCAACAGCACAGGGACAGCAACACTCACAGCAACAATCAAAAAGACAAGAAAAACAAGAGCAGCGAATATACATATGGACACATAAATATATATACACACAGTGCGGAGCATTGTAGCTAGATGGAATAAACAGCATAACCGTCTACTTAGTTATCCTACATAGTATGAATATGTACCCATACATATTGTCACCCTCCGTAGCGACTGATATTGTCCTAGTTGTATACTGGAGGGGACCATTTGTGTAAGTCTATTGCGTCTTTTGCATTCAATACTATTAGGTTGTCACGTTTTTTTGCCATCTCTGCGAGCAGCCCTGCTTAGGTTATACAGTCTGACAGCCGTAGGTAGGAAGGACCTGCAAAACCTCTCGGCTGCGCACCTAGGATGATGTAGTCTCCTGCTAAATGAGCTCCTCAGTGCATTCAGTATGTCCTGCATAGGGTGGAACTCGGAATCCAGCAGAGATGACAGTTTAGCCACCATCCTTCTCTCTCCTATCTCCTCCACTGGGTCAAGGCGTTGCCCCAGGACAGAGCTAGCTTTCTTGATCAGTTTGTTCAGTCTCTTCCTATCGGCTGCTGTAATGCCACTGCCCCAGCAGACCACTCCAAAAGTGATGGCTGATGCCACCACCGTGTCGTAGAATGTCTTCAACAGCGCCCCTTGTACACCAAAAGACCTGAGTCTCCTCAGTAGGAACAGCCTGCGCTGTCCCTTCTTGTAGAGTGCGTCGGTATTGTGTGACCAGTCTAGTTTATTGTTCAGATGAACACCCAGGTACTTGTAGGATGTCACCATCTCAATGTCTGTTCCCTGTATGTTTACTGGTGCTGTGAGGGGTTGTCCTTGCCTGCGGCAGTCCACCACCAGCTCCTTAGTTTTCCTCGCGTTGATCTGGAGGCAGTTCCGATGGCACCAGTCCACGAAGTCCTGGATAAGTCCTCTGTACTCAGCTTCATTTCCGTTGGAGATGAGGCCGACGATCGCAGAGTCGTCAGAGAACTTCTGTAGATGGCAGTGTGTTGTGTTGTGTGAGAAGTCCGCAGTATAAAGGGTGAACAGGAAGGGAGCCAAAACCGTTCCCTGGGGGGCCCCCGTGCTGCCGATGATTTAAAAGAAAAACCTGTATTCTGTGATACCGTGAATATCATTATCATGAAAATTCAGAGAAATATCGTGATATCATTTTTGGGCCATTATTGCCCACCTCTAAAGTACGTCAATGACATTTGTGCTGACAAAATGTGCCGAAAGCTGTAAGATCTTCCTACCAACGACTTGAGAGTGCCATGAGTTGCACAAAAAGTATGTATGCCATAGGAAGATCCCAAGGCACCCTTAAGAATAGCGTAAGAACTCAAGGACCATCGTGCAACAGAAAAGCACCTCATTTCAGACAAGGATGAAAAGAAGATGTTTAACCTCTTGCGCTCCGTTGTACCGCGGACGGGCAAGTCTCTGCGTCCTAGAGCGCACAAGGGCGCTCTCATGCGCTCTAGGACGCATGATGGAGATTGTGATGTAGGTGGTGTATGGCGTCCAAGCGCGCACTGAAAATAAAAGTTGCAGACACAGCCGCGAACAGATTAGTTCATCTGATTGACCTCTCATTCGACTAATAAGAGCCTTGAATTGGGTTTCTGAAACCTTGAAGAACCAATGACTGAAAACCTAGCCAGAAGGACCCGCCTCCCAACGCTGTGAATGCAGTGAGCCAATTGAAGCAGAGAAGTTCGCGAGCTGTTTTTTTTAAGGCTGGGTGAAGACTGGCTGCTGCAGCGGATCAAAAAAGGACCCGCAGGAGAACCCCACAGACCCAGCAGCACGGAGACCATCCACAAATGCAACCTGTGTGACAGGGAGTGCCATTCACGCATTGGCATGTTCGGCCACAGGCGGTGCTTATTTTGTTTTGGTTCCAGCAGAATAGACGTTATGATTTCTTCCATGGTCATAGACCGACGGAGGCTGACGACGAAGGCTGAGTGACACACACGCCTTCGCCAGTCTTTTTTTAATTACTACTGTTATTTGTTTTGAAAAATCGTTTGCCAAAAACCGCAATCATGGAAGCACAAAACCGCAATAATGGAATTATGTTTTGATCGGGTCGCGAGACCAGAACCACGAGCGGACCAGCGTCGCGTTCGTCTGACAGTGAGGAAGAGAAGTTTGCCAGGACGCTGCTGTGAAGAGGTAAGGTGTTATAAGCTAAATTATTCTTTATTCCTGAAAATTGTAATCCAAAATGACTTTTGACCGATCGGTAAATTACAACTGTGCGGCGCACGAAGTCTGAAGTTCGTGCACCGCGGTACAAGGGGTTGTTCGCCGCGTCCAGACCGTGAACATCCCCCCCACCCCCGCTATTCTTCTGTAGCGAGGGGGGGGGGGCCACGGTGACTGCGCTGCTGTCCCACATCGCCACATGAGGCTAATCCGTTGTGTAGCGATGGCCGATGTCCATCCTCTGTAGCGAGGGGGGGGGACAACCCCCCCCCCCCCACACACACACACACACAGACAGCCCTGAGTGTGACCTTTCATTAGAGCCCAAAATGAAGCTTCTACATTGAATCATTCAAAAGTTACAGACGTTTTTCCAAACTGTGCCATTTGGCACAATTTGGCACAGTTCCAAAACGCCTGGGAACTACCTGAGAACAAAGCTGTGTAATATATTCATTTTTTGTGGTATTGTTACAAAATTTGGACCTCAGCTGGATAACACTTGGTTCTACATTTCTGTTGCATTTTCCAGCCCGGATCTGAAGCTGTGTGTTATTTGCAAGCATTTGTATCCAAAAAAACACCCAGGCCAAATTTATTTTCTTCAAGTTCACTATGTTTAGATGACTGTTACTTAGTGGCCGGAGCACTTAGAGAGATTATGACTGTTTTGCCAAAAAATTCAAAGTGTTTTCTTTTAAATGAGACCAACCCCATGAAGATGCTGCAAAGGGTTGAAGAACAGCTTTTTTTTTTTTCCACAATATCTTTATTGAACCTTTTTTTTTTTTTTAAACAAACATGATACAAACAATCAAACACTAACACTAAAGTACTACAAAAAAAAAAAATGCACTAAAAAACACCAACAACCACCAACAAAATCAAATCTTCAACAATGCTCCTCTGTTTAGTCTAGACAATCCAATACATAAGTATACATATTATGTTCACCAGTTTGGAATTTACAAGGTCCACACACATCATTCACCTTCTTCTTCAAGAGTTATGTTTAAATTTTTTACATAATCAATAAAAGGTCTCCATATATTCTCAAACACAATTTCCTTTGATTTCAGTATATATGTTATTCTTTCTAATGGAAGGTTTGTTAACATCTGTCTTAACCACTGAGTCACATCTGGTCTATGAGTCTTTTTCCATAATAGTGCAATACATTTTTTGGCATTAAGCAAACTGAGGTCTATGAATGTTCTTTCACTTTTATTAAAATTATGCTTTTCTGGGTACAGACCCAACAAAAACAGTTTAGGATTCAATATGATTTGTTTTGAGATTATTTTTTCAATTGTTACCCTCACCTCTTCCCAAAACATTCTTATTAATCTACATTCCCATACACAATGAAATAGAGTTCCTTTACTTTCCATACATTTTGTGCATGTATCTGGTATATTTTTGTTATATCTATTTAACTCCTCCGGTGTAACATACATCCGCATTAACCATTTGAAATGTATCAATTTAAGGCGTACATTTATTGATTTGGTTTGAGCTTCTGTACAAGCCAATTCCCATTGTTTCTCTGAAATTTCAGTTTGCAGATCTTCTTTCCAGTAGTTTAATCTTTTCAGTGAATTTTCACTTGAAAATAGTGTCAATGAGTTATAAAACTCTGAAATAATACCCTTTCTTTTACTATCTTTCATCATCATTTTTTCCAAGGATGAATAAATAGGTCGAGTGAGAGCTTTATTTTGATTTGATCGAATAAAGTTTCTAAGTTGAAGATATTTAAAAAAATGTGTTCTATTGAGATTAAATTTGATCCTCAACTCTTCAAAAGACATTATGTTGTCTGCACATGGCAAATATAAATCCTGAATCTTTTGTATCCCTTTTAAATTCCATACTTTAAATACAGCGTCCGCTCTCCCTGGTTTAAAATATTGATTACCCCATATTGGACTAAATTGTGACAATAACTGTGGTTCTTTTAAATAGTTTTTAGCTTCACACCATATTTTGATCATATGCTTTACAAATGGATTTTTAACTTGTTTTTGTAATTTTTTTTGCCGAATCTGAGTATATGAATATGGGAAGAGGTAAAGGTAAATTGTATGATTCCATTTCAGTCCAGTGAGGGAGATCATTTGATGAAAAATAATATGTCATAGACCTCAGTTGTGCCGACCAATAATACAACATAAAATTTGGACATTTCAGACCTCCACGATCAAATGGTAAATATAATAAAGACAAACGTAATCTAGCCCTCCTGTTGTTCCATATAAATTCCACTAACTTTTTTTTAATTCTTGAGAATAAATCTAAAGCTGCAATGCTCCGTACTGTGGGTGTTTATATATTTGCATATTTATTCCATCCAGCTACAATGCTCTGCACTGTGTGTCTGTGTGTGTGTGTATATATATATATTTTATAGTAATATGTACATATGTATATTAGCTGCTCTTGCTTGCTTGTTTTTTTCTTGCCTTCTGATTGTTGCTCTGAGTGTTGCTATCCCTGTGCTGTTGCAATCCTGGAATTTCCCCGTTGTGGGACTAATAAAGGCTTATCTTATCTTATCTTAAAGGTGGTGATAAGGGAATGTATTGAAATAAATAAAGTATTTTAGGTAAGATATTACTTTTAAGTATATTAATTCTCCCGATCATCGACATTGGTAGTGACATCCATCTCTGAAGTAACTCATCAATATCTGTCATTAAGGCTTCATAATTGACACTGGCGACTGATTCTAGCTTAGGCACAATTTGGATTCCTAAATATTTGAACTGATTTACAACATTGAATTGATTTACCTCAGGAGCTGGGTAATTTCTCTGGGTCTCATTTAGCATTAATATTGAAGATTTAGTTTTATTTATTTTATATCCTGATATTTCCCCAAAATTCTTTATTAAATTCAACAAGGTCGGAATTGATTTTTTAAGATTCGACATAAACAAAATTATGTCATAGGCATACAGGGAGATTTTATGTTCTGTTGGTCCAACTTTAATTCCATATATTTGTGACTGTAGACGTATCGCCATCGCTAAAGGTTCAATTGCCATAGTAAACAGTAAAGGTGAAAGTGGACAGCCTTGTCGACATCCTCTATTGATTTTTATTGATTTTGAAATATTGTTATTTGTTAGAATTTCTGCAGTAGCATTATTATATATTATCTGAACCCATTTTATGAAATTATTTCCAAGTCCAAACCTTTGTAAGACTTCAAAAAGAAAGGGCCATTCAACTCTACCAAAGGCCTTTTCGGCATCCAGTGATAAGAGAGCTGTATCCGGTGCTTCTTTATTAGAATAAATAATATTAAATAGTCTTCTTACATTATGGAAGCCTTGTCTTCCCTTTATAAAGCCATTCTGATCTCGATTAATAATATTTGGTAAAATTTCTTGTATTCGTCTTGCTAAAATTTTACAGATTATCTTAAGGTCGGCATTTAATAGGCTTATTGGTCTCATAGTTTTCACATTTATTAGAGGGCTTACCTGGTTTTGGCAACAGTATAATTAAGGCATTATTCATATATGATGGTAAATTACTATTTTGAAATGCTTCTAAAACCATTTCCAAAAAAGGTTTTGTTAATTTATTCTTAAATTTTTTATAAAGGTCAACTGGAAGACCATCTGGTCCTGCACTTTTTCCTGATTTCATATTATCAATGGCTAGTCCAACTTCTTCTTGACTAATTTTAGACTCCAGTATCTCCCTATTTTCATTTGGAATACACGGTATAAATAGTTCATTCAAAAACCCATGTAGTTTTGTTAAGTCAGATTCATTTTTTGGTATCATATAATTTTTCATAGTAATCTCTAAAGGCTCTATTAATTTCTGAAGGATCTATAACTACCTGTCCGTTACTTATAATACTGGTAATTGGTGTTTTAATTTCCAATTGTTTAATCTGCCATGCCAATAACTTTCCTGATTTTTCACCTTGTTCATAAAAAGATTGTTTCAATCTTAGAAGACTCGAGGCAGTTCTATTCGCTGATTTTTTGTCATATTCAGCTCTCAAAATCAGTAATTCGTTCTCCAACCTTGGATCTCTTCCTGCATATACTCTTTCTTGAAGAATTTTTATTTTATGTTCCAATTGGACTCTCTCCTCTCGAGTCTTCTTAGATTTTGAACCTGTATAACTAATAATATGTCCCCTAATAAGAAGCTTTGAAAGCCTCCCACTTTACACATGCTGATGTTGTGTAGTATTGATATCAAAGAACTCATCTATCTGTTTTTCTATATACTTAACAAATTCCTCATCCTGAAGCCATTTATGCTGAAATTGCCATCTACCTGGTTCCTTTGTCAATTTCTTATCTACATATATTAGACAACAGGGTGCATGATCAGAGATCACGATGTTATCATAAAAACAGTTTTGGAATCTTGGACCTTAATTCTGTGGCGATCAAAAATAATCTATACGTGAGAATGTCTTGTAGGTATTGGAATAACAAGAGTAGGCTTTAACTTGTGGTTTCATTTCTCTCCATATATCTATCAATTTCAATTCTTTCATAAAATGATTAATGGTCATCCTACATCCATTGTGCGTACAGTCCAGTCCTGTTGATCTATCTATACTGGGATTCAATGTACAATTAAAATCCCCTGCTATTATATGTTGCCCTGTAAGTGATGATAAGATAAGAAATAAATTAGCAAAGAACTTTTGATCATCTATATTGGGACCATATAAGTTCACCAAATTTATGTTTTCTAATAGCAAAGATCCTTGAATGATTACATATCTTCCAAATTTGTCTCCAATTACATTTTCACTTGAAATGGGACTGATTTATGTATGAGAGTCATAACTCCCCTGGCTCGGGATGAAAATGATGAGGTGAAAACATTTCCTTGCCATCTACTCCTAATTCTTTTTACATCTTCCTCTATTAGATGAGTTTCTTGTAAAAACACAATTTTTGAACCCATGTCTTTTATTTTATTCATAACTTGTTTAAGTTTTTTTAAATTTTGTAGACCTCTGCAATTCCATGAAGTTAAATTAAGATTAACGCTTTGATTTATAATCAATAGGGAGTTTGGGATTACCTTGCAGTGTAAACATGCTCAAACAGAAAAGCAAAAAAATGAGTGGTTGAACATTCACCCTACAAACTACACACAAATTCCCCCTTCCCACATTTGTGGCAATCCCCCCAAAAGCAAAAGAAAAATTCCGTCTCCCGATATAGCCATCGACCGTTCCACACCCACGAGGAACAGCCAAAGCCACTCCTTCTTCATCCTCCCAATCACCCTAACTCTACTGCTTTTAATAACGTAACATTAACTCTCTTCTGTAATTTTCCAATTTAACTCCAAAATTTTTTAGCAATTTTGTACTTTTTTTTTTTTTTAATATGTAATACATTCTATATTTTGTAATCTTGTTATATGCTTCTAATCAGTTAAATGCTCAAATATTCTACCCTATATTCTGTTCATGCTTAGCTCCCACCAGTCTCTTCCTGGATCTTCTTGATGAGCTCCTGCGCCTCCTCGGGGGTCTTGAAGATGTGTGTTCTGCCCTCATATGTGACCAGAAGTCTTGCAGGGTGAATCACTCCATGACGAATCTCAAGGTTGCGCAGTTCTTTGCGGATGGGGTCAAACTGCTTCCTTAATTGTTGGATTCCTGAGGCCAGATCTGGGTAGAACCGCACCTGCTGATCTTGGTATTAATTTCTCCTTTGGCCCACACCCGCGTTGGAGATCGTCATCCTGTCTCTGTAGCTGAGAAACTTCATAATTAACGTCCTCGGTGCTGCCTTGTTACCTCTCGGTGGGCCAATCGGTGGGAGCTTTCCAAGACGACTGATGATTTTAGCTCCGCGTTGTTCAGCGCCTCCGGGATCCACCCCTCCAAAAAGGAGCATGAATCACGACCTTCGGCTCCCTCCGGTAAACCCACCAGCCTCAGGTTGTTCCTTCTGGACCGAGAATTCCAAGTCCAGAACGCTATTTTCCAGATCTTTATTTTTTTTTTCCAAAGTGCGCACCTTTATTTGAAGTCCGCTGATTTCATCCTCCGCACTTGAAACACGAAGCTCCGCCTGCGTCACTCGCTCCACGCAGTCACCCAACTCCTTTCTCATTGCATCCAACGCTGCCATAATCCCATCAAGTTTAGCGGAAAAGTCTGCTCTCATTGAGCTAATGGCAGCCAGCACTACACCTGTGCCGCCATCGTCAGCAGCAGCAGTTACCGCACCACCGCTAGTTTCATCCGCCATATCCGCAGCTTTTTCTACTGCGCCACAAACTTTAAAGAGTCCGTTAATTTGGACTGCTTCGGCGATTCAATTTTTTCCCCCTCCTGATTTCCCAGCCTTAGTCTTCACCGGCATATCCTCACCCAAACGCTGGGAAAAGTTCTGTTCCAAATGAGAGAGTTATTTGCCGAATTTTTATTTCCAGGGGCAGAGCAGAGTGATACGTGTCCTTCTCGGCGGCCGCCATAACCGAAAGTCCCTGAAGAACAGCTTTTTTTTTTCCACAATATCTTTATTGAACCTTTTTTTTTTTTTTAACAAACATGATACAAACAATCAAACACTAACACTAAAGTACTACAAAAAAAAAAAAAATGCACTAAAAACACCAGACAACCACCAACAAAATCAAGTCTTCAACAATGCTCCTCTGTTTAGTCTAGACAATCCAATACATAAGTATGCATATTATTTTTCACCAGTTTGGAATTTACAAGGTCCACACACATCATTCACCTTCTTCTTCAAGAGTTATTTTTAAATTTTTTACATAATCAATAAAAGGTCTCCATATATTCTCAAACACAATTTCCTTTGATTCAGTATATATGTTATTCTTTCTAATGGAAGGTTTGTTAACATCTGTCTTAAC
Organism: Pholidichthys leucotaenia; assembly: GCA_020510985.1. Lineage (NCBI taxonomy): Eukaryota > Metazoa > Chordata > Actinopteri > Cichliformes > Pholidichthyidae > Pholidichthys > Pholidichthys leucotaenia. The sequence goes on along the minus strand of CM035847.1, from coordinate 312,694,474 downwards.
CACTGAGTCACATCTGTCTATGAGTCTTTTTCCATAATAGTGCAATACATTTTTTGGCATTAAGCAAACTGAGGTCTATGAATGTTCTTTCACTTTTATTGAAATTATGCTTTTCTGGGTACAGACCCACAAAACCAGTTTAGGATTCAATATGATTTGTTTTGAGATTATTTTTTCAATTGTTACCCTCACCTCTTCCCAGAAACATTCTTATTAATCTACATTCCCATAAACAATGAAATAGGGGTTCCTTACTTTCCATGCATTTTGTGCATGTATCTGGTATATTTTGTTATATCTATTTAACTCCTCCGGTGTAACATACATCCGCATTAGACCATTTGAAATGTATCAATTTAAGGCGTGCATTTATTGATTTGGTTTGAGCTTCTGTACAAGCCAATTCCCATTGTTCCTCTGAAATTTCAATTTGCAGATCTTCTTTCCAGTAGTTTAATCTTTTCAGTGAATTTTCACTTGAAGATAGTGTCAATGAGTTATAAAACTCTGAAATAATACCCTTTCTTTTACTATCTTTCATCATCATTTTTTCCAAGGATGAATAAATAGGTCGAGTGAGAGCTTTATTTTGATTGATCGAATAAAGTTTCTAAGTTGAAGATATTTAAAAAAAATGTGTTCTATTGAGATTAAATTTGATCCTCAG